>CM028136.1:937142500-939542500 GCA_016271365.2 Neoceratodus forsteri | reverse complement strand
ATGTCAGCTCAGCCAATTGCATCCCTTCCTTCACTGTGAGCACTCCAGCCTGCATCTCCACCTGTGGTCCACCAGGTGATGGTTGTGTGGCAAAGAGTTCCACCACTCCCCCTCACTAGTGGAGGAGAACATCTTGTGGGATACTTGATCCTCCTCTCCCAAGCTGATGCTCCAATGACCCAGGCTCATTTCTGAAGCCAGGCCGCCTGCGTCGCAAGCAGCTGCGCTACTCCTGTGTCTGCCAGGCTGGCGCCTGTTAGACATTTCGACTTTTTTAAAATTGATAATGATTACAGAGATGGAATTTGCAACAAAGAAATACCGAAGAGAAAGTTCCCACAAAGTGTAATGTGAACGAGACAGTGGGTATAAATGAACCGAGGCATTTGGGCATGTCCACACCATATATACGGTGTCAGTACACACAAAGTTGCAGTCATCTGCGTGCCTATAGTGCAGGGTGGCTGAAAGTTTTGGTGTTCCCAGATGGCCCTTGTGCCAGCAGCACCAGTCCAAAGAGTGGAGATCTAAAGAGGAGAGATATTGACAAAGATCATTCAATGGAATTCCTGAAATTCAGATTTCTGAGGGAATGTTATGGGATTTGTTGACACCAACTTTTGGTTTTTTGCAGAAATTGGAAAAAATCAATTGAAGGGAAATGTAAATTCAGTAAAATGGATCACAATCCTTGGTAATCCTTAATTAAATGCTTACCAATGTAAATGCACCTACTGACATGTGAGTTTCCCTGAACGGCTCTTAACCAATTTATCTAGATTTTAACTACGCATACCCTAGGAGGCCTCACCCAGATGCCAATATTCCTGCTTAGTGGCTACTTAAAAAGGTCAGTGGTGCCTTATGTAAAACAATAAGCAGACATGGACACCACCCCAACCCACCCAGGAACATAGAGGGAGCTGGTATTCACACTAAAATAAAATGACAAAAACACAAACTCAGACTGTGTATGCAGAAAAAGGCTGTGAGGTCCATCCAGTCTGCCCCATTTTCCTACCTAACTCCATGCTCGGCCTATAGCTGGCTGGGCTGAATTTGAAGATCCAATAGCCCCACTGGCTGATCGTAACCCCATTCCCTAGGTATCCCTTATACTGTTCTGCCTGTTGTTCCCAGTATTTCCTCATGTCTGTCCCATCCAAGTTTAAACCCCATCACAGTCTTGACTTCAGCCACCTCTCCGAGTAGTTTGTTCAATTCATCCACCACCCACTCAGAGAAAAGTAACTTTCTGATATTTCTCCGGAATCCCCACACCAGCCTCCACCCGTGTCCTCTAGTCACTGTGTTCTGTTCTCTGTGCAAACGTTCTCACAGTTTACCCTGTTTATTACTTGTAACAACTTGTAAGTCTCAATAATATTCCTTTTTCCTCCTGGCCTCCAGTGTACACGTGTGGGGAAAAAAAGAATATTCTTTTAGCAAACATGCCTGGAAAAAAGAGAGAATACAATGAATCCATCCAGGAACTAACCTTCCTTTTAATCACTTCTTAAAACAGACCATGAAAAAGACAATGGTTTTCTCATGCACAACTATAGACAGGAATGGAAATCCCCTTCCCCAGCCAATATAGGAGGATGTTAGGAATATTCACATTCCAATTACAAAGAAAATCATTTTAGTAAACATGACTAAAAAAACAACAACTTTCGGACACCAATTAATAGAAATGTCTGGAATAAAAATTAAATGTGAACTTGAGACCATCTATTCCAGTGGTGGCCAATACGTGGATCTAGATCCACTGGTGAATCTCAAGAGATTTTGGGTGGATCTTGAGGCAAAAGTTGCAGTTTTTTGAATCAATCAAGATCCTTACAGCTGATGAGCGTAATTACTGTACTTTTTGTTCACTTTATTGTTGGTGGATGTCGGAGCTTCTTGAGAGCCACCAAAATGGATCCCAATACAAGGTGTACTGGCCACCACTGATCTATTCAAATTGGTTGTTAGGGAAATTACAGGAGGACAATAACAGAGAAGGATGTTGTGCACCAGGAAGCTGCCAATGTATACTTTTGCTCGATCTTCACAAGGGAACACAGCAGGCCCCTGCCAGAGAGTTGCATCAAGGTGGTCATATGGGAGGTCCCAGAGATGAGGCAGGCAGTATTTACCAGCAAAAGGGTGCTGAAAGGGCTAGCAGCACAAAAGATAGATAAGGCCCCGGGGCCTAACGAGATGTATTCAATGGTACTGAAGGAACTGGCAGCGGAACTCGCTAAACCCCTAACTGGGTATTCAATAACTCATTACAGATGAGGTAGTTCCAAAAGGCTGAAGGGTAACAGATGCAGTTCCACTCTAAAACAGCAAAGAATGGCGCATTCTCGAGGACAAATAGCTTTGGTTATTTGTCTTCGAGAGTACGCCGTTCTGTTGTTTTTCAAATGTATTTGGGTACAGCTAGAACCCACGGCAGCGACACCGGCATTCCGGTTGAGCACAGATCATTTCGATTTGTTGGTGATGGTACTTCCACTCCATGGGGTGGGGGGCATGTTGGGAACTAGAGACCTGTCAGTCTTACCTCTGTTGTGGGCAAACTAATGGAGTCACTGGTCAAAGAGGACCTCGTGGACTACCTGAAGAGCAATGATCTCCTAACAGTAAACTGCATGGGTTGGTGGCAGGAAGTTTTGTCAGACCAACCTGACAGTTTTCTTTGACTGGGTGACGAGGGTATTGGATAGGGGTCATGCCGTGGTTTTACTCTACTTCAATTTCAGTAAGGCTTTTGACTTGGTTCCTCACAGAAAACTACTGAAGAAGATAAAGGATCTGGGTGCAGGGAATGGCACAGTTAAGATGGGAAAGAAACTGGTTGGAAGTGATACAGCAGAAGGTTGTACTTGATGTAATCAAATCAGAAGAGAGAGAGAGAGAGAGGTCACCAGTGGGGTACCACAAGGATCGATCCCGATTCCAGTTCTTTTTAATATGTTCATCAGCTACATGGGAGAAGGAATCCAAGGCAAAAGGTGGTCAAAGGTTTGGCAGTTGATATTCAACTCCAAACAGCAGAGTCACTCTATCGACCAGTTAACCAAAGAATCAAACTCGAGACAGTTTTTTCTAAATTTCATTTATTTCACTGGCCACCAAAACTTGTTGCCCCCAACATTTCGCTAGCCCAACCTGCCAGCTTTTTCAGTGGGAGTGGTCCTATGAAAATAACAAAAATGTAATGATTTATTTAATTCGTATGTTCACAAAATATGTATAAAGAGTGTTAATTTTATACATATCTTGTGAACATGCTGGCAGGTTGGGCCAGCAAAACGTTGGGGGAAACAAGTTTTGGTGGACAGTAAAATAAATGAACTTTAGAAGAAATCAGACTAACCCGATAGTTTTCTTTGACTGAGTGACAAGGGAACTGGGTAGGGGCTAAGCTTTACTTCAACTTCAGCAAGGCTTTTGACTCAGTATCCACAGATACTTGCTGAGGAAGATGAAGAATATGGGTGCAGCTAAGATCATAGTAAACTGGGTACGTGGTCAATGGGGTTAAATCAGAAGAGAGGGAGGTCATGAGCGGGGTTCCACAGGGATCTGTCTTGGGTCCAGTGCACCTGAGCTTAGACATCAGCTACTGGGCACAAAGGTGCTCACAAACAGAACCTTCAAATACCAGTCATCAAGTCAGTACATAGTTCTTCCTTATTTCTTTCATTTATTAGTCTGTACTTACTTCTTAGTGTCGTGCTTAGCTTTATTTATTTGCGTTTTGGTAACCGGGTAAGTCCACTGAGACAATTACAGTCCCTTTTTCAGAGGTGACATGGAAGTGCAAAAAAGTATACAGGAGGGTACACAAACATAACAATGTATTATAATGGACAGAATTAGTTATACAGCAATTCAAAGTTACACAGTATTAAGGTACATACAGATACAGTCGAAGGTAAATATGATAAACAGAAAAGCTGCATTATTGCAGTGAGTACAAGGCTCATTCAAGGGAGGCAACTTTGTAATGGACATAATAAGCTAAACATAGAATATCCTGGAGGCAGGAGCAATCAGCAACAGTATCTGAGTAAAGGTGAGACAAGGAAGGGAAACAAGGGGTGAGGGACTAGGGCAGGGAGGAGAATAGAGAAAATGAAGTGGAGTTATTAGTGATCGGGGTCTAATATCACTGAAAGCAGGAGCAAGATTCAGAGGCAGAGAGATGGGAAGGCAAGCTGGATTGGAACTTCGTGAGGGTTGAGCACGACAGAATGTGAGGGATTTGACAAATCATTTTAACTGTGCTCAAAGTCTAGGTCCTCCAAAACAGAAACAGAACCTGAAAGTCAGTTCAGAGCCATGGGATGCCTCTACAGTGCTAACTGCACTTGCTAAACAATTATAAAAAGGGTCTCAGAAATGCTGCAATCTGATTGGCTGTTAGGATTCCAACAGCCTTACATTAATCCATGTTATACTGTCATGTACAGCCTGATCACCATGGCACATGAATTCTTTCTGTGTCAGCATTCCATCTTCTAGCCCTGCTGAATGTGTGGAATGATGCATTATGATTCTGAACCAGCATTCTTAAACTGTTGGTGGAAGAACTATTTTATTAAAAATCTCCCTCTAAATGAGGAAAACATTGAAAAAGTATACTTTAAACTCTTTTCTTTTGGTGTGTTTTTTATAATAGCAATAAGGCACTCCCAAGAGTTAGATTAACAGTCAGTTAATCACTCCCTAGGGGCAATATGGCACTCGGCTGCACCTCGTGCCACATTACACCCCTAGTGAGTGATTAACAGACTGTTAATCTAACCCCTGGTTATGCCTTATTGATTAATTAAATTGACTATATTTATTATGGATTTTACAGCTACTGTATAACAGCAGATCTTAATGTGCAAGAGTTTGGCATAGTTCTCACAGATGTGATACCAGTAACAGCTATGTAGGTTTTTTAGTTTCTGATGGGAGATACGCACGCCATTCAGTATAACTGAGTTTTCACTATAGCAGGGTTCGCTACAGTGAGGGAGCACTGTACATACAGTAGTTCTTTTATCTTGCTGGACTTTACAAATAATATGACTTTCATATTTGGGTGTGACATGCCTTGATCTCCACTCTTTGGAGTTGATATTCAATGCCAAAATGTGCATGGTGACATACATGAGGAACAAGAACCCCAGGATAGAGTACTGGATTGGAGGGGGGGGGTTAGTAAAACTGGACGTGACCATTGAGGAAAGAGACCTAGGGGATCATCATCAGTGACTCCTTAAAACAATCAAGCCAGTGTAACAAGGCCTACAATAAGGCAAACAGGATGCTAGTGTGCGTATAGGAAGGGGTACCGACAGCAGTAGGATGGAGGTATGGCTACCCCTCTACAGAGCACTGGTGAAGCTCCACCTGGAGCACTGTACCCAGTCCTGGATTCCTCACCTGAGGAAAGATAAAGATGGTCCAGAGACAGTGCAACATATGGTGACCAACACGATTCAGGGCCAGCGGGGCAGATATTATGAGGACTGGCTCAAGGCACTCAACATGTACTCAATGAAGGTCAAACAAAAGAGAGAAGATATGACAGAACCCTTCAAGTTCCTGAAAGGAATGAACAAGGTCAACTGTGAGGAACTATTTAGCATGAGTAACAGTTCAAGAACACAGGGGGCAGGAGCGGAAACTGGCAGGGGTGAGGTTCAAGAGGGATGTGAGAATGTTTTATTTTACAGAAAGGGTGGTGGAGCCATGGAACAATCTGCCAGCTGATGTGGTGGGCGCCAAAATATACTAACATACTAAAAAGCCAGCAGAATAGGCCAAATGGTCTGTCTTGTCTGCTCGAAAGCCAGCAACCTAATGGCTGCTCACCTTACCACCCCCCCAAGCTCCCAATAGGATCTTCTTTAGTTTCAGTTTCCCCTTGTACCTGTCCCACTCCTTCTTGAATCCCTCCACTGTGCCCTCCTCCACCAGCCTCCCAGGCAATGCATTCCAGAGCTCTACTACCCTCTCAGTGAAAAAATGCTTCCTAAGCTCTCCCCTGTTGTTTTCCCCCTCCAGTCCCCCCCCCCTTCTTTAGCTTAAAAAGATCCTTGGCTCCACTCCTGTTTATTCCTTTTAGATACTTGAAAACTTGGAATAAAAGAGCTCTCCAGGCTTAGTATGGGTCACGCTTTTCCTTGATTCTGTCCCATAAGCGCTTGGCCTTGGGATAGTCCCACAGAATATGAAGTAGGGTCCCACACTGCTCTCCACATCTGGTGCACGAATCTTGTTGCAATTTACCCATCCGTTTGAGTTTGTAAGGTGTGTAGTACAGGTTATGCAATATTTTGTATTTCATAAGGCAAAAATGTTCTACTTTGATGTATCTGTACACATTAGCACATATCTCTAGCCATGACCACTGAGCGCTACCCTCTGGAGGGAGTTTGGACACAGCAGGGACCCACCACAGCCCCCTGTGGGTAGCACATGTTAGAAACTGTAGCATAAGGTTTTGAAATGACATTTGAGCCATTTGCTAGGCCAGTAAGGGGGCTAATTTTAGCACTATGAGCACTAGACCAGGGGCCAGGTCCCATGTGCTGTCTGACCGAGTGACACAGTTGTAGGAACTGGAATGCAGAACCATCCATGGAGTCATACCTGGTTAAGAAGGATTTATAGGCAATCAGGTCACCAGACAGAGTAATATGTTCTACTGAGGAGATGTTCCATGATACCCAGGGATCTGAATGTAACCCCCGGACCCCTGCCTTTTTGCAAAACGACAGGTGGCATGCTGTTGAAGCTGACGGCAGTACCTGGTGGGGACTGCGTTCAGGGAAAATTAGGTTACTCAGCACAGGGGGCCTAGGTTTGGCTACTCTGCACAGGGGCACCCAAGTAAATCCGAACACAGTAAGCAATAACTGTAATGTCCAAAACCAGGAATGGGGTTCTACAGTGTGGCTTTTATTCACATCCAAACTGAACCAACAAAGCATAGACGGACTCCCACGGGGCTACATTCCTGGTAATGCAGATTAGAGACAACAGAACACTTCTTCACATTTCCAGCCCTCAGGCTCTAAACCCACCATGCACACAGCCCGGACTTGCACGCAGCTTTGGGTACACAGCCCGACTTGTACACCACTTGGGTTTCCCCGCCAGCCACTTGATCCGCGGTCCATTATGGGAATGAACCAGTTTTCCTAGTGGTGGCTCCCCAAACCACCTTGGAGCCTTCGACTCCTAGAGGGAATTTTCCTTCCAATCCCATGTCTGGGTACTTCCCTTATCACTGGCCAAGTGCATGAGGCAAAGTAGAAATCCACAGAGCAAATCCGTAGAGGTGGACCTGGTTACTAAAGGGGGGGGGGGTCTCCCACCTCCAGCTCCCACAATCCATACCCGGCCATTTCTCTGGAAACTAAACAACTCTTTTTGAAAGCTTGGCATTGTAAATTACTGGGTAGACGTATGTCACATCTCCTCTACATGTCTTGAATTCCCCTATGTGCTGGACTTGGAACATACTTCCACTTTTGGCTAAGCCTATTACTCTAGGCCTCCCACTACTTCAGTAGTCCAATGCCCGCTATAACACAAGTCCAGAGTGAAACATGGGCCCTTTAGAAAGAGCAGAACTCACCCTCCAGTTGCAGGTGCCCCACAGGCGAATCACGTAATCTTCTTGTTTCCCATACTCTTGGACAAAATAAGGCAGCTTCTCCATTAGCAGTAGCCAGTGGGGTTGCCCCTGGAAATGCAGGTAAACCTTCCTGCCCCATCCCCTGAGGGATGGGGCACAGAGACACAAATCAGCGGTCTCCACCACTTTAAAATAGCTCACTGTGTCTCTCTTTAGGTGGAAAAACACACCTTTCCCTACTGGTAGCCCTATTTCAGGGCTGAGGCTCCAAGAGCCTAACACAGAGCTGCTGTGCTCCTCTCACAACAAGCTCCAAACTCCAACTGACCTACAGAATACTGTTCAAACCTCCCAACATTCTACTCCAACTCCCTGCTGCAGATTCCATTGTGGCTCATGCAGCTGCGACAGTTCTATGGTGATGTCATCCCTCAGTCTCAGCTGAGACTGAACAGAGAGAGACAGTGTGAAATCCATTTAACTGGAGTTTCACAAGCTGCCTTCCCTGCCTACCACTAGGTCTTACCAGGATTCTAGTAACCCCGGGTAACAAGGGTGTTACATGAATATTTTTTTTTTCTTTTTAATCAATCAATTGGGAAGTTTGGATTCTTAAGTACTGGTTGGCACAGGTCCTGTTGAGAAAGGATATTTAAGGTTCTGCAAACCTGCTGGTGGACCTTAAGAGAAATCACAATCAAGGATTCTTTAATTTCTCTTGGCAGCTGCCACCACGTACAGTGGATGAATGTTGCAAGATCTATACCCTTGGCAATGCAAATATCACTTTCTATATCTAGCTACTAGGTTTTGTAGCCAGATTCTTATGCTCCCCCTTTGAACCACAGTAAATATTTACTGATGTGGGCAGCCTGATAATAATGATATAAGTTAGGCAATTTTAATCCCCCTTTTGATTAAGACTGTTAATTTAGAGTAGGCTCTCCTGGTACATCTTCTTGCCCAGATATACTCTGAAACCGAAGATTGGATTTTGTTGAACCAGGATATAGGTAACACCTAGTCATGGAAATGTGGTACAATAATCTTGGCAAAATGTTCATTTTAACTACGTTTATCCTGCCTGTAAGAGACTAGAGCAATTTTGTCCATTTTTCTAGATCTAGCTTGACCACTTCTATCTGCGTGTCCAGATTTAGATATGTAAATGCAGAGATTTCGTTGGTTATTTCAATCCTTAAGTATCCAAGTTTTCTTTTTTGGGGCACTGCAGCTCCAGGTCTGTTATGTCTAGTTTTACCACACTGGCATTCAGTGGCATGACCACAGTCTTGGACATGTTTAGCTTGTAGGCGGACGTGGTGCTGAATTTCCTGATAATGCCGAGTACTGCAAGCAGGGATATCTTTGGTTCTCTGACGTGCAGTAACACATCATTTGCATATAGCAAGAATATATAATGGGCCCTTCCCAAGGGAATACCGTTACTTTCATGCACCTTTCTAATCTTACAAGCAAGGGGTTCTAGAAAGAGGTTAAACAGGGGAGGGAGTAAAGGACATTCCTGCATGGTTCCCCACGGTAATTCAAATCCCTTCGATAAGACCCCATTACTGTATATTTTGGCTGTTGGCTTGGCATAAATAAAAGATTCCAAAATCCCAAACCTTTTCAGTGCATTAAATAGCTAGGCCCAGGAAACCCTATCAAATGCCTTTTCCGTATCAAGGGACCAGTACAGCAGGTATTCTGGGCTCCCTGGACATGGGAATAAGGGGCTGGAGCTTCCTGAGATGACTGGACGAATTCCTCCCCTCCATGAAGCCAATCTGCATGTTGTTGATTGAGTTACCCCATACTCAGCCTAGCCTACATGCCATGATCTTTGCAAGTATTTAGGCATACAGATTGATCAGGAATATTAGTCGGTAGTTGCCCAACTGCTGTGGGTCTTTTGTCAGGTTTAGGCATCAACATTATCATGGCCTCCGTGAAGGAGGACTCCTTGAGGCCTTTTTCATGTATATAACTAAAAATAGCTGCAAGCTGAGGGGCAACTGTTTCATTACAGACCTTATAAAAGTTAGGAGTGAAGCCATCCAGACCAGGGGCTCTGTCTGAAGTTAAGCCCTTAATGGTCCCTGCAACTTCAGATGCGGCTATTGGTGCTCCCAGGAGATCCTATGGATCCTGAGAGACTTGAGGAAGTGTGACTTTTTTTTAGGAATGTTTTGATATGATCTTTTACTTCTGTGGAAGTCTATGGCTTTGTAAAGCTTCTGGTAATATTTCTGGAATTCCACAGCAATCCCACTGACACTCATTACCAGTGTGTCTGCCTCCTTATTTTGGGTTCCTATTATTGCCCTGGAAGCCTCCTGTTTCCGAAGTTTAAGAGCTATTGGTCTGCCAGCTCTGTCTCATTGTTCAACATACTTTGCTTTGGTGCGATAAATGGCCCTTACCGCTTCATCTCCCAAGAGGTTCTGATACCTATCCCTCAAAATACTAAGATTCATCCATTCTTCCTCTATAGCGGAAGAGCTCAGTTTTCTGTCCTTTGCTCTAATTTCACAGAGGACATCCTTTAGGTCTGTCATTTTTGTGTTTCCTCCCCGAGGCTAGTCTTCGTAGTTCATCCTTTATACTACATTTGGCTGCTGCCCATATTGCATCTAGGTTGCTTACTGACCCTTGGTTCATCGTAAAGAAGTTATGAAGATACTGAGGTGCTCTACTATTTTGTGGTCTTTAAATAGTTGGTTATTTGCCAACCAAAATATGTCTTGCTCAGTTCCAGAGGCAAACTGATGGCTTAGTGCAACTGCGAAATGGTCCAATAGGACCCCACTCTCCATTTTGCACATATGGATTCCTTGCAGCCACTCCCCCAAGACCAATAAATAATCCAGCCTAGATTCTGACTAGTGAGCTGTTGGCATGAAGGTATACTTCTTGGTCTGCAGGTGTAATATTCGCCAAACATCAATACGACCTAGATTATCCTGCAGGTCCCTCAAAACTGCGCTAACCGGGCAATGGCCCCTTTTAGTGATTGTCCTATCCTTGTCAGTTTCCTAGATTAAGTTCCAGTCCCTCTCCAAGAGAAGGGGTATCCCCATAAAGTGACTTAAAATGTTAAGGATTTTCACAAAGAATTGTGGGGGGTCCACATTTGGTTCATAGATGTTACCCAAGACTACTCTGGTGTTATTTGCTATGCCTTGTATAATGAGATCCTTGACTTCTTTCTCCAACTAAAATATGACAATTTTAGCTATTGGGATGATCACCCCTCTCTTGTTAAGAGTCTGAGTATGATCCAAAGGCCTGGCCTATCCACTGTCTGCAGAACAGGTTTTCTTTATCTGCCAAAATATGTGTTTCTTGCAAAAAAACAGATTTGTGACCAAAGATGTTTTACGTAACGCAGCACCTGGAATCTTTTGCTCACTGATTACCCCTCTTTTATGTTCCAAGATGTGAACTTCATTGGGCTACCCATCGTATCCTAGTTTAACACTACTGCTTACCCTATTCCTTTGGATGAGTCCTTCCCCGAGTTTAGTTACTTTAGTAAATTTGACTAGTTATTTTACTGTCAGTTAAGGTTCCCCCTCCCTGCGCAATAACATATACTCTCAAGTTAACCCTTTTTGAAAATATAGAACATAAAAACATTTAATAACATACTGATTAAATATGAATCTGTAAACACTGACCAGGTAATGGATTCCTCCCAGTCTCGAAATGAGCTTGGGAGGTGTTAAAACTTGATTAGACTTACACCCCACATACAGTGGGGTATCCCCTAAAAAATGCCTCCTTGTAGATCCGCTTCTGCACAGCCACAGGAACAGCAAATAGTCCAGCTTAGATAGTTAGCACAGTGGCCCTTTCCAACAGCCTGCCCATTACCAATTAATAATGTTGGCAAACTCCAATTTGGTAAATACTGTACTATAACAGCAACAATGTTTGGCATAACTATTCCATTTAGGTTGCTGATTACCAAAGAGATCCGGTGTGACCTGAGAAGAAAGACCAAAGACAAGGAAAGGGAGAGTAACTCCTCCACCCCCCCCCCCCAGTCTATGTGCTCCCAATCCCTGTGCTCCTGCACTGATTACCCAAACAAGAGTGTACACAGCTTAGTTCTTAACCTCCCACCTCTACTCTCAGGGACCAGGGCCCAAATATCCAAGGCCCAGTGGCAACATTGTTTGCATCAATCCTACCTGTACCAGTTTGTTTGTATCTATGTACTTATTGCAGTCTTAAGTTACTGCTACACTGTTATACTGTGTATTCTCGTTTGTCTTACTGTGACAAGGTACCTTTGTAAATGAGCCTATGGCTCAAAGGTTTTCCAAACTGCTGTCTAAATAAATAAATAAACCAATCGGGACCCATCTGAGAAGACAGTACTCTCAACCCAAGAAGCTGTGTAAACTATACATCTCAAGCCAAGTAGCCTTCTTGTATCGAACCCGCATTTATCCACAGAATAGATGGCACACATCTAGGGGAGCCCCCCAGCTTGATGTCACGGGTGTCCACCAAGTACCAGGGGCTGTGGAGAAGCATGACACCAACTGGTTTTTGAGGAGGACTCCCTTCCCGCATCTACTAGGACGGGCTCTCATCAATGTGCTGTCAAGGAACAAGTAACCTCTCAATTAACTGAGGGATGCCTCAGGACTACCCCATTGAGTATTGCCCCCGCCAACTCAGGTAACACCCCCACCGGGAATCCCCACCACCACGTCGGTCACCTCCCAAGTTGGTTGTTATCACTGAATTATTACAGGAAACAAGCACCACCTGGGAGTCTTTTAAATCAAAAAACAGCACAAGAGTACACTGTCCTAGTCAGTTCCAGTGCATAAATAGTGTACTGATAAAACAGTCAGAATGTACTAACCCATAAAGATTGGTTATTCCTGGACAGGGGAATCAGCTTGGGCTTGATAAGTCTTGGGAGCATTGCAGACTAAACAGTCACATGTGTAGGGGCAATCCCTCTGGTGGCAGCCCACCTCTGCTACCCCATCTCCTTTACTCAGGAGCGGCCCTTTTTTTGGCTGAGCTTGCTACTGATGTAGACTTTACTTTAGGAGATTCAGACAGACAGCGTAAGAGTACCTGGCTCCAAACTGTGAGGAATCGAGTCACCTCATTGTCTGTGTTTTTGTGTTTCTAAGTAATGGAATATCAGGCAACATTTTAAGGATGCACCGTACATGTGTAAGTGATTAGATGCTGTTTGCAAATGATGAGTGATGATGTTTGCACAAAATTCTGTGTGTTTTAATCTACAACACCTGGTCCCTTCCCTCCACTTTTATTCGCAGCTGTGAGCAGGAAACACCCTCTTTGCAAAGTGTCATTTTACACTATGACTGCTTGGTGGGTTAGATAGAGAGGCACTGAGCCGTATCAAACAAGCAGTTCTAAGTAAGGCAGCGTGAGATAAGAGAGGCGAGAGGCAGCAGAAAGAAACAGTTGGCTTTGTTAATTCTAAAAGGCAGAAGCACCAGGGGGTCAAACCAGCACTGCAGCTAGGAAGCTTGGGTTATTGTTTATTCAAGATGTTTATTTAAAACAGGAAAGGTGGAACAAATGAATTGAGCTTGCACTCATTTACAATGGCTTCCTGATATAAATTGGTACAAAGACTAAAAATGTGTCTGTTTCAGATTGAAACATAACTTAAATGGCCATAAATACAAATGTTTGCAGAAACAAGAAAAGCACATATAAGACAGACAACAACAGACTCTGAACTAAGTCTACTGACAGGAGTCACAACAGACCACACAGTGATCATTAAACCAGTCTTGTTATACTTTGCAATGAGGTCAATGGCCGGTCAGCAGAACATAAGTACACAAGGTGCTTTAACATGGAACGCTCATTCTGTGATGGCGCTTTGTTCCATTCAGTCTGTTGCGGAGTGGATCATCTTTACATACTGTGATCTGTACTGGAATGAGCGCTACAGATCAACTGTAGTGCTACCCTTTTTGTGCCATCCTCAGGTGATCCACTCCGCAACAGCCAAGAAAGCACGGGATTCCCTGTTGTCCTGGGACAGAAATGAGCAGAAGGGCGCTATTACATGGCCAGGTAGAACAGAACAAAACTCTGCGAATCCAGGAAAGCTGGGAACGTGGAGTTGGTGAACGTTCATTTCTCTTGCAGAATGGATCGCCTGTACACGGCAAAAATGTAACGTTGCAGCTGATCTGCATCGCTCGTTGTGATATTGATCACTGCATGTAAAGACGCCTAATGATACAGGTACATGGGGTTCAAAGAAGCCAGTCCCTTTATTAGAACAGAAAAAGAAAGACAAGATAGCTAGAGAGAGAGAGAGACAGACAGAGGGTATAGTTAGGCACACGCACTATACATATTTGTGCAGTTTTTTAGCACTGTTCCCAAGTAACTGCACTTTTTCTAAACTTTTATCATTCTAATATGAAATTATAAGTACTAATGGAGGAGACTATGTCACTGCTTTATTTGAAAGCTATGTACCGATCACTAACTTGTTTACTGTAAAACTGTATGTATTGAACTAACCTGCATTTTATGTACTTGTTTTTAACTACATTCCCCTGGAATTTGCTCTAAATATATTTATAACATGGGTTGGCAAAAATGCACAACCCAATTGGTGGAGTCGCTCTGTGTGGCCATGGATTAACTCCCCTCTTTAATCCACGGTTCCGTGAAGTGAATTGGCAAAGTGCTATCAGGACTTCTTGTGCTGTCCAGGAGAAAAAACAGAAAGGCAGCCATTATTTTGCGGATTAGGAACACTGAAACTCTTTACTGTAAATCTGGCCGTACTTGACTTAGTAGTTACCAGTAAGCCTCCCTATGTGAATTCCTTTGGCAGTGTAGTATGCAGATCCCTACAGAGTTTGAATGGGAGCAAATGAGGTAGCCTATAGGTGTGGGTGTGTGTTCACTGTTTTCATGCTCGGGTTCCTTGTGTGCTTCTGCATTCACTCTCCTGACAGTGGTACAGTAGGTGACCGTGCAGTGACATGTGTCCCGGCCATCTCTGGAAGTGGGAGAGAGAGGTAGGAGTAGCTAAAAGACAGAGAGAGCGAGTGCCCCTTCCCCCATGCCGACCATGTCTGTTCCCTGTCCTCTGCTCAGCAACAGCTGTGTGCTGCAAATACCATGGTGCCACTGAAGACTGTGTCCCCATAGTGCTGTGATCCACACCTATTTATATGTCCCACTAGGATTGTCATGCCACCATGGATGAAAGAGTTTAAGTCCCGCTATTGTGGAAGACATGCATATGTACAACGAGAGCTTGAGAGTGACAGAGAGCACTGCGAGTAGCTCACCACGGTCCTCCAAAAGTGAGTGGAAACCTATAAGTGTCAAAGTCACTACTGAAGTCCCCCTGCCAGAATGTATTGAACTCTTGCTCACTTGAAATTTATCAGTATAACTTTTCAGAGTCATTATGTCTGCATTTCATACATATCATGCAGAGAAAGTAAGCTAGTCATTGTGGCCAAATGCGTGTCTATTTACCCCAGTCATATCGAACAGTTCACTGTATAGTATAATGTGTGCATCATACTTTTGTTAAGCCTGGTTAGTTCTGTGTGTTGGTAGCTAGCGCTTGCCTGGCTCTGTGTGTGTGTGTGTGTGGGGGGGGGCTACTTGCCTGGCTGTGTGTGTGCGGCGAGGTAAAGTACAGGTGGTAGGCAAGGTAGGAGACAGTGTTATGCAGAGCAAACGTCGCAAATCATGTCAGTATTGTATGTGTGACATTTGTATTTGCATAACAGCAATTCAATTTGCATTACTTATGAGGGACTATTTTGGAAGGAGGCAGGATACAGTACCTTTTTTTGGTCTTTAAACACGAGGAAACACCCTCTCTGTGGGTTTTCCCATGTTTTGGACATAAACATGTTATAAGTACAATAACCCACAACATGGTATGGTGTTATTGGGTATTAATCAACACCACAGGTGCTTAAGAGACACTAGGCCTGCGGCCTCATGCCTCACAATGCATCCAAGGTATTGATTAATCCCCAATAACACCATAACCTGAGGCAGGTTATTGCTTACATAATGTAGAACCTTTGTAAATGAGCACTTGTGCTCAAAGGTACTCTCCAAAATTATCAATAAATAAATAAATGAAACGGATCACTAGTATACTGCAGTGAAGGCTGAAATGAAAGTTTGGTTACTTAAATCACAGAAACATAGAATTTGTTGGCAAATAAAGACCGCTTGGCCCACCCATTCTGCCAAGATGGTCCCTGCCTAGTCTGTCTCCACAGACCCTGTCTGGTCCCTGGTGACCCTCCCTCCTCCCTGCCTATTTACTAACATTCCCCTATGTCTATTCCATGCATGCTAGACGCCCGTCACTGTTTTGACCGCCACCACTTCTGCTGGCAGTCTGTTTAGTACAAGGGGTACGATACTGCATATAATCATGCAACATTTATTTACTGAATTTTGTTAACCGGATAGGTCTGCTGAGACTAAAAGTCCCTTTTTCAGAGGCAACCCCAAATTAATTATAATGAAAACAACAAAAAGCAACGGATATGAAGTTACATACAAGTAGTGCAAATTATGACACGTTTTAAGATTAGATAAATTTAGCAATCAGTTCAGAAACATGAAAAATAATCCTTTTAAAAATCTTAGAACAGTATTACTACTGTGTGGATTAAAAGGTAGGCACGCAATAAAGACAGGACTACACACAACTGGGTGGATGGGGATTGGGCTGGAGCAGTTGGTGAGTGCGTCTGAACGAAACTGAAATTTCTGGTTGCCTTTTTTTTTTTTTTTATTAACCTATTTTTCCTCCTATCTTGGCTGCCCACATCTGATACATTCTCAGCCATGTCCTAGCCACATTAACCTTTCCCCTCATCAGCCATCCCTCCGCCACGCTGTGCAGCCTTTGGGGGTATCCCTCGTTAGGACACCCATCCAGCAGAGCCTGTGTAGGTACTGAGCCCGGGAGTGCCAAGACAGTCACTGTTTCACCTAGGGAGGTTTTTCCTTTCATTGTCTCCCCCCCCCCCCAAATAGAACACCAATGGCAAAGGTTCCAAGGCATGCCCTGGGGAGTCACGTCACTTCCTCTCTCCCACATGGTGCTCCAGCTACACCCTTCTCTGGGGTCACCCAGGTGGCAGTAGCACAAAAAGAGGAAGAGACTGTCATCCGGGAAGCTCAGTCCTCTTTCTGTCACCCCACCTTAGATGCTTCAGGTGCAAATCCTAGTCATGGGCGTCACACGCAGCAATGCTTTAGCTACATTGATGGGCCAGCACCCTGACTACAGAGACAGCACTAACATGCACCAAAAGGGCAAAAGTTGCATCCTGCCCAAAACTGACCCCTCTTTTCTTTGCCAGTGGGTTCAAACCGATGCACCTCTTCAATAACAATATCTAAAGGAGGGGAACATGAACTATTCAACATCTGCCACTGATTATGTTTTGACTCAGTAGGTTCCTCTTTAGACCCACATATTTTAATCAAGTGGGTCCAATTCGACCCATGTTGTAAACCCCCCAATGCTGTCATTGCCTGACTACACTTCTGAAAGACAGCAAGAAGGAGTGTGAGACAGAGAGCTCAGAATGAGAGATTCCATAATAACCTGACTTATAAACTTCCTTTTTGCCTAAACTGTAAACAGTGATATCATGTTTAGCTCAGGAACAACAATGATGCTCCAAGTTAGGTTTGGCTTAAAGCTTCATATAAAGGAATATGGCCAATCCCCTCACCCTTCACCCCAGAAATAGGCTACGTTTGGCACTGAAGGGCTCTTACAGTGTGTTTTAGCATACTGCCAGTGGATCCACACACAGAGCTGAGAAGCACTGAGTGACTTGGCAATTGGCTCCCCCGCCCCATTATATATAACATAAATACAAATTGCTAAACTTGCTTGCACCCCCCTTCCTCCCTCTAACCAGCCCAATCCTGATCCGTTACCTTTGCATAATCCTACTGAGCCATAATTCAGTGTAATCTTTAAAAAAAAAAAAAACTTCCTATAAATGCTCTTTCCTGACAACCAGCCTGATCCCGAACAATTTTTTCGTTTAAATTTTGCAATAAATCTGTCAGCCCAGCTGTAGACTGCCACCGGGTGGAGGCCCTGGGGTAGTGCAATGCGGGCAGCATGAAGGGATGGAGCCGAGGAACATCCTGCATATGTGCTTCCACGCACGCGCTGGACATCCAATGGCAGGGGCGGGGAGTGAAGCGGAAAAGAGTTGGGAGCTTAATGAAGCCTTGCCCTTTCTGCCATGGTCTATGCCACCACCCAGGACTGTACCTCGGTCCACACTGGATGTGTGCATGGGGGGGCCCCTCCTCCAATCGTGGGGGAACTCTGGAGCAAGGAGGGTCCTGAGGGAGGTGGTGGCTGGCTCAGGAGTACGAGGACAAGGCTGAACAGCCACCCCTGGACTAGCAAGATAAAGAGCCATTATGGGGAAAATAAATTGCAATAAATCTCCCTAGTGCTTTCTCCTTTCCTGACCCCATATAGCAGCCGTACTGCTGCAGGTGGTAGGGAGCATCCCAACAGAGACAGAAAACGCCTGAAGAATTGCCGCTTCCCACCACCACAAAGACCGAACACCAGCAACGGACGGACTGTGTACTGATTCTGGTCCAGACCACACTGACCAGTTGGGTGTGGTCCCGCAACTCGGCACCAATCAGAGCAGAGCAGATAAGGTAATGTAAGCATGCCTGGAAATAACAAAATCAATTCTATGTTTCACACCCAGGACACAATCTATTTTTTGGGAGGGTAGGAGAGTCCAAAAAAATGAAACATGGGTAATCATGCTCGTGTACTAATGCAAGAATCCAGGTGCCACCATTCAGTTGCATTGAACCCACTCCAAGCATGTGAACAACTGCACTACCCTGCTGAAATTAAAGTGAATTAAAAAAATAAACCTTACCTGGATGTCTCAAACACAAAATTAAATTCAGTGTTTAGAACATGTTCAACCCCATCTTTAGTTTAACAGGCCCATAATCAGCCTGGGGCAGATTGACAGTGTATACCTTTAAAAGTTAAAAGTGCCGTGATCCAGCTGTTTGGAACATTTGCATAAACTGACCACTTGGATATGTACAGGTGCACGTGTGTGTACGTGCTTGTGCAAGACTACTTTCAACCTATATTTGCAGTCCACGCGTGCAAAGGTTTTGAGTTACTTGCAGTAAGGCATGGAGCAGGTGAAACACTCCTAAAAGTAATGCTATGATGGCTTTTGAACTCATGAATGGCCTTCAACGTGATGTTTGCAGCTCACCTTTAAACTACTAAAGTTACCTAATATTTAACCACAAAAAACTTAAATATTTACTGTACTGGAATCCAACCCAGAGAAGGGAACTGTACATCTTCAAGGTTATTTGTGAAAACATTTAAAAATGCATTAATTCTGTACACAACATAAATTATGTAAATTTTAAATCACTCTCAGCTATTAAGGGAATCCAGTGAGAAGGAAAGTTTCCACTTGTACATTCGCTGTCTAGTGCCAAATCTTACAAAGTACACTGAAAAATACCTCCTTCCATCACCTGACCTAGCTAGCATTATATAAGGCAGTTGGCAAACTGTAGGAACATTATCAATTTTACATACATCAGTCTGTGCTGTATCCTTTTCTTTTAACAACGGTGCTTCTGGGTAGCTTGCTGGGTTTCTGTCACATGAAACAATAAAACTATAAACTAAAACCCTGTATGCCACTGCTGATCACTAACCGACCTGTAATTTTATGAAACAAAAATGCCAGGTGCACAGCAGAATGAAACAGCAACAGCCACTGCGTTTACAAAAAAAAAAAGAACGAACACTACGTTACCTTTTGGATCTTCTCAGCATGCTGGTATCAGGCAACGAGAAATTGGACAGCACTGTCCAAAAGGAGTCAGACATGATCATTCAGAGCTGTCATGGCTGTAAAAATACGGCAGGATCAAGACACTGGGCAAAAAAGGAGCCACACAACAGCAGCGACGGAGCCAGTACAAATTCCCCGTAGACCAGGCAGGCTGTTCCATTCACAAGAGGCAGGATGCTGTGGCTGCTGCTGTTCGTAGTGCTGCTTCAACTGCCTGTGCTCACTCGCCAATGATTCAGTCTCTTATCTTGCTGCCACCCTCACAACAGGGAGGGGATGCAAATGAGAAGTTGCAGCATCCCCTGTACAGGCAAGCAATACTGGCACTTGTGCTCTGCCCCAAGTCTTGCACCAGCTGCACAGAATTCTCAGCAGATACTGTCACCTAATCTTGTCAGTGGAGTGTCATGGAAATGGTAGAAGCTGCAGGATACCCTTTTTTTCCTGGCACTTTGCAATGCTGAAACATCAACAGCCCAGTAACTCGCAATCTGACAGGGTACAAATACTGCACTCACAGCTCACAATACCCTGCCTAACACTTCACGCTGGACCATAACAGCACGGATTCTCTGTACTACCGGCACCCACAAAGAAAACAAACGAAGTAACAAAGAAAAAACATGGAAGGCAGTGTCGTTTAGTGGTTAGAGCAACAAACCATGAACCTCAAGTCTGAGGTTTGAATCCCACCACCTCCACCTGCCCTGTGAACTTGAGAGAGCCTCTTAATCTACACCCCCTCCCCCCCTTGCTTTACCCTCCAGCCTTTCCTTAGCCTATCTCCATCTTACCTAGCCTCCTTGTGCTGGCCTAATAGCTGATGCAAGAGCTCAAGGCTTGTAAAGCGCTTTGGGATGCAGTGTGTATGGAAGTTGGCACATGAGCTTTGTACTCCGCAACAAAATTAAATAACTGTAAGGCCACCATAACAAGGCCTGCTGCGTTATGTTATTAACCCGTTTGGCACAATAATTAGTTTACAGTTCATAAGTAAGCAAGAAACCATGGCAGGGTGTGTCACAATGCTAAAATCGATGCACTCACCAGGGGAGATGTTCTTTTTCTTTATACCCAAGATAGCTAGCTGAAACTCCATGTCTCATTTCCAGTGGGATCCTGCTTCTGTCTATTCTGCAGCTGGATGGACAGGAGCACTAGGTGGTTAAATGACTTACTCGAGGTCACACAGTGAGCCCTTTGCTTCTGGTGGGATTTGAACCTGCGTCTCCTGGTTCCCAAGCTAGAGCTCTAACCATTAAATCATACTGCCTTTCACACCCCTGAGAAGTGAACCATTTTAGCATTACTGCAGCCTTGGAATGGGCCATAATTAACATGTTGGTAACAAAGTGAGTTGATTTCAGAAGTGACTAAGTCCATCAAGTCAGACTCCTGCTTCATAAGCACGGATTAAATAAGTATGCTGCGGAAATGCGTATCAATTTATAGAGATTCCCTACCTACTTTTAATACCCACAGCACCCGGTGATTCCTTTGGTAAGTGGTAATTTGTCTAGGCTTACCTTAAAAGCCTGTACTGTCTTGATGTCCACTGCCTCCACAGGTAGGCTGTTCCACAGGTTCACCATTCTCTAGAAGAAAAAATGACTCCTAACATTACCCCTGAAATTAACCCCTCTGTGCTGCTGGGACTGTCCTCGCATCCCGCCAAAGGGCATCAGATCAAACATGTCTGACTGTTGGCGCGCGTCTATAACCTTGAGTGTGCGAAAGAGTGAGATCATATCTCCTCTCACAGAGGTCAAAATTACGTTTTGCAGCAACTAGCCAGTAGGACTAGTGATTGGGAAAATCCACTAGCCCCACAGACTTTTTCAATGGCCCACCTTGTTACCTTCTCCAGTACAAGCCCACAGGGCTAGCTAAAGGAAAATCCTACTAGCCAGATACAAAATCTACCAGCATTTGGCTACTGGGTTGTTGCCAATTCCGACCCCTGCTCTCAGCCTCCATTTCTCCAGAGTGAACATGTTAAGGGCCTCTAGCCTCTCTTCATAGCTTTTGTGCCCTGTACTACTACTCATTTTGGTAACTCTGTGTGGCACCCACTCAACTAATTCAATGTCATTTTTGTATTGAGGAGACAAGAACTGCACACAGTACTCCAAATGGGGCCCGATTAGGGCCTTGTAAAGAGACAGGATTACTTAACACGTGCTTCCCGCTGCACTTATAAAATGACTAGCTGTTGTTTAGCAAACGGGATTTTTAGCTACACAAAGGAGATCTGAAATGTGACCGTGCACTGATGGGAAACTGATGCACCGTAATGCCCAAAGTTGGTAGCTCCCTGTTTTCCGACATCCTAGAACTTGCTTCTGCTTTCATCAATTCCTCAAGTGCTCTCTCTACCACACCCTGCTCCCCAACCTCTCCCCCCTTTTTTTTCCTCCCCACTTCATCAGCTGCTACACAAGCTTCTCTTCTCGCTCTTGAGAAGGACAAAAGTAACAGTCCTGATGGTTTGGATCCCAACCTTCTCCATCTGGCTGCTCCTGCTATCGCAGCCCCCATCTCCAACCTGCTAAACCCATCTTTTTGCTTTGGGCAGGTCCCAACCACCTGGCCAGTAGCAGAGTTCCCCCTCTACCAGAGTGGTGACCCTACTTGTCCAGGGAACTTCAGCTCCATCTCTCTTCTTCAATCCCTATTCAAGCTTCAGGAGAAAACTATTTCCACTAGGACCCGTCTTACATTCTGTCATTTTGACCTGGCCCCCCCCTCCCCCGCAACGCACCACTGCTCTCTTTGTAACCACCCCCACCTGCGAGGTGTGCTGACTAAGCCTGGAGATGGTAAACGGCGAAGTCTGTTATGCTTTCAGGTGAATGGCACCTGGGTTTGTAGTTAGAAATGGACATGGAAAGTGGCGTGGTGTCTCCACCAATGGGAATCCTTATAACAGAGTGTTGCCAGGGTGTTTGCCCACAAGAAATACATACAGCCCCTACTCTCTGACAGGAAACACAATAAAACAATCCCCCCCCCCCCAACTTATCACTCTCAGCATGCAAATTAACAGCAAGGCAGTAATGGACACATATGTCAACAGTCGCAAATAAACAACCAATGAGTTTATTCTGGGGCTGGAGAACAAGGGAAGCAAAGGTAAAAACAAAGACAGCAGTATGCATTCACCCTCAATGCAAGATGTGTCTCAGCACCTCCCCCACTGGTGCACCAGTTAACCCCACAGTCCCTGTAGGAGCTCCCAATCACAGTTCGAGTGTGCACACAGGTGTAGAGTCGCAGTCCTGTGACGCTTGAACCTTGGTGTGGTACTGTGTAAATTTAGTTGTTGACTGCAGCTGCTGACTGGCAATTTACTCAACTGGATGGACAGTAAAGCAATTACTCCTAGTTGTAAGCAGCAGGTGTGGACTTGATTTTAAGATAGCGCAGAAACACCCAGAAAGTATCTAGCTAAACAATAGAAATAAAAAGTTCTGTGGGTAAAACCCAGAACTCAGGACCTTTATATGACAGGCTGGTGCTGTTTCCGGGGGGACATCTCTTCTGCTTAGGCAGATGATGACTGGATGGTCTTTTCTGTAGGTTGGATACAGGTGCAGCAGACCCAACCCACTCCCAGTGGCAAGAAGTATGAGCTGTGATGCTCTGGAGGACAATGATCCTTTTCACATCTCAAAAGGACTTACCTTCACCAACCCAGACAGGTCGGCAATCACTCAGGACCTCAGCACGTTCGATCCCCAGTCAGGATAAAATCCTAACAGCACTAGAAGGCAGCAACTCACTACTTTCCCAGATGCAGAGCACTTTTCAAGGCAACCCCACTGTAATTCAGTGCTACAGCCCAGACTTGGCAGACAGTGGTCAAAAGTCCATTTTGGATAAACGTTTTAGTCAGAGAGGATGAGCAACTGGGAGTTATTCACAAACGCCCTCCTCAGAGATTTCGCTCAGACAAATCTGCTTTGCTGCACATGGTTCTCCCTTATGCTGAATCCAGGAGTCAAATATCAGTGGCAAGCATCTCATTCATTGTTCATTATGCCAACCCCGTGGCTCTCCGTGGCTGTCAGTTCTTGGGGAAAAGCATCCATACGAGTCCTGAGCCACCTTGCAATTCAGAGCTGAGCTCCAAACCGATATCAGCTTTACAAGGACAAGATGCACTAATTTAATTGTTTACCAGAGCTGAACTAGTCTCCAAAGCTCATGCTGCCAAGGGAGGAGCGGTTTTGCATTTTGTGCACCTTTGAGAGCTGCTTGAAACTGAGCAACATCCTTGCAGTGGGCTCCCTGACCCTGAAGGCAGTCTAGGCGCCAGCTGAGGGAAGAGAGGTGGTGGCATGCTGGCCAAGGTGAGAAGGACAGTCCAGCCCAGGTCCTGCAGCTGCAGTCTTGAACAGGACTGGGGTGAAGGATCAGTGCAGGGGAAGGTGGCAGCAATGCTCCAGAGAGAGCCAAAGGTAATGCCACTTTTACGAGGGGTTTACATCTTTATTCCAAATGTTCAGTTCCTTCACTTGCTGGCAGGCACCGCTATTATTCTGCTACTCTCGTAGCCAAGTTCTAGTTCTCCGAGCTCTTCTGCCATCTCCTCTCTCCTCTCCCTGACAATCCTACTCCAGCAGGTACTCAACTTTTACTCCTTTCTTCAATAATTATACTGCACAGGCTTCTTTCTCCTACAGAATTCCCTCTCACTGGAACAACTTCCCAATCTCACGTCACTCAGTCTTTTCTCTCGTCTCTCTAAAACCCCTCTCGGTCCACACAGCCTACTCTTGCTCCTTCCCCTAACTTCGCTCCTACAGAGTGTAGGTTATGCCTTTTTAGCCAGTTACGTTTCTGGTACCCCTCAGCAACTGTCTTTTTGCCACATGCTGTTCCAGCGATGACGAGCATATTACACTTTGTTATACTATGCTGTATATATACAGTTACGGTTGCCACCTGACTGGTTTTCAACCGACACTGATGTTTTTTCCAGGGACTTGCTGGTTAAACACTTTATTGTGACTTTTTTTTAATGACATGCATGTTTCTCTAGCTGGCAGCCCGGCAGGAAGCCAGGACAAAGTCTCCACTAACTATGCTGCCACAACACGCAAGCGCTCTTATTTGGCGCTGATGTCAGTGTAGCAGGAGAGTGAGCAATGCAAGGGCAGTGGAGCCAGGGAGTCAATGTGAGGTGCAGCATTTAAACTTGACTTTAATTAAGTTATTAATATTAACTGACAAAATGACAAGGCACCCGTGTATAGCTAGCGGACGGGAGAGTGTGACAGGATTGAATAAGGCCCTGCCCCATTTGCTATGCAGAAAGAGTTTAAATGCAAGTGTCTACTCTAGCCTGCCCTTTTCTGTCTCTTCTCTGTCTGGTTGTGCAACCACATTTTCTTGTGAGACCTAGGACTTGATCACTCTGACGGTTTCGCAATTCTCTACCTCCCGCTATCTCTCTGCCTTTCCTTGCTGTTCTGTCTTTTCTTCCTTCTTGCATATCTGCAATTATGAAAAACATATGCGAATCTCTGTGCAAAACTGTATGTGATATTGGGATCCTTTGTTTAAAGCTGTATATAGTTATACTGTTGAAATGATTGCAAAAAGCTATTTGGAACTCAAGGGATTAAACTGAGACACAGTTTTTAAGCCATTTGTAGAGCTGTAAACAAGAGGTCAGTTCTGGCTCACTTTGTTCTTTCTGCTGCACCTGCACCTAAACTGACAAGAACATTCTGTAAACTTACAAGAACATTCTATGAACAACAATATCGCCTTAACGAGCTCCCTGCAAAGACTTATAAAAAGAGCAGCAATATTTTTGCTGGAAGAGAGAGACTGAGATTGGAAACTGAGAAGGAGGACTGTTTTCTCAGTTTGAACTGCTTTTGTAAATAGTAATTCTGAACAACTTTTATTTTTTATTTTGCTTTTATTAGAAAAATAAAATGCTATTTTTGAATTTTTAAACTGCTCCTGGTTTTCCTATGCTTTCTGACCTTTGCCTCGATGACAGAGAGGAGCAGCAGACATGGTGTGGCATTTGAAACAAAGGTAGGTGTGTATTAATATGCGTGGTGGTGGTAGCGGGGGGGTCTGCGGGCAGGTGGTCAGTTTTTTAGAATTCTCAATTTGACAACCCTATATACAGTACAGCCCAACGTCTCACGCACAAACGCACCTTGTATAATATTTGCTGTTACTATAGAGGACTGTGATGCTGCATCTCTGTTCCCTCTCACACAACTGGAAACATACTTCGGCTTAGTATGTCTTTCCCAGCCACCAAATTCTAAACAGAATGTAGACAAAACATGTGCTCGGTCTCTGACAATCCATGGATTTATTTTTCAATGCCATTTCTTAATACATAGTTACTCTGTGTTGGGCCCTGCTGTTTCAAAATCACAGTAATTGGCTCACCTGCAGCTACAGTAACTTTTACTGCATCTTTTTCTACTTGCTTTTCATGTTATCTCTGCCACAAATGATGGTCAAAACAACAAAGAAAAATATACTCTCAGCACCCCCGTACCTCTCAATTGCTCTCAAAGCAGCTGAAATAAAAAAAAACCACATACTGCATTGTGACTAAATCAGTGTGGTCGTGAATACTTCCAAGCTCTTCAAACCAACAACCATGCTTTATATATTTTCCACTAGTTACTGTTGCACAATGCTGCTCCCCCACCAACCCTTGTAGAAAGGTGCTTCATCTTAAGGGTACTACCCTGATGAAAGAATATTTCAATAAATTACAATCAATCCCTTATGTTATGTGAGCTCAAACCAAGAATGTTGATAATGAACCTCTTCGGTGATGAGTGGAGTACGTACTGTTTTTCATTTGTTTTACCAGGAAAAAGGCTCCATTGAACGATGCTCATTTTCAAGGCAGAGTTAGGACCTACTCTGCAACTGAGTGATGCTGTGAACAGTGACTGCTGCCAGCACTGGAAGGATTAAAGGCTAACCGGAGAACACAGAGGCACATGAAGTAATACAATTTTCTCTGACCTACATCTTACATGTTTAAAAAAAAATTAAAATTTTCATATAAATGGACAGTTAAAATAGGTAAGATGAAGTATGCATTCTGTCAGCATGTAACCAATCTGAGCAGAAGAACTTACTATCTCTCTCTCTCTCTTTTTTTTAGGGGGCGTACTGGTCTATCTTTGCAGGCATCAGCAAATATTGCTTCATTGCCACTGCAAAAGCAATAAATGAACCCCAAGGTTTCTCATCTACAATAACAAGGCATG
Source organism: Neoceratodus forsteri (assembly GCA_016271365.2). NCBI lineage: Eukaryota > Metazoa > Chordata > Ceratodontiformes > Ceratodontidae > Neoceratodus > Neoceratodus forsteri. Next base: position 939,515,675 of record CM028136.1, on the reverse strand, counting down.
CTTTAATCAGAGCTTGCACCAGTTTGCTATTTTTTTCTCAACCGTTATCTGAGCCAAAATACAGCTCAGTATTTTTGCATCATACAGTAAACAGGACCTATTTTCATGTCCAATGGTACAAAACAGTTTAAGAAAGACTGCCATTTCAAACCAATACACTGAGGAAGGAGACTCCAATGGCAAACTGCAGCTAGACCGGATCACATATAAAGAAAGTACAGTTACGTAAGAACTTACCATAACAGCGGATCTTTGAGAGAGGCTCTTGTAGTAGGTAAGAAAAAATTACTTACCACAGTAATCTTGTTTCTTTTAATGGAGTCTTGCTGTATTCTGACTAAATGCAGTTAGCCTTCCCAGTTCAACTGCCCCGCAAATGCATAGAACGTGTGAGTTCAAGCTCGCTTTTTAAACCACTGTCCCTGGTGCATTCTATGTAACCGTCAGATTCTTATGAGCACTATATCAGTGGCCACTAAGCTATACTACATACATAATAATTAATAAAATATTAGTCAAAGGACTAATAGCCAAACAAAAGGGAAAACTAAGACTCAAGTCAGAGATGCCCAAGAAAATGCCACCCCAGTGGTGCAGAATTCAAAAGTATAGAACAGCTGTAATGCAGTACCCCCCCCCCCCCAAAAGTTCTGTTAGAGGAGGCAGGTCAGAATACAGCAAGACTCCATTAGAAGAAACAACATTACTGTGGTAAGTAATGTTTTCTTCAAACAACATGAAGTCTTGCTATATTCTGACTAAATGCAGACTACCTAGCAGTGCCCCATGGAGGTGGCACAGAACCTACTTAGGAAACAGGCTCTGCAGTACTGCTGTGCCAAACCTGGCATCACTCCTGGACGGGGTGTCCAGGCAATAGTGCTTGGTGAATGTGTGAACAGTTTTCCAGGTAGTTATTTACAAATTTTGAGTAGGGGAATATCTCTGGCAGCTGTTTTACAGGCATCTGTTCCCCTAGCAGAGTGGGCTCTGAGGCCAGCTGGTGGCTCTTTTCCCAGTATACCATAGCAGAACTGAATGCAAGACACAATCCACCAAGCAATGGTTCTCTTGGTGGCTGGCTTGCCCTTATCCACTTCCCCACAGGTGAGGAAAAACAGTGTGCACTCATTCCTATGGACCTTTGTCTGATCCAGATAATAGCTAATAGCCCTCTTAACATCTAGGCTTTGTAGTCTACGTGCTCTTGAAATGGAATGTTCAGTGAAGAAGACAGGTAACGTCATGGATTGTTTCAAGTGGAAGTCAGAGACCACCTTTGGGAGAATTTCCTGTTTCTCCTAAGGATGACCTTGTTCCTATGGAGTGCTATGTAGTTAGGCTCCACTGACAAGGCCCGTAGCTTACTAATCCTCCTTGCAGCAGTTATGACTACTAAGAAGACAGTTTTCCATGTCAGGTACTTGAGCTCAGCAGACGACATGGGTTCAAAGGGGGGATGCATTAGCTGTGCTATGCAGATATTCAGATCCTAGGAAGGGGTTGGCTGTCTGTGTGTGTGTGGGGGGGGTGTAGGTGGAGCAACCGTTTAAATAACCTTTTGAAGACCGCATGAGAGGACAGGGAAGGACCTTTCCCTGCTGAGAGATAGGCAGATACAGCTGCCAGATGTACCTTCAGAGTAGAAGGCCAAAGGCCTAAGGAATGAAGGTAGGCTAAATAGTCCAACAGGACTGCCAGTCCAGCTGACTGTGGGTCCATTTCCTTCTGTGCACACCAAATAGAAAATCTCTTTCATTTGGACGTGTAAGTCTTTCTGGTGGTAGGTTTTCTGGAAACCTTCAAAATACCCAGGACCCCTTTGGAGAGATGCAAGCCTGCATACTCTAGGTCCTCAAGAGCCAGGCTGTGCACCTGAGGGACTTGAGGTTGGGGTATAGGATCCTTCCTTGTGAGGAGGTCAGAAGATTGTGCCTCCTGGGGAGTCAAATCGGACTGGTCACTGCCAGAAGCATCAGCATGGAATACCAAGGTTGTCTAGCCCAATCCGGAGCAATCAGAATCATAGATGATGGCTGGCTCCTGAGTTTGATCAGAACTCTGAAGATCAGAGGGAAGGGGGGAAAGGCATACAGGAACTTGCCTGACCAGTCCAGTGTCAGTGCATCCAGAGGCACCGGACCCAGAACTTAGCATTTGCAGCAGTACTGGGGTAGCTGATGATTGTCTGGGGCTGCAAACAGATCTATCTGTAGAGTGCCCCATTTCCTGAATACTGCATGCAGTAGTTCCCTGTTCAGAGACTACTTGTGGTGGCTCTGATTTATTCTGCTGAGGGCATCTGCCAGTACATTGTCCTTGCCTGGCAGGTGCACGGCTGAGATGGAAGTCTTGAGGGAATAAGTCAGACTCCAGATCTTCATTGCATCCGTACACAGGGCAGAGGATCTCGTCCTGCCCTGCTTGTTGATGTAGTACATGGTGGTGGTGGTGTTTGTCCTTATCTGCATCACCTTCCCTTGTACCATCTTCATGAATGACCAAGGAGCTAGGAACACTGCCCTAGGCTCCAACAGACTGATGTGGAGCAGGGACTCCTGATGGGACCATATCCAATGAGTAGTGTGCTCCCCCAAGTGAGCTCCCCACCCTAGAAGAGAAGCATCTGTGGTCAGAACCACTGTACGAGACTGCTGGAGGAATGGAACACCTCTGAGGGTGTTGCTGTCCTTCCACCACTGTAATGCCTGGATCAGGGCGGCTGTCACTGGGATCAGTTTAGACAGGGAATCCCTTCTTTGGGACCAGAAGGATCCAAGATGAAACTAGATATCCCTCATCTGAAACCTGGTTCCTGGGACCACTGCTGTGGAGGCTGCCATGTGCCCCAGGAGCTGGAGGAAATGCCTTGCAGGACGAGACACCTGTAGATGAAAAGAGTTTGCCAGGTGGATGGGGTTGTCTACCCTTCCCACTGGCATAAGAGCCTTTGTCTGGGACCATGTCCAGTTCTACCCCTATGAATTCTAGGGTCTGAACGGGCTCCAGTACTGACTTCATTAGGTTTACCACAAATCCTAAAGATATGAGAGTGTCCTGCACCAGAACCACAGCATCCTTTCACCTGCTGAGGAGACTGACCTACAACCAACCAGTAGTCCAGACAGGGGAACACAGACACTCCCAGTCTTCTTTATTTATTTTTTGTTGACCAGGTAAGGTGCACTAGCCATGGAAATGACTATTTTCAGGCACAACCCGGGAGGGTACAGAATAAAACATAAAAAAGCAATAACAATACATCATTACAGTACATGAATTAGACAATTGTCATGTATAGGAATACATTGCAAGTAGGAGAAAATAAACAACAGGCAAGGCAGAAGGTACTGGAAGGGGACAGGATCAGCTGTGTTCCAGGACAGTAGCTGCTGCTTGTTGTTTTCACAGGGTTCTTGTGGATTTTACTTGGTAGAAGGTTATTTCTTTTCTTTCTTACTTCTAAGGGGCTAGCAGGGTATTGCTTTGGGGGCTGATGAAAGTTTGAAAACTGATTTGGTGGCTGTAAGTGGGCTCATTTGTTGGATGTTTCACTGTGTAACAGGCTGCGCTGGTGGAGGCCTATTTCTTCTGATTTAAAACCTATTTGGTGGGATTTGCTGGGGCCTGGTTCTTTGGCTGCTGCGCTCGATGGGAGACACAGGGCTGATACACTCTCTCTCTCGAGTCGGTGTCTGCCCACCCCCCCTCAGAGTTCTGCTAATTTATGGGAACACCTGTCCTGCTATTGGAAGAAAAGGCTGCAGGTGCAGCTCATGTAGTTCTGGCCACCGGGGTTGGTTTAAAGGCTGGGAGACAGCAGCTTAGGAGTTGTTCATTTCCTATAAGTTTACTGTGTTGTACTGCACCTAGTAACAGGGTTACCAGTGTACTGTGGGACTGTATCTAAGATTAGTGGGTGACCTGATTAGGCAGTAGGGGTGTATCTTGGACTAGGGGGGAACCTGGTGGCTCACCCAAGGAAACCTACTTGAAAGGGGATGGAACCACACATCATTAGGGCCGGCATCTTTGGGAGGGTGGTGGGGTGCACAGGGTGAGGAGCAGCCATGATACTGGACTGAGCCTGGAAGTTTGGTGGTTGCCCAATGTGCTACCAGCTGGCACAGCTTAGGGAGGAGGCTGCGGGGATTAGGAGACAGCTGGGGGAAGGGGAGGCATGGTTGGGGAAGGGGGCTCCCACGGGGTTGCACCAAGCACTGGGGGCCGGGGCATAGGGAAAGGAGTGCAGGAGAATACTCAGGGGTCACATAGAGACCCTGGCAGAGGGGGTCCAAAAGGACACTACCAAGGAAGCAGGCAGGTAACTGGGGACCCTTACAAAGGAGGGACAGAGGGACAACATTCTCAGGGAAGTAGGCAGATGGCCGGGGCTGGACAGAAGGAAGCAAGGCGGGGAGGTGGATCAGACCTTACACTCAATAGCCGCTTCAATTCTCTTCTTCTGCTCGAGGATGAGGGAGGTGATGTAGCCACGACAGAGGTGGTTAGAGATGGAAAGGGAGTGGGGGGCAGGAGGCAGGGGCCGGATAGCAGGAAGAACAGGAGGAACCTGGAATGCAGGAAAATGGGGGGAGCAGTGAATCAGAGCAGGAGGGGCAGGGGGAACAGGGAGGAAAGCGCAAGGAGAAGGACCAGTTGGGAGGAAAGGTAAAGGAGAAGGACCAGAAGTACAAGAAGGATTCAGTAAAGGGAGCTGAGGGTTTAGGCCAGGGGAGCACGACAAGCAAGGAGGGACTAAATGGAAACAGGAAGGAAGGGAGGATGAGCTAGGCTAGTTTAGCAGATGGGGGAGAAGGACCAGTCGCGAGCAGTGAGGGGGAGTTAGCAGGGTACAGAAGGATACTCAGGAGGAGGAGAGGCATAGGATTGGAGGGGGTGGCCAGGGTAAATAAGGAGGGGGTGGCATGTGGCACCCAGATAGAGGGAGGAACAAGGAGCCGGCTGAGTGGAGGGGCCGGTAGAAAGGATGAGGGACATGGAAGGGGGGAATGGAGGAAAAGGAGCGTGAGAGTGCTCCTGTTGGGGATTCTATGTCAGGGGTATCAAATGGGATAGGGAGGGAGAAGCCTGGCCAGTTAGAACAAAATGCTTACCTGGACTAACGGTGCACAGGCTGCTACCTGCGATATCAGCTGGCAAAGGGATTGTAGGGTCCCAGACATACTGGTCCACCTGGGTACAAATGACATTGAGGGAAATAGTGAGCTAGAGATACAGGCAAGATTCAGGAGCTTGCCAGGGTCTGTCATGACATAGGATGCACAGTTTCCTCTCAGAAATCCTGCGGTGCCAAGGGCTAGTGGGGAACACAAAAGGAAGATTAGGGAGATAAACCAGTGGCTCAGGGGTGGTGTGAGGCCAGAGGGTATGGGTTGATGGGGGATTGGGGAGACCTGGGAGGATAAGGAGCTGTATGCTAGAGAGACTCATTCAATTTGGAGGAGGGAATCTTTAGTTGAAAATAGAGGGTTCATTGGTGAAAAGTGGGGTTTAAACTTGTGAAGGGGAGGATGGGAGAAAAGGCTGTCAAGGGGTGCCGATAAAGGAGGGACTCTGTCTCCACCCCTGGGGAGCTGGAGGATTGCGGAAAAGGCCGACTGGTAAAGTGCAGACCAGGGAAAACAGAATCCCCATGGGAACACGAGCAGGGGAAGGTGGAAGGTAGTCCAAGTAAATGCCAGGAGCTTGGGTAATAAAATGCCTGAGCTCCAGGCGATGCTAACTGAGGGGGCAGATGGCAACGGTTACTGAGACCTGGGCCACTGCAGGACACGACTGGGACCTGAACCTGGAGGGTTACACTATGTTCAGGAAGGACAGGGGGGAGGGAAGGGGAGGAGGGGTAGCAATGATAGTCAAAAACTGCATTGGCATAGGGGAGTAGAGGAGGCGGAGGGAACCATGGAGGCGATTTGGGTCACCTTGATAACAAGGGTGGCAAGAGAGTAAAAATAGGAGTGGTGTATAGACCCCCTGCCCTGGCGGAGGAGCTGGAGGAGAGTTTGGTGGCAGATATTGGGAGACACTGCAGACTGGGCAGAGGAACAGTGGTGGTGTTTGGGGACTTAAACATGCCAGGAACAGACTGGGAGACTATGACATCCTCTGTGACCAGGAACAGAGGTTGTTGGATGTTCTTCAGACGCGTTCCTAACTCAGCAGGTGGGGAACCATCCAGGGAGGCGGGTACTGGATGTGGTCCTGGCAGACAGTGACCAGATTGGGGGCCTGGAGGTAAGGGACCCGTTGGTGGGGAGTGACCATGCCACAGTCTGGTTCTGCCTGGACCTAGGAGGGCTAGAAGGCTGCACAAAGATGGAGGTAACTGACTTCTGGGGGACAGATTTTAAGGAAATGGGAAGGATCCTTAAGGAGCATTTGGATATGATTGGGTCAGACATGGACGCTGATAGTAGGTGGGAAATCATCAGGAGAGGGGTACAGGATGCTACCAGCACCTGTGCAAGAGTAAGATGAAAATGCGGTAGGGCCCGAAAACCCTGCTGGTGGACCAGGGAGGTCCAGGAGGTGGTGCAGGGAAAGAAGGCAGCCTATAGGCAATTCAAGTGCTCAAGGAGTGAAAGGGATTGAGGGGAGTATGAGCTGATGGCTAGAAGGGCCACTAGGGTGGTGAGGGCCGCTAAGGCAAGGAAGGAGCAGAATCTGGCCAGGGAAATTAGGAGAGGGAACAAGGGGTTCTTTAGATACATTGGGGAAAAACGAAGGGTGAAGGGGCAGATTAGCAGGATTAAATCAGGGAGAGATGGGCACAAGACCGGGGGGAGCAGGCTGAGGTACTAAATGAGTACTTCACCTCAGTTTTCACCAAGGCAAATGGGGGTGCTGCATCATACATGGGAGGAGACATAGATACTGAGGAAGGGGGGGACCCTCACCGATTGGCGGGTCTGGGGAGAGGGGGAGGCATCACTGGCAGGAGGGGGAGGGCTAAGCAGGGAGAAGAGGTACCAGAAGTGGAAATCACAGCAGAGAGTGTGAGGGAAGCCTCAGCTCCTTTAAGACAGAGAAAGCACCAGGGCCGGATAAATTACATCCCAGAGTGCTGAAGGAACTTCTGGTTGTCCTGGCGAAACCCCATGGAGCTTTTCACCATCTCTCTGAGGACAGGGTGGTGCCCCAGGACTGGAAGGTGGCAAACATAGTGCCTATCCACAAGGGGAATCAAGGAGGTGGTAGGAACCACAGGCCTGTCAGCCTGACATCGTGGTGGGCAAGGTGATGGAGGGCATTGTCAAGGAGAGGCTAGGGGGACCTGGAAAGTCAGGGTGCCTGGACGATAGACAGCATGGATTCGTCTCCGGGAAATCGTGGTCAGACAAACCTTGTGGAGTTCTATGACTGAGTGACAGTGCCTTGGACCTGTAGACCAGTGGACGCCCTTTCTAGACTTCAGCAAGGCATTTGACTCTGTTCCTCACGTGGGCCTGTTGAATAAGCTGGGAGAAATGGGGTGGGGAACCAGATGATCAGATGGATAGGCAATTAGCTCCAGGACCGGACCCAGAGGGTCGAGTTGGCGGATAGTCTCATCCCAAGAAGGGTCATTAGTGGGGTCCCACAGGGATCAGTCCTGGGCCCCTCCTTCAACGCCACGTCTCTGACATAAGGACAGGAATCAGGAGTAAGATGACTCTCTTTTTGGATGACTCAAAACTGGGGGCGGTGGTGGATGGGGAGGAGGGGAGGGTGGCCCTACAGGGGGACCTGGAGGCTCTGGAAAGATGGTCTAGAAAGTGGAAGCTGAGGTTCAATGCAGGGAAATGCAAGGTACTCCACCTGGGGGCCAGAAACCCAGGCCAAGTGTACACCCTGTGGGGGCGGGAATGCTACAAGTCTCGATGGCTGAGAGGGACCTGGGGGTGGTGGTGGATGTCAAGATGAACAACTCGGAGACTTGTAGGAGGGCAGCAGCCAAGGCCAACAGGATGCTGGGATGCATCGCTAGGGGGATCACCTCCAGAAGGAAGGAAGTGATACTCCCTCTGTATAACTGCTTGGTGAGGCCACACCTTGAGTACTGCATGCAGTTTTGGAGGCCACACTTAAAGAGGGACATTAGTCTCCTGGAGAGGGTCCAGAGGAGGGCAACCAAAATGATTTGGGGCTTGGGGGACAGGACCTATGAGGAGAGGCTCGAAGAGCTAAATATGTACACATTGGAAGAGAGAAGGGACCGGGGGGACATGATAGAGGTCTTCAGGTACATGAAGAGGTAAATGGGGGGAGACAGTGGGGTGCTTCAAGGAAGGAGGAGGGGCCACTAGAGGCATGGGTGGAAGCTGGAGGGGGAAGATTCAGGGGAGAAAGGAGGAGGTGCTACTTCACTGAGAGGGTGGTGGAGCCATGAAATGCGCTGCCTAGGGGGCTGGTGGAGGCAGAGACAGTGGAGGGGTTCAAGAGGGGGTGGGACAGGTACAGGGGAAGGGTTCTGGAAGCAAAATCCAATGCAGCAAGAATATCCGGAACTGGGAAGGGAGAAGCCAGAGGAGGCGAGGGGGGCAGCAAGGTCAGCACCCAGGGTGGAGGCTGACCAAATGAGCAGACACGGAAGACCGATAGGCCTATTCTGCTGGCATTTTAGTATGTTAGTAAGAATACAATACAGTGTCAAAACTAAAAGTGAGGGAAAGCGATACATTAACTAAGGTCATATGAGCAGCATCCTGGACAATTCAGGCAGGATTATACAATGAAGACTGTAACACTAGTCATACAGGATAGATAAGGGAGAGTTAGGAATTGACAGTAGTAGGGATGTTAGAATAGAATAAGAAAAATTGAGACAAAGTAAGAGGTGTGGACAGAAAGTAATGTGGGTTGGACAAACAAGTGACAGGAAGAAAAAAGTGCCGAGCATTTATTGGGATAAAACTGAAAGAGTGGCTAGGGGGTGCAGGTATGAGGGAGATATAAGGGCTAAGGTGGTTTGAAACAGGAGCAGTTACAGGAATCAACGAGGTGTTTGCGTAGCATTCTTTTGAAAGAGGCGTGAGAAGAGGCTAGGCGTATAGTTAGAGGGAGAGAGTTCCAGTAATGGGGGGCATGGCAAGAGGCTAGGTGTATAGTTAGAGGGAGAGAATTCCAGTAATGTGGGGGCATGACAAGCAAAAGCACTAGCACTTTTAGAGAAGTGATGTCTGGGGATGGGGACAGGCACTGACCACAGAGCGTAGACAATAGCGGGAAGTCTGACTTAGAAATAGTCCCACCAAGGGCTTTGGTATTTGTGTTCTGACGATGTTATCTATGATCGAGCCATAAGCATTGGATCTAGACGCAAGAGAAGAAAGCCATCCAAGTTCAGAGTGTAGGAGGCAGTGGTATTTAAGCCGGTGAGAGGAGGAGGCATAGCGACAGATGTTATTGTAGGTAACATCCCACTTCTGAAAACTAGAGTCACTCGTGGAGGCATAAGTAGCAACCCCATAGGTGAGCGACGGAAGGAATATGCCACGTGCTGTGGCAAGTCTTGCAGAGGGGGTAAGCACATAGCTGGAGCAGTAGGCAATGCAAGTTTCATGTTGACCAACTTGCAGGTCTGCTGAATGTGAAGATCAAAATTAAGAGACGGATCAAGGGATATACCCAGGTATTTAAATGAGTTAACCACAGCAACAAATGAACCATTAGCAGTGGAGACCTTGAAATTTGGTAGAGAGTGTTTAAGTTTAGCATTGGAACCAAATGGCATGGTTTGGGTCTTTGATACATTTAAGACAAGTTTATGGTTAGACAGCCACTGTTGAATTTGTTGAAAATCCTGGGAGGCACGTTGGTTGATGTCAGTGATGTTTTTAAAAAAGGAGTACAGGACAATGTCATTGGCGTATAGCAGGGAGGAAGTATGCAGGAGGTTGGAGGTGATATTGTTTATAAATATGGTGAAAAGCAGGTGACCCAGGCTAGAACCTTGCGGTACACCAATTTATTTTTTTTTATACTTTGTTTATCTAAAACATTTCATTTTTACGATTCAGCTTTCATATTTACCGACAATCATTCTAAGTGAAATGCCTTTTTTTAAGAAAAAACTTACCTTCCAATACTAACATTACTAATTCCTGATGTATTCTTGTTACACGCCTTAATAACAGTTAATCTCAACATTATTTTAAAATCTATCCACAAAGAAAAACAAAACCTTTAGGGGACAAATAGCAGCATAGAGAAATAGAAAACAAAGTTAAGGGAAACATGAAAGGGGGAAGAAGGGGAGAAGTATTATAATTTATTCCATTATATCTTTATATAAATCCCAACAAGTCCATCTGTTCATATACGAATTTATACAATGGTTAGCAGCAAAAGTAATTCTCTCCATTGTTTGAATTTGATGAACTATCTGCAGCCAGTCCTTAGTCTCTGGTATGGACTGCTGAAGCCATTTTTTGGTAATGGCCTTCAAAGCAGCAACGCATAGTATAGCCCATAAATAATGCCCTTCTTTCCCCTTGATTTCGGAAGGATATAATCCCAATATTATATTTTCTGGACCGCGGTACACCAATGTTGATTGTAGCTGTGTACGATAGGGTGGAGTTATATTTAACTATTTGCGTCCTATCCGATAGGTAGCCGCCAAACCACATAACTACATTCAGCAAAAAGCCTAGAGATCTTAGGGTACTTAAGAGGATGGAGTGGTCGACAAGGTCTAATGCTTTAGTCATAACAATAAAAATTGCCCCTGTTAGAAAGCCTGAGTCCATGGCCACTAGGGCATCAGATGTAAACTTGATTAGTGCAGTAGTGGCACTATGACCTTTGTGAAAACCATGCTGTGCAGTTGCTGGAAGGTCATGTTTTCTGGAGAAAGTCAATGGTTTGAGTGGCTACGAGTTTCTCAAGTATTTTTCTAAGCACTGAAAAGATAGCTTTGGGCCTATAGTTAGATGGATCTTTGCTGTCACCCTTTTTGAAAACCGTGGTAACCCTAGCCATCTTCCAGATGTCAGGAACATGACTCTTAGATGAGCTACCACAACTGCCAGACATTTCATAAATGTTCTAGGGGCTGAGGTAAGGCCGAAAGGCATTGTCTTGAACTGGTAATAGTCTGATTGGAATGTGGAAATAAGGATCCTCGAGGTCCAAGGAGGCAAGCCAACCTCCTTGCTTGAGGGTAGGAAAGATTTTGGTTAGAGTCACCATCTTGAATTTGGGTTTTGTCAGGTGTTTGTTGAGATACCTCAGATCTAGAATGGGCCACCACTCCCCAGTTTTCTTCAGGGTAAGGAAGTATCATGAATACAATCATTTTCTTTTGTGAAGAGAAGGAACGGGTTCCACAGCTTTGTGCTCCAGGAGTATGGTAACCTCTGCCTCCAACAGAGTTGTCTCTGAATTGCTGGCAGGTTTGAAAGACCTTGCTCTTGGAAATTGTTTGAAACTTAGAGGAAGTCCCTGACTCACTACTTCCAGGACCCACTTTGTCTATGGTAATGGCTTGCGAGGCTTGGAAGTAATGAGCCAGCCTGCCCCCTACTGGTAGTGGGGAGGTGGCCCTGGCTGACACATCAGGGTGTCTGCTTGGCAGGAGTCCTAGGCTGAGAGGCAGAAGTAGCCCTGCTTACACCCCTTCTGCCTCTGAAGAAACCTCTCTGCTGCTGGTAAGCAGGGAGTGCCTGGGCCTAGTAAAAAGGCCTTTGGTAAGGCCTGCCTCTGCCCAGCTTAAGCTGCTGCTTTTGTGGAGTTGCAGCTTTTTTTTGGCAGCTATACTTCTGTAAGTGGACCTATACTCATCCATTTTCTTCATATACCTCTCTGTCTGTTCCCCCAAACAGAGAGTTCTGGACAACAGGGAAGTCCATCGCTTTAAACTGGGTGTCCTGGGAGGGACTGGTACACCTGAGACAAGAGAATCTTCTTAGGGAGAATGCAGTAGTCATAACCCTAGATGATACGTCATTTGAGTTCACAGAAGAGTGAAACTGGACTTTGGATGCTTCAATGCCATCCTTAACTATTTGCTTCAGATCTTTGGCTAGCTGAGGAGGAGCAGTCTTAGCCAACTCTAGAACAGACTCCCATCTGGATTTCTGGTATCTACAGAAGTATGCCATGTATGAGGCCTGTCTAATACCCAATAAGGCAGCCAAATACTGCTTCTTAACCATTATATCAATTTTCTGAGAATCCTTCTCTGGAGGGTGAGAGGCCAAGGGAATGCCAGCCTTATCACAGGCTGAAGCCTGAACAACTCCTACATGGCTACAATGGTTGTACAGGAACTCTGTACCATTACCAGACAACATGTGCCTCCTAGGCATTCTTTTGTTTACAGGGAGAATGGAAGTAGGCACCTGTAGGATTTTATTTGTCTATGTTTTAACAGATGTATGAAGAGGAATAGATAGTCTCTTAGTATCAGGGACATCCATCATTTCTAGGAAATATGGTTCCTCCTCCTCCTCTTCAGCTACCTCAAGAGTAGGAAGCTGAAGGGTCTCAGCTAACTTTTTGAAAAACAAATAATGAGATGAGGACTCCCCAGCCTGTCTAGGAGGAGAACTCAACTCTGGTCTATCTGGGGAGACATCAGGCTCAATGGGATCACCCACGCCTTCCTCCTCCTCACCCTCCCGCTCGAGTTCATAATAGGTCTCCGGATCATGTGAACTGGCAGGTAGCCAAACCGCAGTATGCGGTTACAGAACCAGTCCGTAAGGACTGTACAATCTGTATCGCTTTAGAAATTTCTTCAGCGGCTGCAGCTGCAAAAGCTGGCTCCGAACTGGGCAATTTTCCTTTTCTCTTAGCAGGTACTGACTCCTCTCTATCTGCCTTCCTTTTGGTCAAGGAGGGATCGCCCTGGTCAGAAGGCACCTCCTCTGGTTCTGCCACTCTCTCGGGAGCCAAACCGGACCTGCCATCTGGGTCAGCAGATTGTTCGGCCATTCTTTCCTTGAGACAGGTTAAACACTTATCCAGCGTGGCTTTCAGAAAGTTTTTACATATTTGGTAGTCTGTTTTCAGGTGGTCAAACCCCAGACAATAAACACAGATTAGGTGGGGATCAGCCTTATGTGCAGTGCTGAAACCCAGTGAGACTGGTCATTTTCTTGGGTTTCTCTGACATGGTGTACAGAAAAGCCAAGCTACACTTTTTATTGGTGGTCAGGCCTGAGTAACTAAATGAGTGTTCGGTTAATGACCGGTTCAATGGCCGATTGAAACAACCGAGAGAAAGTCTTTTTTTTTTTTTTTAAACTGAAAACCGCTGTATCCCAAACAAACTACTGTAATACAAGTTAAACCTTAAAGTTTACCTCAAAAAGGAAAGAAATTACGCGGTTTCCTCCCAGTTACGCAAACCGTAAGAGAAAAACAAAAACTTACCGATCTTGAAGAAAACCTGTACTAGTCTAACTTGTACCATAGGACAGAGGCTTGAAGAACTGAAATGTTTAACGCGGTTTGAAAAAAACCATCACAGAACACTAAACCGAAGCAAGCAAAGGAGAAATCTCCAGAGCGACTTCACAGTCAGGCGGAGTAAAGAATCTGATGGTTACGTAGAATGTAGCAGGGACAGTGGTTTGAAAACCAAGCTCGAGCTCAACGTTCTATGCGTTTGCATAGAGTTAACTCTTTTATCTCCAGGGCAGTTGAACTGAGAAGGCTAACTGCATTTAGTCAGAATACAGCAAGACTTCATGTTGTTTGAATCACCTTGAGGACTGCACCCCCTGGTGTCAGGACCATATGGAAACTTTAGCCAGCAGTATCTGACAGGGGACAGTCCACCCAATGTCATGTGACTGATGCCAGCATGATTCTATAAAGTGGGCGGTTCCCAAGCCCACCTTCCAGTTCTCCCGCTGAAGACCTCCAAGGTAGTGACAGGAGAAAGGATAAGAGGCTCTGGAGCTCAGAATGAGCATATAAAGAAAGGGCAGAAATGATAATGGGGAATGGAGGGAGGGGAAAAGGTTACCTACTGCAAGAGCCTCTCTCGAAGATCTACTGTTACAGTAAATTTTTATGTAACTGTACTATCTTATTTCGAGAGGGCTCTTGCAGTAGGCATTTGCCTTGAGGACTGAGCCCAAGCAGTGTGAATCAGAACAAAAAACTGAAACATGGGAGGCAGGAACTGAAAACCTGCTACTGGCACAGAAAATTTATGATGGAGGCCTTGAAGTACAGCTAGGCCCAAGCCTGCCCTGTGCCTAAAAGCAATGTCCAGACTGTAATGCTTTGTGAAAGTGTGGAATGAGCTCCAAGTAGCTGTGGCACAGATGTCAGTGGCAGATACATTCCAGAAAATACAGGTTACTCACCTGTAACAGGAGTTCTAGGAGTGGTATATGTTGTTCATCCACACTTACTGGTAGGTTTCTTGCCGCTTTAAATCTTGCCAGAAGGTCTTCAAGCTGGCTCCTCCCACCTAACCAGGTGGTAAAACTCTCGGCACCGCCCCATGATGCCAGATCTAGCCTGCTGGAAGCCAGGTTGTGCGTCGAAGCCGGGGAAGTCGGATGGGTTGTGTGGATGAACATCATATACCACTCCTAGAACTCCTGTTACAGGTGAGTAACCTTTATTTCTAGGGACGTGGATATGTTGTTCAATCCACACTTACTGGCAGACTCCTAGCAGTTCTTTGGGAGGAGGGAGGCAAGGTGCGCACCCCCTAACTTGGGAAATAAGGACTGGAGAACCGAGGTCCCAAAACCAGCATCCCGGCGTGACTCAAGGTTGATGTGGTAGTGGGTAATGAAGGTGTGTGCTGACTTCCAGGTAGCAGCCCTGCAGATTTCCTGGATAGGGACATCCCTGGAAGCAGCCACCAAAGCAGCAGTATGGCGGGTAGAATGAGCTCTTATCCCTTTGGGAGGCTCCATGGCCGCCAACCTACAGCAGAGATCTATGCAGGAGGGGACCCACCTGCCTATCGTCCACTTGGCTGCAGGTCTGCCAGGTACGGCTTCAGCGTAGGTGACAAACAGCTGGTGAACCTCTCCCCGAACTTCAGCCGTCTGCTCCTTATAATAAGAGAGCGCTCTTCTAGGGTCCAGAGTATGGGGCCTATATTCGGCCTCCGAGGTATGATTGGGGTAGAACACTGGCAGAGTCAACACCTGGTTAAGGTGAAACTTCGACACCACCTTCAGAAGGAATTTCGGGTGGGGATGCAGGACAACCGTGTCCCTGTAGAAGACCAGATAAGGAGACTCGATGGAAAGCGCCTGGCGCTCTCCCATCCTTCTGGCTAACGTGATAGCCACCAAGAAGGTGGTCTTCCACGACAGGCGAGAGATATCACACCTGTGCATCGGTTCGAATGGCTTGCCCATGAGCTTAGCCAATACCAGCAGTAGATCCCACGGAGGTGGAGGTTCTCGCACCGGAGGGGATATGTGATCAAGGCCTTTGAAAAAGCAACCAACCACCTTTTCCTGCTCCACTGACTGTTTCCTAGCCCTCGCCCAGTAAGCAGAGATGGCTGCCAGGTGTACCTTAAGGGTCGCTGACCAAAGCCCTAGCTGAGAAAGGGACCACAGGTAGTCCAGAATGCTAACCAAAGAACAGGAGGAAGGGTCCCACCCCTTATCCTGACACCAAATGGAGAATCTCTTCCATTTGAAGGCACAGCATTTTCTGGTCGACTCCTTACGGGATGCCTTAACAACATTGAGGACCTCGTCGGAAAGACCCAAGGCCTGGAACTCTAGCCGCTCAGGAACCAGGCTGTCAAGTGCAGGGATTGAAGGTCCTGGTGGAGTACCTTCCCCTTGTTGATTGAGATCAGGTCCGGGCCGGCTGGAAACCGCCTCAGGAGCTTGGAGCTGAGGCTGAGGAGATCTGGATACCAGAACTGGTGGGGCCAGTCTGGGGCTACCAGAATCACCTGCACCTTGTCCCTCTTTGCCTTGAAAAGCACCTTGTAAATCAAGGGAAATGGAGGGAAAGCGTAGAAGAAGCCCGGGATCCACGGCCTCGAGAAGGCATCCCCCTGCAGCGAGTCCTGCTGAGGGGGGCCGGCATGAAACAGCCTCAGCTTCGTATTCTCCCCGGAGGCAAATAGGTCCACCTCAGGAGTGCCCCAGTGGGAGAACAGATCTTGTACTGCCTCCGGCAGGAGAGACCACTCGTGAGATGCAGCACCTATCCGGCTGAGGGCATTGGCCAGAGTGTTGGAGGCTCCTGCCACATGGATAGCTAGGAGATCCGCCTCCAGGCTGCTCACGAGAGACCAAGTGCGGACAGCCTCCTTGCACAGAGGAAAGGAGTGTGTCTCGCCCTGACGGTTTAGATAGTACATGGTCGTGGTGTTGTCCGTCTGGACCTGAACCACTTGACCCCGTACATATGGAGCGCAGGCGGTGAGGGCTAGTCGGACCGCTCGAAGCCCCAGCAGGTTGATGTGGCTTCAAGACTCCAGAGGGGACCAGAGGCCGTGCGCTCTGAGCTCCCCCAGATGGGCACCCCAACCCATCAGAGAGGCGTTGGTCATCAGAGTGACCGTTGGCTCTGGGCGGACAAATGGGATACCCTCCTGCAGATGAGCTGGAATGAGCCACCACTGGAGGCCGTTCCACATCTCCTGGGTCACTGTCACTGGCTGGTCCAGAGGACCGGATCGCTGTGACCACTGGCAGGCCAGCCCCCACTGCAGGGGACGCATGTGCCAGCGGGCCCAACGGACTGGTGCAGGCCGCCATGAGGTCCAGGAGGTGCAGGAAGTCCCGGGCAGGACGCAACTGCCCAACCAGAAATGACTGGGCAAAGGAGGAAAGGACCTCAGCCCTGTCCACTGGGAGCTGTGCTCTGGCTCGAAGAGAGTCGAGCTCTGCCCAGATGAACTCAATCACCTGCAATGGCACGAGTTCCGATTTGGCCTCATTGATGAGGAGGCCAATCTGAGAGCAGACCTGGAGGGCCAGATCCCTGGACTGCTCCACCTCCAACTTGGAAGGGGCTGCAATCAGCCAGTCATCCAGGTAAGGGTACACCCGGACCCTTCGGCACCGCAGGAATGCTGTTACCACTGCCATGCATTTGGTGAAGACCCTGGGAGCTGGAGAGAGGCTGAAGGGCATGGCCTGGAACTCGTAAAGGGATCCCTCTGCCCTAAAGTGGAGGAATTGCTGGAGAGATGGACGGATTGGGATGTGAAAGAACACGTACTGGAGGTCCAGAGAACAGAACCACACGCCTCATTCCAAGGATGGGATGATCTGAGCCAGAGTGACCATCCTGAAGGTACGAGACCTTAGGAACTTGTTCAGGTTGTGTAGGTCTAGAATGGGTAACCAGACCCCCGTCCGTTTTGGGACCAGGAAGTTCCTGGACACAAACACTGGGTCTGGAGGAGGATCCGCCACCTCCTTGATCACCTCCTTCTGGAGGAGCAGTGCAATGTCGGCTCAGAGGCTGTGGAACCCGTAGCCCCCTGTGGGACGACGGCTCAATAGGGTGGGGACTGCTCGAATTCCAGAGGCAGACCCCTGCCTACCACTTCCAACACCCAGTGGTCCGTGGTGATATCGGACCAGGCGGAAAGGAAGTGGCGGAGCCATCCCCCCACGGGGGGAAATCGGGGAGGAGTGACGAGGTTGGGGATGACACCTCTCAACCCTTCACTGGGCAGGCTTGGAGGAAGGGCCGGCCGAGGAGCCGCCTGGACCTTTCCCTCCCGGCTTCCTGCTGGAGGAAGCAGCAGACTTGGCTTTGGGGTGTCAAGTGCGAGCCTGCTGGCCCTGATGCTGGTGTTGCTGGGCTGGACGTGCCACAGGGGCTGAAGGACGAAAGGGCTTACGCTGCTGCTGGCGGCCTTTGTCCTTTTGGGCAGACGTGACCAAGTCCAAGGTGGCGTTGGACTTCTCGATCCGTTGAAGATGACCCTCCAACCCGGGACCGAACAAGTCGGTACCCAAGAAGGGAACGTCTACCAGCTTGTGCTGGGTATTTGCCGTAAAGGTGGAGATCCGCAGCCAAGCTCTGCTGTGCATGGCCACTGTGGCCGCTACTGACCGGGCACATGAGTCAGCGATATCCAAGGAAGTTTGGAGCTGCTGTTTGGCCACCGCCCTTCCCTGATCCCGCACCTGCTTGACCGTCGTTTGAAGGTCAGCCGGGAGATGAGGAATCACCTGATCCAGGGAGCCCAAAAGGGCGTGTGAAAAATGTGCCATCAGGACAGCCGAGCTAGCCTGACGAAGGCCTAGGGAGGAAGCAGCATAGACTTTCCGCCCGAAGTAGTCCAATTTCTTGGGACTCCTTATCAGGTGGCTTGTCCACATCTCGAGCATTTCCCGAATGCCGGAAAATGCTGTCGGTCACTAGCCCCTCCGCAGAGGGGTGCTCCGAGAAACCAGAGAGTGAACCGGTAGGGACAGCATACTTCCTAGCCATCCTGGCCGAAGGTGCTGGACAAGAAGCTGGCCACTGCCATAGCTCCAGGGCCAGGCCAAAAATGGCTTCGGCCACCGGGAAGGCCTCCAAAGGGGAATCCCCTCAGTCCAGTATCTCCGTGAGGGGATACTTGGCCCGTTTTGAAATGGGTCAAGCTTCATCCCAGTGGACTCTGAGATGAGTCAAAGCATTCCAAGGAAAGAGGATGGGCTCTCGTCCACTGACTGACCCCCAGCTGACTCCAAGTCAAGCGGCCTAAAGAACAAGGAGTCGTCGTCATCAGACTCTGAGGAGTCTGCGAACAGCTGCCGAGCACCTGAGCCACCCTCCACCTGCAGAGGTCGATCGGGAGTGAGGGTGACCGACAACCTATGGGGCAAGCCCTGACCCGATCAAGAATCCTTGGTCAGGGCCCCAGTTTTCAGTTGTGGAGGTGGGGGTTCCACCACAATGGGTGGCGCAGCAGGTTTCGGCCAAACAACCGGTACTGGCTTCAGCTCCTCGACTACTACGAGGGGTTGTTTCGGCCGCTCCGGTGACAGCCATTTAATCGCCGAAGAAGGTGACGGAGTCGGCTTATTCCCAGACAATAAGAGCTGCTGCCACATTAGATCCTCGTAGCGCCGATGCAACTTGCGCCGGAGCCTATTCTCCAAAGAGGACGATGAGGATGAGCGGTGCCGCCGCTTTCCATGGTGCCGAGACTAAGACCACTGACGTCGGCGGGACTAGCTGGACCTGGAAGAAGCCCAAGACCGAGACCTTCGGGGATTCCGAGGGTGGGTCTGAGAGGGGGCGGGGGAAACCCGCTCCTTCCTCGGTTCAGGGACCTTAACCGGGGACACCGGCACAGGAGGCACAGGCAAGTCCTCGGTTTCCACCGGGGAAACCGGTGAAGAAGGGTTGTCGGCTTCTCCAGTCGACAAACCGTCCGACGGGTCGAGAAAAATCTCAACCGCATCAAGGGTTGTCTCGGCCAGCTGACCTGACAGGGACACCGTGAAGCCAGCGGCCTTAGCCGCAACCTCGACCAAAGTCGAGTGTCAACTATCCAGGGAAGGGGACCTCTCCCGCTCCCACGAACGTCAATGATGGGACTTACCTTTGGAGTCCTTCTTTTTGGACCAAGAGGAATGTCCTAAAAGCCCTTCTCCCTTGGTGGAGAGGGATTGGCAAAGCTCCCTGAAAGAAGCTGTGTAGGAGGAGCCCAAGGAGAGTGGGATAAATGCCGCAACCGAGGATGATGATGATGCAGCCTGGGCTGCTTCCTTCTCGAGGGCGATCATCTGCTCCAGCTGTTCAGCCAAGCCCGCAGCCACGGACACCGCCCAACGGGCCTCCTTCGACTTGACCGGAGGTTAACGTTTCTCGGGTCGCCCCAACAGCAATCGGGCAGCGCGGTCCTCCAAGACCGAAGCTGAAAAGGATTTGCACAACTCGCAAGCCTGTGAGTCATGGCCGAGTCCAAGGCAATAAACGCACGTGTAGTGCGGATCGGTCCTGGACATCTTCTGCCCACAGGGGCACCGACAAAATCTAGGAGTCAATTTGTCCATCGCAGCCGCAAGGGAAAGAAAAGACCGAAGTCTTTTAAATTTAAGAATGAGTTTCAGATTGACCGAAGAGTGTGGATCCAGGCCTAAAATGCAGAGCGCTAAGGAGGGAACCTGAGCTTCCAAGCGGTAAAGGAAGATCTAGCGTCATGGGGTGGAGCCGAGAGTTTTACCACCCAAGTGGGTGGGAGGAGCCAGCTTGAAGACCTTCCAGCAAGATTTAAAGTGGCAAGGAATCTGCCAGTAAGTGTGGATTGAACAACATATCCACGTCCCTAGAACAAGCAGTTGAGGCAGTCACACCCCTAGTGGAATGCCCCTTGACTTTCCCCGGGAAGGTTACCATACTTCTGGTAACAAAAAGTAATGCAGTTTGCCCACCATTTGAATCAACGCTGTTTGGTAACTGCCACACCTTCTCTCTTGGGTCCTAGGCAGCCTGAAGGAGTGGCCGACCGGGGGGGGGGCAGGGAGCATAAACAAAAAAAAAAAAAAAACTGCACCTTTCTTGCCCTGCTAAAAAATCCCCCCAAAAGACACATACCTGCCCTGGAGTCCAATGATACAAAAAAATATTTTCTTTATTGCCGAATTTTGGAAGGGAAGAGATCGCATTTCGACTCTGTGGACTGAAAGCCTGATCCTTTCCACTTCCATATACTAAGCCATGCCCCATGCTCACAAGTTTCATGATGTACAAAGTCTGAAGAGCACGGGGACGTCTCCATTGGATTCTATGGGGTTGCTTTTTTAACTACAATTTTTAATGCTTTAGAGGGCCAATTCAAACAAATCAAGGCCACCACTCAACTAACAAGGACCTTGTTGGGGCAAAGGGGGGGGACACTCAGTGGTCATGCTTAACTTTTTTGCACTCATCCCGCTGGAGCGAAGCTCGAGAAGTTTATGTAGACCAAAGAGTGTGTAAAAAAAAAAAAAAAAAAAAAAAAATTTAACACCAGTACCTATGTTTTTTTTAAGAATTACTGGTTAGTGGTGTTCTTTTCTGCAAGAACAGTTTGGGAGACAGGTGAGGAGAAGGGCTCGTGGAGTCATGCATGAAAGTGGACAGCTCAAGGGAGAACAAGGGGATTCGGTGATGAGATGGTTTCTGGTATAGTGGGAGTGAGAGCCGGGCTAGAGAAAGCCTCAAAAACCATAAGAAATCATACTTACAAAAGCACTTAACAAAATTATGTCTTTTTCAATCACAATTTGTGAGACAGAGGCGTCTACAGTGCAACCTGACCACTATGTTAGCTTGAGACTCGGGAGTGAAGGTGGGAAGCATGAGGAAAATCTGAGAACTGTGCATCAGCAAAGCTGAAAGTGTGCACGAGGGAAACCCTGTATTTCAAGGGTCAGATAAAATATGTGTATTATCATCCGTGTATTACAAGGTTTGAAAGTGTCGATAGTCAGTGCATGAACATTGCTATCCTGTAATTATGAAAACTGTAGTCAGCTTTGGGCTATACACCACAAAAAATTAAACACCTCAAAAAAACTGCTACATAAAAAGATAAACTCTGTCGGCAGATAAGGACCATACGGCCCACCTAGTCCACCCATTTCCCTACTCACTATGTTATGGTCTTAAAGCACAATACTTCAAAAGCAGGGCCAGTTATAAAGTCTAAATTATCAACTTGAACAGGGAATCCTGAAACTGTGCATGATAAATAAACCACACGACAGGCGGGGTGGGGGAAGCCTTCCACTCGGTGGCACCTGGCCTCTTGAAGAGTCTACTAATCCAGAATCCAGGTCAAATGACAAACTTACCTCAACTGCTTTCTCAAGTAATTCCTATTCCCAGCACGGTCTTTCCCAAATTTGCTAAATTTGTTCGTAATCTCTCCAACTCAGTTTTACTTCTGAAATTAAACCTGTCTTGCTGATAACGTACTGTCTACACAAATGAAAGAGCCCTCCTTCTGCATTATTTACTGTTTTACAGGCTTGTTTAACATGTATGGCGTTCCCAGTCTACAGTATATCATTCCCCTGACAGTGCCACGAAAACAAGACACTACATATCCTACGGAACTATTCCACTGGGTAAAAATAATGAATAAATAAACTATGACCAGGCTGCCACGTCAATATCCTTAAAATGAGGAAGCTCTACTGTTTCAACCACCAAAGGTAGGGAGATATTTAGAGACCCCTCCCCCCCCCAATGTATATATGTAACTGAGCATGAGATGGAAGAAATGCCACTTAAGAAAACTGTAGAATACAGGCACCCCAACCCTGAAAGGCTTACCCCCGATTAAGCTTTTCATGTGAAAGCCCCTTTTCATGCACTGGCACTTCTTAATCTTTATTTAGAAAAGTCTGTGACCTGAGAATATGGCGGACACTGGGAGGCTCCATTTACTGTAAAGGTGCAGTGCTGCACCATTTGCTTCAATACAAGTGAGCGGTGTGGCGCCGCACATTTACAGCGAATGGAGCCTCCCAGCATCCGCCATATTCTCGGGTCGTGGACTTTTCGAAATAAAGGTTCATTTAAGTAAATGCCAGTACATGAAAAAGGGGCCTCCGCACATGAAAAGCTGAATCAGGAGGTAAGCCTTTCTGGGTTGGGGGGCGCCTGTATTTCTGCAGTTTTCCTTTAAACTCACTAGGATGAGAGAAACTTCTTGTTTCTTGAGTCAGATGATTTTTTCAGGGGATAAAGTTCAGGTTTGCAGCACAGCAGGAGTAGTGGTTGCGAAATCCACTGATGCAAGACATTCGTCGGGCTCAACTGGTGTATTTATTGCAATGTTACTTCCTCCAATACAAGTCAGCAAGTCTAATCAGAGGATGATTTTGCTAGCCCAATACAGAAATATTCCAGCATGTGAGAAGTGAGATAGTGCCAACTTCAACCCCTGATTTTTGCAGAACTGGAATAGTGGTGGGATAAAGGCAGAATGCAAACTGTCTAAAATGAAGAAAACTCCATAAAAATAGGAAAATCTGAAAGGTACGCTGTACCACAGCAATGTCTCCATGTGCAGCGTTTGAGATAACTGTAATACACTCATGGTAGCAAGTACATTAGCCCTAGGAGAAGGAGAAGGATGAAGCATTTTTTAAGTCATTATCTTTACTATATTTTTCAATGTTCTCCCTGTACCCACTCATGTGCCACCTCCCGCCCTCCTCACCTGCCATGGCACAAGGGTCCTGACCTCTCTGAAAATGCATGCCCCATGTACAGTTGGGCAAGGGGATGCAGGCCTGGTCCCGACCCCACTGCATCCTCTCATCATAGAGCCACTGATGGGGTGACGCTTAAAGACCAACAAGGTTAATTTTTTTTCTGCTCTGTTTAGTGCAGTCATCCCAACTGGCTCAGCCAACCGACCTTCCCAGTCCCACTTACCCCCCGGGATTTATCTCATGTTAGCAAATCCTCCTGGACTTGCCCCCTAGGGTGGGGCAGCCGAGCAGGCACACCTCCACTAGAGACTGGTCGAGGTTACCGGCAGCCCAGCATCTGCTGGCAGTGCTCCCTGGCTTAATCCCCTCCCCCCCGGCGGGCTAGGCTGGCCCATGCTTGACAGAAGACTGATCTGGTCGCAGCCGGGGTTGTGGCAGGTGCAACGGACCAGGGAAGCAAAGCATCATCAGTGGGGCCAGTGGTTTTTTATGCCATTTTACCAGCAGGAGGCGCAGCTGTAGTAAAGTAATGTGTGCTGAGCTCGAGGTCCAGGCATGCACCCTGCTACTCAGCTTGGTCACGCTCCCTAGCCTCCCCAGAGGCGACTATGTCGAACACTAGCCCCTCTCCCCGGAAGAGGAGAGCAATCCCTCGGACACTCAATCCTCCTGTCCCTGGATGGCCCTCAGATTCCCTTGGTCCGTTTCTGAACCCAGGGCGTCGCAGACGGAAGCCCTACTGCTGCGCTTGCGTGCCAGTCTCAGGTTGAAATTTTATGGCAAGAAATACAAGGTCATGCATTTCAGTGACAGAAATCCAAAAATGGAATACTGGATTAGTGGTGTGAGGGTAGACCAGTCAATGGAGGACAGGGATTTCGGAGTAATCCTTAGTGACAATATGAAGGCCACTTCTCAATGCAACAAGGCATACAGGAAAGACAACAGAATCCTGGGGTGTATTGTGCGAGGTTTCTACTAGACACAGGAAGAAGGTGATTCTGCCACTTCACAGGTCTCTGGTCACATCTCAGGGGCTGTGTTCATCTCTGGAGTCTGCACCTACAAAGAACAATTACAGACTAGAAACAATCCAGAGGAAGGCCACTAAAATGGTCCAGAGGCAACAGGAAAAGTCACATGAGGAAAGGGTGTCAACCAACCCTAAATATGCACTTGCTGGAGGCACGGGGGTTGGGGGGAGATACAGATGCCCACGTTTCTGTAGGGGTTTAATAAGGAAGGCCACTCAAACGCTTCCAAGTGAATGGGAATTCCACCAGAAGGGGTATAACTTTAAACTGGTGAGGGCAAATTCAACAAGGACATGCGGAAGTACCTCTACACCGACAGGGCTATGGATAAATGGAATAGTGTGCCAGCGCAGCGGTTCATGCAGGTACCAATGCTGGGTTATTAAAACTGGCAAGAGGTAAAACAGCACTGAGCCAAAGCTTGTTTCCAAGAGCGACAAGGGGTGCGGGGACCCAAGAGTTAGTAAGAGATACAAGCCTTTAGCCTGTTATCAGTTCTGATGACATCTTCCTCTACCCCACTGAGATTGCATCACTGCTGCAGCTGAACTTTGATCATGCCCAGAGTTAGTTCAACTCAAATCGGTTACTGCTCAATGCCAAAAAAGGAGCGTCTTTGTCCTTTGGCACCAGGCAGAAACTAGCTAGGCTCCCTTTCACCCCATCTTCCACACCCTTGACAACACCCTTTTAGAGGTGGTGTATGGTTTGATCAACACCTGGATTTCTCCTCAAACATCAATGTCATTCACAAAACTTCACCATGAACATGCAGACCTAGACTGTAACAAAGCTTGCAGTCCACTCTCTGCCCCCGGGACAATGTCCGTAACATGATTTTGCAGGTGCCTGACTTGTATGGATGTGGTTTATGGGGCAGTTCCTAAATCCTCCATTGCCAGGCTGGACCCCCTTTCTCATTCCTTCTGCTGCATTGCTCTACCTCCCCTCAATCCCTTACTCATAACTGTCCCTTCTATCAAGCTCTCTCCTTTCCTGCTCCCGACTACCTGTGTCTTTAGCACTATGCTTCCTTCCTTTCCAAACTTTGGTTTTCTTCCCTCCCCCTATCCTGTACCGTAACAGTCTCCCATCCCCTCTCCCTCATTCAAACTATTCCCTCCCCTTTTCTGACTCTTGTTTCATGCTCCTGCTTGCCAGACTGTCACTGGACAATCTGCATTCTCTGTTCACTTTCCTGATGTCTGGAACAAACTACTATCATTCATTCTTTTTTTTTTTTTTTTTTTTATATACTTCTTTATTAAAACGGTCCAAAAGCGACATACAGCAAAATAAACATTGTAGTCAGTATATATATATATATATATATATATATATATATATATATAAATCATCCATCAGGAACAAACAAAGAACAGTTATACAACATGTATAGCCCACTGGCAGAGTATACAACCACCACCTAATAATGGCATGACCAAATCCCAGTTCTTAGGAGTCTACCATAGCAGACCAGCAGTCTGTTTTCCTACCTGTAAAGTAAGTAAGTAGGACAGTATATTAGTTCATTACCTATCCTTCGCCCTCCGACTCCAAAGGCTCATGAGCCTCCTTCCCTAAAAAGGGAAAATTAAAAAACTAACGGGGGGAGAGGCTATAAACTTATAAATCACACAATCTAAACTCGATGTTAATAGGGCCTACAAGGGGTGTCTCCTGTGGTATGACGGACTCCTCTCATGAGGTTTGGAAGGACAGAACCCCTCCGCTTCGTGGTCCTCTCACCCAAACCTCATGCTCGGACTCTTCTGTACATTAAGAGACCCTTCTGGAGGCCAATTACCTATTAACTTGAATTACTTCTGCACCCTTTGCTCACTCCCAGGCCACACCTGGAAACAAGCCTCAGCTCAGTGCACCTCTTCTCAGTTACCAGTTTTCAAATATATAAATCAAAAGAAAGGTGAAGATGATAAATACAAGTAAACATAAGAAGCCATACGATGAGAGACTAAAACAGCTTAATATGTATACCCTTGAGGAAAAGGGGGGGACATGACAGAAACGTTCAAGTACCTCAAGGGAATCAACAAAATCCAAGAGGGCAGCATCTTTCAGAAAAAGAAAAGTGCAAGAACAAAGGGACACAATCGAAGATAAAGGGGAAACGGCTCCAGGGCAATGTGAGGAAATATTTTTTCACAGAGAAGGTGGTGGACACATGGAACGGCCTTCCTGAGGAGGTTGTGGGGTCGAAAACAGTGGGGGAATTCAAGAATGCATGGGACAGACATAAGGCAATTCTGGCGGGGGATGGGAGGAAGTAGGCTGCTGGTTAACTAGGGTCTGCAGCTTATCCAATAGGTAGGGAAATGGGCAGACTAAGTGGGCCAAGCGGTCCTCATCTGCCATCAAAGTCCATGTTTCTATGTATAGGCTACACTGCTGGCACAACAATATTTGACATTATGCTATATTTAAAGGGAGGACATAGGATGGGGGGGGGCGGCAGAAGGGCAGTAGTTTTAAGGCAGAGTCCCAAGGGCAGGCTGGATGATCACTGTGTCTTTATCTGTCCTTACCTTTCTATCTTCTGTGTTCTCTGCGGAACAGGTCCCATCTCCTGGACCAAAAGGGAGCAGCCATTTCACAAGGACAGCCATGAGATCCTCCCCAGAATCGAGAGTGCATCTGGCAGACTGCCTCTCCAGCGACGGGTCAGCCGCAGCCAGCTGGGGTCGCAGGTCAAAGACATGAACCTGTGATTTTCTCAATCAGAAGGCGGGTGCCTTAACTGCTGGGCTCCGTGAGCAGCTTTATTAACCAGCCTGTCGCTGCACTGCTGCTGGGTAGAGCTCTTATCCGTGTCTCATAAGGGAGTTCTCGTGTATCTCGTCAAACTTTATTAATACAAGAGCTAAAATAAGATCATGTTAATGCCATAAACCACTACAGAGATTTAACAGCACTGTAGTCAAAAGCTTGCTCTGTGGTCGCTGCTGCTGAAGGGGAAGTTCCCTTTATATACAGCATGAAAGTATGCCCTCTTCTGGCGACAATGTAAGATTCAAGGCTGTATCCCCTTTTTTCAAGGAAAAACAATACGTCAAAGTCTGAAGGAGACAAGAGACACTGTCACCCCATCCCTCCCCCCCACACACACACAGGCTCACTGTTATCCTTTCAAACAAATGTGGAGGGTTTATAAGAGCCTTAAATAATTCTATCAGACTTAATATAAGGTAAGACTAGACATGTTCACTGTCAAATACTTTTCACTATTTTCGCTGAAGCACTGATAAGTGCTAAACTAAATTTTGCACTAATTAGCACTATTAGCATGTTCTCCTATACAGTGAAAGTAGTGCTAATGGCTTAGCACTAAATTACATTTGTGCCATCATGGTTGCATTTGTGTTTGCGCTAATATTACTTTGCATGAAAATAACTAGTTTTACAGTAATTTATTTTTCTGTTAGTTCCAACACTGTCATTGGGTCCCACCTGAGAGTGTTTTGTCCCTCCAGGAAAACTGCACACCACTTAGCTGGCCAGTGTAGGGTAGTGGACTCTACTGAAGATGGAAACGAACTTAAGTAGGACGTAAACAAGGTATGTGACTGGTCTGACTCCTAAAGCCTCAGATTCAATGTAACCAAACGCAAGGTGCTACACCTGGAGAGAAAAACAGACACAGAATCCACACTGTGTGGGACTCCATTTGCTCCAGCAGAGGAGAAAAAGGATCTGGGGATCACAAAGATAAGGGGGATCCTTAACAGACAAGGGGATCAAGTAGTACACAGCCACTGTCGAGAGGGACAGCAGAATGCTGAGCTGCATCAAAATAGGGATGATCAGAGAGTAGCGGAAGTACCACTTCACAAGGCCCTGGTCAGGCCCAGACTCGTACAGGTTAGAAACACGCTCACTGGTCTTACACTGCTGCCAAGCTCCATATAGCTGAACCACAACCAGAAATCATATAGAGTGGCGCTACACTGACAAAATGGAAGGCTCAAGCAAGGAGAGTGCTGCTAAGTGTATTTATGCCACAAAGATGCTCAGGCAAACCAGCAAAATGCCTGACTACCGTGGCTCTTTGTCTTACCCTAAGCCTTCTTCAGAAGGTTGGGGGCCTGAAGAAGGATTAGAGCAAGCTGAAGCGTCGGGGCAGTCAGCCTTTTTACAGGTCTGTCTGAGTGTCTTGATGGAATAAATACACTTAGCAGATCTCTCCTTGGTTTAGCCTTTCATTTTGTCAGCACAGTTCCTGGTCAGGGCTCACCTGGAGTACTACGAGCAGTTCTGGTCACTTAATTCCAAAAGGACATCAAGGCAGTCACAAGGGTACAATGCAGTACCATCAAAATGATCAGCGGTACGGGGAAGGGGGCTAGAAGCCTTTAAAGGAAAGCTGTCTTTTACAGCAGTACCCCCCCCCCCAAAGCTTTACCCCGTGGTTAGGCTTTTCTGCTATAAAACACATTTATTCTCACATGTTAACTTGCTTAATTTAACTTCGGAAAAGTCAGCAATCCTTAAACATGGCGGACAGTGCATGGCTCCAGTTAATGAGAACGTGCGATGCCACACCGTTCAGCTCAATACGTCTGTACTGATCCAAGCGGTGCGGTGCCGCACGTTCTCACTAAATGGAGCTGCGCACTGTCTGCCATGCTTTAGGATCACAGACTTTTCCGAAGTTAAATTAAGTCTTTATTTAGTTTTAGTCTTTATTTAATTAACCAGGCGATCACCGTTGAGCAAGCTCATTTTCGAGGTGGACCTGGGTATGTTAACAAGGGACAATATACATGGGATGCAACACAAAAGAAAATAGTAATAATACAAATAAAGGGAGATACAATAATACAGTATATACAAAGTATCAGCAGGTAGCATTGACAGTAGTATATGTTTGGAACAGAAGATACAGCTAGTTTTGGGTAGTACACAATTTTTCATACAAGTAAAGAAATATACATATCAGATGCACTGAACACAAATAAAACCTAATATAAAAAGATATATAGTGATACGGTATGGAGAATTTAGAGCTGGAACCAGGGTCAAAGGAATGTGGAAGGGACAGATATAGGGGTAGAAAAAGGGGAGAGGGAAGTCTCGATTATAGATGTGATCAGTCTTTTAACAGTAGTAGAGTGTGCTTGGACTTATAGGAGTTACTATTTAGGGTAGACAGGAACAGGACTCCTTATTATGAGGTAAATATAGAGATTTAAAAGCTGCTAGGCTGATGGGGTGAGTTAATTTCAAAGTTTTTTGCAGCTTGTTCCACAGTTGAGGGAGCACAAAGCTGACGGCTGCTCTGCCAATGTGAGATTTTGCTTTGTAAACATAAAGGTAGAGATATGAGGTGCTTCTCAGGGCATACTTCCCCAGAGTGCACAAAGGTAAACAGACAGAGAAATACTGGGGCAGTTTATTTGAGACAGCTTTGTATGTCCAAACCACAGCATTTTTTTGCCGTCTGTAAGCAAGGGATGACCATCCCACTGCCGCGTACAATGCACAGTGGCGGGTTGAGTATGGAAGACCCATGATAAATCTTATGGCTCTGTGATAAAGCGTATCGAGTTTGGCTAGGTACCTGCAGGTCCCTGACTATATAGAAAGTCTCGTAATCCAATAGGGAAAGAAAGGTAGTTTGAACCAGTTTCAGTTTAGCGCTCTCTTGTGAGAGATTATTAATCCTTAAGAACAGACCAAGTCTTGTCTAAGTTTCTTTGCCAGTTCTTCTAAGTGATCTGTGAAAGTAAGTCTATGGTCTAACCAGACCCCCAGGTACTTGAACTTTGGTACGTAGTCCAACTGCTCACCTAGAATGGCAGTAATCTGAGGAAGTGTCCCAGCAATTGCAGGATTTATTGCATTTTGAAGGGGCAAGAGGAACATTGCTTTGGTGTTTTTTGCATTTAAGAGCAGTTTCTGGTTTATAAGCTGATGTTGCAGCAGATTAAATTCATTTTGAAGGGCTTTACAGGCAGTTTCAGATGTGGGGCTACTAGCATAGACTACAGTATCATCCGCAAATAGGTGTATTTGTGCTTTTATGATGGGGGCATCTACATTGTTAATATAAATGGTGAAGAGCAAGGGACCAAGAATGGAACCTTGTGGTACACCCCTCAATAGGGGTTTTGGTGGAGAAACTTCCTTCTGCTCTACTTGTTGAAGTTGTCCTGAGAGGTAGTTGGAGAACCATTTAGGATAGGGAATCCAAACCAATGTTCCGGAGGGACGACAGAAGCAGTCTGTGATCAACGGTATCGAACGCCTTGCTTAGGTCCAGGAAAACTGTGCAAAGTTTTTTTGTTCAATTCAAGCTGCCAGTCGTTTGTCACCTTGGCTAGAGCAGAGATTCTACTGTGCTGTGCTCTAAAACCAGATTGTAATGGGTTGAGCAATTTTTCTGATTCCAGGTACTTCCCAAGCTGGGAGTTCACTATTTTCTCCAGCATCTTCTACAGGATTGGAAGTAGGGAGATTGGCCTGTAGTTACTGAGGTCACTAGGATCTCCTGACTTAAACAAAGGGACCACAAGTGCATTTTTCCAAATGGGCGGTAGGTCACCCTGGGACAAGGATAAGTTGAAGAGATAAGTAATTGGGACTGCAAGGACATGGTAGCCGACCTTTAAGAAGTACGGGTCAATGAGGTCGGCCCCAGCACTTTTCCTAGTGTCCAGCTGAAGGAGAAGATCTTCGACTTCTTTCAGGGAGGTAGGCTGCAGAGAGAAGGATGGACTGGGGATGGGCATTTCTTGTGTAGCCAATCTAAGTTGTTGGCGGAGGATATTCGCGGGAGAGGAGTCAAAGGCTAGACCTGCAGTGGCAAAATGATTATTGAGAGCATCGAGGATAGACAGTCTGTCGGAGATGACAGTATTGTCAAGCAATAATTCAGTAGGTAGGGAATTTACAGTGGTGTGACCTTCAAAGTCTTTGATAGTCTTCCAGAATTTGGAGGCATTTCTTGAGGAGCTCTCCAGCTGACAGTGGTAGAAATTAGCTTTGGCTTCTCTGACCATTTTGGTGCAGAGGTTCCTCGCCCTCCAGAAAGAATTCCAGTCATTTATTAAATTAGTTTTCCTAGCAGTTCTACAGAGTACATCCCTACTCCGCAAAGCATCTTTCAGGTCTTCTGCAAACCACCGACAGGATTGGTTTCTGGCACAGACTTTTACTATGGGAGCATACTTGTTGAGGGCCCCTAGCACAATTTCTGAGAAAATATCATAAGCCGTAGTCAGGGACTTGGCTAGATAGAAGTTCTGCCATCACATAGAGTCTCTTAGGTCTGATTATTACCCATGGAGATCACAGTTGCGTATGCACCTTTTAAAGGAGAATTTTGGTACAGTTGTGGATTTAAGAGTGGATCTTAGACACGCGATGAAGCAATGGTCGCTAATATCAGAGAAAAAGACGCCAGCATGGGAGAATAAATGGTGTTTGTTAACTAAAATGATATCCAAGAAAGTACTGTTATTAGGGTTGAGCTTGTTAGGACGAGCAGATTCGTTTATTAGCTGTGACAACCCAAAGGAATAACAGAACATTTTAAGTGGGGTGGATGCACTGGAGAGCCAGTCTAAGTTGAAGTCCCCTAGTATGATACACTCTAAAGATGCCGAACCCAGGATGTTTTCGAGATGTTTTAACAACTGTAGTCCAGCTGATGGGAGTCTGTAGCATCCTATTATACATAATGAGACACCGGTGGCAATTTCAATCTTTAATGACAAGCTTTTGAATTCTTTTGGGACAGAGGTTGAGTCAATTATGGAGGCAGGGAATTTATCCTTGATGTAAATAGCTACCCCACCAAGTAAGTAAGTTAACATGTGAAAAACACTTTTGTTTTACAGCAGAAAGAAACCTAACTGGAGGAATTAAAGCTTGGAAAGAGCTACTGCTGAAAAAGACAGCTTTCCTTTAAAACAGAACTACCAGCAGAGGTGAAGCCCTGATCACTGCACAGATCGGGGCTTCCCCTCTCCGGTTCTCCTTGCAGGTACCATGTTAAATTAATAATGTTTGTACCGGATCACTTGTAAAAATAGGTAAATCCTCTAGTGCACCCGGCATTTTAATTATGGCGCTCATGAACTTCCTGCAATCTCGCTCATAACATCACGAGCTGATGACTCTGCCTTGCCCTTATGTATGGAGATTTTACAAAGTTTATAACTCTGATGCCCACTGCTATTTTTATAGAATTTGCCTAAATCCCATGGGTATACCCTGATCTGTGCAGTGGTCATGGCTTCATCTCTGCCGGTAGAACTCCTTTAATATGTTCACCCTGAAGAATAAAAGGTCGAGAGGGGATATTATTGCAGTCTTCCACACACTGAAAGGTATGGACCACATCAAAAAATCAAACATGTTTAATCTGGTATTCTATAACAGGACACGGGGCTACAGCCTGAAGCTCAAGCATTATAAATTCAGGGGTAATGATAGCAGGCAACCAGGAACTTTTATTCTCAGAGGGTGCTAACCCTCTTGCACAGCCTACCAGCAGGAAGAGTAGAAATGGCTACAGTACCGGTATTTAAGGTAGGCATGGACATATTTCTGCTTACCCTGGGAATCACTGGGTACCCTGGCTAGTACAGTGGGTAGGGAATTCCTACAAACTGATGTTTTTTCATCCTTGCTTATGAAACAGTTCGGGCAGACGTGATAGACCTATGTCCCTTCCAACCATAAATTATTGTGTTCATTTGAAACTCAGATTTTTGTACTAAAGTTGTAACACATTTATTGTCGTGTTTGGGCAATTAGTCATGTCTTTGTTGTTCAAGCAGATATTTGCACTGGCTGTAAAGCCAAGTCTAAGAGATAAGATATGGAAGAATTCCCATTCAAACGAGAGCACAACACTAAACTGACTGGTACAAGCAGAACTGACTGAAGGACCTAGTTTGAAGCATTGGCTGTTGAAGGCTGTGACTATTCTCTTATCGGTACACTGGCAACCTAGGGTTTGCATTCCAAGCCTGGGCCTTTAGGAGGCAGGGAGGACTGTTACTCTGCTTGAGCTGATATACTAGATGCTGCTACTGAATCTGTTTTTTGGGGGATTGTATAACCTAATCCCTCCTCTCTGGAGTATATGACTCTTGACTGTACTGTACAATGTTGCAGTGTTGTTGTGTGCTTTTATATTGTAACTGGGTCTTGTAACCTCGACCCTGGACTTTTTTCTCTGTTCTATGTGTTTTTTTAATGTTGACTTTTGAGCCTTTTTTCCCCACTTGCTTCCCTCTCCCAGGCCGCACTTGGAAACGAGGCTCGGCTCATGGTGCTTTTCCCCTGTTATCAACTTTTAACTAAATAAAAAATGAAAGAGCACCCGCGGGCACGCTCTCCTCCCTGAGGAGGGATCAGCACTGTCTGCTGTTGGAACAGAGCAGTACAAAAAGCCTTTAAGCAAAAAAAAAAAAAAACTGCCACAAAGTTTGTGAAGTGCCACACGAGAAAATAAAAATATCTCTTAATGGACTTGCTTTTCTTTTTGGTGTGTGTTTCAGGTTATTCCCCACATTTACAGAATGATTCCCAACCCCCGCCAAAATAAATCTGCAAATCTATGTGTTTTTGTTTGGGGGGGGGGGGTCAAACAGACTGTGTTCACAATGTGTAAATGTTTGTGTTTATGCAATATGGTTATCATTTAAGACAGTAAATGGCAAAACAAATAAATTCTTCAAACTTCTACAATGCTTTTATAGCTACCTTTTTATTTTCAATAAAAAAAAAAATAGAGCAATTATAACAAAAATAAACTATGGAGAGCCAACTTTTTTTGTTACACGCCCACAGTGTGTGATACCATCACAAACCACTTGTGCTTCACACTCGTTGTCTATGTGGTATTGCACACCACAGGTATGTAAAAAAAAAAAAAATCATGATGTACAATTCCCCATGCATTATTCTATGTGTATTGTATAGTTGTTTCCATTGTAATGTTTTCATTTATAAAATTAAATAAAGAGTGATAAAAAAAGTAATTTTAGTCCTGTTACTGGCATTTCTTCTCGCTCCACTGCCTGATGTGCTGCCTGTTTGGAGTCTCCGGTACTGGCGCAAGCATTCCTCCTGTTCCAGGCCCTTGCCTGAATCTACGATTATCTGCTTTCTCGGCTTGGCCTATAAGGTGGTCTTCCCCTATTTTGCATGGCTGAAACTGCTTACTGTATCTCTAGAGACAAGTGAACTGGGAGAAGGCAGCATGTTCTTGTGCCTAATGGATGTGCGTAGCTGTCATTTGGCCAATGGGTGGAGCACGTGTGCCCCCCTTTTTTCCTACCTGCCTCCCTCAATTAGTTGGGGCCACACTCTCTCCCCTTGGGTGGGGGAACCGCTGTGTGGTCACCTATAGCATCAATGGCATGTCACAAAGCCTCCCCTATGAGTTGCTTTACAAGATGGTGCCAAGAACCCTCCTAACCAGGAGGGTATGGACACTCTTTACCCCCCCTTTCTGGCCACAGCTCCTGACATCTTTAAAAAAACAAATACCAAATGAGCAGGAAAATTGGGAACTATGCTCCCCAAAAGGTGAGTTCTTTTTTTTTCTTCAATTTGCATTTTCTGCTCCTGACTGCCTCGAGGGCCCCCCCTCAGCCCTGGCTTGCCTGGCTGTCTCACACTTCCCCTCTAACTTACTTGCCTGACAGTCCTCCACAGATCACCCCCCCAGGGCAAGGCCAGGAAGGGAAGAGCCCTCCTCCCCGTGACCATAGCCAGATTCGGCAGGGGCCCTAAGTGGGGAACACGTCCTGCAGTGAGCCAAGCATCATCCTGCCTCCAAGGTGGTTACCCACCCTTTTTCTCCCCTTGGTCCACCCGGTGCAATGCCGTAACTGCATGTGCGTGTCTCTGCACATACATGCAAGCAAGTAGCTCAAGCGCCCGTGCATCAAGTCATCCACACTACACCACCACCAGGTCTCCATCTGGTGGTGGCCAATGAGTGGGACAACCATCCCCCACCACAAGGGAGGAAAGCAGTCCTCCTGAAGTTCAAGCTTCCCAGCTAACCCTCTGACATCCTAGGCTCATTCCCAAACCTGGATCGTCGACGCAGCAAGCGGTAGCGCTACTGGTGCTTCAACATGCTGGTTTAAGAACTGAGATTCCCGACGGTACACAATCAGGTTCTGGGCTGTCTAAAACATCTTTAAATTAATTTGAGTAAAACATTATTCCATGTACAATATTTTCTTTGGGTGGGTGGCTTAGGACTTACTGAGAAAAGAACTGCTGTGTACTCCAGATAATATTTGTTTATTTAGCTTTTGTTTACCAGGTAAGTGCACTAGACAAGAACCTGCCTATTTTCAGGTACGACCCGGGAGAGTACAATAACAGGTAACAACAGTAAATACAATGAACAGAATAAATGAATAAATACAGGACAGAAAAAGTGCACAAACTGCAACCATTAGGTAGGTACACTGCTGTGTCAAACGGTACAAAAGTTAATTAAATACAAGTAGAGACAAACAGACCTAGACTAACTGGCACTGACAAACACAAAAGGACTCTAGGGCCAGCCCGGTGGCGCTGAGGGTTGAGGCGCTGGATGCCACACCTCACGCTATGCCGGCGAACCCGGGTTCGGGAACGGATTCGGGTTGCCGGGGGTTGAGCGGCCCCACGGATGCTCTCCTCCCCCGGGGTGGGTTACCAGCATGCTCACAGCACCCACTGCACCTGTGCCTGTGGAAGCACGGACAATAGGGGCACATGACTCTCCAGGGTCAGGGAGGATGCTATCGGGTGCTTGACAACGGCATGCGTCAGCACGTCGTCTGTCTGGATGTATGTCCTCTGCGCCGGTGTCCTCAAGGGATCGGGAGAAAATGGGGGAAAAAATGCATACATCCCCGGCCTCACGAGCACTATGAAACCCGGGGAGCCTTGGTAAAGTCCTGGCGGATGGAGTAGGAGGGGGTATGAGGCCCCCTCTGAAGCCGAGGAGCAAGGCAAGCATTAAAAAAAAATAAAAAATTAAAATGACTCAGACAAAACAAGCTACAATGAACTAGGCCTCACACTATACAGATCAGACTAAGCGAGTAAAGTACAAGACAAGTATGGTAAACTACAAGTAAGTAAGCATGTCAAGTACCTACACATAGTACTATACAGCTATTTATGCAGATAATATGTAACAGGTGTAGGAGGCAGTATGAAGTAACTGGAAAAACAAGAATAAGCAAGACTGTTATGAAGTCATATCTCAGAACATAGCTTGACTCTAGCAATGTTACTATAATGGACAGTACTTCACAACAAAATGCATCCCAGGGCAGTTGTACAAAGAACAAATGTCGCACTTCCCCATTAACTACAACACAGAGTTGGACTAGGGCGATGGCAACAGATGCATGCTTATTTTGGCCTATCTGCAGTCAAAGACTGCCTGGTTACACTCTTGTGTTTGTCAATCCATTGATGCAGAAAATAGCAACACACCACCTGTGGGTACAGTCAGTGCTCTGAGCAACCGCCTACCAGCTTTAACCATCACCAAATATGGGGTCTGTTCTTTCCCATCTGAAATCACGATCAGTGTCAGGAAATGACCAGCTGTTGTGTGACACACGAGTGAAAAGGTTTTGGTGTGTGACTCTTGCTGAATAACCAGTCTTACTATTAATCTGCAGATGTCAGGTTTCAACCAAGGCAGTTTGGAACTATACACTTAAATAAAACCTCAGTTTCTATCAAGTAGGAAATTTAAAGGCGGAGTACCCTTTATTATTATGCTCGTCACGCTTTAAGTCCTCATTTTTACCCACTTCCCCATGGTGTCCGATCCTTGCACCTCTGTTACATGGCGTGGGCATTGTGTCATTCAGTCATTCCTCTTACTGCTCATGACCACCCCTGACACTTAGTATGCCCCGCAATACCAACCTGTTCTGAGAGCAGTATCCAGTGCAGCCGGTCAGGGAGACATACCCAAGTGTAATGTCAGCGACAGATCATGAGTTACTTCGGTGGCCCATGTCAATGCCACCCAACGTAAAGGAGTGTAGCTGCAGGGGAGGCTGTAACATCCTACTTGACCCCAGTGGCACGCCCCTTTTTTGAAAGCTCATAATAAAATGGGTAGGGAGAATACTGCATTCTGACTGGCTAATAGGCATGCTTAATCACACTACTATCAACACCTAACAAAAAGTTCCAGTACCAGCTGTTCCACTAAACAGTGCTGGAATTACAGGAGGAGGCTTGCCAGGGCTCGGCCCAGGTAGCTCTGATGAGAGCTACGGTAGCTCACACACACATCACTGCCACTGACTTATAATGGGAAAGGGGGGGGGGACTCAATTTAAAGATTGGACCCCTTTTGGGCCCCCTAGCTCCCAAACCTCCTTAAGTATAATTCCAACTCCTAATGTATCACTCTGCCAACTAAAATGTCAGTTTTATAGCTACCAAACGAGCACTGCTTTTCAAACTTGCGACCTGCAATCTCTGCTCCCCAAATAAAAAAATACTTTTTTTTTTTAATGTCGCGCCCCCCCCCCCCCAACAAATGTAGGGACTATTTTCATTCTTGTGACAACAATTCAATAGCATAATAGTTTTGTGTGTATTATTTTTGACTACCTTAATTATGCATTTCAGAAGTGCAATAAGACACTCCAGGGTGTTGGCAGAAGTGCCATGAACACACACAGAGGTGTAAAATCACTCGCTCTGTAGCCTCATGCCTTACCCCTGGGTGTGCCTCCATGGCACTGTTACCAACACCCTGCTATATCTTATTGCTTGCTTCAGCTTTTCATGAAACTGTCTCTCTGCTGAACATCACAGTTCTTCTTAAAGGTACATATTCACAGCAGCACATTATACAACTCAACAGATACTTCTTACCTTTGACGGCGCAAGTTCATAGCCATTCACCATGTAACCATAAACCAACAGGTTTCCTCAGTGGTTGAAGGAATTTGTAACCAATTTGCCAAAACTGCAGAAGCCTCGATGGCAAAGGACTCACCACATTTATACAATAATATACATTCTCTGTATCAGGAATATGGCTGCTAGTTAAGTAACTTTCTGTGGCTAAAATGTATGCTTTAGCCCTGGCAGCTAGCAAAAGGAAATAACCTCGAAGGGAACACAGAGGGTGGGTATTCACCAAGCGAGAGCACGTCAGACAACACAAAATGTAAGAAATGTCAGCCAGCACAGTGACCAGTCAGTGACCACCCATGCACTACCCTAACAGCTGAGGAGTGGCGAGTGTGAAACTGATTGGGGTTCATTTCAGGATCTCAGCTGTGTCAGACAAGTGGGTTGGGAGACGAAACACAACCAAATAACCACTGAGTCATGCTTGGGGAATACTGACAGCTCCATTACTGAGCTACGCAGACCTCAGGGAAAACTCTAAAAAACACAGTATGATACCACTGCATACGTGCCATGCTCTGTTCTCTGTCTATCTGCCATGTTCTGTTCCCTGTTCTCACCCATGCATTCTTTACTATGAATTATAAATCCTGGAATGTATTTATTACCAGTTATAACTGCTTAATTCTAAATGTTTAAGTACATCTTGTTTATGTTTATATGTTCAGTTACTGCGTCTCTTGTGATACAAGTGTCTCCTCAAGTAATTGTTTTTATTTATTTGATTTTCAGAGAAACACCTTTGAGCATATGTGCTAGTCTGCAAAGGTTACACGTCAAGTTAACAAACAAAGCAGCAGTGATGGGACCTCAGTCATACACAATCGCCAAGGCAGGAAGGCTGCAGAAATTATTACAGTTAACACATGAATAATTACAGTTAATGGTTATTACAGTGATCAGAACCAAGAGATTGCAGTCAAACAGTGTTGGTCTAGAGTAGAAGTGGTGAGGAAATACAGGCAGCAGAGGGAGGACAGACACCCGAGAAGAAAGATAGCAGGTACAGGGGAATGGTCAGCTGAAGCAGTGGCAGGCAGAGTCAAGAGTGAGCGCTTTCTTAAGGGTTTTCTTGAAGACTGTAATCTTGGGGAGTCCCTCAATAGAATCTGAGAGTTCATTCAGCCACTGGGCCGCACTAAAGGCAAAGAAGCACCTACCCAAGCAGGTTTTGTGAAGTGGAAGAGTAGGGGCCTGCCTGGCCATACTCCTGGGAGAGTAAAGGCTGTAGACTGGGCAGAAGAGGGCACCAACAGAAGGAGAGGAGAGGCCCAGCAGTACTTTCTTAGCCAGTATGACGGTCTGGTATTGAAGCCTGGCCCTATGAGGTAGACAGTCAGTCAGTGAGTGCATAGAGAGAGCAGCTATGGGTGACTCTGTCGGCCCCTAATACAAAATGGCATGCTTTGTTGAGCACCACCACCATTCCCTGTCAAGAACTGTGTCATTAGACACCAATTATACTGGGAGTCCATAATCAAGGAGTGGGAGGATCGTGCTGGAGACAGCCACGCATCTAGCCTCAGGGGTGAGATTTAGCCGTTGCCGGTAGGGCGCACCTAGCTTCCTATTGACAAGGTTTGAGATGCTGTCATTGTGTTCAGCAAAAGAAAGGGTATCATCAAGGGTGACACCCAGGTATCTGAAGGATTCGACCCGGTCCAGGGTGGCACCTAGGGCGTTACGGACAGCCAGTGGAGTTTTTTTTTTCTTAAGGTGAGCACCGGAAAACAACATGGACTTTGTGTTTTTTATAGTTATGGACCAGCTTATTGCATTCAAACCAACCTCCAGGGACTCAAAGTTGCACTGTAGGCCGTTGGAGAGTACTCCATTCAGAGGCTGCTGTATAGATCACAGCATCATCAGCGTACAGCAGCATGTTAGTGTGTGGGCACGCTTCCAGGAGACTGTTAACAAATAGGCTGAAGAGGAGGGGCAAGTACTGACCCCTTGCAGGACCCCAACTGTTAACATTCCTTGTGTCTGAAAGTGCTCTACCAATTTAGACTCTCTGAGAATGTTCAGATAGGTAACACTGAAACCAGGTCAAAGCTTTGGAGAAGAGCTTGCTGAGTAAGAGTGGGTGGTTCACAAGGTTGAATGCCTTAGTGAGGTCCACATAGATAGCCCCAACTAGATCATCCTTATCCAGGGCCTTGTGTAGATGGCTGGTGTATTCAATGAGAGCCGTTCCAGTACTGTGAAGTTTCAAAAATCCATGCTGTTGGTTTCACAATAGGTTGTAATTATTGAGGTAGGATACCAGCTGGTCAGATACTATTTGTTTTTGGTAACCAGGTAAGTACACTAGACATGGGATATGCCTATTTTCAGGTACAACCTGGGAGAGTACTACAATAGAAGAACATTGGTCATAATACAGAAGACACTAAATATACATTGCAAAGTAGAGTGTACAAAGCAGGTAAGTTGCATAGTAATACAAAGTAACTTGAGAAAATAAGGATAACAGAGGATAATGTATGGGCATGCATTGGTAACTGGTTTGGTAACCGGAGAGAAGTCACCATGGCGACCATATAAACCTCAAGAGCGAAACTCGAGAGGTTTATGTTGCCATGGCAACCTCGAGCCAGTTATTCAAACCGGTTGCCGCCGATGTATGACCATACATTATACTTTATAGTGTATGGCCATACCATTTCGATTTAAAAACGTAAGCACAATCCTTACTGTTTAAATTTTAGTCACCGCCGCAGCCATTCTGGGTCATGCTTTCACCACCGCAGCCGTTTCTGGAAGGCTGTCGGGTATATAGTACACATACGCAAAACAATCCCTGTTGTTAACCTATCGATGTGACGTAGCATCAATAGGTTAACAACGCTGGAACGGACAAACGATGGTTAACAACCTTAGGAAATGATGATTTCCTAAGGTTAACAGCGTTCTACCATACATTATAAAAAAGTAATAAAGGCTGAGAAGGCATAATAGACACAAACGTACAATATTTAGTGCAACAGGTCGAAACCAGTGTAATCAAAAATAAAACTTTATGACACAAGGTAAAGGCTGTACTATGTTGCATGTAAACTAGAGGAGGAATATGCATGAAAGCAGTGTAGAGATAAATTATGAATAGGGAGATGTAGGAAGCAAGTACAGAGAGGGGTCAAGGCAGTAGCAGTGAAGGGGGAAGGGAGACAAACTATAAGTGCAGCAAGAAGTTAAATGGTGTAGGACAAGAGGAGTCTTGGCATACCAGGAACTCACGGAGGAGGGAAGCAGGTACACAGACAACAGAGAGAGAGATAACAGTGAAGTTCCCTTTTAAAGTGACCATGAGAAGAGGAGAGGAGAGTCTGATGAAGACTGGTAGAGAGTTTCAAAGTTTTGGGGCAGAGTGGGAAAAGGACTGGGAGACCATGTTCGTAAGGCATCTGGGGACTGAAAGTAGGGACTGTTCCCCAGACTGAAGAGGGTAAGGGAAGGAGGGGGCAGATGGCAGTGAGGCAAGGGAGGTACTCAGGTACGAACAATTCTATTTGTTATAGTACCAAGGGCAAATGAGCAGTAGGCATCAGGGGACAGCCAGTTTAATT
Organism: Neoceratodus forsteri; assembly: GCA_016271365.2. Lineage (NCBI taxonomy): Eukaryota > Metazoa > Chordata > Ceratodontiformes > Ceratodontidae > Neoceratodus > Neoceratodus forsteri. The sequence continues at coordinate 939,474,020 of CM028136.1, read as the reverse complement.
CTCTACAAAGTCAACAGTGATGGGCAAGTCGATGTGATGACAACTTAAAGCAACAGATATTATTGGAGGCAGTATAAACAGAAGTGCTAATGCCTTGGATGGGGGCACAGAATAGAGATTGACCTGTAGTTGGACACATTATTACGGTCCCTGCTTTTGTGGACTGGAGTAACTATAGCAGCTTTCCAAATCTGTGGGAACTGAGAAAATTGTAGAGAGAAGTTGAAGATCTTGGTCGAGGGGATTGCCAATTCATTGACAGCTAGGGCCAGAAGTTTCATGTCCAATGAGTCGCTCCCTATTCTTGTTTTTCCCTAGAACTCTTTTTATATATTTAAGTGTTTCTTTGGGTGTAACATAAACTTCCTCTTATTGTTCCAATTGTGTTTTTGCTGCTGTCTGCAGTAGGCTGTCTAACCTCCCTGATGCTCTTATTGTGGGCGTCCCTATATTTTTGCAGGTCAACCTGAGAGTCAGTGGCCTTGGCTCAATACCAGAGGTTATCCCCGACTCACATAAGGGCAAGCAGTGAAGGGGCGATCCACTCAACAGCGGTACCTTTGCTTTTGTGCTTTCTGGGGGGGGGGCAAATTTGTTATAGGCATCTGTAAATTGGGCAATGAAGTAATAAAGTGCCAGATCAATGTCCGGAATGGCATCAAGATAACTCCAATCGATTACAGCCAGATGTGCCTCGAAGGCCCCGACCAAGTTCTCACATAAGACCCTGCTGGATATGGTTATCGGGGGTGATTTTTGCATCTGGGCTGACCATTCGCAGAGAACAGGTGAATGGTAACTGATGGCATCAGGCAGCACCAGTACCTTAGTTACACTTTTGGTTTGGGTAGTCAGGACCCAGTCAATCAGGGTTTTAGACCCAGTTTTGTAACTGACACGAGTCTGGTCGTTTACAATTTGCATCAGGAAAAGGCTAGCCTTATAAAATAATACTTTTATGAGAACTGCGAAGTTGTGAAAAAAGTGAATCATTCCACACCTCTGTTCCTATCTTTGCTCTCTGGTAAAAACACACCCTACATTTTTACATGATAAACACTTGTTACTAAATAAAGTGCCTTGTTAACTCACACTAACTAGCCATATATTTAATGCATGCACAAAAGTTTTTTTTTTTGTTGTTATTAATAAAAACAAACGTGAAGTGTGTGATACCACATAAATCACAAGACCGAAGGTTGGGTGTGAATTTTTTCTTCGTTTTTTTTTCTCTGTCTGCTATCCCCAGTTGTGGCAGCATCCCCCACCCCATCTTCAACATGTCTCATGGACTTACGAGTTACGAACACTTACACAGAGCCGTATCGGCGGGTGACCTGCCATATGAAGTTATGTGGTGCCTGCAGGCGACTGCCAAGCGAGCTGGGGCTGTATCCTCTGTTTTCTCTCCGGGGCATCTACGTGTGATGCACACATGTGTGTGTTGACACAGATGTGTGCTGGGTCAGCACACAGCCCCCCTCCCCCCCATTTGCTGGTTCCACCACTGCTACCACCTGGCCTCCATCAGCTAGCAGGCAATTGGTGGGACTCAGATTCCTGTTTTGGGACCTTCTATCCTCCCACACCAGGTCAGGCTGAGTAACTCTGGTCCGTTCCCATACCCGGGGTCGCCGGTGTGGCAGGAAGTAAGATGCTACAGCCTCAGCCCTTCATGCCATCGGGCCCACCTTGGTGTGAAGTTTTAACTCTGTTGCAGATTCTTTACTAATTTACGGATAACAGAACCGCAATCAGCAGGTAGTAGTGGAGACAATCAAAAATGCAAGTACATTTGGCTGCAACAGCTGTCTCTCAGACCATTACACACACTCATAAATAATGCAGTATGTAAATGGAAGAATTTAGGTACAGTTTTGGGGTTGTAGTCAACCCTAACCAGTAATTTTATAAGGGTTATGTAATGAGCTGTAGTGGAATAACCATATTTATTCCCTCATGTGAGAATAAATAAAAGCTACTTATCTGTAATTCTTGATCTTGTAATCTTCTCCATAAAGCTTTTCTCTGTGGTGTTAAGCCAGAGGCAGTATGTCCCAGTGGAACTAGAGCTTTTGGGGACAGTGCACGCTGTGCACATGGCAGTGATAAATGGTGCCATGCACACTTATGGTTTCAATACTGATACCAGCCGTAACCGCCTCTGCACACTGTCTACCGAGCAACAGAGAAAGAGAAGACTTCTGAGAACAAAACTGATATTTCAATAAATAAATAAAATAACCAACAGGTAGGGTGCAGAAATGTATTTATTTAAGCATTTAACCAGGAAGGCATGCTGAGCAGGCTACTGCTCGATTCCAGATGTGTCCTGGGGGAGGGGGAACATAGACACAGTTGAAGACAGCATTATACAAGTGAATACATAGCGGGGAATCACTAACATTTGGTCCTGGTAGCTAGACATAGTGGGTCAAGAAAACAGCAGCTAGACAACAGTTAAGACAGCATAATACAAGTAATTACATAGTGGGGAACTTTAAATTTGTCCTGGTAAAAGACAAAGTGGAGCGACAGAACAATAGTTACAGGCACAGATTAATTGCATTACTCAGTGCGAACATACTCGGTCATTCCACTCTGTGAACTGAGAAACTGCCTAGACACATGAGCAGGTAGGAAATGAAATGAGTTTGGAGCAAGGAGTTAAAGGGGGTGATGAATGTTTGCTGGGGAGGAGTTCCACAACGTTGGTATGCAGTAGCTGAATGCTGCCTGACCGACAGTAGTGGACCTGTGTGGGACAACTAGGGACCGAGAGTCCAAGTTTCTGAGACAGTATGCTAGGGTGCAGGGGTTGGCTCGGGCAGCGGTGAGGTAGGAGGGGAGTAGCTGGGACCAAAACCTGGCTGGAAATAAATATGAACAGAAAATCTGACTGAGAGCAATAGCTTAAAAAAAAAATACTGTTATTGGCATGACAGTTCATATCAATTAAAGGAATTAACTCTTCCCTCTGCCTTAACTTCCCGGGAGATGATCCTGTTATCTATCCTGCATCTAATGGTTCACCTTTTACCTTGTTTCCTAGCTTATGTATATATCTGGTGGCAGCTAAAGAGACTATTACATGAGAACGAATGCAGAAAGCCCCCCCCCCCCCAATAGTTCAGACTTGGCGAAAGATAGCTTCATAAATCCATGTAATGGAAAGCATCACTGCATCCCTTCATAACAGATATCACAATTCCTAACATGGCAGGGTTGAGTAACATATGAATGTAGATGCTGACTTTGTTCCAGGAAAACCTTTATTCTGGGACTACCCTGTTTATTTCGTGGATTATGGATTGAGGAGAGTGTGTGTTGGCCCATTCTATAATTCAACTGCCACGAGACTGAATTAATGGATTCTAAATTTATTTGTTCCTGTGACCAGCATGGGATACCATATTACATATGCTGAAGATACTGAACTGTGAATGTCAGTATACACTGTGTCAGCTGTACGGGTTATTTGCTTCAAAAAACATTCCATTTAAAAAAGGAATCGTGTTACATGTTTCCTTCCTCCCGTAACATTTTTGAAACCGAGTATATGAGGACTGCGGAATGCCAAGCAAAGACAGATGGAAGTGATAAGAAACTTAGTCAAGCCCATTCCCCTGCTGGAGGGAAAACAAACAAACACAGCTAACCGTTCAAACTCCTTACCCTGACAGATATGACCAGTCAGATAAGACGTGTCAGCCAAGGGGATGACAGACAGGTTGGGTGCTGCTCTACAGAGGAGGTACTCGAAGTTCAAGAGTTACTGGCAAGTTTCCTGTCTTCTTAGGATCAATCTCCTCAATACAGCCCCATGCTTTGGTCATGTAATCAGCAGTCCAAACGGTCGGATACAAGGCTCACATGGACGGCAACTCCTGAAGTGCTCGACATCCACGAAAATAGTGCTTGCAGATCCTATGAGCACTACTTCAGACAGCAGGCTATACGACTCATGCTTATAAAGACTCTTAACATGCACTGCAGGCTACTGATCTCCCAGTACTGCAGCCTTCCTCTGATGTCAGCCTCAGGAGAGTCTGGGGTTTGTACTTACAGAAAATGTCAGCTTGCAAGTCAACAGAAACAGCTGGATACAATCTACCACACTGCAGTAAACAGTAAGTTAAAAAAAAAAAAAAATGTTTTTGCACACAAAGTGCAAACTGGGACCAGACCCACACTCAAATGTGGGGCTCTTGGTGGAAGTTGTTCCCCTTTAAAGGGAAACAACCACCTGAAAATGCACCACACCATAGTGGGGGGCAGCCCCCAATTAGGCTTTCTGCCTAAAATAAAAATTTTACTTTCTGGCATGTTGTAGTTTTTTTTTTTTTAAGTTTATCTGGTTGATCCTGCCATCCCTCCCGCTGGAATTTTGTGACACGTACCGCTCAAGGCACATTCCAGAACCTCCTGTGGCTGACGTCAGCTGCAGGAGAGTGTATAGTTTTTATCAGTATACAAAGCTATTACTAGCTCTGGTTTGGTCACTTGTAGTTCTAATGTTTCTGTACTCCCGGATACAATAGTGACCACTCGCCTGTCATCTGCTCTTGGACTAACAAATTCCACAAGCCTCCTCCCAAGCTAATCTATGCAAGGGTTATTAAACAGGGGCAACTTCAGCTGCTAAAATCCCATCTAACCAGACTGAACTGGGCAGTGACTGACACGTTTAGTGACGCTAACAAAGCCTTGGACCTGTTTATCAAACGCTTTAACGAAGCCTGTGACATGTATGCGCTGGTGAAAAAGCTGAAGATCAAAGGATGGAGCAACCCTTGGGTTACTACTGACCTTTTAACACAACTCAAGCACAGGAACCACCTCTGGCACTGTGCTCATGCAACTTCGACGCAAGCAAAAATACAAAGCAGCCAGAAACGACTGCACTCAAAAGATACGGAATGCTAAAAACATCTATTACAAGGAGGCTCTGACCAACTCTTGGGGTGATGGGAAAAACTTCTGGAACAACCTGAAAGAACTCACAGGCAAGGATCCTAAAGCACCACCAACTATGCTCAACATTCATGGTACTCCTACGCTCGACCTTGGTACCATCACCGATACCTTTAATAATGCATTTACCAACCTGGACAGTGTCCTTCCTCCTAATTTCTTCAATGACTTCCCCTGCAGCACCTCCCAAGTGACCCCCCCACATGATCATACAATTCCACAGTTTTTCTTCAAAGAGGTTCCACCACAAGTAGCTAGTAACTGTATTCGCAAGGCCATCCGCAAACAAGGGTACAGTGGAGACTCCTTTGACCTTAAACTGCTAGCACAAGTTCTTGATGAAATCCTTGAACCTCTGACAAAGATCTTCAATCTCTCACTTAGATTGGGCCAATTCCCCTTCCTCTCTCTGGAAGAAAGCTACTGTCACATCGGTTCACAAAAGTGGTGACAGGACGCTCCACACCAACTACAGACCTATCTCACACCTCCTCCCGTTATCTAAGGCTCTGGAACGTAAAGTTTCGGACCAATTAGTTGAATTCCTGGATAAGTACGAAGTCCAGTGCCCAGAACAGCATAGCTTCAGAAAAGGGCACAGCACCACCACCGCTCTGCTGGAATTTACAACTTTCATCCATGCCATGCTCAACCAAGGAAACTGTGTTTTTTTTTTGGGGGGGGCAGTATTTATAGACCTGACTAAGGCCTTCGACACAGTTAATCACCCTACTCAGGCAACTGTCTTCCATTGGGATCTCCAATGATGCCCTTCCATGGTTTGCTAGCTACCCTGATAATCGGGTCCAACGTGTAAGGATAGCAGGCATCTCATCTGATGAAAAGCCAGTCCTCTCCGGAGTCCCCCAGGGGTCTATTTTGGGCCCTTTACTCTTCTCCCTCTTCCTCAACAGACTCCCTAGTGTCTGCCACCAAAAAATATTACTATACGCGGATGATGCAGTCCTGTTTTCAGCCACCATGACATTATAGTCCTTGAATCCCAGCTACAGCTCGACTTCAAGCGTGTTGAAGACTGGTTCAACTCTCATAAACTTGTCCTGAACCACAGCAAGACCAGAGTCATGACATTCTGTAACCCATGGAGCAGGCACAAATCTCTGTCCCTCACCATCAAGAACCACGCTGGGAACTCACTTGAACATGTCCCGGAGTTCAAGTACCTTGGTATCACGCTGGATAGTACCCTCTCCTACACTCGGCATATAGACACTGTTGCCAAGGCTGCCAATATACGGATTGGTCTGTTACACAAACATAAGCACTGTATGTCTGCGGATGCCCTTAAACTAGCCATCTACAGCTCTGTCACATCTATCATTGACTACGGTCTTGCCATCTATGGCTCTGCCTCTATAACTGCCTTCCGCAGGATCTCAGTTTCACTCAACAAAGCCTGCAGGCTATTAATGTGAGCAGCCCGCCAAACACACACCTGTGACCTCTATGCACAAGCTGGCTGGCTACTGCTACTCAGCAGAATACAATACCAGACATGCCTGCTTACCAAAAAGGTTCTCCTAGGACTCATGCCCCCTGGTGTTGGCATGCTCCTTCCTGCCTTCAGTGGCACTCAGCATACTTGCAGTGCCTAATATCTAACCTTCCAGGTTCCCAGATGTCGTACCTCCATGGATCAGTGGTCCTTCACCCATAGAGCTCCACTACGGTTCAATACCCTCAATAAAGAAGCACCTTCCTCTGCTACGCTTGGACCCTTTAAAAGGAATCTCAGACTTTACCTCACCTCTACCACTCAATGTGACTGTTTCTCCTAAAAGGTCTGCTCCATTTTGCTCATATCCAGCAGCCCGGCCCCTTCCCGAGTTGCACTCTCTCTGGTCCCTGCCCTTCTCCGTGACCCCTTTCCTGCTCCCCTTCTCCCCGGTACAAGACACCATCCCCCCTCGCCATCCCACCAACAGAGGCCCCTTAGCCTGCCTACTTCTTCTCTCCCCCTCCTACCCTATCACACACCAAAAGTCCGATTTGCTTCATAAGCGCTCTATCTCTTACTGTTACCTCAGCCAGCTGCCTACTTAAGTTGCTCGCTAGTATGCATATTACTTCTAAGTGTGTTGTAACTGTAAAACAAAAAAAAAACTACATTGTCAACCTTGATTTTTGTTATGATTGTACTTTCTTCGACAACCTTTGTATGTATGTTGCCCCTCATTCTCTGACGTGGAACCTTTGTAAACGAGTAGTTCCTGCTCAAAGGTATTTGTAATCCTAGAATTTAACAAAAAATAAAAAAAATAAAATTCCCCGTGTCACACCAAAACCAAGTACAGACTTGTCCAGCAGCTGGACCCCCAATCAAGGATCTAAAATAACTGGAGTCTTGGGACCACTGCTGTAAGGCTAGTTCACAGAAGCTCTGGGCACCAGCTCGTCAGTAATCTGAACATTCACGATGTCCCTATTTTCACTATGTCCCTATTCTCTCTCTTACACAAGCATGCATGCACACACACACACACACACACACACACACACACTTTCTTACCTCCACTGGAATGGACTGCTGAAGCTGGGACTGCCAGGGGCTTGTGGGGTAAAGGAGCCCAGAAAGGGAGGAGGAGCAGAGAGAGCAGAATCAGCACTCAGGGGAACTTTAAGGTGATGCAGACTTAGGCAAGATGTAGGAGAGAGGATGTGCTGAACAGCATCATTTCCACGGCAGAAGACGTGCAAAGGAGATGAGATTCTGATAAGGTATCACAACAGAAACAATCAACAGTATGTGACTGCCATCATGGGAACTTTACTACTTTATATACACACACACACACTTACTTAGTGACTTCACACAGTAAATTGACATGCTGCACTATGGTACCACACGTATTTATTTAGTGACTTCATATCGTAAAACGGCATGCTGCTCTAAGGTGTTACTGCAGAACACTTTAAAGAGCCCCTTTCCTGGCATACCCAAGGCAAGTCAATATGAAGCCTTACCTTCCCCGGAGTTCGTCCATTCATAAATTCTAATTTTTAGAGCCATGGTTTTTGGAAGGGAAGGGACTGTATTTTGAATCCATGGAGCCAAACCACAGATCCTTCCACTTCCCTGTCCTGTGAGTGCGCCCTCTTCATACGTTTGTTATGTAATTATATGGAGAGCAGGGGAATAAGCCATAGATTACTAAGAGGTTGGCTTTTCTTCTTTTTGTTAATAGTTCAGAATTCCAATTAAGATAAATCAAGGTCACCGCTCAACCAACAGGGCTCTTGTTATTTCAGCGGTGGCCTTGATTTATCCGAATCGGATCCCTGAACTATTAACAAAAATATGTAAAGGTCAGCCCCTACAGTAGTCTACGAAGAGCTCCCCCACACCCTCCATATAATTACATCCAAAAACATGCTAGCGCAGTGGCGGCACTCAAGAAAAGGAAGTGGAAGGAATCTACAGAGCCAAACTACGATCCCTTCCCTTCCAAAAAAACATGGCTCTAAAAATTATAATTTATGAGTGGATGAACTCTGGGAGAGGTAAGGCTTCATACTGTGTTCTAAAGGGCATTTAATGAAAATGCCAGGGAAGGTGCTCTTTAAAGAGGAACTCCAGACACCAGCACGAATATCACAGCTGGCATCAGCAAAATTCCATTGTACAACAATCCCCTAAAATCAGTAATCAAACCATTCAGTTCATTATTACTAGGGGCATGTAAATAACAGCATAAAACTGGTACAGGAAATCCAGCCTTCTGACTGGCTGGGACTTGTGAACACCTTAGGCAATCCACAAAGGCTCCACGTGTCCTGCCGCCGGGGGATGCAGAGGTGCACACAAAGGACATGATGGTAACTTTTTACATTTTTGACTTGAAGAATAATGACAAAATGCGTTGCCGTCTCTCCCCAACAGCCTCCACTCTGCCCCAGCCCCGTCACACCGGCGTCCACCAGGACCGATCTGCCAGCCGGTACCACCAAGCCTTGCCGCCACATGGGGTCGAGGGTGTCCTCCAAACCCTGTTGGGAACCAGATCCAGTAATCTGAACTAGCAAGCCCAGCTAGGCGGGTGCAGGGCTTACAGGTGTCAGAGTGCCATACTGCCACCGATGGATGCTTTTCCCCTTTAGTGACCAGAGTGGCATGGCATGGCGTGCAATGATGCCATGACGTATGTCACGTGCTACCATGCGCTGCATATCGGTGTCTGCCATGCCCCTTCTACCTTTAGGGCAGCCCCAGGTGCTGTTCCTCTAGATGCCACTAGGAGCCTGGCAGATCCCGGGCTCTGCAAACCCCCCACCCCACCCCGGAGAAGGAGAGCAGTCCTCCAGATGCTCGATCCTCCTTCCTCTGGCCGGCCCTCCAATGACCCGAGCTTGCTTCCGAACTCGGGTCGCTGGCATTGTGAGTGGTGGCATCACCACTGCACTGATGGGCCAGTGTGCCTTACCAGTTTTTAAAATAGAGGTAATGATACTCGGTTGGGGTGGAGCCACCAATATTTAATCACCCCCCTACTGTCGTGCCTTACCAATTCAGCAGGCTCTTTGTCCCTTATGGAGTGGATCTGTTCCTAGGCTGGACCAGTGGCAAGGTGGCAGCACACTGCATGGATACCTAGGAGATACGGTGATCACGTTCAACCCCAGAACCCCCCCCCGGCTGAGGCTGGCTAGGATCCAGGCACATCATGGAGGTGAGATGCTCAGCTCAGAGGAATAAGGATACAGGAAACACATCATTCACGTACCCTGGAGAGCTGATCAAGGGAGCAGTATTGGTTTAGGCTGTGAAGGTGGCTGTGGTGACCCCATCCTTGGGGGGATGGGAAATCACTTGTATTTTTAAGTTTAGTTACTGCTGGGGTTCATTCTCTAACTGCGATCATAATATCCTGGTTTGGGCATTGCAATTGGCTGCTGTAGAAATGACTATAGTGGTACAAACTGAGAAATACTGTACGATTCCACCTAGGGTACAATCATCAGGAGCAGATGATCCAAAAGAGGACAAAGATTACGTTTTCATGCAAATCTACTTAGTAACAAAGATTTTTAAGTGGGGGGTATAATGGAACTCTCAATGCCAATTCTGTGATTTTGTTTTTTTGCTGCTGGCTAGAGTTCCTCTTCAGTATGACCAACAAACAGATCACTTTTATGTCTTTCTCTCCATTGAAACGGATACAGTTATGACACAAGATCCTTTCACTGGGTACTCCCGTGAAACTTTGTGGGGTAGAAATGAAAACCTTTGGCTGCCATGCCAAGCCTGACATTTGGACTGTTAGAAACTGAACATGATGTGGTTCCTCAGGTAATTTCTGAGGGGACCTACACGCTCTTAAATCTGCCTACCTACCTTTACCCAAAAACAGAAGGCAGAATCCTATAAAAAATGAAGGGCATCCATGTTTACTAAAAAGTTTCAATAAGTAACTTTACAAAAATTCCCTCCACCCGCCTTTTCCAAAGGACTCTGGCAATCTCGCCTACCTGTGGCACTCCAAATCCCCACAGCTACCGCCCTTATGATGAAGCCAGAGGATGGGCAGCTTCCCCCTCCAAAGACTTTTTATGAGGCTGGCCTGTGTGGGGCCCAAGTGTACCAGGCTACCGCTTGCAGCCTAGGGTGGGTTTTTCCATGTTCTGTTCTGCATCGGGACACTGGTGCTGTAGGCATCAGTGCATGCACAACGCCAAGCTCAGCTGAAGTCTCACCCTGTCATGGAGCCTCTTGCTACACTGCCACCAGTATTACCCAGGTGTCAGTAGCAGTGACCATCTGGACTCTCTCCAGGATACGGGGTTACCAGCGTTGCGAGCGGCAACAGTGCCCACTGTGCCATCAGGGCGCCCCACTAACATTTTCATGCCTGGATGATACAGCATGCTAAGGTGCACAAGCCACCGCATTTTCAGGTGGCTACCACAGGCAGTGCCAGTTATTATAGTTTCATCGCAGAATTTCTAGGATGTGGAAACAGGCGTGAGAATTCACAACGCCCGAGCCTGGCCAACAACTGCACTGACATATCTGTCACAGAGTTTGCGCTGCTTTTTCACTCTTACAAACCGGCCTCCCCCAGCCATTTTGCCCAAGAATCCTCATGCCCATTTCCCATCCCAATTATCAAGGGCACTATCAGATATGTGTTGAAAGTACAGTGTCTGCGACTCAGCAAATTGCTGAAGGAACACTTGTACTTGTGTAGCACTTGGCTGAAATCATAAAGTTACAAACTTTTTTGGGTTTTTTTTTGCACTTAATGCTTTTTCTTCCAGAGCCCAAGCCACCATCCAGATGCCAGTCACCCCAGCCCCATGCCCCCGTTTTTCCTCCGGAACGTCTTGCATGTGGATGCAGTGTGGCCCAGGTAATCAATGGAGTACAGGGCTACCAGGTGACCAGGGTCAGCGATGGCTCATTTTTTTCTCCCCCAGTGTCACCTAAATGGGAGTACTGCAGTACCTTAAATGTCCCCTCGCACGCTTCTGTGTGTAGTACATCGGTACCTGCTGCTCTCCCCACAATGCCATCTATCTCAGCCTGCCTAATCCCCAGCCAACACTAAGGTCCAGATGAGAACTGGGCACTGAAACCCTCCCTCGCTGGGAGAGAACGTCAATCTTCCCGACGCTCAATCATCCCCCTTCCTGGTCGACCCCTGGTGACCAGAGTCCGTAACTGACCTCAAGTCGCCAGCGTGGTGTGAGGTGTAGCATCGAGTGCCTCAACCCTGCGTGCCACCGGACCGGCTTATAAAGTTATAAAAGTGGCAGCAAAAAGTATTTAAGGAAATGCTACAGCACTATTCATCTCTTCCATCACCCTTAGACCACATGCTCATCTACACAAATATAATTTCTCCTCATGGTAAAAATAAATTTGTCGTTCAGTTATTATTTGTAACAACTATTTTTATCTCAAAGAATAGATGCATATCTCAGCTTCTGCTCTTTCCTGTGCTTACTCTACCACATCAACTCTGAAGATGTGCACTATTCAACGGACCAGGTCATAACAGGCAGTAGAAATAAAATACAAGATAAACAGTACATAGGTTGTAGCATTAAAGACTCCGCAAAGGATCTGACCCCCTCAAAAAAACACTCCTTACCCACCCCAAAGCAAGGTACTACAACAAAATTCACACAGATCTGTGGGGGAGAAATCTATGACTCCCCTCAACCAGCCATGTTCCCTAGTCTTCTTGGGCCTGGGGTGAGATTTCTTCTTCAATACAAATCCAGGTCACCTACACGAAAAAGCAACTATGATTCCCCAGCAATATTATCTAGGGCTCACTCAACATTTTCCTGAACCCTCCTTCCTCACACCATCGGACGGCCTAGGCTCCGCTGCCTGTCAAACTCACTCTGCTGGCCTCAAAAGCCCACTACCCAGGTATCCACCATTTGAGGTCCAATCTATCCCTCCCTGGTGGGGCTTAACTACTGCCATCAGGGGAGTAAGTGCCTGGTGACTCGACAGTGGCTAGGGGAATGGCTGTGGAGAACAAGCATACTGGGCGGTGAGGAGGAACACAGTTGTCCATCCAAGGCACCAGGCAGAGCACTTTCAGTTTTCTACCACTTGTGGCCCCTCCCACCTTTATGTCAGCTGAATCTTCCACTGTCACTACTTGTAGACCGGCCTGGGTGATGTCACTCCCAGGCCAGTGCTGCAGGAGGCACTGCTGTTGCAGAGGTCGAGCATCCAATCCTTGGGAGTCAAAAGTGCGCTGGGTGTGGCTAGCATTTCGGAGCAGCAGCAGCGCTACCTACTTTTGATGCCAGCAACCCAGGTTCAGAAAGAAAAAAATTACTCACCGTAGTAATCTTCTTCCTTCCAAAGGGTCCTTTAGCATCAGTAACTATAGCAGTTAGCTGGCTAGGTGCTATAGCTACTGATGCTAACGGACTCCTGGAGCAAGACTCTGACTGTGCCCCCACTTTTTTGGGGTCCTACACTGTATATAATTACTGGTGACCATAAATATCAACTCGATTACCATTTTGTTAGAAATGCATATCAACCGGATTTCAGGTTATTATGCTTCAAAGGCAATAATAACCTGAAATCAGGTTGATATGACACTTCATAATAACCCGAAATCAGGTTGATATGACATTCCCCAAAGAAAAGACTTTAAAACTGTTGCATTCCATTGTTTCACAAAAAGTATTTTAACTGCAGTATATTCAATTGTGTTTTATTCATGTACAGTTCAATTTCTTCAAAAATAAAACTGCACTCTAGCTAAAATTGCCTTTTTCTTTCAAGCTGCTAGAAATGCATTCTAAACCTCCACACCAGCAATTATAAAAATAAAGGATAAGTACGTTTGATTGTAAGTATTTTTTTTCACACATCCTCTGTGTGTGATGACCACATAAACCTCTCAAGCTTCGCTCTTGAGGTTTATGGGTCATCACACACCTCGGCTGTGTGAAAATAATACATGACGCACACTTACCTATCCATTATTCTCTATATAATGTGCTGCTCGCAGCTTTGGTGACTTGATGTATATGCTCAGACCATTTGTGTGTACCTAATGACTGTGATACTTCTGTTTTCCCTGACTCTGTGTAACTGCCTCAAGTGTATCATGTTGTCCTATGTCGTATTTCCTTGTACTCTCCCAGGTCGCACCTGAAAATAGGCAAATGTCTTGTCTAGTGTACTTACCTGGGTAACAAAAGCTAAATAAATAAATAAGAATGAGGCCGAATCATCAGGGGCCGGCTGGAGGGAGAAGGACTGAGTGTTTCGGGACAATCTTCTCCTCCAGGGAGGGTGAGTAGCCATTCTCGCTGCTATGCTGCTACCTAAGTGACCACAGATGGCAGTGCCATTGGGGGGTCAGAGACATCGGTGGGGGACATGTGCTGAGCACGCAAACTTGTGCACATGCACATTGGTCCCTCTACAGTGCCGGCGCCTTCCAGAAGATTGGGAGGAAACAATAGGTTAAACACCCCAGCTAACACAGGATGACTCACTGTTCTCCCCACAGGCTCTGTACCGCTGAATATGGCACCTCCCTTTCAAGACTGGTTGAGTTACCTTGAGGGGCTCACTCTCCCCTGAACCCTGATGAGACCTGCACACAATGGGGGTAAGCCACAGGGCATCATGGGAGAGAGGTTAAGTCCCAGAAGAAGGCAAGTGATGGAGGGGGCCGGCTGGAGAGAAGGGGCATAAAGAAGGAAAAAAAAAAAAAAGTGCAATGCATCTGCACCCCGAGACTCCATTAGAGTAAGGGAGAGAGCTGGGCTTGAGCTGTGAACACAAGTCTCTACTGGAAAGTGCAACACTGTGGGGCTAGCCCTACTTCCCCTCTGTAAAGAAATAATTATCTTAAAAACTGTCAAGGGAGCATTGTTGAGCTTCACAGAGGATGGATATGGAAGGCAGAATTCCTGTCCAGGGAGACTGCTGCTGCACAGAATAGACGAGCTCAGCTCTTCCGGACAGTGGACAGATTGTGCAATCCAATCTGTCTTCAGCCCAGAAGAGCCTTTTCTCAAGAATGGTGTGAGGAGTTTGCTCTGTTCTTTTCGGATAAGGTTGCCACAATCAAGTCTGATATCCGTTTGACCCTTTCTAATGGGAGTTGTGATGGTCGGCAGGAGATGTCGGACACCCAGTTTGTGTGGTTCGACTTCAGCCTTCCCACAATCAATGACACTGTGATGATCATCCAATCATTACATCCGACCAACTGTGGTCTGGATCCGGGCCCCACACGTCTCTTAGTCTGGAGGTCCTTGGAGAGGGGGAATTTTCCAAATCCTCTTAAGAAGCCCTCCTTGGACCCAGATTGTCTGGCTAACTACAGGCCTGTCTCTAACCTGCTTGCGGTTTATCTGTGGGCTGTCTGGTACAGTCCTCAGTTGGTTTCGATCTTTCCTCGAGGGTAGGACTCAGAGGGTGGTCTCTGGGATTTTTTCCTCGGCATCATTCCCCCTATCCTGTGGGGTACCGCAGGGCTCCATTTTGGCGCCCATGTTGTTTGCGGTGTATATGCTGCCGTTAGGAGAGATTACTAGGCAGTACGGTCTGAGTTTTCACTGCTATGCAGATGATACTCAGCTGTACATGTCCTTTGTGCCCGGGCCAAGATGCTGCTTTTTCGGTCTTTAACAACTGTCTTGCCGAAATCCAGGACTGGATGAATGTGAGTTGGCTGAGGTTGAACCCAGAAAAAACTGAGGTGTTGGTTGTGGACCAGGGTCACCGGGAGGTGGGTTTGTTGGAGGGATCACTCTCGGGTTTATGGCTTGGGGGTGTCCAGCTAACTATCTCAGACCGGGTGCGGAACTTGGGCGTTGTGTTTGATGACTGTTTGACATTTAAATCTCAGGTGTCGGCAGTTGTCAAAATCTCTTTTTACCACCTGAGGAACATCGCCCGGGTGAAGCACCTGGTTCCTGCAGACGATCTTCCTATTTTGGTCCTCGCTTTCGTTACCGCCCGCCCTGACTACTGCAATGCCTTTTATCTTGGGCTATCGGAGGTTGAGATTCGCCGCTTGCAGCTAGTGCAGAATGCGGCGCAGCCAGGCTATTGACTGGTTCTTCTAGGTCCAGTCATATAACGCCTGTGCTCCGCGGACTGCACTGGCTGCCAATTTGCTGGCAAATCACCTTCAAGGTCGGTTTGCTGACCTATAAGGCCCTACATGATCAGGGACCTGCTTACCTGAAAGATCTCCTTTGTCCCTACTGTCCCTCCCGCTCTCTCCGATCCACTGACGAGGGATTGCTACAGATTCCCAGGGTTCGTTTAAAAACTTCAGGGGCCAGATCTTTTAGTTTTATAGCCCCAACCCTGTGGAATTCTCTACTTCATCAGGTGCGAGATTGCCCAACTGTCCAAAGCTTTAAGAAGGCTTTAAAAACATATCTTTTTAGCCTAGCATACAATGAGTTTTGAATGCTGCTGTCAAGTTTAATTTTAATATTGTTTTAATTATTTATTGTTTTATCTTGTATTGTACAGGTGCCTTGGTTTTAGAAAAGTGCCTTATATAAATATTGATTTGATTTGATATTTCACAAATGGTGCGCCTGTGCTGAAACTCAGTAAGCTAGTACATCTTACAATTTTGAACCAAATAATCTAAATCTAAACAACCGAAACACCCTCTATATTGTGCAGAAAAAGACATACTTTTATTTTTTAGTAACCGGGTAAGACCCACTAGGGACCAGTACTTGTTTTCAGGGGCAACCCCGCAGCAATGGGGGAGGGTAAGTGAACTGCTCAGAGTCACACAGTGAGCAAGTGGAGGTTGTGGCAATTTAACTCAGGTGTGCTGCTGGTTGCACCAAGCTCAGTCAAGGCTTGCTACTCTAACCTTTAGCTATACTGCCAGCCCAACATGTTTGTTCCCTAATCTGTCTTTCACCACATGAAGAGACAAAAGCAATTCAGCAGAGCTAAGCAGCAGCTCAGAGTCTGCCTGGGAGTACTGCAGTACCTTTTGTTTCTTGATCATCAGTGTATTGCCTATAGCAGTAAAATGTACCGACTTAATGATGTCAGGAAATGGGTCGCAAAGCATACTGCAGAATTTTGGCCTGGTGCAGAGTCTGACGTGGAATGCTTGGGGGACTGAGGACTCTGATCAGCAAAGTACAATTCCTTTTTTTTTTTTTTAATTCTTTTTATTTGTCTGCCTGTTCCCTTCCAAAAATCCTCTCCTTTGGCAACCTTTCACCCCCCAACCCTATCACCTGCCTCCCCAGGGACTTACCCCAGCTACTTGCTTACACCTCTGTGTTCGAGTGGGTGCTTTGGTGGGTGGTTAGAAACCTGCTGGGTCGCCAGCGTCACAGACCAGTGGAGGTTTTCTCCTTCCCGATTTTCTCCACAACCTGGAGTCAGCACGTGTGCAATGGTGTGCACACAGAGTGTTACGACTCTGCATGCCTCAACGCCAGAACCCAGCTGATAAGAAGTGCAATCGCTGCTACTCCACTTCTTCTGTTAGGTGCCAACCAAGCATCGGTATGCGCTGCCCCTCCCCCCCAAGCCAACAAAGGTTTAGACCAATCCATGGACGCTCAATCCTCCTAGTCCCCAGCCCTCAAGCGACCCTGGTCTGTTTCTGAACCCAGCTCGCCAGTGTGGTATGGGGTGCATTAGCCTGCCACGCCACTGGGCTGGCTACAGTTTCCCTTTTTCACTATAGTGGGATCCCTCTATGCCTCTAATACCCTTTCTGTTTGATGGCCCCAGAGTCCTTACTGATCTTAAAAAGGCAATGCAGACACACAGGGTCCCTCAATGTCTGAAGCTCATGAAAACCCTTTCAAATGAGATATTGTACTTATCCAGCAGTCCAGATATATCCTTGTCCAAATCTTTCTTATCTTAAATTTAGTGGGCAGCCATTTAATGGAACCATAAGACAGAAAGTGATGTCACAGCAGTGCAAACTTCGTAACAACACACAGCTTTTCCAACTGTGACATCACCTTCCATGTCAAGGTTCTTTGAAACATCTGTTACCTCAATTTAAAGAGCAGCTGACGAGTCTGGAAAAAAAACATCTGAAAACACAGCATTTAGACAAACTCCAGTTTAGTTTATTTTTCCCCCTGTATTTCTCAGTGCCTTGCTCTTTATTACTATGGATATTTGCATGTAAACAGGATGTCTGCCTCTCAGATCTCATGTCCTGTGGCTGCTTAGCCCCCACCTGAAGTCATAATCCTTTGTTGGTGACATCGGTAGGAGACTGTAATGTCACAAAATGAGTACTGTAAACTTCAAAGGGGGAGACTGAGCAAGCATGAGTAGATGAACTGTAAAATGTTCATGCTAAAAGTCATAATAATAATAATGAACCAGGGAAGACTTGTACTAAAACATTACAATTATAAGTTATAGTTTGTTCAAATATGTTTCTCAGAGTTTTCCCTAGAGGTGTCTGTTCCTCTTTAAGATAGGAAGGATTAAGAAAGGAATATCTCAGGGCTGCAGACACCTACAGATAGGTAAACACAAAACCTTGTCTGAGAGAGCCACTTTTATTGGCTTTCAGATGGCACACCTTTTTTTTTTTTTAATACTCGATTTATTTCTCCTTGGCTCCCCAGTCGGCACTCATCTGCAGCTACCCACACAGCCCCACACCCCGACATCAGGCAGGCTAGCCCCATCTTCCCCCATGGCAGGGCAGTGAGGAGCCCCCAACTCAGCTCACCTGAACAGGATCCAGCATCTGGGAAAGCGCCATTCGGAGTCTGGGCCTGCGGTGGGTAGCTGTTCACTCTGCCACGACTGGGGGCCATTTTTCCTGGTTTTTCTAACTGCTCTGGAAATGTGGTGTGCAATGACGCTGACGAGGGGAGCGTGCATGCATCCGCAGGCGCTCCCTCCAGGCGTCTGCCCATCTCCACCCCTCTAACTGCAGGGTTGGCGTGCTGCCCCCCCAGCCTCAGCTAGGGGCCAGTCTGGAACCAACCACTGACCCCCCTCCCCGGAGAAGGAGAGCAGTCCCTCAGACACTCAATCCTTCTCCTCCCTTGCCAACCCCCAGCAGCCTGTGCTCGTTTGTTCACGAACACAGGTAGCCAGCGTAGTGCGAGATAAGGCATCCAGCACCTCATCCCTCAGCACCACCAGGCTGGCTAGATGGCACACCTTTAAATTACTAGGTTACTGTGTTTTTTTTATAAACTTTATTTTTACCCATATTGAAGGGAACATGTATCCAGATTCAGCACTTTAGATATATACGGTCTAGCCCTAGGTGAGTAAAGGCTGGAGCACTTAGTACTCCAACATACTTTCTTAAATACAATATATACCCCCAGTGCCCCGAAATTCCATGCCATCTCTCCTATGTATGTCACGACGATGGCGGGATCATCCTTCTTGATGGTGTTCATGTCTCACAAACTGGTAGAATGGTGTCACAATCTAAAACAAGCAAGGTATCAGCTGATTTTGATGTCTGAAACAGAGTGCCAAGAGCGTTCGTCTCTGTGCTCATAGTACTGTGCTTCACACATCAAAATCAACTGATTCCATGCTCATTTCAGACTCTGACACTAATCTTCCAGTCTGTGTAGGTGTCTTTTAGTATAATACGCAGTATTTGCATATTGTTTACATTTTACCTGTATTAACTGTCAGTATGTGAGCCCAGTAAGTAAACACTGGCATGCGTGCACACTGTAGTGTGCACTCACAGCTGCTGTACATGATGACGCCCAATCTCAACGACAGCTATCACATGGAGTTAGAGACTTCAGAAATTGTCTGTTATAACGAATGATGTGACCAGCAGCAGATCGTGTCACAGAGGCCTCGTTATTCTGATATGTTTTGGGGAAACACTGTTACGGACTCACACTGCTTGCACTATAAAGCCACTGGATCTGTGATGTCTAAAGTTCATGCTCCCACATGCAGTGACAGACATGGATGTCATCAAAAGGAAGATCCAGTCGACTACGAGACATAAACAGAAACACACAGTGCAGTGCTTCAGGGTGCTGGGAGGTGGCTTACAAAATATATAAAAAAAAAAGTATTTTGGAGTACTAAGTACTCCAGTCTTTACTTATCTAGGGCTAAATTAGGTGGTAAGGATCTTATATAAAGTGCTGACTCTGGGTACACATTCCTTTCAAAAGAAAGAGAAGCAAAACTTTACAGAGACAACAAAAAGATGATTTGTTTTTTTTTTTGGGGGGGGTGCACAATTACATTACTTGTGCCATACTACACCCCTAGAAAACTGTTAATCTAACCCTTGGTCATTCATGCCTTATTGCTTAAGTGGTTTTGGTGGGATCCGAACCTGGGCTTCGTGGTTCCCAAGCCAATGCTCCAGCCACTATATCTTGCTGCCTCTCAAAAATGGTAAGTTATTCCTGCCTGCCCAATTTTATCTGAAACACCGTCAATGCATTTTCAGTGGTATTAATTCCAGGCTTCTAGGCTCTAACTGCATCTCTGATAACACTACTTAATCAGTCAGGAACCGTCACCTACTGGAAGGCTCCGAGGAGCTGGTAATCTCTGCTTCAGCAGCTGAAGGGGTTTATATGCTGTGCTGACAGAGACATTAAGCCTTCCCTGAACGTCACCTCTGTGAAGTAATACCTTCCTGGGAAGATGGACACCATATGAAATGGGGGGAAAATGACTGCAGGATAATCTCTATGTTTAATTGTAATTTTAATCAGTTTTACTTTTAACTTTATTTATTTAGAAACTGGTGACCAGGAAAGGTACAGTGAGCCAAGGCTCGTTTCCAAGTACAACCCAAGGGAAGGGCACGTGGGACAATACATCATATAGCTAAATATAAAATAACAGTACAAATACCTTTTATTAACTGGTGATAATATTCTCAAATTCTGCTTAACTTAATAAACACTGAAAGACAGGAAGATTTCCTGATGTCTTGCTCAGTGCAGTTTGCTTTTATAAGTTTATAGGTTACTTTTTAATAACAGAATGTGCCATGTTTTTCAAGAAGAAATATACACAGTTCAGTCACCCTAAGGATGAAAGAGGTAATCTCTGATTTACAATAAGGGACAACCTAATAACAGATAACTTCTAAATTTTAAATGTATAATGCCAAAAGTGCCAATCCTAAATACCAATGCCAAAAATATTTTCTTGAAAAAAAAAAAAAAGGCTGGCCCGGTGGCACTGAGGGTAGAGGCACTGGTCGCCGCACGTCGCACCACACCGGCGACCCGGGTTCGGGAGCCAGCATAGGTGCCAGAGACTGGCAGGAAGGAGAGGGATTGAGCATCCAATGGACTGCCTCTTCTCCGGGAGGGGGACTCACCATGTCGTTGCTCCGACTGCCTCTGGCGGAGACCGGGGTCAGGGACACACGCCTGTACATTGGGGTGAAGTCTGGGGGCAGACACCAAGATGTGGGGCGCATGTGGACTCGTGCGCGCTCCCAGCCACCGGTGTCATTGCACGCCCACCAGGCTTAAAGGGGGAACACGGAAAAGTGGCATCTCTTGCACGGCTTGATGGCCGTCCGTGAGTATCCGTCGGCACCCAAACTGGATCCAGAATTGGTGGGGAGATAGGAGGAGGCTCCCTGCCGCCCTGCTCCGGGGGGCAAGCCACAGGAGTTAAAGGGTGCCAACAAGACAGACGTCGGCCGGATCCCCGGCAGGGTGCACAGCAGCAACGGGATGCAGAGAGGTGGCCAGGAGGATAAATAAATACTAAAAAAAAAAAAAAGTACCAAAAACCTGAAGGCCCCCACATGCATATTGGAAAGGGGACGACTGCAGAGCACTTAGGAGTCCCAAGAGAACAACGCTCGTGTCTGTACTTTGGCATACTCAGCCTATACTGAATCAGAGTCAGAACGCTGTTTAAAGAGCCTTTTACACGGCAGGCTCTGCACCGCATTAAGAGGTGCAGAGCAACTGGAATGTTACCTTACATGCCATATATAACCGAGCCGCACCGCATCCGAGGTGAGCGCTTGCTGTCCTGGTGTTTCCTGTTTTTCTGGGTCTGCCGTTTTATTTTGTCACTTTGAGCCACTAAGAGGGGCTGTGTAATCTTATCACAGTGCCGACATCAACTCCGGGATTTTGCTCCTTCCTGTAGTATTGTACCCGAGTTCAGCTAAATATGTGACTTGCTAGTACAAAGAAAGCTGAACTCGGGGAAGTAGTTAGTTTTCATAAATGAGGGCTGAAAAGAACTTCAAAGGCACACTGTCAACCCCCTTAGGCCTCAAAGTGTACCTAGTTTAAAAAACACATTTTATGACTGCCAACATTCTGTAAAGACTGCTGATATAGCTGGTAGTTTGATTCTGATTCTTTTTTTTTTTCTTTAAAAAAGGGAAAAACAGTCTGCCCACCATACTGGTGTTACCACACCAAAACATGTTTGTTTACATTCCTTGATCAGCTCCAACTGCATCTTTCCTGGATTTGGGAACACTCACAACACAATCAAGCCACTCATGATGCAGTGGGAGTTTAGGAGGCTATTGCATCATGACTGACTGCACTATTTAGAGGTGTTTCTAATGTTCAGAAACTTTTCAGTAAGAACAGATCCAGGATTGTAAACAAAACAAGGATATTTATAAATATACATTGGCATGCATTTCGGTTCTACTGAACAAGGAAACAGACAAAGCAAACAGCAACATCAATGAATTTTAGAGAAGGTAAGCTATCACAAAATGTAGGTTTTTAACTAGAAATAATATGATGAAAAACAGGTTGACAGTGTCCCTTTAAACGCTCCGAAAGTGGAGCCGAGATACTGCGCATGCATGTATACATATTCATATAGGCATAAGCACATGCCCAGTATCACGGCTCCATTTTCGGAGCGCTTTTAAAGTTCTTTTCAGCCCTCGTTTATGAAAACTAACTACTTCCCCGAGTTCAGCTTTCTGTCTACTAGCTGGTCACACATTTATTTATTTATTTAGCTTTTGTTTACCGGGGTAGGTACATTAGACAAGTTATATGCCTATTTTCAGGAATGACCCAGGAGAGTACAACAAGGAATACAGATACATCAGAACATAACAGCGAGTAGAGCAAATACATTGAGTCACAAAAAACAGTCTAGCATAGAATGATCTGCTGTGGCAGAAATTGTTAATATACATATAAACAACAATATTTAGCTGAACTCGGTACAGTACCAAATATGTACGGCGAGCCCCCCCCCGGACGTCTCGGGCTCTCAGTCAGCGGAAAAACGGAAGAACTGCTGGAAGAGCCACAACATCGGTGTACACCTCTGCAGTGTACAACCAAGAGGTAGCAGTGCAGCGGGAGCGGAGCGAGCGCTGGGGAGCCGTGACGATGCGAGTAGGTCTCTGTGTAAAAGGGGCTTAAAGAGCTACTAACGCCAAAAAGAAAACTTTGAAAAACATAATAATTGGGTACAATTCAGCTTGCATTCCATATGTATTCTGTATATTTCTCATCCTTGTTATTTATTACTGAGTAAATTTGCATGGGCGCATGATATTTATCCCTTAGAGTTCATCTGCCTCTCTAGCTTACTCCCTACTTCAAGTTATAATCCTCTGTTGTGACATCACAATCTGTTGCCATGGGAGTAACTGTGATGTCACAAGCAGTGCATTATGACCTCAGGTAGGGAGAAAGCAGCAGGAATAGATGACCTCTTCAGGAGCAAATATCCTGATTTTATGCAAATTTATTTAGCTTTTGTTGACCAGGTAAGTTCGCTAGACAAGTTATATGCCTATTTTCAGGTACGACCTGGGAAAGTACAATGAGATACAGATACAGTGAGATACAGGTTCATACAGAGGACAACATGGCACAAGTTAGGCAATATACAGAGTTAAAATAGAACCATGTGAACATAACCAGTAGACAGTAAGCACAGTTAAGATATGTACAGGAATATATATACACAGATACAGCAAGGCTAAGAACAGTACAATTTTACAAGGTATACATGACTCTGAGCCACAAACAGAGCCACAGGCTGAGTATCTCCTGAAACAGAGAAAAAATACATTATATGCACCTCAGAGGCCAGTTAGACAGGCTGCGTCAGCAGGAGCTGCAAGAGGGGTGCCAGGAAGGACATGTGAGTCTAGTGCCGGGGACCGGAACTAGCTATGGAGGTCTAGGACACCCACATAACCTCAGTAATAAATAATGGGGAGGAAGAATACGAAACTAATGTGAAATACAAGCTGAATTGTGTTTAAATGTTTAGTTTTCTTAAAGTTCTCCTGAAGGTGTAAGCTGCTCTTTAAAAGGCGATATCTAGTCTGGCCAGGTCTTGTCAGCCTGACTAACATAAGGGTTTGCACACCCATGATGCCTCGCACTGTGATTGAGACTGTAGAGAAAATGCGTGTGGTTTGGAGAAATGCATACAAACCATCACTCATCAAAACGCAGAGGAGAGGGAATCAGGGAGACATTTGTGAAAGGAATGAGGTAACATACCGCGTTACTTGCTCTTCTGCCATATACAAATTTAGAGGTCAAACACTGGCCCAATATTAATTACGAAATATTTGTTCTGACAGGAGTCCAATAGTGATGCTGTACAGCAATGCATCAGCTCCAGTGCAAGCTGTTGCCCACGGAGACTTTGGAATGTAGAGACATTCAAAACTCCGCTGTGTGGACACGTGCCCTCTAGGGCTCTAACATCAGAGCTGTTTTCTCTGCTGAAGAGAGCAGTTGCCACAGAGTCCTCGCCAATTCTCCAGGCTAAATGTTATTGTTTGTTTATTTGTACTGCTGTTGCAACTTTGTTTTAGTCAGTTTTCTGGATACTCTGCTAACTAGATCGTTTTTATATAAAAACTGCTATTTTACACTTTTCTCCCATTTCGGTCAGTTCCTGAATTGAAGAAGTCATGCTGAGGCATGATTCCCGTAGTTTGGGGGACAACATCTGAGTTAAAAATATTTCAAAACACAAGATACCAAATAAGTTTTTCACAGATCATTTTCATAACAGTTTATCGCTTTTTGTGTACAGGAATCGAAATTTTTTTTGTTTATTTAGGGAGGTATCAGTCTTTTGGCATGACTGATAGGCCCAAAATGAAAACATGGTCTATAGGATTTAGACAGTAAATCCTGCTTCAAGCTCCTGGTAAAAGAAGACTGCCACAAGCTGTGTTTTAAGTGCCTAGGTCTTGACCTTGAATTTGAAAAAGAACAGTATGTAGATATTCAAGAGGGTCTTTTCATCAGGCCACACCAATGCAACTATAAGATGGCAGGCACTAGGATCACACAGAAAACTTTTACAAGCAGTCCACCAGGGGCCACCCATGGCGACGTCAGATGTTGGCTCTTCCCATAGAAACATGGGCGGACCCTCCTCTCCTTAGTTCCCCATTGGAGCTCATGCTCAGGGGGCCTCTCTATAGGGAACCAGGAGAGAAACTGGAGACAGTACAAGCTGTAGTCTCAGGACCAGCAGGGGGAAGGAGGGTGGGAATGGCACAGCCTGATGAAAGAGATTCTCTCGAAGATCTAGTGTTACAGTAAGTACGTAACAGTTCTATCTTCTTCATCAGGCCACACCTATCGAATGAGCACCAAGCAGTACTGACCATAAACAGTCTGGGTATCTGGAGTCTACAGGCCTAAGCAAGTAGACCTTGAAGCACAGCTAGGCCAAAGCCAGTCCTTTCATGAAGGACAATGTCCAGACTATAGTGTTTAGTGAAGGTGTTGACAGTACTCCAGGTGGCAGCTGCACAGATGTCTGCAGCAGAAACATTTTTAAAACAAGCAACAGGCATGGCCATGCCTCTTGTGGAAATGACCACAAACCACCCCAGGAAGTTCCTTATCAGACTTCCTGTAACACAAAGTAATATAGTTGGCAAGCCATTTGGACAAGCACTGTTTAGAGACTGGAGCACCCTCTTTCCCAGGGATGAACAAAACAAAAGGTTGCAAGGAGATTCTGTGGACCTCCGTGTGGTGTATATAGTACCCGAGTATTCTATGTACATCTTAAGTATGGAGCAATGCTTTGCCTGGATTGCCATGCTCCGAAAAAAAGCTGGAAAAAGGATAGTTTGATTTAAAGTAAACTCAGATACCATCTTTGGTAGAAACTTAGGAGTAGTATGCAAAGACACCCTCTGTCTTTGTGAAAAATCAGGTAAGGAAGTTTACACATTAGAGCCTGGAGCTCTGAAATCCATCGAGTAGAAGGGACTGCAACTAAAAATAAAGCTTTCCAAGAAAGAAAGCGTAAGCCACAAGTCATGGCTGGCTCAAAAGGAGCCAAAGTAAACTTTCCCAAAACAAAATACAGGTCCTAAGCCGGGACTGGATTACGAATGGGAGGCATCAGGTGCAGAATGCCTCTCAAGAACGTACGGGCCGCCTCCAGCTGGGCAACCATACAGCCATCAGTAGGCACATGGAAAGCTGAAATAGCAGCCAAGTGCACATTAACTGAGGAATACTGCAGGACTGCATCAGATAAGGACAGCAGATCCTCCAGAAACTGATTAACTGGATAGGTGATCTGATCCAGGTGGTGAGAAGCGGCCCATACAGCATACCGCTGCCACTTCATAGTATAAGTGGATCAGGTGGAAGGCTTTCTAGCAGCCACTAGAACATCAGCCACTTTTTTTTCTTGTTAGGAAACCCCAAAATGAGCCACGGCTGTATCCTTCAGGAGCCATGTGTGTCAATGGAGAAATTTCAGGTCTGGATGGACCAGGGTTCCCTGTTCGTATGACAACAGACCCTTGCACAGGGGCAGAGGCACTGAAGGTTCCAACGCTGCAATAAGTGGAAACCGTCAAGGCCATGGGAGGCAAGGAGCAGTAAAGATGCCTCCCCCATATGGAGCTGGAGCAGCATACAGAAACCTCCCTTTCCAGGAGAGGGACAATGCGTTTCACCAGAAAACCCCAGGACTTGGAACGAGTGAGCAGAAAAACAGTAGTGTTGCATTGTGTGGGGATGCAAAAACAAATTCCCACTCTGAACGACCCCCTCTTTCGAAGAGGTCACCGACAACCAAGGTAAGCCATGCCCATTCGTGCATCCTGGACTATGACCTGCTGAACTGGTTTGACAAGACATTCTGGAGACCTGGAACATGTATTACTGAGAGTTCTAGACCATGTTCCAGAGCCCAACATTAAACTCATAGTGCCTCCCTGCACAGCAGGTAAGAATGAGTCCCCGCTTGTGTGCTGATGTAGGGCATCACCCTGCCATCATCCATCTGTATTAGCAAGGGTTCTAGGGGCAGGTGAGGCTGTAAGGCCTGTAAGCTGTACAACACTGCATGCAGTTCCAGAACATTTATATGTAGGGTGCTCTCCACTGGAGTTCACGTGCCCTGTGTCTGATGGGGATCCAAGTACGCTCCCCAACTCATTCCTGGAGCTTCTACACTGAGAATCTGTCGAGGGGAGTACACTGAGAATCTGTCGAGGGGAGATGATTAGGAAAGGGAACCCCGTTTTAACAGGTTAATGGATCCTTTCCTTCACTTGAGCACTTTGTATACTGGGGACATAGCTAAAACAATCTGTTTAAGATCAGTCGTGAGCAGACCCCACTGGACTTTTAGGATCCATTGGTGAGCCTGACATGCAATCTGGCCATAGGCTACTGTAGTAATGGTGCCCAGAAACCCCAGCAGGTGTAGGAATGTCCACGCTGAGACATAACATCTGTTGTGCACTAGTTGTGCCTGGGCCACCAGATGGTTGGTCTAATCTTGGGGAAGGGGAGGCCAAGCCTTGGACCATATGTAGAACTGCCCCCATGTACTGTAGAATTTGGCATGGTGTCAACACCGATTTGTGGTACATTTACTGCTCCCCCCCAGCATCAAACAACTATTATGTTGAAGTTAGAGACCTCAAGAGTTAGTCCCTGGACGTGGCTTTCAGTAGCCTATCGACCAGGTAATAAGATACATGCAGACCTGCCTGGAAAAGGGCCTGTGCCACTACTGCCAGTCATTTAATGGGTGCAGAGGACAAGGCAAAGGGCAACACTCTGAACTGATAGTGTGCTCCTTGCAGAGGAAACCTCATACATCTTCTGTGAGGTTTCTCGATTCGGAGATGGAGGGACGCAGCCTTCCTATTGAGAGAATGCATGTAATCCCCTGCTTACAGCAGTAGAAAACGGCCACGCTAGGTGACCATTTCAAACTTACGAACATATGAAAGTGCCAGCAGAAAAAGGCCACCTGGTCTATCAAGTCTGCTTGAGTGTGCAGCTAGCCTCTCATACACTATGAAGAAGTAAAGATCCCCGAGATCCAGAATAACCACTGTGGTACCAGAAAAAAATCTGGAGTAAAAACCATAATACTCCTACCCTGTGGGTAAGGAGATGAGACAGTAGAAGCATGAGGTAGGCCTCTAAAGTTCTGGCAACCCAGCAGTCCACAAGTCAGTTCACTCGTGTGGCACAGATTGCAAACCATTTGCCCCCAAGGGCAAGAGTAACGGGATGCATACTTCAGCCAGTAGTTGACTGGCTTGGCAGGGCATGAAAATCAGCAGCAACTGAGTGGGGATGATATTGACTGCCAGCTCAGTGTGCAGAGAGCAAGGTGTGGCCCACTCACCTGAGGGGCCTAACACAGAGCTTAGCAAGTTGTGGTTGGCAGTCTTTGCAATGCATGAGTAACCACTAGCAGGGCCCAGTGTCACTTCATGCCTGAATTATTTTAACAGGAGATAAAACAAAGGTACCAGGCTGTAGGGGAGTAGGCCCAGTTTGTCCCACCTCCTGGATTCCTTGTCAGGAAGGCTAGGACTGAAGTGCCTAAGTGCCCTAGGTTTGTTATGGACAGCTGTGGCAGCACCATGTACTCCAGCTGTTAACATCATAAAGGATATACAGAAAATACCTGATCAGTCTTGTTGGGCATAGCTAATATTTTATGCACACTACACCAGGCTGCCATCAACTCCAGAACAGCGCCTTACAGTGGAATCCTGTACCCTCCAACCACAGTGCCTGGTAGCGGACATCTGCTGCTCCAGGGCATGAAAGAGGGACCTCCTGAAAAAGAAGGGGGTAAGTGAGCTGGTGCCATACAGAGAGTGGTCACCCATAATCCTGAGCTCCTTTCAAGGCAGCAACCTCCTTTATTATGAGGGCAGGATGGTATGCACCCCCAATGTCATCTGTGTTGGTGACAGGGAGGGGAGACCCAGTCAGCAACATCTGCAGCAGCTGCATATATCCCTTTCTCATAATGTGGCTTAATGTGATGTCTATGGAAAGAAACAGAAGAAAGCCCTGTCGACAAGAATGGGGGTGGCAGCTTGAAAAGAAGCAGCACTGCCTGAGGCGTCGATGCAACTATAAGAGAGTGGTCGTGATCATGCCAGTTGAAGTTGAGGGGGAGATATGAAACCCTGACAACGACAGCGGCGCACCAGCTTAGAAAGGGTGATGACAGTCAACATACTGGCCGTATAGCAACAGTAATACAGAAGCCAAGTCCCAACCTTGGTGTCTCTGTGACACTTGGGGGTGGGGCTACAATTCAACGTTGGATAAGACTCGGTGATGACAGCAAAGTGCCAGTTGTATAGGCACGATGTGTCAGGAGCCAGCCCTCAGCCTTGATGTCTAAGCAATGGTTGAGGAGGCTAGAAATTGACACTGGGCAAATACCCGGCAACACCGGCACCCTACCATCTGTATAGGTCTGGTAGTGATGGAACCAAGCCCTGACCTTGGTGTCAAAAACATGGTTGAGATGGCGGGTATCGTTGTTGCCAAGGCAAATGGGGAGAAGGAAGGCGTGTCAGCGGCCCTGATCTTCGGGCGTCCACAATGAGGCATGAAGGCGACCCTGTCGATGACCATAGTCCAGTCAGCGGTGGATGCAGTACAGTGTCACCCAACACAGGAAAAAGTAAAGGTCAGCAGCCTTCCCAGGTGATCCCAGTGTTAAAGGCCCAGGTAGCAGAGGAACAGAAAACAGGATTCTGTACCACATCCCAGGCCAGAAATGGCTATGGGACTGCCAGAGGCGTGAATAAATGCCGAAATAAACTAAAAGCTGAATTATTTGAAAAATAAGCAGGTAGAAAGGCATAGCTGTTAACAATGGCATTTCCTATGGTAGATCCGTGTATGGTTGATGGTGGGAAAATTACTAAGGAGAGGAGGGGTCATCCATGGCCACGTTTATTTGGGAAGAGCCGACATCTGATGTCGCCACGAGTGACTCCTGATGGACTACTTGCAAAAGTTTCCATGTGGTCCTAGCACCTGGCAGCTTATAGTTCCATAGGTGTGGTTTGATGAAAGAGACATCTTCGAAGAAGATCTGTGATTTGTGTAAACATTTCTGGCCCAAAATGCTAAAGAAAAAGGGCAAAGCTCAAAGTCTTTTTCCGCCCTGCAATCTGCTTCTGTGTCACCTCAAAGCTCTCCTACTAAAAAATACATTATGGAGGTAGAAAATATGCACTGACAGGTTCCTTATCCTCAGAACAAAATTAAGTTGGCAGAGAAAATATAGCAGCCTCTGATCAGAGAGACAGCTAAAGCTGTAAAGCTTCTGATTAAAGAGGCAAAAAAATCTAAGCCATCTTCGAGTTCTGGTAAAGAGCACAGGATGTCTGATGCAGGGATCCCTGCTGCTTCAGATGACACAAAAAATTAAAAAGCTTCTGAAGTACTGGTGCCATCAACACCAGTCAAGAAAAAACAAAAAGAGAAGCATTTAACTGCTACTCCCACCACAAAGGATCGGGAGCCTCTAATGGAATAGAGAGCTAAGCCCTCTATCGAGGACATTACAAAAATGTGGCAGTTCTTCCAGACCTTCCAAGCTGTAGGCAATCTAACGACTGTTAACCAAACAAACCTGAAACTAACCCGGAAAAATATTTTAGTTCTTCACCCAGAATTAATGAGGATTTCTCCTCATATTCCTCTTTCATAAGGCAGATGGTTGATACCCTTGCTATCGCTTCTTCAGGGACTTAGGAGGATATAGGGGAAGCCAAATTTATGAACAACATGGCCCTGACCTCCTCCATGAGACTATCAGTACCCATCAACCAATCCCTCAAAAAAGCAACAAGCAAGATTCTGGCAGTGCCAAACTTTGCTCCAGGCACTGACTACAAAAAACTTGACAAGTACCAGGTGGAAAAACAAGGTGTAGAGTTCTTGTATGCCCATCTAGATCATAAGGGACTGGTCAAAGCTACTGCCTGTGAAAGGGCCAATATGTCCTTGGCTGCAATGCCACCAGAAAAAAGATTCTAGAAAACTGGATAATATGGCAAGCAAAGTCTACATCTCGGCAACCTTGCAATGAAGACAGGCAGCCTATATGGTATACAGAACTTCTGTACCAAAAGGCACAGTGTAATACAGTCATAACCTATACAAAGTTGGGCCCAGAGGGGCAGAGGCAGGAGGGTTTTTGAAAAATGACTATACTGATCACTTCTGGGTGCAGTGAAACCACCCATCAGGGAGCATCATCCAGTCAGTGGCAACTTCCACTGTTTTAGGTTTTATTTATAACTCTCAGAACAAGGAATACAGTTACAGCTCCCAAGTCTACCAGCCAAGCAAGTGTAACTTTAGTCTGCTATAATAATTAAAAATAAAAGCCCCTGACTATGAGACATTTAGTTTTTTGTAAATATATGTTAATTATTTTCAGTAACAAAGACATCATGTATACGTGAGACGTGCAAGCAAAGTACATGTTCCAAGCAAATATAATGCATCTCCCAGACGACCGTGAAAGATGCTGTACAATATGGTATAGATCCACTGGGGCTCGACACAACAATGAACCCCATAGGAATCCGAAAAAAAAAATGAATTCCCCGGGATGTCTGATACTTCTTAGTGGCAGAAGCAAGGGAGGGGCTCCCTGGGTAACCTTCCCATCTCCAAAACTTGTAGTCAGCTCCACCCCCCCACCCCCATCCCCATAAGTACAGTATGTACCACTCGTCCCCAAAGTGTCTCTAGGGGACAACATTTGGATCACGCTTCATCACACAAAATACGCAAATATTCCAGCCAGGGTTCGAGCTTATCATTCAAACAGAATGTAATTCACTCCATCTTGTAACGATGATTAACAGTCTCCTGCTACTGGGCCATCCCTGGAACCTAATCTGTTAGCCCGTTTCTGGTGATACCTTTGTTAGTGGCTACCAAAAGGATGTCCAGTAGCTATTTTGCATGTCTGTCCCGCACAGTCTTAGAACACTGATGGAGTAAAGCCGGCCCGGTGGCACACAGGGCTGAGGTGGCTGTCAAACACTGAGGCCAATACTGCCTTCACGGCTACTATTCCATGGGTTCACAGCTCTCAGGGAGAAGATGTGCTTCCTAACTTTACCCCTGATTTTACCACCTCTGAGTTTCAGGGTGTGTCCTACTGGAGAACACCAGATCAAACATCTCTGTTTCATCTTGATGATACTCCTGAGTATATGGAAAACAGAGATCATGACCCCTCTAAGCCTTATCTTCAGCATGAACATATAGAGGGTCACCAGCCTCTGCTCATAGCTTTTGTCTTCCACACCCCTGATCATTTAGGTGGCCCTGCACTGTACCCTCTCGACAGTCTCTGTTTTTCTGTTGTATTGAGAGGCCATGAACTGTACACAGCACTCCTGGAAGAAGTGGCAAGATAAATCCCCTCCCCCACCCCATTCAACCCAGCATTCTGTTTCCCATTTTAACAGCTGCCACACAGTGCTTTTTATGTTTTTTTAATTTGTCTATTACAAATCCCAGGTCCTGTTCCTCCCCTACTGCAGCAATAGCAGTGCCACACAGTGTGTACGTCCTACCTCTCTTTTCCTCCCCAGGTGTAGCACTTTGCTTTTGGCTACACTGAATCTGGAATTCGAGAGGTCCTGCCAATAACCCAACTTGGTCAGTCTCTACTAAGGTTTAATGGAGCCCACAGCCATGGGCAGCTCAGTATCATCAACGAACTTAAGCAGGCTCTTAGAGACCCTAGCCTCCAGATCATTGATGAAGTTATTGAACGGCAATGTCCCCGGCACCAGTCACTGAGGGACGCTGCTGATTACTCTTCTCCACTCAGAGCAGTGTCTGTCCACCACAGCCAGCTAGCAATCCACCTTGTGTAGTCCTCATGTATACCACACTGGCGAATTATGCCCAGACGTCTGTCATGTGCCACAGTGCCAATGGCTTTGCTGAAGTTCAGCTAGACTATGTCTACAGCCCCGCCTCATCTTCCTCTCTGGTCACTCCCTCGAAGGTAATCAAGGTTGGTTAAGCATGATCGGACCCTCAGAGTCATGCTGAGATGGGGCAGGAACCTTGGCTAAACCAAGTGCTCAACTACTCTGTGCTTTAATATATATATATTTTTTAATTTATTTCAAAGTTTTACCAGGAAATGCATACTGAGCTGGTAACAGCTTGTTTACAGATACATTATGGGAGGACAACATACTGACTTCCAGGACCTCGCCCAGCACTGATATCAGGCTTGCCAGCTTGTAGCTGCCGAGGTCCGACCATGCCCAATTCTTTTTAATAAATTTTTTTTTTGCAACTCTGTTTAATGCTCTCGAACCAGGTGGGGATTTACCCCATATCTGCCTCCCGACCCACCCTGCACCAGCAATCTCCCTAGCTGCCTAGGTGGGTGGCCCGTGACTTACCCCTCATGGCATGGCTCACTGGGGAAGGGACAGAGATCAACCAGGAGGTCCCATCTGAGTCTTAGGCTGGCATCTTTTTGGTGTGACTTGCTGGAGTCAGTTTGGGAGCTTCACTGAACCCTGCCTAGAGGAATTTTTCCCATGGTTAACCCTCCCTTGATGGAGTGGACCTGCAATGATGTCCTCGCATGCCAGATGTGCTCCCACACCTCCACCACTTCCACCAATCCAGCTTCAGCTTTCAGCTCCAG
Source organism: Neoceratodus forsteri (assembly GCA_016271365.2). Lineage (NCBI taxonomy): Eukaryota > Metazoa > Chordata > Ceratodontiformes > Ceratodontidae > Neoceratodus > Neoceratodus forsteri. The sequence continues at coordinate 939,440,605 of CM028136.1, read as the reverse complement.
GCTCACTAACCTCAGGGGTCAGTACATCACCATGCGCCATGACCTTCCTTTCCCAGAGGAGAGCAATCCAGCAAACGCTCATCCTTCTAACTACCCCCGGCTCTCCGAAACTCCAAATTTGCTTCCAAGCTCAGGTTGTCAAGAGTCGCAAGTGGTAGTGCTACTGCTGTGCCAGCAGGCTGGTTTCCATGCCTGCTACTTAAGATGGGTATCATATTGGCCATTTTTCAGTGCTTTGACATCACACCTGTCCAAACTCCTGAAAGATTACTGCAAGGGGTCCGACTGTTCTCTTTGGTTCACTATGATCCTGTGGTGTACCCTGTCCACCCCTTAGGACTTACCTGGCTTGATCTTCACCAGGTACTCATCTACAGTGGTGCGTATGATGACAGCAGGCTGCACTATGGCTCCAATGATGTCATGGGTACTATCAATGAACACCCTCCCCCTTCCCTCAAAGGCCCTGTGGTGAACACCAAAGCAAGGCAGTCATTCAGAATTTCAACAATAGCCCTCTCTTACTTGTTTGTTTATTTATTGAAATGTTTCACCTGGAAGGCACACTGAGCAACAAGTTGCTCGTCTCCCGGTGCGACCTGGGGGGTAGGGAACAATGGGACAGAATACAGAGAAATGTTACAATGTTAGAATACAATTTGCTTACTTGCATACAATGAGAGCAGGAGGGATTACAGTTGGATCACACTGGCTAACAATGCAACAGTTAACTATAATAGATACGAAGACACATATAGCAAATTGGCAACAGTTGGTGACAGATGGAAACAATGGAACACATATAATAACTTGGCAACAGTATGTAGCACTAGATGGTAATGTGACACAATAGTAATTGGTTGCCATTAGTGTAACATAGATATTCAAGATTTATAGTGACTGGAGTAAACAGAGAAAGAATGGAAGGAGGGAATGAAAAATTGTAGAGGGCAGAATGTAAGAAGGGAAAGGAAATTTACAGAGAGACGCAGGCAGAACACGATTTTTGAGGCAAACAGAGACGACAGGGTGGACTAAAGTGCATATAAGAAGGGTATAGGGGTAGGTTATAAGTACTTAATTGGTGTAGGAGTAGGCCAGTGTTAGGCTATGTTAATATCGGAAAGGGGGTAGGAGGAGAGGTAGAGTGTGGCAGGGTGATGAGAGAGAAGGGGTATTGTAAGTGGGGGGTGTCCGGGGGGGGGGGAGTTGAAATTCAACAGTGTCCCATTATCCCTATCTGGGCAGGGTGGTGGACAGCTCTACTGGTAGGACACCGGTTATAGGCGATGACAGTTATTTATATATAGTGATGCGAGAGAGGGGGGTGTTGGGGGAGGGATGTTGTGGGAGGGGGTAGCAGAGGACAACTATAGTAGGGGGTAATACCCCACCAGTGTGCTGGGTGACCTTGCCTGCACAAGGCTGTGATCTAGCAGTGACTGAGAGGGTGCAGTAAAAGAAGAAATAGGGGAAAGGGGGTAAAGTTGTTGACCAATGTGCGCTATGGATCCTGCCAGCACAAGGCAGTGATTGAACTCACAGGAAGGAGACAGATTAAGGGTAGAGAAAGAAGGGGGATGAACACTTTAGGAGGAAGGAGAGTAGGGGACTAGGAGGAGCAAGATCAGAGGGAAATAGGAGTGGTGGGGAGTAGGCATATGGTAATATGGGCTTGGTAATATGGTTTTAGGGGAGATGGCGGGGGATTAGGGAGGGCCATAGCAGGTACAGGAAGGGGCAAGGAAGTTCTTGAGGGCAGAATTAATGGAGTAGCAAGAGGATAAGTGGTGACTTTGAGGGGGGGAAGTCAAGTCCAGATTTTTGGGAGGCGATAAGAATAATCCGATTGGCTAATAAGGGTGGAGCGGCGTGGGACCACCAGGGTTCGTGAGTCGGTAGATCTTAGGGAATGGGAAGGAGGGGGCAGTTCTAAAGGCAGGGGAGAGATAGGAGGGAAGTTCAGCCAGCCAGTGCTTGGAGGTGAATTTTGCGCAGTGAGAGAGAGATGTCGGTTTGTCAGGCAAGGGAAGGATATGGCATGGTAGAGATCACAATGATGAGTGTGGAAGGGGCATCAAGGGCAAAATGGCAAAAGGAGTTGAAGAGGGTATCATTCTGGCCAGGGAAGACTTAGGGGCAGCACCGTAGACTACTTCACAGTAGTCGAAGATAGGTAGGATCATCTTCTGGACAATCTCAAGCCTAGCCGTGGGTGGGATGCAGGCATGGTTCCTGAATAAGGCACAGGGCTTGGGACGCAGTTTTTTCTGAATGGCGTCGACATGACCAGAGAAGTTCAGGTGTTGGTCCAGCACCTATATACTTGAAGGAGGATGTGTCCACGAGTAAAGACCCATTAAGAGTGTGGAAGGAAGGTAGAGGGGGAAACCTGGTAAGTCTCTGCCTGGTGCCGAAGGTCATGGAGGCTGTTTTTTTGGCGTTGAGAGATAGTTGGTGGTTTGCAAACCAACACTGAACTTTGTCGAAGTAGTGCTGCAAGTTAGATGCAACCTCAGTGGGGCAGGAGCCAGATGCATACAAGACTGTATCATCAGCGTACATGTGAATGGAGGAGAATGAACAGCAGGTGGACGGGAGATCATTTAGGAAAATAAAGAATAGTATGGAGCCTAACACTGATCCCTGGGGGCCACCAGTTCTTATCTGGGGGAGGATTGCGTCTGAGATCTTGAGTGATTGGGTTCTGCCAGTGAGGTATGCCTTGAACCAGTCTGTGGCTAAGGGGGATAGCCCAGCTGTTGATAGGGTGTCAAGGAGAAGGGAGTGGGAGACTGTTGAAGGTTTTGGCCAGATCGACAAAAATGGCTGAGGTGATTTGGCCATTGTCCATTCCCGTGAGGATAGAATCAGTGAGCCGAAGAAGGGAGGTGGTGGTGGTGGTGGTGGAGTGATTTTTCCTGAAGACAGATTGATAAAGGGTGAAGAAGGAGGAGTCATTGAGGTAAGCGGTGAGCTGGGAGAGGGCTAGATGTTCCTGAAGTTTGGCAAGGGTAGGGAGAAGAGAGATTGGGTGGCAGTTGCCAGGGGAGGTGGGGTCTCCGCCTTTGGGGAGAGGAAGGATCACTGTGTGTTTCCATGGGGAAGGTACTGAGGCAGTTGAGAAAGAGAGGTTTAGGATAATAGAGAGTGGGTAGGTGATGGCTGGGGCTGAGAGGGATAGTAGTTTAGGGTCAAGGCCATCCGAGGAGGAGCCTTTTGAAGGGTTTATCGCTAGCAGGGCATTTAGGGTGTCATTTAGGGAGACAGTAGCAAAGGAGAAGGGAGAATGGGGGGTCGTTTGTAGACAATAGGAAGGGAGAGGGAGGAATAGTTTGGAAGGCACTGGAGTAGCTCATCGGCACAAGTGGTGTAACAGGAGTTGAATTCAGCAGCTACTGCAACTTGATCGGCAACGAGGGTGGCGTTTATCTTAAATATAGGGGTGGGTGGACAAGAATGGGGGGGTAAAGAGGACCACTCTCCAGAACTTGGAGGGGGGAGCTGATGTTTGTCGCTAAGGTAAATTTGAAGTACTCTGTTTTGGCTAGCCTGGTAGCCGGGTGCAGGCATTAGAGTTTTCGGTAAATAAGAAGGTCATTTGGAAGCTGGGAGACTTTGTGCCATTTCCAGGCCCAATCTCTGGCTCTGTGGCAGGCTAGTAATTCAGGGGTAATCCAGGGGAGGAGATGACCTCTAACCCTTGTTTGTTTCAGGAGTGCGAAGGCATTCCAATTTGCTAGGAAGATGTCTTTAAAAAAGATTAGGGCTTTATCAATCGAGGAGGTGGTTGCTAGAGGTGACCCCTCCAACCAATCTTGTTTTCGCAGGCCCAATCTCCTCCTTCACCTTTCTCATTCCATTTCTGTACTGGAAGAAAGCTTTGGTGTTATCATTGAAACATAGATGGTTTCAGCGAAAAAAGACCCAGAGGTCCATGCAGTCTGCCCATTTCCTTGCCACCTCCATTCTCAGCGGAATGTCAAGCTGTATTTAGATATCCCATAACCCTAGCGAGTGACTGTCGCCACTTTCCCCCAGTAATTCCTTCCCCTCTAGTCCCGTATAGTATCAGTCACACCCAAATGTGAACCCTGTCATAGTCTTGGCATCAACCACCTCTATGGGCACGCTGTTCCATTCGTCCATCACCCACTCCATGAAGACCTTCCTCATGTCCTGAGTCTCCTCTCGCCTACACCAATCTCCACCAGTGTCCTCTTATCACTGTGGTATGACGTCTGCTTGACATCTATAGCGAAGGGCAGCTGATAAAGAGCAGGCAATTGATAGACTGTATTGTATCTGGACTTCAGCAAGCCCTTTGACTCACTTTTCCAAAGCAGACTGGTCAAAAAACTATGGCACCCTTGGGTGGAAGGATGTATGGCAGCTTGGGTGGAGAGCTGGCTAAGGCGAGGACTCAGAGGGTAGTAGTAAATGGTGAGTTCTCTGAGGTCTGGGATGTCATGAGCAGAGCGCCATAGGGATCAGTATTGGGCCCTGCACTCATCAACATATTCATGTGAGACATAGGGGAAAACATAAAGGGTAAGATCTGCCTCTTCACAGAAGACACTAAGATCTACACAAGGGTAGACATTGATGAGGGGATTAGGGAACGAGAAGAGGACCTGGCTATACTGAAGAAATGGCCTAAGATCTGGCAGCTAAACTTCAGTGTAAATAAATAAAAAGTAATGCGCATTGGGTGTGGGGGCGGGGGAGAACCTGAGGGTACAGAATACTACACAAGGGAGTAGTACTAGAAAGTATAGCAGAGGAGAAAGACCTTTGTGGTCATAATATCAGATAACCTGAAATCCACAACATAAGCCGGCCCAGTGGCGCTGAGGTTTGAGGTGCTGGATGCCACACGTCGCGTCACGCTGGCGACCCGGGTTCAGGAATGACCTTGGGTCATCGAGGTGCTGGCGCGGGGGGGGGAAGGTGGCAGCAGGATCGAGCAGTGGCTCTCCTCTCCTGGGAGAGAGAGGGATCACCCTCCCGCAGTCCCGCCATCACCGGGTGGAGGCCCAGTGGCGGCATGGCCGGGTGTCAGAGTGACCGATAGGGTGGGGCATCCTGCAGTGCACGCATGCCTGCTCCACCTACACGTCGCGATCTCGTCAGGGCGGAGGGTGGGGGACAGAAAACACAGGGAAAAAAGCACCTTAAATAAATAACAGAAAAAAATCCACAACACACCCGTAACAATGCTCTGGAGAAGGGAACAGGCTGTTGGGGTGCATGGAAAGGTTAGCAGCAAAAACTGGGAGGCGATCCTCCTACCGTACAGATAATTGGGGTGAGTGCACTTGGATCATGTGGGGAGCGCACCAGGAATACTGCACAAGGTTCTGGAAGCCATACCCAAGAAAGGACTGCAGGAAAGTGGAGGCAGTACAGCCGAGGGCGACTAAGATGATTCAGAGTACAGGGGAAATGACCTACGAAGAAAGGTTGCAAGCCCTCGATGTGTAGACCCTTGAAACTAAGAGGGAGAGTGCAGACATGATGGAAACTTAAAAGTACCTGTATGGTGCGAGGGGAAACTGGCCGGAGGAAGATCTAGGAAGGATGTCTGCACAAACATTTTCACTTAAAGTGACAAGTGAAACAAAGTGTCTAAGGAGGTGGTATAGGCCCAGTGGACAGTTTCAAGTTGGGACAGGCACATAACAAACTTGACTGACAGGTAGGAAGCAGAGATTGGTGGCAGACAGTCACCATTCAGAGTAGAGGGTTCTGCTGAGTGAGGGTACTTTAGGGGTCAGTGCTGAGTCTGTTACTCTTTAACAAATTTATTAATGACCTGGAGGAGGGGCGTGAGCAGCAGACAGCTGAAGTCACAACACTGAAGAGAAGAGTGGACACAGAGTAAGGCAGAAACTGCACTACGGGGGGGGACCTCCACACACTGAGGGCATGAGCTGAGAAACGGGGCCTTAAATTTAATGGGAGAAAGAGCAAGGTACTAAACCTAGGGGTGAGGAATCAGGATCACACATTCACTCTGTGTGGTGCAACAGTGGACAGCACAACCAAGCAAAAGGATCTAAGGTAACTGTGGACCAGTAACTAAAGGCAGACAGGCAGCATGCTGCCACAGTCAATGAGGCACATGCAACACTGGGAAGCATAAGGAAGAAGGTAAGGAGCTGGTCAAGGGTGGTTATCCTCCCTCTGTATAAGGCCTTGGTTCGACTATATCTGAGGCACTGCATTCAATTCTGGGTCAAGACAGTACAGAAAGAAACCCAAAGAGAGTGAGAGGGTTTAGCATGGGGTCACCGAGCTGATTAGTGGTTTATGAAGCAAGCGCTACAAAGTGAAATTGGACATATTCAAATTATTTAGCATAAAAAAGAAAGGAGAAATTCCTTCGCACTTCATACAATTTCCTTTTCTGTCAATGGGGAATAATTTCATTTGGGTAATTTGCTCCCCTCTTAGGGTAGTGGTACAGCTCAAAGCTGTGACCTCAGCATAGGTCATCCAAGATACTGACAACAAGAAAAGGCTAAGAGGGGGATGATCAGTTTTCCAAATATTAAAGGGGACAGACAGGGAAGTATACTCAAATGTTTGAACTGCTAAGTACAAGCAGAACAAGGAGGGAAACCCTCAGACTGAGGGTAGGGGCAGAATAACAGAAAAAATTACAAACCACAACTTCGTGGCGGACACGATGGCCCATCGGCAGAGCACTGTGCTGTCGTGCTGATGACCCGGGTTCAGAAGCAGGCCATGACAGAGACAGCTGCCGCTCAGCAGTCGCAGAGAGTCAGTGGCGTACTCCACCACCACAGCGACCCCTGTGGCTGGGCCAGGGAGCTTGCACCTGCCACATGGAGGATGCTACAGCTGTGTGTGGTCATCACAAGCACTTGTTCCTGCCGGGGTGGATGGAGGAAATTACAGAGAGAGAAAAACCCAGAAGCCATCTGAATGACAGCCGGGTTCGGCATGCCCAGGGTGTATCCCTGACAACAGGGTGTACCCCTGCACTGATGAGACACCAGTTTGGAAGAAAAAGGCAGAACAAGGGGGAAATCCCTCAGATTGAGGGTAGGGGTAGAATAAGAGGAAACATTACAAACCAGAACTTTGTGGCAGACACGATGGCCCACCGGCAGAGCACTGTGCTGTCATGCTGACTACCCAGGTTCGGGAGCGAGTCCAGCAAGTCACGTTGGGAAGCGGGCCACGACTGAGAGAGCTACCACTCGGCAGTCGCGGCTCAGTCGGGGAGGGTCAGTGGTAGACTCTGCCACCACAGCGACCCCTGTGGCTGGGCCAGGGAGCTTGCGCCTGTCACACGGGGGATGCTGCGGTTGTGTGTGGTCATTACAGGCACTCGTTCCTGCCGGGGTGGATGGAAGAAATTACGGAGAGAGAAAAACCCAGAAGCCATCTGAATGACAACTAGGTTCGGCCTGCCCAGGGTGTATCCCTGACAGCAGGGTGTACCCCGGCACTGACGAGACACCAGTTGGAAAGAAAAATCTCTATGGAAGAAAAAAAAAAAAGAAATCACAACTTCACACAGAGGGTAGTTCAAGTGTGGAATAGGCTACCTGGTGGAATTTAGCACTAGTCTGGCGTTGAAAGCAAGACTAGACATTCCTAGGGAAAAATGGCATGGAATGTCACATAGCATGAGTGGGGCACCATTCTGGCTAATTAGCTTAGACGTGTGTCCATCCTCAGATTAGGTATCGTCACTGTCATGCAGCAGGGCAGAAGGAGCAGACAAGACAGACCCTAAGGCCTTTCCTTCATCAGGATACTATATTGCTGTGCAATGTACCATACAGTTAGAGTAGCTCTATCAACACAATGAACATTATACGTCTAATTAAATATTCATGAGCCTAGCGAGGTTTCCGATTGGCTACTGGATCAGTTCAAGGTACTAAACAGTTAGCACTACATCACACTGTACGATGTGAAGCAGCCGCTCTATCGATTCATTTTGTGCAGTGAATTGCAAACAACCAAAAAAGGATCCATTTCCTGACATTTATTTATTTATTTTTTTATTTTTACACCCTCCTCCATCCATCTTACCCCTACCACCCTCCATACCTAGTCCTTCCATGTCTTAGAAAACCAACAGAGCTGCTCAGGTGGACCCGAGTGCCCAGTGACATAAATGTTATATGGCAAAACACACAGTCACAGCACTCACACCTACTCGTAAATGAAGCAGAAGTCCAGACAAGGGAATGTTCAAAAAGACTTCCTCTTTATTCCGGCAGGTAGCCACAGCAGGAGAGGAACAGTTGATCTCTGACGTTTCACCTGTGATAGACTTTCTCAAAGATAGTGCCCCATGGAGTAAATCCCCTTATGTAGCATGTGCACCCATGTGACATTGCAAATTATTGAAATGGCAATGTTTTTTTTTTGTTGTTTTTTTTAAACACAAACCTTTTAGTTTCAATTCACCAAAACTACAAAAACACACCATTATACAAAGTTACAATGCACAGGTAAATATCGCTCACCCATACATGAATGAGTGCGTATGCTCCCAATGACCCTTTAAATTAATCCGACTTTTGTAGGGGGCAGCAGCAGAGTACCCATGCTACGGAAAGTTCATAAATATAACTGTAAGATTACTTATATCACTTATCTTATTATATTGTTTATCATTTTGAAACCGAAATTGAGCCTTCCGCTAAAGAGAAACAAGGACACTCAGAACACCAAGGTTCAGAAAAAGAGAAAAAAAGAGAAGGGGAGGAGAGAGTGCAGAAAGGAATTGGGGGGGGGAGCACTACCACTGCACTTACGGGGCAGCCACTTGGGTCTTGTTCTGCTTCCTATGCTCCTTCAGTCTCAGACCACACCCCGGATGTAATATTACCTCAGTAGAGCTTCACTCTGTGAGGCTCCCAGTGCAACTTAACACTGGGAAAGTAAAGTGGTGTACTGGTTTTGGCAGTGAATTGTGACTGAAGAGATCCAGGGGTCTGAAACCCACCAAAGCTACTAGAGCAATGTCTGACACTGAGCAGGTCAGAGGACTTCTCTGTGGTTCGATCCCCCCCCATTTGTAGAACTACGTAAAAGCAGGACCTCACTGAAAAAGAGCTGTTTCATCTCTGCTGGGCTAACCAGGCTAAATAAATGGCAAAGGCAGCCCTAACTTGTACCCTGGAAAGTTAAAAACAGATTAATTCTCACCTGTTCATTACTGGCTGTACTGTGCGTGCCTTTAAATATTAATTTCTACAGTTCTGTAACTTTCTATCTCCACGGCACCATGAAATGCCTCATATTTTACACCTTCCCCATGCATATAACCTTGAATAGCCACTGGCAGCTGATATTTACATCAATTATTAAACAAAATAAATAGAGTGGCATTCTCAGTATATGGCTTTAACTGCATTTCAGTCCAACAACCCAGAAGGAGATTTTAATATCATTATGGTTTTTGTAAGTAACAGAGGGAGGAACAGCAGTGAACCCCACCATGGGGACAGTGCCAAACATTCGAGAACAGGGCCCTGGATAACTCAGTTGACCACTGCACTCCCACAAGTGATAGCCTAAGTTAACATGTCTGTCTTGCTTTAAAAAATACATTAATGAGCTCTAATTGTCATTAATTTGTATTTGTTTCTCATTTCTAGATTGTATTTAAAATGAAAGAATATCACACCCTTGTAAATAAAATCTGGTGACATCTGTATTTAATTGGGGATATGAGTAGTCGTTTTGTTGGTCAATGTGTGTCCACACCATGCATGTCCCAAAACACAACACAAGCATGTCTATGTTAATCTATATATCTTAGCTAAATTTAACAACAAAAAAAAAAAAAGAATCCCACAGTGGATCTTACTGGATCCGCAGAGCAGGGGCTCCCAATTTTTCTCTCCTCTTCTTCATCATCATGAGGTTGTTAAAAACTTTCCTTCACAGCTTCATCAACTTATGCCGGGGCCAGAGATATAAACTTGCGTCACTTGAATACCCAGACTCCAGCAAATCAGAGAGGACGAAAGGGCTGAGTGAATCGTAGACACGCACTACACAGAAACATATGGAGGTCTGCGCATACTTCTGGAATCAACTCTCTCTCACTCTCTCACACACACACACACACACACACACACACACACACACACACACACACACACACACACTCTCGCACATGGAAGCACAGGCTGCTCAGAGTCCTGGCCAAATCTTAGAGTCTCCGACAAATCCTGCTGTGTAATGGACGCCCCCCAGGAGCCAACTGCTGCCCTTTACAGAGACATTTCTACCCTGCTGATATCACAGTCACTCCAAGAAAGCAGGACAATGAGCTGTGCCAAAGCGCAGAGGACAACAGAGACCCCAAGACAACAAGAAGCAAACTAGGTAACGTGCTTCATCATAAAATAACATGTCACTTGTATCACTCATACACAGTCACTCTGGCAAGTCAGTGTGGGAGGGATGGACAACTAGTGTCGGGCTGGAGATATGACTGACATCATCTGCAAACAGCAAATCGAAAGGGAGAGATCCAAGAGTCAAACTTAGACTAGGAAAGACCCCAATGAATAACTGGCATACCATAAAACTTACACCGTGAAAGCAATACAGGCCTCACTCCCACAGAGACCCTGGAAAAATCACTGACACGGAGCAAGCAGCAGCTGGTCTGCTCCTGTGAATGCTCAGGGGTGGCTGGGATCAGTGCAATCCTGGTCCACAAAGTACGAGGAATAAAACTCTCTTCTGCTTTTACCGACAACAAGTGTTAGGGTTACGGTGAGAAAGGACACAGTGAAAAGGTGGGGTTCTTGAAATTAACCCCAAGATACTCATACACCAGGGACCAGCTGTAAAAGAGAGGGGTCAACAAAGAAATTTCCAAAAGTCAAAGCTTTAGAAAGGTCACAAAGAATCCCTTCCTGAATTCTTTTTGCAGTTTTTTTTTAGGGGCATATGTTGTACCTCACAGAAATGACAAGTAAGGAACTGAGACATTCCTGACCTTTGGGTACTTTCTTTTTTGCAGGCAGTGCTTCCCTCACTCATTACGTGTGGGTAGCTCCACCTGCACGTAACGACAGAAGATCAGAGCTGGGGCATCCCACATAACCCCGAGAAGCTGCAGTATCACTCCAGTCTCTTTCCTGCCTCTGAAGGGTGAAAAGGTTACGGAGATTATCTCTACGAAGTTCTATAATTTTTTAATGTTTTCTTTAGGCAGCAGGATAGTTCTGTCTCCTCTCCCCTTGAAGAACACAGGGTAAAAACTGCTTAAAACTCATTCTATCTTGTGCGGCCATTTTGGGTCTGGTTATAGAGCAGCTGACACCTTCAGGAGAAGTTTAACAAAACATAATATTTAGATACTGTCAGGCCTGTATTTCACATTAGTTCTGTATTTCTCCTGCCCCTTATGTATTACTGAGGGCATTTGTATGAAAACGGGATCCTTGCTCCTGAAGAGTTCATCTATTCCTGCTGCTTTCTCCCTACCTGAAGCCACAGAGCACTGCTTGTGGTATCACAATTGCTCCCATACCAACAGATTGTGATGTCACAGTGGAGGACTATGACTTGAGGTAGGGCATCCACTATAGAGGCAACTGGACTTTAAAGGCACTCTAAGGGACAAAGATCACATATTCATGCAAATTTCCACAGTAATATATAATGTAGAGGAGAAATCTAAGGAATATAAATGGAATGCGAGTAGAACAGTACCTAATTATCATGTTTTTTAAAGTTTTGATTGTGGCATCAGTAGCTCTTGAAGCAATGGATGGGTCCAACGCCACATGGAGCTAGCAGCAGTAACGGAACCACGGCTCCTTCTGCAAAGAGACATAACATCTTATAAACCTAAATACATGACGGAAGAAGAAACCGTGTGGAATTGGCTACGTTCATAGGTAAAATCCCCCAAAGTATAACAAGTTTTGAGGTAGCAATAAAATCCAGCGAAGAGAGCATTAGTGTGCAATAAGTAACTACATTAGACAGCGAAGCACACAGAGACCAAGCTGTTGCTGGTATTATGGACCGGCTCTATGAAGAATTAAAAAAAAAAAAAAAAAATAAGGAAATGGAAAGGGACCACAACAACCCCCAGGGAGGACAGGCAACTGTGGATACAGCCAAAGTTAAGGCCACTGCACGATCAGCCAACACATGAGCACGCTTCACAATTTGTCCACCGCACTTCTGTCAATGATACGGTTGGAGATTTAGTCAAAGTTAACAGTAAGGGACTGCACCTGCCTGCGCTCGCCGCCCCTCAGGACCTGGAACTTACCTCTGAATTTTTGCAAATCATAACATAACGTGCACCTTTCTTAAAAGATACCAACTTTTGTATTATATATACTGTGTGTGTGTGTGCGTGTGTCTATATATATATATCTATATATACACACATATATATATATATATATATATACAAACACACATATATATATATAATACTAGACAGATAAGTGTGTATTACAAGGCAGTAATACCATGAAGAGGTTCTGGGGACTTGGAACCTTGATGAAGCCTCGAGAGTTTCCCAAGTCCCTAAACCCTCTGATGGTATTACAGCCTTGTAACACACTTATCTATTTTTAATTTTTGAAATATATGGATCCAAGGCAGATTTTTTTCTTAGTGTATTGCTGGTTGCATCTGGGATGGTTGGGAGTACCTGAGAGCATTGAGACAGCTTTCTGTCAGAAAACAGTTTGAGTGACAAGCCGGCTCACGCTCAGCGTGTGCTGGTAGCTGATCTCGTGGTGCTGAACTCAGCTAATAATACTACAGTTGGGGATGACCTTTGAACTGCAGTATTATCAACAAAAACAATACTATTATCACTTCTCAGGATAGTATTATTGAGACAGCAGTAGTGTATTACAGGGACATTTTTGTATGACTTAGTATACTACTATTGAGGCTTATCCATCTATTATATACATTCATTGCAAAAAACTCCGTTAATGCATCAGTTAGGGTTGTTTCCGCAGCGACAAAAGCCTGGAAATTTGGTGTTGGGGTTAACACTCCACCACCCCAGCCTCAAACCCCTAACTACGCATCCCCCCCACACACACACACACACATATGCAAGCAGTACAAGAGACATCTTCATGGTCCAGCCACTGTATGAGCTCTGCTGCCATCAGAGTGCCTTGGGGGTACACACGCATGCTGAGCAACCACGGGAGGTGGCCCACAGGTATTATTTTTCTGTTGCAAACATCAATAACAAGATTTAAGCGATGCCTATATCTCAATTGTTAAGAAATGGTGAAACACACAGTATGTTACCTATAGATAGCTGTACTGGGAAATAAGAGTTTGGATAACCCTATCAGCAGTCAGTGGATGTTTGCATATTTTTTCTGATAGAATGAGTCAGTCCTAATAAGAAGTGGTAATAATAATGAAAGTAATGCTTTGTAGTATAGTTAACAAGCAACATGTGAGAGCAGCAGTTATAACATCCATAGCTAACCATAACATGCTGCTAATGAGTATCTGAAGTTAACGCAGCAGTGTTACAACACGTGATGGTGCTAGTTTCATACCTGAGCAGTATGTGAAAAGTACTATGTATCTGTCAGGTGTGTCTGTACTGCTACCACATGCCTATGTGGTGGCAGCGATACCTGCAGCAAGCCAATCGTTGAAATATGACAAATGAAAAAACAGTATTTAGAACGTTTGTGCAGATTAAGTTTCACTTTATGAAAAAGATATGCCAGCAATAATGTGTCATCATACTGTGCTGGTAGTATAGAGTCGATCATGCTGTATGGGTTTTTCATTACATTGTGGTATGTGAAAGGAGTACAGTGTCGTGATTATTGTGCTTACAGATGTGACTACCTGGTATAGTTTCTTACAATCGTGCGTGTCTGCGTGTAATGCGTAGTTAGGGGTTTGAGAATGGGGTCGTGGTGGTGGGGTGTTAACCCTAACATCGAATTTCCAAACTTTTGTCACTGTGGAAACAACCCTAACTGATGCATTAACTGAGTTTTTGCAATGAATTTCCCTTCTTTTTGAGAAAGTGTAATATGAATAGTAAATGGTATGTGTTGGTGGGAGCACGGGACCCCCACCAAGCTGCCAATTTGTGCATAATGATATGTGTTTGTGGGAGCGTGGGCCTTTCGGGCCCTGCACTCCCACTTACATAAAAGCACGGAGCCATACACCTATAGGGCAAGGAACCCATGTAACACTAATTTGCCAATATCTCGTTGAACTGTAGCACGTAGAAAAAAAATGAAAGTGTCGTACATACAGTCGATCGAATCCATATCTCGCATCATTTCCACAATACGGGCACTGAAAGGCACTGTGTGTGCTAACTCGTGACCTGCAGACATGAAAATGAGCAGTTGGAACACTAATTTGCAAATATCTCAGGAACCGTACAAGCTAGAAAAAAAAATTCAAATTTCATGGGTTTCATGGCTTCCCACCCTACTTCTGAACAAAGGGGGAGCAAGAAATTTTGCGATGAAAATTCAGTATCACAAACCATTTTCGAGATACAGGCTCTGAAAGGCATCATGGATGCCGCAATGTTATCCTATGGGAACATTTCTGAACTTCGGAATGCTGTAACTTCGGGCCCCTGTACTGTTTTGGCACCAAACTACCAACAGGCACATCTGTGGGACCAGGGCTTGCCACCCTGCAAATGTTAGCCCAAAAGACCCAAGTGTTTTGTTGCAGGAGGGTGTCAAAAATTTGCAGTTATTTTGGGAGTACTTTCGCAAATTATTTTCGTAAATCCCGAAAATTTCGTGAGAAACCCTCATGAAACTTTCGCATTTGCGAAAGTATTTTGCGAAAGTATTTTTCAAAAATGTTTAAAAATGCATTTCTGGGGGGGGTTTAACCCCACCAAAAAGAATGGCTCGCATCTTCAGGACCCAACTAGGTAAACACAACAATCAGTGTTTACCTAGAGGGTCCCAATTTTAAACGCCAGGCATTTTTCTGTGTCACTAACTGAAAACAATATGGTCACCTCACGAAAGTAAAAGGGCCATTTGCAACAGTAAAAATGGCCTCTCCAAAAGTTTTGTGATTTTTGCTAACTTTTCCCATTGACTATAATGGGAAATTTGTTTTTTTAAATATCTTTTGAACCGTTTAATATTTTTTCACCAAATCTTCGAAAGGCACAACAATGACCAATGCTGCATCTTCCCCTGAAGATTTAGGACCAAATGGACAAAGCGTGCGGGCTGTGGGCGCAAGCAAAGAAACGCAAAAAAGTCTTTTTTTTTTTTTTTTGCATTTTTGGCATTCTGTAGCTCTGCAACCGTACAATCGACCATAACGAAACTTGCCAGATCCAGAGATCTATGGTACCAGACTGCACATGCAAAATTACAGGAAAATCCGTTGTACGTTTGCATAGTTATTAAGGTGCAAAATTGGAAGTTTTGCATTAAAGTGGCTACTCAACCCTAACTATAGTGGCACTACCGTGCCACTATAATATAAGGATGCTAGCCATATATTTTTTGGGGGGGGTTAAACCCCCCAGAAATACGTTTTTAATCTTCTTCCAAAAACTACTTTTGCAAATGCGATAGCTTCATGATTTATTTAGCGAAACATTAGTGATTTGCGAAAGTATGCTCAAAATAACTGCAAATCTTTGCCAGCCTCTTGCAACCAAATGGTTGGGTCTTTTGGGCTGAAATTTGCAGGGTAGCAAGCCCTGGTCCCACAGATGTGCCTCTTGGTGGTTTGGTGCAAGGACATTCAAGGGGCCTAAAGTTACAGCATTCCGAAGTTTAGCAATTTCCCATAGGATAACACTGCTGGTGCCCATCACACCTTTCGGCACCCGCATATTGAAAACAAAGCGAGATGCGGAGTTTTCGCTATTGGCAGCTTGGTTCACCTCTAGGTGAACTAACCTGCTGAAACAAGTTTGGAAATAGCAGATGACATCTGCAGTGGAATTTTTTTCCTACTTGCTATGGTTACAGAGATACTAGCAAAAACATGTTCCAAGGGTGGCTTTCCAGTGCTTTCCGGTGCCCGTAGCTCATAAACAATGTGAGATACGGGTTCAGTCACAAGAAGTGCTGGTTGTCACGATTACAGGGACGTTTTAATTTTTTTGGTAGCTCGTATGGTTCCTGAGATATCGGCAACTTTGTGTTATAAGGGTTCCTTGCCCTATATGGCTGTTGTATGGCTCTGCTGTGAAGTGTGAATGGAAGCGCAGGGCCCAGAATGCCCACAATCACACATATGCATCTTATTATGCAAAAAAATGGACAGTGTAAAGGGAGCGGAGGGCCCGCACTCCCACTAACACACATTTACCACTTACATTACACTTTCTCAAAAAGAAGGAAAATTAATTGCAAAAAACTCCGTCAATGCATCAGTTAGGGTTGTTTCCACAGCAACAAAAGTGTGGAAGTTCAGTGTTAGAGTTACCAACCCTCCACCACCACCACCCCCACCCTCCAGACAACCTGAGGCATCGGGGTGTGCTCTGGAGTGGTCATGCCTCTCACCCCATTCTCCTATACTGCACCACCACAGATTCTTTACAGATGGAATGGGGTGAGATTTAGGCACAACCACTTCAACGCACACCCGATGCCTCGTGGTGTCTTAAGGGTGGGGGTGGAACTCTAACACTGAATTTCCACACTTTTGCCACTGTGGAAACAACCCTAACTGATGCATTAACGGAGTTTTTTGCAATGAATATATATATATATATATATATATTTATAAAATGGATCGAGACATTGTTGTTGCTCTATTGATCCTGAGCATCACATGACCGTATGCGATATCAGAGCGCAACCGACACCTGCACTTTTACCCCTTCCAACAATTTTGACATTTTATCACGAATAGATAAACCACTCTGGGTGTGTGTGATTCGTGCTCTGATATCCCTTGCGCCATGGGACAGTGCCCTGCTCGACCTTGCGACCTCGTGCGCCTGGCGCACTACAAGGCGTGCGTATATCCAGTAGCGACCGCACACCTCGAAATTAGTATATCCATATATTATACCTGCACAGTAGTGCAGGTATAGTTAGGGTTGCACGGACACTTCTATGTTAAACCCCAAATTTTGCACTTTAATAACTTTGCAACAGTTCGTCTGATTTGCCTGAAATTTTGCATGCGTGGTCTGGTACCATAGATCTCTGGATCCAGAGAGTTTCGTTCTGGTCGGATTTGTGGCTGCAGAGCTGTGGAGTGTCAACAAGTGTGAAAAATCCCCCCTTTCTGGCAAATTCTTTGCTTGTCGACACAGCCCAAATGGTTTGTTTGGCTAGTCTGAAATTTTCAGGGTGTATGGGGACTGGGTCACTAATGTGCCTTTTGAAGGTTTAGTGAAAAAATATTAATCCGTTCAAAAGTTCTTAAAGTTTAAAGTTTCCCAATATTGCCCATGGGGAAAAATATATGTTGGCCTTGAAAGCACTTTTTGCTTTCACGAAAGCTCTGTTTACTGCTGCAAATTGGATTTTCACTTTCGTGCATCTGCCATCTTGTTTTAAGTTAGTGATGCGTAAAAAATGATGTAGCTCAAAAAATACTGCCCCATGGTAAACACCAACAGTCGGGTTTACCTAATTGGAGCCCTAGGAACATGACCCTGGCATTTATTTTTTGATAGGATGCCCAGAAATGTGATTTTTAAAATTTTCAGCCATTTTAACCACAGAACTTTCGTAAACGTGTCACAGAAGTTTTGCGGACCTTCACTAAAGTTTTCACAAAACATTCGCAAATTTGCGAAACCTTCATGAAATTCCGTGGAACTTTCGTGAAAGTACACCCTCCTAAAAAACAGTTTCATTGCCACTTCATAGCCCAAAAATGGTTATGACTTTTGGGCTGAAAACTTGCAGTGTAGCAAGGGCTTGCACCACAGATGTGCCTTTTGCTGGTTTGGTGAAAAAATATACAAGGGTTCCATAGTTATAACATTCCAAGATTTTGAAATTTCCCATTGGGTAACACTGTGGCATACGTGCCACCTTTCAGTGGCTATATTTATCGAAAATGGTTCGAAATACAGATTTTTCGCTCTGCACTCGTGGAGGTTGCCAGGTCATGATTACAACTGTGGTGGAATTTTTTCCAAAGTTGCTATGGTTACTGAGATATTGCCACATCTGAAGCACAAGGGTTACCTGGAATGGCTCTAGGCCTGCGCTATGTCTCTATACTTATGGGCAGATAAGGAGCGCAGGGTCCTACATTATGCAGTAGTGGGAGCGCAGGGCCATGCGAGATCATTAAATTATCTCTACACTTATATATACATGGGAGCACAGGGCCCACACATGAAAATCAGAGACAAATACAAAATGTATGCATGATGGCAACCACATATGAGTAACATTACACGTTCTCAAATAGAAGGGAAATTCATTGCGAAAAACTCTGTAATGCATCAGTTAGGGCTGTCATAACATCAACAAACGTTTGGAAATTCGATGTTAGGGTTACCAACCCTACTCACCCACCACCCCACCAGACGTTGGGGTGTGCCTTGGAGTCGTCAGTCCTAACTCTTACCCCATTCTCCCTATACTGTACTATCTCAACTTCCTTACAAATGGAATGGGGTGAGAGTTAGGACCGACAACCCCAAGGCACACCCCAACGCCTGTTGGTGTGTGGAGAGTGAGGGAGGTGGGGGGGTGGTAAGATTAGTAACCCTAACATTGAATTTCCAAACTTTTGTCACTGTAATGACAACCCTAACTGATGCATTAATGGAGTTTTTTGCAATGAATATATATAACATAGTCAGAACTGGAGCTATGGAGTCCCTTTCCAATATGTTAAACCATCCCACTCCAGCTTGCCCCCTGCGATCTTCTGAACAATCTCCTCTTGAAATTCCTAGAAGCTCCCGAAAAAAGGGGGGACTTTCCTTCGCAATGTCTGCGCCCAAAACTTGGAACTCCCTTCCTCTAAATGTCAAACTCCCCAAATCCCACCAAGCATTTAAAAAGGGTCTTTGATCCTTCCTTGGGGAGACTGACATTTGCTCCTGCCCTGACATTCTTGTGCCTCCCAACTAGTTGCTATACCAGCTCCACTAAATGGCACTTAGGCCCCATCCACACTGCACCGCTCAGACCCCTGCGGATAGAAACCGTTACAGCAGGGGAGGCGGTGCAGTGTGTCCACTACCGCGCGGTGGCGTTACGAGACCCGGCACCGGCGGTCCACGCCGGGCTGGGCGACCGTTACCGTGACAACCCGATCCCACAATGCGGCTCGGCGCTGCACTGGGGACCAGTGCGCGTGTCCACTATGCCGATAGCGTTACGGCGTGCAGTTTCATAACTGTTGTTGAAACCACCTCATATATGGTTTCAACAGCGGTTTCGAAAACGTCTTCTGTAACGTTACAGGTGTAAACGCAAACCGTTGCGGTAACAGTTTGGGCACTCTGTAACGTTACAGAGGGGTAGTGTGGACAGAGCCTTACTCTCATATCTACACTTATATCACCTGTCTGAGGACTGCCTCCTCAATATTATATCAAAATGTTATTTGACCCACTGCATAGACTTGTGAACCCACTGCTGCATAAATCAGTTTGTGACTTGGATACTGTACTCCTCCAGTACCGCCGCATGCCACTCTCCCTGGTGAACAAAAACTAAATAAATATATATATGTGTGTGTGTGTGTGTGTGTGTGTATGTATGTATATACGAACATACGAAATTTGCCAGCAGATAAAGGCCTAGAGGTCTATCAAGTCTGCCCGAATGTGCAGCTAGCACCCCTTATTCTGCAGCTGCCCCTCCCTTCCACCCTTCCCCTTCATTAACACTCCCCCTTGTCCTGTCCCATCCTCGTTTGAAGCAGTCCACTGTTCTACTGCATACCACTTCTGCAGGTAACGTATTCCACCCAGCCACCACCCTCTCTGTAAAAAAGTGTCTCCTCATCTCCCTCCTGAACCTTCCTCGTTCCAGTCTCATATCGTGGCCCTCCCCTCCCTTACTTTGAACAGCCCCTCTGTACCCGTCTTGTTTATTCCTTT
This sequence comes from Neoceratodus forsteri, assembly GCA_016271365.2. Lineage (NCBI taxonomy): Eukaryota > Metazoa > Chordata > Ceratodontiformes > Ceratodontidae > Neoceratodus > Neoceratodus forsteri. The sequence continues at coordinate 939,420,537 of CM028136.1, read as the reverse complement.
CATGTATTTAAAGGTTTCAATCATGTCACCCCTGTCTCTCCTCTCCTCCAGTGAGTACATGTTCAACTCCTTCAACCTCCTCTCATATGATAAGTCCCCAGTCCCTTGATCATCTTTGTCGCCCTGCGCTGCACCCCCTCCAGTAACTTTAATGTCCCTCTTCAGATACGGATGCCAGTACTGCACGCAGTACTCCAGGTGTGGTCTAACTAATGACCTATACAGTGGCAGAATCACCTCCTCCCTCCTCGAGGATATACCCCTTGCAATGCAACCCAGCATTTCGTTGGCCTTTGCAGCTGCCTTCCTACATTGTGCCGAGTTGTTCATTGACCCTGTAATGAGCACACCCAGATCCTTCTCCTCCTCTGTCTGGGCTAGCTGCACTCCCCCTAGCTGGTAACTCCTCCTTGGGTTCTTCATCCCAAAATGCAGCACCTTGCACTTTTTGGCATTAAACCCCAGCTGCCAGGTGTCTGACCAGATTTCAAGCTTTGCCAGATCATCCTGCAACTCCTACCATCCCCCTAGGTCATCCACCACCGAGCCAACCTTGGTATCATCAGCAAACAGACCGATCTTGCTCTTGATGTCCCATGATATGTCTGCAATGAATATCCCAAACAACACTGGTCCCAACACCGAGCCCTGTGGGACACACGCTCGTCACTGCCCTTGGATGTGAGAGCTCCCCACCCACCACCACCCTCTGTTGCCTTCCTGCAGCCAGTTTCCTACCCATCTCACCAGCTTTGCACCGCCCCTGTGCCTACTAACTTCCTTCCCAGCCTTCCATGTGGCACAGATCGAATGCCTTACTGAGTCCAGATACAGGACATCCACTGCATGGCCCTGTCAGCTGCCTGGTTACCCAGTCATAGAACTCGACCAGGTTGGTTTGGCAGGATCTGCCACATATGAAGCCATACTGTCTGCTGTCCTGTAGTCCTCTGGCCTCTAGGAGGGCCACCAGCCTCTCCTTCAGGATAGTCTCCATTAGCTTACCCACGATGGATGTGAGGCTCACTGGTCTGTAGTTTCCCGGTTCATCCTTGGGGGCCACTCTTGTGGAGGGGCACCACATGAGCCATCCTCCAGTCCTGAGGTACACACCCCGAATGTAGTGAGGCATTAAATAGGTCTGCCAAAGGTCCTGCAAGGACCTCTGCCAGCTCCTCCAGTACTCTGGGGTTGATGCCATCTGGGCCTGGCGCCTTGTCCACCCTCAGTGCCTTCAAACCCTCTCGAACTCTGCCCTCCATGATTTCCTCATCTGTCACCACTTCCCCCCTGCGTCTGCCATTTCTCCCACCTTGGGTGTCCACCCCTCTTTCTCTTTAGTAAATACTGAGCAAAGTACTCATTTAGTGCTTCCATATATCGTACCCTGCTTCCACCCAACCCCATCCTTCCTAATCCTTACTATGTGGTCCTTACAGCTCCTTTTCTCCTGATGTACTTAAGAAGTCCTTCTCCCCTTCTTAATGCCTTGTGCCAGCCTGAGTTCCATAGATGCTTTGGCTCCCCTTACTGCCCTTGTCACCTCCTTCGATTCTGTCAAGTACTCCTCTCTGTCCTCCCCCCCTCCCTGTTTTCTTGTACTTCCTAAAGGCAGCTCTTTTCCTCCTTACCTTTTCCATGACCTCCTTGCTCAACCAGCTCGGTTTCTTAGCCCTAGCCTTCTTGCTCTGGGCTTTGCAGCAGGTTTTGGTTGCCTCCACTATCCCCAGCTTTATGAGCTCCCACCTCTGGTTAGTATCCATACTAGATTGAATTCTGGCCAGGTACCCTTTTACCACTTCCCCCATCCTCCCAAAGTCGGCCCTCCTGAAGTCCAGCACTCTTTCCTTGCCCATATCCAATGTGAGCCATACTGAGTGGTGGTCACTCCCTGACAGCGGTTCCTTCACTGTAAGTTCTCTCACAAAGTCCCCATTTGCCAGCACAAGGTCAAGGGTATTCCCTAACCTGGTTGGTTCACTGACCATTTGCAGCAGGAAGCTGTCCTGGAAGGCATCCAGCAGTACCTGCTCCCTTCTGTTCCTGGTTGTAGGGTGCTCCAGTCCACTCCTGGCATGTTGAAGTCCCCACAATCACCCACCACCTTTCTGCAGGTCCTCCTGATCTGTCCTGCTAGTTCCCTGTCTAACTCCTCCATCTGAGATGGTGGCCTGTACACCACTCCCATTCTAGAATCCTATTCTTAGAATCCTGGATTACACCAAAAGTGACTCCGTACTACCCTCCTCCCTTCCTCCCTACACACTTCAGTCCTTCCTTCACATAGTGCCACCCCCTTCCTTTCCCAATCACCCTGTCCTCTGAAGATAACCTGTACCCTGGTACAGACAGGTCCAAGTCATTATATTGGGTGGCCCATGTTTCCGTGATGGCTGCAATGTCCACCTCTCTCTCTGCCATGGGAACCTGTAACTCTGCAGTTTTCCTCCCAAGGCTCCTAGCATTAAGGGTAACCACCTTCCACCCTTTTCCCCCCCTCCTATCCTGCCCTCCATTACTAACATCACCAATAGTACTTGCCATTTGTCCTTTGTCACTGTTATGGGGGGTAAGCTCATATGATTTCCCAACCTATGGTCTCTGCATATCTCTTCCCCAACTGCCCCCCACTCCTAGTTTAAATTCCCAACTTCCTCTATTTCAACACTTTCTTTCCCTCCTCACTCAAGTGTAGTCTGTCCTTGGCATAGAGACTACTGTCCTCCCAGGTCCCTCCCCACCCCCCTAACAGCCCATACCCTTTAGCACAACACCAGGTTCTTAGCCATCCGTTAAATTCCTCTATTCTCAGCTTTCTTGTTGTGCTTGCCTTTGGCACGGAAGTATCTCAGAAAAGTTACTGATCTTCCTGCCCCTCACATAATTGTGCTAGTTCCTCAAACCTCCTCTGGACTATATCTACTGTCTTGTCAGCCAGGTGTTTGTCCCAAGATGTATAATTAAATGAGGCTTGTCCTACCCCTTCTAGCATATTTCAGAACAGACTGTCCCACCCTTTCCGCTGTCATTCCTGGCATGGCCTCCAACCAAATGCAACTATGTCTCTCCCCCTTGCTACCCCACCTAACTCCTCTTAGTACTGAGTCCCCCAGCACTAAGATTCCACCCCTCTTACTCCCTGCTTGCTTCCATTCATCTCCCTCTCTCATTTCCAGCTCCTCTTCTTCCTCCTGCACATTATTTCCCCCTTTTACCCCTGTTGCAATTCTCCCAGCAGAACTTCCCCCTGCTCCAGTTTGGTCTAGGCATTTATCAATTACTCCTCTAATTTCATCATTTCCCTCCTCCACTTTCTTCCTCTCTGGCAGTGTACAGCTGTTTTCTGAAGACCCTTCACAAATGCCCGCTCCCTCTCTCTTCATAGTAACCTGTTCTCTCCTTTCCACTCCATGACTTTTGCCACTTCTTCGCCTCCCCTCACAAATCCCTATCTCCTCCTCCTTCCATTTGTCTTTTGCCTCCTGGCCTGGTTTCCCCACCAATCGTTCTTCCTGGCCTGGGCCCCTTTGTCTCTGCTTCCCTTTTTCTGACCCTCTCCTCACCACGGCTTAAAATCGCCCTCCCTCATCTCCTCTTCTTCCTCCCTTCAGTATTGGGCTAAACCCACCCCCAATCTGCCTTGCCTGTCTTAGTTCCTCCTGCAGACTCTCAGTCTCCTTTCTAAGTTTTTCTATGTGGTTACACACTAAACATCCTCCCACACTCCAGGCAATTTTTAGAAAGATTGGTGCACCGCAGTTGTTGCAGCCTACCACCCTACCCATTGCTGTTGTTGCCCACCAGCGACCCCCCACCCTTCCAGATGCAGGATACCAAACACTCCCCCAAGTCTCCCCTCTCCCTCCTCTATCAGTGCAAAACATTTTTTTTATTTCCCTTACCTCCTTTGTTGCACACGTTTAGATATATTGAGCAACTGCTTTTTATATTCCTATCCTTCCTATCCACATTCAAAATGAGACTTTAAGTAGCTATTGCACAACCTTCTTCAAACTCCTACTCCTCCTTTTCCCAATGCAATATCAATGCAAAGAAGTAATAATGAAAGCTCCTAGATTTGCATTTACTTCCCTTCCACTGAGAGAGCAGTCACCTCTTCACTTGCTGCTGTTCCTTTCCTGGATGTCTGCTTCTGCTATGACAGGTGCATATCCTTTGCCTGTTTGAGGAAGTTATGTCAGAACCCCTAGTATAAAGGAACTAATGGACCAGGGGTGGGTGGGGTGAGGGTTTTGGGGTGGGTGGAACCAGCCCAAGTCTTCCAGAAACAATCAGGTAGCTGAGGCCTCAGGTCAGACCATTAGCACCCTTCCCCCACTGTGCACTCAAACTTTGCAGCTAGTGAAGCCAGCAACAATAAATCACAATTCTACTCAAAGCCCCCAAAATAGGTTTGCTACCCAAAGAAACAGGACTCCAATTCAAACAGCTTCACCAACAACACAGCAAAATAGGCTTGGAATTAAAAGATATAGGTCTCCAATTCAAAGAAACAGACCCAGTTAAATTACACCAATTATGTTTTAAAACAGAAGAAATAGGCCTCTATAAATGCAGCCTGCCACACAGTGAACCAAACAAATGAGCCCACTTATAGCTACCAAAACAGGTTTCAAAATTCCAACAGCCCCAAACAATACCCTGCTAGCCCCTTAGTAGTAAGAAAGAAAAGAAATAACATTCTACCAAGTAGAATCCACGAAAAACAATGTAAAACAAGAAGCTACTATACTGTAGATCTGATCCTGTCCCCTTCAAGTTCCTTCTGAGAAGCCAAAGCACTGACTCCACACCTGATTCAGCTCTGCCTCCCTACTGAGTGAGACCTGGCCAGACCATTAGCACCCTTCCCCACTGTGCACTCAAACTTTGCAGCTAGTGAAGCCAGCAACAATGAATCACAATTCTACTCAAAGCCCCCAAAATAGGTTTGCTACCCAAAGAAACAGGACTCCAATTCAAACAGCTTCACCAACAACACAGCAAAATAGGCTTGGAATTAAAAGATATAGGTCTCCAATTCAAAGAAACAGACCCAGTTAAATTACACCAATTATGTTTTAAAACAGAAGAAATATACCTCTACAAATGCAGCCTGCCACACAGTGAACCAAACAAATGAGCCCACTTATAACTACCAAAACAGGTTTCAAAATTCCAACAGACCCAAACAATACCCTACTAGCCCCTTAGTAGTAAGAAAGAAAAGAAATAACATTCTACCAAGTAGAATCCACGAAAAACAATGTAAAACAAGAAGCTACTGTACTGTAGATCTGATCCTGTCCCCCTTCTAGTTTCTTCTGAGAAGCCAAAGCACTGACTCCACACCTGATTCAGCTCTGCCTCCCTACTGCGCACACACACACACACACACACACGCGCGCGTGCGCGCACGCGCGAATGCAGTGAAGCCCACCAGGAAGAAGCCCGACTGCAGAATTCTGCAGTAGAGTTACTGCAGTAAACAATGCAATTTCAATGGGAGTTAATCCCTTTTGTCATACAGGAAACCTGTGACACTGCGCTTCATCCTGGCGGGCTTCACTGTATAATATAATTAATTCTTAAGATCTACTAATAGTATAATTAGGGCATCTTCTATAGAAAAGGACTTGGGCATTATGGTGAATGACTAAATGTCATCTTCATCTCATTGTTCAAAAATTGCTAATCAAACAAATGCTTTACTGCGTAGAATCAACAAAACATTTATTTCTAAATCAGAAGAATGCCTATTGTCGCTGTACAGGTCACATGTAAGGCCATATCTTGACTATGGATCACCATTTTGGAACCCTTACTTAAAGGAAGATATCAACAAAATCGAACAAATACAACATAGAGCTACCAGATTAGTACCACATCTTACTCTTTTAGAATATGATAGTAGATTAAAAAAAACTGGACTACACTCTCTAGAGCGAAGACGAACCAGCGGTGACCTTTTACAATTGTTTAAAATACTTAAATCACCTGAACAGATGAAACTATGTGGTACTGCTTATTCAACAAGAAAAATTGTACCGAGGCTGCATAATAGACAATTGGAAATAGAAAAAGTAAACAACAACAAGAGATTCAACTTTTTTACTATTAGATCACCCAGACTATGGAATAAACTACCTCAAGATATTGTCTAGTCAACAAATATATCAATATTCAAGAATAAATTAGATAATTGGATGAATAAATGGGATCTGGTGAATGATCCATCAATATGGAGGACAGTCCCGATGGGCTATTAGCCTACTTTTGTCCAAAAAACCAAGTAACCAAGTACTGCATTTACATCACTTTCTCTAACAAGCTTCAAAACTACTGCTAGCAGTTCTCTAAAAATGCCACTAGATGGAACTGAAGTTCTTGCAAGTTCAGGTGCAGACGAGCTTTAATACCTCCTTCACATCCACCCCATTGAGAAGATCTACTTCTCAACTGCTAGTAACATGCCTGGTCCCTGCTTGCTGTGGCCATGGTTTTACTTTGAGCAGCTGCACCAAGGAATCCCTGCTCTTTGTAGACATCCATACTTAAACATTGTATAAATGCATTTTCGGCAATATGTACCATGATCTGTAACCATGTATTTTATTTTTTTTTTTTTTTGATGACCGGGTAGGTGCACTAGGCACAAAAGTGACTATTTTCAGGCACGACCCGGGAGGTCAACAACACAGAGAGATACAGGTACATAGAACACAGTGTCAAGAGATATGCAATGCATCACAATCAGAAGTGAAACAAGTTTAAGACAGTATTTGTACCAAGGCACGTAGAGGAGTAATTATACAAATAGAAGGTAAGTGCCCGTGTGTAAACAGTAATAGTAATATCAACATTCAAAGTGCAGAAAATGCTACAGGGTATCTTTACATCCGGCTGAAACTAAAAAAAAACAGCTATTGGGAGAAGGCAGCGAGAGAGGTAATGCTGAGATATAGCCTAGCAAGAGAGGAGGAGTGAAGGAAAGGGATGGGAAAGGGGGGGAGATAGAATTTATGGGGAGGCTGAAGGAGCAGGGTGACAGCTCACACCACAGAAGGGGAGGGAAAATGAGCAGCTGAGGCAAAGGGAGCCAAGATCTATAGTGGGTTGAAGCAGGTGCATCGGTCACGTGCGGTAAAGAGGGAGCAGTGCCTCTTCTTAAAAGTAGCATGATTAGGGGCCAGGCCTACATATAGGAGCAGCGAATTCCAGTAATAGGGACTTAAGTGCGAGAAACCTGATTTCCCTTTGGTAGTTCTACATCTGGAAATGGTAAGCAAGGAAACATCAGAAGATCGGAAACCGCAGGAGATGGGCTGAGGGGTCAGCAAGGAGGCGAGGTAGGTAGGCATACTGGACTGCAGTATACTGTTCAGAAGGTTCCCAAGAGAGAGGAGCCGGTGTGCAATGGGGGAGGGTCAATTTAGGTCTGAATACAGTAGGTAGTGATGTCTGAGTCTGGGGGATGCAGAGGCATATCAGCATATACTGTTATAAGTTGTTTATTGTCTGTACAGCTGTTCACACAGTTACAGTACTCCCCCCTCCAAAAGCTGCATGAAAGCCTGCAATTCATATACGTTCATTCAATCTTCTTACTTTGTCTTCATTCCATAATTTTAACATTTTAAATGGGTTCTTGGTCTCATCATTTCGTCAAATCCTGATTTGCCTGACCACCGCCGACAAGATGACCTCCTCATGGACCCAGTATCTACACTTTAACTTTCAACATGCCAGCATAAGTGGAAGTCCCACTGTTTTCTCTTCTTGTGCAGAAACCACGCTCTAGCATCATCTTTTTTGATACTGTGTTCTGGCCCATAAGAGGTTCACAGGTGACCATTGGGAGCTCACTAATCAAGAGAAGGCCACTCCCTCTCCTGATTTAAATGCAAAGTTAAAGGTTTGGCAAGTTCAGTCCTGGCTAATACATAGAGATTTTATCACATATCCTATATATTTTCTTAAGTTATTATGGTAGTGCCCCTGCTGTGTAGCCAAAATCAAACAGCTGTAAGCACCATCGTGATTCGGACGAATAATGAGACCAAGAACCCCCTTTCAAAAGAGCCTCTGCATTTTTATGTACCCCGTGCCTGACAACCAAGAAGCAGCCTTGGCACTGGCTGTGAAGGCAGCCATGGGACACTTTCCTGTCCAGAAGAAGAGTAAAGCCGTGGTAACTCAATGTTAGGATAGAGGAATCAAAAGGGGAAAAAACAAGAGGGATATGTATGGACGGTGATGATATAAAACAGTATTTTTATTTTAAAATTAATTTTCTGAAGTCTTTTTTGTTTCAACCTTAGCAAACAACACAGTACAGGAACTCATTCCATGCTGGCAGGGAGGGTTTTCCCAGTACACCCAAATAACATGCTTTGTTTCTCAGGAATCAGGTTTCTAGCTACTGAATTAAAAAAACACTTGTCTTGAAAGATAAAGCATCGGTATTTTAGAGTCTCTCTTGCCCCAATTTTAGTTAAAAAGGGTAAAAACTTTCCTTCCGGGGGTGACAATGTCCCTTTTAAAGAAAGACATCTGGCCCCCCAAGCCCCCAAATAAACCTCCTCCACCCAGATTAGGCTAATGTCAAAATAAAAATGTTTTAATTATCTGTATCTTTTAATATTTTATCAGATGCATCAACCATAATGTAAACACCACCGGAGCTGTGTGACATCATTTCACATTCTCAGCGCGGCTCCGCAATGCTCCACTTGTATCACTTAACTTCCCTTAACTTGGCCTCATCAGGTCATGTGATCGCATGTATTTTACCTAAGTGTCCATTTCTCTATTAGCCCGTTATTCTGGACGTCCACAAGGAGTCACTGCACTTGACAAAGGAAGTCTGTCTGGAGCGGTCTTTGTTGATCTGTTGAAAGCCTTCAACATCGTTAACCACTCTCCCCTCTTATCTGCCCTCACCTGTCTCTCATAGGATGCCACAAATTGGTTTGTGGACTATCTTACTGGTAGGTCTCAGCAAGTCAAGATAAACAACACACTCTCCTCCAGTCTCCTAGTTAAGTCAGGAGTGCCTCAGGGGTCCATCCCAGGGCCCGTTCTTTTCAGCCTATTTCTAAACACCCTCCCTAAAGCATGCTCTGGGCAACTGCTCCTTTATGCCGATGATGCGGTCCTTTACTCCTCCCACTCAGAGCCCCTCATGCTTCAGCAAGCCCTCCAAAAAACCTTCAAAGAGGCTGAATCCTGGTTTGCCGAGCACCAGTTAGTGTTAAATTACAAGAAAACCAAAGTTATGGTGTTTGCACATCACCAGAGCAAACATAAAGGCCTTCTTCTTCATATCACTAACTCCCAGAAGCAACCCCTTGAACAGGTTGATTCCTTTAAATACATTGGCCTTACCCTAGACTCTGCTCTTAACTACCACAAAAAAGTACAGTTATGTAAGAACTTTCCGTAACAGTAGATCTTCGAGAGAGGCTCTTGCAGTAAGTATTCACAAGTAGGACTAAGCCATCAGGACCCCACGGAAAAGTCTCTAGCTAGCAGTCTCTGGTGAGGACCGCCCCCAAGTCAGGTGACAAGCGTCAGCCGACGTCAGTATAAAAAGGGGTGGTCCTGACGCCCGCCCTCCAGTTCTTTCCCGCCAAGCACCAAAGGGCTGACAGGAGAGAAGAGGATATGGCCCTATCTGAAAGATAAGAAAATGAGGGGGAGGGAGGGAAGGTAATACATTGCAAGAGCTCTCTCGAAGATCTACTGTTACGGTAAGTTCTTATGTAACTGTACTATCTTACCTCAAGAGGGCTCTTGCAGTAGGTATTCACAAGCAGGACTGAGTCCCAAGCAGTCTGGAACAAAAAGAAAGCGGGAGGAGGAAAAAAACATCCACAAAAGCTGAGCTTCTAGACAGGGATCATGAAAGGATTCCCTGCAGAACAGCTAGCCTGAAGCTGCTCTGGGGTGAGAGGCAATGTCAAAACTGTAATGTTTCGTGACGGTATGGACAGAAGTCCGTCCATGTTGCGGCTGCACAAATCTCAGCCGCTAACACAATCTTAAAGAAAGCAGCAGAGGCCGCGACCCTTCTAGTGGAGTGGTCTTTGACCTGACCCAGAAGGGTCTTGTGATACTTGTCGTAACAGAAAGTGATACAATTGGCCAACCATTTAGAAAGGCATTGCTTGGAAACAGGGTTGCCTTCTCTCTTGTGAGCGAAAGATACACAGAGTTGGTCTGTTTTCCTGAGATCCTTAGTCCTGTGAGTATAGTATCTCAGAATTCTATGTACATCCAGGGTATGGAGGAGATACTCCCCCTCATTGGAGTGCTCCGTGAAGAAGGCTGGAAGCTCGATGGACTGATTCAGAGTAGATTCAGCCACCACTTTTGGAAGAAATTTAGGATTAGTACCCATGGCCACCCTATCCTTGTGGAAAATCAAATAAGGGATTTTACACATCAAGGCTTGCAACTCAGAAATCCCCTAAGCTGAGGTGATGGCCACTAGAAACAAAGTCTTCCAAGAAAGAAACTTCAGCTCTGCCTCCGCTGCAGGTTCGAAGGGAGGCAGAGTAATCTTCTCGAGAATGAAGTTCAAGTCCCAAGGAGGAGCAGGGTTGCGGATCGGGGGTTTGAAGTGCAGGACCCCTCGCAGAAAAGTCTTCGAGACTTCTAGCTGTGCAAACATCCTGCTTCCGAAAGGGATGTGGAAAGCCAAAATGGCTGCCATATGTACTTTCACTGACGAGTAATTAAGGCCCAAGTCGTACAGGTGCCTAAGGTAGTCCAGAACCTTATTGGCTGGACAAGAAAAAGGTTCCATGTTTTTAGGACCCGCCCAGATGGTGAAGCGCTTCCACTTCATGGCGTAAGTGGACCTGGTGGAAGGCTTTCTGGCCTCCACCAGAATGTCAGCAACCACAGGGGAAACTCCAAAACAAGCTTTAGCTACGTCTGAAGGAGCCACGCATGAAGGTAAAGAGACTTGAGGCCTGGATGAACCAGGATCCCCTTTCTCCTGGGTCAGCAAATGTTGTGACAGTGGTAGAGGAAGAGGAGGTTCCTTGGAAAACTGTTGCAGGAGAGAGAACCAGGCTTGCCTCGGCCAAAAAGGAGCGATGAGGATCATTCTCGCTCCTTCCAACCTGAGCTTGTTGAGTACCCTTGGGAACGGAGGGAAGGCGTAGATGAATCAGTCCTTCTAGCACAGAGACAGCGCGTCTCGACAAAAAACGTCTCACCCTGGAGCGAGCGAGCAGAAGGCAGGAAGTTTGTCGTTGTCAAGGGAGGCGAAGAGGTCCTTTTGAGGAGTCCCCAGGTGCTGGAAGATGCCATCTAGCATGACCTGGTCGAGTTCCCACTCGTGAGGCTTGGCTGACGAGAGACTTAAGGTGTCAGAGAGTGTGTTCTCCATCCCCGGCACGTGAATGGCCATCAGATGAAGGCTGTGCTGGGATGCCCAGTGCCAGACTCTCATGGCTTCCTGGCAGAGGGGATAGGAACGAGTTCCCCCTTGTTTGTTGAGGTACCAGACAACACACATGTTGTCTGATTGTACAAGAAGGTGACCGGGAAGAACAATCAGGAGGAGAGCCTGGAGGGCATAAAGGACTACCCTCAGCTCGAGGACATTTATATGAAGCCTTTGTTCGAACTGAGACCAGCTGCCCTGAGTCTGGTGGGGCCTGAGATGGGCAACCCAACCTGCCCCTGATGCATCCATCGTCAGGATCTAGGTGGGAGGGGTGGTACAGAATGGGATCCCCAGATTGAGATGCTCTGGAACCGTCCACCATTGCAAGTCCCTGACCATAGGGTCTGACACCACGATTTTGTGATCCAGGTCATCCTGAGACTGGTCCCACTGAGACCGCAGGGTCCACTGAGAGATCCTCATGTGGAGACGAGCGAATGGGACGGTCGGGATGGCAGCCGCCATCAGGCCGGGAAGAGGAAGGACCTTCCTGGCTTCAACCCTTCTAAGACTTGATAAGAGCCGAGCTTGGTTTGACAGCGTCTCGGCTCTGTCCGAGGGTGAGAAAGCCTTGCCCAGAGTTGTGTCCAACACTGCCCCTATGAATTGCAGCCGTTGGCAAGAGATCAGATGAGACTTGGCAGGGTTGATTGTAATCCCCAGGTCGGAGAATACTTGAAGGGTGAGGGAAAGGGAGCCCAAAAGTTCCTCCCTGGACGGGGCTGCCAGAAGCCAGTCATCCAAGTAGGGGAACACTTGGACCCCCTTGGTATGCAGGAAGGCCGCCACCACTGCCAGGCATTTGGTAAATACTAAGGGGGCCGAGGATAGACCAAAGGGAAGGGTCTTGAATGGTAGTGGGACCCCTGAAAACAAAAACGGAGGTATTTGCGGTGGGAGTGGCAAATGGGGATATGGAGGTAGGCATCCTGCATATCCAGGGCGCATAGCCACAGTCCCGGCCGAAGCCTGGGGAGAAGGCTCTGGAGAGAAAGCATTTGAAACCGTTTGTACTCCACAAACTGATTGAGGGAGCTGAGGTCGAGAATGGGCCTCGGGTCCCAGGTTTTCTTTGGTACTAAGAATAAGTGAGAATAGTAACCTGTCCCCTGAAGGTGGGGGTGAGGGGGACGGGTTCTATTGCCTCTTTTAGCAGAAGAGAGTGGATTTCTTCCAGCACCAACTGCAGGTGAATGTGGGAGTACGAGGAATGAGGGGTTGGTCTGCCAGGGTTTTTTTGAATGAACTCTAAAGAGTGTCCTGCTGCAATCAGCTGGAGCACCCAGGCATCTGCCGTTATCCTCTCCCAACCCAGAAGATGGGAGGAGAATCTCCCCCCTACCAGTTCCTCTGAACTGGGCAGAGGCATTGGGAGAGGCAGGGGGCCAAGTAGCGGCCGAGGTCCTGGGAGCTTTCTTGCTGGGGGGACCTTGGCAGCTGATGTGGCTTTGCATTTGTTGGGACGTCGGGGTTGAGTCTGATTAGGCCTTTGGCAGCTGGGGCCCCGAAAGGACCGTTTCTGCCTCTGAGAGGGTTTTGTACATTGTCTGAACAGACTTTAATGCCAAACCCTTCTCCTGTAATTCAGTGATGATGTCCTTGACATCACCGTCAAACAGCACAGACTCTCTGAAGGGAGCATCGTGGATGGCCGATTGCACTTCAGGGGCCAAACCTGACACTCGGAGCCAGGTAAGACGCCGTAAGGATAGGGTGAAGGCTGAGCTCCTGCCTGCAGTGTCCACTGCGTCATATGTAGCACGAAGCATGTGTCTACAGGCCGAGCGCATGGAGCGGACAAGATCTTCCAGTTCCTGCTCTGTCTGTGAATCTGGGAGGGAGTCCAGCTTTGATTCCATCTGACTAAGGATAGCCTTCTGGTAGTCCCCCATGTGGCCGATGTAACTGAGGGCCCTCATGCCCAGAGTGGAAGAAGCATAGAACTTCTTCCCATACTGGTCCAGAAGACGGGACACCTTGTCGGGGTTGGCTGATCGGTTGTGTGCGGCACTAATCATGACCGAATTGGCCTTGGGGTAAAGGACAAGAAAATCCTTCCCCTCAGGAGCCTGATGTAGCCTGTCTGCCTTCCGAGGAAGGGGGGCTAATGAGAAAGGTTGCCTCCAAATAGTGGAGACAAGATCCTCGTGAGGCTCTATCCAGGGTGGAATCAGGGTGTGAGACGTCTCCAGGAGGTCCAGATGGGCCGCGAGCCTCTTACGCTGGGGATCTGGCTCCACGGATTACCAGTCGCAGGTGGCCTGGATTTTCTTCAGCAGCTCCAGAAAGGAAGGATCTTCCAGAGAGGACTTCCGAGAACCTTGTGGCCTGGGTCTATTTGAAGCGCGGGGCTCGTCCTCTAAGCGTTCGGAGTCCAAATCTGACTCCGAAGACTCCGATGATGGAGAAGCAGAAGAAGAGGCCTCCCTAGGAGGAGGATCGCCCTCTGTGGGTGTTCCCTGGGTGAGCGTGTCCTCCCTGGCCCGAGAGCAAGAAGGTTCAGCTCTGGTGTCAGGCAGAGGAAACGGAGGCTCTTCACGCCGACGTAAGGGGTCCGGTGTCAGGACCGGCATCGGCATGCGTTTCTCGACCTCTTGGGTGATCTGTGATTTTGCTTCAGCCCACCAGGAGACAAGATCTCCTCAAGTCCACCGGAGGCTGCGGGTAGGTGGAGGAGGAGGAGGCGCAGAGGGGAGCTCGCACGGGTAGCTGTAAAACCCATAATAAAGGTACCCATAACCCGACAAGGGAGGCCCGCGCCGGGTACTGAGGTGCTGGGTACCGCGGCATCGTGGACAGTAAGGCATTGGGTACTGAGGTGTCGGGTATGCCAGCATCGGGTATCCTGGTGCTGGGGTGCATCCCGACGGAGTCAGAGTGCCAGCAGCCCTCACAGGTGGACCAGACGGATCAGCATCGCCCCGGTGAGGGGGATCATTGCGATCCTGGGAACCCAGAAGGCTCTAATGTTAGCTTGTCAGGGAGCGGGATGCTGGAAGGTGACGTCGGGCCCGGCGTCTGAGGATCCGGCATCGGGGGGCGCACCCCCGATGTCAGTGTGTCAGGCTCCTCGACCCCAGCCAGGAAAGGAGGAGTAAACTCCTCGGGAGGAGCCGAAGAAGACGCGAGGTCCTCAGAGGGCAACACAGCCGAAGGGCGATGCAGCAACTCTCCGATGTCAGGGATGGATGAATGGCCTGACGAAGGGTGGCCAGCTGGGCAGATGTCAGGTGAGCCGACGACCGACTTATCAGCTGTGTCTGGGCGGACATCGGTGGGACAGACGCTCGACTTATTGGACGCACTCTGACTGGAAGGCCTGGATTTAGAGGCCGTAGAGGGAGTGCAGGCCTCCTTGCTCGGAGGTTCCCTGGCCGGGCCCAAGCGAAAGCCAGACCGGGGAGGGGGGTCGAGGCCGGCTTCTGGAGAGCTGCAACTCTGGACGAAGTCATGGCTGCTGTGGATGGTGAGTCCCAATCCCACTGTTTCTACTTGTCCCTCTTTTTCTTGTGATGGCCCTCAAGAGAAGTTGACGCCTGCCTCAATTTCTTCAGTTCCTTTTCCATTGATGCCATTTTCTTTTTTAGTAAATGGGGTTCCAGGGACTGCTGCCTTCGTTTCCGAGTCGCAGCATTGAATTTTTGGCAGTGCTCATACTCCTCCACGCGGTGGTCTGGGCCCAGACAGAAGAGGCAGAGGGAATGGCCATCCTTGTGAGGGAGCTGGGATCCACATGAGTCGCACTTGTTCTTATGAGATTCCAACGGCGTCATGGACGACATGCACAGTGAGGCAGTATTACACAAATATCAGAGTAAATAAAGTGAAGTCAAAAAAGACTGATACTTATCCAAAATGGTGAGAAAGGCAAGCGTTGTTCTTCCGCAAGGTACTTTTGCAAGCAGACAGCAGGAAAGAACTGGAGGGCGGGCGTTGGGACCGCCCCCTTTATACTGACATCGGCTGACGCCGGTCTCCTGACGTGGGGGCAGTCCCTGCCAGAGACTGCCAGCTAGAGATCTTTCCGTGGGGTCCTGATGCCTAACGGCTTAGTCCTACTTGTGAATACCTACTGCAAAAGCCCTCTCGAAGTAAAATCATCCATCTTCTTAGAACTGCTGTCAACACCAGAATTGGCTTGCTCCACCAGTACAAGCATTGTCTAACCCCAGAAGCCCTCTGTATAGCTGTCTCCTCCTCAATCCTGTCCCTAATTGATTATGGGATAGTGGCTTAAGGGGCGGCTGACAACTCCTCCCTCCACAGAATTACTGTCCCGTAACAAAGCTTACCGCCTAGTCACAGGTTGTGACGAGACTACTCATACCTGCTCCCTTTACAGCCTCTCCAACTGGCTCAATTTTGATGGATGGCTCAAGAATCAAACTTGCCTCCTTGCCAAAAAGATCTCATTCGGGCTCCCCCCCCGGGACTCTCCACCCTCCTGCAACAAGCACCAGTGTTGAAAACCACCCGCAGCTCCTCTAAATCCCCCTTCTTGAGTCCTCGGTGCAGAACTTCCCTATGCCAGAGAACTTTCAGCTACACAGCCTCTCACTGGATGAACGCCCTTCCCAGTGCCTTAACTGCTGAGAGTAAGCTAGGCCATTTCAAATCCCTCCTCAGGGAACATTTCCACTCCACTAGCGCTTGTAACTGTTATTAGCCTCCTGGGGTTCTCTGCCCCACCTACCACCTAAAAATTCCTCACATTGACATTCCCTGCCGCTCCGCCACCACCCCGTGTCATCTTCCTCTCTTGACAATGGATTCTTATCCTGCCTTAACTTCCCCTTTATACTTTGTTTTAACTCTAGGTAATCCCACTGTTTGACCATGTTATGTCTCATACATTGCAGAATTCATGCCTGTTACCCCAACTCTGTATTTCCTAATGTCATGTATTTCTGTCAATTCCTGTTGTAATGTATTTCTGTCAGTTTGTTATGTTATATGAAGTGGAACCTTTGTAAAGGAGTCTCTGACTCAAAGGTTTGCAATTCTGATATATTTCAATAAATAAATACATCACTTTAAGTGGAGCAGTACGTAAACATGCTGAGAATGTGAAATGATGTGTGCAGCGCCGGCAGTGTCCATATTACAGCTGATGCATCATCGGATCAAACATTAAAACACACAGGTGATTAAAGAATTACTTTTGGACTGAAAAGACTAACTGGGAAGTTTCTGTTTCAGGGGTGGGGTGGTGGTGTGGGGAAGCAGTATGCTAGAAGAAAAATAAAAACATTCAGCACATAGTTTTTAGTAATGTATTTCTTTGGCAAATACATCACAACAACCATGTTCCTTTTCATTGTATTTTTGTTCCTGAACCAAGATATGTGGTTTTGAAACGTTCAAAAGCTCCTGCTCTCTTACAACACCCACTATGAAGGAATGAAAAATCCTGCTGTGGAGCCGTGCCATTTACCAGCAATGTGTGCTAGCGCCATTCTAACACAACTACAGTATGGACCCCAGTGTGTACAAGCAAAAAATGACCTAGAGCTTGATTGGGTGGCAGCAGCAGAGAGCACTGCACTCTCATAAAGGCGACTTGGGTTCGTCTTGCAAACCAAGACTCCCTCCACTGGGCCAGTGGACTGCGTAGGAAGCACGCACTAACTTCAGGGAAAGGGTTCCGCCCACCATAGAGCTTAAACACCTCCTATATTGGGCTCAGTGGAGGGCCATGACACAGAGGGGGACCACATGACGTTCCCTATCCCCCCCCCCATGGTAGGTCAGAGGCAGCACAGGTGGGCCAACTGCAAGGAGGTGGGAGGGCTCTAAAGGGAGGAATAAACAGCAAGAACACCACGCATGATGTCCCTGACCTCTCATGCCGACTTGCCCTATGCCCCGCCCTCGACTCTCCTGTCCCCACCAGCTCACTTCCTCCTGGAGTGGTCTGCAGGGCAGGGTGGTGGAATCCTTAAGGGGAGATCAAGTGCCTATGGCTGGGTGCATTGCTGGCAAGCAGCCAGTAAGGCCAAAAGGAGAAGGAGGAGGAGGAGAAAGTGGTGGTAAGCTGTGCATGGATGAGATAAAATAAATAAAAATGGCTTAAAAAAAAACACATTTTTAAACATTTTTAGCAGCAGTCATCGTTATTTACTTGAATCGATTACAAAAGTAGTAATGAAAGCCGTTTATATACATATCTGAGGATAACACAAATCCGTGATGAAATCTGTGGATGTCAGAAATACCTATACATCACTGCTAAAGAAAAAGGCTAACAAATCCTGCTGTAAGAATACTGTATTTTTTTTTTTTTTAAGAACTTGTTGCGGATATACAATGCATACAATGCAATAAATCATCCCAATGTACCTACAATATTGTGTTGTGGTGCTCTCAGATCCACAGGCGTGGTTGAAAACAGGGCGTATGGGCCAGTCCACCTCCAGGAAAAATAAAAATCAATAAGAAGTCTACACTCCGCATAATAAACAGTCTTGCAATGATATTACCAAGTTCAGCTCCAGCACACTGCAGTAGATCTTTTTTTTGTGAATACTGCGGTCAAAACAAGAGTCCCTTCAATAAAAACAGACCACAGTGCTTGTCAGTGGCCGATCCAGGATTTTACAATGGGGGTGCGGTGGTGGTGTGCATACGTAATATGCAACTTTTTAAATTGTTTTTACTCCTTTGTATATTTTTTTTCCATAAAATACAAATGTAATCTATAGTTTTGAATGTCGTCTTCTTGCAATCAATACATTAGACTTCTCCAGCAGAGTGAAATGCAGCAAGTTACACAGCACCCCACCACTTGTACTTGTTGATCAAAACAGGATTCATAAAGCTTTCAGTACTTACAAACTTCCTCTTCTGGGGAGGCTCAGCTCCTTCTGTCAGAAACAAAAACACAAGAACAGAAAAATAAATTGTGGTTAGAATTTTTCAACAGCATACTTCGAATAACACTAATATTAAAAGTACCAACCAGTGACAGCACTAAGGTTTTTAAAACACGGGTAAAATCAGACTCACTAGTGTAATTAATCTGACAGAAAAGGGGAAATAGCTGGGTCAGACACTAATCGATAGACAAACTTCCACAGTAAAAAAGCTAAAATTTGTTAGAAATGTTTGTTTTATTTACAGTTCAAATTCCTTCCTTTAGATATACTGCTACAGAGCAGGTGCATCGCTCAAGATCCACTGGTATGGGTGTGTGTGTGTGGGGGGGGGGTCATTTCTCCCTAGGCTGAATAGTTTGCCTTTTTGCTGCACATTAGTGCTGTCCTTGACACAAACTAGAAGTCTGCCCCTAACCCCCAATTTTTTGACAGTGGTCAAGACAAAATAGGGTATGGTGGAGGACAAGTTCTGTATCGAGTCCGCCATAGCAGCCTAGTGACACATTTGAGCAAAAAGTAATGACAGAGTATGTTGTGGGAAAATGGCACACCTCAATAAGTTAGGCACGAGCAGAAGCTGAGTGCCTTAACCCCCTCTCCTCCACAGTCATGCACACCCTTGAGAGCCTAACTGGAACTATAAAACCCCAGATTTGTTATGTGACAACTGCATACTGATGTTTAGAAAGTCATGTAGTTCTGAGCAGTGCTAATGCACTGGAATAATGCACAACCACTTGATCACTATCTCTCAGTTTAACTTCCCCGGTTTATAAAAGGGCTAAGTACTCTACCATGGTTTTTTTCCTTTATTGGCACTTCAACAATGCTCAGTTCAGTGACAATGCAGTAAATACACAAAAAAAGAGACCTGCATTGAGCCATTAAGTCATTTATTCCACACAGAAAAAGTTTTTTGGTTTTTTTTCACAGCTGCAAGTGAGAGCTGTGCTGAAGTATGGCTGATGTCAGGTGACACAGAGTTACCCAATGCCTCACATTGCCTTCCTCCGAACCCTCCCCCCAGTGGATCTGAAGCACATATAGTACGCATGAATCAGTGTGCCCCCCCTCCTGCCAGTGTAAAAAAATACCCTCCCTCTGCATGCTCTTCACCCCTGCCCCCTCCGTTCCCAGCACCAGCTCCACATAAAATATATCTTGCCCGCTGCAAAACGTCCTGCCATGCTTCCAGTCAGGGCCCCTTCCCGGCTCCACGCATACAAAAGATCCCAATTCCTACCCACTGGGAAACATTACACCCCCCACCAAATATCAAGCGGACACTTGGTGCCCAATCACCACTGTCGGTGGGTACCTGCAATAAAGAAAACAATCACTTGACATCTTACTTTTTCTTTTTTACCTGAAATAAAGAAAACGGTTCCTCATTGTCTTGTGCTGCTGTCCTGACCCCCATCCATCCCACTCTGACCCCCCACTCAGCACCCTCCACCCTTAACCCCAACCCACCCTACCCTACGTGTGGTCCAACGCCATAATCTTCTCTGGAACGGAGACACATTTACACTCTTCAAAGAACTGAGGAAATCAGTTACATGCAGTTAATGCATTTTAATACATTTTAAACTTATAACTTGATCATTTTTTAATATTTTTTACCTCAAATTTTCAACATGGGTGGGACTCCCAGCTCATTAACAGGGTAGGTGAAATATATCAAATCCGGGCCGAAAGGTGATTTCACGGTGGCTCTGTGAAATTTCTTTTTGGTAGGGATTTGAACATTTTCACTTACCAGGTTCATCAGGTGGGGTCATAAAAAATACTATGTTGAAAATTTGGAATCAAAATATTTAAAAAAGAGTTAACTTGGGTGCGCATGCATGAAGTCACAGCCGAAATATTTCAAGACTAAATTTCAATACTCTCGTTTTCAGAAATGGATTCACCCAATATGCTCGGGATATGTAAATTAGCTCCTGCATGACTCTGTAGGCTGGTCGGGGACGTTGTCAGTAGGCGCGTCAATGGATCATGATTAAGCAGAGAACCGTTGGAAGTGGGGCTACAGAATTGGGCATTTATGTAAGTTAAAGTTACCGTTTCACAAGATGAGGATTTAAAAAAACGACAAAGTGAGGGAGGATAATGAGAACTACAGGGATGTCATTAGTGTATCTGATGGAGACATTTATTTAAAAAGCACATACAGTACGAGTCTGTACTATGAATCTCTCTCCACAGTCCCGCTTGCACTCCAAATGACATCATCACGCTAGACGTCCTTCAGGCAGTGCAGTGGGAAATACAAACAGAAGCCAGGACATGAACTGCAGAGTACGTGTGGGAAATATTATTAATTTTCTGCGTATTTCAGCATTACAGACCAGAGATCACCACAGAGGACTCCTAAGCAGCCTGTAAGTGAATCACAAACAGCAGTACATTCAACTGCATTGAGAACTTTTGCACATGATCTTTAACATACCAAGACTTCTTTGTACCGTTCTGAATAGCACTAATACAAACCCTTAACCATCATTAAGTGTGGGTAGCAAAAGGCACCCATGTATGCAAGGGTAACACATAAATCTCCTGCTATATTGTGCCCATTCCAGAACACCATGGGCCCAACCTGTAACAGAATTTGTGCAATGTCTGTTTTCTGAATGAGTATGGGCCAGGTAGCCAAAGCAACTGGCAGTTCACTACCACCCACAACACTAACTGCTTTTGCACAAATTCTGGTAGTGCTGCTAAGCCTTCTTTTAAAGCAAGTTTAAACCTAGCCGGGGTTAATAGAAGGAGTGAAAACAAGAAAATCACTGTTAATCTTAAGCAATGACAGCTGTAAAACTGAACTGGCGATACAGTGATGGTTCGGGTCATTTAGGAAAATAATCATTGCCAGTGTCTGTAGCAGATGCTTGGCATTAGCACATGAATTAGACAATCAGCAGCCTTGCAAGTAGCTACGGTCTACTATAAACTGGGCTTTGACAGCACTCCACATTATTTTTCAAGGGTTTATTTTTGTCACACCCACAGGTCTTCCGTGGTACGTAAAATGTAAGTTAGCCATTTTTCCACCAGATGGCAGTATTGCTTTAACTACACATACAGTACGATGGATAACTACTGTAGCATGATAGGCCACACAAGTAAATACAAGTCATTTCAAGAGTCTGATTTACCTACAGCTGCAACCTATCAAGCCATAGGCACATGTGAAAGAGCTTGCTGCAACCACCAAGAAAAAACGCAAAACAAAGTTTGCGCAATGTGGTGCACTAATAAAACACAGCAGGTAGGTGCTACATGGAAAGGCTGATGCACCCCCCTGACAGAGAACTGATAAGGATTCAAAGCGCTGGAGTATCTCATTGTAGTGGCTCTCTCTTTTAGTACCACATTAAAAGATCTGGTTTTACCAGCCACACAGTTGGTGTGTGTGTGTGTGCATACATATATATATATATCACACACACTGTATATGTGTGTGGGCGTGTATATATATATATATATATATATATATATTATATATATAGGATATACAATGGACAGCTGTCAGATAAATGATCTATCTAAACAAGTGCTGTTTGACCTTGGGTAACCTCACAAGTGAGGTGTCTGAGGTCAAACAGCACAAGTGTAGATAAATCATTTATCTGACAGCTCACCATTGTATATTTCATTTATGCAACAGGGATGCTTTCTGTCAGTGCAGGGACATTTGCTTTTGATTGCTTATCTTGTTTTTGCATATGTTTGTCAAAAAATTGCATTTTCTGCTCTTTCTTGCTAATTATAAAAAAATCTATAAGGTATCTATAAATGAAACACCACTCATTTTGTAGATAATTTTGCGCTGAACAACTGTCATGCTCGCAGTACCATGCTATCTTTTTTCGTTTTAAAGTTATTCGCATTTGAATATGGGATATACTGCTACCAAGGCCGAACAATTCTAAATGAGTTCCGGAGTGATTGTGACATAGCTACTATATGGATACATTTTATTTATTCAACGGCTGTGAAGATATAGAGGATAATATATGGTCCTCTATCGGTAACCAGTCTGTTAACTGTCGAGAGGTTGCCAGGGCGACCGTGTAAGTGCGAGAGGTTTATGTCGCCATGGCAGCCTCGAGACGTTGACAGTGACTGGTTGCCGACAGAGGGACCATACATTATTTTTTATAGTGTATGGTCCCACTTAAAAAGTAAAAGGGCTGCTTACTTTTTGAAAAAGTCACCGCCGCGGCCCTTCAGTCCTTCCTCAACCGGCTGCATTCATTCGTCGGTTCCCTCGCCTAAAAGGCGCCAAGACATGCGAGACTGATTATTGCTTGTTAACTCCATCGACGGACGTAGCATCGATAGGTTAACAACATTTCTCGCCACATTGATAGTTAACAACCTTAGGAAATGATGATTTCTAAGGTTAACAGCATTCTACCATACATTATAAATGGATTTATTCAATGGTTTGAGTGCACACCTATTGCATAAATATATGTGTGTGTGTGTGTGTGTGTGTGTGTATAGAGCATCACATTGTTTTGTTTCCTTACACAGCTCAGAATTCCATAGGATTTCCTTCTTAAATCTAGGTTATAATTGGGTGGCCCGCCTGCACAGCGGTAGAGCTACTGCTTGTGACGTTGGCGACCTTGGTTCAGGAACGAGCCTGGGCCATAGGAGGGCCAGCTGGGGGGAGGAAGACTGACTTTTCCAGGGACATTCTCTTCTTCCGGGGATCCATCCAGGTATTCTTAAGTTACGGCCGAGCCATACTGATACCTTGGGAGACCGTGAGGGAGAGCAGCGATGAAGTGCTGAAGAGAGGGCTTAAACAAGAAATATACAACGACAAAATCTTGGCTATAACAATAGTGCACCCACTCTCTTATATGTCAGTCCATGTGTCCTTGGAAACTTTGTGGATGTCGTCATCAATCCATTTCCCTATGTCGGTTTTCCCACATGTAGAATGGGCACTGACTCACTGCTTGCTTACCAACCCCCGGTAACTTCTTCACCTGATGCTGCATACCTTTCCTCCTGCTAGGCAAGTGACCATTCTCTCCTTGTCTCCATCAGAGTTCCCTATTTCTATTGTTTTTTTAGTGTTCTGAACGTTCTCTTTGCCACTTGCACCTTGGGCAGTAGTTAGCTCTGACAGGCCCTCTTCTAAATGATCAGCTTCCATGGACCTCTCTCCTAACAGTTCTTCCTGAAATATTTCAGATCGGTTTCGAAAACTTATAAGAGTACGGTCTGCAACCTTTTCCTCTTTCATTTCTTTTATTCCTTTCACAAAATACCACCTGTCCTCCACACCTCCCTCTTCCAGAACCTCTTTTTCTTTTTATCTAGCTCCTTCCTCAATATCCGTATTGTGCTCCTCGTGAGCAGAGTCAAGGGTCTCTCGTGCACGTGTTTTTGCCCAGGAATACTTCTATGTCCCTAATTTGGCACCTGTTTTCTAACCACTATTTTAGTTCTTTATAGCCTCTTTTTTTAGGTTCTAAAGTTTATGAATTGCTAGGGATCAGCAGGAAAAATGTGTGGTCACTTTATATAATCTTTTTGAATGATGCGTATTTGTCTTTTGCTAACCAGTTAGGTATACTAGACAACCAAATGCCTATTTATTGGTATGATCCAAGAGAATACAAAGAAGGCGTGTTCCAAAACCATAGGGTAGGGAGAAGCTAATACACTTACAATAACTATACAATAAAGACAAAACAGGTAACATACAGTAATAAATAAAAAAGACGACAATTTCCGTATAGGCAGTGCAGCAAGCATACAAGTTTTACAGCTGAATGCTGAATATGTATACTGGCAGTTAGGAGCAATAAGAAATGACTGCTGAACAGGTAAACAAGAAATATGTAACAATATGATATAAAGTGTAGTGTCAGAAGAGTCGTGAAGAAACTTAACTGCCTCCAGTGGGCAGACAATAAAGACAGTGCGGGTTACACAGGGTTTGCACCAAACTTCAGGAGTAGCTACTGGCACACAAAACAAGGAGGGGTTTCCTCAAAGCTCGCTGAAGAAAAAAAAAAAAGAGCACTGAGAGGGGGAAGGAGTTCCAAGACTCTGGGGGCACAAAAAGGAGGCCTGTTCACCCAGGTATTTGAGGAGGGTTAGGAGCCTGGGACGCAGGGGTGGACTGGAGTGAGTAGGACTGGTGCAAACTGTGTAGCAAAGATACAGGGAGGCAGGGATTTGAGGCAGCTGAACAGGAAGCAATCAAGAAAATAGGAGCAGACTGCAGTAAGGGATAATACCCAGCCCAGGGAGGACTAGAGCATGCAGTGTGGGTTAACTGGGAAGAGGACAGGAAGAAATTGGCAGATATTGTTAAAGAACACATCCCATTTGTGAATTATGGATTTGCCGGCATGTGAGTAAATCAGCGAGCTTTATTGCAAGCAGGAGAACAGAACTCCCTGAGCTATGGTTAATCTTACCTTTGTAGTGAGGATGCGGCGAATGAGGTAGGCAAGACAGAGTCTGGTATTAGCGGGTTTACTGATGCTGGAGATGTGGCTGGAGAAATCCAAAGTTTACTCCAGGGTAATTCTTAGGTACTTAAATTCCTCCACAAGGGAGAGTTGGGAGTCATCAGAGCACCAGAGAGAGAACCAAAAAGCATGGTTTGAGGTTTGCAGGCATTGAGGACTGAGTTGTTGTCAGTGAGCCGGCTCCGACTCTGGGAGGAATCGTGGTTGAGTTGAGAGTTTAAGGGGATGGTATGAGGAGCTGAAATAGAGGGCAATGTTGTTAACGTATATGGCACTGGCACAGAAAGTAATATAATAGGGGTAAATATCTTTGAAAAGGAAAAGCTAGAAACACTTTTTAAAGAAAAGCTTGGGATTCTCTAGAATATAAATACACTCTTAGAAACGGCTCAAAAGCTTGTTTGTCTCTCCTGGCGTTATGCTGTACTGTCTTCCAGCCTCCAGCATCCTCTCTACACAATACTGATCCCCTACCACTACACAGTTACCCCCCGGCTCTATCTCCAGTTGTTAGCATGGGGCCTGAGAGAATGGGGGCATCATAGAGGCAGTTGCCACGTTTGTTGTTTTTGTTTGTTTTTTTTACACCAGTATTCTCTCTCAGTTTTGTTGAGGTGGGCATTTTGTATCAAGGTTAAGCAATGGAATGTTCAGACTTCTAAAAGCACTCTTTGAATAACAAGAAAGGTTCAGCTCAAGTGCAGAACTGCCTCAGCATCTTTATATATAAGCAGTGGTTATACTGGAAATATTTAGGTAGGGGAATTCTCACCTCCACAGGTGGGATAAATATCATCTCCAGGTGAGTAATATCTCTCCTACAGCATTCAATGAAGAAATCCGACAGAGGTACTGGAACTGTCATGCAATTTAATCTTCAATACCCTGTTTATCCTCCTCCCTGGCAAGCTGTGCCCCTTTTTAGACCAATGCCCCCCCCACCCCGTCACTCTTTCTCATGGGCTTACTGCTGTCATCCCATTACCTCCCACTGTAGCATACCCACCCCCCCAGTGGCGGGGCAAGATCTGGTTCTCGGGAAGGTCACCACATTGTCGGTGCAGGGCCTGTGAAGTGCCAGTCTTTCATACTGCTCCAGGCTAGCCGTTTTTCTCCCCTTTTCTTCCTTCCTGTTCCCTGAGGCACTGACCTGGAGATTTAACACAAGCCTGACACATGCAAGTATGTGGGGCCCGATATCCGTCACTGTCTCCCTGCACAGTGAGCCGCTCCGAGTGCACTGCCACCTGTGGTCACCCAGATGACAGTAAAGCACTAGAGATGGCTGCTTTCCTTCCTTCCCTGCAGGAGACTGTCCTCTGGGACGCTTGATCCTTCTCTCCCTGGATCGCCCTAATGACTTGGGCTCGCTTCCATACCTTGGTCCTTGGCGCTGTGAGTGCTAGCGCTACTACTGCCCAAATGGCCCGGCCTCATCATGCAATTCTGTAGTAAGTGGTGGAGAGGAGTTCCTGTGGGTTCCTGTCCACTTTACTCCTGAATATAAGCTCACTTGGCATACATCCCACGGTACTAAAGGAGCTAAGGGAGGAATTAGCAGAGCCATTATCAGAACTGTTTAATCAGTCTCTGAGCACAGGAGAGGTCCCAAAAGACTGGAGAAGGGCTCATGTAATCCTGCTCCACAAGAGTGGAAGCAGGGAGGAGGCAGGGAACTACAGACCAGTCAGTCTTACCTCAGTAGTGGGCAAGATTATGGAGGCACTCCTTAAGGAAAGGATAGTGCAACACCTGGAATCCATAGGAGCACAGAATCCAAGACAGCATGGGTTTACAACAGGAAGGTCCTGTCAAACTAGTCTCATAGATTTCTTTGACTGGGTAACCAGAGTGGTGGACCAAGGGGGAGCAGTTGATGTCGCCTACCTTGACTTCATCAAAGCTTTCGATACTGTTCCACATAGAAGATTGATTAATAAATTGGGTAGGCTCGACGTGGGTCAGAAGTTGGTCAACTGGGTGGCAAACTGGTTGACGGGCTGAAAACAGAGTGGTGGTAAACGGTATCCAGTCAGAAGAGATGCAAGTCACAAGTGGGGTATCTCAGGGATCAGTCCTGGGGCCAGTCCTCTTCAATATCTTCATCAGTGACATTGCAGATGGACTGGAGGGTAAGGTTTGTCTATTTGCAGATGACGCCAAGATCTGTAAAAGAGTAGATGATCCAGGTGGGGTGGGCAGAATGAGAAGAGATCTGGATAAACTAGCAAAATGGTCAGAAGAGTGGCAACTGGGGTTTAATGCAAAGAACTGCAAGATCATGCACATAGGGAAGAGAAACCCTGAAGCCACCTATAGGCTGGGAGGGGAGTTGCTGGCAGTCACAAGGGAAGAAAGACTTGGGCATCCTCATCACAGAGGACCTGAAATCATCCAAGCAGACCACTAAAGCAGTAGGTAAGGCTAGGGGGATGTCAGGGTGTATTAGTAGGGGTATCACAAATCGGAAGAGGGAGGTAATAATCCCTCTTTACAAGACACTGGTTAGGCCCCATCTGGAGTACTGTGTGCAGCACTGGAGGCCACACCTTTACAAGGACATTAACCAAATTGAAGCAGTCCAGAGAAGGGCAACCAAAATGGTGCAGGGACTGCATCAGAAAACATATGAGGACAGATTAATGGAGCTCAATATGTATACCCTAGAACAAAGGAGGGAGAGAGGTGATATGATCGAAACATTCAAACACCTTAAGGGCATTAACAAGGTGAAGGAGTCTAACATGTTTCAATATTAGAAAAATAGCAGGCCTAGAGGACACAGCATGAGATTAGAGGGAGGCCGATTAAGGGGTAATGTGAGGAAGTTCTTTTTCACAGAAAGGGTGGTGGATGCATGGAAGGGCCTACCTCAGGAAATAGTGGATATGAATACAGTGCAGGGCTTCAAACAGGCATGGGGTAGGCATAAGGGAGCAGTACAGATGAGTATGAATAGATAGGCCATTGACAGGACAAAGGTCGATGGCACATTTATAAGGTAGAAAAAGAAATGGGCAGACTGGATGGGCCTTGTGGTCCTTATCTGCCGTCAACTTCTATGTTTTCTATGTTATATACCTGAACCTTAAAAGAGAACTGTGCTATACCTGTATGTCTTTCTTCTGACAGAATACATGCACCAGAAAAACAGCGCCACCCTGTCCTCCAGTTTTTCCTTGTCCTGCCTGGCGTCTCCGTGGGAGGTGTTGACCACTTTGTACCAGGTGATAAAATAAAATGCATCGTTTTGCACTTACAGAATTGTCCTGATAGTTGTATTTGTTGGTAGTATTGGCAACTGGACGGCATGGTACTGTTTTTCTGGTGGTTGTATTTTTTTAAAACTAGCACACTGTGCAGTGGCACAGACTTTACTGTTTGGATTTTTTTGCTGACAGAAGCTGTTTCTTAAATACTGCTTCCAGTTCTGTTACTGTTCTTTACTGGACTTTTAGTAAACTCACTGGGTATTTCCGATTTACACACTGGTATTAAGTACCATTTTAAAACACTGATGTAATTTATGTCTCTTTAAGCCCCAGAATTCTAGAGTAGAATACAGATGCATTCTGCAGCTTTAAGGCCCCAAGAGGAGCATGGAAATGTGTCTAATCTATCTTTGCAAAATAAAATGAACAAAACAAAATAGGTTATGCCCTGAGAGTGTCTGTTAAGTTATTAAGGAGTCTACAACCACCAGAGTTATACCTTTGTCCCCTGTGCAGACAAAGCATATCCTAGCTACCAATGCTGTCATGATTAGGGAGTTTGGGGTTGAAAATCTCAGACATAAGTAACCTGGCACGATGCAATGCATATCAGCATCGTTTCCCCCGCTGTCGTACAAATGTCAGTTTCATTTCTGTATATCCTGCATGGATATGTCATGCTGTATGTCCCAATTTGTACAATGCGTGAAAAATGGTAACAAATGTATACTCGTATGTTTGAAAAGTAATTAAAATATTAACTACAAAAGTAAAAAGAGTTTACTTAAATGGTCAAGACTCTACCAGAGTTCTAAAACTAAACCCTATTTACTCAAACCACTGGAATAATCACTAAGGGACTGCTAATAAATCTTCTACTTGTACCCATCACTACCCCAATCTCTTTACTTTGTGGTCTCCAGCCCCCAAACACTAGCTCCTTCTTTTAAATACTGTACTTGGGTAAATTACACTGAATGATTTGCATGCACTAGAGATGTGTGTTGTCCGTTATTTTTACTGTAATGAGCCTGAGAGATTAAAACAAAACCAGTATAATGTAGTGCCTGAAACAGCAGTGTATCTGAGAGCGAGCACTTTAGCTGTCGATATGTAGATACATTATCCTGATTACCTCAGCCAGCTCCCGGCCACCTGCTCTCAAGGTCAGTAATTTAATCCTTTAAATACGTGTTTACTTCCAGTATCCCTTCGCAACGCAGACAGCTCATCAATTTTGGCAGTTTTATTTCTATACAGGATACAGCAGCCACTTTTTTCCAGGGGGCAGAGGGGTTTCTCAGTGCCACATAATGTATAGACAGCATCACACCACATTCATTTTTTTTTATAGTGTTTTTCACAACCCACATAGCACAGCTGATATTTGGGATCCTGCTTGTAAGTATCTCTACAGCAGGAAAAGACAGAAACACATGGAGGTCAAGTGACTTTGGCAGGATTCGAACAGTCATATCCTGGTTTACAAATCTGCTCTCTAACCATTAGGCTACAATGTTGAATATGTACTGGAGATGGGATAGCACTGCGCTCCAGTGATGAAGAGGCAAGTGTGGAGCTGGATACTGACATTGCTCAGATTGTGTGTAGTATACATGAACCAGTCATTAAGTACACTAATACACACACAGCCACTGTATATTAGAACCTACGTCAGTGAGAATGGATGTGGATCAGGGCACCAAGGATAACTCAGGTACACCTCAGAAAAGTGCCATGGGGTCTCTACCTTCCACCTGGACATCCACAAGAGTTGGGAAGAAGAGACCTCACTTTAATGTCTAGGCAAAAGAATGGCTTCTCCTACCCTTCCTTTAATGTATATTTATTTTTTTATTTTAAGTTTTCAGAATTACAGTACCTTTGCGTCAGAGACTCATTTACGAAGGTTACACGTCAAGAGTGTACAGGGACAAACAGATAATATAACATACAATAATTAATAAAATATCAAACAACAATTCAAATTAGGTGATACAGAGAGTACAATGTCACGATTTTAAATCGTTATAGAGTTAACATTATAGAATTATAGTGTTAACATTAATATTGTCTGTTGTAATTTAGATTGAGCATATATTTCAAAATTTACTAGGAAGCTCACAGCTGATAAATCATGATGAAAACCAGCTCACTCGTATGAAAGGCCTTCTTCCCTAATAAATGACTACAATGGAATGAAACAAGATGAAAAATCTTCCCCATGTTATAGGAATGTCACACGAGACCATTTATTAGTTTGTCGAGTTTTGTTAGTTTCAATCAGTGAGTTCATCAGCCGAGTGCTGTGGACGGAAATTAAATATGAATTTGATATATATTATATGAGATGTAAATTACTGTAGGCACTTTAAAAAAAAAAAAAAAAAGAATTAAAAACAAAAATCAAACTTGTTATTCTGACCTTCTAGCCAAGAAGGTGAGCCCATCAGCTGCCTGTCTCCACTGATGGCACCAATGCCAGTCCTTCACAAGACGGTAGAAAGAGGTGCCAGTTGATTATGAAAATTCACCCTCCCTTCCCCCATGCAACCCTGAGAATAAGTGGATTCACTGGTAAATGTGTCCAGCCTCAGCCTGGAGCCTCAGAGCCCTTATATACTGTTTTAATGAAAACAGGCCTCTGAAATAACAGCAGCCACACCGTCTGGCAGTCCTCAGATCAAATCTCACTATTACAAAAAAATGTACAGCTATGATATCAAGAGTATATGTAAGGGTTGAAACTACGTTTTGTAACCACTAGCCAAAATAGCTGGGAAATGGCATTAGTCACACAAAAAGAAGATAACCAGACCCCCCCCTACAAAAAAAAGAACATTTTGGGAAAAGATGCGAAAGGCAATACAGAATCCTTGATCATTTTCAATTCATTTATTCTGTATTTGTGGAAGAGCATGTTTGCAGATACACACGGCAGCTGGCTGGGATGGTAAGTGCAGTATTCTTTCTCGCCACCATGGAGGGGGGAGTAGTATAGTGTTAAAGGGTCCAGTAGGGTTCTTGAATTTCATTGGTGGGGGGTGGAAGGATCAACCAGATATTTGTAAGTGTTTATCATGGTGGTTGGGGTGGAATAATCAGACAGATAATGTATTTGAATGGAGATGTGGTGGAAGAAGACAATGTACTACAGAGATTAGGGTAACATGACCAACCAGATAAACCACATTTTGCTATTTTGAAGCTGCAGCTTCAATTCACATTTTTTCATTTCACCCACAGCTTCAAACTGAAGATGGCTACCATCTGAAAGTGGCTTATATTACCAATGCCCACCTGCAGCGCAGTCTACAGTCAGAAGTAGCTGATGACAGTACAGTACAGTACAGGACTATCAGGAACAGCGGAAACACTGCGTGACAAACAGGGCAGACGAGCCAGTCTCGGAACCCTGTGCACATGTTACTGGTATGTGTTGTTGAAGGGGGCACCTACAAGTAACTGAGTTTGCCATCTGTACAACTGCGCTGTTCTTCCTCATTGGAGCCATCATCTCACATTTGGAGCTAACTGCTAATGCAGTTTGTTATCGGAGGCGGCTCTTTATTAGTTATTGTGTCTCTGCATGTGGCTACAGTTGGAGGGCAGCTTCAAGACTCTGAAATATGGTATTTGCAGTTACGGGTTGCAGTAGTTTTTTAGTAGGCCCGACAACTGTTTATTAGCAGTTGTGAAGTGCTTACCATTCCAATATAAAGGAAATTGACAAAAAGAGATATATTGTAACGTGGTGGTCAGACAGTAAATTATGATGTGAACATGGCTCACTAGTCCTTAATCCCACACTCTGAATTTCCTACTGCTGCCAGTCTCTCAAAAATTCCAAGGTACAGGCTGACTTACCTGCATCTACTACATCACCACCGCCCTCCACACAGCCATGGTTTGCCCCTTCCCCACCCCCGGTGGAACAGTGGGCGGGGGGGGGGATATACCCCTGAAATTCTTGAGGTCTAGTCAGGTGGCAGCATGACGCACACACAGGGCCCAGATAGGCACTGAGCGGGCCGATTTTCTTCCATTTCTGCCCCAAAGGTTGTCACCGTGCTAGACAACAAGCAGGGACATGCACAACCTTCCTTCTCCTCCTGCCTATCACTTCCCCATGGTCACCTAGATGGAGCAATGCAGCGGAGGTAGCAATCCTCCCTCCCTCCCTCCCTGGAGGAGAGTGCCCTCAGGGACAATCAATCCCCCCTTCCCCCAAAAATCTTTTTCTACGTTTAAGCCCTGCAGAAAGATCCTGGTGTAAGTATCAGTAACAAATAATGGCTCTCTCTGCTTGGAACCCCACACAAAGTAGCTGCAAAATAGCAGGTATAGGCAGCTGCAATATAGTCTTTTTCATAGGCTGTATTATATGTCAGAAAAAAAATTAGCTGCAACATCTCTGAAAGATGCCCACAATGTCTAAATTCTAAGGGTATCCCAAAACATCTTTGCAGTCTACCCACAGCTAACTACCTTATAAAGACTCTTCACTGAAACAGGTATTACGGTTGGGCAGATATTTCATCTGAGCCAGATATTACATGCTGGGCTTCGTGCCAGTTATGACTTGGCAAAATGAGACAACAGTAATGATAAGTCTGGCACTACTTCACATTAGGAAAGTCTTTTTACTGCACTGGAAAGATCATAACCTCCCCCCAAAGTATAGGTATTGATTTAACTTGATGAATAAAAGTTCTAAATTAGAAAGAATTTATTACTCGATGAACAAAGTAAGTTCTTAGGTATTTGGACACAATTTCTACAGCATTTAAGGTATACACAGTCTCTCAAGAGAGTTCTATATGATTTAATACCTCTCTTTGTTTTGTTTAT
This sequence comes from Neoceratodus forsteri, assembly GCA_016271365.2. Lineage (NCBI taxonomy): Eukaryota > Metazoa > Chordata > Ceratodontiformes > Ceratodontidae > Neoceratodus > Neoceratodus forsteri. Next base: position 939,387,632 of record CM028136.1, on the reverse strand, counting down.
TACTTGCCGTGGGTTTTTCCCCTGGGGATGCCCAGTCTAGACTAAGATAATGATGATGGCATAGGTCTGTCTTCACAGGTGTGTCACACACTACACCAGAACACAGCTAAGCTTCTGAACTAGCAAAAAGAAGTGTGTTTTTTTAGAATTACAGTATAATGTCTCAGCAGAAGAGGGAATGGGTGGCTTGGCAGCTGTCTTCTGAATGAAAAATATCAGATCTAGAATTTGAACACAAAGTGGTTTTAGGCCAAAAGGTTAAATAGCAGTTGGACCTGAGGACAGCAGAGCTGTCTAGACTGACTCTTGGAAAATAAAACAGAGGGTGCCTTAAGATATTCTAGGCGATATTTCTATTGGCAGGGCAACCAGGCAGGTAGATCATTAGCTGGGCAACTGCATAAACAGGCTGCAAGACGGGCAGTGCTGCAACTCTGTAATAGCCAAGGTGGATCTCTTACTAACCAGCCAAATGAAATTCAGGAACTGTTTGTAAATTTTTATAAGTCGTTATACAAAGAGGAGCAGGGCTCAAACCATGAGGAAGAGGTGGCAGCGTATTTGTGAATGTTATCTCTCCCTCAGCTCATGCAGGAAGAGCAAGCGTGGTCAAATCCACCAATCTCTCAACCAGAAGTGGTTGAAAATAATCAGAAGCCTTAGGAATGATAAATCTCCCGGCTTAAACAGCTACCATGCAGAATTTTATAAGGCCTTTCTAGAAGAGACTATACCTCATTTGACAGAGGCTGTCTCCTGTACCAGCCTCCTGGAGGCAAGCTCAAATTTCGGTTCTGTTAAAGCAAGGCAAGGACCTCTTAGTGTGCAAGTCTTATAGACTGGTCTCTTTACTAACAGAATTAAAGGTTTTCTGTGGAATTTTGGGAGACCACCTCTAGGACTGCATTACTAAATTGGTACATTTTAATTAGAAGGATTTATTAAAGATTGATACCTGTCTGACATCTGCCATCTGCTAAATATCATTACAGGACAGAAGGGGGAAAATTCCTTCCTTCTGGCCATTAGTATGGACGCTGAGAAGGCCTTTGATAGGGTCAATTGGGTCCATTTTCACCAGGTGTTACAGCAATTCCAGGTCAGCCCTAGGTTTTGGGAGGCAGTAACCTTACTATCATGCGGTGAAAGCCTCGGTGAGAGTCAGTGAACACCTCTCAGTTTCCTACTAGGGTGAGGCACACATCAAGACTACCCACTGTCCCCACTCCTGTTTGCCATCAGCCTCAAACCACTGGCATTTCTCTGAATCAAGATACCAAAGGAGTGTCGGCCCGGTGGCGCTGAGGGTTGAGGCGCTGGACGCCACACCTCGCGCCACGCCGGTGACCAAGGTTCAGGAACAGACTTGGGTCATTCGGGGGTCAGCCAGAGGAGGAAAGGATTGAGCGTCCGGAGGACTGCTCTCCTTCCTCGGGGAAGGGGGTTGGCGCTGTGTGCTGTCGACTGACACCCAGCTGTGGCTAGGTGTCAGTGCAGATGCAAGTGCAAAGGGGTTGGCCCATGCCCAGGGTGATTCACTGCCTCTGCAGAGGTGGAGGCAGCCACCCCACCCATTGCATGGGCGTGGGGTGCAGGAGAAACATGGAGGAAACCGGGACCTGGTGGGACCCGCAGTGGCTAATCGGCTCTGTGCCTCCCCAATTCAGATTGCTGTGTTCCAGGAAGGGGGGTGGAGCTAGGACTCTCGCCTGGCCCCGCCGGTGAGGGGCAAGCTGCAGGGGAAATTGGGGGGGCAGCCAGAAGTGGTCAGTGGGGCTGAGGCACGCGCTTCTGAGGGATGGGTCATAGCCTCTGTCAGGTCTGCAGAGGCGCAGAAAATGGTTAAAAAAAAAAAGATATCAAAGGGGTGATGGTGGGCGGGGTGGAGCAAGAGGTGGCCCTGTACATAGATCAGTCCTCGTTTTTCTTAAGTGATCCAGAGGGATACTTGCAACACCTACTGGACACCTTTACAAAGTTCGGGTTCCTCGTAGGGTATAAAATTAACTTGCAAAAATCTGAGGCAATGATTCTAAAGTGGGACTCCCTCCCAGAATTTTAAGCAACAGTTACCGTTAGTCTGGCCTAGTTATAATACCTTACGGTATTTGGGGGTATGCATTTCAGCTGACATCTCTCTCATTTACTACCAAAAACTTTTCAAGGAGGTAAAGGCAGACTTTGCCAGATGGCATCAGACTCCTTCTGTTTCCCCTGGCAGGAAGAATCCATGTTACTAAAATGAACATTCTTCCCAGTGTTTAGTCCTATTTTTAAGTGCTCCTGATTAAAATCCCAAATTCCTTTTGGAATGTACTTCTGAAGACAGTCATGGCCTATATCCAGGTAGGAAAGAAACCATGAACCCCATTCAAGCTTTTACAGTTTATTTTATTTATTTTATTTTGTTAACCGGGTAGGCCCACTGGGTCCAACAGGTCCCTTTATCAGGGGCGAACCAGAATTAATTACATAAAAGCCTGTTGGATACAGGACACAGGGTTTTAAATAATTGAGTAGCAGTTTTTTTCCTTGGGACAATGTTAACTGTACAGAAAGTATTTATATAGGTTTTTTAGAAGTGTTATGTTTGTTAAACACAGTGAGGCAAGTGCTATGCATTTTCACAATGTTTTAGCACTTTTATGAGCAAAACGCTAATCAAATTTTGGAGTTAAATAAAACCCTGAGGACATTTCAGTGAAATAAGACAATTTTAGGAACAATCATGGCAATTCAAAGTGTCTTACATTATAGAAGAATGTACCCAGACATTTTGCGATCATGTAGGACTAGACAGGAGATGGCCTGCACCCATGACAAATTGTTAATACACATTACTATGGTTACAGGAAATAGACAACATATCACCTTGATTTACCTAGAGAAAAGGTAGGCATGAGTCTATCATGCTTCCAGCATAGCTACTTAGCTGCAAAGGCCACCAATCTCAGTACGTGAGTGAAGCAGTGGCTGAACTCAGCCTGGTATGGAAAAGAAGGAGGCCATGTCCCCTGTTATATCCATTATGGGCACTACCCGCAGCTGCCCTCCCACCACAAATTTGGAAAGTGGTAAAAAAAATCCTTGGACTAAACATTCTTTTTTCTCCCATGTACATTTTAACCCCTTATCTGCCTTGGCTGTCCATTCTGACTACCCCCAGGCCTGTCACCTGATTTACCCCCACCCAAGGAAGGAGAGCAGTCCTGTCGGCGCTCAATCCCCCACATCCCTTCCCCAACATGGGTTGCTGGCGTGGTGGCAGGAGCCTCAGCCCTCCGCAGAGCACCATGCCAGCTTTGGACTAAACATTCTTTAAGGAGTTTGGTTACGAGTAAGCCAAATGACTTGGGGGCCCCTGACACTAATTCGCCATCAAGACATTTTTGCTCCTCCTCTTTTAGATCATGGGTACGGCTACTGGGAGAGAAAGGGTGTAATCTGTTTTGTTCAGTGTGTCAGCCTACTAACATACTAAAAGCCAGCAGAATAGACCAAAAGGTCCCTCAATGTCTGCTCGAAAGCCAGCAACCTAGTGGCTGCTTGCCTTACCACCCCCCCATCCCCCAAGAGGGTCTTCTTCGGTTTCAGTTTCCCCTTGTACCTGTCCCACCCCTTTTTGAAGCCCTCCACTGTGCCCTCCTCCAACAGCCTCCTGGGCAGCGCATTCCACGGCTCCACCACCCTCTCTCAGTGAAAAAATGCCTCTTACGCTCCCCCCTATAAGCCAACAAGATTGTCTTTCAGATAACTAAAAGAATCCTTCCAGTTGAGGCAGGGGGACCATTTTAGGTTTCTATAACTTAGACATTTCATTCAAGAGGAGGATAATATGAATATGACAAACAGATCACAAACCAGGCTGGAACAAATATTTCACTGGGCAGTGACACTGGCAGTAAAGTCACGGTACGTTACTGAAACGCATCATACAGCATTTGGAATGACCCAGGTCCCCCCCCCCCCCATATTTAGATGCTGTCAAAGTGAGATGGGATCAAGAGAGCAGCTTCCAGATACTGAGTAAACAATGGGAGACCCACTTAGCAAAGGCGTGGAAGGTAACGGCATCCCCAACGCGGGGAGAGTTCCGTTTGAATGATTTTAGTGATTTTTTTTTCACCCTCCTACACTCAGTAGACACTTTGGAACCACTTTCACTGCAGATTGCTGACATTAATGTGGGGGAAGCGGCTCGTATTATAGTGGATTCTGGGCATGCCCTCTCCTTTTCCCATTTTGACAACAAATTGGATGAGAAATGCAAACTATAATTCATATACAGCTTGCTACAGTCTTTAATGACGTGGTACTTGGTTTTCCTACCCTACTGAGAGGACCTAAAAAACACCACAAGCTAGGTAATATTTTTAAGAGTTGCAGGACTAAAATGTATTTCGTTTAAATGGTTGACCCCGCAAATATCTACCTTGGAACAAAGAAAGCAGAAAATTACTGAGTTTGAAACAATGGAATGAATAACAGCTGATCATGATTTGAACAGGCAGATGTTTCTGGAGCCCCTGACACTTACACATTTCAGGGGCTGCTCAGAATGAAACCCCTGTAGAATACAGTTCAGCCTGATCCCTGTTCATTTTATACAGGGGAGGTTACTCCTCCCCACCAGTGACACTCAAACACTAACAGAAACTCTCGGTCCCCCACTGAATAAAGAGGGGTGAATGCCACCGGTCACCTCAGGACTACTAAATATTCACAATGACTACTAGGACTGTTTCAAAAGAAAACATATAAAATTACTATTTACATGAAACTGGGAACATGGTCAGTGTGGGGCTACAGTTTGGTTCTTCATGTTTTTTTAATTCATTGTACAAGTTGAACACTGACATTGTTGATTTTAACATCCCCCCCCATTATGTCATAGGTGGCAAGAGAGGACTTAGAAACATAGAATTTGTCAGCAGAAAAGGACCCCTTGGCCCACCCAATCTGCCCAGAAGGTCCTGCCTAGTCTGTATCCACAGAACCTAACTGGTTGTCCGCGACCCTCCAGCCTCTCTGCTAATATTCCCTTATGTCTATCCCATTCATGCTTGATGCCCGCTACTGTTTTCACCGCTACCACTTCCGCTGGCAGTCTGTTCCAGGCGTCCACCACTCTTCCAGTGAAGCAGCACTTCCTTACATCCCTCTTAAATCCCCCCTCCCCCGCCACTTCCTCTCATGCGCTCTGGTCTTGGTGCTCTACGTATTCAGAAATAATAAACTTGAAGTTAAAAAAAAAAAAAAACCAGAATAACTTTTCTTGACAAGTACAACTAAAGCAAAAAAAGGACATTAAGCCTTGTTTGCTTCACTAAAATAAACTGCAGTGTTTATTTTATTTCAGGTAATTGTACGGGAAAAGCACAGCGATGTACAAATTCAAATGTGGTTTAAGTTCTCTCTCTTTTTCTCCCTCCCCCTCCCTCCATTGTTTTACAAAAGCTGCATCAAAGGGAGACCACAGAGGAAAGATTTAGGTTTCTCGTTCGCTCATGAAGAGGTCTGTGGCAAACCTGAGCATGCCCACAGGGACATAACCACTCAGTGCAGCTAACAGTGCTTTTGAAGATATACTTAACAAATGAAAAAAAAACACTTAATGTCAGTTAACATGTCAGCGCTGATAAGTAAAGGCAACCATTTTTGGAGAAGAGTCATCATGACTATCCAATTACAACCCGTCCGTCCCCACCAAAAGCGATATTTTGCCATTAAAATACACTTAGATTTGCACATGGAGAAACAGACCGACACTCAACAGAGCAGTAAATGGGTTACGAATAAGGAGCGACGTGTGACCACAAAAATTAAAGCAAGCCACAACAAAATGTCAAACAGCTGCCACGGGTGGTAGTTTTTTTTTTTTTTGGGGTTCAGACAGCCCTACAAAAGAATCTGTATCCTGATACCCATGATACTTTGCACTGGGTTTAAGGCTTTCGAGTGCACACATGTGACTCGAGAGTGAGATGCTTACAAACTACCTCTCTCTCATATGCAACCTCTCTGAGTATACAACACATCTGTTTTGGCCAGGCAGTGGGTTAAAAAGCCTTTAAGAGTTGGCCAATGGTACAAAATCCAACCCTGGTCAGTAACCGTAACAGCTTTTATATATGAAATGAGGGTGACCCCACTGAAATTGTAGACAGCTTTAAATATTTAGGGATTATTTGAGATAGTAATCTTACATTTGAATCCCATACTAAACATGTTTTAAGTCTGATTCATCAGAGACTGGGCCTTCTATTTGGGATACGTAATGTTTTGGTACCTGAATCTCGAAGACCGTGAGCCCATAGTCTAGTCTCTCCATCCCAGTCAGACGTGTCCTGCTGGTCAAGTGGATCTTCCCAGTTGTTGACTACGACGACATTATCTTCAGCACAGCCCCAGCCACCTCCCTCACTAAACTCGATGTCCTATTCAACGCCTTCTGTCGCTTCGCCTCCAATTGCTCCCTCCACACACCACTGCAATCTCTACTCCTCCTCCTGCATGTCCCTCCAACCCCTGTCACAGAGAAGCTTGTCCCACTGCTACACTTTCATCTCCAAATATTGGTTTGGAACTCTCCCCTCCTACCTCTCCTCTCCTATTTCCAGCTACTCCCTCCCCCTACAACTCACGCACAAATCGTCTCCACTCCTTCACCCTCCCACAAGTATGCACCTTGGCCAGGAAATTAGCCTTCTCTTACGGACTCCCTTCTCTCTGGAAGAATCTCTCCCCTCAAACCGCCTCACCCCTTCCTTTCCTGCACTTAAGCGCCTTCTCAGGCCAACCCCTACTACATCGTGTAGTTGTCCACGGCCGTAATCCACAACCTTACTATCCCCCCTTCCCATATCCTACTTAAGTGGTGTCTGCAGGTTTTCAATTTTTGTCTCTATCTAATGATCGTATCTCCTGCATTATACCCTGTAATGCATCACACTAATGTAAACTGCATCATACTGTAAGTATATTCTGTTTTATACTGTATATCTTATTTCTATTATGTAATCAAGAATGTACTCTGTATTATACTGTATATCCTATTTTCTATTCTGTATTTCACTGTACTTTGTTGTATTTGCACCCCCTGTCCCCGGGTCGCACCTGAAAACGAGCTTCTACTCAGTGTGCCTTTCCCAGTTACCAAATTTTAAATAAATAATACTCAGTGTACTGGACAAAGGACTTACTGGTCTACTCTGCAACTGGTGACAGTGTTCTGACTAAACTGAAAGTCACATATAATAATGTTTTCCAATTTATTGCTAACCTTCTGTGGAGAACTCATCATTGTTTTTTTGTTCTGTTTTTTCCAATTGTTTAACCATTGTACCTTTAAAACAGCAGGCTTCCTTTCACTTGAAAACAGATTTATTTTTATTTATTTTATTTTTTGGTAACCGGGTAAGGCCCACTAGGCACAAGTGTCTGTTTTCAGGGGCAGCCCGAGAGCACCGGGGTGGTTAAGTGACTTGTTCAGAGTCGCACAGTATGCAAGTGGAGGTTGTGGGAATCAAACCTAGGTCTGTTGAATGTACCAAGCTCATTCACAGCTTTTTACTCTAACCTCTAGGCTATAGTACCAGCCCTAATGCAACCTAAGACTGGGTTCCATGCTCCATAAGGGAATTATTGGTCAGCTTCCCCAAACAGTTATTTCACTGTTCCCCAGGGCCATCAATACTCAGGAATCAAGATCACAAAGCAAGCATGTTTTTAGAAACACTTTTCTTTAAAAATCAACAGGACAAAAATCTCCATTATTCAGGGCTCCTACTTTTTACAGTTCCATACCTAATGAAATTGTCAACTGTACAACAATCAAATATTTTAAAATCAGACAAACAGTAGCTCGCTCTACAGAACAAATGCACTTGTATTTAAAGTTTAACCTTGTGTACTGTATATTGTAGCTATGTTTGCATGTTGTATTTATTAGGGGGGGTTATCTGTATCCTTGTACTTGTCGCAAGTAAAAACAGGCGTGTTGCTCGTTGGCTAAAGTATAAAAAAATGAGAAATGAGATGCAGTGGTTCCAGATCTGAGTCTAGCAAACAGGTATCCACAACCCATATCACTCACTGTTGGAGCCAACGGCAGCATTGTTAGTGGCCTCCCATGACAAGCCAAGGACTGAATGTGCATGGAATACGAATACCTCTAACCAACTAGAGGGGGTCCTGCTATGACACGGTTGAAGCACAATGGAGAGGCAGCATGGGGAAATGCTTGCAATTGACCCATGGCACCTTTAAATTTGCCCTGAAGGATCACCTCCTGGTCCCCAACCACCTGCAACTGCTAAAAACATAGTCCTTTGCTGCGGGCCCTCGACTTCTGTGCCAGCGCACCCATCTCTACCAATAGGTTGCAAGCTTGACTATCCAATGCAAAAAGTCCCCTCCCTTTTTTTTAACTTTATTTATGCCCCCCTTAGGCTGGCGACCTTACCTCTCCAGTGGGACCTCACAGTGCGGACTGTTCCCCGCCTGCCTGAAGCTCCAGACTCCACTCCATGGGCAGGGGCCCATCTCCCGACCGCCACACCTGGCCGCCCGACCCCCCAGCTCTGAGCCCCAACAGGGCGGGACCGCCGACTCCACTGGCGCTCTATCTAGAATTTAGTGAAGTGCCAGGGGATGGAGGGAGTTCCCAGGATGGAGCCAGAAGCCCGGCATTGGGACCGACCACTGGTCCCGCCTTCGCCTATCAGGTGCCGAGGATTTTCACGTTTTCTTGTCTCCCCCCACCCGGGCGGAGCTCGGACAGGCAATGACGGCCAACGTCCATCGAGCTCTGCCCCCAGTGCCATTTAGCAGTGTTGCCTTGTTCCTGGCTACCCCCGGCCATCACCAGGGGTCGCTCAGGAGCGACGCAGTCCCTATACCCTACCCCGGGAAGGGAGAGCTGTGCAACGGACGCTCAATCCCTTCCCGCCGACCCCCGAAAGCCCGGGCTCATTCCTGAACCCGGGTTGCCGGTGTGGCGCGAGGTAAGGCATCTAGTGCCTTAACCCTCAGCACCATCGGGCCCGCTAAGAGTTCCTCTTGATGTATTAAAATTGCACTTGCACAAACTGTCCTTATGTAACCCCTAGATGGCGCTATCCCAGGGGCTACTACCCCTGCCTGATTTGCCACTAACAGGTTGAGGGGCCTGGATCCAATGGCGGGTGCCTCCACCCAGAGGTCAGGGTTTACAATAGTTAAACTAACTTGGTCACAGCCCTCTGGGACACTGCAACCCCCCTTTCTTCCCATTAGTGGCCCACACAATACATCAGAATTACCTTTACAGTATACACTTCACCCCCAGGACTGGTTCCGCACTGGGACCTCCTGTGAAATAAGATACAGTGCAACAATACAGTACAGTACTTTAACATAGACAAATACCTCAGGCAGTATAACTTTGCTGAAACAAGCAGCTCTGATTTATTTAGGGGATATAACAAGGACAGGGGAAATCAGGTTAATTAGCTTATCACTCTACTCATCTACCTTATGGCTCTGTGCAGGCCTATCCTCATCAGTTACTGTCCCTGGGTACCCAAGCCCTAGTGGCTAGTCCAAACCGTGGCAGCTGGTAGGGTCCTTCACACAGAGAAAAGGAGAATTAAACAGTCAGCAGTATAGTAATTCCATTTGGATTTAATGTGGCAATTCAACAGGGAGCCAACCTGAATTAGTACTTCACACCTCCAAATAAGATAGGGTCCTTCAATGTCAGCAGGGCTACTCTTGAGCTCCAAGAGACTCCTCACATTTATATGGTAAACAGTCACAGGCAAAAGTCACTTAATGGCAGCAGGATTCACTTGAGGTACACAAACCTCTTCACACATTTATATGGTAAAAAGAAAGCACTATACCAGGCAGGCTGCATCTGTATCCCGATCGCAATTACTGCACAATACCCGGGAGAACACACAGCAGATTCAGTTCCTGACAGACCGAGTGCAATTTTCAGCAATTCCTCCAGTCTTCTACAGGGTGAGCCTGGTTTCTACTCTTCAGATATCCTTTGATTCTCTTCACAGGACGGATTCAGTCCTAACAAGCTGCAGACCGGAACTCTGGACCTTACACATGTTTTTTGACTAAAACTGTGCACTGAAGGAGCACAGGGTTCCTTTCCCCTTCACTGCCAAAGCTCAACTGAAACTCCCAACAGACAAAACGCACTGCACTTTGAGTTCCTCCCAGTTCTTGACTGGATTGGCTGTCACCACAATAGACTGCTGCTGTTGGTCCAAAAGGCCAAAGTCTAAACTACATCTCCCAGAGTCACTGCCCATACAATCCTCTTTGTGGCTGGCTCAGATTATGAGTCCAAGTTCTGATTCGTCCAAGGCACCATTTTAGAGCTAGCTACCCCACACTGATTGGTCCAGTTCAGCAGTTCAAAACTAGAATGGGAACTAGGCAAACACAGTTCTGACTGCAAAGAAAGCAGGTTAGACAAACTGTATTTTCATTATTACTCTAAATTATTTCTGGCAAACAGTTACATCTTTCAGATAGGTTCCCTTTGCACCTCTAGTGACTGCAAAAATGGAGTGAATTGGCAGCAGTTCGAGTGGTACTCAAACAGAGAAACACACAGTCCCCATACAAACTAATTATGTCTGCAAGCAGACAGCTCTTAAAGAGACAGTACCAGAGGCTCTAAAAACACTCACTGAAAAATGGCTTAAACGCCAAACACCATTCAGGCTTGGCGCATTCAAGCAAGCTCCTGGAAGTCTTTTGGGAACCCCCATTTGCAGGGGGGTTACACCTATGTTCTTCCTCTTTAGTAAGTATGTAAAAACTTGGGTCACTACTTTTCTCTGTACAGTGTATGCACTATCTGTATGATGCACCCTGTCTTTAAATAGTACTGTAACTAACTCGTGGTTGCCCCTAAAAATGGGACTTGTGTTCCGGTGGGCCTATCTGGTCACCAAAAAAAAAGAAGTAAATAATTCAGGTAAGTAGACTGTCATGCGTCCGATACCTTTCACAGGCATTATACATTAAATGTAAAGAAATTAAAAAGAAACAATTTGGCAACATTTTATTTAAAAACAAAGTAATAAAGATTGGAAAAATTAACTACCTGCTTTTTTCTTTTGTTTCTGTAATTATCAATGACTGTTCGAAATGTCTACAGAAGCAGTCATTGCATCTCAGATTGCAGTTTTTCTGTTTTCCACTTCTCATTACATTATTCAGTGCCAAGCTGTCCTTCAAGTCAACAAAGGCCGCTGGTCTGGTTATTGTTGCAACACGAAACTGTAATAACACAGTCTGCATCAAGGGAGCAGGCAGAGCAGCTGCAGAATAAAACACCCTAAAAATACATGTCCGTAGCTGACGGCACTGTCAGCACCCTGCTGCTTCCACACACCAGTGCTGTCCTTCACTTATTAAAAATTAAGGACTCATGGCATACTGGTGCGATATTTTAGTACTTTCCGCACCACAGGCACGTAAACACATACCTAACGTCATTTCCATCTGCCATGCAGTTATGTAAATTAGCAAATTCTTTGGCCAAAAGTTCCTTTCTTAACAGTGAAAGCATATGGGCTTAAGCCATGGAGCAATGCCAAATAAAAGGCTATGTAAGCAAGACTGATATCCAGTTCTCAGAGCTAGTGGCTGGCATGGTATGCTCATCTTCACTATGCAAATGGTATGTGTGCATAACTGCCCGAGGCGAGTGTGAGAAATGAGAATGAGATTAATCTGATCTGTTTCTAAACATAAACTAATTACAGGCCAAAAATGACAATGAGGATAGACACTTATGTTTCAGGTGCAACATACACCAAGTACATAAAATGTATTTATTTATTAATTAAAAGTTTCACCAGGAAAGGCACACTGAGCAGTAATTGCTCGTTTCCAGGTGCGTCCCGGGGGAGAGGGGTAGGAAAACAGCAATGAAAGTACAGTCGAATTAACATTCAGTAAAAATATGTACAGAATAGGACAGATTATAGTATTTCTCATACAGTAAAAAGATAACAGAACAGAATTTGGGTTTATATAGCACTTTTCACACACACTGTATCCAGAAGCACTTTACAAAGCAATGAGTAAGATACTGGTAGTGCAGGGACTCCAAGAGACTGTGGTATGCTTGCAGGAGCCAATAAACTCTGTTTTTTGCCAATCAGCTGTCCCTCAATGCTAAGAAAACTGTTTCTGTGTCATCTGGCAACAGGAACTGGCTAGACAGATCACTTCCTCTACCCCCCCAATGAAACCCTCAATAGTGCTGCAATTGAAGAAGTCTCTTCGTTCAAATACCTTGGTGTCTGGCTAGACCATCATCTGGACTTCTCCAACCATGTGGATGCTATTCTTCAGAAACTACATCCTAAAGTTAGTACACTATATAGGAACAAAGTGTGCATCCTGCCTTCTGGCACACAGAGAGCGAGATCATCCTTAAAATTATCCTCCCACTCATTGACTACAGCGATGTTGTGTGCAGTAATGTGTCAAAATTCACCCTAGCCAAACTGGAGCCCCTCCACTTCTTCTGCCGGTTGGCATTTGCTTGCCCTCCCCATACTCTCCACTGCTCCCTTTACTCTTCTCTTTCATTCCCATCTCTTGTAGCCAAACACCTCTCCCACCATGCCTCTAAATTCTGGTTTGGCTCGGACCTCACTTACAGTACCTTACCTCATTCTTGACTTGCTGTATCCCTCCTCATCCACATACTCCCACAGAAACTCTGACACTCTCCCTCTCTTGCATTAAGTCTTCTGCAGGTCAAGCTATATATGCCTTCAGATTCTGCAAACTTTGGTCTAACCTTCCCCTTGTTATCCATTCTGCCTCCTCTCCTTCATCCCTCAAATCCCTCCTCTGTGATGTCACTGTTCACACTTGTAACCGTTCCCAACACCTTCCATTTCAACTTGGTTTCCAGTTGACACCCCCTTCACTGTGCACTTTATTATATACTCCTCCTTCTCTGTATAGCGGGTGGGGGGGCAGTGGGTTAAGCCTCTGAGCTGCAGGTCTGGAGACCTGGGTTTGAATCCCACAGCCGCCTAGGTGCATACTGTGTGATCCTGAGCAAGTCACTTAACTTCCTTGTGCTCCCAGGTCGCATCTAGAAACAAGCATCGACTTAGTGTGCTACATAAGCATTAATCCCTGAGACAGGAGGCATTTCCTAGGAATTAGTGCAAGGGGGAGCACAAGGCCAAGTACTTCCCACCACCCAACCATGCATTAATTCCTAGGAAATGCCTCCTGTCGAGGGGATTAATGCACTTGTAACATGGCTTTGTAAGTAGGTTACATTGCTGCAACGTTTTGTTAATTAAAAAACACAACTGTGTTACTTTTAGTGTGTCTTTACATGAGAACATTTTTGTTTCGACTATTACACATGTTGTTTCTCAAACACTACTTGTTTACATAGTTATTAATACAGTTTGGATTTATAAAAAACATGGTTCCATTTCTTAACTTGGTTATAAGGTATAACTGGTTATTGCAATGTTTTAAGTGGTAGAAAGCTTTTTATTTAACTCGTTTTCACATGTGTAACGATTTGGTTACAATACGCATTATGGGATCTGATGCTCATTTGCATAATGGTACAGATTATCAACTGTGCACGATTATCATTTGTTTTAAAACCATAGATTAATAGTAACAGTTCTCAAGTGTTGGTCATTCACTACGATTGCTCTTTCTCTAGCACAGCTTAAATATTTAATGCTTATCTGTTCTGGTGTCAGATAGCGCTGCTACACATTTGCTGAATCTAGTGTTGGAGACGGAAGTTGTGCCCCGAAATCAGTCGGTTAGAGATGCATGCTGGTGCAAATGTTTCACCCACTTCATTGTGAAGCTGGACATCTGAAAGGGGCTGGAATAAATCTCATGAGCTGGATTGACTACTGGACTACTTGCTCTGTTTATTGTCTACAGCATGCTCCTGCGTGGTTTGCAGCTCCTCGTTTGTTCTGCTGCTTGCTTTGTGTGCAGATCCTTCCGGCTCTATCACTGTGGATTTACTCACTACAGGTGGTGGTGGTGTTCTGCGACAAGGTTCTTGTGGTAATACCTGTTTGCCAGTAGCAGTCATAGCTTTGTGAGGATATGACTGTGCTGCTATATTGTGAGGGACAGGTAGAATGCTTGTAGTCACATGACTTGTGTGGCACTTGCCTATTACTCCACAGTAGGTCACTGGGTGGCTACCACTAAATCATTTTGTGGCTGATCTTGGTACTGTTCCACCGTGCATATCTAAGGAATTAATGCACGGTTGAAAACGGACCATGTGGTGTATTTGGTCCAATTACTTATCTTATCTTCCTTACTGTGAGTTTATTTATGCCATGTTACAATCCTGGTTAAACAATGTTCCCTTTCCCTCTGTGTTGATTTGGGTTTTGCCTCTTACACTTCAGTTTTAATGTTTTACTTGCACATAATTTTTTATTTGAACTGTTGCTATACATTTTACTCTCTCCTAGTTATTTCACCTGACTGTACCTGACATACCTGAGTTGTACCTCACCTTTGAAAGATTGCTTGAATTACACCCGTACTCAAAAAAGGGAACCCAAAAGACATTGCTAACTACAGGCCCATTGCGATTCTCTCGGTACGGAGTTAAATCCTTGAGAAACTAGTGGCTGGCCAAATAACTGACTACCTAACCAAACGTAATCTTCTCTCCGAAACTCAGCATGGCTTTAGAAAAGGCCAAAGCACCATGACTGCACTTCTGAAGTTTACAAATGATACCCTATCACACATGGATGCTGGGCAACTCACAGGGGCCGTCTTTATTGATCTCACCAAGGCTTTTGACCTGGTAGATCACCCCATGCTTCTAGCTGCTCTCCGTAACTTAAACCTCTCACCCTCTGTTGTCAATTGGTTCAGCAGCTACTTGTCGAACAGGACCCAAGCGGTGAAATTTCACTCCTCCCTGTCCAACTACTCCTCTATCAACATTGGAGTGTCTCAGGGCTCCATTTTAGGGCCCCTTCTCTTCTGTCTTTTTATTAACAACATTGCACATATCTTTCAACACTGCTCTCCCATTCTTTATGCAGATGACCTTGTCTTTTATACCAGCTCCTCCAGTATGGCCACCATTAACACAATGTTGACTGCTGACTTTAGGAATGTCCAAAACTGGCTGAGTGCCCATCAACTTGTGCTAAATGCACAAAAGACTAAAGCTATGTTGCTAGGTTCTGCCCCAAAGCTTAAGGCCTGCTCTGTGCCCCTGATGGTCTGCAATTCAAAGGGTACTCTAATTGAATCCGTTGAGACATTCAAATATCTGGGGGCCCTACTTGACCAATCCCTTGATTTCAGCTCGCATATAGAGGCTATGTGCAAAGCTGTCAACTCCAAGCTGGGTGTGGCCTACAAAACCAGCTACTTACTCACGCCATCTGCTAAGCTAGCTATAGCCAGAGGGATTCTTCTCCCTGCCCTTAACTATGGTGCTCCTATTTTTGCCGCAGCTCACAAAACAACCCTGCAGAAATGGGACGTTACCTACAACAACATTTGCCGTTATGCCTCCTCGTCTAAGGCATCATTGTCAACTATATAGTGACCTTAAATGACTCTCCACCTCTGCTAACAGGAAATACTCCCTTGGCACACTCACTGACTATTATCAGGGAACGAACTCCCCTCTCGCTCACAGCATTACTTGCTCCTTCACACTCCTCTCGTGGACTTCAATCTAAAAACAAATCTCTGCTGAATGTTGCCAGATGCCACACTAATAAAGGTTTTAGTGCCTTCCAGAGTGTTGCCCCTAGTTAATGGAACTCACTTTCCCATAGCCTTAGATTGTTGAAGTTCCATAGTTGTTTCAAACGAGAACTGCGTCGGCACTTAGTGCCTGCTGACTTGTGCACTTGTTTTGACCCCACTTGATACTGTTGTGTTCCCCACCCCGTTGCTACCTATGCCCTCCAAAATCTCTCCACTGCCACTCACCACCTCATCCCTCTACCTACATCCCTTCTATCTCTGATCCCCTCCCTCCTATCCCAGTGAACCTACCCTTCTCTCCTGTATTACCCTGACCTTTTTTGCCAAATTCCTGCTGCGTTTCTCCCTTGGCTTGTATCCTAGTTTCAATCTCTCCATGACTTGCTGCTTCTTTACCTATAGCTCCCTTACTACTTATACCTGTCCCTGTCTTTGACACTAATCGCTAGTGTCTCTGTCGTTGTTTACTTTCCTGAGGCCTTGTTTACGGCTGCCCTATGCCCTTTTATTTTCACTACCGTTTCACGTTGCCTAAGTTATTTTTATTAAGACACTCATCTCCTGCAATGCCCTGTATGTCCCTGTTTTTTGTTATTGCCTATTGCTTCTCACTGAATGTACCTGCTACGACCCGTTTTGTCCCTGTTTTTTATCCAAACTCATTGCTTCTCACATAATGTACCTGATATGTTATGTACTTTTGGAACAATGTTTGCTTTTCTGTGTTGTACTCTCCCGGGCCGTGCCTGAAAATAGTCATGATATGGCTAGTGCACCAACCTGGTTAACAAAAACTAAATAAAATAAATAAATGTTCATTATATGCTAATCATGTTCTTCACAACTGTGTTGAAATATTGCTCCGTTATTATTATTCCCTGTTTCCCTGCTGCAAGTAGGGAGCCCTCAGGATGCATCTGGAAAACAGCTGAGTTGCTATCAGCTCAGTATGTCTTTCCTGGCAAAACGTAATCAATCAATAAATATTTTACTGAGAGATTATCAGCCAGGATGGTAGGCATAACTGCCGTGCTTGTTACAAAAGTGCTATGGGGGTTTAACCTCCATCTGACAGCCACCAGAAAGGGGTAGAAGGGACCTTGGTTTAATGCCTCATCCAAAAGATGGGACCTGAACCTTGCACAAGAGCAGTTTGACCTCGAGTAACCGCAGGAGTGGTGTAAGCCATGACAGAAATGTCTGAGGTTAAACTGCTCAACTGCAGATGAATTATTTGTCCCATAAGGTCCCCGCTGTATATTCCATGTCTGCAACAGGCTAGGACCTAGCTGCTTTTTTTTTTTTTCCTTAACTTTGTTTTTCTCCTTCTTATAAATTCATGAAAGTTTAGTTATTTATTGGGGGGGTGAACTAGTGTGTGTGCACAAGGCTCTTGCCATCAACTACTATAATTGCTGATACAAAGGAGCTGACAGTGATGTTGATGTTGCGACACAGTGATGCTCTGATGTCATCAGTGATTGGCAGAGTGAGTTAATGATGTTCCCTGGTGTTTCAGCAACCCCATGTTAAATACATAATGTTTTGCCTAGCACATGATGGTCCTCTAAACTTTTAAAATCCACAAAACAAACAGGTTGCCACGCTTGTTTTAAGTTACATGGTGAGACTTAATCCCTCTTTATGGAACAAATTCATGAGGAGTCAGATTGTTTTATGTAGTTATAACATAATGAATAATGTATGGGTAACCATACACAACAAGCATGTGTTTCCATCGATGGGTAGAGATAACAGCATATGGGCTTCAACAGCGAAGCTCCAGAGGTCCATGCTGTTATCTCAGCCCAAGATGTAAACACAAGGCGAGTTGCGTATGGTCACCTATATTTTATTTTATTTTATTATAGTATATGGTTTTGTAGAGGGAAGTAGCGAGTGGGATATGCAAGCAGCACCGGTACAGAGAGCATACTCAGTGAAAATGAAAGCGGGCTGGCAGGTGGGAGACAGCGCAAGTAGGGAGTGCTTGGTGAAAGCAGGTGGGAGACAGCGCAAGTAGGGAGTGCTTAGTGAAAGCAGGTGAGAGACAGCGCAAGTAGGGAGTGCTTGGTGAAAGCAGGTGAGAGACAGCGCAAGTAGGGAGTGCTTGGTGAAAGCAGGTGGGAGACAGCGCAAGTAGGGAGTGTTTGGTGAAAGCAGGTGGGAGACAGCGCAAGTAGGGAGTGCTTGGTGAAAGCAGGTGGGAGACAGCGCAAGTAAGGAGTGCTTAGTGAAAATGAAAGTGGGCTGGCAGGCAGGCGTCAGCATGAATAGGGAGCGCTCAGTGAAAATGAAAGCGGGCTGGCAGGTGGGAGACAGCGCTAGTAGGGAGTACTCAGTGAAAAAGAAAGCGGGCTGGCAGGCAGGAGTCAGCACGAGTAGGGAGACCTCAGTGAAAATTAAAGCGGGCTGGCAGGCGGGAGTCAGCGAGAGCAGGGACACAGGTGCCCTTAATTTCAGAACATGCACAACAACATCTTTAGAACGTGTACAACTTTTCAACCACGCACAACAACATATTGAGAGCCTCTAAACTCAGAACATACAACAACTTTTCAACTGTGCACAACAAATTCTGAGAGCAGGGTTCATTTTTGGGTGGGGACTGGGACAACTGGCACACAGTTTTTAATTTTGCCCCACTTTTTATTCTGCCTTGGGGACAACCTGCTCACTGTTATAGAGGTTTTATACTGCAGTTTTATGAATTTGGGCTTGGTTTAAGAATATGACCCATTGTTGTTTTTATTTGACCCTTTACTTTTTATACCCAGTGAGTCAGTGACCCACATAGATGAACATCTGAAATGTATGAGAGCCACTGAATTCCATACACAATTTATTCATTTATGTCTTTGTTTACCAGGTAAGTGCACTGATCCAGAGGATCTTTTCCAGTCACGACCCGGGCACAGGTGGCAAACAATACAGAGAAACACAGCAGCACACAGCAGTACATACACATACAGTAAATATAATCAAATACAGTAAATTCACACCTCAGGCACGAGGTGGTGTGGAATAAAGTGATAGCTTAATGGACACAGGATTAGGCAATGGACTAGCACACATTTATTTATTTATTTAGTGATTCGGAAAAGACCTTTGAGCGCAAGCTCTTTTACAAAGGTTCCACGTCATAGATTGCAAAACAAAGTACAATAGGAGAAAGCAAAGGTACATCACAATGAACGATACAGCTTGGATTCAGAACTTACAGAATAACTCAAAACATAGGTACAGGTTAAATAACAAGAAAAACACTTTATTGGGGGGGGGGAGAATAAGCAGCCACAAAGTGCCTTGTCAGTAGTTCAGAGAGATGGGGATAGCTGGCAGTGGGGTGAAGAAAAGAGGCACGAGAGAGAGGTATGTACTGCGGTGGAGGTAAAGGATGGTGGAAGAAGGGCGATAAGGTATAGGGAGAAATGGTGGGGGGAAGGGAGGCTAAGCAGAGAGGACATGCTAGAGTAAAATGGTGGGGTGTGAGGGGCTATGGTCAGGCAGTCTGCATTAGTAGTGACTGTTAGGGAAATTCACGCATAGGTGCCGGAACGGGGGGGGCCACTAGGGCCATGGCCCTACCACTTTCATAAGTGACCCTATCAGTTTTTGCAATTATGTTAATGTATTTAATAGGAGAGACTTTACCCCTTACATCCTTGGCCCTACCACCTTTCAAACCATTCTGGCACCACTGAATTCACGGGACTGTGAGTTGGGGAGGAGGTGGCGGGTGCTGAAGAAGCATGACGTAAACTGATTGCTGGGGCAAGTCATGAGAAAGAACAGAGGGAGGGGGGTACCTGAGGCCTGCCTAATGCATGCTAGGCGGCAGAGGGAGCAGGTGTGGCTGGACTCAGGGACAGGTGCACTTAGAGAGTGTTATTAGGTGCTGTTTGAGGTCAGTTTTGAATTGTGCCAGACAATTGGTGACCAAGAGGTGCCCAGGGAGTTCATTCATCCATACACAGTGTGAAAGTGAGCAATATGTAGCAAATATAGATATCATGAAATACAGGAGCCACATTACATGGTGCAGAAGAACATATGCAGCATTTTAATTATGACATGAAACCAGTTTAGTACAGGGTCATCAGTAAAACTGTGCAGGTTGATAAGAGTCAGATACTCTTATCAGTTTCAGAGGTTGGAGGGAAGGAGGGTTATAAGACAGATACAGAGATGAGAGAGGGGATGATTGGAGGGCAGAGGTGGAAAGGAGACACAGGCATAAGCCCTAACTATATACCACATCAAGGTTTTAGGTGTCAATGTACTTGTGAAAGAAAAAATGAAACAAGGGCACATCAATTGTCATGATGTTTACTTCATTTTTTTGTGTACATGCAAAAATAAAGAGTAACTTATCAATATTACAACACCTTCGGAAACTACCACTGCCCAAAATGGGGGAAATACTTGTATGTTTTCATGCATAAAACAGTTTCAGTCCCATGTCATTTTCATAAAACCTTTCTGACAGATGTAGAATACAGTTGTGAATAAAGTAAAAGAAAGAAATATAGGTATTGCCATGCTTATATCTGCTTCCAAAGTTGCAATTTCAGAGGTGGTCAGCACAGTACAAATTAACTGAAAGATCCCAACAGAAATTAAAACGTGCTCAAAAGTTATTCAAACAATCCATATGTACACGTGGAATGAGAAGGACGTTAATATTAAAGAAACAGAGTAACCAAAAACAGACAAGACATGTAGCTAAAGCGCCTTGAATGATGTCAACGACTGCAATTGTAGGAGCTGACTTCCTTGCTAGCATCCTGTATATACTGTATTCTTAGCTAGACATGGCATAATAGGATAAATCAATTATTCTAATAATGTTTCCATGTATTTAAGAATGAACTTGTATTGGTACACAGCCTTGAAAACATTTTCGGGTGCACCAGAAAAATGGGAATTTAAAACACCAGAGAACATCTTTAAGAAGAATTTTCTTGCCAAAAAGATGGACAGGTTAACAGTATGGGAGTAGACATTACTTAACCCTACTGTAGTACCTTTAGCAAGGGAAGCACTATTCGCCTCTCTTGACCAGCCAGGGATCCACGTGAGGACCATCCATTTTTTATAACAGTATAGTGATGTGTATTCTATCATGCCCTACTTTGTTTTCAATTGTTTTTTCAAGATTGTTACTGCAGTGTTGCAGGTTATATAAGTTTGGTGCTTGTAATGATCAGGTACTGAAAGTTCAGCTTACTGGACCTCGGTGCATAGACTACTTACATGCCATTGTAACAGTGTACTATGTCTGTGTAAGCTGTCCTGTATTGAAAAAGGAAAAATTAAGAATAAAGCAAGTATAAAATAGAAAAATTTTCTGTGGAAAACTGATGGCAATTGTTAGCGAGTGAGAGAGAAGAGGCTGGAGTGCAGGATGCAAGATCGTGGCACAGCTATTCTGTTCAGTGCTCGACAGGTCTCTTTTTTTTTATTAAGAAAAGGCACTTCTGTTTCATTCATATGCAGTGCGGCATAAAATTATTGATGCATGCTGTAGAGCGGAGGCAGTTCAGCAGAGTGTCCACATGTATGAAGGGTGCGGCAGTGACAACAGGGATGAAACTGAAGCCTGCTGAAGAAAAAAAGTTAGAAGAAAGACAGACACAAGGGTGTTTGTGATCTGGCAAGTAGTGGGTTGTTACTGGGAGTCACATGTGGGGCAGTGAGTGAGTGGATGTAGTGATGACAGTATGAGCGGGGGGGGGGTCTCTGTTAGAAGTGCTGGCAGGAGGGGGTGTGATACAGCTAAGGTTCCACAATTTATGGGCGAGGAAAATAAGACTATATATATATATATACACACACGGAAAACTTGAGTTGTACTTGACCTCTGACTTCACAAGTGGCAAACCAGTAGCTCATCTCATATCTGATGTATGCAACAAGACCTGAAAGTTTCATAAATAAAGCACTAAACAAGTGATTTTCTTTTTCATTCATTGTTTTTATGCTTGTTTCTATGAATGGAATGTCTCTGAAGAATGTGTTAAGTAAAGATTGTCAAGGTAACATTGTTATGATGTAAGATGGCATGTCCTGCTGCTATTGGTTAATTATCAATATATCAAACTGCTATACCCAAGTGGTAATATCTTGGTACCCAACAGGTGATTATCGTGATGTCTTCAAACTTAGCTGAAAGATATCACTAGTTTTCTTTATAAATTTATACCCACACCTGTTGTACACATACATACACATGAATTCAGTTTTCCAACTCAGACCGCACACACACACATATATATATAGATACAGATATACATAGATAGATAGATATACACACACACATATCTCAATCATCACCACCACAGCAATCCTAAAACAGGACTATAGCAGGGTTCATTTCAGATATTTGTCTATGTGGGACACTGACCCACTGTGCATAAAAACGAGGGGTTAAAAAGCACCTTTGTTCCATTTCTAAACTGCCCCCAAACCCTCTGTAGAAGGATCCTTAGGCCGCCCTCCCTCCCAATCTGCAGACTGGATTAAAACACTTTTCTAATAGCAGGCTTTAGGAAGGCAAAGGATCATATTTTGGCTCTGTAGAGCTAAAAGCCTGACCCCTTCCACTTCCGTATTTGGAGGTCCACCCCCACACTAGCACGTTTTGTGATGTAATAGGAGAGTGCAGTGGTTAACTCCATTGATTTCAATAGGGCTTCTCTTTTAAAGACCAATTTTGATATTTTAATGACCCGACTGGAACTAATCAAGGCCACTGCCCAACTAAGAAGGGCCTTCTGCTAAGAAGGATATGCAGTTGTATATGTCCATCCTGTATAATGTTTGTTTACATCCTGTTTTGTGATTCTCCTGGATCGTGCCTGCAAATAGGCAATGTCTTGTCTAGTGCATCTACCTGGTAAATACAAATTAATTAAATATATAGTCTGTAGATGCACAAAGAGACAGAAAAAGCACTTATGAAAATTGATTCCAGTACAGAAAATTATGCCCCGCCCCGACGCGGGGGATATGGAGGAGACAACCTGTCATCTCACCCCCCCACATATGCCAGATAAGCCAACATGCTCTTTTGCATTCATCACAGGGACACCGGTCTGTAGCTGGGCACACTGGGAGCTCAAAGCTGTATCAAGCTCCTGTGGGGTCTGGACTCTCTGAATGCACCAAATGCAATTAACCAGGTGATGTTATCTATTTTCTTTAAGCTAATACTGTACCTACATGGTAATATTCTCTAATGCCCTTTGTAACATGGCAAAAAAAAATCAATCATAAAGAAGAAAGGTGATAGGAGGAATACCGCTAGCTGGCACAGGAGCAACACGGCATTATGAGACGATAATGCCGTGTTGCTTCTGAACTACCCAAAATAGCCACAGGGGGAAAAAGAGCAGTAAAATGAAAAGCAGAGGACAAGAAATGAAAGGAAGTGTTGTGAAGTAGCAGTAGGTACACTACAGAAGTAGTATGAGCAGTGTTAGCTTAGGACTAGGAGAAAGATAGAACTAGGAAGGAAGAAATGTAGAGGGGAGAGAAAGTCAAAAATGTTCAGTTTATGTGGAGAAACAGTGATGGAGCAATGGGTAGATGAAGGAGAGACCACGGAGCGACAAATGGAAAGATTCCAAAGGACCAAAAATACAGGACCGGTCACACAGAGAAGACAGGAACCTGCACCAGAAGTAGTCAGGGAGATAGGATGGAACGGAGCAGAAGATGCAGGAGCACACGGAAGATCCGGAAACTAATTGCATTTCAAGAAGTTCATAGTGTATGGGACCATTAATTTCAATTATCCAGCCGCAAGTATAGACACAGGAGAGAGGAGAGAAAGTCGGTAAATGTGAGTAGTGAAAATAAGCGAGTATTAGAACCCAAATATGATCACGCAAAGAATAGGAGCAAGGGGGGCAAAAGTAAGCCAGCTGTAGGCAAATGAGAGACACAGCTAGATCGTGATGCAGTAAAACAGCAAAGCAGTGGTCATCCTAGGAACGAGAAAAAATGAACAGCCGATGAGAAATGTTCCCAATGTTGAGCAATCGTTATGAAACTCATAATTGTAGTAGTATATGAAACAGAAAAAAAAACATATATGTATGTAACTCAGGTTCAGTCACAGTTCTGAAAGTAAAAGGAAAAATCACAGCACAGCATACCAGTCTCCTAGTCTTTTGTCTTCTATGACTAGTAAGATGTGTACTCCATAATAACCATGCTGATGTCCATGTTACAAGTGCATTAATCCCCTCCAAAGGTAGCATCTAATGGGGAGTTAATGCATGGTTGGATTATGCTAGATGCCTCGGCCTCGCGCCCGTACAACGGTCCCAACCGCATTAACTCCCCATTAGATGCCACCTCCGTCGGGGATTAATGCTTACTTGTTTACCTGTCACAAAATTCAATAACAATAGAGTTGCAAAAAAAAAAAAAAAATTATGCCCCTTTTAAAATAATTAGACTTGCTACAAAAGGCTGCATCTTTTCTTGAAAATCAGTGTTTTATGCCTTGAAAAGATTTTTGCCATGTATTCCAAAGGACCCCATATTCCTCCTCTGTCCCCCATTAGATGAGGAAATTATCATTGATACAGTGGTGCCATAAATCCAACTTAACAAAGAATGGATTTGTGGCACCACTAGACAAACAATCCAGTTCCCACTCGGGGGAAGGGGGGAGGTAACTTGTTAGCAGAGTTAGGACACAGGAAAAGTTGCTGGATTTTTTAACTGGGGACAAGAGCTACAGCAGGACAAATCAGGCAGCCAGATGGCCAACGGCTACTATAAAAGAAGGGTTTGGCTACCAGATTTTGAAAGTTTCTGGCCAACAGGATTTTTGATCCCTTTAAAAGGATGGCCACTAAAAGTATTGATTTGGCCATCAAATTCTGAAAGCTAAAGCTGGACCAATGGCATAGAGGGTTGAGGCACTCTGCACCGTACCTCTCCCATGCCGGCGACCCAAGTTCAGGAACAAGTGCAGGCCATGGGGGATCAGACGTGGAGGGAGGGGGGCTGGGAGAGGACTGAGCGGCCTTCAGGCTGCTCTCCTCTCCCGGATTGGGGAGGTTAGCCTTCCTGACCCTTTACTGCCACAAGTGGAGGCTTGACGGCAGTGCAGGCAGATGGAGGGCTAGGCACTAGACTGGGTGGGTGGGTGGATCAGGGCCATTCGGGCCAAGGCGTGCATGCATGCCTCCATGCACATGAGCAACCTTGCACCGACACTCTGGGGAAGTACGGGGAGAAAACCAGGAGGAAAAATACCCTCAGCAACAGGACGAAGCCCAACCCTTCACAGGCTCCATCCCTGGGGCAGAGGATGACGGCGGTAAGGTAAGCCTCAGAGCCGGGTGACGGAGCTGGGAAGAGGGGGCGACTGGAAGAGGGTAGCCGACGTGTGAGGAAGAAAAACACAAGATGGAAAAAGGAAAAAAAAAATTGAAAGCTAGTGGACAAACTGACCACCAACTTACTACGTGATTTGTTTCCCCCTGCCAAGTGAGTGTTCAGGCCTTAACAATACCACTGAATTGGTTCCCTGTCTTTAGTGACAGTGATCTGTCACTGAAGTTTTCAATCTGTTCTGATCATTGTTCTTTTTTGTTTATTTTTATTTACTGAAATGTTTCATCAGGAAGGCATGCTGAGCAACAAGTTGCTTGTCTCCCAGTGCGACCTGGGAACAATAGGATAAAATACAAAGAAATGTTACTATATTGGAATACAATTTACTTACTTGCATACAATGACAGCAGGGGGGATTACAGTTAGATAACATTGGCTAACAATGCAACAGTTAAGTATAGTAGATATGAAGACATGTATAGCAAACTGGCAACAGTTGGTGACAGTGGTAACTGAAGATTTTAATGCAGAGAGACTAATGTTTATTGTAACACGGCATTATGGAGAGCCGTGCCAGGGCGCCACGCGATAGGTGGGAGGGCGTCACGTGGTGCAGGAGCAACACGGCATTGTGAGACGATAATGCCGTGTTGCTGTTGTGGGAAGCGCGTTCACGAGCCCAACACGGCATTATTTCTCATAATGCCGTGTTGCTGTGGCGCGTTCCGCGAGCCCAACACGCATTATCGTCTCATAATGCCGTGTTGCTCCTGGAGAGGGCAGACAGCCACTGGGGCGCAAGTAGCGCTGTGGGCTGCCGAGCAACAACGCTATAGAAATTTCTTGTCTCCGGTGCCTTTCTGCCATTCACTGTCCACAGTACTTGCCCTGCTAAACATCGACCTTCTCTGTCACACAGTGCATTAATCACCTCCAGCGTCAGGTTGTACGGTGATTAATGCCCGCTGGGTTGAACCTCGGCTTCCCTCATGCAACAACGCCTCTCAGCGGCATTAATCCACCGGTAGAGCCCTCCTCTGTCGGTGATTAATGCTTACTTATTCCTATTGCCCTTGATGGAGGTTAAGAAGACATTACATTAGTTAACAAAACATTATGAATTTGCCCAATTCAAAACTTTAATAATTTGTAGGACATACACAATGGCACTACTGTATGGCTGTGAATTTTTATTTTTTTTTTAAATATATGAGATAGATGCTACTGGTAAATGCAATATATATGTTTTGCCACTAGGTGGAGATATGGTCCCGCCTAGCTAGCTGAATATATACTTACCTGGATTTTTTTTTTTTTTTTTTTTTAAGTCTTTGGTAACCAGGTACGGCCCACTAGGCACCAATGCCTGTTTCCAGGGGCGACCCGGAAGAACGGAATGGTAAACTGACTTGCTCAGAGTCGCACAGTATGCAAGTGGATCATGCCTAGCTGTAACGTTTTCATAACGACTGTGTCTAACCTTATGGTCAAGTTTCAAAATATATTACATGTTGCACTTTGCTTTTTTAAGTGACCAGAGTCAATTCAAATGAATAGCCACACCAGGACCAGGCTTAGTGCTAAGCTCAACAGTCAAAGCAAGAGACAGCACCCAAACCAAGGACTGCAGTTTAAAACAGATAGCGTACTATTGTCACAAAAGCTGATGAAGCTTGGCAGTGGACCAAGTGAAGCGTAAGTTTTTGACTGCATTACTGGTCACTACATGTGACTTTTTCAGCCTTGAGATTTATGAGCACTGGAGCACTTTTGTGGCAATAAAGTATACTGTCTGTTTGAAACGGAAGTCCTTGGTTTGGGTGGTGTCTTTTACTTTGACTTGTTTAGTGACCACCCTCATTCACCTGGTTGTTTACACAATTGTTTTTTCAGGTGTAAATAACTCTAATAGCACTACCTTTGATAGGTGGGGAAGGTTTTTCAACAGAAAATACAATTTGTTTGCAGTAGATCTATATTTTAAAATAGAAATAATTTTTTAAATGAATCAGTTTTCTTAAGTAATTCTTTCTGTCTGCTGGTGTTTCAAAAGACTGTATATTCCTGTTTTAAGATTGCTGGGGTTCTATTGGTAAATGGGCAGTTCTGCTCGTTGCAGGAGTTGCAAGAAGTGGTAGGAAGGGATAAGAGGGATAGGGTCCGGTACTTCCAGACCAGGGCATATGTGGGAAGTTTGAGAATATAAAATAAAGGGTTGTATGAAGTGGACCCGGTAGAGGGGTTGATATATGCAGCTAAAAAGCAGGAAAAGGGGTTTATAGGCAAGGCTGCTAAGAGAGGGAAGGCTATATTACCAGATAGGACAATAAGGTCTAGGAAATTGTGGGAGAGGGACCTTGGGAGGGAGATATCGGACCAGAACTGGATATTGCTGCTACAGATGCACTCTGGAATAATGATATGCAACAAATATAAGGAGGCTTACTTTAAATTTATACACAGAGTGTACCTACCGCCAGTAATTGTACATAAGGCGCATCCTGAAGTGTCGCCCTTATGTGGAAGGTGTGGTTCGGAAAGGGGAACGTATGTGCACTGCTTCTGGGAATGCCCGATACTGCAGAGATACTGGAGGGAAGTAGTGGATAGGGTGGGGAAAATAGCCGGAAGGGAGCTGCCAATGGACCCTCTAGGATGTTTATTTGGAGTGGAGAATGGGAAGGAGGAGGAATGGGTACCGCTTCCCAGGTGGATTAGAGTGCTGTTGATCCTGGCTCGACATGTGATTCAGAACACGTGGGTTTCGCAGATAGCACCAACAGTACAAGGGTGGTGGAGGACGGTGTTACAGACATTGGGACTTGAGAGGCTGACGTATGTGATGGGAGGAAGGGAAGAGGGATTTGAAAGGCACTGGGCCCCGTTCTTGGCCTCTCTGACGGAGGAACAAAGTTGAATGTTATGGGAGGGTACAGGAGGATAAGAAAGGAAAAAAGGAAGTGAAGAAAGGTATGTGAAAGTAGTAAAGATGAAGTGGTGAAGGTGAGGGTAAATAGTATGGGAAGGAAGGCTAAGAGAGTAGATAGAAGTGAATGATAGAGTGTGGAAAAGAGTGGATGGAGCTGAAGATTGAAGGTACCAGGCAAGAGAATAATGGTTGCACTTTGTTTTGTATTGATTTGTTTTGACTTGATCTGATTGGATTTTATTTAATCTTATTTTAGAATACATTATTTGATATAATTTTAAACCAGTATAATCTAATGTAATGCAACTCTGTAGAAATCAAATGCAAGATTGTGTGGAATGAAGCGAAATGATTGATATCTGCGGGATATAATGGTGGTAACTGGATGAATAAGTTATGTATTTGACTGTGTGTAGTAGCTTACTGGAAAAACAAACAAAAATATTATAAAAAAAAAGATTGCTGGGGTGGTGATAATATGTCTAAGTGGCATGTGTTGGGAAGCTGAATTTATGTGTATATATGTAACAGATAATACACTATAGGGCATGTAGTCATGCTTTGATATAAGCAAACCCTGGTGTGTGCAGTGAGGCACGACGCTGCAGGCTGAGAGTGTCCAACCACCCAAAGCGTGCATGTATCAGAGCACGACCACACGTCCCGTAGTGGATTATCAATCTTATAAAATGGCCAAAATTGTTTTGGATGGGGGATGAAAAACAGAAAGGCGTGCAGGCACTGCAGATAATGCACAGTCATATGGCGTGTTTCATCCAATCAGGAGACAGCATTATTACCGATTTTCTCACCCTTTTATAAATATATATTTGCCCAGTTTCCTCACCCCCTTTTCATGGTTTGAAATCACCAATTTAAATGCGTTTTTTAACAGACTATTGCAAATACTGGCTTCCAATGATATTATATGGTGGGCCTTTTTGCTATAACAAGGAAAGCATTGATCTTAGTGAAGTCCAGAGGGATCTTGCTAACAACCCCTTAAAGTAGTACACTTTTAAAGACCTTGGTGAGTGAGGATGGCTTTGAAGAAGATTCACAGGATATGCAGCAAAATGTTAGGTCATTTTTGGGGTGTCATCTAGCATCACTGACTCTCTCTCGGTCAACGTAGTGTGTGTATGACATACCTTCACTGCACTGAATAAAGATAACAAAAACCTTATTTTGCTTTTGCTGCTGTGGCTGTGTTTTTCTGAGGGTACACCTGCTCTCTCTCCTCTCTCTCTGCAACTATGTTTTGTTAGTCAGCACCGCGGCTCCCCATGAGGTAATCTCTTCTTATTTTTCTTCCCAGCTGTGGAGTTAGGAACAGTAAATCATAGCAGAACTGTGTTGCTGCAAATTCTCTTGTTAGAGATAGTGTATGTACAGATACCCCAAATAATGTTGCATGTCACACACAGCAGATAGGTAGCAGCTAGTCTTTTACGAATGCCTGACTATTCCTGATAAATAACCACTGTGTTTCATCCTATATGACACTTAATTTGTACCAGATACAGTATTTGTGCTGCCTCTTGCCTTCATTTCCAACCTTCTTTATCTGAACTTCTGCTCTGATCATTAGACAGATGCACAGAATTTGCAGCAGGATAAGACCAATGGCCTATCTAGTCTGCTTGTATAGGGCCAATGATTTTCCACTTTCAAAAATGGCCAATTCCTGCTCTCTCACACCACCCAGTGCACTAGGCTGTGCCCTAATGTATTATGCCACCACTATGCCCACAGTGCCAGTAAATGCACAGTCTGACGGTTTCCCCTGAATTAACGGGCATTTGCACTGTGCAATCATTCTTTCTCCAGAGTGTGTATGATGTAAACAGACATGAGGTAGGCACAGTTCTTTTCATCGGCATGAAAGGTTTACAAAAAAAATTAAAAGAGATTATCACTAGAGGATATTGAAAACCCAACTGCGTGACCTGTTTGGTTGACCCATTTACTTTTATATCGATCTATGTTGCTATTAATAGCTGGCACGCCTGTATTTAAGAAGCACAAGTCTCTACTATCTTACTTTCCCTTGCCCAATCACAGGGTGAAATCGAGAAAAGCCACTGGTGATGGGCACCAGACAATTTCACTACAATGGTCATTCTAGTACAGTAGATGCAGTTTTAGACATATTCTTGCAGGCGATCAGACAGTGAAATAAATTTAAACATTCAGTTTTACCCACCGGAGCATAACAGCTATTATTTCTGCACACTGTTAGTGTCAAACACCAGTGATAGGTAGGAAATGGAAACAGAATCTCTATTGACTGGCCACAGAGCAGATGTGAAAAATCCTTCCCATTTCTGGACTCCAAGGCACCACATGGGTCTTTTTCAGACTGGCACCATTATAATTTAGTGAAACAGCCATTTTGGGTGTCAAGAGAAGTGCAAATCATTGATTCTGGGCATTTCATGACAAATGCCCATTTTCCGTGATTCCGTTCCACGATTCCATGATCTCAGAAAATCACTGGCCCTACTTGTATGCTTACCTGAAGCAGAAGTGACATTTCTGCATTGTTGATATTGGAAATTTCAGTCTTATACAATCTGTGTGCTTGAAGTAATAAAGAGGCCTTCAACGTCTGTTTACACTGAGCACTCTGCACCAGTGTGAGTGGTGCAGAGTAGCTGATCCACTGCCAGAGAGCAAGTATAAACACATTTGGGTGCCTTGTAAGCTGATTCATTTCCGCTCATGTGATATGCTGCAGAGGTAGGGCGCTGTAATGGTGCAGGAATTAGTCCCTATAGCCCTGTTTACATAACCGCTGTTCTCTGCACCGCGGTCTGTGTCGGCACCCCCCCCCCGACCTGAGTTGGTTGCTGCTCAGTTTACACAGCCCCTCTCTGCATAGATGTAAGACACGCTGGAGAGGGGCCCCAGGTCTGGAGAGGAGGATGCTGGGAGGCACAGGGGGATAGTGGGAGATGACTTGTGCATCAGAGTGAGTGCTGCAGCCTGTCCACATGTCTGCTTACACTGCTTTCTCCGGAGCATGTCCCCAGGTTTGCTGTAACTCGAGGAGAGGATCCAGGACCGGCTTACTATGACTGGGTAAGTGGCTACACAGCTGCATTTGTACCGCATAAACCCAAGGGCTTGAGCTGTTACAGTGCAAATGTAGCTGTGAAAACTAGTTTATGTGAATGCTCCATGCATTGTAAAGAGAAGCACTTACAGTGCTGGAAGCTAGCTGAGGGACACAACTAATACACATGGGGGTTGGGGAGTCAGGCTGCCTGCAACACTCCACAGTTCCTGCGTGTGTGGATGCACTGGAAATAGCTATAACAGTGTACTCTACACACAGGTTCTGTAACGGTGCCAATACCCAGCACGTGCATTAACATTCCGTATGCCACTACACCCTAGGTTACACTTCACATACCCAACTTTACAATAGGGGACAGCCAGGGGTGGTTACTGCAAGGTAATCCTGCCCCTAGGGGTGATGAGAGGCATGAAACATGGCCAACGGACTTTCGACTTTAGAGCTGTAATCAGAATAATGCACTCCTGGACTGTATTACCACTTAGTTCATGAAGTTACTGACTGAAGAGTACTTCCTTAGGTGGACGCAACGGCTTGTGCTATGTACTCATTTTTTTGCATTATTCCTATCGTGCCCCTCCCCCGCCCCCTTCTCCTATCTCCTGAACTGTAGATGTGGTAACCACAGCCGCCGCGTCCCTCTGACTGGGAAGGCATGAACGGTGCCCTACAGCCCCCAATGTGTCGGTGTGCCTGTGCAGAAGAAGCAAGCTTCTTGGCCCACCCGCAATGGTTGCTGCATGCTGGAACCCGCTGCCAGCTCTCCCTGGTCGAGACTGGCAGCCCTACAGCAGCTTCCTGCAGCCTGGCCTGCCCCCCAAAAGTGGAGACCGGT
This sequence comes from Neoceratodus forsteri, assembly GCA_016271365.2. NCBI lineage: Eukaryota > Metazoa > Chordata > Ceratodontiformes > Ceratodontidae > Neoceratodus > Neoceratodus forsteri. The sequence continues at coordinate 939,355,649 of CM028136.1, read as the reverse complement.
GTCCACGCTGAACTCTGGTGGTTTGCATGGCAATATGATACGCTGCCGCTGAGCCATCGGGCGGGCCATACATGTACTAGTTCTGTCATCTGACTGCTGCAGTACCATATTTCATATATTGTACTACAGTTCCACAACCATCACTCTGCTACAGTATTACATAGTTCTAGTGCCACACTGCTACAAAGTATAGTTTTGACTAGGGATGTCATGACATCAAATTTTTAGTATTGTGATATTTGTGTAAAAAATATCCAATATATTATCATGATCATCCGCGGCATTTATTTTAGGAAAAACTAAAAATCTTACTGGAAGAAGATGGGAATTGGGAATCATGGTCCCAGCTGGACAAGAATTCAGTGCCAGAGCAGCAAGTTAAGATGTTTTATCTCACGGTATTTTGTGCAGCATGATAATCATTTTTTTCCTAATGGTAAATTGTCGTCAGTGGGAATTGTCGCGATATACTGTCATACTGTGTTATCATGACATCCCTAGTTGTAACATCATACTGTTATACTCCAGTTCCGCTGACATTAAACTGCTGCAAAGCCATAGTTTGGACATCAGAGTCAGGTAGTAAGGTACTAGGTTCTGACATTATCAGACTGCTGGCAATACTGCTGTTTTACACTGCTAGTACTAGTGAACGGACAAACAGGTATTTTTTTTTTAAACATGAAATATTTTATTAATTTCAACATTGTTAGAAACTAGTACAGAACATGCTGTGCAAGGGAAGGTTGCACATACAAAATCAGCATTATAACAAACAATTGTGTATGTACGGACAATCTGAGAAGTACAAACTATATCACTTTCCTGAATCCAGGAGGAAAGAAGCCGTCATCCTTGTAACACAACAGAAGCGATTTACAAAACTAACGTTCATTCAAGTGCACCTAGCAAAGATCAGGAAGGAGAAGGTAAAACGTGATCTCAGCCTACCAGGAATAATAGCTGTCCGAGGGGGGCAGCTCTAAACAGCCAATATAGTCATCAACGAGCCCATCTACCAACTGTTCAGAGAGGCAAGGAAGAGAGAGCCAATGGAGCATTCATGCATCAATACAGTTAGGTGGGTGAATTACCAGGAGGTGAGGGAGGCAGGACAGACAGGTTTGATCTGGTGTGCTCCAATAGGATAGGGGACACACCCTGAGGCCCAGAGGTAGCAAATACAGGGAAAATGTTTCGAGACAATGAAACATTATACCAGAAGAGAGTCTGTACTGCAATATTACCTCTCTTACTGATGAGGCCAGGATGTTAATAGTGAAACAACAATTATATATATTAATAGGTCCCCCGGAGCCACTCGTTGCGGGATAAGAGTGATTTCATGCACATTCTGATCGAGAGAGAAAAGTGAAGCTGAGCTCTTCACAGGATAAAAGTCTCATGCGCAGGGGAAAGGAGCGTTCCGACTGGCTGGAAGCATTCCCTAAATCTATAATTATCCATCTTGGGCTATGGAAGTGTTCTATATGCGAACCAGACTGATGGATTTTTGGAAGCGTATCATGTGATCTTGAACAATTTATGTCGTCCTGCATTAAAGGTTCCATACGGAAGACATCACTCCTGTCCGTACCAAAAAACGTTTCTACTTAACTGCAGCTCAAACTAGATTTAAATATTGCAGTCTTTGCCTATCAGGTTCATAAAAATTCTACTACTTGCTTTCTGCCATCAGAACTGGTTCATAATTCTGCAGTTTATTCTACTTGTAACAGCTCCTCAATTCTCTTCTCGGTCTGTATGCCAAAATTTTTGATAAGTTGAAGGTCTTTTTCATGGTATGCTCCAACTGCGATGAAGGATTTATCAGAACTGGTTAAATTGGCGGGAAATGCTCTGCACTTGAAATGTTTGTTTAGAAGAATGATTTTTTTTTGGGGGGGGGCAAAATCAAGTGTGTGTGCTATGACTCTGCATGGTGTGCAGTGTTATGTACTTTATGTAATGTATTTTACAGTTTGGTTCTGTTTATGTCAGACGTGACTGAAAAAGGGCTGTGTCCAGTTCCCCTCCTGTTTAAAAAAAAAGAAAAAAGACAAACCAGAACACATTTCTGCTTACCAAGGGAATCACAAGCGGGGGGGGGAGTAGGTAGTGGGTGGGCAATTCCTATAGATTAGTATGTTTGCACAGCCTAATTATTAATCCCTACTTATGCAGAAGGGGGATCATACCTGATGGCGTTGAGTCCCTTCTGACCTTAAATTAGTGTTCTAACATCATCAGACTGCTGCAATACCATAGTTTTACTGAACCTTCATTTATTTTTATTTCTCTCGATTTCTCATCCACATACAGAAGTTAGAACAGCAAATCAATCTGTCAGCTATCAAGGCTATACTTTTATTTTAGGGTTGCGATAACACTAATATACTGTTTGAGCTTCATTCCTGCAGTTTATGTCATCATCATAGCCTCTCAATAGGAGTAAAGCATTATAATGCACAGCTGCTGGTCTATTACTGTTATAACAATATCCATACGTCCCAGAAGTAGTAATTCTACCACAATATTTTATCACCCAAGGTTAAAGCTATCCCTGGAGGAATACCAGGTGTGATACCGATCATTATTTTTAATATGCTTTAATAACAAGGGGGAGAGAGAGAGACCATAAGGCATGCACAGATCACCTTGGCTATGAAATCAAAAAAATAAAGATAAAGAAAACAGAGAGAAACAATTTAATGCCTTAGCCCGAGGGCTTGGATGTTTGTTTAGGAAATTATATTAGAAAAGCTTACCTGAAGACTAAACTCCTTACAGCTGAGATTCTTAAAGCCAATAAAGTCAGTTTTACCCCTCAGATTGCTCCTGGCTTAAATAAAAATTTCTTTGAACGAGTGCAGTTAACAGTATAGCATTTCACTGCTATTTAATGTCACATCTCCTGATCATCCAAAAGAAACAGCAACCCTAAAATGCTGAACAAACTTACATTTATGTCTACATAGGATATATGCCATGCCCTCTCAGAAATATCTGTGATATTTGTCCCAAGTGCAGCTTAACCTTATGACAGCATGATTGGCGGAGCCACGAGTTATGTCAAATTACACAAGGGACAAATGGCACAGATATTTCTGACAGGGGCATGGCATATTTTATTTACCAATCACTTGTCAGTATTTTTTAGTTCTTGTTTGTTGTTTATTAAGTCATTTTTGAACTGTTTTAAAGGTTTTCGGATGGCTGAGCAGCGCTTCAGGAAGCGCAAGTGGCATCAAGCAGTGTTTGCTTACATGATGCACATGACGCATTTGTGTGCTGCGTCACAGCATCAGTGCATCAGCGGTTGTCTTGAAACGGGAGTGACAGCAGAGTGAACAGTGTGGCTACTGGGGTGCCAGATGGTTAGTAGGGCATCCAGAGGAAGAGTTGGTGCTGCCAGGGAGACTGTGGGCGTGGTACCAGTCAGGTGAAAGCTGCAGAAAGAATGCCTGTCAGGCACAGAGCAAGAGCACCAGGAGAAATCTTATAGTGCTGAGCATGGTAAGGAGGTGGGGTGATTAAACTAAACAAAAAAAAAAAAAAAAGGAAGAAATAGGCAGGGTTTTTAATGCTTATGCCCGAGAACATTTCAGTGTAAGTGACTCTTTGATACTGAGACACAGAGAGTTAGAGCCGGCATACAAGTTAGTTGAAAGTGTGATGCTTGCACTGCTGGCTCTAACCAATCAGCACCCACAGTGAGAACATTTTTGCTCCTGGGGATATACAGTGAGAATATTTAGATTTCTCACTGTAGGTCTGGAGGGAGCAAAAATATTTCTCAGAAGTGTCAAAAAAAACACCCTCAGAAGCATTGGATACATATACAGATACAGACATATATAGGATCTGGCTATTTCTGCCTCCTCACTGGTCGAGAGACCCAATTACATAGGGCTACTTTATCCTGCCGATAACAGCTCCAGCCATACAACGTGATAAAGGTCACTATAAAACCACTACAACTCAAAATATGAATATTTAAATGAATCACAACCATGTGTGGCCACCCCACTGGTGATCAGCCCCATCCCCCAACATAACATTCCAAGAAACAAAGTCCAAAACCACCTACAGTCAGCTACACACACGACAAAAAGAAAAACAAAGTTACTTCAAATCAAATACAACAACAGACAGAAATGAGTGCACTCTTCACCATATAATGCTCAGAGCAAGCAAATTAAATTCAGAATCAGTAAGAATATTTTATTTTCGGCTCTTGAGCACTAAAAACACCACAGTGCACACCAGTTAACCACCCAGCGCTTCGACTCCTCGCAAGTCTTCCTCAGGGGTGTGGTTAGAGTGTGGGAAAGTCAGTTTTAAAGACATCACAATTAATTTACATGCCACATTTGCATAGTGACGTCATAATGATGTCATTCATATTTAAAATGCCTTATCACAATACAGTGTTACCGTAACCATATAAATACAGTCCAGCATTTAGAAAACACGGAAAGATTCAAAATTATTACAAAACATACAAAATGACTACAAAACAAATACTGATAAAAAAGAAATACCTAAGGGACATTAGTTCATATTATTATGTTTCAAGAGACTAGGGTTTGTTAACACTGGGGTGCAGCTAAAGCGAAAACCCAAACTAATCCAAATAAAACAAAATGTCCTTATGGTTTCCTTTTCTAAATAAGATAACACTCTATACTTGAAGGAACTGGGATTCAGTCTGTGGCAAGGAAAGTGGTATCACTGCTATCAAATATTGTTTTGAAAAAATTCCAGACTCAGAGCAAATTCCAAAAGATCTTATTGTACAAGCACTGAGACTGTATTCTCTGAATGGATAAGGAGGGTAGTGGATGAGTCTGGCACTGGATTTACTCTACTTCAGTTTCAGCAAGGCCTTCGACTCGATGCCTCAGAGATGGCTGCTGAAGAAACTAGAGAATCTGGTTGCAGCAAAGGACAGGTGGATGGGTGGGAAATTGGTAGAAAGGGAGATGGAAGACGGTTCTAGTAAACAGTCAAATCAGAAGAGAGTGGTGTTACCAGTGGGGTGCCACAGGGATCAGTACTGGGTCCGGTCCTTTTCAATGTGTTCATCAGCAACATATCAAATAGAATTCAGAGCAAAATGTGTCTCTCAGCAGATGACACGAAGATCTGTGGTACGGTGGACAGCAAGGAGGGGATAAGGGAAATAAAGAGGGACCTTCAAAGGCTAGAGAGATGGTCCAAAGTTTGGCAGTTGAAATTCAGAGTAAGGTGATGGGTTCCACCAAGACAGCAGATTCATGGGGCGAGCGGCCAAACTCCGGAGTTGATGAATCTGTTCATCGCTCAAAAAAAAAAAACAACATTCGACACTGTGGGTGTCTGACAGGTTGTGTCATTGTAACATTGTGTCGCTGTTACTTTTCTGAAACGGGGGCTCAAGCTCAAGAGTGGGAAGTTTAGGAGGGAGGTCAGGAAGCACTTCTTCACAAAGAAGGGTGGTGGACACTTGGAATGTGCTGTCAGATTAGGTGATCTTGTCAAAGACAGTGGGCAGCTTTAAGAGAGGCTGGAATAGGTATAGGGAGAAGGTAGGGAGGATGGGAGGAGAGGGGAGGGAAGGCAGGGACAGCAGCTCAAACTGTGGAACCTGCAATACAAGCAGACTAGATCAGGGGTTCTCAAATGGTGAGGCCAGCCTCCCTTGGGAGGCCCCAACCTGTTCCAGGGGAGGCTCAAGCAAGTCTGAAAAAGTACTGTATTTAAATTTTGAGTTTTACATATTTTGTGTGAAGAGATGAAGCAAACTGAAAGAGGATAGTAGCAGGTAAATTTTATGCATTTATTTACTTATAGGTGACAAGGGAAAGTGAATGAGCTAAGGCTCATTTCAGGTGTACCTGGGGAAGGGTAGGGAATGAATACATTTCAAAAGGTAACTGCAAAACAATCAAGAAATACACAGTGAACAATAGTGCAAACAAATATGAACAATAAATTAATAATGAGTGGTGGTAATTGATCAATTTGTAGACTGATGACAGAACAGCCCAAATACAAAGGTTGAGCATAGAAATGCTAAGAGCAACAGCAGGATAGAGCAAAGTAATCCCCAAGAAATTGATTAGGAGCAGGGAAGGAGGAGGAGAGGCAAAGAATGCAGGAAGGTTATTTCATATAGAGAGGAAATAGAGAAAGTAGTCTGACCCATGAAGGCACTGCAACAAGGGGTAACAATGGTTCAAGAATGAAAATAGCAGGGCAAGTAGGCTGGCCTATTGAAGGGGGGTTACAATAAGCTGAATAATAATATTTATTGTATTTATTTGTTATTCAGATAATACCTTTGAGCACATGAGCTCTTTTTTAAAGGTTCCATGACAGTACAAGATAAAGAACTGAATGTGAGCCAAGTACTCAAAGGAGTTTCAATTTATTCATGGTGTACTGCGCAAAGTACAGTATGTTATTTTACTTTCGGGAGGCCCAAGATTATTAAAGTTTTTGGGGGAGGCTCAAAATCTTTTCCATGGATTTGGGGAGGCTCACTGTGTCACAGTCTGATAACTATTGGATTAGATAAACCAAATGGCTTTCTGCTGCTGGCTTCTTCGCATGTTTGTAAAAACTACTTTAAAAGAGCTCCGAAAGTGGAGGCGTGGTAATCAAATAGGGAATGCGCTAATGCATATTCAAATGGATATGAATATGCATTAGCGCATGCCCAGATGGATGCTGAAGAAACTAGAGAATCTGGGCGCAGCAAAGGACAGGTAGATGGGTGGGAAATTGGTAGAAAGGGAGATGGAAGAGGGTTCTAGTAAACAATCAAATCAGAAGAGAGGGGTGTCCCCAGTGGGATGCCACAGGGATCAGTCCTGGGTCTCTCTACTTTCATACATCTCTACTTTCGGAGCGCTTTTAATGTAGTTCTTAGCCCCTGTTTCATAAAAGTAACACATTTCCAGAGTTTAGCTTACTTTCTAGTATCTAACAATATATTTAGCTGAACTCGGGTAAAATACTGGAGGTAAGAGCATCGGGACCGCATATGGGGAACTGCATCCGGTAAAATGGAGGAGTCTCCCGCGAGAGGTTGTCTACAAATCGATGTAAGCCCCACCACGTTTGTAGACAGCACCACAGAGTGTCACAAAATGCAAAATTGAAATGACAAACCATGAGAAACAGGGAACGCCCGGAGAACAAACACTACCATCCGAGGCAGTGTGGCTTGCTTATAGATGTCAAAGCAGGTAACGTTGCAGTGAGTCTGCAATGATAAATGCAGCACACAACAGGTCATGTAAAAGGGGTTTACATCTGTGCTCCTCCAAGTCCTCCAGAACCACTCCCGTTTTCAGTCAGCTGTTAAATAGGATTGTCAGAGGTGCAGCCAGTACTTCTCAGAACTTCCTCAATACCTATACATACACCCTGTCTGGCTCCACTGCTTTATCCACTTTCAGATTAGCGACTCCCTTCAGGACATCTCCAAAAAAGGACTAGTGTCCACCTCCTTCTCTCCAAAGCTCCTGTTACTTTTTTTTTTGTGGCCCCTCCCCTTCTCTCTCCTCTGTGAACACTGAACAAGAGTATTTGTTTAGGATGTTGTCCTCTTCCTGGTTCTCCTCTGCACGGTCTCTCCTTCCCTTTTTAACCTTACAATCCCTCCCCTGGTCTTTCTCTTTTCACTTACATACCTAAAAAATGTCTTGTCCCCTTTTCTTAGTGCCTGGGCTATTCTTTCTTCAGTCTGTGCCTTTGTGCTCCTTACTGCTTTTTTTGCTTCTCTCCGTTCTCCCTGATACACCTCCATATCCTATCTCCCTCTGCGCCTCCTTGACCTTCTAAATGCCACCATTTTAGTCTTTGCCTTTTCAGCCACTTCTTAGTGGTCTCTTTTTCCCTCTTACTTTTGCTCACTTACTTGACGTAGAGGTTTATTGCCTTCATTATATCCCCTTTTACCTTCACTCATCCTTGTTCCACCCCACCCAGGACACCACCAGCGGCATTCACCCATCTTTTCACAATCTGCCCTTCTGAAGTCCAGGATCCTCACCCTTGTGTGGCTCAATTCCGTGGCCATCCTTATACTGAGCCACACAGTATGATCATCACTGGTGCCCAGGTGGCCACCCACCTTGACGTCTGCAACACCGTCCCTGTTACTGAATACCAGATCCAGTATTGCCCCATCACAAGTGGGTTCGCTGACTAGCTGCCTGAAGAATGTCCCCTAGAGGGAGTCCAGCATGTCCCTACTTCTAGCTGAAACTGCCACTGGGAAGCTCCAATCTACATCCAGCAGTTAATCCTAGTACTGTTTCTCTTCATGTACCTATGATTTTTGTAACTATGTATTTGTGCCATCTCCATGGCTCGGGTCATACGTGAAAACGGTCCCTAGGACCAGTGTACCCACCTGGTTAACGAATAAATAAATAAAAATAAGTTCCACATTAGTAGCCCCTCTCCCTTTTCTGCCATCTTGCCAGTGGCTTCCACCAATACCTTATCTAACTCTTCCCCCTGTGTTGGAGGTCCATAGATCATGCCAGTGTGAATACTGGCTCCATTTCCCATCTCCAGGGTAACGCACAGTACCTCTGCCACCCTCCCCCTGTATTCCCTGCACCTCTATCACTTTTATGCTTTCCGTCACATAAAGCACCACACCCCCTCCTTTCCTTCCACCCTGTCCTTCCTGAACAGAGTATAGCCTAATATAGCCATATCCCAGTCATGGTTTTCAGTGCAGCACGACTCAGTAATGGCCACAATATCCAGGTCAGCCTCTGCCATGATGGCCTCTACATCCAGAATTTGATTTCCTAGACTTCTAGCATTCAAACACATGGCCTCCCAGATTTTGTTACCATGCTGCTTCTTACTCCCCTTTTTCCCTTTCTGCCCTCCCTCCTTCCTTCCCTCTCTTTTTAATGCTCCTGTTCTCATCCTGCTTCTTTTCCACCACCCTGCTTCCTTTATTAATTTGCACCCTGGAGGGTTCCTCTTTCCTCGGGTGCTCCCTACTCTCTACTTCAGCCGGGGGGGGGGGGGGTTCAGTTTATGCCTCCCCGATTCCTTCCACCACCCTTGGCTACTTTAAATGTTCATGAATGTAACATTCAAACTGTCCACTGAGGACTGGGGTTCCCCTCCCAGATGGATGCAGGCCATCACCTTTGTATATGCCCTTATCCCTCCAGGTGGGTCCCCAGTGTAGCCAAACTCCCTCATATCTGCACCATTCCTTCCACCACAAGTTGAAGCTCCTGGTGCAGAGATCCCTCTCCTCCCCCTGTTGTAGACAGACAGCAAACCAGCGAAAGCCGCTGAGCGTGCTGCCTGAGATCCCTCTCCAGTTCCCTAAACTCTCCCTGCACTGTTCCAGACCCGTCCCTAGTCAAGTTATTAGTCAATAGGTTGACAAGGATATCCAGCTCTTCCTGCTGTCCTGCAAATGATTTCTGGCTACCAAGATGTGCTGGAAACCTTGGAAAGGAACACTGAAAATACAAAAAAATGTATTCTCTAGTAAATTGTAATATCATAGCTGAAACATCTTATTTATGAAAGGTATGTTGAAGCGCAGAGTTGCTCTTTAAAAAAAAAAAAATTATCAGGTGGTTCCTAGCATGTCCTGATTTTACTCTTTATGTAGGATTATCTGTAAATCATCAGAATGTGCAGTAGCTTTTCCTCACCCAGTCCAGTGACCCTAGCTGTGACAGGAGCAGAGCAGCACTGCTCTAAACTAAACTTAGAAGTCACTTGTGCACCACGTCCTTCACATCAAATCAGCCATCCTTTCTAAATCAAAGGTGGTGTGGTGGGAAATCACCCCACCACCACACACACACACACACACACACACACACGCGCACTGTCTCTCTCTCTCTCTCTCTCTCATCATGTAGCTGGAAGCTTGCTAATTTAATGTCTGTTGAACTTGACAAGCCAGTCTTGTGCACTCTTTTTTTTTTTTAAATGACATTGTCAGACTGACAAGATGAAGTGAGTATTCCCAGCTCTATGAGAGCCATCATTCTTAATAAAATGGAGGATTTAATTGGTTTGTATTTCAGTGCTGTCCTGCCTTGCTAATTGAATTGACCTAGTACTTCGGCTGGCTGTCATACTGAGGACTAACTGAATATTGATGCTGTCCATAGTACAGGCTGCTTCACATTGCACCACCACCACCCCTTACTTTCCCAAATATCTCTTAGGTTAACTTCATTTCCTGCTTTTCAGATTACTGGACTGCGGGGCTTTGAAGATTCTGCAGAATGGCATAGGGAGAGGGAGGGGGAGAGAGAGGACGTTCTGGCCGGTTCAGAACCACAGAGCTGACAGGAATTACTTTTATTAGTTTAGAAAAGCAGACCTTTTCCTGATATAATACAGACGATGGAGCTCTGTCAGTAACAGGGATACTGAATTCACTTTAAGAAGGAAATAGTCCATTTAGAGTTTGATAAGCAGGCTTTTTCTAAAAAAGAACAGGAAAATAAACCCTTCAAACAAGTGCCTGCCGGTACTGAACCATCATCTTTATCAAAGACCTGCTGCTCTTTTGGTGGAAACTAGGAATTATTTTAGTTATAAAATGGCTGAGATAAAATCAAGAAATATGATTGGTCATTTTTTTTTTTTTTTAATAATTGTTTTGCCAGGTGAGCATCCAAAGATTAAAAAACATGAGATGACCATGTGTTATTCTAGCATAACAGCCATGGACAGAAAAAATTCACTTTCTGAACTTGATTATTAAGTGTTTCAATTAAAAAACACGGTGAGTCATTTCATTTTTTTTTCGTGTTATCTTTTTTCTGCCTAACCTGGTCCTCCAGCCCACCACTCCTTCAGGCCGTACATGTCCATGATGCCTGCCAGTCTCACCTCCGCTGCCAGTTCCCGCCACCTGGATCCCGCATTACCTGTGCCTGGAGGCGTAACAATCGCTGATCCCTCCAGAATTACAGGTGTGGGGGTGGGAATGGTGTGCCCCGGGGACTGTTGCTTGGTGGGATGGCAGCCGTCATCCAGCTGGCTAGGATGGCAGTTTTCTGTCCCACCCACCTCCCCACTAATGCGTGTGGCTGCAGCAGCGTCCTGGGGTGGAGACATCCAGCAGCATGTGGTCACCAACGCCAACAAGGACATTGCTACAAGCTCCCACCAGAAGTTGCTGTAGAAGTGACACAATGCAGTCCACCACCACCAGCCCCCTTGCCCTGGGAGGGAAACGTCCAAGGAATGCTCTGAACTCCCTCCCAGATGGCCTTTGCGCCTGACATTTGGGCTTGAGGCATGAATCCGAGTCGCCAGCGTGCCAGAGCGATGCACTATCTCTCAGCACCAAGAAGACAGCTTTAGGGTGAGCCATTCTATAATCACAACAAGGCACTCCACACTGCACAAACTCCAGAACTGGGCACAGTACTCCAGGTGCAACCTCACCAGTGATAGAGAGGTAGTTAATACCTCCTTTCTTCTTCCGTCAATACCCTCCCCATAAACGCCAGCATTCGGTCTGCCTTGCTGTAGGCCTTGTTACACAGCTTGTAAGAGTTTCCACATGCATTCTTAGAGTGAGAGAACCGCCAGCCAAAGATGAATAATTCAGGCTCCCAAGGACACATAAGGTGGCTTTGGAGTTTGCGCACCTGAAGCACTTGAGAAGACACTCTTATTAAGATGTAAAAGTTTATGTAGAAAATGGAGAGACTCTGGTGGCTGTAAGAGAGTCTACTGTACATGCACATTTATAGGGCGAGGGTACTGCAAATGAAAGGTGAATGCTTCTGTCACCCTAAGGGTGCACCAGATCATTTTCCAATTTTCTGGCCCAAAGTGAAGGCCCTCTTATTATGACCATAAGAGACTCAGTAACTGTCCATATGTAAGCAACAATGCATGATAAGGTATGCGGTAATGCTAAATTACTGCATGACTTAGGTGGGTTGTGAGACACGAGGCGCAGCAGAGTGCCTCCAACCACCTGGGAAGTGCAGTATTTTATGCCATTACCGCACACCCTGGAGCATGTTACTGCACTAATAAAGTGGGTTTAAGAGTTAAAAATAAAACAGGAGAAAAGAAAGTAAAATTTGAGCTGTGTAGCAACTGAAATTAATGCACAGTCATGTTACCAGTTTTGACCAATCAGACTGCTTGATTGATTCACGCCATTTTATAGAAACATATAACCCAGAAATGCAACTGTGCTGGTAGAGAGCAGAAATGGGTTGGTGAGGGGTACAGCATTTATAACTAAGGAAGACTGTAAAGTCAGGCTGCAAATCTGAGCCCCGTTGGGCTTGGTGTTTCACCACCCAATCAAGAGTGCTGGCAGGGCAGCACAGCACCACAGCACTGGTCTAGCAGTGGGGGTACAGCAGAAAAAAACAAACAGCAAAAGAACAGGGAGGGGGCTGTGAAGAGGCTGAAAAGGGAGACTGCAGCAAAAGTACATCGAGGGAACAGATTGGAAAGCAAGAGAGAGCTGGAACAGAAACAGAAATCAGAAGGGAAGTGGGGAAAGGCTGGAAAATCACTAGCCAGCCAGCTGCCTGCCGCTCACTAACCAGTTAGCTGCCCTGTCTCCTGAACCCAACCAACCCACAAGGGAAAGGAAAGCGAGGCTAGAAATGGAGGGAGCAGGAGCCAAGAAGGTGAAAATGAAAGAAAGAGTGAGGCAGGAATAAAAACAGAAGGCAAAAAGGGGAATTTCACTAGTAGTCATTTGCCAGCCACTCTTGCCAGTTGACCACCAGAATCCAGCCAGCTGGTTGGGATCAGAAAACTGTCATATACCTGTCAGTCAGTGACCAGCCAGAAAGCAGCATGTAAGTCAAAAGTCTGCCAGTTACCAGTCAGCTGGCAGGAACTGTCAGCCTTTACTTTAGGAGCCCCAAGTCAGTCATCAGTCCAGCCCAATGACACACTCTCAGCTAAGTAGCCCTGTAAGTCAGACTGCCATTCACTATAAAATTAGAAGTGAAGAGCCAGGGAAACTGGGTGGTAGTGGGGTTGGGGCAGAACAGCTATATGGAAATTTGAACAGCAGGAAAAAAAAAAAAAATGTTGGTCTTAGTTCTGATCTAGGTTCTTTAGGGACTGGGATGACCCAATCTTGCAATGTTTGAGGTGCTGACCTGCTAATCCACATTGTTGGGATGTTGGTGACCACATTTATTACAGAAGCTCTAACTTGCTTTTAAAGAAGCATCCCAGTGCTGTTGTTGCATCACATCACACTGTCGCTTGGGAGACACTATTGGGGGAAATCACAAAAGTGAGACGCTTGGGCTCAGCTTCTAAAGGGGAGGGTGCGGGCTGCTCCTTTTTTCACAACCGACCAGCCAATTAAGAAGCATCATCTTCAGAAAAAGCAGCAGCTTTCCCACCCGAGTTGAGGTAGCAAGTAGAGTTTTATTTTCTCAGAAGAAGCCAGAAGCGGAAGGAAGGAAACATATTCAATTCAGTGCTTTAGAGTAACTGGTAATTGCTATTTTTCCTTTAAACTTAGATTGTGGGCTTTTAGTGACACTATACTTTCTTTGTTGTCTTTACTTAGAATTGTTTTTGGACTGTTGAAAATTTAAAACGTAGTGGTGGTGTAATTCTGTGCTGTCTTTAATTGCTGCAAAATTTTATCTTGGCTTGTCTGACTGCCCTGTAGTTGGGTGAAGGGTGTTAATTGTCTGGCCTCTGACCTCAGCTACGTGATAACTGGAGGTGGGGCTTAGTCAGAGTTGAGGTAGCAAGTGAGTTTTATTTTCTCAGAAGAAGCCAGAAGGGGAAGGAAGGAAACATATTCAATTCAGTGCTTTAGAGTAACTGGTAATTGCTATTTTTCTTTTAAACTTAGAATGTGGGCTTTTAGTGACACTGTACTTTCTTTGTTGTCTTTACTTAGAATTGTTTTGGGCTGTTGAAAATTTAAAACGAGTGGTGGTGTAATTCTGTGCTGTCTTTTAATTGCACCCTCCCTCCCTTCCCCCAACTCTTAATTATATGCCCTGTTAAATCTGATTGACAGGAGCTAAACACAGGGTATAGTAAGGGGTGTGAAGTAGGAGAGGCATAAGGGAGAAGAAGCCCACCCTCAGCACAAGTGTTTTGACTCATTAAAAAAAAAAACAATAAATAAATAAAGAAATTATCTGAGGATCAGTAGCAGGATTTTAGGACAGTAAATTAATAAAAAGAGAACTAGGAGAGCTTCAGTAGCAGACAAGTAGTGGAATAGCAGTATAATTGCAGCATAATGTGGGGAGTGGTGCAATGCAGTGGCTGTGGGCCAGCCATATTCAGGCAGACCTTCTGGACACTGAGGTGCTGCCCTATCTGCATGCATCTCTCTGGACTGCGGGATGAGGTAGCCAGACTCTGAGCGGAAGTAAACTGGGTCAGGGGTACCATCATCCCTATCCAGAGACCACCCAGTCCAGTGCAATTGCCTCAAAGGATGCCGAGAACGAGGAGCACTTGGATGACAGTGGGCTCAGGGAGGGTTAGAGCGGTGTGCAGAGGCACATCCCAGATCCTATTCCACTAAGAACTCATATGCCACACTGGCAAATGAGGACAACCAAATAGAGGTACCCAGAGAAGTGGAAGGAAAGGATGTGGAGGTTAGCCAAGGAGGTGACCTCAGGGGAAAGCAGTGGACTCCAGAGGAGGAGGAAGCGAATCCTGGTAGGGGACTCCATCATAAGAGGGATCCAGCTAGGAACACAGGAGGGAAGGACAGGGAGGTGAGGTGCCTACCAGGTGCCACAGCATGGAGGATGGAAAGAAGATCCTGGGGATCACTGGGAAGGCAAGACGGAGGGTGAGCTGGATGTCATTATCCACCTAGGTACTAATGACCTGGCAAATGGGAGCCAAAGGAAGTTCAGAAAGAGTTTAGGAAATTGGGAGGGGTCTCAAGCAAGTAGCTAATTCTGTCACTTTCTCAGAGGTACTACCTGTGAGAGGCAAGGAGAGCACAGGAGTGCATGCACCAGGAACTTTAACTCATGGTTGAAGAACTGGTGCTGTGAGGAAGGGTTTGATTCATTGGTGACTGGGGACCCACCTGGAGGATGGAGGTTTGTTCGCTTCGACGGCCTGCATCCATCCTGGTGGGGAATCCAAGCACTCAATGATAAGTTTAAATGCTACATTGACAAGCATTTAAACTAGCAAAGGGGGGTGGCAGGCCAACAAGGAGGGTACCTACTTGCTCACCCCCCACAGCTAGCAGTGGAACCAGTGAACCAAAGCAGTGTGCAAAAGATGGAGATTAGTGCCCAAGAGGTGGATAGGCAGAAAAGGGCAAAATTCAGCAGAAGGGCAGACAGCAAGGAGAACCAGGGATAAAGGACAACCAAGGAAGGGGCTGGAGTAAAACAGCGAAACAGTCTAGGGAGGTCAAATCATGGAAAGCCATGTGCAAATGCCAGGAGCCTTAGCAACAAGATGGAAGATCTGGAGGCTGTCATGGGTGCAGTCAGACCTGGACATTGTGGCCATCACTGAAACCTGTGTAATAATAACCACGACTGGGAGATGGCCATACCTGGCTACAACATATTCAGAAGAGACAGAGCAGGCAGGAAGGGAGGAGGAGTGGCAAAATATGAAAAATGACATAAGGGCCACAGAGATCCAGGAGGAACAAAATGGGGAGAGATACTGTGGGTTAAGCTGAAAGGAAAATGGGGACAGCCATCCACAAGGTGTGGTCTATAGACCACCAGCCCAGGAGGAAGAAACAGATAGAGAGCTGATGCTAGCCATCCAAAGGATGGCAGACAAGGGTGAGGTAGTACTGGTTGGAGACTTCAATATTCCAGACGTGGAATGGAGCATCCCAGCAGCAGCATCAACTAGGAGCAGATTTATCCTGGACTCCCTTCAGGGTGCCTTCCTCAAGCAACTGGTCATGGAACCAACTCGGCAGAAGGCAATACTGGACCTTGTGCTCACAAACAGGGACAGTGTAATGGGGGTAACAGTGGGGAGCACCTGGGAACAGTGACCACCAGTCACTGTGGTTTGAAATCACAGAAGAGCAGAACCAAACCACACAAAACACGATCCTGGATTTTAGGGGGCAGACCTTGGGAAAATGGGGAGATACTTGAAAGAGGCATTAGGGAATGGGACAGGAATCAGGGGTTGAGGAACAGTGGGCAGTATTTAAAATGGGGATTGCAAGAACAACAGAATTATGCATTAAGCAGGTTAGCAAGAGGAAGAGGAAGAGGAGACCATTATGGTTTTCCAAAGAGGTAGCAAAGAAAGTGAAGCCAAAAGATTGCATTCAGGCAATACAAAAGACACAGACAGAAGGGGATAGGGAGAAGTACCAGGAGAAGCAAAGGGAGGCAGGGAGGTCAGCAAGGAAGCCAAAGCTCAGACAGAAGAACACATTGCAAAATCAGTGGGTAGAGGGACAAAACCTTTACAGGTACATAAGTGAAAAAAGAAAAGACAAAGGGAGGGATAGTGAGACTGAAGGGGGAGGATGGGGACTGTGGAGGATGACAACAGTAAAGCTGACATATTGAACAGGTATTTCAAAAATTGGAAAATAAAACTTATAATTATAATATGAGGAGTTCAATTATTAGGAGTTTTAAGTCCCCTAAATTAAAGAATAAATTTAGTTATATGCGCTTCCCTACAATTATGAATAGGTTATGGAATTTATTAAAACCATATATAGCAAATCAATATGAATCAGTTAAAGATTTTATAATTATTCTAAAAGCTGGACTAAAGGTAAAATGTGAATGTTTGGGATAAATTCGGTTTTATTGTAATATAGTGTCTTTGTCCATTTTATGTTATGTTATATGGTTTTGTAATGTATGGTTGTTAAATTAATATTTTGTGGAATTGTATGTATATGTATGTGATTTTGCTTTATACACAGGACCGTCTTGAAAATAGGATTCGTCCTAATGATGTGAAATTGTCACCTACTATCCTGTATAAAAATAAAGGTTTTTACTACTTACTACTACTACTATTTCTGCTCAGTCTTTACTGAGGAAGAGGAGGGTAATGGATCTGAAGGGAGCACAAGGGGTGAGAATGGTGCAGAAATGGACACAAGTCCCTTTACACGAGAAAGGGTCCTGAAGGAACTGGAAGTAATAAGAGTTGATAAAGCAATGGGGCCAGACGGTGCACCCCAGGGTCCTTAAAGAACTAAGAGAGGTTGTGGCTGAACCTCTGGCTATCCTGTTTAGCTAATCACTGGAAACAGGGAGGTACCCAAAGACTGGAGGACAGCAGATGTACTCCCTTATACAAAAGGGAACAAAGAGGAAGCAGGGAACTACAGACCAGTCAGCCTCACCTCGGTAGTGGGGAAGATCATGAGACACTACTGAAGGAGATTGGTGGAACATCTGGTTGTCAATGGACTACAGGACCCAAGGCAGCATGGTTTCACCAGAGGGAGGTCATGTCAGACCAACCTCGTTGAATTTTTGACTGGGTGACTAGGGAGGTGGATTGGGAGGGCAGTGGACATGGCCTATCTGGACTTCAGCAAGGCCTTTGACACTGTGCCACATAGAAGACTACTACACAAACTGGGGAATATGGTGTGGGCAGGACAGTAGTGTGGTGGATAGGTAACTGGCTGGGTGGCAGGACACAGAGGGTGGTGGTGAAATGGCTGTCACTCCACAGAGGAAGAGTGACCAGTGGGTACCACAGGGATCAGTGCTGGGACCGGTCCTATTCAACATCTTCATCAGTGACATTGGGCAGGACCTAGAAGGCAGAATTTCACTGTTCGCTGATGACACAAACTCTGTAACAGAGTAGACACACCAGAGGGCTGAGAACAGAATGAGAAGGGACCTGCAGAAACTTGAAGAATGGTCAGGGGTTTGGCAGTTGAAATTCAATGCAAAGAAGTACAAGATAATGCATATAGGGGCCCAAAAACCCTGGCACAATATATCAGTTGGGGGGTGAGGATATAGCATGCACCAAACAGGAAAGGGATCTTGAGGTTATCATCTCTGATGACCTCAAGGCAGGGAAACAGTGTGACAAGGCAGCAGGTAAAGCAAATAGGATGCTGGGATGTATAGGCAGGGGCATCACCAGCAGGAAAAGGGAGATCATAATTCCACTATACAAGACACTAGTGAGGCCCCACCTGGAGTACAGTGTACAGTTCTGGAGACCATACCTACGTAAGGACATAGACAGGGTACAGAAGGTTCAGAGGAGGGCAACAAAGATGGTGTATCGATTGCATCACAAGTCCTATGAAGACAGGTTGAAGGAACTGAACATGTACTCCACAGAGGAGAGGAGGGAGAGAGGGGATATGATAGAGACATACAAGTATCTCACAGGGAGGAACAGGGTGCAGGAATACACTATTTTTAAGTGAAAAAGATGTACCAGGACTAGAGGGCATGGGATGAAGTTGAAGGGAGGATGATTCAGAGGAAACATGAGGAAGAATTTCTTCACAGAACGGGTGGTGGACAAGTGGAACACCCTGCCAGAGGAAGTGGTGGGGGCTGAAACAATCACAGGATTTAAGAATGCATGGGATAGACATAAAGGAATTCTGGAGGTGAGGGGTTAGGTGCAACAGACTTCTAGGAAAACATAAACTGAACTTACAAGCTCAAATTGGCAGACTAAGTGGGCCATAGGCCCTTATCTGCCGACACTGTCTATGTATCTATGTATCCTAGACAGAGGAAGAATAAAGTTTAGGCAACTCTGATCATCAGGTTGGGGAACAGAAGGACAAGCTGTAAATGGTAACTTCCTTTTGCATTTCCCAATCCTAGCATGAGACTCTAGGAGGAGGAAATCTGTGAAAATAATACAGTAAACTGGTCGCAAAGTCCAGTTTGGTAACCTTGTGACTCAATGGTGACTGTCACCACAAACCTAGTGCTGTGACATCACGTATCCCTTACATCGGCAGCAGGCACTGCCGAATGTCTGCTGCATGGAGGAATGAATACCCCAGAGAATGGCAGAACAAATACTCTGACGACCATGGAGGCACCACTTCCGTATTTCCTACAGCTGTCCCCAGGATTTTAAAAGATGAAATAAATTATATATAACAAAAAAAACACAGAGCTGAGTGGAAGGAGCTTTTGCAGTGCAAGCATGGTGGTAAGAAGTCCCAGAGCACCGAGAGGGTAGCAGGAGGAGAAGGTGGAAGTCTGCCAGTCCAGGGATTTAAGCGATACTGTGAGGAGCACAGGGGCTTCCCATTAATACAGAGAAAGACAGCAAGAGTGTGACTACAGAGGTAAGTGGCTGCAGAGTACAACATCTTCCAAGTCTCCAAGATTTTACCTCTTTTTGTGACCCAACTACTTCTTATGGAACCATTCCAGTTATCCAAAAAGCACTAGACTTCAAGAACAAACTGAGGTGATGGTGGTAGAGAGGGAGTGGCTGAAGAGTACATAAGCGTTTATTGCAGACAGGACCGATCACTTCCTGTTGTCCAGTGGTACCCCCTTCCCTCTCCCTGGCCCCAATTCATTGCTCCCTGGTGTCAAGCGGCACACCCCTGCCTCTCCCCATCCCCAAGCAATGCCTCCCTAGTGTCTAACAGTACCCACCCTCAAAATCTATCGGTACCTGCTGTTCAGTGGTGCCCCCTCTCTCTCACCAACCCTAATCAATGTCTCCCTGGTGTCCACAAGTAAACCCCACCCTCCCGCCCCCCAGCAGTTGCTCCTTAGTGCCAGGCAGTTCCCACCCTACCAAACCTATCAGACTCTGCTTTCCAGCTGTACCACCCACCCGCTCACCAGCTCCAATTAATGGTTCTCTAGTGTCCAATCCATCAATGCAGGACCAGCTATTCCTGAGGCCAGCCAACTCAATTTCTATTATTGATCTTGGTTTTGAGAAGAGGAAAAAAACTCACAGAAACTGAGGTCCAGCAGACCGGCCTGTTCCTCCCACACATGCTACTTAATTTCTTCATAGCCCCTCCTTAGATGTAAAGTTGTAGTTTCACATACTGTGGTTTTGTCTAGTCTTCATTTTAAATGTAAATGAAAAAAAAAAATGCAGTCATTGGGAGGCCGCCTCAGCAGCCCAGTGACAGCACGCTGTACTACAATGTGGACAACCAAATTCGGGAGCATGTCCAGGTCACTGTTTGTTTTCAGCCCATGGGTCAGGGGTACTGCCTATGGCAGCCTTGCCTGGCTCAGGGAAGGGATGTGCTGCCCTCCCGCCCTCATAGTGATCCCTGTGGTGGGGCAATGAGGACGCATGAATGCCTGCCTCCTCCACATGGCTGCTGTGGAGGTAACGTAGGCTGCAGCTCTAGGGGGTAGCTGGAGGAACAAATAACAGGGAAAATACACCAGTGCTTGCCATTAAGCCAGTTCTGGTACCCTCGGCCTTGTGCCTTGCTTGGATGCCCATGTGGACACCAGATGAAGGATGCCTCTGAAGGCACCATTGTAGTGGTAAGCTGGGAGGGGGGGCACCAGTCAAGTAAGAGGTGCCGGGATTCGAAGTTTGCCAGAGGGGCCAGACATGAGACAGCCATCAATGGGATAAAAACTTGATAAAAAACACAAATACAATTGTACTTATTACCAGCAACAACCTCCACCCTACTTCCAGTGACTCAGCCTCTTAAAGATGTTTACATTGCTCGACTCCCAAGGCACCAGAGAATTTGGATTAAATAAAAACAGATGACCTTGTTATCCAGATTAAGTTTATTTGTTGACTTAAGTGACACTTAGGTACACACAGCTGCAACACCAAGCGTTTGGTTCCCTTGTTTACTGTAAGACGCAGATTGCATTACTGTCACTCAGCACTATGTAGATTTATGACTTAACATTTCTTGTTTCTTTCATTTGCACCAGCCTTGCACAGAGGCACCCCATAATTGCTCTCATGTGACATGGGTAGTCTGCAGAGCTTAAAGGGATGACGAGAAGAGAGGTTCGTCTGTTTCGCCTTACTTAGGGAATGACGGGAATTTGTTACCAAGAGTAACGGGGACGATTTATAGTAGGCTCTCGGTCGTAGAAAGAAATCTTGGGCCATCCGGCAGAAGTGGTTCATACCACAGAATGTGGACACTAGCTATAGAACATCCCTTGAATGTGTTGACAGACAAAAGCCGTGCAGATGGTACCAATGTCCTTGCCAGCAGTGTTTTAAGTTCTTTGTCCGTACTCAGTCTGTGTTCTGAAGCACTGAGAATGCATTCTGTGGCTCACTGAACATGGGGTCAGTGTGTGGCAAAGAGATTCTGACATTGCAGGAGAACTTATAAGAACTCGTATTTGTTATACACTTTTCAGCTCATATTTTATGTATTTCTGGAAGTTCCCATCCCTTCGTTTGTACAGCTATAGAATGTACTTTAAAGGGACACCGACAGCCCTTTTTGCATCTTATTATATCTCATTGAAAACCCTCATTTTATTATTTCTTATTGCTGCTGCTGGTTATGTATGCTTCCTTCCTTAGCAGAACTAAAATGCATGCCAATAGTGTCATTATAGTCAACCTTGTTTTGTGTCATATCCTTGATTTACTCTTACTGCATACTTTCTGAACATTAGGAACACCCCCAAACTGTGGCGCCACCCATGATGCAATAGTCTCCTCTGCTCCCACTGCACTGTGAGTGGCTAGACTGTGCTGAGGTTGTTCTCAAGTCCAGGAAAGATGAAGTGGGAGTTGATCAAGGACTGTAAGCAAACATGTTGTCGCGTGGTAACACCAGTATGGTGAGCATCCTATTTTTCACTTTTAAGAAGAAAAAGGAATCAGAATGAAACTAACAATTACATCACCAATCTCTACAGAATGGGACGAATCGTAATGTGTTTTTTTTAAACAAGAGAAACTTTGAGACATAAGGGGGTTGACAGTCTCTCATTAAAGCAGAAGTGCATGATAACGGTGACAGTTCTGACCCATACTTTTTTTATTCCATTTTAGTTTGCCCCTTATCTCCTGTCTTGTACACATCCCTCCCCCCCCATTATGAGTCTACTTTAGCAATTTTTTTTTTAAATTTGAAACAAAAAAAGAAAAACTCCTTTTAATATGGCATAGTCCAGGTTTTCATCACTGTTCTCTGTTGTTTTTTTTGTTGTTTTTAACACCCACTGTTTAACATCACTTTTCTTTTTTTAAAGTGTATTTTATTCATTTTAAAATAAATTGCATACAATACAAATATCCCATGTAAGGAACGGCCAGTCTTAATACAGACAAGTAGAAGGAAACAGTATAGCGCAGTGGTTTAAGGCTCTGAGCTGCAAACCTGCAGACCTGGGTTTGAATCCCACAGCCCCCACTTGCACACTGTGTGACCCTGAGCAAGTCACTTAACTTCCTTGTGCTCCCAGGTTGCACCTGTAAACAAGCTTTCAGCTTAGTGTGTCTCACCTGGTGTAAAAAAAAAAAGAAACCTTCATATGATACAGGAGATGGCATCCCTTACTGCATTCCATACTGGTGAGGCTAACAAAACGTCTAATTACATTACTAAATACTTTCTTAAATGCTGTGCATTTACTACCCAAGAGCTCATGGCAATTATATCCATAAAAACAGTTTCTCCTAAAAAGTGTGACTAATAAATCCAGTGCCCAAAAAGGCTACTGGTGCCATGTAATTCACTACATGTTATTCAAATACAAATAATTAGTAGAGACGTGACATACATTTTAACTCTGGATTACCCCATCTGTTCAGTTACAGAATTTGCTAAACATTTGCTTCAAAAAGAATAACCTTATTTTAAGGTAATTTTAACAGAATATTTTATCTGAGACTGAAAACTATGCGTCTAATAGAGGGGTAGGGATAACCCCGAGAAACAACCTTTCTGATCTTAATCAAGATATTTCAGACTAGTTGGCTATATCAGTGCCCCTAGCTCTTACAGGCTCCCCAACATTTCAACCATCCAGCTTACTACCCCGCTCAGCTTATAAAACGGTTTTCTTACCCCTCAGACAAAGAAATGGTTTTCAGGCTTAATCTGTAAACAAACTATTTACAAAATGTTCAAGGTTATAATGCCTTTGACCTTGTAATAAGACGATCAGTGGTTCATATTCAAATTTAAGGGGAGGAGCCCTTTTAGAGGAGTGAAAGTTAAAGAACAATTGCTCAAGTGTCTATGTCAATGTCTCCTTCCTCAATCGCAGCGCTCCTCGTGTCTTTTCTGGCAGCCGCCATTTTCGCCACCCATTTCCCCGTACACCTTATTGTCCAAAATAATTCTCAACTTCGTGAGGAATTGAATTGTGTGCAGAATATTTAAGTCCCACAGTGCTCCTTGCACACCATCAAATTTCTTGCGACAGAGACGGGTCGCGTAGGAAATATCAGGGAATATGTGGATAGTGGCACTTTCCATAGTAAGAGGCCCATTCCGCTTTGTCAAGTTCAGGAGCCTGTCCCTGGTACCCATACTGTCGAGTACCACCATTAGCACCCTCGGAAGTTCTGCCGGTGGTTTGGTGCGATGTGGCAAGCGGTAGGGCTTAACAACAGTAAAATCCTAAACCGATATTACATGACTTTTCTTGTGACTGAAATGAACTAGGACACTGCGCACTGACCACAAGGAACAACATGAGTACAAAAACAGTTGTGAATACAGATAACAACATGGTCCAAGCCATATTGAAAGAAGCGTTCCTTTTAATAATTCAGATGTTTAAAAAAAGTGCTAAAGCAGTCTCAAAATAGGGGGAAACAAAATTATATCACACATGAGAGAAGATAAGGGGCAATCTAAAATGGAGTAAAAATGTCTAGCTCAAACTTTTCACCATAACGTGCTGCTGCTTTAATTGGAATGTGTACAATTCCGTTTTTTTTTTTAAATAATCAAGAGTTTTTATTAAGTATTCAAAATATTACAAAAAAAATTAGTAATTATACATCAGTATAGATACTTTGTATACAAACAAGAATATATACTCCTAACTGTAACTACATTTTAGATAAACTTAACTCTGTATCTTAAAACATTAAATCCCTCTAACTAGTTTAAACTTGTAAGCTTTAGGATGACAACTATTCGTTAAATACATTATATTAAATAATTGGCTGAAAAACATTGTATAGGTTTAAGTAAACAGTTTATATTTATATTACTACGCTTGACAATTTTAAGAACAAAAATCTAGAAAGGGGCCCCAAGTAAGAGTGAACAGATCTGATTTTTCTAACAATACGTGCCTAATTATTTCATTATTTGCTAGCATTCCTGCAGACTCTATCCACTGCTTCACTGATGGGCCCTTAGTCTGATTCCAGTTCTGTCGATTTAATTGCTTAAATGCCAATGTTACTGAGAGTATCTGTCTGTATATATACACATTTTATTTTTTTACAAATCCGAAATTCCAGAAACATCCCCTAGTATAAAAAGAAGGGGAGTGCAAGGAATTGAGGCCTTGAGAACAGCTTGTCAAATGGAATGTATTGCTTTTCAAATATTAAGACTCTCTTTACAGTGCCATTTAGAAGATGGCCTAGATCTGCTTCCAGCTCCCTACACCTCCAACATTTGTCTTCCTGTGATAACGCTAGATTTTTAAGTTGAAGTGGTGAGCAATAATAGTAGTAGTGTAACATTTTAAACTGTATTAGCCTCACATTTACCTCTCTTCAACTTTTAATTGCATTCTCCTACATTTTAGCTCATGCCTCATTCGAAATGGAGATATTGAGTGCCAATTCCCACTTAGTCCTAGCTGACTCAGTAATCCCTACATCTGTTTCATTTAATAGTTTGTAAATAATGCTAGCCCCTTTTGGCAGAGACTTTTTTTTTTTTTATAAAGTAGAGCCCCACGTTTCTGACGCAATAAGTGAAAAGTCTGTGTTCAAGAACTGGTTTGAAACAAGGTCCCTCATCTGCAAGTAGTACCAGAAGTGGAACTTGTGAGGTTGGAATTTATTTTTTAGTTCTTCAAAAGAAAGCAGCCTCATCTGGGTGTGTAACAGATCCCCCAGTACCCTTATCCCTTTACTGGCCCACCCTATATCTTTAAGTTTCTTACCATTATAAGACACTGTAGGGTTGTTCCAAAGAGGCATAAAATGCAATGGCACAAACCTAGATTTTTTAGAGGAGGCTGTATTTTTTACAGATTAATACTGAACTTTTTATCGCTGGATGTTTGGTTAACCTGATGGGTGCCTGAACATACAGTAAATCAGTTCATTTAAAGGGTGCCATTATCTCCTGTTCTATTTTAACCCAAAGAGGTGTATTGTTGCTTTCTGGTGCTAAAACCATGCTGCAATCTGTTTAAGTTTAAAGGTCCAAAAGTATCCCTGCCACCAAGGTAATGCAAATCCTTCACATTTGACAGAAGCTCTTAGTTTCTTTTTCGATAGTCAGGGAGGGGTATTGTTCCACAAGAAGGCCGAAAATTTTTTTTCAATCTTGTAAAACCAATTCCCTTTAATGTTGGTTGCTATATTACCTATAATGTAGAATATTTTGGGGGCCACAATCATCTTTATTGAGTTTATTTTACCCCATAGGGATGAATGTAGTTTGGACCATTTGTCTAATTCACATTCCATTTCCTTTATTACTAGGGAGATACTAAAATCAAGTATTTTATCTATCGAGTCAAAGATTCTAATACAGTACCTAGATAAGTCAGTCCCTCTGACGCCCATGCAATGTCAAAATCCTTCTGCATTTTTTTTCTCTGACTGCGATTTATTAAAGGAAATTTCTGACGTACCAGATGGCAGCTACCACTCATGTAGTATGGCAGCTACCCTCGGTGACAGTCATTTTAGCCAGGATGTAATCAGTTTCTTGAAAGCCCTGTTTTAATAAAATCGCTAGTAATTTAGTTTTTCCGAGGGGCTGGCCATTCAGTCTCACAGCCCCAGTCCTGCTGACATGTTCCCGCGCTCAAGGACATAGTGACGTGTGGCCTGGGAGAGCGCAGGGGCACAACCCATTAAAATGAATGGGGCTCAATTTTGACTCCGATTTTGAGCTACAAAATGGTCACTTGGGGATTAATGAAGGCCACCGCTCGACTAACAAGGGCCATGTTAGTCAAGCGATGTCCTTCATTAATCCCCAAGTGACCATTTTGTAGCTCAAAAATGGAATCGAAATTGAGCCCCATTCATTTTAATGGGGAATGCCCCCGTGCTCTCCCAGGCCACACGTCACTATGTCCTTGAGCACGGGGACGTGTCAGCGGGACTGGGGCTGTGGGACTGAATGGCCAGCCCCTCGGAAAAACTAAATTACGAGCGATTTTATTAAAACAGGGCTTCAAGAAACAGATTACATCCTGGATAAAATGACTATCACCAGGGGCAGCTACCAAATTACAGTGAGTAGCTCCTCATATCAGAAAATCACTTTAAGCATTAATCATTCAGAGTTGCTCCAATTTATAAATAATCCTGAAACCGTCCCAAATTCCTGGAGAAGAATTTTCAGGTTCTGAAGTGAGAAAGAGGACCCGGGTTAGTGTTAACAAAATATTATCAGCAAATATTTTATTGTTGTACTTCACAATTTGGACCCCGTGAATTCTATCTGATTGTATGATTCTTTGAATCAAAGGTTCGATAGAAAGAACAAACAATGGGGGATAGAGGGCAACCCTGCCTAGTTCCTCTGTGCAATGGAAAAGGGGCCGAAATAAGACCATTAATAATTACACTAGCTTTAGGTTTCTCATAAATGGTTTGCACCCATTTTCGTAGCATG
Source organism: Neoceratodus forsteri (assembly GCA_016271365.2). Taxonomy (NCBI): domain Eukaryota; kingdom Metazoa; phylum Chordata; order Ceratodontiformes; family Ceratodontidae; genus Neoceratodus; species Neoceratodus forsteri. The sequence goes on along the minus strand of CM028136.1, from coordinate 939,328,888 downwards.
GGACCAAAATTATTGTTTTCCAACACTGCGTTCAGATATTTCCATTCTAAGGAATCAAAGGCATTCCCATTATCAAGTGAGATTGCTAATATGGAGGCTTTATGTATTTGATTATGCTGTGCCGCCCACATCACCAAAAATAGTCTACGTAGATTATCAGAGGCCTGCCTTCCCTGTATAAAGCCCACTTGTTCAATAAACCTATGCAGTATTTTAGAGGTCCTACTAACCAAAACCTTTTTTATTACCTTGTAGTCGAAATTTAAAAGCAAAATTGGTCTATAGTTAGCACATTCTTGACTGTCTTTACTCTTTTTTGGCTAGAAAGCAGATATAGACCTCATTATAGAGTCCGGAAGGCTTCCTGAGATAAGAGATTCCTGGAAAGCAAGTGTTAGGTGTTCGGCTATGGATGGGTTTAGCTTCTTGCAAAACTCGCAGGAAAAGCCATCTGGGCCTGGAGGTTTCCCTTTAAATGCCTTTGATATGACCGCCATTATTTCCTGAATGGAAATGGTATTATCAATTGCTTGTTTTTCTGATTCAGACAAGTAGGGTAACTTCGTATGTCTCAGGAAATCTCCTATGGGGTCGTGCCCCTAAGCCCCTTGTGACATATATAAATTCTTGTAAAACTCCTTAAAACTTGCATTAATACGTGCAGCGTTATGAGTTACCTTTCCGTTAACCTCGTTAATCACCTTAATGTTATTTTGATTTTGCTGTTTTTTCAGCCGGTAAGACAAGAGTTTGCCTGCCTTTTCATCCAATGCCCAATATCTCTGCTTTACCCTGAAGAGTGAATATTCAATTTTTGCTGAATGGATTTTATTTTCATATTTTAGCCCCATAATTTTATATAACAAATCCTGTTTTTGAGCTGGGTTTTACTTAAGATTCAATAACATACTACCTAACTTTTCTTCCTTGTACCTCAAATCCTTTTTTTTTTCCTTCCTTCTAGAGGCATAGCTAATTATACCCCCCCCAATCCAACAAAGGCTTTAAAAGCTTCTCATACTGTCTAAGCCGATACCTCCCCATTACAGTTGATAGTAAAATATGAATTGACTTCTTCCTGCAACCGTTCTACAGACTTAGGCTCTTGCAAAAGAGATGCATTAAATTTTCATCTAGGAGTGCACTCCGAGCAATTTTCAATTAGAACAGAGGCCTTAAGCAAACTATGGTCAAATACAAAAATATTTTCATATCTTACGTGGCATACCCCATTACATAGGCCTAATGGCATGCATAAATGATTCAACCTACTAAAAATTCCATGTCTGGCAGATAGAAAGGGATCCCGTCAGTATCTGATACCTGCCCTCTATACACATCAGGTAATTATGCTTCACAAAATTCACCTCTTTCTTAATAAGAATTGCCACCCCTCTTTTCTTGGAAGAGAAACTGCTGTACTCTACAATAGCCACCCAACTGCTAGCTAATTTTTCTGCTTCAACAGGTAACAAATGTGTCTCTTGTAAAAAAGCTATGTCCGCTTTGTGCTTTCTTAGGCCCAGTCCACACTATACCGCTCAGACCCCGTAACGGACAGAAACCCGTTATAGCGGGGGCCGGTACAGTGTCACACTGCAGCAGTGACTGAGTGCGATGCTGGCACCACCAGTCCACATCTCGGGAACTGGGCGACCCGTTACCCGCGGTGCCCAATCCCACAATGCAGCTTTCGCGCGCGCATCACGGGCCCCTTCAGGGGACCATTATCGCCGATCCACACCCGCTGGTAATGTTACCGAGGTGGGACCGGTTTCATAACCATTGCTGAAACCACCTCATATGTGGTTTCAACAACGGTTACGAAAATGCCTTCTGTAACATTACAGGTGTAAACGCAAACCATTGCGGTAACGGTTTGGGCACTCTGTAACATTACAGAGGCGTAGTGTGGACAGGGCCTAAGATGACTAAGGACTCTATACCCCTTACAGGGGACCCTGAACAGTCCAAGAAATAACATTTACAGTACTCATCCTAAAGACTATTACAACCTAACCACTAGATTGACTCAGATGTATTAAACATAAATTGCCCTAAAATTTAGAGAGGGATAAGAAAAAAACAAAAGTATCAATAGCTGGCCGGTTATCTAAACCAGATATTTGATAAACAACAACAAATAACCCCTAGTAAAACATTAAAAAAAGATATATCTAACCTAGTTAGATTTTAATTTTATCCACAGGGCTTCTATACTGTGAAGTGGAAGCAAATTAAACCAGTGTCAGATGCTCACAATCACAGAGGTAACTGCAATTTTCACCTTAACATGAGGAAGTTTGTGATCAGTAAAATATAACACAAGCATCCACATGTGAAAAGGCCAACACATCGGAGAACAAAGCATTCTCTCTTGAGTCTTGGAAACTGGGAGTGTCTCTGGAGAAATAAGGTCACCTGCCTTGTCCTGAAGTCAATAACAGAGAGCACATATGTTCAGACCACTGCTGTTGGTAAACAAGGAATGACATGACAACCCCCCACACACACACACACACACACAGACTGGATTCAGCAGCCTGTAATTTATTTTTGTTTTAAAGCCAGCCTGCTGATTTAACCAATTAAAAACCTCCTCACTTACTTTTTATCAATTAGCTAGTGTGGCTGCCAGAGTCTCAAACAAAAATGGTCAATTCCACGGTGCCCCAAAGGCTGGTAATATCCCTTTAAAAAATTCAAAGCCACTACAGATTTTACGACCCTTCCTAAATAATGGAAACCCGAATACTAAAAACATACGCTGCCGGGCATTTCAAATTTAAAGATTAATTTCTGCTGCATGTCTGAACTTGAGCTAGCCCGGTAAATGCAAGCAATGGCCAAAGACTATCACATGTGATAAAGTCAGATACCGCACAGCAGCTGACCGTGCCCAAAGACAAACACCTATCGGCAGCAGCCTGATTAACTATTGCTCCAGATGTTATAACAGGAGCCCCAGCTCCTTTCAGAATGCCGGCCCGTGACCTTAACATGTGCGTGTTTGTACTACCGATGTGGCGGTCACTGATGGTGGACACAGAAAGAAGGACAAAGTACTGAACTAAGGGGTCCCAGAAAGCATCACATAAAATGAAGTCATCAATTCTGCTGGCATTTAATCATTACCTCTAAGAGGAATTTTAACAACATATTGCTTCTGCCACTTTAAGCTGGCGTATGATGAATGGCATTAGCATTCAAAACAGACAGTCACTAAGTAAAGCAGTTAATTAACCCTGTACATGGCATGCATGATTTACAGTACAGGAACACCTTAGTCTTTCATTACCCATGGATCTTTAGATGTGAAAGTTATGTATAGTAAATCAAGCAGGAGTCAAGTTTCAAATGCATTTAATTAGTCTGAAACTACTGAGTCTTTATTAGCCTTGCATCTAATTCGCAGGCACAAGAACGTCGAGAATTAAAGCCAATATAATCCCCTTTTATTTACCCTGCATAAATTGCTGGCATACAGTATGCAAGGACTGCACTAGTCTGCAGTTTTATCTGCGTTCACATCTCAAAATTCCATGGCTCAAACATTCCACTTATTTTCCCCTACTCTCCCTTGTCTCTTTACTGACAACGGTGACTGCCACAGCCACACCATTCCCAGCTGGTTGGAAAGGTGAGTAGACCGCTGTTCTAGCTAAAACACTGAGTACTGCTCCTTGAATGGCCTATAGGGGGCGCATGAACACAAAATAAGTGGCATCCTCCATCCCAGAGAGCCCAGCAATACACGTCCCTCTCGGAATTTTAAGTTTGCACCAGAGAGCTGATGGAACTGTTTCATCCCTCTGTAAATACAAACCAAGAGATGTGCTCCATCCCACCCTCATTTCAAGTCAACAACATGTAGAAAGCCAATAATCCTAATGGATTCACACCATTTTATTTTGTCTAACACACACTGCAGATCAGACATAAGTTGGCTGGCTTTTACTTATAATGTTTAGGATACATTGTGATGATGTGCCTCTGTACCACATCAAGGTAGCCAGCCTTACAGAAGTCCATTCACACCTGCACTCATGCATACAATAGGTTTTGCACCCACAGATCTTCCAAAGATCATTCACAAGCTCACACTAAAGCATCCAAGGAGGGGAAAAACAGTTATTTAGGTACATCAGGCTTTGTTTGTGTTTGTTGCCCTGGCCTGATGGCTCATGTTTCCCCAGGTTTTTCTAGATGTTACTGTACTCAGCAAAGTACACCGAGTATGCCTGTGGATACCTATGCTTCCCTCTCACCCATTTTTTTACTATTCCTCGATATTTGTGTTGCTGCAAAACAGCTCACTGGGGTCCACTTTATTACAACCCTGCATGTATTTAAATGTTTCAATTATGTCTCCCCCCTCCCTTCTGTCTTCAAACAAGTATATGTTGAGGCTCTCCAATCTTTGTATGTCTTTGTCTGTTGCCCATGAATCATCTTGATCACCCTCCTCTGTAGTGACTCCAGCTTACTGATGTCCTTTTTTTTTTTTTTAAGGTGAGGGTTCCAAAACTGCATGCAGTGTTCCATAGGGAGGCAGTACAGCGCAGTGGTTTAAGGCTCTGAGCTGCAAATCTGGAGACCTGGGTCGGAATCCCACAGTCCCCACTTGCATACTGTGACCCTGAGCAAGTCACTTAACTTCCCTGTGCTCCCAGGTCGCACCTGTAAACAAGCTTCAGCTTAGTGTTCTACTCCTGGTTAAACAACTGGAAAAAAATAAAATAAAAAAATAAGTGGCCTCAGTAGAGTCCTGTACAGAAGTAATATGACTACCTCCGTTCTGCTACTGCTGAACCCCTTACCAATGCATTTCAGAATTCTGTTAATTTCCCCTATTGCGTAGCACATTGTCAGGGCTAACAATTGTGTGTGTGTGTGGGGGGGATGGATTGCAGGATTCTACATTTTAAACCCAGTCTTGCAATTCTGGAAACACCTGGGGGAGGGAGCATGACAATTCACTCCTGGTATTTTGTTCCAAACAACTGGCTCCCAGCAACTCACTCTGGTGACAATTGGCTGCCGTGACAATCCGCACCCCGACAAGTCACTCCCAGGTGGGGCTAATTAACTTACATGAGGAGGATGACATAGTCAGGAACCCTGATGGGAGCTATTAGTCTAGGTGGAAAGTCATTAGAAGTAGAGCTTCCCTTTGTCTACTTAGGTAGTTTTCTTAAACGGCAACCAGACAGTAAATGGAGTTTTACATTACTTTTTGGGATCTGCCTTGTAAGAGAATGGGACCCAGAGTGTCGACGGGATGGGGAATTTTACAGCAGGTTTCACCTAATTATTATTTTTTTTTTAAATAGTGCGAAGAAAATGTAGACTAAACCTTGATGCTGAATCTTGTTTGTTTGCAGTGCCTGTTCATGTTGTCATCAGCAGTTAATGAGGCTGATGTGACTTGGGCACTAACACGCACTAACGGTGTCTGAGGATATGTGTAGCGATGTTGCATAGAGGGGGGCTGCTGAAGTGAGTAAATCTTATATATATATAATGACCGTGTTCTGTTAACTTATTTAAGCACTTTAGGGTAAATGAACAGTCCACTTACTCCACAACTGTCTGACTCCTGTAACACGTTAATTAACTCCACCTGGGAGTGAACTGTCGAGGGGGGGGGGCGGATTGTCATGGGAGCGAACTGTCGCCAGAAGTGAAATGACATAGACCCCCTTGGGGAGATCTCACCTAACAAAACCAGCTGATTTTTACATTTCTCCCGACTTATGAATTATTCACAACACTGCTATCACTGTCCCCCTTAAATTTTGGTAATCCCCTGTACGTGTCAGAACCGGAGGGGGTCCCCAATGACACAATAGATAATTTTACGAGCTGCACTGTGTTGATGTTTTGAGCCTGTTTGACATCACCACCGCCAGTTCCCTTTCCTCCTCGGATACAGTAACTATTACCACCCCAAAAATTTATTCTGCCCTTAGATTTTTATTCCTCACCTGTAGGACCTTGCACTTTTGGCACTTAAGCAAAGCTGCCAGATTTTTGATTAGCTTTCAAGCCTCCCCAGCTCTTTCCTCATCTTATGGCCTCCCTGTTCAGAGTAGACTCTGACAAACAGCTTGGTGTCATATGCAAACAGGCAGTTTTTTTTTTTTTTTCATTAGTAATTTTTGTGGTTTTCCCCCCATTTCTCCCCAGACCCAGGACCCCAGACCCCGGCAGACACACACGTGCCTGTGCATCGAGATGCACACACACACACACCCTGGGTAGCAGCTTGACCCCTTCCACTCCACCACTGGCAATCGCCGACACCCCGTCCCACCTATGCTTCCCATCGGACCTCCATCCGATGGGAGCGGAACTACGGGGGGGGGGGACGACAACCACCTTGGGAGAGGAGTGCTGCCTTTTGGCTGCTCAATCCCACTCCTTCCATCCCCCTCATGCCGGCTCCCCGACAACCCGAGGTTGTTCCTGAACCTGGGTCACTGGTGTGGCGTGAGGTAAGGCATCCAGCGCCTCAGTCCTCTGCACCACTGGACCAGCTCAAACAGGCACCTCTAATGCCTTCATTGATGTCACCTGTAAAGATGTTAGAAAACACCGGCCCTGGCACCATCTCCCATGGGACCCCAAAGGTGACCGCCTTCACTGTTGAGAATTCCCTTTATCTATCATTATCCTTTGTATCCACACACTCTCAGCAAGCAATTCTCTCTCCACCTCGTCAGTCTGTCACCAACCCCTAGGTCCACCACTTTTTGAACTAGCCTCCTGTGCGGGACAGAGTCAAATATCATTCTGCAATCAAGACATAGTATGTCGACTGCCTGTCCTTCCTGGGAATCTGTTGAATGCATTATTTTTGCCATCACCAAGGAGTGATTTGAAATTTTTAATTGATATACTGCAGCTGTGTGTGGGGTCAAGAGTATGCAGTCTCGAGATAGTAGAAAATGCTCTCTGGGACGGGCAGCCACCATTACAACCAGATGAACATAATGGAATTACACACGACTTGGGAAAAAAAAGGGTGGACAGTAATTATGAGATTGACAAGCCTCCGACACCACAAGAACAATTGTTTTTCAATACAGTAAGCACACACAGTGCATCCTATATTCAAATGTTTAGCTTCCTCCAATCCTGTATTACTCATGAAATTTGTATGGAGGAAGGACAGCTGTCACTTCATCTCTGTCTGCTCATGTTACTTGTCTACAAGTGACATCATATTACTTCTCCTGTGACATCAAAACTGGTTACTCTAGCGAGGATTATGATGTCACTTGTAGACAAACAGTCAGGGCAGATGAAAACCAAGTGGCAGAGATCCTAGTTAAATGCAAATGTACTCAGCAATCAGGAAGAGGAGGAAGACTGCCAGCCTGGTGGTATGGAGGGCTGAGGTGCCTTACCTCCTGACACACTGGAGACCCAGGTTCAAGAACGGATCAGGGTTGCATGGGGGCCACCTGGTGGAAGGAGGATTGAGCGTCCTTAGATGGCTCTCCTCCTTCAACTGCCACTACTGACTGCCACCCAGAGGAGCACGCGGGCCATATCTCTGTAGGTCAGATGCGGGCATCTGAGTGTATGCAGTATTTTCACATAGCATGCCCATACCACTGTAGGTATACTGACATTGGGATGTGAACCAGAGAAATTGGAAAAGCTGGGGCTGCACACCCAGGGAGACCCACTCACTCCCCCAACCTGCACAATCGCCCCAAGACCCTGCTGAACAAGACCCAGACCTGTGGGAGGGGTGGCCTTCCTCTCCCAGCCTCACTGCAAGGGGCTAAACCATGGGGAAACATTACAGGTGAGTCCTAGGAGGAGATGGTGGCCGATCGTTGAGGCAGGCAGGGGCTGAAGAGCCAAGCCAGCACCATAAAGATACAAAAAACTCTATGGAAGAAAAAAAGAATAGGAGGGCGGTAAATACAGTAAATATCTTGAAATATAAGTTGAATTCAGTCCAAAGATTAGATTTTCCAAAGTTTTCATGACATCAGATGCTCCTGAAAGGGAACGTAAACCCTGTTAACATTTTGTAATGTAACTGTAAATTTGGGCATGTGCGATGTCTGTTTAATCACTCCAGGGTATTGTTTTGTGTTTTAAATAGTGATATTTTTTCTTTATTTAGGGCTCCTTCTTAATGCAGCCTTTGTCCCGCCCAATATTCATTTTTCAGTTACCTAGCAGTTCAGGAACCAAGCAGCACTGGTTGAGCGGAAACCCTGCATGGAAACCTTCATTGTAGACTTCAGCTCCACTGATGTCACTGGATTCCGGAACAAAGCAGTAATTAACAAGCATTTGTCAATGCCGAATGTTTGCTTGCTGGCATTGGCATTGGTAGTGTAGGAGCGAGAAAGATGCATAATAGGAATGGCAGTGAAGTATTTAACTGAACCCAACCCCACCACCACCCTGCAGAGAGTGACAGGCATTGGGGCATGCCTTTGGGTCGTCAGGCATAATGGCCATGCCATTTCACCACACCCTACCCTGCAGACACTGACAAGTGTCACGGTGTGCCTTGAGGTCTTTGGGCCTTATGCTCCCCCCCCATTCCATCACGAAATACGGTGAGATGGGTGCAGTACAGGAGAATGGGGTGAACTTTGGGGCCGAAGAGTCCAAGGCACAACTCAATGCCTCTCACTGGCTGCAGGGTGTGGGTGGGGGTGGAATGGTATGAGCATTACAGGTGACAATCCCAAGTCACACCCCTGATGCCTGTCAGTCTCTACAGGGTGGGGGGGTTATGGTTGGAAACCCTAACGTTTCAGGCGTTAGTTGGTATTTTCACTCCAAAAATTTTCAATATGGGTTTTTTGTGACCCCCACGTCATGAACAGTGGCAATATCAGTTCGTTGGCCGAAAGCTGATTTCGCACAGCAACTACATCATTTAGCACCACAGGTGCGAAAACACATTTCGAACAGGATGTGAAAAATGACAGCTGTACTGTTCATGGGGAGGTGTAAAAAATGACAATGTTGAAAATCTGCAGTAAAAATATAAAAAAACTGGTGGTCTTGAGCGTGCGTACAAACTGCAACGCACACCCGTAATGTAATTAGTTTGAGGAATTTTTACTGCAGATTGTCAACACAGGCATTTTGGGACCTCCGCTCATGAACAGTGTCACTGTGATTTTCTTAACCTGTCCCGAACAGTGATTTCCCACAGTGACCACGCATTTCTGCGCCGGAAGTGCGAAAACGCATTTCGGCCGGGGTGTGAAAAATGACAGCTGTACTGTTCATAAGGAGGTGTGGAAAAATGGCAGTGTTGAAAATCTGGACTAAAAATATTACAAATTCATGAACTTACGAGGATGCATGGAAACTGTGCAATGCTCGCTCGTAACACAGTCATTTTATGGACTTTTGTCACCAAATTTTTAACATAGCCATTTTAAGACCTCTGCTCATGAACAGTGTCACTGTGATTTTCTTACTCTGTCCCAAACATTGATTTTGCACACCGACTGCCCTATTGTGCGCTACATGCAAGAAAACACATTTTGGGCGAGATGTGAAAATTGGCAGCTGTACTGCTCATAAGGAGGTGTGGTAAAATGGCAATGTTGAAAATCTGGAGTGAAAATATTAAAACATATGTGAACATACGAGCGTGCGTAGGAACTACTCAATGCACGCTCGTAACACAGTCAATTTTGGGAATTTATTCATCAAATTTTCAACTTAGGGTTTTGGGGGGCCTACCTCATGAACTGTGCCACTGTCGTTTCATTACTCAGTCCCGGAAGGTGGTTCCACGCAGTGACCGCGAAATCACCTTTTGGGACAGAATAACAAAATGACAGTGACTGAGTTCATGAGGTGGGGCCCCAAGAACCCCATGTTGAAAATTTGCTGAAAAAATTCCCAAAAATGGCCGAGATATGCACCAAAGTTGACAAAAACCCACTTATGCCATTATACAGCTTACCGGCATTTCTTCAGTTCGCGGTTGGCTTTGAAGAGTGCAGATGTGTTCCCGGTCCACCTAAGATCGTCGCACTGGGCTCCAGAGGCAAGTATTGGGGTGTGGGGTGTGGGGAGGTGGGCTTGGGTTGGGGAGGGTGCAAGACAGTCAGCGAGGACCTTTTTATTTTCCCTTCTAAGACAACATGGACTTATGCACGCTGGGGGGGTTCCATGGCAGCTGAAAGGTTATTTTGGGGGCAGTGGAGCCGATGGGGATTGGGCACCCTGTCGGCCATACCGACTTTGCCATGCTAGGGTGGGCTCCCAGAGTGGCATCTTAGTCAGGAAGATGATGCGGGACTTTGCCAGCTGGGGTGGGCTCCCAGTGTGGCAGCTGAAAGGTTATTTTTGGGGGGCGAGTGAAGCCGAAGGATTGGGCACCCCAGACATACCGGCGTTTGCCACGCTGGGGTGAGCTCCCAGCGTGGCACCTAGAGGTCTGTTTGGGGGGGCAGTGGAGCCGAGGGGGATTGGGCACTCCCACCAGTCATACAGCGTATGCGGGTGGAGGGGAGCACAAGAGCACGCTGGGGTGGGCTCCCAGCATGCTACGTAAGTGGTGGGGGACACAATGAACTGTCTATGACAGTTCAGATGCAGTGAAGGCGTACGTGTAAGCAATCTGCATACTGCCGTCGGCAGTATGCAAATTGCATACACGTTACCACCGCTGACTGTAGCATTTTTTTCCTCAGAACTGTACGCCACTGCATCTGAGCGCTGTCATAGACAGCTCGGACATTCATTGGCGTGGTGCAGCCACGCCTGCAAAAGTGACAAGGGCATTGAAGTGGACACCACTAATCAGATATGGCATCTATGTTTCTTCTTGCACACGCTGCAAGCAAACATAAAAATGAATACTGTCATGCACACTTTGCCTTTATGCTCTCCTATTTTAAGGGATAAATATTACCACTTGAAATAATATTTGCACAGCACCAGTAATTAACACATAGAGCCTAACAGTTTGTTTTATTTCTTCTTTCTTTTTTAAAGTCCCACCCGCATACCCCTACTCTTGCTTCTGCTTCCCTTCCTGTTGTCTGTCTGCTGAATTGTACTGTATGTCTACTGGGGTTGCTAATGTTGCTTACTCATTATGCTGTCTCCTTGCAAGGTCTATCAGCAGGAAACGGGTGAAAAAACAGGGAATGCTTTTGAGACTGTTGTAGAAAAAGCACGGATTTAAATAATCATACTGCATATAACCAACTGTCTGAGTGTCCCTTCATAATGCTGTATTGGTACTTTATTGTTGAAAAACAGTTTACAAGAAGAAGTTTAATAAAAGTTTAATACACATTTCTATGGCAAACAAAATGAATATTGAGTTGCGCAAATGGCAGCATTGACAAAGGACCCTAACTCAGAAAATAATGGGACCATTTCAGTACAAACATACAAAACCATACACTGAAGTTGTTAAAATACTTCACATATGCTCAAATTTACAATTATATTGAAAAAAATGTAAACAATGATTTTTACTCCCTTTAAATCATTTAAATTAAAGGGGTCTAATATTCAGTAACAAGAACAAATGGCTGTACAGTTCCTGGAATCTGAGATAACGTAAACGGATTCTCTGTGCAATGGTCAGTTTATCAAGTTACTCAATCAATCTATTTCTTGCTATCCGTTATTAGGAAAGGAACTGAGACCAACAGTAGCCTCATTACAGGGGCACTTGAGCAACAAGGACGACAGCAGCAGCAGTTATAGTTTAACATTTGGCTATCAATCATGCATATGCCTCTCGGCCTCCTAACCAGCCAACGTGGAACGGGATGTGAAAATGCAGAACCACAACAGATCAGCTTGCAGCGTATCTATAGGTGTATTTTCTCTCGTATCTGAATCTGTTACAGGCAATTTAATACATCGGACAGAAAATGCATGGGGATATAACCGATTAACTGAATTAGTAACCACTGACGCAATCAACAAGTTCTGCCCTATGAAGATTCACGAACAAGACTGATGTTTAGAGGGTGAGAAGTTAATAATGGAAATCATGGTTACCGTGAATGTTTGCATTTTTGAGAAAAAAAAAAATGAAATGAATTTTACTATTTTCATGAAAGTATTTTTATGTTCTCTTGTCACACCAAATATGTGGATCAACACACATTAAAAGCGAGAAAGACTAGAGTTCCCTTTTTTTTGTGTGCGTCATTTATAAACTTAAGTTTCCCATTTTCAATCTGAATGAAAACCACATGAAAGCAGGAGCTTATCGTTAATCAAATTTAAAGTACCAGTGTGGAACAATATTAAAAGCAAGTGAAACTATGGCTAAAACGAGCAAGAAAGCTGAACGAATACCACGCAGGCTTCAAACATCCAGCACATATTAGTTTGGATGAATTTATTCATGGATAATTTTTAATAAAGTCAAGGTTTGGTCATGGTCAAGGAACCCTTATGATGCTATTTACAGCATCTGTTGTGCAACAAAAGATAGCACCCAGGACACTGCCATGAAGTTTAGTCATTTATTTCCCTTGATCAACCATGAGTCTTTTTTCAGTGAGAATGACAAAGGTTAGAACAAGGTACATGGTGCAAAAAAAAAAAAAAAAACTGCATACAAATGTTACATCGAGTATGCTTGCCTACACCCTTGTAGCACTTAATTGGTGTATGCCCCAGACTAGAAGGCTACCAAACCATTTGCCAAAGATCTTTTTATTTACATTGCTGGACATGTTTTATGCTGACTGATACATATATATTGCCATCATTTTTAGGGCCTTGGGATGTCACGTAAGGTGAAGCTGTGGCTAAACACACTGTAGTTTGATACATATATTACCACCATTTTAAGAACCTTGGTATTGCATGCAGGGTGAAACTGTGCCTGACCACACTGTAGTTAGACAAAGGTTCACCCTACGGGACATGCCTAGGTTATAGAAATGATGGCAATGTAGCTGGCCCAGTGGTGCAGAGGATTGAGGCACCTCGTCTCACCTGCCGCCACGTCGGCAACCTGGGTTTGGGAATGGACCTGAAACGCCGGGGATCGGCCAGGACGGGAGAGGATACAGCATTACAGCGCCTGGCGTTAACCTGGTCCCTAGCGTTGGCTGGGGTGTGGCAACCAGGGACTGTCTGGAGGAAGGCAGAGTGGCAGCAGAGGACGTCCCACGTGCGGTAGCATGCATGGGGACATCTGGGCGGCACTGCATATCCACTCTGCACTGAAGGGGGAGAAAACAGGAAAATGGATCCCTGGGCGGCCGCAGACTCCCAGTCGCCTGGCAGCCCCACACCCGACAAATACCCAGGCCACACTGACTTTGTGCGAGGCTAGGTCCTGGAGGAATACTGGGTAGTCTGAGCTGGGGTGGTTGGCATCTGTAAGGCTGCTTGGGGCCAGGGAAGAAAAAGCATTAACTGCAAAAATACAAAATGGTGGCAATGTAGTATTTTGTAAAGGGATAATTTAGTCAGTAATATCTCTGGACTGGTGAGTCCAACACCTCATTTAAAAGAGCTTTTCATAGCCCGGTGGCACTGAGGGCTGAGGCGCTGGACGCCTTACCTCATGCAGTGCCGATGACCCGTGTTCGGGAACGAGCACAGCTCGTCGAGGAACGGTAGGGGAGGAGAAGGAAAGAGCGTCCTTTGGACAGCTCTCCTACTCCGGAGAGGGAGGGAGGTCCCTAAGAGTTGGCGCTTGTTCACCCCCTGGTGGAGGCTGGGGGACAAAGCACCACTCTACAGTCTGGGGAGGAGCTGGGGCTGACGCCTGGAGGAAGCGCGTGCGGATGCGTGCACGCTCCCCTCCGCCTGGCATCATTGCACACCCCCAGCTCCAAGGCAGAAAAAACAGAAAATGGAGTGGCTTCCTGGGTCGAGTGGCTTGATGGCCGTCCAACAACGTCGCTTCTCGGGGGGCGCCTGGAGTCTGGATCCGTTTCGAGGTGGGGAGTTGGGGGCTCCCCGTCGTGGGGGGGTAAAACCATAGGGGAATACAGGCGTGACCCTTATTAGAGGGCAGATGACGGACAGTGGCTGGAATCCCCCGAGGTGGTTGCCAGGAATGAGGGGGCAGACCAGGTAAGCCAAGAGAGAAGGAAAAAGATATAGCAAAAAAAAAAAAGAGCTTGTCATGGTCTCTCAAACTACGAGGGACATGTTTTAAAAATGTTCCTCCAAGTAAAAGAAAATGCCACCCCCCCCCCCATATTGTCAGCAACACTGTGAATAAGCATCTTTCAGTATATGCCCATTGTAAAATATCCCAAATAAAACCTGTGCTTCAGTTTTTAAAATGATCTGAAAATGTACAAACAGCTATGACACAATGTAACAATCTACTCAACAGATTTCTCATCATTTTTATATATAAACTGCAATTTATGGTGTATTGCTTCCTTCTGTTCCACGTGTTCCTAAATGGCTGTGCACTTCAAATAAGCAGAACATATAAAAAAGCTGAACAGCAGCTTCATGTCCAGGTTAACTAATAATGTCACTGAACAAAAAAACAAAATAAAGCAAAGCAGTGTGCAGTGAGAATGCCGGTATCTGTTCTGTTGAAGGAAGTACTTGTTCTGAGAGACCCGGGATCAATTCTCGATCTGGATTCCCTCGCTTTGGGACACTGGAGTCTTGGGCCTGCTGCGGAGGCAGCATGCACAGACCCCAGGGTGAGAAGGTTGAGGCCGTTCACTCAACTGTGCCTCCTGTGGATTGTGGGGAGCCTTAGGATCACAGGTGACCACATGATGCCGGACCCCCCAGGCCGGAGTCAGCACGCAGTTGACTCACATCATCATGGGGGTGGCTGAGAGGGCTCAAAATAATGTACATCTGTGGAACACTAAAAAGCCAGGCTCATGACAGGATCTCCTTCAAAACAGCTTCCGCTCAACTACAAAAAAAAATAGAAGTTGCAGTCAAAAGTCTCAGATCAATATTTTACTCAATCGAGTATGACAGAGGTTTTTAGTCCTGAGCATTTTGATACCACTTGTAATATTGGTTGCCCCAAAGGGACCGCGGTAGGAATGGGACAAAAACAGCAGCCCCAGCAGCAGCAGGCCTTGACAAGTCAGCTGAGGATGAGTAGAGCAGGCAGCCAGGATGGAGCGGGTGATCTCCCACCTTGGGAATCAGTCTTGCAAGCCGTTAGAGAAATGGATAAGAAAACTGAACAAGTTTTAAAAAGAATGGGGGCACAAGATGCTAAGATAGACTCTGCTGTTACCACTTCAAAGGAAGCCAATGATCATACTATTGCCACCCAAGCTGCCGTTGCTAAGTTGACTTCGGAAAACTCTCATTTGAAAGCTTGACCTGAAACTTTGGAGAATAGCAACGCAGCGAAGAATCTGAGGGCAATGGGAGGGGGAAGATTTGGGGTCTTTTATCAGGGCCTGGCTGGTAAATTACCTGCCCTATGGGACTATTGTGCCCTCTAACATCAAAAGGGCATACAAAAAAAATGTTGTTCTGCCCAAGCCTCCAATGTTTCTCCTCCTATGTTCTCGTGGTCATGAAGGGGCCTGAAATCAGAGACATAATTCTCAATTGAACTCGCATGAACTTTCCCTCAGTTGCAGAAGGGGCAGAGGTGAAATAGTTTTCGGACTGGTCCTGTGCAACCAGGACCCACAGGAAATCAACCGTTTGACCTACGACGACAGCAATTAAGGAGCCTTGGCAAAGTCCACTTAATGCTACTTGCACCAGCCCGTCTTAGAATCACCTATGGAGGAAGGACACACCAATTCTCAGATCCAGCAGAGGCCAGGACAAAGGCTGATAAACTGGCTGAAAAGTTGGGCGAACACAAACTGAACCGGAGGACCCTGCATCAGCTGAAGAGGAGTGAAATCAGTACCAGGACTTTGTATGTACAGTTTAATGGTCAGAAATGACCATTTGATGCAGGGGTTCTATTGGGGGTTGTAGACGGTTCCTAATGTTGCTGTTTTATTCCTTAAAATACAATATACTCCAACAGTGACTTACATATCGGGTACAAGATTTTGTCTGCAGTATCCTGCTATGGAATGGAGGGAGGGTACTGCATTTAGATAATAGTGCCTGTCACAAACTCGCTCAGCCAGTCAGCCCTCTACTCCCAAAGTGCCAACCTCTGAGCGTATGATTTGTGGACAGTGAACAGAACAAGGTAACCCTCTTGTCTGTTTTGTGGGTTCAAGTCACCTTAGTCTCAAGTTCTGGAGGGATTCAAACTGATGACCTCTTGTTAACGTACCCAATTATCAGGCTCAGATAATTCTGTCTTGGTGAGACCAGATATCTTTGCCTCACGGGCACCAACCAGGTCTTTCAAATGAACCCTTAGAACTCTATGCAAGACTTTAGAGAACTCTATCCATTTCCCAGTTTGGTATATCAATAAGCCCATACACAGTGTTAACTGTAACCTTTAAAAGCTCCACTTGAATAAAAAGAAATGTCAAGGCACTCCAGGCAGTTTCCGTTGTAAAATATATCTTTACTTTAAAGCATCAAAACAGAACAATAAATACAGAACAAATATCCCAAACACATACAATCTTAAAAACAAAACAGGTTTTTAGAGTACAAACTAAGCTCTCTTATCCACATAATACTTCTCTCCTACAGTGCTGATGTTGTCCTTCTGTCAGTCAGAAATAAAATAAAATGTGCCTCTCTAAGGCTCGCTCAGTTGGATAAAAGCAGTCCTGAGCCGGCCTCCTCTTTGAGGTCATTAAACTCCGCCTTGGAGTATTAAAAGTTATATTTTACAGCACAGGATGTCCCAACAAGATTTTAAAAAAATGATAAGTGACATACTCAATTTCCTCTCCTCAGGTTAACTGATGAGAACTGGTTTTTGTTCTGCCACACACACACACACATACAGTAAACAGTTTCTGTGATGTCCTTCCAAAGCATCCTGGGAATGTGTATTAGACCTTCCAAATTCGTCTGGATCCTTGTTATCTACACATCAAAGGTCTTTCTGATGTAATTCAGGGGCTCCCTGAGACACCCCTCCCAACACAGGTTCTTCCTGGCAACTATTGCAAGTCAAAGGATCTCCCTGATGGCATTATAAAGTGGATACTTTGGTTCCTGCCTTCAAAGAAAATTTAACAAAGAATTGCATTTTAAATAGCTGCAGATTTAGCTATGCCCTGTTCTTTGAACTTATCCCTGTTTTTTGGGGGGATGTGTCAGTTCAGCAAGACTGTGGGTCTTCTGACTGCCCTTCCCTTACATAAATTATGAGTAATACAAAAGAATTTGATACATGGATCAGAATCAGTGGTCCAAGTGTGACAATGCCGGCCACACGGGTTCTGGTAAAGCAGCAGTAGCTGCTGGCACGTATCTTGGCTGAGGGATGACCACTCCTGTTGCTCCACCCTCGTCCATCCTCAGCCTCACAACTTCTCTGACTCCTCCTTGCAGCCATCTTCTACTCAATTCTTGTCTATTCTACCTCTGCCTACCTCTCACCTTGTACACCTCACCTCCCTACCTCCTCTTAGTCATACTTCAAAGTGTGGCAACCTAATATAGTTTTACCTAATCTGTTAACTCTCTAACTTTGAAGTCTGAAACAATTTTGTAATGTTGTGTAACTCCTCATTGTTTGTATGTTATGCTTTGATGACGTGGAATCTCTGAAAATGAGCTTCTAACCCAAAGATATTAATCCGAGATACAAATGAATAAAAATAAATATATAATAGAATTGAATATTGCGGCACTTAATGCTGGTATTGCTTTTAGGTACACATTGTTCAGTTGGAGATGACGTGTTTCTAGGTAAATCTATGCAATAAGTAAGATACTGCTTTCACCTTCAAAGAATCAATGCATAAGATTTGAGTTAAATGAGTGTTTATGTTTTTGTATTACACTGTTTGCAGATGCTGGATTTTAGCACAATGGTATTCAGGGTTATAAATGTTTGCATGCTGTTCTGGAGGGCCACTATCTGTTGCATCAATTTTGGATACTGTGGGAACAATAGCTTCAAGAAGGCCATATTATGAAGCACTATACTGTGCAATTTTCCTATGTATATGAGGTTTCTTTTCTCCCACAGGTTATATAGCTCGGTAGCTATCCTGACCCTAACGGACTTTTCCAAGTTAAGAATTTTTGGTGGTAACCCACCTGTTGTACCAAAAGTCTAATGGACACTGATTATACTGCAGCTAATATGAGTGCATAAGGTGACAATTTAATGTGTGCCTATGTTATTGCCTTGCTCCATTGACATGCAAACTTGCCATGTGGCTTCCTGACAAAAAGAATTAACATAAATTTAACAAAATAAAAAAGGTAAATCCCCTGCCTAGCCGTAAATGATGGCCCAGGCCTGCAGCTGCTCCAATATTCTGTCACTGGGTGCCTCCCCTTCAGTGCCAGTAGGCGCATGTTTCCCCATGGGTTAGCCCCGACCTGGCGAAGGGGGATGACACAGGCAACAGGCTCTAGAGTTAACTGCATGAGGTCTGTAATGGTAGGTGGCATGGACAGACAGGAACAAGGGTGAGATGCAGGGGCAGGAGCTGCATGAACAAGCCAGCTGACTGGCTGAAACCAAACAGGATAGTAAATTGTAGATTTAAAAAAAACAAAGCGGCACGTTTTGATTTAGTAGGTAAGTAAGACAATACATATTTATAACACTTTTGGTCATTTTACGAATAAGTGTAATAATCCACTCCGGGTGTGCATCAATGGTATAATAACCTCACTTCCTAGCTGGTTGAAGGCCCTTGGCTGCACTTCGAGCTTCACAAACCACCCAGGTTATTCAGCTATTACAGTACTGCCACACTATTGACTGTGAATTATTCCCTACAGACGCACACACACATATATAGATAGAGATAGCTAGACAGACAGATACAGAGAGATAGACAGATAGACAGATACAGAGAGAGAGATTGATTCTGTCTATAGACAGATTCTGTCTGTATATAGATAGATTCTGGCTGTATATAGATAGATTCTGTCTATAGACAGACAGATAGACTCTGTCTGTAGATAGCCAGATATATAGCTAGATAGATAAATATATAGATAGACAGACAGACAGATAGATGTTTGTAAAAGATAATCCACTACAGGGCGTGCAGTCGTGCTGTGATATACAGATGCCTTGGTGTGGTTTTCGAGGCATGAGGCCACAGGCTGACTGCGTTCAACCACCCATGGTGTAGATCACAAGATAGGTGGTAACCAATATTCGTTTTGTCTTTTTTCAGTTTGTTAGATACTTGTATAGCAGCTCCACGCTCACCGATTTCTGTTTAAACATAGACTTTGACGGCAGATAAGGACCGCTTGGCCCACCTAGTCTGCCCATTTCCCTACCTGCAGGTAAATTCTAACCACAGAGATATTATAAATTAGAAAACTTAGTATAACTTTTTAGGTAGCTGTATAATTTCATAGTACTGTGTGTAATATTTAATTGCACTTTTGTTTGTTGTTCACAATGTAGTTATATGTGCTCCACTGTTACACTTCCACCATAGCCAGCTTAAAGGACCATAATTAAACAGGGAGATTTAAATGTTTCACTCAACCAATCGGTTTGAGTTAAGTCCTGGCAAGTGTTATAAAGGATGGGAGGTCCTCCAATCAAACCCAGCCCCCTGACAAAGACTATTGTTGAAGCGCCAGGGCTTTCATCGAGAGTGAGGGGAGTTCCCAGTTAAGTTTACACGTTTTTGGCAATAAAAACCCTTGGGACAATATATGCTCATGCCAGTATGAAGTATACTTGTATTTCTTTTGGAGTGCGCAGTTCTCCTGCCTTTCTATATTCATTATATCCCTTATAATCTCCATTGTCCACCAATCCGAACACAACCCTGCAAGGAGGAGGAGGTGGGCTGCTACCACCAGAACAGAAACAGGATCTGGTTGTAGGGCTGGATGGTTTGGGAGAGGGGGAACCAGAGAAAGTTCACTTACAGAGTCAAGTGGTACGGCAGGGGTCCAGAGAAGTCTTCATCCAGTGCTAGGGTTGCCAACAGTCCCGTATTTTAAGGGACATCCCATATTGTAATAAAAAAATTGCCTGTCCTATATTAAATCAATACAGGGCACCTTTTATTCTGTATTTCGTGTTGGCTAACTTGCCCGTAGTGCAGAATCAGTATCCCAGTGGCAAACATTAGCTGCACCATCATTATGCAAGTCGGGAAGACGGGGACACTAGCTTGAAGCAGGAAGAGCACTAGTCTGACTATCAGCATCATCGTGGAGTAGCAGAGAGCGAGCTGACACTACTGATTGCTAGCTGAAGACAGAGGGAGATCTGTATAGCAAAAAAAAAACACTGAATAAGTTACAGGTCATTTCTGTACTGTTTGTGCACCGTCCTCCTGTATGACTATACCAGTCCTGTAGCAGTTTTATCAGCAAGAGGGAGAGGGTTGTTAAGAACTAAATCAGAATAAGAACAGGCACAATTTAAGCTCCTCAGCTTTTAGAAAGTCTGAAGTCGGGTCTTAACATATTCTTTCTCATGCATTTCAGGTTCTTTACAGCACAGCCGGGCTACTACTGTACTAATGGATGCACGTTACTAATATATAATAACTGGGTATCGTTTTTTCCCTTAGGGAAACACGGTTTGTAATTTGCAGTTATAGCGAGTGTTTATAACAGCACACACACGCAGGGCCTCCCTTGTCCTGTGCATGTGCCAGCCGCCGCTCTTTCCCTCCTGGTTGCCGGATGCACTGGCTTACCGCCGGAGACTGCCCTGCCACTCAGACTTAACAGTAAGTCAATTTAAAAAAAAAAAATCACTGGGCTAAAAATGATTAAACTGGACATTATTTTTTTAAATGGAAAAAAATGTAAAGTAAATGTTTCTTTCAGCAGCAACATCCGACTTCGGACCCAGCTGAAACCCAGTCGGACCGCGGCTGCACAGAGATTTCTTGTTATTTTATATAACTGCTGTGACAAAAAAGCAAAACCCTACAATTATATAAAATAAAACATGGGGTTGTGCGTAAAACTCGAACTTTAAACACCCTCGGTGTTGGATGCTTAAATAAACCCTCTCGAGCTTCACTCTTGGGGTTTATGTAGCATCCAACACCTTGGGTGTGTGTAAAATATACAATAATGAATGGGGAAGTGTACTTAACGAGAATTTAATGGTCGCCCAAGGTGTGGGATGCTACATAAACCCCCAAGGGTGAAGCCCAAGGGGTTTACTAAAGCATCCCACACAGAGGGTGACCATTAAATTTGTGTTTAAGTTACTTCCCCATTTGTTGTTATATATTGGTCAGCAATTTTTTTTTTTTTTTTTTACAGTTAGATTTATCTCGCTGTTGCAATCAGTGCTTACTGCATTTCAGCACATCGGAGCTCTTCCCACTGTCACTTGTTGTTCAATGCAGCTGCTGAATGGCAGGATTAACCAGATAAAATTTGTACATGTTTGAGGAGAAAGAAAAAATTACTCACCTTAGTTATGTTGTTTCTTCTAATGGAGTCTTGCTGTATTCTGACAGTAGCAGCGAGTCCCAACCTTCGAACTGCCCCGGAGATGAAAGAGTTAACTTCCCATGCCAGGCATGGAACGCTGAGCTCGAGCTCGGTTGAGACTCTGTCTGTTGCTGTTTAAACTCAAACCGTCAGATCTTTATGAGCTAAACTCACTAAGGTCCTGTGTGGAAGCTGTAAACCTACATTAGCCAACTGGCTACTAAACATAAAACATTTTTGGTCCCAAAACAAAGACTCAAGTCAGGAGACCCAAAAATGAAAAACACCACACTCACCCCAAGAAAAGGGGGTGGAAACAACAAGGTGGGCACCTACTGAGTGCCAACACTGCACTGCCCACCACATCCCAAAACAGAGGTTCTGAGAAGGGCAGGCGGTGGGGGTCAGAATACAGCAAGACTCCATTAGAAGAAACATTACTAAGGTGAGTAATTTTTTCTTCAAACAACATGAAGTCTTGCTGTATTCTGACAGTAGCAGACTACAAAGCAGTACCTCCATGGAGGAGGGACAGAACCTACTAGGAATAGGCCTGAAGCACAGCTGTGCTAAACCGAGCATCACTCCTAGCCTGGATATCCAGGAGTAATGCTTGGTAAAAGTGTGAACTGTTTTCCAGGTAGCTGCTTGACATATCTCTAGAATAGGGATGTCCCTGGCAGCAGCCAGGAAGCAGCTGTACCTCTGGTAGAGTGAGCCCTCAGGCCTGAGGGTGGAACCTTACCCAGTTTTCATAACAAAATTGGATACAAGAGACAATCCACCTGGCAATGGATCTTTTAGTGGCAGGTTTCCCTTTACCAACCTCACCATAAGTGAGGAACAGTTGAAGGAGTCAAACCTGTGACCCTTGGTACGTTCTATGTAGTAGCTAAGGGCTCTTTTCACATCTAAACTGTGCAGCCTCCTCTCGCCAGAGGAGGAATGGTCAGTGAAGTACACAGGAAGAGACATAGATTGATTAAGGTGGAACTCTGAAACCACCTTAGGCAAGAACTTCCTGTTAGTCCTGAGGACCACCTTATCTCTATGAAAGGAGATAAAATCAGGCTCCACTGACAAAGCTTGTAATTCACTTATGCGTCTGGCAGAAGTGATGGCTACCAGAAACACAGTTTTCCAAGTCAAGTACTTAAGCTCTGCTGAAGACAAAGGCTCAAAAGGGGGTTGCATAAGCTGAGCAATGCAAACATTAAGGTCCCAAGCAGGGGCAGGGTCCCTGAACGGAGGGTTGGTGTGAAGCAATCCCTTGAAAAACTCGGAGAATACAGGGTGAGCTGAAAGAGAAGAGGGCTTACCTGCTGAAATAAAAGCAGAAACAGCTGCCAGGTGCACCTTCAGTGTAGCTGGTCTCAGCCCCAAGCTATTTAAATGGACCATATAATCAAGGACTGTGGGCAGATCAGCAGACTCTGGGGAAATATGCTTCCCAGAGCACCATATGGGAAAATCTTTTCCATTTGGAATTATAAGTAGCCCTAGTGGAAGGTTTCCTAGAAGCCTTCAGAATATCCATTACACCTTGGGAGAGGTGCAAATCAGCAAACTCTAACTCTTCAAGAGCCAGGCCTTGAGATTGAGAGATTTGAAATTCAGGTACCAAACCCTCCCCTGAGCACAGGTTAACATGTTGTAATTTCTGGGAAGACACAGGGGAAGATGGACTGCTAAGGACAGTAGGAGTGGATACCAGGGCTGTCTGGCCCAGTCTGGAGCAATCAGGATCATCTTGCACGGTTGAGATCTGATTTTGACTAGCACTTTGAACAGGAGAGGGAAGGGGGGAAAAGCATACAGGAACTTCCCCTTCCCAACTGAGAACTAAGGCATCCAGGGGGACTGAGCCCAACACTGGGGGCCTGCAGCAAAAAAGGGGAAGTTGGTGATTGTCTGGGGCTGCAAAAAGATCTATCTGCGGGGTGCCCCATCTGGAAAATATCACCTCCAAGACCAGGGGATCCAGTGACCATTCGTGATGGCCCTGGGATATCCTGCTGAGAGCATGTGCCAGGACACTGTCCTTGCCTGGGAGGTGAACTGCCATGAGGGAGATGTTCAGGGAGTAAGCCAGAGACTACAACTTCATTGCTTCTGTGCACAAAGCCGTAGACCGAGTGCCTCCTTGCTTGTTGATGTACCACATTGTGGTGGTGTTGTCTGTTCTGACCTGGATAACTTTGTTCTGAACAGATTTGGAAAAAGCTTGAAAGTGCTAGAAATACTGCTCTGAGTTCCAACAGATTGATGTGAAGCAGAGATTTGTGAGGGGACCACAACCCCTGGGTGGTCAGGTCGCCCATGTGAGCCCCCCACCCCAAAAGGGAGGCATCTGTAGTAAGGATTAAAGAGTGAGACTGAGTGACAAAGGGAACCCCTTGTCTCAGATTGTTCTGATCCTGCCACCACTGTAGGGCCTGGATCAGAGGTTAGTTACTGGGATCAATTTGGTCAGAGGGTCCTTACTTTGAGACCAGAAGGCTCTCAAATGGAACTGAATGTCCCTCATCTGAAATCTTGCTCCCTGCACTACTGCTGTGGAAGCAGCCATGTGCCCCAGGAGCTGTAGAAAATGCCTTGCTGGTCGAGACATCTGTAGGGTGAATGAGGAGGCCAGAGAGACAAGGGTCCTTGCCCTGTCCAGGGGAAGGAAAGTTCTGGCCTTTTCTGTGTCTAGGTCTGCGCCTATGAAGGTGAGGAGCTGGACAGGCTCTAGAACTGACTTTGAAAGATTCAGAAGGAAACCCAAGGAGGTGAGCAGCTGCTGAGTTATCTGTAAGTGTAACTTGACTTGGTCTGGGGACTGGCCTACTATGAGCCAGTCGTCCAGGTAAGGGAAGATGGCAATCCCTTGCCTTCTTAGAGAAGCAACTACCACTGCCAGGCATTTTGTGAATACCCTTGGAGCACAGGTCAGACCAAAGGGGATTGCTCTGAACTGGTAATGGCCTGAGGGCAGCTCGAACCTGAGGTACTTTCGATGGGAGCTTCTGATGAGAATATGGAAGTAGGCATCCTTGAGGTCCAGGGACACTAGCCAGTCCCCTGGCCTTAGAGAGGGTAGAATAATTCCCAGAGTCACCATTTTGAATTTTGGTTTTAAAGGTGCTTGTTTAAGTATCTGAGATCCAGGATGGGCCGCCATTCTCCTGTCTTTTTGGGGTAAGGAAGTACCTGGAGTACAACCCTTTGCCCTGGTGTGGGGTGGAACCCTTTCCACAGCTCTGAGAGCTAGGAGGGAAGAGACCTCTGCCTCTAGGGCAGGTGTCTCTGAGGGATTTGCAGGTGGAAAGGATCTGGTTCTCATCTTTGGAAACTTTTTGAAGCTGAGAACCGGTCCCTGCCTTACTACTTCCAGGACCCATTTGTCTGATGTCAGAGACTCCCAGTCCTGGACAAAGTAAGCCAGCCTGCCCCCTACAGGTAATTGAGAATCGGTCCTGGCAACCCCATCAGGGTGCCTGTTTGGCAGGGACTTTGGGCTGAGGGGTGGAAGCAGGCCTGCTTGTACCCCGTCTGCCTCTCCCTCTAAAGAACCCCCTCTGGGCATAAGCAGAAGAGGCCTGGGCTTGGTAGAAGGCCTATGGAAGGCTTGCCCCTGCCCCTGGGATGCTGCCTTTGAGGAGTGGGCTGCCTTTCCTTGGCCTGTGCACTCCTATAGGTGGTCCTATATTCGTCCATTTTCTTCATGTAATTCTCTGTCTGCTCCCCAAACAGAGAATTACCCACAACAGGAACATCCACGGCCTTAGTCTGGGTATCTTGTGACAGGCTAGTACATCTGAGCCAAGCCATTCTTCGAAGTGCCACAGATGTAGCCATGACTCTAGATGACACATCATTGGAGTCCACTGCAGCATGGAATTGCACCTTGGATGCCTCAATACCATCAGCAGCCACCTGTTCCAGCTACTTGGCAAGCTGGCCACGGACCTGTTTTGCTAAAGCCATAACAGTGTCCCATCTGGATTTTTGATACCTAGCAGTATAGGCCATATAATTGGCCTGTCTGAGGCTCAAGGATGCTGCCATGTATTGTTTCTTTGCCATGGCATCAGTCCTCCTGGAGTCCTTGTCCGGGGGGTGTGAAGCCAAGGGAATATTTGCCTTATCACAGGCTGCAGCCTGCACTACCCCAACATGGCTGCATTGTTTTGTAAGGAACTCCGTATCTGAGCCTGACAATGTCCATTCTTTTATCCACAGGAGGTATAGTGTTAGGAGTCTTAAAAATCTTAAATGTCTGTTTCCCAAGAGATTTGTGTAAGGGAATACACAGCCTCCTAGACTCTGGGATATCCATCATTTCTACATAGTCAGGCTCCTCCTGGTCATCCACAGCTTCTTCCATAGGAAGCTGGAGGGTTTCAGCCACTTTTTTATAAAACATGAAATGGGAGAGCGACTCAGAAAGCCTAGGAGGTGACACTCCTGAAGGTCTGTCTGGGGAGATGTCTGGGTCAACAGGCACATCCAGACTTTCAAAACCACATTCACTTTCCTCATACTCCTCTTCCTCCTCCTCCAGTTCACCAAAATTCTCTAAATCATACTCTTGAACGGGTGGAACCGGCGAACCAGCGCCACTGCCTGATGGTGCGGATTGATTAATTGAAGCGACTCTACAATTTTGATCGCTTTGGCTATTTCTTCAGCGGTTGGAGAGAGCATTTTAGCTCCACACCAGCTGATTTTTCTTTTCTAGTTCTCTTAGCTGGAACGACTCCTCAGAATCGGCTCTCCTTTTGCCCGAAGAAGTCGCCCTGGTCAGAGGGCACTCCTTCTGGTCGGTTTAACGGCCAGGCGCTCATCGGATCGCGGACTTTTGGCCTCCTTTCCTGAGCCTACCAACTCTTTTTCCAGGGTAGCTGCAGGAAATTTTACAAATCTGTCAGTCTGCATTGAGGTGGTCAAACCCCAGACAATAAACACAGGTGGTGTGGGGTCAGCCTTAGCAAAGACTTCCCCACACACACTACAGTGTTGAAACCCAGTGGGCCCGGTTTTTCTTTTGGGTTTCTCAGACATTGTGCCAGTCCTAACCAAACTTACCTTTTAATGGCAATCCGCCAGGCAAGACCCTCTTATCGGTTCCTGACCGTGTCACGGGTTGTGGAAAAAAACGTAATAAAATCCGTTTTTTTAGAACCGATAAGAACCGGTAACCACACTCTAAAAGTACAAATTAAGATTTTGTAACAACTTGATCGGTTCAAACCGAGCCGATGAACCGTTTACAAGTTCCACACAGAATAGAATAAAACATAACCTATCTAGTACTCACAAATACCACAGAGACTGAACCAACAGGTTACGGTTTAAATTTGGTCGAAAAGCGGTACTTTAACCGACAAATTGAACCAAGCAGAAGGAGAAATCTCCGGAGCGACTGTTCAGTGAGGCGGAGTAAAGAATCTGACGGTTTGAGTTTAAACAGCAACAGACAGAGTCTCAACCAAGCTTGAGCTCAGCATTCCATGCCTGGCATGGAAAGTTAACTCTTTCATCTCTGGGGCAGTTCGAAGGTTGGGACTCACTGCTACTGTCAGAATGCAGCAAGACTTCATGTTGTTTGAAGCAATGAGCAGTAATAAAAAAAAAAAAAAAAAAAGACGGACAAAACGAATGGAAAACCAACAAAGTGGGTTGGTCTGGTGTGGCGGCTCCTCGCTACGCGGAAGAAGGAGCCGCCATGTTTTTCAAAATCTTTAGCCTTCCCAGAAGTAGGAGAACAGCCAATCAGGTAGTGGCTGTTCTTCAGTGACTAGGCACGTGCTCGCCGTCATAACCTGCGTGTTATAACGGCAAATAATAACTGTCACTACATATGAAAAATTGCTTACCAGTTATTATATTCTCATTAAGCACACATCACCATATATTATTCTATATATATTACTCATAGTTTTTTTTATTTTTTTTTTATTCTGCAATCACAAGCAGCAACGCTTCCCTTCTCCAATTGGGGGGGGGGGTTCTATACAGAATCCAGAGTCGAGCACTGTTCATGGGTCCAAAGAGGAGGAAAAAAAATGCTACCTTTATCTATTAAAGATGATGATGAATACAATTTACAAACAGCCTACAATCAACCTCCTCTGGAAGATCTGGGGCTGGTTTAGACAAGCGAAAGCTCTGGAGGAAACTGTAGTCCAGTTCTGCTAACACCGACGCAGCGAGCTGGTGCTGCTGTTACAGCTCTGCAGCTGGGCAAGGAGACAGCATCAGGCAGGGTCGAGAGAAGTATTACCCGGCAAGGTACAGTGCTGTCTGTTTGTGGTTTTGACGTTTCAAGTTCTGCTTTCACTTTATTCAACTGGTAATATACTGCTGATAAACTGGTAATAAAAACGAAGGGGTGTCACTGAAAGAGTTGCAGAAGGTGGTTTAGTGGACATCCATATCGGGTACTGCGCTTGGACAGTGGGTAAGGTTTTTTCTTCTGGGGGGGTGATTAATATAAAAAGGGTGTAATGTAATATGGAAATGGTTGCAAGGACTGAGGTTGCCAACTGTAGATACGTGTGGCAGAGTGAAGGGGGGGCAGGCAAACTGGCAGAAGAGGGAGAAGTTGTTGCAGCATGTGTGCCAGTGCTGCTTTTTGAAACAAAACCGCACGTCATTTGTATTGTTTGTGATAAAAACACAGGATGACAATGAATGTATTCTTCAGCAGGAGCTGATGGCTCAATACTTTGTCTTGTAGTATTTGTTTAGCTTTGTTATTTTATCAACATGCGTGTGTCTCATAAAGGACTGAGATGGCTGCAGAAACAGAGGAGGTACATATTGAATTCTGTATGTCATCACTGTTTGAGCTCTAGGAGTTGGTTATTGCCTACTCTGATATGAGATTTTTATTTACATTTTTGTTACCACAACTGCACTAATGGTCTGTTGCAACATCATAATCTAAAAAATGTACGCGTAAAAGTTCACTCAGTAGCCCAAAGGGAAATGCATCTTGTTACTGCACTGCTGATCTGGGCTCAGAAGTGAACTCGGGAACTAGGTCACCCAACCAAGGGGCTGGTGTGGCATTGGAACTCAGCAACACTCCCAGCTGGGGAGGAATGGCACTATGGTTCCACTGCCGCAGCGACCCTTTCAGTGAGCTGGGGAGCCTGCTCCTAAGCAGGGGTGTACCTCGTGCATGCAAGCACTGACAGGGCACCGCCCAGCATTGGGGAAATGTGAGGTCTGAGGACAAAGGTAGATAACTCAAAGCACTGACAGGGCACCACCCAGCATCGGGGAGGTGTGAGGTCTGAGGACAAAGGTAGATAACTCAAGAAAAAATCTAAGTCTCCCAGCCACCTGTATAATGGCCTCGGGTACTCTTGGCTGTATACCATGTGAATGCTCACTGGCTCGAACAGTGGAGGGAGTGGCAGATGGGGTTTGGAGGTCAATGAAACACAGAATTTGTCTACAGATAAGGACCGCTTGGCCCACCCAGTTTGTCCCTGCCTATACTGTCATCGCAGACCCTACCTGATCTCCAGCAACTCCCCTCCTACTTACCTACCAAGATTTCTTTGTGCCTACCCCATGTATGTTTGAAGCCCACCACTGTTATCTCACCACCTCCGATGGAAGACTGACTGCTCCAGGAGTCCACCACTCTTTCAGTTAAGAAGTACTTCCTTATACACCCTTAATACCCTTCTTCCAGCTTCACTGCATGCCTCCTTGTTGTTGTTGTGCAACTTTCTCTTCTGAAATATACTCCTTTCCTGTACCTTATTCACCAATGTGAGGTACTTACAAAGTTTCTATCATGTCAACCCCCTCCCTCGTCTCTTCCAAGCTGCATATACTGAGCTCTCTCAGGCTCTCCTCATAGGACTTACGATGCAGCCTCTGCACCATTTCAGTTGCCCTCATTTGGACAGCCTCTACACAGTCTATATCCTTTCTGAGATATGGTCTCCAGAACTGGACACGGCACTCCAGGTGGGGTCTCACCAACGACTGTCACAGTGGTAATACCACCTTGTTCCTTCTGCTGGTGATTCCCCTCCCTATGCAACACAGCATTTTTGCTGGCCCTGCCTAATGCCTCATCGCACTGCCCTACCACCTTGAGGTCATCAGATACTGTATGATAATGTCCAGGACCCATTCCTGTTTAGTGACCATCAATACCTCTTCCCCTGGATGGCCCAGTGGCGCAAAGGGTTGAGGCGCTGGATGCCATGCCTCGCACTACACCGGTGACCTGGGTTCGGGAACGAGCCTGTGCCGGTTGGGGGTTGGCAAAGGTGGGAGAGTATCGAGCGCTCAGAGGGCTGCTCTCCTCTCCCGGGGAAGGTGCCTGGGGGCGTCCGGCACAGTAGCGGCCCCTGGTGGAGACTGGGGGCACAGCTCAGATGTCAGGCCACAGTAACAACGGGGGCAGGACGGCAGGCTCCAGTGGCAGAGACGCCATGCAGGACACTACTGCATGCCACACCCGCGAGGCCCCCAAAAAATACCCCTTCAGCCTCGGTAAGCAATGGTGGGGTCCAGAGACGAGTCCCCATGCTCAATGCCGGGCTCACCAGGCTGCTTCTGGTTGCTCTCCTTCCTCCGGTCGCTCCACTAGATTATCAGATAGAGTGCCAGAGGAATTGGTGGTCCCATTTCAAGGGTCTCAGAGCCGGGGGGGGGAGATAAGAGAGCACAAACTGAGCCAGAGAGAAGATCTGGAAGCTTCAGGTGGGCAGCAGAGATTAAATCCAACTGCTCACCGGAGAGTCGAGCAGTAAGGAGAATAAATAAAGATTACCAAAAAAAAACAAAAAAAAAAACACTTCCCCCATTTTATACACCACCCCTAGGTGCATGACTGTCCAATTTTTTGCTCTGAAATCCAGCTGCCATACCCTCGACCACTCCTCGAGTTTTTTCACATCTCTACTCATTTCCTCCTGCTGGCACAGGAGCCTGCCAGAAGGTGGCGGTCCAGGTAGGAAAAAGCTCTACAGTACAACAAAAATGCATGTGCAAAACTCACTTCAGGTTTCTAAACTAAGAGGTACCAAATCGGGAGATATAATAGGACAGTAGTGGGTGCTGCTTGCCACAACAACAACCTCAGTTCACATTCGAACCCAGGAACATCACAGCAGACAGAGAATCGAGTGTTTCAGAGGACACACTCCTTCTCTGGAGTGAGCAGAGTGCAACTCCCACTGCGCTGCTGCTAAAAGGGTTGACCTCAGATGGCAGTGCAGTCCGTAAAGCAGGCGTAAGAGAGGAAGATGCGGATGTCGGTGGATCTTGCATGCTAGCACCAGGAGTATCCCTGCATCCTTGACAGCAGAGATTTTAGGGAGAAAAACAGGAAAAAAACATAAGACTTCAGAAGAAAGATGATGCGTGACCTCATCCCTACAGCCATTAAGGGCATTTTCCCTCCACCCCTAGGATGTCCAAGGCACCTCCAACCCCCACAACTTGCGACTAGATCTTGGAAACTGCCAGCCTGTGAGCTGCATGGCAGGGCCCCACCTCCGGGGGGGTGATGACAAGCTGTGATGTCCCAGGGGCACTGGACTGAAGGAACCACGGACAGGCTGCTATTGAAGATCCTGCCCAGCATGGATCAAGGCAGAAAACATCAAAGCTGGAAAAACAGAACACTGCTTCCCACCCCACCCCGGAAGAATTTCACAGAAGGGACAGGTGGATCTCCCATTTTCTGTGAGCAGGGAAAAGGCCCCGTATAGCCTATATTAAACTTCAGCTTAGCAAACTTAAAAGGAAGCAGACCTCTCCCAAATCTCAGGGTGTACTGCCAGGCAACCACGTGTGCACGTGTACTCCACTGGTTTGACAAGACATCTACCCTTCACTGGCGAGAGTTGGAATACGTGGAACAGGTAATATGGCTCAAATCTTCCTTATTCATGCTTACAAATACCCAGAGAAAGCAGAACCCAGAACTGGAGTTGACTTTCTTGCGCTGCATTGTCAATAACTGGCAAGAAACTGCCAGATCCCCAGACCTTTAACAATCGGCTAGATACTTCGAGATGCTGACTAATGTCCCTTATTTCATTCCCTCGAGAATAGATCCTACTTTCACCAGATGGCAGGGACTAGGCCTAATACATAACTACCAATACTATGAGGGAGGGACATTTAAAACGTTCCTTATGTTACAGCAACAATTTGGCCTTACAAACTCGGATCATTTTAGATCACTTCAGGTGCGACACTACCTGGGGGCAAAATTAGGGCTACGATAGAAATGGGGAGAGACACAGTCACTGCTTCAATTATTCTTCACAACTCAGGAAGGTGGTATCCCTGAGCACATCATTTCAAACTGCTGTAAGGGTACTCATAGTTTAGGGGAAATGCCATTGGTAGGTATACAACAAAGGTGGCAGGGGGAGATGGAATGTAGCATATCGGAGGCGGAGTGATCCATTATACGTTTTAGACAACACAAGCTTATCTGCTCATATATCTGGAGGGAATACGGCTGGAAGTGCATTACATGTTATTTTAGACCTCCACAGGTAACAGGAAACAATGACACCTATAGGGGCAAATCATGCTGGAAGCTATGTGCGGAGACCAATGCCATGCACACACGTTTTGGTGACTGATTGGCCCTACAGTCATTTTGGAGAGAGACGGAGGTAGCACTGAAACAGCTGATTTCCTCACTAGAGCCAGTCAATCCCCAAACCATGATCCTGCTACTGCTACCAGCTCAGGTAAAGGACACGTTATCCCAGAAACTGGCAAGCCTTTTATTGACGGCAGCCAAAAAAACGCTATCTCACGGAAGTGGTAGCAACAGATTCCTCCCACTGTCAAAGACTGGGAGAACATGGTACAAGAAATATATGTAATGGAAAAACTAACTACAAGGCTTCAGATGAAGGTGGAATAGTTTCTTGATTTCTGGAATTAATGACTCCTTCGGGTTACGGCACACCGTCAAGATATCATCCCATGAACAGGAGTAAGAGAGTCAATTGGGAACCAGTAACTGGGTGCAGGATGAATGCATAACATATGGGACATGCTCCCACTGGAATTATAACAATAATGCCTGTATACACAGTTGAAGCCTTCTTGAAACAATTGTACTTATTGTGTCGTGCTTAAGCCAGTAATATGTTCATACAGAAGTTGTAATGCTCCTGAAAAATCTCTTAATAAAAATGTTAATTACAAAAAAAAGGGCCACAACATGCAGATAATCTTTTTGTCATCACGCTGTAATGCTAGTAATGTGCAAATCTGGAGAGAAAAAACAAATCCACATCAAATGGAAAGTGTTAGAGAGACACCATGATTCAGTTTCCAAGTCTCAAATGAAATAACTTTCGACACTTACTATAATTATGAAGAAGCACAAGGTCCACACATGGCAAAGTTATTATTTAGCAGAACATATTTTTTGCCTACATAAAGTTTTAAGTCATCTTTGAAGACTCTGCTGGCTGCATGAGCATTCCGTTTCATCACTAACACAATACAGTCACTGTGGCCCTATGTTTATTTTTTTTGGAGGGGGGCACCCTCCAAGGCCCTTGGAACCTCACTTTTTCTGGGCCCACACTGTGATACTCCACAGCCCGCTGGAATCACTCTTACCAACACTGTCCACAGTCAGATCCTAGTTTGTCCTGTCTTGGGCCTGGATCAGTTCTATCCTTTTACAGGTCCCCCCCCCTTTCATGTGAGGTGAAGGACGGGACAGGGTAGTATATAGCCAAAGCCAACACCAAGCACCAGCGACTGGGTACTAATAAGGCTGCTGGAGAGGGCTGGGTGGTGTGGGAGAGTGCACAGGGAAGCCATCACCAAAAGTTTCCAGAGCTGGCATTTTTGCCTGTTCTTCCCACTCATCCCCACCTCCCTGTGCAGAGTGTGCACCACACTGATGTCCTGGGGGTGTGGCCTGCCAGTGTGTGGCCACCCACGATAGCAATATCCCCATGTAACCACCAAATGTTACTCTCCAAGCAGTGCATGCCTTCCACTCCCACTGGGAGGAAAGTGTCCCACGGACGCTCTTTCACCCTCCCTGCTAGCCTCCACTCCTGACATTCCAGGCTCAATGCATGAATGCAGGTCACCAGTGTGCCAGTGGTCCCTCACAGCTCAGCGCCATGGAGCCGTCTGGCCACTGGGTTCTAAAGGGAATCTGTACCTCCAAATTAAAATTTCAATACGGAATTCCACTCTGCATCCAATTTTAGGCACCATAGTAGGGCAGCTGATTTGTTTTTACTTCATTTTTGTATTAAATAACATGGAAGTGCTCCTCTCTCAGGCAGAGCAGCGCCAGAAAGCCCAGATGCGCTTAACATCAGAGTACTCCATACTCAGGCTGGGCAGTGCCATTTTCAGGAAGTCCGGATGCTTTTTGTGGTTATCAGCAAGTCACCAGCTCCAAGTCTAACACCTGCAGGAATGGAAGGGATAAGGTGCTGACATCAAACAGAGCACCCAGATGTCCTGAGAATTTCCTTCGTAGAGATCTATGGGTCCACTTATGCTAGTAACAGCTACTTAGGATTAGTTAGTACGGTCATGTAGGTTATCAATTTTTGAGCTAGGTGGCTTCACCCACCCCATGTAAAAAAAAAAAAAAAACAGGGGGTGTGGGGAGCAGAGTCCCCCAACGGAAACAAATTAATAAAAAGCACCTTATAACCATACCAATGTACCCTAAGTAGCAAAACTAGCAAAGTGTAGTGCTACACTATGATAGTTTTACGCTGTTCCATAGCCTAGTGCTATGCTAATCAAAGAACTAATAATAACGTTAGCAGTTCTAAGATGCTGAAAGCTGCTACTAACGTAAGTGGGTCTGCAGATCTCCGTTAACATCCGGAAAGTAATAATGATTCTTTTACTGAGATGCAAAGAAACCTTTTCTTTTTTCATTTGTTCATTACGTCTTGTTTCAAGTGGGATCCCAGCCAGGCCCACTGGCACAGCGGTAGTGCACTTGCCTGTGACACTGGGGACCCGGGTTCACGGACAACTCCAGGTAGTTGGAGTGCTGGCCATGGAGGGGAGGATTCAGAATCCCACAGGATGCTCTCCTCCCTGAGGAAAAGAGGGAGAACTCTTCAACCTGGTACCGACACCTGGGTGACAACGGGCGGCACTGCAGGAAGAAGTAGGCTCTGACGGGAGGAGACGCCAACTGGCTGGAGCAGACCAGACACCTGATGTGTGCATGTTCTGCTTTCCGCCGGCATCTCAGTGAGAGGGTGAGAAAAGTGGATTTACCCCGGACACTGCAGCATGACATCTGCAGACCCTGCACCTGCTGACTTGGGCAATCCCTTGGCCTCTAACGCAACATGCCTAATCTGGGAGGGGACTAGCTCATTTGACCTCCATTGAGTGAGGATACCATGCGGCTGCCAGGGCGCAAGTCCTGGGAGATGGCAGTGTGAGGGGCTGGGGCTGGGGCTGGGGCTGTGCTGGGTTCCGAAGGGAGACAGTAGGCAGGCAATGAAGGGGACCACAAATAGAAAGACAAAAAAAAAAAAATAATAGAAGTGGGGTGCCAGGATGAGAGATGGCAGATCACAGATACTGCAATTAGTAATTAATTAATGTGTGTTTGTCACTTTTGGGAATCTTTAAAAAAACAATATATTTAGACAGAATTCAGCTTAAACGTTCTAGATTTTCTTTTTTTAACCAGGTTTATCATATTTTTAAGTATAAGAGTACAAAATTATCATCTGAATCTGAGAGTAACTATACAAAAAAAATTATGCATCATCAGTACATGAAGTATTCAAAAAGATTTGCTCTATTTCTGTTCCTTTTTCCCTCATTGTCGGGTTGATCTGGAAGGAAACGTGGTCTTTGTCCCCTTCAGTTGTTCTGCTCCTGCTGTTTAATTCTTCACTGGAATCACAATCCTCTGTGACATCATCATAATTTCCCCAGCAACAAACTGTAATGTCACAATGGAGGATTATTTCAGTGAAGGACTGAGCAGCATAAGCAGATGAACTCAGGGGAATAGGGATCCCATTTTCATGCAAATTAAAGGGGATCAGTCACCACTGTGAGCCC
The DNA here is from genome assembly GCA_016271365.2 of Neoceratodus forsteri. Taxonomy (NCBI): domain Eukaryota; kingdom Metazoa; phylum Chordata; order Ceratodontiformes; family Ceratodontidae; genus Neoceratodus; species Neoceratodus forsteri. Next base: position 939,293,323 of record CM028136.1, on the reverse strand, counting down.
ATACCCAACTGTGGAGCTGGTTCCAGTTTGCGTGCAAAAATTTTTTTTTTTTTTTACTTACTGTTTACTGCAGTACTGTAGATTGTATCAGACTGATTGTGTTGATTTCCAAGCTGACATTTTCTGCAACCAGAAATCCCATAATCCCCTGCAGCTGAATCAGAGCAGGGCTGCAACACTCGGAGATTCAACAGCAATAAAAAGCATACAAATATATACTTACTTGCCAGATTTACATGGCTTCGGGTAACCAACGAAGGGGTACCAACAGATTTCTGGCACTACGCCCAGACTCAGAGCTTTCAGAAGGAGATGCGACTGACTCAGAGGCCTCCGAACTCCCATCCCATACCACTCGCACTAAAGCACAGGGGAAAAACAGGCCCAAGGCGCGGCAGTCAAGCACGATGGAGAGCAAACTAGATAAAATACTCCTGGAACTACAGGACTTTAAGGCGGACTTTCACCAGTTCAAGCAAACTCAAGAATCCTTTCAGCGAGATCTTACAGAATTACACACTAAGGTTTCCACTTTAGATCACAACCTACAAGAACAAGCTTCTGTTAATTTACAGCTACGGAATATGCTCAATTAGGTTGCTCACCTCTGCCAAATCACAATGGAGTGCCAGGAGGATGCGGAAAATTGCAGTAGCCGCAATAATTTAAGACTATACGGGATCCTTGAAAACAGCGAGGGCACCAACCTGCAAAAGTTTGTGGAATAATTTCTCCAAGAGGTCCTCCACCCGGAGACAGATTTTGATTTTGAAATCGAGAGGATCCATCGAGCTTGGGCCCGAAACCCACACAACATTCTGCATGGCCCAGATCGATAATAGTTAAATTCCTCAGGTTCCAGACAAAGGAATGCATACTAAGGCAAGCTTGGGTTAAATCACAACTCCATTATGGGGACACACACATATTTATAGATAATGACTACGCCCCAGCCACAATACAACGGAGGCAGGCGTACATTCCTCTCTTTCCAGTCTTGCATCAGCAAAAACTAAAATTTCGTACCCCCTACCCAAGCAAGCTGATAATCCAGTTCCCTTCGGGCCAGCAGACCTATGATAATGCCGAGGACGCCTGCATTGATCTAAAGAAATGAGGCATAGCTCTACCAACCTCGGCCAGGCTTCCTCAGAGACCCCCTGCAGAACGTGGCTCCACAAAAACGGCACCTTCCCGACAGCAACCAGATCAACAAGCAATAATAGATCTGATCAAGCAGATGTTGGCCCAGTTTTCCAGACAGTCAAGTTGAAGTCCTCTTGGTGACCTGATCCAGGGTTCACAGCGAGTACTTGGACAGGCAAGGGGTGAGGAAATGGGGGGACAATGCAGCTGCAGTCTGGCCTTTGGGGAGGGGTTTCGAGTGGATCGACGGTGTGGGCTAAGGGATTAAGTGTGGCCCTTGGAACTGATAGTAACGCCTGCATGTGTGTGGGAGGTTGAGTGGGGTGACTGCCATGGTGATTATGTTTCCCCTCCAGAGGCCTGAGATAGTGAACAATGAAATTACGGATGTCATCCCTCACGAAGTGTAGCAATTGATGAGTCTGCAGAGGAGTAATAGGTCTTTGGGTTGCCCAGTGCAGGAGGATATGGGCCTTGAAATGGAGTGGCCCGCCATATTTAAACCCCGATAGATAGAGGCTTTCCTGGTACTCCCTCTCCCCGGAGGGGGCTGGTAGGTCTCCGACAGAGGTCTCTCACCTGCCTGGGCCTGGATGCCCCCCCTACGTTTGGGACTCTCCCTTTTCAGTTGGAATTTAGGCAGGCCAACACTCCTTAATCCGTTAAACAGGATACAATTCAGAGGTCTCCTCGGCCTCCGATGACCCGAAGGTACTGGTGGGGAGCTGGATAATAAGTCACCCCAGCAAAGCTGGTGGGCTTCTGAGGTTGTGTAGGACATTCATTGTCTTCTAATGGCCCGGAAGGGAATGGGATTTGCTGAAACTGTCTCCAAAGCTGGCTCCCTAGGCCTCTCCTTCCCTAAAATGAGCAACCCTTACAGGGTTGTCCAGAATCATTCAGGGTTACCCCTGATTTTGGGAAATACTTGCAGGTGTTGCTGAAACAGGTTGGTGAACACAGGGCCTCGTCTCTTCTCAGGCCTTGCCCACTGCGAGCGTCCCCCCTCTTACCCTCCTTGGCTTGCAGTTGGACCGAAAGCTCCCGGATCCCCTTTGTCCCCTACCGGTGCTCTATTACTCGCAGGCATTATTTTCTGCATACGAACTCAATAACTCCGGGTCCTTCTGATCGAAACCTTTTGCTCACGGGAACTAAATTGTCTTTAACCTAGATGGACCTTCCAAATACAGCTTGCCTTTGACTCTCCGTGGATTGAGGAATGTTTGGGCTCGGATCCTGCATCCCTTGAGACAGCCACGGGAAGTTGAAGAACCCTGTGGTACCTTCAGTAGAATGAATGTCTCTTTATTCTCAGCTATTTCCAAAGGGCATTGTTTCTAATTCCGGGTTGACCCACAATATGGTATCTGGCACCCCTGTCTGTACATAATTCCGGAGACTCGGACCAGCAGGGCATGAGAGAGTCTGATCTTAATGGAACAGCACCGTTTTGCTCCATGTCACACTTATGCCTGCCATTTTCCTTAATGTTTTTATCCTCCATATTATTTATCCTAAACACAACCCTACCACTTTGAAATTAGGGTAAGAAGTTGCAGGGTCCCTTCCACAGTACTGATGGGGTACCCACCTTTGGATAGTCAGTTGACGTGTCCTCAATGCGTGTTCTAGTTGAATACGTATTAATGGAAGTCACAGATTACCGTCTTTGTGGGGGTTTGTATGTAGTTCTCACTCTCCTGCATCTCCTCAGAGAGATGGTTTCCATAGTTAATCCCAGTTAGTCTACTGATTCCTTCCCAGTCTTGGTTGGATTGTTTTTTTTTTATTGACCACATAGGACGCAGAGCTTCAGATTATGGTAAATCAGTTATCAGTTAATTATCCAGTACTACACTAAATTAAGAATAATGATGTTTTTGGATTCTTGGGGGTAGGGGGCCTCGGGTGGCCGCAAATCTTTCCCCTTTGACTTCAACATGCAGGGACTCTTTAAAATTATTTCCCATAAAGTAAATGGGCTGGCCAACCCCATAAAGCGATGCCGGACAGTTCGAGGACTCAAAAAACTAAACCCAGATGTTCTCCTCCTCCAGGAGACCCACCTTTCATCAGCTGAACACCAGAAGCTACTCAGATTTGGGTTTACTGACTTGGTGGAATCTTCCTACCAGAAGGGCAGAAACAGAGGGACAGCGTTCTTGATTCCGAGATGTACCCAACTGCAAATACTCATCAGTACTCTGATAGAGAGGGCAGGCTGGTGCTAGCAGTGGTTAAATTAAATCAACAAATTTTGACACTGTGTAGCATCTATATTCCTCCGGGTTCTGATGCCTCCTCCATTCAAAAACTAATGGACATTATCCTATTGAAGCAACAAGGTATTTTGTTGATAGGAGGCGATTTCAACTGCCACCTTAATCCCTCACTTGACTTGTCAAACCCACGCCCCTCCCCTCAGTCTTCAGGCCAGAAACACCTTCGACACTTGCTCCGCGATGTGGGCCTGGTAGATGTGTGGCGCCAGCTACACACCTCACATTGGAAATTTACCTATTATTCCAGCTCCTTTAAACACTATTCCAGACTTGATTATTTTTGTTTAGGTAAAGAACATATGGATCAGGTTCGGTCTGCGGATATTCTCAATATCTGTCTGTCAGACCACGCCCCTATAATCCTGGAACTTAATATATACAGGGAAAAGAAAAATATACTATGGAGGTTTAATCCTTCCCTTCTGAGGGATAGGGAGTTCAGAGACTTTCTGGAGACACGAATTACAAAAATTGTTCTAGACAATAATTCCCCACAGATATCCCCCTCAAACTCTTTAGGATACGATTAAAGTTGTCCTTAGGGGCCACATTATAGCTTACACTACTCAACAGAAAAAACAGGCCGAGTCTAACTTGCATGCCTTGCAGGAAAGACTTAGCTTTTTCCAGGAAGCGCACATGCAGGGGGACTCAGACCTTTTACCCTTGATATCACAGACACAGGCGGAGATGCAACGATTGATGACAGCCAAAACTGAACAAGCTTTGGTCTGGTTAAGGCAAAAGATATTATGAGGGTGGGGCCCGTGCCTCCAAACTCCTAGCTTATTGTCTCAGAAATCAAATAAAACAATGCACTATTTCTAAAATTAAGGATCCCACATCGGGATGGGTACAGTACTCCACTCAGCATATTCTTGAGGCGTTTAAAAAGTTTTATCAATCTCTTTATTCATCCCCCTTGGACCCAGTCCCACAAAAAATGTCAGACTTTCTTTCCCAGATCTGCCTTCCAACTCTAGCTGCCTCCCAACAGGCTCAGTTAACAGCCCCAATATCAGGTTTAGAGCTCCAAATCATTGTTAAAAAACTTAAAAAACAGCATTCGACATGGTCTCTTGGGAGTTCCTACAGGCTATCCTACAAAAATTAAATTTCCCAGCTTTGTTTACATCAGCCATAATGGGCATTTACTCCAACCCGGAAGCGATGGTGCGACTGAATGGGTCACATTCAACCCGCTTTCCTCTATTTAAGGGTACCTGGCAGGGTTGCCCCCTTTCTCCATATTTATTTGCCCTTTTTGTAGAACCTATAGCGCAACTGCTTCGGCAAACCCCTAATCTACATGGATATAGAGTCTCAGAATCTTCATATCATAAGTTAGCATATTATGCTGATGATTTTCTTTTATACATCACCCCGTCCTGAAGAATCCTTACCTACCCTGACCACGCTCCTGAAAGAGATAGAAAACCTGACAGGGTACACTATCAATCAAAATAAGTCAGAGGCCTTATTGATACAGTCCTCTTTGTCCCAGGACATTCTTAGGAAATACCCCTATAATTGGGACAAACCCCATATAACTTATCGGGAATAAGGATCCCTCAAAATATTTCTAATCTTTATTCCTTGAATTACACCTCAGTTCTCTCAAACATAAAGTCGGATTTGGTTAGATGGACCCCCCTCCCCTTTCCGTGATGGCTAGGGTTCAGTCTGTACAGATGAATTCCCTACCGAAGATTCTATACCTAATGCAAAACATTCTGCTCCCTCTTACAGCAAGGGACATCCAAAAATGGGACAGATCTGTTAGTAGATTTATTTGGGCGAACCAACGTCCTAGACTGGCCCTTAATAAGCTTCAACGTCCTAAGGAAAGGGGTGGACTGTCCCTTCCCTTTATATCAAACTACTGGTTAGCCACCCTACTTTCACACATAACATACTGGTTTCAACCACAAACCCAGGCCCCGCCGTGGCTCGCAATTGGACGATCCATGGCGGATTGCCCCTTAAATTACTCCCATGTATTTCAGCCCAATAACATATCTCAACTAAGTCAAGGCTCCAGATTTACGAGGGGGTTACTAAATAACTGGATGAAATTTCTCTCTCGACCAGCTAACAAATTGATATCGACATGGATGGGTATACCGGCAGAAGATCCTAAATGGATCCCCACACTATATGATGTTACTTTCCAAAACTGGGCAGCTAAAGGTTTAAAACATTCATATCAATTTTATGAGACAGATACATTTAAGTCACTTGACCAAATTAAACAGGAATTTACTTTAAACAAAGGTGACTTTTCAGGTTTCTACAGAGTCGACATTTTTTAGATTCCAAAATCGGGTTGGATGTCACCACCAGAGTTATTCCCCCGCTTTGTCCCTTATTAATTCAGCTGGCTGGAGGAGGAGGTAGAGATCACTTGATCTCTCGATTTCATAAAGCACCGCAGGGGACACCCTCTCCAGCCGTGGATATGGTACAGTTCTATTGGGAGGCCGAACTCCAGGTGGAACTGACACAGGAAGACTGGACCCGGATTTGACATAGACAACATAAAATTACAAGTTCCTACATTTGGAGAGAATACTCCTGGAAGGTGGTGTCCAGGTTTTTTCATACCCCCCAGACTACAGCCAAGTTCCTGACTGGGAGTGACTCCTCATGTTGGAGACAGTGCGGCTGTGAGGTGGCCCCCCACGCCCACATCTTCTGGTTTTGTCCAGTGTTGGCACCTTACTGGTCCTCGATAGAGGAGAGGGTGCTGGACCTCTTTCCTTCCCTGAGTGGTCTGTCCCCCGCTTTGGGGATACTTCTCCATTATCCACGCCACTTTAACTCATTGCCTCCTAGAAACGCCTGTAGGCGTCAGCAAATCTACTGCAGTGTGTCCCAGAACGACTACAGAAGTCATATACAGACTTCCTGTGTGGCCTTGTAATGTCTGGAGATGTCACTCACATATTTTAATATTACTTGCCAGCCAGAATTGATTAGAATTGACTGCATAGTACCATTAGAAAGGTAATGCTGTGCTTACCAACTTTGCCACTGACACTTTGTGAGTGTCATGTTCATGTTAGGAGTTATTCACATTTGTTTATGACATTTTGTCCATCTAGAACCACCTAAGCACTTTGAAGAAGACACATTCTGGGTATCTCAGCCAGTATAAAACAAAAACCAAATTGAGCACAGTTGATTGCATAGCACCGTTGGAAAGGCAATTTTGTGTGGAACAACTTTGCCACTGATACGTTTTGTGTATCATGTATACTTTAGGAGTTATATGCATTTGTTTATGGTATGGTGTGCATGGTTCAGATTTGTCCCTCAAACCTCACCAACACACCTTGATATGTTTAATACTACAGAAACAGTTTTGTTTTTTTTCACAAATTATTAAAACTACATCTAATATCTGGATGCTTAATGTTGTGTTGATATGTTACATATTTCCCAACATAAAAAGGCTTATGGTGCATTTTTTTAGTGAAAAAATATTTTGTTATGCTGTTTCGACCAGCACAGAAATTAAACTAAATTACCTATTATTCTTTACATACTACCATTGGAAAGATAATTGTATGCTGAACAATTTTGCCACTCATACTTTGTGTCTAGTACTTACAGTTTTTGTGCTATTAGCATTTGTTTGTGGCATGCCAATTATGGCTTGATTTTGCTTAGAAAGGCCCAGGACTCACTGTTAACAGTATACAGGAGACAAGTGCTGCAACTTCAGAAAGCTCCTGTGGAGGCAATGAGTTAAGGACCCACACCAAAGCTACTTACTTGGCATTTTGTTGAGCACCGCTAAAAAATTTATCACAAGGCTCTGGCTTTGTCCCGAGCCTCCCACTGTGTCAGCCTGGGAGGACATAGTATATGATGTATACCAATTACAACATATGACAGCCAGACTGCAAAACAAGGTCCCAGAGCTAATGAACCGTTGGAATGTGTGGTTCTTTACTACTTCACAAACCAGACCAGACCAGCCTCCTTAGGGATACCCCTTCTATGGGCATGTTACAGGATTAGAGGGTGACCGGCCAGCCCTATATTTTCCTCCCTCTCAGGGGGGTTTTCCCCCACTTGGCTGGGACTTAATCTCCCACAAATATCTATATGGGTGGATGAGTGCAGCCTTCCCAGGCCCTCTAAGAGTTCTTCTTTCCCTCCCCGAGACAGCCTTGGAACTTTTGCAAGGGCTACACGCATAGGTTACAAAAGTGTATATTATAAACCGTTTGGCTAATTCTCTAGATAGAGAAATTGTAATTTTATTTAACAGATCAGTTAACCTTTGTTGGGATCTTGTCTATGCCATGTAAACTATAAAATGTACAATGTATTGTCTCCTTCATTCAACTCCTGTAATACGGCTCTGTGGTACTATAAATGGAAAACCTGAAATAAAGAAATAGTATTAAAAAAAATATGTGTATGGTTGGTAGGAATTTGCACTTTTAAACCTTGTTCTTTGAAGTGATTGCATGCGATTGTGATATATTGTTCTGTATTTACAGTTCACATATTTTCTTTTTCTATTTTAAAGTAAACCTCTATTTTAAGAGACTACTTGGTGTGCCTTTGAAATTCTTTCTTTGACAAGTAAAGCATATATGGTTAAAGTTGACACTGTGCAAAAGCTTACTGGTTTACCAAACTGGGAAAAGGTAAGAGTTTATCTGAGGTCTTTATATAATAGAGTTTTTAAAGGGTTCATTTTGTACACCTGGTTAGGTGCCCGTAGGCAAAAGATATCTGGCATTTCCCCGAAGAGCAGAATGATCTGAGCCTGTACACTTGGGTACGCTAGCAAAAGGTTCACAGTTTGAATCCCTCCAGAACTTGAGACCAAAGGTTGATTCGAACACACAAAACAGACAGGAGGGTTACCCTGTTTCTGTTCCTGTTCACAATACTGCGCTCGGAGGTTGGTACTGTGGAAGCAGAGGGCCTGACCTGCTGAGTGGGGTTGTGACAGTGGGTTGTAGTTAAGCATGAAGAATGAAGAAAAAACATAATCAACTACTTTTTTTAAACACCTTAAAAACCATAAGGTTATTAAAACTAACAGATCATCATCCTCCCACTCAGCCACAGTCATATCTATCGTATCCTTACAACTAAACCAACTGAAGTAATGAACAAGAAATACATGCCACCCCAAGACCCAATGCAGACTTAATAACCCAAATATAATTACCTTCATTTCTTATACCAAAGTTTGAGAAAAAAGAACCCGTAATATCTAACTTCTAACACCTGGCCTTACTTCAACCGGTTCCTTAAGACAATAGAAGGATGAAAACACACTATAAAAATTGTAAATGTACAGTAAAATAAGGAAATGCATACAAAAATAAAGAAATATTGGTCTCAAATAGCTATCAAAAAAGCCACAACTAAATATCACCATATCATTCAGGGAGCTCTCCAGCTGCATATAGCTCCCAGTTTTGTCCATCTATTAATGTAGACATATTTCCTACATTGCAAATAATATGTTATATGTTCCATTCCTTGTATCTGTGTCACTATGGCCCTGTACACATTACCAAGTGTGCCGTGGTTAGTTTTTAAAAATGTTTTTGAACTCACCACAGCAGCCTGTCCACATCTCTCTTCAACCATGTTTTGACACGGTTATTCTAGATCTGACTCCCGTCTGCATCAGCCATTCAGTAATAGACTTAAACCCGGTTCCCCACGACTACAGCATGGTTCCGAATGGCGCAAGATGGCACAGTCACAGAACACACTACAGACACCCATACACATTATAAGGTAACACGATTCCTCAATCTGAACCGTTCTTGAAAACGGTTTTAAGACTAGGTTGCTTCAGGGTTTTAGCACGGTTTCCTAAAACGGTAAACAACCGTGTTTTAATGCAGACGGGAGCCGTGTTTGCGACAGTTAAAACATTTCAAAGACCTTAAAACATTTTAACTAGCCTTCTCAGGGGGAGGAAATGGACAGGGAAATGATAGAAAGTATACTTAGAATGGCAGAAAAAGGGGAGATATTGCTGATGGGTGATCTGAATATGCCAGATGTTAACTGGAGTGCAGTTGCAGCTGCCACTTCGAAGAGTGCAGTTATTCTAGATGCCCTACAGGGGGCATGCCTTAGACAACTAGTACTGGAGCCCACTCGAGAGGGAGCAATATTAGACTTGATTCTCTCAAATGGAGATGGAGAGAGGATTACAGATGTAGAAGTGGGTAGCCATCTGGGAACTAGCGACCATCGAACAGTATGGTTCACAATAAACACAGCAGTAGAGTCAAGCCATACAAAGACAAAAGTACTGGACTTTAGGAGGGCTGACTTTGCCAAAATGGGTGAGTGCCTAAGGAATGCACTAGCAAATGGGCAGGAAAGAGGGGTGGAAGAACAATGGGGAATAATAAAAACTGCAATCTCACAGGTAACGAGCCTTTGTGTGAAGCAAATAAACAAAACAAGACGATGTAAGAAACCACTATGGTTCTCAAAGGAAGTGGCAGTGAAGGTTCAAGAAAAGAAAGCATTCAGGAAGTACAAGGAATCGCAGAAGGAGCAGGACAGAGAACTGCATCAGTTAAAAGCAAAAGGAGGCTGGGAAGGCAGTCAGAACAGCAAAAGCCCAAACCGAGGAAAAGATAGCCAACTCAGTTAAGAAGGGGATAAAACCTTTTATAGGTACATCAGGAGAGAAGGAAGACCAAGGAGAGGATAGTGAGGCTTAATAAAGGGAAGAGGGTGGGCAGAGGAGACTGTGAAAAGGCAGAGATACTAAACAAATATTTTTGCTCAGTATTTACAAATGAAGAGGGAGGTACATAAAACAAACAGCAGTAACACTCTGGATACAGAAGTTGATACCAGCCCATTTACAGAAGAAAGGGTTCTGAAGAACTCTTAAAACTGAAGGTGACGAGAAGCAATGGGGCCTGATGGGATTCATCCCAGAATTCTACAAGAACTAAGGGTAGAACTAGTGACACCACTGACTACCCTTTTTAACAAATCATGGGAGGATGGGGTGGTACCAGAGGACTGGAGGAGGGCAGATGCGATTCCCTTCACAAAATGGGAGCAAGGCAGAAGCAGGAAACTACAGACCTGTTAGTTTAACCTCAGTGATAGGGAAAATGATGGAATCACTTCTGAAGGAAAGAATTGTCGAGGTATCTAGAGGCCAGAGGGCACAGGACCCTAGGCAGCATGGATTCACAGCGGAAGGTCATGCCAGACAAATCTGATAGATTTCTTTGACTGGGTGACCAAAGTAGTAGATCAGGGAGGGCTGTGGACATGGCCTACCCTAGACTTTATGCAAGGCATTTGACACAGTCCCACACAAAGATTAATATACAAGTTAGCCAGCCTGGGAGTGGGTCCCAAGATGACAGCCTGGGTAAAATTGGCTGGAGAATAGGACACAGAGAGTAATAGTAAATGGAGTCCACTCAGAAGAAAGGAGGGTTACTAGTGGGGTACCAGGGGTTCAGTATTAGGACTGGTCCTCTTCAATGTCTTTATAGCTTTACATTGCAGAAGGACTGGAAGGAAAAGTATGTCTCTTTGCAGATGACACTAAGATCTGCAACAGAGTTGATGCACAGGGTGGGGTGGAAAGGATGAGAAGGGACTTGGCAAGGTTAGAGGAATGGTCAAATGTATGGCAGCTTAGATTCAATGCTAAGAAGTGCAAGGTAATGCACCTGGGAAACAAAAACCCAGGAAAAGAGTACACAATGGGGGGTGAGATACTAACAACAACAAAAATGGAAAGGGACCTGGGGGTAGTCATATCAGATGACCTAAAGGTGGGCAAGCAATGTGAGAGGGCAGCAAGGAGGGCTGGGGGTTACTGGGATGCATAGGGAGAGGCATCACCAGTAGAAAACAGGAAGTTATTATCCTCTGTACAGACAGCTGGTGAGACCCCATCTGGAGTACTGTGTGCAGTTCTGGAGACCCAATCTCGCCAAAGACATAGACAGGATGGAAGCTGTCCAGAGGAGGGCAACTAAAATGGTGCAGGGTCTGCAGGAAGACATATGAAGACAGACTTAGGAGCTTAATATGTATAGCCTCGAGAAAAGAAGGAGGAGGGGGGACATGATAGAAACTTTCAAGTACCTCAAGGGAATCAACAAAGTCCAAGAGGGTAGCATCTTTCAAAAAGAGGTGTGCAAGAACAAGAGGCACAATTTGAAGATGGGGGGCAGCTCAGAGGTAATTTAAGGAGTATTTTTCACAGAGAGTGTTGTGGATGCATGGAGCGGCCTTCGGAGGAGGTTGTGGAGTCAAAATCAGTGGTGGAATTCAAGCATGCATGGGACAGTCATAAGGCAATTCTAGGGTGTGGGGGTAAGAAGAAGTAGGCTGCTGATTAACTAGGATCTGCAGCTTATCCAGTAGGTAGGAAAATGGGCAGACTGGGTGGGCCAAGCGGTCCTTATCTGCCGTCAAATTCTATGTTTCTATGTTTAATGTGTACAGGACCTATATTAAACCAATCTTTCCCTACTGGGGGATTGAGCTGCAGCCAACATCTAGTGACAGCCTTTAAGGCAGCTGCCACCAGAATGTTCCACAAATATTTAGTTTCCTTCCCCGTTAGTGCAGATGATGTAAGTCCTAATATCACATGTTCTGGACCCAAGTCCTCCTGAAACATAAAAATACCTTTTAAATGGTTTATAACCTCTGCCCAATACGTTGTAAGTAGAGGGCAGAGCCAGAAAACATGGGTCTGGGTGGCTTGGGTTTCCCCACGAGTCTCCAACAGGCAGAAGATCAGTGCAGGTCCCACTTAGACTGTGCTTCCAGAACTAATAAAAATACCATTGAATGTTTCTATCATGTCCCCCCAATCCCTCCTCTGCTCCATCAAGTACATATTGAGGTCCTTTAGTCTCTCCTCGTATGTTTTCTGGTGGAAGCCCTGTACCATCTTAGTCGCCCTTCTCTGGACCGCCTCCACCCTCTCAATGTCCTTACGAAGGTGCGGCCTCCAGAACTGCACACAGTACTCTAGGTGAGGCCTCACTAGTGTTTTGTACAATGGCATCACCACCTCCTGCCTTCTGCTAGTGATACCTCTGCACCCCAGCATGCCACTGGCCCTCCCTGCAGCCTTTCTACTCTTCTTAGACACCATTAGGTCACCAGAAATGATAACCCAGGGTCCCTTTCTTCCCTGGTGATAGTCAGCAAACCCCCCCATCCTGCAGCTCTTCCCAGGTGCATTATTTTGCACTTCTTGGAACTGAACCTTAGTTGCCACACTTCAGACCATTTGTCAATCTTGTCCAGGTGCTTTTCATTCTCTCCACCCCGTCCGGAGTATTTACCCTGTTGCAGATCTTGGTGTCATCCGCAAACAGGCAGACCTTTCCCTCCAGCCCTACCGCAATTTCACTAATGAAGACATTAAACAGGGCTGGCCCACAGACTGATCCCTAAGGTGCCTCTCCCCCTAATGGGATTCCATTTACTACCACTCTCTGCTTCCTGTCCATTAGCCAGTTCCTAACCCAGTTTACCACCTTGTGTCCCATACCCAGACTACTCATTTTGTTGACCAGCCTTTTCTGTGGGGCGGTGTCAAAGGCTTTGTTGAAATCGAGGAAGGCGATGTCTACCCCTCTCCCCCACAAATTTACTTCCCTTGTCGCCCAGTCAAAAAAATCTATCAGATTCATCTAACATGACCTTCCTGCTGTCAAACCATGTTGCCTCGGATCCTGGGCACTGCTGGATTTCAAGTGTGCCACTATTCTTTCTTTAAGCAGTGCCTCCATGATCTTACCCATTGCCGAGGAGATGCGGACCACAGTGAGGTTATCTAACAGCATCCTTTTTGTGCTAATCTGGGTTTATCTACTACTGCCCTCCCACCTTCTAAAATTATTACCCCTTAAGTGTAATTGCTTTGGGGACGGGGGTCACATTTGGGGGATGTGCAAAAAGACACAGTCAGCTCCTGGCATAGTGCCATAAAAACTGTCTGGGGGAAGGGGTATTTGTTGAGAAGTTACTGGGGTGGGGAAGGGTTGTAAACTGCCCCTGTTTTCAGATTGCTAGATACCCCCTCACACACACACACACACACCATGGGCTGAAGTGTCTTCATCCTAAGACTCAAACACAAACCAAATTCATGGGGCCCAACCCAAAGCTGAACTGTTGGCCCACCAATCTCAGCCTTACTGTTGAAAAGAGTGCAGATAAAAATGTAGTTTCAAAGAATCAGGAAGACTCCCCCAAAGAAACTAAGCTTCTCGCTGGCAAAATATTGTTTAATCCAATTTAGAAACCTTGTTTTGTATTTTTCAGACTAATTAGCTTTGGACTATAGGCAAGAGGGCTTTTTCTATTGATCTACAAACTATATCAGCCAATTCAGCACCACTTTCCACACTGTCTAGACCATGTTCTTGTGCCAAAATATTACATCAACTGTTGGTATTAGCACAAAACAAACCAAATGGCACAGGGATTTGCTGATTACAAAGTTCTTAATATTATTGTCTGGCCTGCTCCTTTCCGGTGTATGATAAATAGCTCTTTTGTTTTAAAGTACATGAAAAACTCAGAAAATGTAACAAAAAAAATGCAAGAACTGAAACTCACAGTTGTTCTAATAAGGCAAAAACATTCTGAAAATCCAGGTTAAGACCTTAATCTTATGGCTATAGCTTATGCTGGGAAATGTGGTCACATACAACCTCTTTTAAGGGAAAAGTTAAATACGTTTATTTTCCTATTTGTGCTTTAATAGAAAATTGTTCCTATTCGGAGATATTTTTATAAACGCAGGGGGAGTAGAGTAACAGCTAACGGTGACCTGCTGCAGACTATTTCCATCAAGCTGTAGACCAGATTTGAAAGTGGGCTGCCACTGAAGAGTAGTTTCAAGGAAAAAAGCTCACTCAGCTAGAAATGAGACATTGATGGACCGCTGACCCAGTCATGTGGCAGAAGGGTGTCATGAGGAGGGGGGGTTGCATGCGAGCCCCGAATTTCCACACTATGGATGGCTGGGGGCCGCGCATGCTGGAGACGAAATGCTTGGCATCTGTGGTGGGATGTCACAGGCTTCTTATCGGACCAAAACTGGCATAAGCTGTAAAGCCAGCCACTTACCCGACCTCCCTGCCAGAAGACAACACAGCCCTGGTGACACCAATTGGTGGAGCGGTGAATGGTGGAATCGTGGGGGAGGAAAAGCCTAATGATAAAAAAAATAAATGAGGCCTTGAATGGTAGAAGTCATTTGGGTATGTGCGAGGTCCCTCGTACAAAGTCATCTTGTGCAAGGACTGTGAAGTGATTAAGTTTATACAGTAGGCGACATTTCTCACAAGCCTAGATATAAAATCATGCAAGTTGTATATAAATACACAGAATCTATGTTTAACGGTCTGACAAACTAGTGATGAGTGCTACCATTTATTGGAGGGGGATTAATCTGGGTTCATATCTTAGGCCCAGTTTTTCAGCCAGGGACGGCAGGAGGCTGACCACAGTCTAATAGGATAATCTGCCACTGCAGGATTACCCCCCCCCCCATGACCCTGTATGAGCTCTACCCCCCCAGTGTCTCTGCATGACTATCCCGGGTACCAAGGTCGAAAGTCACTGAAAGACATCTTCTCCTACTGACCCCACCTCCACTGTACAGCAGAATGCTAGTATGCCTGATGTCTATGCTGGGCTCAGGTTTGTGCAGACAACTGACTCAACGCTACCATCATTGCTGGCTGAATGTGGTCTCATCCCAACCCTAATAAAGGTGTGATGGCACTAACAATACCCCCCCCCCCCCCAAACACTGCAGTTAAATTTTTTGAGGAAACTATTTTGTGCCTTGTTAACCAAAGACAAAGCTGCATGCATTAAACTTTGCACCACTGGCAGTGAACAGAGGCATCACTCTTCTTATACCACACCACTTCACTTTTGCAAGTAGCCATTAATAATTTACATCTCACTGTGCTGTACATAAATTACATCAAATTAAAATATACTGAAACTGACACAGAATGAATAATCAAATCTTAACATTTCGATCAAGTCAGTAAATCTCGCATGCAAAGTGAAGACGTTCCAGAGTTTTGTTGGCATACAGTTTAAACAACCTAACAGCAACCATTGTCAAGTTTATTCTATTCCCGTCACTGCTCCCCGCCCCCTTCCGATTCCTCCTGTCCACCACTCCGATACTCAGGACCACCACCGTTACACCCTTTCTCTGATGCAAGGGCAAGCAGCTACTTTCACGGCCACTGCCACTGCTGTTCAGCTCCAGTCAAGGGGTGTTATCAGTAATAGGCATCCAGCACTCTCCCTGCCCAGCAACAAAACACCTTGTCTCTGTGATGCACCCCCACTCCACAGCTGGTGGCTCTTGTGTGGAATTCTGGGACCTGTACATGAACCCTAGTCTACCAGGTGGTAATGCCATGACCCCTGACAAAGAGGTCCTTGTGGCCTTGAAGTGCTGGGCTGTTGCACTTCACTGGTATGTGAACCATTACAATACGTATTGAAACATGTAATGCATTTTGTTTATTTATGCTTCCATTTCACTAATTTATAAAGATTTTTGAATGCTAGCCTGGAGTGCTGTGTATTTTGTTAACTGGTAATGCCACGTACTGTGGCCCCACCACCGAGTATGCCTTCAATCCTCACATGTAACAACAAGGCATTCAGAGATACTGCTTCAGTGGAATGCAGAAAACCTGGAACGGCTGCAGAGGTTGATAAAATGTGAGCATTTACTAGGACCAAGGCAGCAGAATTAAAGGGTACAGTAAATCTTTTAAAGAGCACCTTTCGTTTCCCCCTGAGAACCCCAAAAGGATCCTGAGCTCCCCCAAATTTGCAGGCTGCACAAATAATTTCTATCAGCTGTATTTAGGGAGGGAAGCAATATCATTTGGGTTCTGTGGAGCCGAGAGCCGAATCCCACTTCCGTATAATGAGCGTCTCCCTGTGCTAGCATTTTTAGTGATGTAATAATCTGGACTGTGGGAACATACTCCATAGCCTTCCAGACTTTTTTTTTTTTTAACTACAAATTTTTAAGTTCTAGATGGCCAATTTGAACAAATCAAGGTCACAGCTCATTTAAGAAGGAACTTCCTAGTTAAGTGGTGGCTTCCATTTGTTCTAACTAGGCGAATACAAAAATTTGTAGTTAAAAAAAGTCCTCATAGAACTCTAGGGAGTGTGCCTCCGCACTCCTCAAACTATTATATCACAAAACATGTAGGCGTAGGGATGCAGCTCAGTTTAGGGAACTGGAAGGGATCAGGCTCTTGACTCCACACAGCCTAGATACGATCCCTTCCCTCTCTAAATACAGCTAATACTTTTTTTTTTCCAGCCTGCAACTTCAAAGGATGTAAGGATCCTTGTGAGTTTCTGGGGTTAGTTACAGAAATGGTGCTCTTTAAGTTTCTTGTTGACTCGCAGGCAACCAGTGTAGCTATTAAAGAGCAGGAAAAATGAACACAGATCCTTCCGTGTGGGTAGAGGAGACAAAACCTTTTACAGGTACATAAGTGAAAAAAGAAAGACAAAGGGAGGGATAGTGAGACTGAAGGGGGAGGATGGGGGCCACGTGGAGGATGACAACAGTAAAGCTGACATATTGAACAGGTATTTCTGCTCAGTCTTTACTGAGGAAGAGGAGGGTAATGGGTCTGAAGGGAGTACAAGGGGTGAGAATGGTGCAGAAATGGACACAAGTCCCTTTACATGAGAAAGAGTCCTGAAGGAACTGGAAGTAATAAGAGTTGATAAAGCAATGGGGCCAGATGGGGTGCACTCCAGGGTCCTTAAAGAACTAAGAGAGGTGGTGGCTGAACCTCTGGCTATCCTGTTTAGCCAATCACTGGAAACAGGGGAGGTACCCAAAGACTGGAGGACAGCAGATGTAGTCCCCTTATACAAAAGCGGGAACAAAGAGGAAGCAGGGAACTACAGACCAGTCAGCCTCACCTCGGTAATGGGAAGATCATGGAAGCACTACTGAAGGAGAGATTGGTGGAACATCTGGTTGTCAATGGACTACAGGACCTAAGGCAGCATGGTTTCACCAGGGGAGGTCATGTCAGACCAACCTCGTTGAATTTTTGACTGGGTGACTAGAGAGGTGGATCGGGAGGGCAGTGGACATGGCCTATCTGGACTTCAGCAAGGCCTTTGACACTGTGCCACATAGAGACTATTATACAAACTGGGAATATGGGTGTGGGCAGGACAGTAGTGTGGTGGGTAGGTAACTGGCTGGGTGGCTGGACACAGAGGTGGTGGTAAATGGCTGTCACTCCACAGAGGGAAGAGTGTCAGTGGGGTACCACAGGGATCAGTGCTGGGACCGGTCCTATTCAACATCTTCATCAGTGACATTGCACAGGACCTAGAAGGCAGAATTTCACTGTTCGCTGATGACACAAAGCTCTGTAACAGAGTAGACACACCAGAGGGTGTAGACAGAATGAGAAGGGACCTGCAGAAACTTGAAGAATGGTCAGGGGTTTGGCAGTTGAAATTCAATGCAAAGAAGTGCAAGATAATGCATATGGGGCACAAAAACCCTGGCACAATATATCAGTTGGAGGGTGAGGATATAGCATGCACCAAGCAGGAAAGGGATCTTGGGGTTATCATCTCTGATGACCTCAAGGTAGGAAACAGTGTGACAAGGCAGCAGGTAAAGCAAATAGGATGCTGGGATGTATAGGCAGGGGCATCACCAGCAGGAAAAGGAGGTCATAATTCCGCTAGACAAGACACTAGTGAGGCCCCACCTGGAGTACAGTGTACAGTTCTGGAGACCATACTACGTAAGGACATAGACAGGGTAGAGAAGGTTCAGAGGAGGGCAACAAAGATGGTGCATGGATTGCATCACAAGTCCTATGAAGACAGGTTGAAGGAACTGAACATGTACTCCCTGGAGGAGAGGAGGGAGAGAGGGATATGATAGAGACATACAAGTATTTCACAGGGAGGAACAGGGTGCAGGAATACACTATTTTTAAGCGAAAAAGATGTTCCTGGACTAGAGGGCATGGGATGAAGTCGGAGGGAGGACGATTCAGAGGAAACATGAGGAAGAATTTCTTCACAGAACGGGTGGTGGACAAGTGGAACACCCTGCCAGAGGGAGTGGTGGGGGCTGAAACAATCACGGGATTTAAGAATGCACGGGATAGACAAAGGAATTCTGGAGGTCAGGGGTAAGGGGCAACAGACTTCTAGGAAAACATAAACTGAACTTCCAAGCTCAAATGGGCAGACTGGGTGGGCCATAGGCCCTTATCTGCCGACACTGACACTGTCTATGTGTGGGTCATCATGTGTGCATCTGCATTCATAACCAAATGGAGATGGTTCATCTAGATATCCGGTAACCTTGGCGGGAGCGTACTGCAGCAGAGCACCCCAGAAGTTATGAACGCATACATGACAGTCAAATCAGTGGCGGTCAGAAAATATCTTCTGTATTGTATGTAATGTTAATAAGGCTCTTTTTTTTTTTTTAAAGGTATTCTTCCTCCCCCCAATCTCTGGGCAGGCCCCCTTGGGTGTCCTGGGCAACCTCCAAGCCCTGACACTAACATCTCTGCCCTGCTCCCCTTCACCAAGGCTTACTCTTATGGTGGGGCTCTCAGGACAGCGGCCCCCTTGGGAGACTTACTGGGGGAGGGGGGAGTCGGCTGAGTGGAGTCCAAGACTGCCTTATGACATCATGTGTGCTCTGGGGTTTTCCCACTTGTTTCCCCACCTTCCCACTAGGAAGCCGACATCTGGATTCTTGGAGTGAACATACTGTTATTGGGTCCTTTGGCATCCTTCCACCCTGCCTGCACAGCCCCGTGTGATCACCCAGGTGGCAGTATATGATAACCATCCCCCCAACCCGGGCCTTCCAAAGCTCTAGGACAGTCTCTGAAGAGAAGATGCCAGCAACTGTGTGGCAAGGCTGCCATCCCTCCCACTGTGCTAGTGGTCCACCCCAATGAGACAGCATGGTCAAGTGGTTATAGCACAGGTTCGTGTCCCACTTTGGCCACTTAATCTGTGAGTCTGACCAAAAAAAGTCATTTAACAACTCTGTGCTTTTGTCCTAGCTGTAAACTTAGTTATCACCAAGACTGCACTGTATTTAGTTATTTATTAAACATTTTACAAGGAAAGGCCTACTAAGCTAAGAAACCATTCGCTTCCAGAGGTTTCCTGGGGGAAGTGTAAAAACTGAGGAACTACACAGCAAAACACCATAACAATAATACACAGCTCCAGTATATGGCAGTACAGCAATGCCCAGTAGCAAAAAAATAAATAAAAAGTAAAACTACAAAAATGCAGACCCTGGCGAAATACAGACGCTAGGTAATAACTGTAGTTGCCAACAACGGCTTGGCAGCAAAAACACACTATGACGCAATTAATTAGTTACAGCAGGGCATCAAACCAAGAGCAGCCTATACTGGAGGTAGGAATTTGGTGGCGGTGGTGTTGGGTGGGGTCAGGTGCCATAGTAAATATGTACAGTATGTAAATGGAGCAGTGCTTTCGGCGTGAGGGGAGAAGAGCGGACTGAGGGAGAAAATAAATGAGAACAATCTCAACTTGAGATATCCTGGGCAAAGAAATTATAAAAAAAAAAAATAGTGCAATGCAATAAAAAGACAATTGGATAGTCAATTAACTAGATAAGAACAGCATTTAAATTACAGCGAGTGAGCGAGAGAATGAATTAGGACTGTAAGGCAAGAGAGAACTAAGTAGAGCCCTTACTATCATTTATCAAATGTACTGTATTGTTACCGTATCTTTAATGGTAGTTTTTTTCCCACTTTTGTGAATCTATTCAGATTTATACTCTGCCCTTGCATTTTATACCTCCCCCAGAAGCTAGTCTTTTTCCATTCTCTGTACCCAGACAGACCGATACTGCACCAGGTTTAATGAACTGGTTGGTTAGTGAATGGGGGAGGTATGATCAAAACAATAAACATTTTCCAGCTACTTAAGTTCCCGGGCTCCGACTTGCACTTAAAGAGCTAGTGTACTGCCTAAAATTAATATTGTTTTTTAAAAGCAGTCAACTATTACCTTTTATATCCGAGGTGCTTCTTCTTTTCCCTTTGGGTGGTTAGAAGATATTTTACCTGATGTTAGTAGGTGCGATCCGAGGAACAGCACTCTACCTGGCCGCTGACATATCTAGTTCTATTCCCCCCATTACATCATCAGCATTGTGACCTCACTGACTGCAACATCCCAGCTACTCAGGAAGAGCCACTCAACAGCTGCCGGGTCAATCACCTGTGACGTCACAGTCAATGAAGCCACAATGCTGATGATGTAGTGCAGGGAAAAGAACTAGATATACCTGCTGCCAGGTAGAGTGCTATTCCAGACACCCTGCATAATACTCTTACATCAAAAACTTTCTAATGCGCAAACAGAAAAAGAAAAATACTTCAAAAAGAAAAAGTTACAAATGACTACTTCTTAAAACTTGTAACATTTTCCCTGTCTGCTATTTTTGATTCTACTGGCTGTCTAAGTGACTTAAAATCACTATTTATATGACATTAACAGCCAAAATGCTTGGATTCCAACAACAACCATATAGAGGGGAAACTTTTTTTTGTTACTTTATTTTGTTTACCAGGTAGGTACACTGGGGAACTAGCCCACTTTTACTGGTGCAAAACAGCAGGACAATTTTCATACAGTCTGTAATATGAGTGGGGTGGGGTATGCGACTTTTCTTAAAACCTCTATGCTGGGTCTGCTCAGCTGACAAGTCGCAACAAGTCCCTTGCTATCTCAGCGCAGCAGGCAAATGCTGACTTGGAAAACCACGCTGCACCCTGTCTGCCTTGTCCACTGTAAAACCCCAAGGGTCAGGATGGAATGTCCATCAGACTCAAGTTTGTGTTATTTGGCCGTTGGTAGGTTCCAGATCCATCAGTGATGATGATGATGTACGAGACAGGCAGAAATGCAGCTCAACTTTCAAAGGCTAGGGCTCACCCACAGTGCTAAGAATAGCAAGAAACTTGTTTGGGCTAGTAAATGGAGAAAGCCTAACGCTGTAGTCTGAGGCACGTCATATAAGCTGTTATATTACATAGTGACTTTTTTCATTTCATCTACCCTTTAAAGGGTATTCTAAAAATCCCTGCAGTTATGACTGCATGCACTCAAGTTTGTCATTTGTTTTCTTTTTGCATGGCAGATGAAAATAATGAAATTTATGGCTGTGTGAGATTTGAAGGGCAATGTGGAAAGCCATCTGTTTCACTGCCTACAGGAAAACAGAATTGTAATTTCTGCACAGCAAGCGACTACATTCTTATTCCAAGAATATTTAGGATAAAGCAACGCCAGTGAAGGGACAACATACATTCATAAAGGTGAGGTGCTCGGCCTTCACATACCTCTGCCTGACGATTACAGAGCGGCACTATTGTCAGCCGTAAAAGCAGGCGCTTGCTCGCCTGCCATCCCAGCTGGAAGGAGAATGTAAGCTGCAGCAGCCCAAATGTCGAGGTGAAAGTCAGGGAAACGAATGAGGAAAAAAGGGGGTGCTGTAGAAAATAACAAATTCATATAAAATCTAATCTTCTCAGTGCTGTTTCCACCCTCAATATAAACATGTAAATAATTTATTTTTTGTTTTACTGTTTTGTCATGTTCACAGTGGGTGTGTGTGTGTGTGTGTGGGGGGGGGGGCACTATTTGTAGTGTCTGCATTCTCCAAACATATCAGGATGTTCGTAGGTAAGTTCAGCAGTCTGTGACGGACACCAGCCTCTGACAAGTTCCTGTTCCCTACCTCTCGGGGGCATTAGAGATTACAGCTACAAGCCTACTGACCTGACTTTACACGGTTCAAGGAGGTGGCACCTTACTGGAAATCGCAGCAACTTTTAAATGAGTCTGGTTGTTAAGGCAGAAAGAGACATGAGGGACGGAATGTTTCTTATGATTAAGAGAGACATCCCTCCATTTATCATTTAACACATCTGACTAGCACTACCTCTTCCTCACACTTTGCTTGTGGCTTTCACAAATTTCGGATGGGGGTCTCAATGAAGATACCGAAGGTAGATGATGACGAAGGACGGTAAGATCGTACATTCATGTTTTTGACAGCAGGTGGGTCTCCCCCTATGTAATTCATTGATTTCAACATTGTTTATACGGGGGATGAGCACACGTAATAAAATAAGCAACAGAATACCCACTGACATACAGCATTTCTGTGCAGGTTTTACTTGTTAACAAGTGGAACGCATATATGGTCACTGCAGTTAAACAGAAAAATAAAATTCGCACTGGAGCGCCCTGCTGGCCCCACAGCAGTGCACCGTGCTGCCATGCATGAGACCGGAGTTTGGGAGTGAACACGGGACCCTGCGTCAGGAAGCAGGCCAGGCTGCAGCGGTTGCTGCTCGCCAGTGCGCTGCGCTCAGGGACAGATGGGTGCAGTGGGCCAGGGGAGCAGTCTTCCCTCAGCAGGATGTCACGGCATGAAGCCGAGAACACTCTATGGGCTATGCCCACAGCAGGGGTGGAAGGAAGAACCAAGGAGAAAAGCTGAGAGAAAAAACATGCCCGATGGCACGGACTCCCTAGGCTTCCCTTGGGTCCTGGTGCCCACCTATGCTAGATCCTAGTTCATGCAGGGGATTGCCTCAGGGAGGAGGAGGAGGACAGCCCTCCCACTGAAACCCCAGCCACAGAGGGGAGACCCATGGGAGATGTCACTTCCACCCTTGCCTTTTAAAACTGTTGTCCGACCATTGCAGGGTTCTGCTTTGCTTTCCAGCATTTGAACAGCCGTTAATATAGCTTCCACGGAAGGCTCACTGCATTGGAGACTCTCCGATCCGACTGCTGACTCCCCAAGTCCCTTTTCTCAGTGCACAGTTCAGACGAATCACCTAACTGGGCACCTTGTCCGCTCTTCCCCATTTTCAATTTAAAAGGTATGCAGCTCGAACATCACAGATCACAATAGAGAGTTTTTAGTCAAGGTTCCTGAGTTTAAAAATCTGGTTCTGACAAAAAGAGAAGTATGTATTGCTCCTTACTGTGCAGCTCTACTCATCTGTCTTTGCCAGTTAGGCTTCTACAACTGCCCCCAATGCCACAGCTGACCAGGAAAGGGAAAGAGGGGAGCTGCAACGTCATCTGTAATTTCCAAGGTTGGCTCAGCTCTTCCCCTATCACCCCTGAGAGCGCCACTGAGGCATGTGCGCGTGCACGTGTGTGTTAATAAAAATATTTTTTCTTTCCATCCTGAAATATTTCTATTTTTCAGCTGTTATTTTGTGTGACTGGGAATTACAGCAAGCCCTCCTTTGTGAGTTCTATATTGGACTTTTCACTTCTTCCTCATTAAGCTGGGCAACAACCATTCCCTGTATTTTTGTTTTGATCAAAATTATAGCCTGTAGCAAATCTGAGAGGCCACCAGTCATGCACAACTCCACATCAAATCATCAGAATCCAAAACTCATTGCTTTTACAATCATTTCTCTAACCTTGGAAGTCAAGCTTTTTCAATCTCTTTTAAATTGTCTAAGTTAAACTTTTATTTTATTTACTACTGGAGTTAATACGAAGCTGAAATGTCAAATGTGACTCTAAGCCATGTACCCAAATATCTATACGTGTTAAGTCCCCAGATCAAGCTAATTCCCTTTCCAACTTACAAATATAGTTACCAGACTGAAACCATTCACCTTTGTGTTCAATTCCCTGTCACAATGGGCACAGGCTGAGCTTCTGAAGCACTCAGAGGCAGCTTGTTGACCTACAATCACTCCCGGACAGAATCCAAAATACTGACTTTTAAAAAAACATATTCCCTTGTGTTGTATCAAAGTTAATATGGCATAAATCAGTTGACTTCGGTGAGCCAATCAAGTAGTATCCCAATGAAAACGCAATCTGAACACTATTAAACCAAACGAGGGCACCAGGCAAGTAAACTAGGACAGCTCAGCATTCCTCTCCAAACTGGGGATTAGCAATAGCAAGGAGCGAATATTTTGTGCAGCATCCTGTTTAGCTTCAGAATGCGGGATGGGATGGTCTATCCGTGCTTGCCAAGAAATACTTCTGTGGCAGATTAGTGAAGTGTCACTTATGGAAACATCTTCTTTCACATGCTTCTGTCTCTGGATAAGCTAATACAAAAATGTAGTTCCGTCTTCTTGAGAGTCCTCTCAAATGATTCATTAACTAAGGGCTGAAACCCTGATGGTGCAGCATCTGTAACCTCCCCAATCCCCAGCGTCCTAACGGACATAAAAACTGAAGATCTAAACTTCATTATAAAATTACTTATTTATAAACCTATGGCCTGACATCTCACCAGCTGATTGGCTGAAAATCAGTCCATATTCCATAATAACAGCCCTTACACCTCAAAAACTTTACAAAGAAAAAGCACATATACATTAAAAACATTCCATGTCCTTCACTTGTAACAGCAGTAACACCCTCCGCAATGAGCATTATCAGTATCATAGACTATGCAACAGAACAGTGTGCTTTAACAAGTCCCTTAACTTCATTAGTACCTTTAAAAATACTATGCTGCTAGCAACCTGGGTTTGTGCCCCAATCCTGGATGCCAGGAGCAGAGGCTGGCAGGGAGGGAGATTAGAGCACTCCTGGGACACTTCCCTTCCCAGGTAGGTGAGTTGCTATGCACCACTTAGGTGACGGCTCCTTGTGGTGGCACTGCAAAGGTGTGCTTAGCATGGGTGACAACATGCTGACCAACCCTACCCCCAGGACGCTGCTGTGGTGACAGCGCTGGGTGGTAGGTGGGGGCCCCAGAAAATGTTACTTTTTTTTTATTGTTTTGTTTTATTAAAGTCTTGGATACACCTGTGAGCAGATGCTCATTGAGAGGTTCTACGTCAGATACATTAAACAACAAAGCAAAAGCAAAAACCAAAAGATTGAGGACAATTTACAGATAATACAATGAGAGTTCTGCAAACAGATAATGAGAGTATTAAACATAATGGGTACACAAAATCCAGCCAGGAACAGGTAAGCTGCGGCAATTGTATAGACTATGCCTGCATCAGTAGGAGGAGCAGGAGAAGGAAGGGGGGGGAAGAGGGACAGTGTGAGGAGAGGCAGGGGTTTGACTGGGACAGGATAAGGGTACAAGAGGTTGGGGGGGTTGCTAAGTGCCAGGGTTTGCATATCCCAAGGGATAGGGACTGGGAAGTGCTGGTGGTAGTCAGTTGGTGTGTGGGGTGTCTCAACGGTGGCACCTGCAGGAACTCCTGTCAATAAGGTGTTGGCGCAGTCTGAGTTTAAAGGATCCAAGAGTAGTATAGTAGCGCCAGAGCCAACAAGCGGTAGTGCACTTGTCCAGAGTGATGCCCGGTAGGAGAATGCTCACTGTGCCACGGATGTGTGGCATCTGGGCACATGTAAGAGCTCCTGGTTTGTCTGGTGTTGAGCGGTAGGGACAGTAGGTTCTGAACTCCAGGAGGAAGACGGTTTAGCGTAGCCTTTTTGGCAAGAAGGCAGGTTTGACATCTTATTCTGTCATTAAGTTGGAGCCAGCCAGCACAGGTATAGAATTCACAGGTATGTGTCAGTTTAGGTGCATTTGTAAGCAAGCAGCAGGCTTTATTTAGGGCAACAGCGATGTGTTGGAGTGCCGTGTCAGTTGCAGATCCATATATTACCAGTCCATAATCTATAAGGGACACAATCGAGTTGTCAATTGCCAGATTCAGTGCTTCATGGGTGAGACAGTGCCTGTATCAGTAGAGGATGCCCATTCTGGTGTTGATGGCTTTAGAAGTGTTGTCAATGTGCTGTGTGAAGGACATGGAGGAGTTGATAGTAACCCCCAGGTATTTGAAGTGTGGGACGAGTTCCAGGGTGCTGCCACTGTCATTCCGTGTTGCCATGGGGTAGTGTTTTACTTTGTTTTGGGTTGTTGCGCAGAGCATGGTTTTGGTCTTTTTATAATTCATGATCAGCTTTTGTTCTGTGAACAATTTTTCGGCTGATGTGAAGCTGCTTTGGAGATCTGTTTCGAGAAGCTCCGGGCACAGGTTGCTGGCAAAGATTACCGCATTGTTAGCGTATAAGAGCGTGTGGCATTGGCAAGAGGCTAGTAAGTTGTTTAAGAAGACATTGAATAGCAGCGATCCCAGTATCGACCCTTGTGGTACACCAGATCTGACAGGTTGGCTATTGGATAGGACTTCCCAAATCCTAACTTGTTGGGAGTGGAGGCTCAGGTAGCTGCTAAACCAGTCCAAGGTTTTTGTTGCAAATCCAGTTTCAGAAAGCTGCTCGAGGAGGAGGGCATGGTGAACCGTACCAAAAGCCTTTGACAGGCATTATTGATGAACCCGGTGAATTCTAGAAGGGCCGTGATGGTACTATGGCTTCCCCGGAACCCATGTTGCTCTGGGCAGAGGAGCTTTTGTTGGTTAAGATAGTCCACCATCTGGTCAGCCACAATCTGCTCTAGTGCCATGGCGAGTGGCGGGAGTATGGAGATGGGTCTGTAATTGTTGTGTAAAGTTCGGTCCCCACTTTTATGTACAGGAGTTACTGTGGAAGACTTCCATCTTTGAGGGAATTGAGAGTGGCAGAGGGAGAGGTTAATTGTTTTTGTTAGTGGTCCAATTATTTCGTCCAGTGTCAGGCAAATGAATTTGAGGTCCAGTAAGTCTCCACTATGCCTCAGCTTTCCTAAGACCTTCTCTATGTATTTTCTTGCGTCTGCCTCAGATACTATCTTGAAGTGGAAAGGCGGTCAGAGGGGAGGTGGTGTAGACGCCCTTGCACTGTCTCTTGGGTTAGGTGCAGTGAAGTAGTCCACTGGGAGAACACTACTGAGGTCAGTAAATGCCTGATTCAGCGATTAGTAGGGGGTCTAAGGTCTGGACACCCTCGACAGTGAGCACAGCAGGGAGTGTTTTTGGATCTTTCCCTGTAATATCCTGCAGGTTTGTCCAGAAGGACTTGTTGCTGTTCCATGAGTTGGTGAGGGCTTCTTCGTAAAATGTACTCTTTGCTTGTCCGATCGTTTTTGTACAGTCATCGTGAGCCTTTTTATATCACTGGAGGTTTGCTACCGAGCCCTGCGATCGAGCTTTTAGCCAGTATTGATCTCTTGCTTCAAGCACTGCTATTAGATCAGGGGTAATCCAGTGGTAAAGAGGTCCTTTGGCTTTCTTTGATTTGACGGGCGCGTGTCTGTCACAGACAGCGTTAAATTTTGCAATAAAGAGGCTGAGCGCATGTCCACATTGTTGGATTCCAAGAGGTTTGACCAGTCAAGCAGTTTGAGGTCCGCTTTTGGATGTGGAAGATGGCCCTTTTAGAGCAGCCATTTTTTTATGTTTCTGGTGGGGAGCTTAGAGTAGTAGTTGTTCCATAAACATTTGACAGGGGAGTGGTTGCTCAGGGCATCAGGGAAAATGGTAAGGTCGGAGATATACGCAGGGCAGTCTGTGAGGACCCAGTCAAATAGTATGCTGGCGCCAGTCTTACAGCCG
This sequence comes from Neoceratodus forsteri, assembly GCA_016271365.2. Classification (NCBI taxonomy): domain Eukaryota; kingdom Metazoa; phylum Chordata; order Ceratodontiformes; family Ceratodontidae; genus Neoceratodus; species Neoceratodus forsteri. The sequence goes on along the minus strand of CM028136.1, from coordinate 939,265,305 downwards.
AATCTGGTCAGGGTCTCCACCATTTGGGAGAAATGGATCATGGAAAGGGTATCTTTGGTAGCGGTAGATGCAGGTGAGAGCCAGTTGATATTAACATCTCCTAAAAGTACTATTTTAGTGTTTAGGCTCAGTGTGTTGATATAGTCCAGCAGGTTGCTGGCACCGGACAGAGATAGTTTTGGCAGAATATAAACTGAGAGTAGGGTGAGCACTCTGTTGTGGGCCCCTAGTAGCAGTTTGATGGCTAGGGCTTGGAGGTGGTCATTGCTACACGGTGTGGGTATTACGTGACCCTGGAAGTGGTCTTTGGTGTAGATGATACAGCCCCCACCTCTTTTCGATTTTCGGTCCTGTCTGTATAGGGTGTAGCCAGACAGAGAGATGGCCGTGTCAGGTATCTTCGAGGACAGCCAGGTTTCCACGACAGATAACACATCTGGGTTACGCTGAGTGACCCAGGCCTTCAGGCAGTCCAGTTTGGGGAGCAAGCTGCAGATGTTTAGTGAGATAAGCACAAGTCCTGGGGTTTTCCGTGGATGAGTGCAGTGGTTGGGTGTAGGGCCAGGGCTGGGATTCACACTGCCAGACATCAACAGTAGTAGCAGTATAAGTAGACAGAGGAGATGCTCCTGAATTATTTTTTTATAGGAGTCGCCGCTGCCTTGTGCTGGTAGCTTTGGCTTTAGTGCACTCTGGGTGGTTTACTAGACCGCTGAGTACTAGCACCTTGGCCAGACCATATGTTGTGGACTCATTCCATGATCTATTGGATGGTAGCTGATGAAGGTTGTGGGAATCTTTAATTGGCACGGAGGCCGTAGTTCCGTATATATTTAGGACTACCTTTACTTGAGTAATCAGGTAGGATTTGTTGGGCCCACTATAAATGTTCAGGGCGGCAATAATGGCGATTAAAATGAGGCTTTGCAAGGCTCGAGTAGGAATAGGTGCCCTTAACTGGAAACACAGTGATGCCGTGTATCCGTGTTAGGGTAGGCGGCAGGTAGGGCTTCCTTTTCCAGGTAGTGTTAAGCAGCTCAATCAGTGAAGATGGAGATGATAGACGGGAGACCAGCCAGGGAGGCACAAAGTAGGAGTAGTCATTTAACAAAAAATAGATTCATGTTTCCTGGACTGATAGTGGAGAGCAGAGGCATAAGAGGGGGCTTGCATATTTAAAACCACTCTATGAGAGGAAGGAGGGGGTGTTGCACCTTTAAGAGCAATGGGTGTGCCTTTAAGACAGTCAGTGAGAGGGAAGAGTGGGAAGGGACTAGTGAGAAAGTCTATATAAAAGAGTGGCATGGCAGGGTGGGCAAAAACTGCTGTGAGAAGCAGCTCTGGAGAAATTGGAGACATTAATTTAAGCTGCAAACCTCCTGCTTCTGCACAGCTTAAAATTTAATTTTACTGAAAAACTGCTGTGAGAAGCAGCTCTGGAGAGATTGGAGAGATTAATTTAAGCTGCAGCTCTCCTGCTTCTGCACAGCTTAAAACTTAATTAGAAAATTAGAAAATGGTCGACCACGGCCCTGGATAACGGCCTCGGGTAGGCTTCCTATGCCACCACAGGTTGCGCAGCCCCAGACCATTCCTGTCCCGTGCCCCCACCACCACCACCAATGTCCCTGGATCAGCCTTCACGGGGAAGAGTCAGACAAATTAAGTGTGCCTGATGGGTCAGACCTGAGTGGGGTCTGATGGACGATATGCGGTGGAGCTGGAGCCACCGGGATGGACAGACAGAGACCGGCATGAGAGTCTGAAGGAGCAAGGCCATGTGAAGCTGTGGGAAAGTGGGACAAAAAAAAAAAAAGTACTAGGCTTTCTCACTGATGCAACTGCACCAGGGCTCTTTGCCTCCTGAGGTTATTGGACTCCCAAAAGAAAATTAAGAAGAGGGAGTCCCATCCAGTACCAAAGTCTAGAAGTCCTTTAGAGCAGCTTTGGAGCATCCCACTCCAATGTGAATGAGTATCAGGCAGCATCTTGTGAGTCCTGAGAGCCCTGCAGCAGTTCATCACACTGTAACCTGGGAGACTACTAACCCTATATTTTAGGCTGCTTGGGGGACAAAAGCATCACAGAGGTGTGCCGCTTGGCTTCTGTGAGAGAGGGCATGAGATTCCCAAACATTCACATACACCCTACCAGGCAACAGTAAACAACAGTGGCATCAGCTGTTGTTCCTCTTCCCCACCACACCCCCGAGAATGGGTGCAGTCATGGCAACCCCAATTAATGGGGCGATAGACTGGATAGATCCATAAAAATGGGGGAAACTACATGATAAAAAATACAGTTTCTAACTGGCCCAAAGATGGTATGTTGCACTGCCACCTGAGTGACCATGGTTTGTATGCGTGCGTTTGGCTCCTGAGACTGGCGATGAAGGTCGCTCAGTGTTCACTCATCCCCTGCCGAACTTTCAAGGATTGGAATCTGTATCAGCTGTGAAGGCAACTGCTTACATGCCCTACAGGTTGAAAGAAAGGTGGAGCCGTGAAGTGCTAATTGCTGGGGCAAGAGATATGGGGATGGAGGGGTACAGTTGCCATTAATTTAGTGGAAAATGAAAGACTACCAAGAAATTAGAATTGACTGACTTTTCAGTCTTTTAGATAGTGAAAGATGCTACAGGGTTCTATGTAAGTTGAGGAACAGAGAAAATGCACAAAGCAAAAAAGTGATTTGTATTTTAAGGGCAGCAGTACACAATTAAATCAATGACCTACTGCACCAAGCCAGTCTGTATTGTTTGATGATACTCAACCTGAGGGGTCACTGTAATTATAAACCAATGCAAGAATGCCTCCTCCAACTTAACATAGCACAGAGTAACATCTTCTACTATTTAAAAATTCTATCAATTATGATCTACGATCCACCAAACATGAAGGCACTAAGGTGAACATCCAGAGACTGAAAAACATTCTCACTGATAACTAGTCCCAGACCACTATCACACAAATATCACTAGTCAGGAAATGCTTTCACTGCAGTGACATGGAGGGCTGAGGCGTAGGGACCCTTATCTCCAGCCACGCTGGTGACCCAGATTTGGGAATGAAGCGGGGTTGCTCGGAGGAAGGAAGACTGAACGTCCTTATATTGCTCTCCTTCAGGGAAGGGGGACCCGCATGCCATTGCTTTACTGCCACCCAGTGGAGGATGGGTGGCGCAGCATGTTGTCGAAAGCTGAGCACCTAGGTCAGTGATCACCCATACACTTCATAATTCACCTTACAGTGTGTCATATTCTGGCATTGAAGATTTTTTTTTTTTTATGGGGGGACAGCCAGAGACTTTTTTTTTTTTTTTTTATTACTGTCTTTTTTTGTCACCTCCTTCTGCGGGGCTGGCAGGTCATCATGGAGCCTACCAGCTCCAGTTTCACGGTTTCTTCCCCTTCCCGCCGTGGTCGCTCAAGCGCGTGCAGAGGCATGCTCAGGCAGCAATCCACAGCACCCTCCCTACCCTAGCCACTCTCTGTCTGCACCACCCTCGGGCAGCCCTGCAGTGGGAGTGACTGAAACCCTCCCCGGGAGAGGACAGCTGCCCTGCTGCCGCTCAATCCAGCTCCTCCCCTCCCCTCCCCCCTCAGCCGACCCCTGGCAACCCAGGCTGGTTCCCAAACCCAGGTCGCCGGCGCAGCACGAGGTGTGGCGTCCAGTGCCTCAACCCTCAGTGCCACCAGGCCGGCCTCAAACTACAGGCTTCTTCAAAAGGAAAAGAACATCTAAAAGAGAAGTCCATTTCACCTACAAGCCTGTATTTTCTGTAGAAGCCATTTTCCAAATACTGGTTCGCATTCTTTTCTTGTTCCACCTGTTCTGGCTTTTTACTTAACTCAATGGGTCACTCCCTAAGGAATACCACAAAAGCGGCAGAAGCACTGAGGTACACAGCTGACTGCGTTTTTGCACAGTCCTATGTATGTAATTTATTCAAACAGCACTTTCAGCAAAGACACTTAAAAGTACTCTATTCTCTATAGTTTGTGTGTTGGTGCCACCATATCCTTTGTTTTTCTCTACAGGTGTTTCTGTTTACAGCACACAATGGGGGGTTAGGACCCTTTCAGAACTGGATGGTGATGGTCTGACAAAGTGAAACGTCAGATGGCCTCTTACAGTGTACAACAGCATGCTTACTGTTAGACCCATTTGTCCTTGATTCTGGCACCACATGCAGGCCCGGTGCGACTGCTTTGTTGTGGTTATTCACAGGGCTCCAGATAAGGGGAGTACCAACCTGTTTTACTCACCTCATTTTAGGAAATACTCTTCAGAAAATATTTTTAGAGTTCCAATACTCACCCAACTCCTGTAAATACTCCACACTCCAAAGAATAGTGCTTCATAACATAACTGGTGATTCAAAAGGAGCAGTTTTTCCCACATTTACAACACTCGTACCCATCCCAATTGTGTTTTACTCACTATATTTTAAAACTGGTGAGTAAATTACTCCTACCTTCCAACATTATCTGGAGCATTGCTGGCACCTGATCAATTCTTATCTTTAAAAAAAAAAAAAAAAAAGACAACGTTTTTAAAACTGTACTCCTCACTCCACTCTGTCCAGACATGTGTACGCATCTGAATTTGGTTTAACTCACCTCACTTTCAAAATGAAGAGTACAGTACAGTACTCATCCCAAAAAATCTTATCTGGAGCCCTGGTTACTTACCACCAGTGTGTAACTCAGTAACACCCACACAGTTTGCTAAATGATTGGTGAAGCTGGCAAACCACCAGAACTGGAATCAGTATTTTAAAAACACCTTCTACAGGAACACATGACTAAAAGGCGTGGTGCTCTCTTCCTTTATGTTTTGTTATTAGAAGCAGGGAGGTGATCCTCCCTCTACATAGTGCCTTGGTCAGGCCGCAGCTAGAGTACTGTGTAAAGTTCTGGAGACCTCATCTGAAGAAGGACATAGCGCTGCTGGAGAGGGTTCAGAGGAGAGCGACCAGGATGATTCAGGGCATGGAGGGGAGGCCTTATGAGGAGAGACTGGAAGAGCTTGGGCTTTACTCACTGGAAGAGAGGAGGGATAGGGGGAGACATGATAGAGGTTTTCAAGTATGTAAAGGGAATAATTTAGGAGTGGAACCAGGGAGTTGTTTAGGCTGAAGAAGTGGGTAGCAACCAGGGGCCATGAGTGGAAGTTGGAGGGGGGAACGTAGGAAGCATTTTTTCACTGAGAGGGTGGTGAAGCCGTGGAATGCACTTCCCGGGAGGCTGGTGGAGGAGGGCACAGTGGAGGGCTTCAAGAAGGGGTGGGACAAGTACAAGGGGAAACTGAATCTAGAGAAGACCCTCTTGGGGGCTGGGGTGCGGCGAGAAGCCACTAAGTTGCTGGCTTTCGAGCAGACGAGACAGACCATTTGGCCTATTCTGCTGGCTTTTAGTATGTTAGTATATTATTAGCATTGGAACTAGAAGCCTGGTCAACAGGTCGAAGGCAGAAGTCCAGCCTTCTCTCCCTGTATCTGTCATACTGTACACACTCCAGGGCTTATACAGTATGTATCAAGTTTTCCTGGACAGGAGCATACAGTTTTCTTGGGTTATATTGCTGATAAATGGCCCTGCCAAGGCATCAATGGTCCCTTAAAGAGTACCAGAGTGGAGGCATCAAGATAGCATGGCAGTGGCAGCTTGCCACACCATCGACATGGTTATGTGCACTGAGCCCATGCACCAATGTAGGCAAACAGGAGGAGGAGGAGGCGTGTTAGCATCTCCTGTTGCGACACTGCCACCTAGGTGATGACAGGTAGCAGTGCAGCTGGGAGCATTAGACTTGGAGGGAGTAGGAAGGGCACATGCATGGTACAGTGGCTTGCCAATACACTGCACACCTCTGCATTTTGCAAAGAGAAGCTATACACAGTGATGGAGATTGTTTTCTAAGGGGCTTCCATGCAGATGACATCCCTTCCTGAAACCTAAATCCAGGTGGGTCAGCCACAACATTAGGCTTTCGATGCTTCTTCACCCAACTGGATATTGGTTCCACAAAGGCTGCACACAAGGCCAGCCTGAGGTGGTAAGCTGCAGGGGTTAAAGGGGTGAGGAGTCTACCGCTGTGTGTATGTCTGAGTCAGAGTCCACACAAACCACAGAAGTCTAGGGAAAACGGTTTACAAATTTGTGCAACCCTTTACAAGGTATATTTGTTTCCTCCCTTCCTTTTTCTTTAACTCTTCCCTTCCCCAGGTCACAAAAGCAATCAAGCTATATTTTATTTCATTTTATTTGAAAGTTTCACCAGGAAAGGCACACTGAGCAGTAATTGCTCATTTCCAGATGCATTCTGGGGGAAATGGGAAGAGAGAACAGACAATAATACATAGTCACACAGCATAACACAAGTCCAAATGCAGCAGTTAGGATACTGAGGATTCCGTGGCTCAGAGTACAGGATAATCCTAGCACAGGTAGGCACCATTCCTATGTGGCAAGTACAGAAGGTAATCACAAATGATGGGCAAAAAGTCAAACATCAAGCGCTACAACAGGGATGAGTAAGTTAGTGACAGTTGCAGGAGGGGGAGATGAGGTTCAGGGGGAGGGAGGAGAGGGGGCTGGGGCAGTTTGGATAGACAGTGAAAGGGCGTTCCAGAGTTTAGGGAATCGATAAGAAAAGGCAGCCTGGCCCGCAGTGGTTGATCTAGTGGGGAGGGCTTTAGGCTCAGTGTGCCTGCTGGCCAAAAACAGCTTCATAAAAAATGTGAATGACGAAAGGCATGCAAAATGTCCTAGTACAGAAGGAAAACACTGGGAGAAAAATGTACACAGTGCACCGTCTCTAATGAAATTAGTTCAGCGTAGACATCCACTTGATGGTTACATGCTGTTACAGCTGCTGGCCGGATGAGGTCATCTCATCTGCAATGCAATCATTTGAAGAAAGTACCAAAATCAGCACTTCTGTTCAGTGCCTTTTCAGTCCCCCAAGTGACCGCACACTGTCACCTGAAATGTAGTTTCTTGGTGGCTACGTACGCTGGGCACACTACATAACACAGATCCACAGATGGAAGTACTCCAAACATTTTTCATGCAGAGTAAAACAACAAAAATGTAGAAATTGCTGGCAGAAAATAACCGCTTGGCCCACCCAGTCTGCCCAGATTTTTCACTACCTATTCTGTCTCCGCAGACCCTGCCTGGTCTCTATCAACCCTCCCCCCCCCAACCCATTTACCAATACAACAATCTGCTTCTGTGACTTTCTTTCTAACATTAAAACTTCTTGTCCTTAATCACTGTGACAAAACAAAAAAATAACAACAAAAAAACTAAATAGTTGGGATTTCCAAAGGATCGCTTTAAAAAAATATTAGTGTATCAACAATTCGACTAATAACTCTAAAGTAAGACAGAAGCCAGTCCAAATTCAACTAGGTCTTGGTGTGTTTTTATTTAATTTAACCTTTATAGAAAATAATTGCACTCAATTACCATACCCTTAAATGGAAACTACTATTTTAGCTATTTGCAAACTATTTTTATGACTTTTTATGGTCTTGCAGAGCTGTACGAAGAAAACTGGTGCTCTGGCTTTCTAAGCCGTGTGACTGATGTGCAGCCAGTGTACCATGCCAAGCTGCTTCCACGTGTCTCACTGGAGTTCTTGCAAAGGTATATCAAGAGCACGAAGCCATTAGTGAAAAAACAACATGGTAGTTCATTTTTTCCTTGGCAACATTTATCATGCGTCAGCACTATTAGCAAAGAAAAATCAGCATCCTTTTTCTTTTGTTTTATACTAAATAGAGTGACAATATGTCTGTTCTAGACAGACCGTTCTATAAAAAAGCTGATCTATTTTTCTATTTTATTATTTATTTACCGCGGACAGCACAACTGAGATGAAACTTTTTTTTTTTAATACTTTGTATAATTTCTGGCCGAGAAAGGCACACTGAGCCACAGCTCATTTCCAGTTGCGTCCCAGAAGCACAAGGAGGTTAAGGGACTTGCTCAGGGTCACGAAGTATGCTAATGAAGGTTGCAGGAATCCAACCCAGGTCTGCGGGATTTACCGGATTCTAGTTATGCCCATTACTGAGACAACAAAAGCACAGAGAGGTCAAATGACTTTTCTCAGGATCACACAGTGAGACAGTGACTCCAGCGAGACCTGACCTGTGAGCCCTTCTTTCACAGTTCAGTGCTCTTACTACTAAGGTCACACTGCTCATTAAGGTCAGACTCCGGATATGCAGCAGCAACATCACACTGTCAATCATGCCACACAATAAAATAGTTCATACTGCGACTGACAAGACTGACTGTATGGGGCAGCATTCGTTACATTCATTGAAATATAATTTTATTTAGTTTTTGTTGACTAGGAAAGGAGCGGCTAGACGATAACTGCCTATTTTCAGCCCCGGCAGGGAAAACAACTGAAACTGAACCAGATTAAATTGCTCGCTGCAGTTTAATTATTGGGGGAAATCTGGCCAGGACACCGCAGAAATCCCCCTGATCTTGAAACATAAATAGCAGCTTCATGACCCGGATCTCAAACTGCTTCACTGGCAGCATGGTCATCAGAGAATAAGATACTTTAACAACTGTACAGCTACGGTAAAAGGGAAAGGAGAGGATACGATTCCAAATGCTTAGGAAAAGAAGAGGGATTTGAACCGGTAAATTGAGTCAGCATTCTTAAGTTCAAGGGGGATGTCGTTATCAAAAAAACCAAAACAAGGGTAACATGGTTGAAGGCTCTGATACCCGGCAATGAGGCAGATGCGGCGGGGAAGTAGTAAGAGATTGGGCTAAAGGTAAAACTGGGTGAAAACAGATGTTGAACATGATTTGTTGGAGTAGTGTGAGCCAGTGAATTTATTTGTTAGTTTATTTAAAATTTCCTGACATAGGCATGCTGCACCAATGTTCATTTCCAGTGGCACCACAGGAAGGGGTCACAGCTGGGAGAGAAACAGCAAAAACAAAAAGTAGCATTATCTGATAGCACCCTTCCCTCCACCCTGTAACTACATGTGCCGGTTTCTATGCTCTCTTGAAACAGACACTGTTTCGGACCTCGCCACCTCCTCTGGAAGCCCGTTCCATGCCTCCACCACCCTCTCAGTGAAGAACCATCCCCTCACATTGCCTCTATAGTTCCCTTCCTGTAACCTCAGACCATGCCCCCTCGTTTTAGTGCTTTTCTTCCTGTGAAATAAACACCCTGAGCCCGCTCTGTTTATCCCTTTAATGTATTTAAAGGTCTCTATCATGTCCCCTCTCTCTCTCTTCTAGTCTCCAATGAGTAGAGCCCCAATCCCCTATATCTCTGTTCGTACGGTTTGCCCTTCATCCCCTGCATCATCTTGGTCACTTTTCTCTGAACCCTTTCAATCATATCTATGTCTTCACGCAGGTATGGCCTCCAGAATTTGACTCAATACTCCAGGTGCAGTCCCACCATGACTTGGTATAGTGGCATCAGGACCTCCCTCCTTTTATTAGTGATTCCCCTTCCTATACATGCCAGCATCCCATACGCTTTCCCCACCGCCCTGCTACACTGAGTTCCCACCTTGAGGTCACTAGACTCTACTATCCCCAGATCCCTCTCCTACTCTGTGACCCTGATTTCCTCACCCCAAGTGTGTACCCTGCCCTGGGAGGGGAGCGACAAGCGGGGGGACAGGTAAGATGGCAGAGGGTCTTGCCAGTACTTGTCTTCTAGATTAGCAGTGTGGGACGTGGACAGGGATGGTGGAGAGTTATATTATGTAATGTCTAGAGGGGTGTTCAAGAGGGATAGGAATTAGTTCCAGTTGCTGCAGTGTACTGTATGCATACGAAGGAGGAGTGAAAGGGTTTGGCGAGATTGGACAGAGCGGATTTTGAGGGGGAGAGTTTTCCAGGTAAAAGGGAATATGAATGAGAAGGCCTTGCAACCAGCTCATGTTTGCCGTGGTGGGAGGGCGAGCGTTCTGTATGTTGAGGATCGGAGTGAGTAACAGGAGGTGGGGGGAGGTAAGATGGCAGAGAGCCCTGCCAGTACTTGCCTACTAGGACTAGCTATGTGGGACAGGTGCCTGACAGTGAGGGAAGGGAAGAAAAGGGAGGTATAAAGATTATAGCGGTGATTGAGAAAAAGGCGCTGAGGACAAAGTGGCAGAAGGAATTGAAGAGGGTGTCTAGCCTGGCTAGGGTGGTCCTAGGGGCAGAATTGTAGACAATATCTCTAAAGTCGAAGACTGGGAGAATCTGTTTTGGACAATTTCACACCTGGCTAGCATGGGCAGGCAGCTTCGGTGTCTATACAGGGCACCAAGCTTGGGGAGGAGTTTAGTATGAATGGCATCAGTGTGTACACCAAAGTCTAGATCTTTGTCTAACCATAGCCTAACGTATTTAAAAGGAGAGATGTCGTTCAGTATGGAACCAGTCAGGGTATGAAAGCTGGGGGTGGAGTCCAGTTTGGACAGCTTCTGTCTGGTGCCAAAGGTCATGGAGACTTTTTTTTTTTTTTGACATTCAGAGAAAGTTGGTTATCACTAAACCAGTGCTGGACATTGTTAAAATCAGTTGGAGACTGGCAGTCACACCGGCAGGAGAACTCCCAGAGGAGAACATCACAGTGTCATCAGTATACATGTGTATGCTGGTGGATAAGCAGGCATCAGGGAGATCATTCAGGAAGATGGAAAATAAAATAAGTCCAAGTACTGAGCCTTGGGGAGCACCTGTGTTGATTGTGAGTGGGAAGGGAGTAGAATTGTTGACTCTAACAGATTGGGAATTGCCAGTGGTGTAGGACCCGAACCAGTCGGCAGCTGTCTCGGAGAGGCCAGCAGCTGATAGCTTGAAGAGAAGAAGGGAGTGGGCAACGGTGTTGAAGGCTTTGGCCAAGTCGACAAAGATGGTGGAGGTGATGCATCCCTGGTCCATCCCTGTGAGAACAGAGTCAGTGAGCTAGAGTAAGGAGGTGGTCATGGAGTGTTTTTTATGGAAACCAGAATGGAAAGGGGTGAAGAAGGAGGAGGAGTTGAGGAAGGTGGAGAGTTGCTCAAGCACCAGGTGCTCCTGAACCTTAGCCAGGAATGGTAGTAGGGATATGAGGCAGGAGTCGCTAGGGTTGGAGGGATCACCCCCTTTGGGAAGAGGGACCACGGTGGCGGACTTCCAAACTTTAGGATAAGTTGCATGTGAGAAGGGGAAGCTCAGGAGATTTGTCAGGGGAAGGCTACAGCGTAAGTGGAAAGGTGTAGAAGCTTGGGGACGAGACCATCGGGGCTCTTTCCTTTACTGGGAATCAGGGCAAGTAATATTCACAGGGTGGACCGGTTTGAAGGTGAAGCATGAGGTGGGAATGGAGTGAGAGTACAGGGTCGCATTACAGGGTGGGAGGGCTATTTGGGGAAGAGCAGCAAGGAGGGAAGAGGCACAAGTAGTAAAAAAGCTACTGAATTCTACAGCCATGGTAGGTGGATCATCAATTAAATGGGGCCCAATTTTGAGGACTGAGGATGGGGGTTGAGAGAACAAAGCGTGGATAACTTTCCAGAATTTGGAGGGGTTGTTTATGTTGTCATGGAAGGAGGTGTTGAAATAGTCTGCTTTAGCGAGGTAAATGGCACAGGTACAGGCATTCCGGAGTGTGCGGTAGTACTGAAGATCTTGCTGGGTGCCTGAAGTCTTGTAAGAAGCCCATGCTTGATCTCGTACTCGTTGACAGGTAATGAGCTCTGCAGAGACCCAGGGAAGGTGGCTACCTCAGACCCTTGCATTTTGTAGTGGGGTGTGGTGGTCCCAGACTGAAAGGAATTGCGAGGTTAAGAAGGACAGGGCTATGTCAACTGAGGGGGCAGAGGAGATCGGCAACCAGTCAATACTGGTGAGCTCTCTATAGACGGCGGAGATGTTACGGGAATGGAAAGATCGAATATTAAGGCCGATAGGGGTGGTGACTTATTACAGTGGATCCTGCGCACGTAGGAGACCATGTGATGGTCACTTAGAGCATCAGGAAGTGTACCGGATTTGATTACGCGATGTGGGTGAGAAGAAAGAATCCAGTCAAGTAAGGTGTGTTTACCGGTTTTATGGTTTAGTCGCATGGGGTTGTCTATTAATTGTTTTAAGTTTAGGGATGCTGTGTGGGTGCAGACCTTGGACTATTTACTGACAAGCCAGTTTATGTTAAAGTCCCCAAGTAGGTACAATTCCCCAGGGGTGACAAGGGATGTGATGACGGAGAGGAGATCCAAGACAGAGGATAGCTCAGAGAAAGGCAGGTTGGGACAGCAGTAGACCCCGCCAACATATATCGGGAGGGAGGAGGGTAGGGATATTTTTATTACAAGCAATTCACAGAGAGAGGGGGAGGAGATCAATAAGCAGATAGAGAAGGCGATATACATAGCGACACCCCCAGCCCTGGACTTACGGTCTTGGCATACAATAGAGTACCCAGGGATGGAGTTATCTGTGTCTGGTATTTTAGTGCTGAGCCATAACTCAGACATGATGAGAACAGATGGTTTTAGTTGCAGCACGAGTGGCTGCAGGAGGTCTATTTTGGGGAGGAGACTTCTTATGTTTAGGTGGGCTATACTTAACCCCTTGGGGAAATTAGTGAATCCGATGGGGGGGGGGACCAGGGTTAGGTTCAAAGTCGCCAGCTGAGAGGAGTAGGAGTAATAAGAGTGATCGGGATACTAAAGCCGTCCAGTTCTTTAACCATGTGCGTGTCCAGCTAGAGGAGGGGGAAGGTGTAATTTGTCCAACTGCAGCTCATGGTTAAGGCTCAAATGGTAGCCAAATGGAGCCCCGAACCATGAAGGAAACCAGCAGTAGGGTGCCAGGGTGAGTGAAGGGCAGCGGTCAAGCAGGTGGATGTATGGGTGGGAGAGAGTGAGGGAGGGCAGATTGGTGCTGGAAGTGGGAGAGAGGGTTCAGAAGAAAGAGGAAGGGATGTAGGAGTGAAGAGAAAGGGGATGCAGGCAAGGAAGAGGTGCAGCATGATTGAGCACTAAGTGGCAGCAGAATTACTGGGTGACAAATAGATAAATTTGTATTTAAAATGGCCAGGTGGAGTAGATAATTGTAGGAAGAGAGTTACATACTGGGCGACAGAATAGGTATTTGGTATTTATAACGGCCGATATGAGTCGCTTTGCATGTAAAGGAGAGCTAGGGTTGTAAAAAGAAGCGAATAATTGTTATTAGTAAAAGGATAGATGGTAGTACAGCCAAGGAAGGAGTTAGTGAGGTCAAGAACGAAATTAGGATGGGAAGAGAATAGAGAGTTCTGTCGTTAAACAGCAAGGTTTCAGCAGCTGGTGAGCATGTAAGCTAAAAGAGGGTAAGTAGCGAAGAGATAATGAGTTAAGAATTATGAGCCGAATGAGCCAATGGGTGTGCAGAGGAAAAATGAGGGGGAGCTAATGACTATTTCATAGAGGCTGGGGCCGAGGACAGTGGGCGGGACAAAAATACAGGTTACTCACCTGTAACAGGAGTTCTAGGAATGGTATATGTTGTTCATCCACACTGTCTGGCAGGTATCCTTGCCGCTTTAAATCTTGCCGGAAGGTCTTCAAGCTGGCTCTCCACCCCCACCCAGGTAAGGCTAAACTCGGCTCCGCCCCATGGCCTTAGATCTGGCCCGCTGGAAAGCTCAGGTTGTCGCGTCGAAGCCAGGGAGGTCGGGTGGGTCGTGTGGATGAACATCATATACCATTCCTAGAACTCCTGCTACAGGTGAGTAACCTGTATTTCTAGGGACATGGATATGTTGTTCATCCACACTGTCTGGCAGACTCCTAGCAGTTCTCCGGGAGGAGGGAGGCAAGGCGCACACCTCCGATACTTACTTGGGAAAGAGAGACTGGAGAACCGAGGCCCCAAAACCAGCATCCCGGCGTGACTCAAGGTCGATGTAGTAATGGGTGATGAAGGTGTGTGCTGACTTCCAGGTAGCAGCCCTGCAGATTTCCTGGATAGGGACGTCCCTGGAAGCAGCCACCGATGCAGCAGTATGGCGGATAGAATGAGCTCTTATCCCTCTGGGAGGCTCCATGCCCGCCAACTTATAGCAGAGATCTATGCAGGAGGTGACCCACCTGCCTATCATCCGCTTGGCTGCAGGTCTGCCAGATGCGGCTTCAGCGTAGGTGACAAACAGCTGGCGAACCTCTCCCCGAATTTCAGCCGTGCACTCCTTATAGTAAGCGAGCGCCCTTCTAGGGTCCAAAGTATGGAGCCTATATTCAGCCTCCGGGGTGTGATTGGGGTAAAAAACCAGCAGAGTCAACACCTGGTTAAGGTGAAACTCCAACACCACCTTCGGAAGGAATTTCGGGTGGGGGCGCAGGACAACCTTGTCCCTGTGGAAGACCAGGTAAGGAGACTCGATGCAGAGCGCCTGGAGTTCTCCCATCCTTCTGGCTGGCCGTGATAGCCACCAAGAGCGGTCTTCCCGACAGGTGAGAGAGTTCACACCTGTGCATTGGTTCGAATGAACTTGCCCATGAGCTTTACCAATACCAGCAGTAGATCCCGAGGTGGAGGTTCTCGCACAGGAGGAAATGTTATCAAGGCCTTTGAAAGCGCCAGACCACCTTCTACTGCACTAATCGACTGTTTCCTGCCCGCGCCTGCAAGCAGAGATGGCTGCCAGGTGCAACTTAATGGCCTGCCGACCTAAGCCCTTGCTGAGAAAGGAACCACAGGTAGTCCAATATGCTCGCCAAGGAACAGAAGGAAGGGTCCAGGCCCTTGCTCTGACACCAAATGGAAAACCTTTTCCATTTGAAGGCGTAGCATTTTCTGGTCGACTCGTTGAGGACCTCGTCCGGAAAGACCCAAGGCCTGGAACTCTGGCAGCTCAGGAACCAGGCCGTCAGGTGCAGGGACTGAAGGTCAGATGGAATACCTTCCCTGATTGACTGAGAGCAGGTCAGGCGAGCTGGAAGCTGTCTGGAAGCCTGGAGCTGAGGCTGAGGAGATCTGGGTACCAGTACTGGCGGGGCCAGTCTGGGGCAATCAGAATCACCTGCGCCTTGTCCCTCCTTGCTTTGAGCAGCACCTTGTGCATCAAGGGGAATGGGGGAAAGGCGCAGAAGAGGCCCGGGGGCCACGGCATCGAGAAGGCATCCTCCTGCAGACAGCCCTGCTGAGGGGGGCGGGCATGGAACAGCCTCAACTTCGCATTCTCCCTGGAGGCAAACAGATCCACCTGAGGTGTGCCCCAATGGGAGAACAGATCTCGTACTACCTCCGGCAGGAGAGACCACTCGTGGGAGGCAGCCCCTATCTGGCTTAGGGCATCGGCCAGGGTGTTGGAAGCTCCTGCCACATGAATGGCTAGGAGATCCGCCTCCAGACTGCGCCACGAGTGACCAGATCGGAGAGCTTCCTTGCATAGGAGCATGGGCGCATCCCCTGGCGGTTTAGATAGTACATAGTCGTGGTATTGTCCGTCTGGACCCGGACCACTTGACGAAGAAACAGAGCAAAAGGCAGTGAGAGCTAGGCGGACCGCTCGGAGCTCCAGCAGGTTGATGTGGCATCGGGACTCCCGCGGGGACCAGAGGCCGTGTGCTCGGTGTTCCCCCAGATGGGCACCCCAACCCATCAGAGAGGCATCGGTCGACAGAGACCGTCGGCTCGGGGCGGACAAACGGGATGCCCTCCTGCAGATGAACTGGAACGGTCCACCACTGGAGAGCGTTCCACATCCCCTGGGTCACCGTCACTAGCTGGTCCAATGGATCGCAGCGTTGGGACCACTGGCTGGCCAGCCCCACTGAAGGGGTGCATGTACCAGCAGGCCCAACGGACCACGCTGGTACAGGCCGCCATGAGACCCAGGAGGCGCAGGAAGTCCCGGGCCAGGCGCAATTGCCCAACCAGAAATGATTGGGCAAAGGAGGAAAGAACCTCGGCCCTGTCCGCCGGGAGCCATGCTCTGGCTCGAAGAGAGTCGAGCTCTGCCCCAATGAAAAGAATCACCTGCTTCGGCTCGAGTTCCGACTTGGCCTCGTTGATGAGGAGGCCGACCTGAGAGCAAACCTGGAGGGCCAGGTCTCTGGACCGCTCCACCTCCTGTCTGGAGGGGGCTGCTATCAGCCAATCGTCCAGGTAAGGGTAAACCCGGACCCCTTGGCGCCGCAGGAATGCTGTCACCACTGCCATGCATTTGGTGAAGACCCTGGGAGCTGGAGATAAGCCGAAGGGCATGGCTTGGAACTCGAAGGGAACCTTCGCTCGAAAGCAAAGGAACCTTTGATGGGACGGATGGATAGAGGCGTGAAAGAATCGTCCTGTAGGTCAGAGAGCAGAACCACGCCCGTGTTCAAGGATGGGATTATCTGAGCCAGAGTGACCATCCTGAAGGTTCGAGACCTTAGGAACTTGTTCAGGTCGTGTGTGGGTCAGAATGAAGCGGCCCCGTCCGTTTTGGAACCAGGAAATACCTGGACACGAACCCGGGTTTGAGGAGGGTCCGCCACCTCTCTTATCACCTCCTTCTTGAGGAGAGGCTGATGTCGGCTCGGGCGAGCTGACAGCAGACTTCGAGCCCGATGCCCCCGAGTCGTGACGGCTCTCTGAAGGGTGGGGCCTGCTCGAACTCCAGAGGCAGGCCCTTTCCTACCACCTCCAACACCCACCTGTCTGTGGTAATAGCAGACCAGGCGGAAAGGAAGTATCGGAGCCGTCCCCCCACGGGGGGAACCTGGGGTGAGGTGATGAGGTTGGGGGCGACACCCCTCAACCAGTCACTGTGCAGGCTTGGAAGAGGGACCGGCCGAGGAACTGCCTGGGCCTTTACCTCCCTGCTTCCTGAAGGAGGAAGCTGCAGGCTTGGGTTTGGGACGCTAAGCGTGAGCCTGCTGGCCCTGGTGTTGCTGGGCGGGCGTGCAGGCGCAGGCAGACGAAAGGGCTTGGGTTGAGTCTGTGGCCTTGTCCCTCTGAGCGGATGATACGAGTCAAGGTGGCATTGGACTTTTCGATCCTCTGGGCGGCCTTCCACTCCAGGGCCGAAGAGGTCAGTCCCAAGAAGGACATCCGCCAATTTGTGCTGGTATCCGCTGTGAAGGTGGATATCCTCAGCCATGCCAGCAGGCGCATAGCCACTGCAGCCACTACTGACCTGGCGCATGAATAACCGATGTCCAAAGCAGTCTGAAGTTGCTGTTGGCCACTGCCTGCCTGGTCCCGCACCTGCTTAACCGTGGTCTGCAGGTCAGCGCGAGATGAGGACCACCTCGTCAGGGAAGCCCAACAGGGTGAAAAAATGTGCCATCAATGCGGCCGAGCTGGCCTGGCAGAAGGCCAGGGAGGGGCACGGCGTAGAATTTTCACCGGCATGGTCAATTTCTTGGACTCCTTGCCGGGAGGTTTGTCCACGTCCCTAGCGTTTCCGGCACGCGGGAAGCTGTCGATAACAACCCCTCGGCCGAGGGATGTTCCGAGAAACGGACAGGGAACGGTGAGGACCGCATACTTCCTAGCCATCCTGGCCGGCGCAGGGCAGGAAGCAGGATGCTGCCAGAGCTCCAAGGCGGGCCCACAATGGCCTCAGCCACAGGGAAGGCCTCCGTGGGGAATCCCTCGGTCCAATATCTCGTGAGGATAGCTTGGCCCGCAGGATACGGAGCTCAGGCTGCATCCCGGTGGATTCCGAGATGAGTCTGAGCAACCCCAGAAAGGACGAAGGGCTGTCGTCCAGCGACTGACCTCCAGAGGACTCAAAGTCCACTCGCTTGGAGAAAAAGGAGGAATCGTCGTCGGACTCGGAAGAGTCTGCAAAGAGCTGCCTCGGGCCTGAGCCACCCTCCACCTGCCGGGGGTGATCGGGAGTGAGGGTGACCAACAGCCTATGGGGCAGACCCTGAGCCGACCGAGAATTCTTGGTTGGAGCCCAAACCGCGGCTGTGGGCGGAGGTTCCACGGGTCGGTGGAGCAGCTGGTGTAGCCGAACAACCGGCCTGGTAACAGGCTCCTCCCGGGTAAAAGCAGAGGTTGTTTGGCCGCTCGGTGACAGCCATAATGGCGGGGAAGGCGGCGGCGTCGGCTTATTCGGTCAGAGCTGTGCCACATGAGGTCCTCGTATAAATCGGCGCAGCTTGCGCCGAAGCCTCCCCTCATCCGAGGAGGAGGAGGGCGAAACAGCGCCGCTTACGGCGGTGCCGAGGCCAGACCGCCTACTGATGGCGGGATCGACTGGACCCAAAGAAGTCAAGACCCGAGAACCTCGGCTTTTCCGAGGGCGGTGCGGAGAGGACCGGCTCCTCCCTCGGCTCGAGGAACACCAAGGGCTCCTGGGACCGGAGGCACTGGCAAGCCCACGGGATCCTCAACTCCCACGGAGGGGATTTTCGCCGCCCGGTCGACAACCCGTCCAATGGGTCGAGAAAGATCTCGACTGCGTCGGCGGAGTCTTGGTCAACTGACCTGACAGGGACACCGTGAGACCAGTGGCGAAGCCAGATGATCGGCCGAAGTCGAGTGGCCGACAACTCGGGAGAGGGAACTTTCCGCTCCAAGAAGCGTCGACGAAGAGACTACCCTTGTCTTTCTTCTTGGACTGAAGAAGAAGAAGGTCCAGCAGCGTTGGTCCTCTCCCTAGTGGAGGGACAGACAAAACCTAAAAGGAAGCTGTGTAAGGAACCCAGGAAAGCGGAATAAAAGCACGATCCAAAGGAAGATGCGGCCCGATGCGCCCTCCTCTTCGAGGCGATCATCCTTCTAGCTGATCCATGAGCCAGCTGCATGAAACCGCCCGACCCGGGCCTCTTTGACTTAACCGAGAAACGTTTCTCGGCCCTAGTTTAAACCCGGCGGCACGGTCTTCGAGGACGAGGCTGAGAAGGAAGAGCACAGGTCATAGCCTGCGGGTGCGTCTCGAGGCCCTAACAGTACACACATGTGGAGTGCAGATCCGTCCGAGACATTTTCTGCCCACAAGGGCACTGCCGAAAACCGGGAGTCGATTTGTCCATCGCAGCCGCGAGGGATAGAAGACCGAAGTCTTTTAAGCAAAAAACTCCTAAATTCGGAAAACCGAAGAGTTAGGAACCAGTCTTTTACGCAGAGCGTTACGGAGGGAACCTGAGCTTCCAAGCAGTAAGGAAGATCTGGCGTCATGGGGCGGAGCCGAGAGTTTTACCACCCAGGTGGGTGGGAGGAGCCAGCTTGAAGACCTTCCGGCACGATTTAAAGCGTTAAGGATACCTGCCAGACAGTGTGGATGAACAACATATCCATGTCCCTAGAATACATGGTACAGAGCAATTACTGCGGCAGTAAATATAGATTAAACAGCAGGGACTGGTCGGCAGAATTCGAAGAAAAAGCCGCCAAAAATCCTACAGCTTCAGTCAAACTAGGGAGCCAATGGAGGAGGAGCTGGAAGGGTGACCAACCATTCGGATAAGCGTCTTTCAAACCGCGGTTCCCTGATGGAAAAGCCTACCTTATGTGGTTGTGCAAGCTGGCAGGTGATGACGTGTGGCCAGCGGGGGTCCGAGCAGTGGCTGCATGCCCTTACAGGGCTGGTTCTGAAAGAGAGGGAGAGAGAGGGGAGACAAGTCAGTTAAAGGCCTCGATCGGCGCCAGACAAGAATCGAGGGGAGGTTCTGACCACAGGGAAACAAAACGCAGGGGCAGAGGTGCAAGAAGCAGGCGTGAGGATATGCAGGAAAAGCCAGCAGGTGGGGGATGTGTCTGGGAGCACAGCAGGAAGTGTGGGAAGCAATTAATTAGAGACAAAGGTGAGGACAAAACTTTGTAATCGGGGCGAGAAATGGCATCAGAGGAACAGCAGGGAGACTAAAGGGCTGGGGGGAGAACTGCAGCTTAGTGCAAAGTACAGTGCAGGTTGGGCAGAAATTAGCTCAGGTACTGAGAGGTCATGGGGGAGAAAAAACTAAAGAAAGAGAAAGGGATTGGAATTGTAGGGTGCAGGAGGTGCTTATCCTGGATTAGTGAGGGAGAGGTATAGCTTAGGAAAAAGTGGTCACCTTAGGCAAGAGGCCACTACGGTACTGGGAGGACTTGGGGAAAGAGTGAGGAAAGGAACTGGGGGGGGTTAGAAGGGAGGGAGGGAGAAATTACAGGTTGAGGATAGAGGCAGAAATTCAGCAGTAAAGCAGTTAGATGGAAATCAGTAGTAGGCAGGTTTAAGTTACAGTTACACACTGGCATACAATTAGATACACTAGCAGGTAAAATAAACAGTCTGCATTTTTATCAGTAACTCCAGCATAAGAATTTTACCTGTAAAAATAGCACATTTTAACACAAATTTCAAAGCACAATGTATGGTACAGAACAATTACTATGGCATTAAATACAGATTAAACAGCAGGGTCGGCAGAATTCGGGGGAAAAAAAAAAAGCCGCTGAAAATCCTACAGCTTCAGTCAAACTAGGGAGCCAATGATGGAGGAGCTGGAAGCGTAACCAACCAATCGGATAAGCATCTTTCAAACCGCTGTTCCCCAATGGAAAAGCCTACCTTGTGTGGTTGTGTGAGCGGCTGGTGATGCCTTGCAACAGGAGGTCCAAGCCGGTCCGCAGCCTTGCTAGGCAGGTTCTGTGTGTTGTGCGTAGTGGACGCGTGATGCCATGCAGCCGGCGGGGGTCTGAGCCAGAGCCGCAAGCCTTTACAGGGCTGGTTCTTGTGTGGTTGTGCGAGCGGGCGGGTGATGCCATGTGGCTGGCGGAGGTCCGAGTCAGGGCCACAAGCCTTTACAGGACTGGTTCTTGTCTTGTTCTGCAAGCAGGCGGGTGATGCTGTGTGGCCGGCGGCGGTCCGAGCCAGGGCCGCAAGCCCTTACAGGGCTTTTTCTTTAAGAGCTACTACTGTCTGGCTTCTGTCCACCAACCAGTTTTCTACCTATCTTGCTATTTTGTCCCCCACCCCCATACTTTCTAGCTTGTTGACTAGCCTTCTGTGCCGTACGGTGTCGAAGACCTTGCTGAAATTCAGACAGGCCACGTCCACTGCCCCGCCCCTCCCCGGTCTATTATCTGCATCACCAGTCAAAGAACTCAATTAAATTGGAATGGCATGACTTCCCCTTTGTGAACCCATGCTGTCTGTCATCCAATGGCTCATTTTCCTCTAGGTAGTTCATCACCCTCTCCCTAATGAGTGCCTCCATGACTTTTCCCACTACTGCAGTGAGGCTGACCGGGCGGTAGTTTCTCAACTCCCTGCACCCCGTATATCGGTACCATAATAGCCTTCCTCCAGTCCTCGCACCTTCAGAATCAGAGACAGGTTGAACAGCCTCACCAGTGGGGCAGCCAACTCCTCCCTCAGTTCCCTAATCACTCTTGGATGTAGCCCACCCGGTCCCATGGCCTTATCTACTTTTAAACTGCCTAGTTCCTCTCTTACCCCTTCTGGACTGAAGGGGACTCATGTTCACCTCTGTGCCCCCTGCCCTCCTCCTCTTTCGTAAATATCGAGCAAAAGTACCTATTTAGTTCTTCTGCTTTATCCCTGTCCTCTTCTAGTGGCTTCCCTTCTTTGTCCCACAGCCTTGCGATCCCCTATCCAGTCTTCCTCCTGTCTCCCACATATCTAATGAATGTTTTGTCTCCTCTCCTAACCCGTTTTGCTATTCTTTCCTCAGTGTTAGTCTTCACTCTCCCTATCACCTTCCCTGCGAGCCTCCTCATTTTTCTATAGGCCTCCCTGTCCTCTTCCGTGTTCTCTTGTATTCCCTGAAAGCTCTCCTCCTGCCCCCAACCACTCTCGCCACTTCCCTAGTGACCCAGAGTGGTCTCCTACGTCTTGCACCCTTCCTCACATGAGCATTCAAATTTGAAATATAGGTAATGAATGACACAAAATACGCTAAAACTGTGCAAAGCAGTACGTTATACTTAAAGCAGCAGTGCAATGAAAATGGGTTAAAATCTGACCCCAGCTTTTTTCTTCCTAATTGATACCAGATGTCTTCTAGTTTATTTTGGTGGTGAAATTTTCAGTTTTTATTATCATTTAAGAATTTTATGAAAGTTTAAGTAATTATTTCACAAGAAAAAAAGATGGCCGCCTCATTTTTCCATAGAAATAATATTGAGGATCCGAGGAGGAAAAGAGTCAGAACAAAAATGCAGATGTACAGTACACAGCATAGGAAGCATTCAGAAAACCCAAATCTACAGTTATGCCAATATTTTTTATAACCATAGTAGAAAATTGGCTTTTTGGAATAACTTTTTTCGTTGCACTGCTGCTTTAAGATACACAGATGTGCAAGGCAAACTATGAGGAGTGCGCAGTCGACAAAGTGCAGATGTAAATTAGATATTGGAGGGGGAGGACAGACCTAGCTGCAGGTGCATGCTCTGGAGAACTGAGCCAGCAGTGGTTTGAGAAAGTGGAGCGTGGATGAAGGTTTTCAAGTAAGCACTTATTTGCACCTAAACAAATAAAATAAAACAGTCTGACAGGGAGAGATAGATTATTCTACAGTATTGGGAGACAGGAAGAGAAAGCAGACCGTCCTGCAACAGAGCTGGAATGGGGGATAGGAAGAAGCAAGTGGCCGATGAGCGGAGGAAGATCTTTTTCAAACTGCATGTTACTATACATTTCAAGTTGATTTACAGCTTCCATGGTCAAATGTTTAACTCCAAATAGAGTTCTGCCCCAGCAGGAACACTGATCTTGTCTGCAGGCATCCCCAACAGCCCAGTGGTAGCACAGCACTATCATGTGGGCAACCGGGATTCAAGAATGAGCTCAGGCAGCCGACGTCACCCCCCCCACCCAGGAGAAAGGTGCTGTCACACTCCTCCCGCAGGAAGGGCCTTTGATGCCCACATCAGCATTTCCATCACAGGAACCCTGGGGAGTCAAGGCACATTGGTATAACTGCTGGCCTACAAGAAACTACTTTTTTGTCAGGGCTCTGGCTCTATGAGGGATCACGTCCATCTCTTTATGAACAAGATTTGATTGGTTTACGTTATGAGGCTCTGCTGCCCAAACCTCCTCCCTTCATATTAAATGGGGGGGAGCACAGGACATCAGGTGCAAGAAGCAGTAGGGGAACTAAGAATTGGGGAGTGCCAAGTAAGAACTAGAGAGGCCAAGATGGCAGTCAGGGACGCAAAAGCAGACACAGAGCTGTGTACTGCAAAGGGGGTCAAGAGTGGGGGGAAAAAACAGTTTTTCAGGTATGCAAGGGAAAAAGAAAGATGGGAGGGGGGTTCGTTAGGCTAACAGAGGGAGTCAGGTTAATAGAGGACGACAAGCAGAAAGCAGACATTCTGAACAACTACTTCTGCTCAGTATTCACTACGGACGACAGTGGACTTTCACCAGAGAGTGGCATAAAGGCTGCTGAAAGGGGGGATCCCGGAAAGGAGGCTAGTGAAAAGGTCAGAAAAGGGCTAGCAGCCCTGAAGATAGATAAGGTCCTGGGGATGGATGGGATACTTCCGAGGGTGCTTAGGAAACTGGCATCAGAATTAGCTGAACCCCTGGCAGGGTTATTCAACAGCTCTATTCAGACATGGGTGGTTCCAAAAGACAGAAGGGTAGCAGACATAGTTCTGCTCCATAAAGGTGGGGACAAAGAGCAGTCGGATAACTACAGACCTGTCAGTCTCACCTCCACTGTGTGTGAACTGACAGAGACACACGTCAAAAAGAACCCAGTAGACTACCAGGAGAAAAACTGATTCCAGGACAGTAAACAGCACAGGTCTGTGGCAGAGAGGTCTTGTCAGGCCAGTCTCATAGTATTCATTGGCTGAGTAACTAGGACAGTAGATAAGGGTAGGGTCATGCAGTGGGTTTTACTCCGACTTCAGTAAGGCATTCAGTTTGGTGCCTCACAGAAGGCTGATGAAGAAGCTAGAGGATCTGGGTACAGCCAAGGACATAGATGGGCAGAAAGTTAGCTCGAAGGGAGATAGCAGGGTAGTGGTAAACACAGTTAGATCTGAGGAGAGGGAAGTCACCAGTGGGGTGCCACAGGGATCAGTCCTGGGTCCAATCCTTTTCAATATGTTCATCAGTGATATAGGAGAAGGAATTCAGGACAAAATGTGTCCCTTCACAAATAACACAAGCTCTATAGTAAGCTAGACAATGAAGAGGGGGGAAGGGAGATGCAAAGGGACCTACAAAAGTTGGAGAGGTGGTCCAAGGTTTCGCAGCTGACATTCAATGCCAGGAAGTGCAAGGTCATGCACACAGGAGACAAGAACCCCAGAACAGAGTACTGGATGGGAGGAGTTAAGCTGGGCACTACTTCTGAGAAAAGAGACCTAGCAGTCATCATAAATGACTCTTCAAAAGGAGTAGCACACCCTCATATCTTGTAAATATTTGTTTCCTTGTCAACAGACAACTCTTTTTCTTTTGCTATTGGGGATATATGCATTTGCTTTAGTTTATTTTCAATGTTCGTACCAGTCCCTGTAACTATCCTGGGGGGGTCACCATTTTCTGGTTGTTGAAATCTCATTGTACCTGAGAACTGCATTAGCATATGAAAACATGATGTGTCAGCATCCTTTAGTTTACACAGTATGCCTGTCTGCTTGCAAAGAATTCAACAAAACAAGTTGTAGCAAAGTGTAAAAGATCACATTTACCTTCAGTTAGCTTTACAAATTATCTTAGCTGTCTTAGCTGTAATGCAGACTTTTTCCTTTAAACTGCATTCAATGTGTGTGTTTCCAGAGAGTTTTTTCAGGCTATTTGTACTTTCAGCATAGAGACACATGGTGTAAATGGGTGCTGTTGCATCACTTTCTCATGCGCTAATGTAGTTTTCAGGGACAGTGAGATTTCAATAACCAGAAAACAGAGACCCCCAGGCTAGTTACAGGGGCTGGTGTGAACACTGAAAACAAACTAAAGCAAACACATGTATCCATAACAGCAACAAAGAAAGGGTTACCTGTTGACAAGGAAACAAATAACATTTACAAGATATGAGGGTGCACTACTACTTCAAACAATCTAGCCAGTGTTACAAGACCTACAGTAAGGCAAACAGGACACTGGGGTTTATTGGGAGGTGTTTTGACAGCAGGTGGAAAGCGGTATTTCTGCCTCTCTACAGATCATTGGTGAGGCCACATCTGGAGTATTGTGCCCAGCTCCAGAGTCCTCCCCTGAGGAAAGACAAGAACAGGCTGGAGATGGTGCAGTGTAGGGTAACCAGAATGATTCAGGACCAGCAGGACAGATCCTACGAGCATCGGATTAGAATACTGAACATATACTCGCCTGAGGCCAGGCAAGAGAGGGGCACTATGGCAGAGATCTTCAAGTTCCTGAAAGGAATGAACAAAGTGGACTGTGAGGAGCTATTCACCTGAAGCAGTGAATCTAGAACAGGGGGACACAAGTGGAAGCTGGTGGGGGGGGTCAGGAGGGATGCGAGAAAGTTTAATGTACGCAGAGAGTGGTTGAGCCATGGAGCAGTTTGCCAGAGGAGGTGGCGGGCGCCAAATCTGTTAATGGTTTCAAGCACAGTTAGGAGAGAGTTAAGGGCTTAGTAGTTATCAGGGGGGGAGTAGTAGTAAGACAGGAGCAGGGGGGTTGATAGTGTAGATAAAACCCCCATACTGACAAAAGGTCTTAGAGTAGTGATAGGGCCTTACTGGCCGACTGGATGAAAAATTGGTCTTTTTCTGCCATCACTGTCTATGTTATACTTCAAAAAAATAAATCTAAATTTTAATAACTATTTTTATCATACTGCAAACTTAGAATGAAACTGGAAATGTACAACTAAGCAAGTCATGATCGTGTTTTTGTAGAAAAATTTTAAAAAGTACTTAAACACAGAGTAAGGAGATTATGCGAAAAACACATCTCCTCTCATGTTTGTGGAGTTAAAGAGGAAAAACACTGCACTTTGTAGGCTGTTATCCACTTTTCAGTTATTACTTAAAAGAAACAGGTGCGAGACAGCTGTAAGCCAAAACAACAACTGCTCGGCAATGCTTTCCCACGTACAACATTTTCAATCTGGCTAAATGCATAGGGAGCAGAATACTATTACTGGCGACTTTCTGTTCCCAGTGTGTACTGTAATCTGACCCACTGATGCAAATCTCAGCAACGCGGAACAGCCATGTTGGCCGCTTTCTTGTTCTTAATAAAATTTCATTAAGCCAAGTGTAACACTGGATAAAACAGTAAACTATTTTACATACTGCGAAGTTTATACATTCTGAACTGAAAAAGGTTGTATGAAAAGCAATAAGTCTGTAAACACTATAATAAAGTGGCTGCTTTTTAAAACTCGCCGAGTCTTATTCCACAGGAGAATCCCCAAATCCTGTTTTTTGTTCAAGCACTCTCAGTAATAAAGAACAGGGGGAAGGCAAACACAGGAAATATGAGAATTATACACTGAATTCTGCTAAATATTATAATAATTGGTGACCCCTCTCCCCCATTATTACACCCACCATCAGTGTGATCAAATGCCGTAATAACTGGGTATGACATCATATCAAGTTACTGCGGGTGTTTGGAGCACTTGGGCTTTACTTTCCTTATTGGGGAACTTAATATTTGTGATCATACCCCTGCATCAGTTATTGAAAACATAAATAAATACATAAAACATAAGCAACTGTGTGCTTGTGAAGTTTTTTTTAGTAGTTTTTTGTTTATACACCCTCTGTGTGTAATGCCCACATAAACCTCTCGAGGTTCCCAATTGAGGTTTATGTGGTCATCATACATTTCAGGTGTGTAAAGACATTTCATAACACAGTCATACACCTCAGGTGTGTAAAGAAACTTCATAACACACAGTTGCCTATGTATTATTCTCCATTTTCAACATATTTCCTGCACTTGCAGAGGCTCTTTAAAGCCTATTTTAATCCCGGCTACAAGAAGACACTCTACCACTCCAGGGGCCTACAGTTCAATCTCGACATAAATTATTTCATTTTTTTTTTCTATAGAAGCTTTTTCTCCCTCTCCATGCTCGTCTCTCAGGGTTATACCCTGATCCCAAGGATATAGCCTGTTCTGGCACGTTGTTCCTCATCCACCCCTGGGTCTAGTGCTACCCAGACTTCTGTCATGGTTTCCCCTCCACGGCAGGAGCTCGGGGGGTCACCCCCCATGTGGCAGTCCCCTATGTGTTCTAGGACCCAGTGTCGATGGGCACCAGGACCCAGGAACCCAGGTGGTCATACAGTATAGACAGTACATGTTTTTTTTTTCCCCCCTGGTTTCTCCCTTTCTCCTCCCCTTGGCATGGGCAGAGCTCTGCAGAGCTGCGACTGCGTGCAGCAACATTCAGCAGTGGGAGCAAGCTCCCTTGGCTCACTGCTGAACTGGTCACCAAACGTTATCCCTCCTGACCGCAGCACTATCTACTGTACTCTGACCAGCACCCCCCTACCCCCCAACGTGGCATCCTGAGCTCATTCCCCAGCGCAGTCACCAGCATGACCATACACACGCTGCCGCTGGGTAGCCACACTGATTATTTCTTAAAGGTGACTACAATGGTTAACAAAAGCAGGCAGCCATCGTAACATACCTTTCAGAAGTGGCACCAGACTCCAGTGCTGCAATTTCCACAATTTTATGGCTTCTTATTTTTATAGTTTAGGTTATGATAACTCTAAGAACAAGGAAGCCAGGACTGTGACCCATGGGGTCCCATTCAAAAGGCAGCAATGCTTTATGGGAAATGAAGCAACAATTGAGACGCAGACCCCACCACTGCTATAAATGAAACAGCAGTGAGTGGAGGGATATTATACTCATCTCTTAATTACTTCCACAGGGGTTTAATGTTCAAAATAATGCTTAAAGCAATGTTTAGCCAGAGACGTTTGAGCTATAAGGTGCAGGGGAGAGGCACACCAGAAAGGATAAGGTAAAAATAAATGCAATCATTTTTTAATAAAATACATCAATGCCATACTTTTAAAATGCAAGTAAACAAAAAGCCCCCACACAATATGATTTTATTTAATCTACTACACTGAACCACCACTATGGAAATCTCATAGTTGTTAGAACAGATATACATTTATTTCATTTTAAATTGTGTTTGCGTCACACAGACTACGTGGTAACACAAAGTTTAAGGCAGCACAAGTCTTTTTTTATATAATGTTAATCAACAGTATATCACTTTATGCTTCATTTTTTTAATATAACAGCCTGATTGAATTAAACAAAAACATAAAATCAATTGAACTCTGTGATCATCTTCATCTCAAAGCAACCAGGGAACCAAAATGAAAAGAAAAATCAGATTTTTCTTTAATGAAAATTATTTACAGTCAACCTTCCCATCCTAAGGCATGGGATCACTTTACAAAAAGCCACCCACGTGTTTCCGTCTTATTCCAGGACGCACTTTAATTCTACTCGGAGGGCAGAACGCTACAGGCCTAATTAAGAAATGCTATGACATTCTGTGTTCCCATTAAAGTAACCTTTTCATTTCCCACAAGGGCATAATGTCATTGTGCGCTAAGCATGAAACCACGCGGGTGTTACAGGAGAAAGACTTTTAAGTCGATACCAAATCAATAGGCGGATGTACAATCAAGGAGATCATTCACACACCATGCTTGAATTAAGCATCGCAGCCTTCATGTTCTCCAAATGCTCTGGGGTGTCCATAGATTTTTTTTATTTAATATACAAAACAAGCTGACGGCTAATGGGGTAGACACACATTTCATGGTTCTTATTTAGTTTTTCAGCACTTTCTCCTCCTACTCCACTGGCTGGAACCTCTTTAGCCGACTTCCACCCCAACCTGTTACCCCAGTCACACAGTCCACTTGCATCTCACCTGCTTGGCAGCCCCCTTAGCTTCCCCCCTGAAGCAGGGTTGCCTTCAGCTCCATGGCAACTCCCGTACATGAATCCAATCTCCAAGCAGGCAAAGACGAAGGATGGGAGAATGGGAGACCCAGGCAGGCCGGGTCCAGTAGTTGGCGTGGTGGCAGAGAACGGCATTACCTGTACAACCAGCGGCATAATCTGCTTATTTGTTGCCGCTGGAGGGAGTGGACTTGCAAGGATGCCATGGAGCGTCATGCACACTCCTGTGCATAATGTACCGACATCCACCACATCCCACAAATCTCAGCACTTGCTAGGACTCCAGGCTCATCGCTCCCTGAATGCTATCAGGAGACACTCTGTTGCTTGAGTCCTGCACCCTCCCGCCCCAGAGGAGGTGAGCTGTCCAACGGACACTCAAGCCTCCTCCTTCTGGCTGGCCAGCTGATGCTTCGGGCTTGTTCCTGTACCCGGGTCATCAGCGCCCCAAGCAGCAGTGCTACCGCTGTGCCAGCATCTTTCCTAGTTCTGATGCGAACACAATAAGGCTCTAAAGGTTCTTATTCTAAAAACCAAAAATGACCGGTATGAGCTAAAGCACTGAGGCACTGTCGGGTTTGTGATGTGCAATCTTTTATTTAATTGACTGTATCACAATTTATTTATTTAAATTTTCGTAACCGTGTAGGCCCACTGAAACTGTGCAGTCCCTTTTTCAAGTGCGACCCGGGGAGGGTTACATAAGGCAAAACAAAATTACACCATACATGGAAGCACAGAGCTATACAGTGTTGATAGTTAACATAAAACTAGAATACAACATACCTAGATGTACAGAGCTAAGCAAGGTCACAATTAATAAGACAATAGTGCCAAAGGTAGTGCAATGCAACAGGGCTGAAGGTACAAAACGAGACTCACAGTACAGTAAAATGTTCAAAGTGCAAATCGAGCAAACCAAGATAAAAAAGCAGGGAAACCCCTCTCTGTCTGGGGCTCTGATGGTGAATGCCCTGATCCCTGTTGTTTTTGGACTGCTTTTTTAACCCAGAGAGACCCCATTTCTTGGGGTGGCCTCCCTGTGTCTTTCAATAGATTCTTATTTTAACATCGTAACACAGTAATATAAAGTCGGAAGGGACTCGAAGTCAATAACATCATCCATAACTTCACACAATAGCACAATCATGTCCATCCCCTACTATGTGAGCAGGTAGGAACATATACCGTACTATTCAAACTTCCTTGTGCACTTAGCAATCTGCATGTATATATCAATTATATCCTAATCACATGTTAAGTTTACAGGACAACTCTCTGGGGCTCGTTTGTCAGAAGAAATGGTCAGAAAGACTATTTAGGGACAGCATATCAACCCAACTGAGATTTAATGAACAGATCTCAGGTTTTATTGTTCCTTGTTACAGCCCCTCACTTCTGCACTCCTGATCCCAAGTTTTACTTGCTGCATGAAACTGTATATTTACATCTATGTATAGTTTAATATCTCATTTTGTTCCATTTGGCTGTATATATCTCTCTCTACTTTAGTTGCTTGTACCATAATTTCATTATTTATCACTAATTACCTGTTACTGGCTGTTACCTGTATTATATGTATTCTTTTCGAGATATCTTTTCCCTGTTGTAATTTCCCGGGTCGTACCTGAAAATAAGCATTTACTTGTGTAATGTACCTTACCCGGTAAACAGAAACTAAATAAATAAATAATTAAATAAATAATGAATGGGAGACGCACAACCCTTATCCACATTCCTGCAAAGGCCTTTACTGGTGCTTGGAAAGGGGGGTGCCACACAAATGGACCATGAGGCCCTATATAGATGACTGGCGGACCTCCGAGGCCACCCCTTGCTGTAGCCAGATACAAGCTGACAATAACAGGGATGCAGACTGCTGAGTGGATGCAAGTGGCTGCTTAGAGGTTGCTGTGTCAGCCGTAACAATAGGGGACCACCAAAACAGGTTGGGGGGCTACTGTAACTGGACCACCAGGGATATTGGCCCAGGAAGAGTGGGAGGAGAGTCAATTGCACCACCATGGAGAGTAGCAATATGGGAGGGAGGACAGAACCACTGGGCCCCTCAGTTAGGTTAATTATAGTGAGGGTCTTCATGCTGCTTTTGTACAATAAAACAAAAAAAACTTTCCTTCAATTTTTTTTTTTTTTTTTTTTTAAATAAATAACCAATGTCAGCATTGCAGATGTGAGGTGTTCAACTCCCATGGAGATAGGCTGTGAGAATCCTGGTGTTTGTGTACCTCGTGCTAACTGTTATTGACTGGCACTGGTGTCAGCCCGAGGAAATGTGTATAATGGCCATTCCAATTGTTACGACAGAGGAAGAGGAGGGAAACACTTTTTTTTTTTTTTTTTTTTAAACCAAATTTTATACAGTTTTGTTGTATAGTACCATTTTAGTTAGAAATAGTCCAACAGGAGAGCTCTAGGGTGGACATGTGATGCATGTTACACAGTCACAGCTGACTGGGGAGGTTCCCAATGTCTCTCAGTACATACAGTAGCTAACTGTTCAGAATTTGAATTTCCATTTTTAGCAGCTGAAAAACATTAGTGTCAATGTCCAGAGGGCTTTAAAAACAGACTATCACCAATCTCTAATATTGTATGTAACTAGATTACTAATGCATTACCTGCCTCCACTGAACTATGACTTCTCACTGTATCCTTTAGAACTTGGCTACAATGTCTAGTAAAGACAAACGCCCTACCTTTCAACATAAGCGGCACTTTATTAAAAAAAACAAATGACAGTGCCACTCTGATTTCACTTCTACAGACACTACCAACTAATGTGAGACTTTTATGTAATGACGTAAGTTTGTATTAATCAATTGCATTTATTCCACCCAAGTATTGATGGCATTGTAGCCCCGAGTATATCATACTACCATACTAGATGCCAGCAGAGTGGGCCTGTTGGTCTATCAAGTCTGCTCGTGCTTCAGCACCCTGATTGGTTACCATAGCCCTCTATCACTACTGTTTTTTAAAACCTGTAACACGCCCTATACTTGTTAACAACTGAAAGGGCTGCAATGTGCACCCCTATTATTACACAGTGTGTCTCATACGCCTGAGTATATGACCCTGCAAGGAAAACATTCGTAATGCTTTTTATGGATAATTAATAAAAAATAAATGGGAAAACAGAAATGGAAGATCTTTCTCACAAAAGAACCTTTGCAGAAGCACTTCACCTTCCACTCAAACATTAAATAACATAGTAACAAAGTAGCAAAGTAAGACAACACAATACCATTGTTTCACCGAAGTATCCACACGTAAGTATACTTGAACACAAGGTAATGTGAAAGTAGGTCCACTGGTGCAGCAGAAGCACTACTCCTCATTATGCCTGGGGGAAGGGAAGGGACAATGTCCCAGCGGATACGCTTCTCCTCCAGGGCTGGTGGGGTGTGAGATCCACTGCACCACCGCTAGCTGGGTGACCACAGGTGGCACTGCAAGACAGAGTCAACTGGGGAGAGAAGAGACAAACGGATGTTGACATAAGCACCAACGAATGCATGCATAATGACGTTCCTAGCCAGTGGAGTCCAAGGGGCATGCAGAAAACAAGAAACGTGCCCCAGTTGTTGCAAGATAAAGAGGGCCCTGTTCTGCAGACCCCGCCAACCACAGCATCAACCTCCACACCGTCACTGGACTACACAGGGGCTTGCTCCACCCTTGCAGCCCTACCATTTGGGGGGGGGGGGTTAAGCAATGGGGGAGTAGTAAAGATAAGTCCTGGATGGGGCATTGAGGAGGGGGGCAAATGGGGGCCACCCAAAAGTCAAGGGGGCATAAACAGTAGCTTAAAAAATGATGTGAAAAACTGGGGTTTGCATTGTTTTTCTCTTTATGGATAATATTTGTTTGCCTTCAAGGAACTAGACATTTGTAGTTTCAGTCATGACACTGCATGGATTCAACTCCGGGTACTGCTGTGATTGACCACTCTCACGGTCAGAGCTCCACATTCATACTGTCACAACTTCAAATTTATGGTTCCCTGAAGAGAACAGTGCAGAATGGGATGGTCACAACTCCAAATCTGTGGTTCCTTGAAGAGAACGGTACAGAATGTTGTCCATGAAAAGAAAAAATGAAAATCAACATTTATTTAGGCACAGTTTAACACTGATCTTCTGGGGAGGGTGGGTGGAATTGGATATAATTTCAGAAAATGTGAAAAAAGATTACAAGATCACTCTTGAAACTTTGAATGTGATGGGAAAATAACAGAAAATCATACATAAAGATGATATAAACCTAGAGGGGAAAATGCACACTTCAAACCTAATTAGAGTGCTTACTCAAACGTTGGATAATAACAAAACTCTGCAGTCTCAGCAAGACAGGTTTCACAGACGCCTATTAAAAGGTGTAAAAATAAATTTTAGCTTTATCCTTTATGCTCCAGTGATCACCAGGGCAAAATACCTGATGGCCCGCAGACAGAGTTGAAACTCTTTATTTATTTAGCTTTTGTTGACCGGGTAAGTGCACTAGACAAATCCTGCCTATTTTCAGGCACGACCCGGGAGGGGGAACACAGATGCATGCCAACTGACCTTGAACCAGACTAAGCTGTTGGTGGTATTTTTAGTGAATGAGGGAAATTTGGCCAGGACACCGGGGAAATTCCCCTACTCTTTTCGATAAGTGCCATGGGATCTTTAACATCCACCTGAACTACCACCAATCCAGGCAGATGGGACCTCGGTTTAACGTCTCATCCGAAAGACGGCACCTCAGAAATGCAGCACCCCTCTCATGCTGCATTACAGTGTCAGTACTGGGATATTAACCCAAGTGCCAGATGTGGGAACTGAACCCACAGCCCTCTGATCTCCCGGCCTCAGAGGCAAGTGTGCTACCTACTGAGCCACTCTGCCGTGTAATGGTTAAAATGACCACTTTATCGCAGTGTTCTCAAGTGCACCCCACTGTACTATACAAAACTTGGCTGCAAGCCTTTCCCTGTGCGTCATACAGGGCACTGCAATCATGTGGGGAAAGGGGTGGAGTCAGCATGCAAATGATGCGCTGTAGTACACAGTCACCCCCACGCACCTCAGCACCATCCAGGTAGTAGAACTGGCTGAAGTAGTTCTGGTGGGTGATGCAAGAGAGTAGCAGGGGAAGCTGATCAGACTGGCGAGGACTAGAAGTTTAATAGGGCAACATGGGAGAACTGGGCCAGAAAGGGGGGGACTCGCTGAATAAAAGGGAATAGAAATGGGCTGAAGTTCGGGAGGGGGGCACTGAACCACCAAGAAGAGATGGATGACCAAAAAGAAGCAGGCCTAAAGGTGAGGGTTGTGCAAGTGGTACTGCCACTTTCCTGGGGCGCTATATGCAACTAACTGGATGCATTACAACTTGCCATCTCCTATTAGAGATACTGAGCCTGACTCTGAGTTCCAGGTGGGTGCGGCGCATACTGCACTGCCAAACGCAAATGCTAACATCAGTGCCTGGAGCAACGCAAATCACTGTCCCACAAGCAGCATCATTCGCAAGCAGTTCCTGGCTCTGTAGCTGTGCCCGGCATGCACAGAACACATAGCTGCCCAGCTGTTTTCTTGCACCCCAGTACCTGCCCCATCCATCCATTTGCACTGCAGTCCAAGCGTCCATTCCCTTGTGCTGCACAGCCTTATTTGTGGGCCTACAGCATTGGTTTGCACCTGTCAAAAACTTCATACCAAACAGTGCAGCTCAGAATAAGACCTGCTGTATTTTGCAGCATCACACATTTGGAAAAGCCTTCTGGGTAAAAGAAAAATAAATCCAAACAGTATTGAGGACATCTCCTTAATGGAAGCATCATCTCCCTGGCCACTGTTTGGCACTTCTCTCCGACAGTCTGTAACTTAGTGCTGAGAAAGCAAACACCATCTTGAAAACAAAAGTGCCCACAACGGTTGAAAGAAGAGAACAAAACCCTTTTGGTAAACAAGCATCAGAGGACCAATTATTATCCATCTGAACAAACCAGCCACTGACAGTCCATTAGATGAACTGCAAAGATGAACTCCTGTGAGTCTCATGTGGGCTCCTAATCCCTGCTACTCTACCACACAACAACTACCCGCACATCTGTCACACGGCAGAAAAGGGGAGAACAGACAGGAACGACGACTGCAATTACTGGCACCAGGGCCGTCAGCCAGGGGGAGAACTTTAGCTGGCATTAACTCAGAACCGCCCCTTGCACAACTGCCAAAGGAAACCTGAACAATGCACAGTGTCTGCAATGGGCTCTGAGGCTTTTGCAAACCTTTTTACTGTAACCTTTCCAGCTGGCACTGGGACCTTCCCTCAGAGTTCTACCCCCCAGCACTGTTTTAAAGTTTTATTGACTATCTCATTGTGGCTACAGTTAGAGGAAGAGCAGCAGCTAGTCTCTGGCAGGAGAATTTAAAAGATGCAATTACTGCAGAGCCCAGGAGGCTGACAGCACACCTTTCAGTACAGCTGCCAGTGTGAATGGGATCATTTTCACGAAAACTTGTTAAGGTCTTTGTCTCAAATGTCCTGACCATGCTAATGATACAGTATACACACACAACAGTTGGACAGTCCTGACACTGCTGTAGTATCAGTGATGTCAAACTTTAAAGAGCCTGTATTTCCAGAGACAGCGTCCTGAACAGAAAGGACACTAAATGTGGGGGGGCATTTTTCCAATGTTATGTAAAACTAAAATGGGCTCTGAGTGGGGAGGGACTGTCTGATGCTTGTTTAGAGCAACTATTAGACGTGTCCCCAATCCAGATGCAACTTCACAACATCTGTTCTGTGTAACTACATTACTAAAACAGTTATTTTAATTAAAAAACAGCCCTGGCTCTGCAACATCACATTGCTCTGCCACCTGAGGGATCAGGATTCTTAATTCACCGCTACTGTTTTATTACAATTTACTGTGCACCCTTGTTGCATTGTTGTTCATCACTGCACTGTAATGTGAATTAGTATCGCACTGTATCGTTTTGATGTTATCACTGCATGCTGTTCCCAATCCCCAGGATGCACCTGGATACAAGCTTTTAAGTAGGCAACAAGACACAACGAGGTGTGGGTTACTGTTCCTGATCTGCATGCCCAGGCGCGCTGTGAGGCCCAAGGCACTTCTGGCAACTGCCTTCAACCACCTGGTAGAGTGGTTCAGAAACAGTAACCCACAACCTGTTGTGTCTTACCACTCTTATAAAATGGGTCCACTGTAAAACAAAAAACAAAACACAAAAAAGTAAGCAAAGTTTAACAGTGCAGTTACTATTCCTGAACTTCACTGCTTTGGAACCTTCTCCACCAGTCAGGAAGCAGTATTTTCTCCATCCATTTTGGAACAACTCAGTATGCCCTTCCTAGTAAAACATTTGAAATAAATAACATTTATTTATATATGAAAATTGCTAACGACACTGAACAAATGTTCAAATTGGAACTGGAAATAATTGGCTTCAGGTGTTTTAGTTTAGTGACTGAGTGGATCAGCAAGGTAGCAGTGTGGGTGAAAGTGAAACCAGGATTCGGGACTGCAACACAGAAGAGCTGGCACAATAATATTTGCAGTAATTAGGCAACACTGGTACTGGGACTTTTTCCAATGCACTGGTTGTGATGTCTCAAAATCCACTGGGTATGAACATGCTTCATACAATGGGGTGCAGGATTCTTAGTACCCATTTTATAAGAGATCTTACAAAATAGGTAGGGGAACCACTGCATTCTGATTGGTTACTTGTCCTTATTTACAGCACTTCTTAACACCTAAAAAAGTCCCACTGTGCAATCTAAAAATTTTACCTACAAATTAGCAGCCTGAATTCTCTGCACCGCAAAAAAAAATCAATAAACAATGTCAAGACTTTCTACCAGTTCCATTTGAGCTGGTCACAGAATTACCTTGCATCAATTTCTGGACCCAACAGAAGAAACTGGGAAAAAAAATATTTAAATTCAAAACTATGACAATTTCTTATCTATCTCTTTGTTTGTTCATTTGTTTACTATCCTAAACACATTTTCTAAGCACAATAAGATATTCCAGGTTGTGAACGCATGCCTAGGGGCTGAAGACCTGTGGTCTTGTGCCTTACTGAGCCCTGGGCATGCATTCACGGCACTACTAGCAACACCCTGTCATGTCTTATTGTTTCTCTGACCCACCGAGTAAGAAGGAAAAGTGAAAACCAACTGAACCCTGAAGCAGCCCCTATCATGACCAAGCTGGTGGTTAATAACAAACCAATGATTTTTTTCTATTAAGTACTAAGCACTTTCCAGAATTCAAACCATTAAATTACAAATTCTTTAAATATTTACCCTTCAAAATGTTTCATAAAGAGAGATTAGTATTCCAAAACTTGAGAAGCAATGTTTCTAAGTAATCAGTACTCCAGAATTACTCTGTTCAATAGTCTGCCCCAAGCCACTGACATGTTATTGTGCGTCTCCATCTTCCATCTAAAGTCACCCAAGCACAACAGTTATTTCTGGAAGTATTATGCAATCTCAGACCCTCAGGGAAGAGTTCTCAAGGTGCCCACCTTGCAAGAAAAACTTTGCTGTCAATTTATTAAAATTTATGGCTGGATAGTCATAGGAGGGGAATGAAATACAGCACTGCGCATTCTGCAGTACAGCTGGAAAAAATGGAGATTCTCCCCATGTTCATTTTTAAAGGAACACGCAATCTCACTCAGGTTGCTTTTCTTCTGTGTGTGCGTGTGTGTGTTAATATGCAGCTTTTTCTCCTTCTGATGGCAAGGAACAGCTGTTCACCCTTGTCCTACCTCCCTTTGACCAGCATGCGCTACCCCAGACACAAATCTGATCTGGAAGTCTTCCCACAGGTTGCCCCCACCCATCCACCCATTTCCCATGGCAGGGCCGGAAGAGGGGCAGGAGCCTTCAGTCACCACCACAAGTCGGAAGTAGGCGGCAGGGCTTATTTAAGCCCCTACCATCACTTTTCTGTTTTCTTAGCCACCCAACCCTTCTGCAGGGCAAGCTTTATGTGTGTGGAGGCACGTGGACAGCATGCACTTGCGGTCCCTCCCTCCTTGTCGCCCATGCTACACTGTCACCAGGCCTCCACCTGGTGGCAATCTATGGCCAGGCGAACATGCCTCCTTACCCCAGGAGAGGAGAGCAGTCCATCAGACGTTCGATCCTCTCCTGCCCTGGCTGACCCACCTGGCAACCCAAACTTGTTTTGCACTCAGGATGCTGGCATGGTGAGAGATAAGGTGCCCAACGCCTCAGCCCTCTGCTCCACCAGGCCGGCTTCCTCAGGTTGCTTTTGACCTTTTTAAACTAAGGCAGGGAGCTGACAGTGCACCAATACAAAATATGATCTTGTGTCTTGGTTTTCTGAAAACGTTTTGCTCGGCAGAGCTGTAACTTGTTACTGGCATTTTTCACAGGAGTGTGCTCAATGCAACTGAAACGGGTCCTGTGGTTTGGTGTCACCACAACAAAGTGGAACCCAGTGTTTAACAACAACAACCAAAAAAAAACGAGTCAGACTTTGTTTAGAGACCTTACACACAAGAAGTTTAAAAGGGACACAATCATCCAGTGTGGTGGCTGTAATGGGTTACACTGTACCTTCCCTGAAGAGATCTTGCAACCATCAAGATCAGAGGGCTGTGATGTACCTAATAGTTCCTGACTTGTCTGGAATATGAACACCCACCTTTCATAGTAACTCTGCATACTGAAGAGCAACCCTCAACACACGTGGCTATTGCCCAATTATATTTACTTTACCCATCATTACAGAACTGAGGTAAGAAAATCCTTGAAGTGGATTGGCTCATGGCATTATAATGCTATGCATTTATGTGCCAACACTTCCCAATAAAATAAATTAAAGAAAAAAAGCCCCAGTACCAGCCTGCCCTGTTATCTTCAGGATCCGTACAATTATTCAGAATCTTCAGTTCTGATTCAGTCACCATTTTCTTTTTCCGCTGTGAGCCAGCTTAAGGAGTGACAGAGAGAGAGAGAGAAAGAGAGAGACTGAAACTAGCAATCAGGAGTGACTATGAAGAAACGCAAGCCAAGTAATGCACTACAGAAAGTACAGAGAGAGAGAGAAATACATCAAGTACAACTGTACAGACTAGAAATGATAAAACTTGAAGGGCAGTTCGTGCACACATGAAGTCAACTGACCCTCGTGCCCCCCATCCCCCCATGACAGCGGAAGAAGTATTTTCAGTGACCCAACAAGTAAAGATTTTTTTTTGTAATATTTAAAAAATAAATGAAGCTACTGATTCACCCATTTTCTAAGTGCAATAAGACACCCGAGGGTGGGTGGTGTTCGACAACACCCACAATTCCAGGGGCTGTAAGGCCCTCTGCCTTTGGTGTTGGGCCTCATTTCACCCCTGGACATGTGGGTATTACTCAACATTGCCCACCTGTCATGCTCATCACTTATTTGTCCATCTGTAGTGTCACAACTTTCTTGTAGTTAATAATGCGCATTTATGTACCCTTTTGGAACTAGCACTTGTGTGTTTCACTGTACTCCGCTACAAACACACTCTGCACATTTTGTACCAAGGGACCCCAAGAATCTCTTGGGATTGATTAATTTTTTGGTCAGGAAAGGCACACTGAGCTGTGCCTTGTTTCCAGGGGTGTCCTGAGTTATGGGTTACAGGGATCTATTCAACTGACAGGGGGAATGCTGGCAAGAGCAACGGGAAAAGTCTGGTACAGGGTATTGGCACAAGTTCCTGGTGTGGGAACAGAACCAACAAACATATTGTCCAGCCCATAAACACAAGATATTATAAAATGTAGGGAATAGCTTGGATCCTAATTGGTTGGGACCCATGCGTTGGAGAAGCATAACACACAGGTAAAAAAAAGTATTGGCAATCAGGACACAACACCCAAAGAAATTCTTGTGCCAGACTGTAAAATGTCCATTTAAAAAAAGGCAACAATTTTTTAAAATCATTTAGCCACACTAACATAAGATTCCCAATATAGGCAAAATCACATCAAACTAACATATCCACAATCATCAGCACCCAGCAATCAAGAAATCTTAAACACCATTATTATTCTTTTAAATATTCATAGCTAAGGTCGTACAGTTTTGAAAATGCTGCTTCTGTTGTTATCTCAGCTGCTTGCTTTTTAAATGGCGCCCATTTTCCAGACCACCCTATCACCTGTATTGGTAAATTAAAAAAAAAAGGCAAACTTCACCAAATCTAAAAGACACTAGCGAGAAAACCTGATACTCTGTTAAACTCATGAAGAGTCAGATCCTAACTCCACTACCGGGTCACTGCTTCACGACGCACAGAACGCTGATACTTTTATGAGTAGCACTACCGCAGATGGTAGCGTACTGCCAGAAAAATCATCATGCAATCACGGTCTTGCTTGGGCCAAACTAGCACTTCTTAGCATTTTGGCAGGCGATCAGAGGGGAGAAGGTGAGTAAAAAAAAATTCAAAGGCAAAAAAATCAGTTCATGAGAAAGGACGAGTGTGCAACAGTTACTAAAATTAAAATCGTCAAACCAACCAGGCATTTCTGACACCCGTCGCAAAAGAGTCACAAACACACAGACCAAAGTGCAAAAAAGTAACTTTCTTTTATAATTATTGCTCTGAGTGGGGCCTGAATGGTTTGCTGTTCCTGGTGAAAAAAAATTACAAAATACAAACTTACCTGTATTTTAACACGCTCTACTCCTAGTGCTGAGGTAATTAAATTGGTATGTAAACAACTAAGTACACATTTCAGCTCCCACTCTCAGACAAAAATAAACTATTTTTGCAGCCTCTACAGACAACAAGGCAGAGGGATTAGTTTTACCTTTCTTTGAAATGTTTAAATATTTTTTCTATATTTAAAGTCATAAAAATTATTTTAAAAAAACATTATATAAGTGCATAACGACACTCTGGCATTTGTGTGTTTGCTGTCACAACGCACACCCAGGGGCAGAACGCACTCCACCGGTACCATCATGCCTGACTATGCCCCTGGAAGTGCGTTGTGACAGCACAAGGCATACCCCGTCATGTCTTACTGCTTATTTGTATCACATGGGGCCATTCAGCAACCTATTAGATGTACATTTCAAACAAAAAATAAATCTGCTGTCATCCTGCCAATTTTTTACATCTTTATTGATGTTATTTTGCTGTGGTTGACCTAATGTTGCAGCAAATGTGTTACAAAATACTGAACAAAAAAGGGCCCGCCAGTGATGCTGAGGGTTAAGGCACTGGACACCACACCTCGTTCCATGCCACCAACCCACGTTCAAGAATCAGCATGGACGCTGGGGAGGGAGAGGACTGAGCATCCAAGGGAACTGCTCTCCACTCCCACGAAGGGAGAACTGCTGGCTCCGCTGAAAGACTGCCACTAGATGGAGGCCTGCTGGCAGTGTGGCTCAGCAGCAGAAGCAGTGGGTGATGCTGTGGGACTCTGCGGCATGCATGTGCCTCCACACGAACACGCCAATGTGCGTGCTCCAGCAAGGGAACCTGGGAAAAATGGCTGAGGAAAATAGAAGGTGGCAGGCACTTATGATGCCCTGCCCGCCAATCCCTCGCCCACCTTGCCATCAGGATGCTGACGACTGAGATTGGATGTATGTGCTTTGTAAGGGGGGAGGAGATAGCTCTCCGCTTCTTCACCCCACCTTGGGGCGGGGGAGAGAGAAGTGGGGGTATTCAGGCCAGCTGGTAAGTCCTGGGGCGGTTAGGGACAATGGGGGTTGGAAGAGCAGGATGGATAGAAGCCTAGCCTGTATTGGCTGAAGAAGCATTAATTACAAATGAGGAAAAAACAAATATTAAACAACCAGGTGCCAGAGCAGACTTGGGACTTGCAGCGACTAGAGGCAACTGTGCAGGAAGTTTCTGTCCCTGTCTTTCCAGACAGAAGAAGCTATTAAAAACAGTGATGTGATGTAGGTTGAGGCATTCTGGGGTAAGGGGCTGGAGCATGCAGACATAATGAGACGGTGATATGAAAGGAGAAGCCCAGACACATGCAACCATCACTGCTATGAGAGTCTTGATATATTGTTGTGTGTCTTGTCATCAAGCCTTTTCTCCACTGGAGTCATCTGCCAAGTCCTAAGATTTGGGTTTCTCTCAAGTTAAATTTCAGACACTCCCCCTTCCCCAATCAATCTAGCTGATGGAGATCCTCGTGAAACAGGACCCAAGGGCACCATTGAATGTCACCCCAACAGCTCTTTGTTCTCATTTTTTTTCCCCACAGGTGCTTCTCACAACCCGACCATGACACTTTATGTAACCTCCCATGAAAACAAACACACCATGCTGAGGTGCAAGTTCCGTAGCGCAACGCATGGGGTGCCATGGTGGCAGAACTGAGCACCAGCCCTCCCCGGTTGGGAATGCTGCCATGTGGCAGCACAACTCAGCATCCCAGGAGTGCACGGCCACCCATCGGAGCCCACAGGCAGCCACAATGCAGTCTTCAGTTATTTGTGGCTCTCCTCATTTATTTCACCTTCATCCCATCACCACCATAACACAGGGCCTACCATGGCACCACCCCTTCCTCTGGTTGGGATGGTGGGTGAGCAGCTGACTTCATAGCCAACACCAAGCAATACTGTTGGCTGCAGTGGTGGAGGGGGGTGTGAATGCACTACATACACCCTCCCTGTGAGCCACATACCTTAAGTCTGCAAGGCACCCAGCCTATAGCTTACTGGTTATGGTGGAGTAACCCTAAAGTAGCTCTAAATTCTGACTGGATGAGAGGGACCTCTAAGTAAGCGACAACACGTGACAGGATGTAGGTTGTACTGAAATGAGCCATAGAGATGGGCGCTGGAGCCACAGGGTGAAGCCACGTAGCTTCCATTACCCATCGAGTGGTTTATAGGAGCACAAACCCTGAAGAACTGTTGGGCTAATATAATGAGTCAACTGGCAAAATGTTCAGATTTCCACTGGAGCTGGGGTTAACGGCGCAGGAGCCAATTAACCATCAAACAACAGGCCAGCCTTAAATTAACAAACAAAAAAAAAAAGCTTAACCAAGCCAGTGTTGTGGCAGGTTGAGGCACTGGATAACACACTGCCTGCCGCACTGACGACCCGGGTTTGGGAACAGACCAAGGTTGCTTGGGGGCTGGCCAGGAGAGGGAAAATTGAGCATCCCATGATGGCTCTCCTCCTGAATATGTGTGTTGGGGGCTTGTGTCCCACTATTGACTGCCACCTGGTGGAAGCCAGATGGCAGCGATCGCAGGAACAGTAGGGTGGAGAAGGGTATCAGCAGATGCGGCAGGCACGTACAGGTTTTTGGATCTCTCCTTGTCATTAAAATCCTTGCTTTTGAATCATACACACTACCAAGTGCTCATTTCTACTTTTGCATGTACGCAGATGCACATGTATGTGCGTGCTTCACTGCACACACAATGCCCTAGGGGAACCACTAAATAAAAAATAAACCCAGAGGAAACAGCCCCAGTTTGCACAGCATTTGCTGCTGGCACCACATGACCTTACAGAGAAGGTCACCCGCCTATCATGCTCAAGTGGTAGTTAACCTGTAATTCTTCAAGATGGGTCAGTAATGGAGCTTGGGGGATTCCGCCAATACCAGGGACATCAGGAGGGAAAATGTGTACAGTTAAAAAACAAACATTTACTTTTTGGGAACAAACAGGATTTTTCAGTTCAGTTACTAAAGGGGAGAGAAAATAATAAAAGAACTTTAAAGCACAGATTAAGATGAAGAGCCTCAGGGCTTTGCTCCTTATCCCTTCAACTGACAGTACAGTGCTGCCTACAAGGATCACGTTTAAGATGTCACAGTTTACTACAGGACAAACTGGAGTAATAGCCACTGGATTACATTGAGTTCCTGCAGGATTCTACTAGATATCAGTGGCAAGAACTATAATAAGAGCAGCTGATCCTTTCAGGTGGCATAGTAACAGTCTGTCTCAAACTGGCAAATGCCTTGTGGAATGCTGGGGCAGGCTAGGTCCTATGGTGATGTCACAGCTCTGTGACAGTGTCAGTGCCTCTAGCAGGATGACCTAGTTACCCGCCAGTTTTGAATAACGCAGACAACAAGGAATGACACAAAAAAGCAAAAATATAACAGTTCAGAGCAAGACAATTATAATTTAAACTAAAAAAACATTAATTTATTTTAAAACTGTGGTTTACAATACAGCATCAAGCTACTACAGGAACCTCAGTTACCTCAGTAGTGTTGAGTTTGGGCCAGCTGTCAACTTTAAGTACGTCTCCATGCTCTCCTGTAGTTTCAAATAGGAAATCAATCCCTTTAAGTACCTCTAGTAGTACTATGCAGTTCAAACGTAAATAAAGGGGTAGTGCATGCTGCAGTGAGATGGTGTGTAACGCTGTGGCTGCCAACATGAAATGGAAGATCTTACCTTCTGCATGGCAGCATGCCACACTACTACAAAGAAGGAGGCACGCTGCAAAAACCTCTGATGGCGTTCTTCATGTCATATACATCCCCGAGCGCCTAGCTAAAATAAGTTAAAAGCAGACTTTGCTGAGGTCAGCTAAAGGCCTGGGTAAAAACAAAAAAAATTACTTCCATAGACCCCTAACAGTAACAGCCTTAGCTGCCCAAATATCAGAAGTCAAAGCAGAAGATGACCTTGGCACCAGCCCAAAGGCCAATGGTTGGCGGGATTTGAACAGAACCAGTGAAGTCAGAGCTTCTGTTAACCCCATACTAACAGTCCCTGAATTATGTCTGAAAATTGATCAGAGAATAGGGGGTCTAGTGATGCACCTTTCTTTCCATCTCAATTTCCTTTAGATTTACTAGACAGAATTGTCATACAAATGAGGTAGTTCTTCAGAATGGGGACGCCCTTCTTTTTGTGTGGCACTCCTGAAAATCTGAAAGGGGGTCTTCAACGAAATAATCTACCAAAAGATCTGAAAGCGTTCCCTGACCAAAACAATATGTTGCAAGAGATACC
The DNA here is from genome assembly GCA_016271365.2 of Neoceratodus forsteri. Taxonomy (NCBI): domain Eukaryota; kingdom Metazoa; phylum Chordata; order Ceratodontiformes; family Ceratodontidae; genus Neoceratodus; species Neoceratodus forsteri. Next base: position 939,220,410 of record CM028136.1, on the reverse strand, counting down.
TTTCATTAGATGAAAACATTTTTTACTGGACTTAACATAAATTGCTTTGTCTCAAAAGCAGTTTTGTTAGTCCAATAAAAGATATTACCTGCGTCACATTTGTTGTGTTTTTTTTCCTGAACTGTCAACTGGACTAACAAGACTACCACATTTTCTTGTTGATGGTGTTCCCTTAACTCCAGCAGCTTATACGGGAGGAGGAGCTAACAGTTCAGCAAATACACCAGTTGGATCGGTGGCATGGCTGTGGAGTAGCTGGAGTTCAGCTACCCTACTGGCCACAGGAGCTGCAAAGTCTAATTTCAAACCTTGTAAAGCAGCAGTGCACTCTGCAGATACTAGGAATGTGGGATCCAAATGAGCAGAACAGAGTCAGCTCATAGAACTAGATAATTCACATTACTGTCAGACAGCAGCGTTTCAACACGACTGATGTACTGCAGACCACAGACAGTTCTACAGAGATCACCACTAATGGTAAGACAAAAATCATACAAATAGGTTGGCACTCAAGAATATAAAATGTTGAGCTTCACCTATCTGACCTGCACGGCTGAAATGAATGGAACCTTAGACCTAGATGCTGGGATCTTATACTGGAAAAGCAGTGTGAGGGTGCTAGAGAGCACACTTGTTCTCAAGACGCACTATTCAAAGCTCTGCACTTCCATATAGAGAATTTGATAAAAAAACAATGTTTTTGTGCTTTAATTTATGATTGTGTGGCACAGTTCGATTGAGCTCCTCAAGCTAAACATTTTGATACCAACCTTGTGATGGGGCATCCTGAAGGAGTGGGAGGCGGACTGAAGAATCCCCAGTAGCAGCCTATGCAACAGGCCAAGGCCTCCACTGCCCAACCCGCTGGTTCTGGTGCTGAGCCGCCACTGCAGTCGTTGGTCACTGGGTGGCTTCCATGCAGGTTATCGATGGTAAAGTTGAGACCATCTTGAAATGGCTGGGGGAACAAAATCTGAAAACAGAGGTTGCCACTAAAATGGCCACTTCAGCCATGCAAGCACTGCTGGCAACCAACAAACTGGTACAGGAACACACTCAACTCTGCTACAGTTTGGAGCCTTTGAAAATTCCAAGAGGGCCTCCAATGTGAGACTGATTGGGCTTCTGGAGGGGAGCAAAGGCGAGCACATCATATAATTTCTTAAAACCTGGTTGCCTGGGGCATTGGTACTTACCGCCGACAGGCTAAAGCCCAACTTTATTAAAGCATACCAGATGTCCCCTTGTTCTGCAACTCAACAAGGGGACAAGCCACAGACCATGCTCCTGGTAACAGCCTCAGTAGTGATCAGAGATCTTCTGCTGCAAGCATCCAGGGATACTCAAAATTTAAATTACAACAACGCAACTCTGCATCTATTCCCTGATCTCTCATACTCCACTCGAGCAAGGTGTAAAAAGTTTGACGCTTTTATAGCCCAGTTGAGAAGTTTGGGGATCACACATAATGTCATTCCCTTCTTATGCGAGCACGCCTTCAAATTTTCTATGCAGGACACACTTATCAGTTTACCGTTGAGGGAGAAGCTGGCAAGAGAACTGAATGGATTCACCAGGAGTTTGGGCAGCAGAAGACTGGAGAAGCTGGAAATTCAGAAGAGGACACTGACACTTGATTGTTGGATTGCAGCTGAGTAGCTTATTTTGTCCAAAAACAAATACGTTTTTCTATACTTCTGGTTCCTTATGTAACCTTTTTTTTTTTGTTTTTTTAACTCACTGTGCGTTTCCTCAACTGCTTATTTGAAGGGGGAGGGCAACTTGAATATAATAGTGGTGCAGTTACTGTGTTTCATTTGATTGTCTTACGCAGTTCCTAATATGGTGGGGGGGCCAGAGTCAAGAATTTTACTGGTATTTCTATGGGAATATTTGAAGGTATTTCTATGGGAATATTTTAAACTGCGTAGTTAAAATGGTGCTCACCCTGTGGCTGGCGTGGTATTATTAACATTCACGGTCTGTCTTGTACTGCCAGCTACTCGCTCCTACGGGATTTGTTTCTTTACTAAGGTTTTGCTGGATCATTTTTCTGCCTTATACAATTGAACAATTTTGATCCCGATTCATGTAAGGTACTAGTACTTAGCTTTTTCAAATATAATAAATGTTATTACAGTTTAGCATACAGTGCCATAGCACATGTTAGCATTGAGCTTATTTTGGCTTGGATTCACTATTGGCGGGTGGACTATGGCGAAGTATTTCCTATGTTTGGCAGTTTTAACATGTTTGGGTTGAAAGCATATCCCAGTTTTCACACCAGAATCTAAACAATGCTGGATACAGTACTACCAATCTAGATGGCTCTTTCACACTTGTAAGGTGTTCGCTATATGGACTCTTAAGATTTAAACAGGACTTTCCCCGATGGTCCAAAAAAATTAATTCTTGCAGTCATTTTATGCAGTAATGTACCTCACATGTTGTGTGCATGTGTTCGTTTTGTCAAAGGTTTACTCTTCTTTCCATATTTTTAATTATTTTTTTAGCCCTGCTGCACTTGCCTTTGCTGTTCAGCTGCTGGCTCTTGTTGTTGTCATTGTATGAAGCAGGAGTGACTCACACGGTGCTGTACAATGACGTCGCAGCAGTTTTGCTAGGGAAAACTTCGATAACTTGGTTTACATATTACAGTAGTAGTGCTGAATTAGTAAAGGGATTTTTAAGGATTTAAAAAAAAAACCCTATTGAGAATTGGGAAAGCTTTTGTTAGGGATTTTTTGTTGATTGGTAGTGTGTTCACTGCTATTAGGAGAGGCAGGGGATCAATTTTAACATTATTTTACTAGTCCAAGACCTAGTGCAAATTGACTGAGGCTAGTGCAGCAAACTCTATACTTGTCCATCTTGAATAGTGCTGGTTTTCCACATCTGAAAATGAAGTTAAAAACATCCCTACTGTAGTAGGCTCCAGTCCTTATGCTACTCATTCACTTTCTCTCTCTCTCAATGTTCCAGATGACCTGGTGTGATTGACATCTCATTAAGAGCTGCTCTCCAACACATTACCTCCAAAAACCATATAAACACTACAAACAGGTATCTGCCTCTATCTCTGAAATCAAATAAAGAGGCAGAAGACACTGCAGAGCAGGACACTGCGGCACAGGAGCTAGCACAACAATACTCACCCAAATCAGGAACCAAAACTAAACAAGCAGAAAGGAAATCCAAAAACTTCTGATCATAGGAGACTCCATGATTCGGGAGTTGATACCCATCTCCAGCCAGGGTGATGGTCAGATGTCTCCCAGGTACATCAGCATGGAGAGACACTGACCGATCATAAAATTGTTCACAAAGCAGGAGAAAACATTGATGTCCTAGTACACATAGGGACTAATGATCTCCGCCAGCCGGTCAGTTGTGGAGACCAAGGAACACCTGACTAGGCTGGGTGACAAACTATCATCTATTTCGTCTGGCATCTCCTTCTCTGAGATCCTGCCAGTCTGGGAGAAGGGAGCAGATGGACGGAAGGTCAGAGAAGGGGAGATGGGGAGCTAAACACGTGGCTCAAGGACTGGTGCCAGGAAAAGGACACAGATTTGTAGGAACTGGCAACAGTTCTGGGAGCGAAAGTTCTTTAAATTTGATGGACTGCATCTGACTAAAGAGGGAGTCAGTGCATTGGGGCAGAAGTTTGACGTCTTTGCAGAATATTTAAACTAGCAAATGGGAGAGGGTGCAGCACCCCATCGTCGAATGGAAGAACACCCTCCCCTCAGCTAGTGGTCAAACAGGAATTCAGCGTGTTTGCCATTCATTTGCATCACCAGGTAAGAAAAAGGTTTGTCTCCCCATACGATGCACAAGGGTAATGCCAAACTTCACCCAACAACTAACACACCAAAATCTGGCCAATGGAAAATCATGTACACAATGCTCACAGCCTGGGAAATAAGATCCCAGACCTGCAGGCAATAATGTCAGAGGCTAAACTGGACATAGTAGCAACTAGTGAGACGTGGTTTACCAGTAACCACACTTGGGAGACTTCAGTACCTGGATATGTATTGTTCAGAAGAGACCGAGGTGCAAGGGGGAGGGGTGGCCCTGTATGTTAATGAAAATATCAAAGCCACAGAAATCTCAGAACACATAAGGAGCCAGAAGAACTGTGGGTCACCCTGGAAACAGGTAATGGGACAGCCATAAGAACTGGGGTTGTCTACAGGCCCCCAGACCAGAGGGAGGACATAGACACATTACTGTTAGAAGATATACAAAACATGACAGCTAAAGGGAGGTTCTGATAATGGGAGACTTCAACATGCCAGATACAGATTGGTCAATACCAGCAGGAACATCTGCCAGAACTAGACTCATAGTGGATTCCCTGCAGGGGGAGGGCCTCAAACAACTGGTACAGCAACCCACAAGAGACAGGGCTATCCTAGATCTAGTACTGACTAACAAAGAAGGGATCACAGATCTCCAGGTAGAAGGTCACCTGGGGGCCAGTGACCATCACATGGTATGGTTCAATTTGGCTACTACATCTAAATCATCCCATTCCAAGGCAAAATATGGGACTTCAGAGGAGCTGACTTTGATAAGATGGCCAACAGAGTTAAGCTAGCCCTGGCAAAAAGAAACACAGGTGAGGAGGTACAGGCAAAGTGGGCAAGCATTAAGGATACAATACTTGAAGCAACATCCCATTGTGTTAGACAGAAAAGGAAGTGCAAAAGAAGAAGGAAACCACTTTGGTTCTCAAATACAGTAGCAGAAAAGGTCAGAGCCAAAAGGCTGGCCTTCAGAAAATATAAGGGAACACAGCGGGATGAAGATAGGGAGGCATACCAAACTGCCCTAAGGGAAGCAGGTAAGGCAGTAAGGCAGGCAAAGTCCCAAACTGAGGAAACACTAGCACGAACAGTAAAAGAAGGTGACAAGACTTTCTATAGATACATTAGTGAAAGGAGAAAGTCCAGAGGGGGTATTGATAAGCTTAATGGAGAAAAGGGAGCATGTGAGGAGGAGGACCCTGTAAAGGCATCTATCCTAAATAGATACTTTTGCTCAGTATTTACTGAAGAGAAGGTAGGGCAGGGCCCACAGCTCAGCATCATGGACACAGGGGGGAAGGAGGTGAGCACTACTCCCTTCACAAAAGAAAGGGTCCTACAAGAGCTTGCTAAGCTCAGGGTGGATAAGGCAATGGGACCTGATGGCATACATCCCAGGGTACTTAAGGAGCTAAAGGAGGAACTAGCAGAGCCATTAGCAGAATTGTTTAGTGAGTCTCTGAGCACAGGAGAGGTCCCAGAAGACTGGAGAAAGGCTCATGTGATCCCACCACAAGAGTGGTAGCAGGGAGGAGGCGGGAACTACAGACCGGTCAGTCTTACCTCAGTAGTGGCAAGATTATGGAGGCACTCCTTAAGGAAAGGATAGTGCAACACCTGGAATCCATAGGGGCACAGGATCCAAGACAGCATGGGTTTACAAAGGAAGGTCCTGTCAAACTAATCTCATAGATTTCTTTGACTGGGTAACCAGAGTGGTGGACCAAGGGGAGCAGTTGATGTCGCCTACCTTGACTTCAGCAAAGCTTTTGACACTGTTCCACATAGAAGATTGATAAATAAGCTAGGTAGGCTCGGGTGGGTCAGAAGTTGGTCAACTGGGTGGCAAACTGGTTGACTGGCAGAAAACAGAGAGTGGTGGTAAATGGTATACAGTCAGAAGAGATGCAAGTCACAAGTGGGGTACCTCAGGGATCAGTCCTGGGGCCAGTCCTATTCAACATCTTCATTAGTGACCTCGCAGATGGACTAGAGGGTAAGGCTTGTCTGTTTGCAGATGACACCAAGATCTGCAACAGAGTAGATGATCCAGATGGGGTGGGCAGAATGAGAAGAGATCTGGATAAACTAGCAGAATGGTCAGAAGAGTGGCAACTGGGATTTAATGCAAAGAAGTGCAAAATCATGCACATAGGGAAGAGAAACCTGAAGCCACTTATAGGCTGGGAGGGAGTTGCTAGCAGTCACAAAGGAAGAAAGAGACTTGGGCATCATCATCACTGATGACCTAAAATCATCCAAGCAGACCTCTAAAGCAGTAGGTAAGGCTAGGGGGGTGTTAGGGTGTATTAGTAGGGGTATCACAAGTCGTAAGAGGGAGGTAATAATCCCTCTGTACAAGACATTGGTTAGGCCCCATCTGGAGTACTGCGGCAGTATTGGAGGCCACACTTCACAAGGACATTAACCAAATTGAGGCAGTCCAGAGAAGGGCAACCAAATGGTGCAGGGACTGCATCAGAAGACATATAAGGACAGATTAACGGAGCTCAATATGTATACCCTTGAGCAAAGGAGGAGAGAGGTGATATGATCGAGACATTTAAACACCTTAAGGATAAACAAGGTGAAAGAGTCTAACATGTTTAAATATAAGAAAAATAGCAGGACAAGAGGACACAGCATGAGATTAGAGGGAGGCCGATTAAGGGGAATGAGGAAATTCTTTTTCACAGAAAGGGTGGTAGATGCATGGAATGGCTTACCACAAGAAGTGGTGGCTATGAATACAGTGCAGGGCTTCAAACAGGCATGGGATAGGCATAAGGGCAATACAAATGACTATGAATAGATAGGTCACTGACAGAGCAAAGGCCGATGGTACATTTATAAGGTAGAAAAAGAAATGGGCAGACTGGATGGGCCTTGCGGTCCTTATCTGCCGTCAACTTCTATGTTTCTATGTTTCTATGTTTCTAAGAGCTGCAGTTATCTGGCAATTCAAAGACAAAAGCATCAATGGGAGTCATCATTAGCACTCCACTGTTGGGCCTTTCAGCTAGTGTCAATGGTGTGATCAAGGATAGCTTCCAGTTTTCTGAATGTGTCTGATAATTTGTCCTAGATTATTAAAGCCAGTGCCTCTCATTTCCATATGTTTTGAGTGTCTGTATCCAACATTTCAGTGACAAAATGCTATGAGGTATACAGGGAGGCATTACTGAGTACAGATTACAAAGGCATTAACACAGATGAAAATAACTGACAGTGAGCTGTCTCAGCCGACATCAACTCTCTCAAATTCACTGTGCTTTGCTACCTAGGCACAGAATAAATCCACTTTATAAAATTATATACACACAAGGCATTCCTTAACCACTGGAGGTATGACATTTCACATGGAGTTGGCATACTGCATTGATAACAGGGTGTCTTGAGGAAGGGGGAGCAATGCTTAACATAGTATGTACACAAAGCTATGGACATTTTCCCCTAGTGAAACCACTGCATCTTCATCGTACAGCACAATGTGATTCACTCCTTCTCCATACAGTGATGTCACCAGCACAGCCCAGGGACTACAGCAACACAAGGCTCAGTGAAGAAAAGCTCTGGTGCAGCACACAGTTTTTTGCAGCTCAGAATGCAAACACTAATTGCAGAGAACATTACAGAAATACAAAACAAGAATCATTGCAGGAAGGGGAAATTTATGCATGAATGTTAAAAGGACCTCTTTAATACTATGATCAACTGTTTGGTATGTCCTCATCTTCGTAAGCCAGATTGTTTAGGCGTTTATACTGTCATACACTGAATGTCTCCTGTATCAAATATGTATTTCTGACATGAGGTGCATCACCTTGTGTTTTCTCTAAAATACAATAAAAAGAAAAGCAGTGTATTTCAGTGCCTGTGAAAGGTTATGGTCCTCGACAAAGACTACATAAGAATAGAACTTATTGTCAACACGTAACTCCCCCAACCCTAAAAGTGGGGCTAGTTTGTATGTTCCAGACCCCCCAGTCTGCAAGGGGAGAGTAGGAGGAAGGAAACATAGAAACACAGACTCTGTCGGCAGATAAGGACCATACAGCCCACATAGTCTGCCCATTTCCTTACTTGGTTTGGCAATCCCTACTCTTATCTGGACTGTCTTTCCCCCACTCTGCTGTACAGCAGGGTGCCTTTACACTTATCCCTTGCACTTTTGAATCCTTGTACTGTTTTCGCTTCCACCACCTCCGCTGGTAGGCTGTTCCATGGATCCACCACCCTCTCTGTGAAAAAATACTTCCTAGCATTCCCCCTAAGCCTCCCTCTCCCTCCAGTCTCATTATGTCCCCTTGTCCTTGTGCACTTTCTACTCTGAAATATGCTCCCCCTCCTGTACCCTGTTTATTCCTCTAAGGTATTTGAAAGTCTTTACCATATCCCCTCTCTCCCTTCTCTCTTCCGGTGAATAGATGTTTAGTTCCTTGAGTCTTTCTTCATAAGGCTAGTGGTGCAGTGCATGCATCATTTTTGTTGCTCTTCTTCGGACTGCTTCCATTCTGTCTATGTCATTCCTGAGAAGCGGTCTCTAGAATTGGACACTGTATTCTAGATGAGGCTTTACTAGTGATCTATACAGTGGCATCACCACTTCACTCCTCCTACTGGTTGTGCCCCTTCCTATGCACCCCAGCATTCTGTTTGCCTTCCCCACTGCTTTTTCGCATTGTTTGGCTGACTTCAGGTCATCAGATATAACCCCCAGGTCTCTCTCCTGACTTGTGGTGGCTAGAACCTGCCCCCCAAATCCTGTATTCCTCTCTTGGGTTTCTGTGTTTCAGGTGCATTATCTTGCACGTCTTAGCACTGAAATCCAACTTCCAAACCCTTGACCATTCCTCAAGTAGTCTTAGGTCATTTCTCATTTTATCTAGCTCCTCTTGTGTGTCGACTCTGGTATAGATCTTGGTGTCATCTGCGAACAGGCATACTTTCCCCTCCAGTCCCTCTGCAATGTTACTTATGAGGACACTGAATAGAACTGGACCCGGCACCGATCCTTGTGGAACCCCGCTGGTCACCTCCCCCTTATCTAATTTTATGCCATTTACTACCATCCTCTGGGCCCTGCCTTTTAGCCAGTTTCCAACCCATTTTACCACTTTAGAGACCACACCCAGGTTCCCCAATTTGTTAAGCATCCTTTTATGAGGAACGGTGTTGAAGTCCCTACTGAAATCCAGGTAGGCCACATCCATCGCCCCTCCCTGATCCATCACCCTGGTCACCCAGTCTAAGAAATCAATCTGACAGGACCTACCTTCAGTAAATCCAAGCTGCCCTGGGTCTTTTGCACCGCCTGACTCCAGGAACTTCACTACCCTCTCCTTAAGCAGGGACTCCATCAGCTTCCCCACCACTGAGGTCAGGCTTACAGGTCTGTAATTGCCTGCCTCCTCCTCCCTACTTCCAGTCTTGTGCAGGGGGACCACCTCTGCCCTCCTCCAGTCCCCAGGTACCTCCCCCGTTTCTAGTGATTCGTTGAAGAGGTTTGTCATCGGACCTGCTAGGACTTCCCTGAGTTCCTTCAACACTCTAGGGTGAATCCCGTCTAGACTCATTGCCTTGCCTGTCTTTATTTTTCCTAGTTTCTCCAAGACTCTATCCAACGTAAATGGGCTGGTGTCCACCACTTCCCCCGTACATCTTTCCGTGTGAGTCTTGGCCCCTCCCCTGCCTCTTCCAGGCTGGGGAGGAGCAAAGGAACAGAGCTACAGGGCACTGGATAAATCCTGTGCCTGTTTTCCAGGAAAAGGGTGTCCCATCAAGATTTGGGAGTAAAGTGGCAGAGACTGCTTGGGGAAGACACCCTTGAGGGGGTTTAAATGAACAGGCTGCTTGCCTGCCCCCACCGCCCCCCCAACAAATCTGCCCAATGTGAGGGTGAGGCAAAGCTCTTAACTGTCTGTATGGAAGTACCAGCCCTACTACAGGATATCTACAAATGTCAGGTAACAGAATGTGTGGGGAAAGGGTCCCAAGTGGCCCACAGAAAGGGGTGTCAGGATCATCACAACTGCCTCTCTGAGGGTAGTAGGCATCAGTGCTCCAGATAAGGTGACTTCTGGTCTATTTTACTCACCAATTTTTAAGAAATACTCTTCAAACTTTTTTTGATGAGTACCGATACTCATCCCAACCCCTGGAAACACTCCATAAATACTTCAAAACTAGTGTTTTTCCAAGTTTAAAGCACTTTTACGCATCAAAATGACATTTTACTTACCTAATGCCAAACATGGTGAGTACATTACTCTTGACGGCCAACGTTATCTGGAGTATTGGTAGGCAACCCAGGTGCATTTTGAATGTTTACCCTGTGCCAAGGCATTGCTCAAAGTTCTACCGTGATTTCTGCCACTAACGTTTACTCTGTGTCAGTCTGCTCAGACAAATGCTGTTTGAATATGTCTGTGTGTGTGTGTGTGTGTGTGTGTTTCAAGAACTGTGTCATCTTTGGAGTCTGTACCCCAATGGTTCTGCACTGAGTCATCTCTAAGGTCCAGAAACAGAGGCTGGTTCCATCCCCTCCGCCCTTCTATGTTCACATAATTAATGTGCACTTCTATGCATTGAACCGCAGCTGCCATACCTTGGATAACCTCTATAAGCTTTTCAAATCCTTCTTTAGTTCCTTTATTCCATCCTCACTATCCACAAGTTGTTACATGCCTTAGATAACTCCACCAACATCACAAATGATGCTGTTAAAAAGCACCAGCCTCTGGACTGACCCCTTAGTCGCCCCACTAGCGACTGCCCTCTCCTCTGAAAACTTCCTACTGAATACCATTGTTTTCCTCCCAGACAGTTTCCAATCCAGTTTGTTAGTGTCTCTCTCTTTCACTAAGTGCACCAGTTTCTTAACTAGCTTTCTGTACAGAACAGTCAAACGGTTGACTTTGTTCCAGGTAAAATACATCCACACCAGGCCTCTGCCAGCAACCTTTCTTACCAAATCAAAGGGAAAGGAAAGGGCAAATTGTTTAACAAGAAAAGGCACACTAAGCCAGATCCTGTTTACTGGTGCGACCTGGGAGCACCAGGAAGTTAAGTGACTTGCTCAGGGTCACACAGTATGCAAATGGGGGCTGTTGGGATTCAAACCCAGTACTCCAGATTTGCAGTTCAGTGTCCTTAACCACTACGCTATTCTGCCTCCAGAAGTCAGAAGTCAATCAGGTTCATCTAACAAGATCAACCCACCACAAATCCATGTTGCCTACTATCCTGGAAACCCATTTACCTCGAGGAACTCCACCAGCCTTTCCTTAATAATGGATTTCACCACTCTGACTAAACTGCAGAAGCGATTTGTTTTTGCTCAGCTCTCTTCCTTCCTGGAATTCTCCATCTTCCTCTCTCAGTTCCAGTCTGGCTTCTGGAAACACCACTCTACTATCTCCTCCCTACTCAAGGTCACTGTCTCCATCCTCACAGGAATGGACCATGGACTCATGATCTCAGCCATCTTCACAGATCTTGCCAAGGTTTTTGATTCTGTTGACCACTCCATTCTGTCGGGCAAACTGAGGCTTGTGAGTCTCTCTGCCCCAGCAGAGAAATACTTCTGCTTCTATCTCTCTGACCTTTACCCATCTGTTCGGGTACAGGACCTTTTCCCCCTGTCCCTATTCAGACTGGCACAAAACTCCATTCGTGGTCCCCGTTTCTCAGTTACCTGCCTTCTGCCTGATTCAATGCCAACAGATACATGTATGATGAAAACACAGTCCTCTATACCACCAGCCCCTCTACCTTGGAGCTTGAACCACTGCTTCAACAGGACTTTGATAATGTCCAGCACTGGCTCATCTCAAATCGGCTCATGCTTAATGCCACAAGACCATCTCCATGTCCTTTAGTACTAGGCATGAGCTCGCTAGGCTCCCCTTCCCTCCACCCCCTCTTTTACTAACCCTGATGGCTCCCTTCTGGAGGACTTTAAACACCTTGAAGTACAGCTTGCTCCAGACCTCAATTTCTCCCAACATATCGATGCCATCCACAAGACGTTACAACCAAAATTTGTAGCCCTCTACCGCAATAAGGATTGCTTACCACCCCTACTCCACAGTGAGACTGTTCTTAAAATGATAATGCTGATGTCTGACTACGTATATGTGGTCTACGGAGCTGCTCCAAAAACCTCCCTTGCCAGGCCGGGCCTTCTCTTTCACTCTTTCTAACACTTTGCTACAAACTCCCCTCCACTCTACCACACCCGTTCCCTCACATGTTTGGACTCCAGGCATCTACTTCACTGTACATTCTTTCTGTCCAAATTCTGGTTCTCCTCTCTTCCTCCCTGCTTAGTGGTCTCCTATCCCTTCTGCTTCCTTCCAACTACTCCCTCTGTTCCTTTGATTCACGTATCCTTTCTGCTCCTGCATGCTGGACTTCCTCTGGCCAATCTGCCTTCTCGTTCAGGCTCACAGCAATTTGGAACAAACTTCTCATCTTTTCCACCTGCTATTTAGCTCTTAAATCCTCACTGCTAAACTCTACTTCTCCATCCTGTTCCTGCCCCAAGTTTCTCCATCTCCACCTGCCCTTGTATGTCATATCTCCTTTGTGCCTCTGGGGCCCCCTAGTTGGACATTTTACTTGATCTGTAATCTGCCTCACACATTACGTACAGTGCACAGTTCTTGGCCCCAACTTATTTCTGTGTATATTTATGCTCTAGTGCTGCACTGCTGTTCAACATCTTGTACACTGTACTCAATTTTTGGGCCTGCAATCTCACAGTTGTCTTATTTATCCCCTGTATTAATGTATCCGTTACTTCTTTTGTCTCCCTCGTTCTTCTTGGACGCACCTGGAAAATGAGCTACTTAACTCTGTATATAATATTTACGTGTAGCCCCGCTACACATTTGGGGTTTACTATAATGCCTTCCTGATCTCCTAATGCCCACTGTCAGGCTGATGTCCCATCCTAGTGTGATTCTGTGTCTCTGCGGGAGAGTGCCATATTAAGCCTCCGCACCTGTCCCTTTAAGAGAATAGCTAATCTGTGTCAGACCTGTCTGATTCCAGCCAGGAACTGTGGCAGAAAAGAAGAAGTGTTAGTGCAACTAGCGATCTGAACCGAAGACTTGCTCCTGAAGCGATCACTCCAGCTTGTGTGCAAGGTATAAGTGGATTGGAAAGTTTGTTCAGTAAAGCTGCTGAATTGCAACCGGACTACACCCAAACTATTTCCTGAAGTAGTTATTGCTTTAAATGTGCTGAATGTGTTTCGTGGGTCGAGATCTGGTTCCCCACTAAAGAACCTGCTACACCAGCTGGAGACTTCACCAGCAGAAGATTACAAACTTGGCCAGACTGCTCATCCTACCTGGGCCCTGACAATTCGGCCTAGGCCACTACTCTATCGCGAGAGAGCAGCTGGGGGATCCAGTCCCTGCGCAGCAACAACATGCAGGTTGTGGCCACCTGGAGGAAAGGTCATGAAGAGGAGGCATGTCGTGTCGGCTCTGTCTCCCCCAAGCTTCCCTGTCATCACCACGAGGTCTCCATTTCGCCTGCCCTACAGCAGATTCCTGGTAGTGAGAGTACAAATCAGGGTAGCTCCCTGCAACGAAAGTTTAAATCATTGTGGTACCATCTAATTGTCTTCATTTATTGGGTTTGCAAGGGACTGAGCCAACCGGCTTGGATTACACATAATTGGGTGTTTTGCATGTTAACTGCTTTTCAAGTTCAAGTTTATTGCAGGAAGACTCCGTTGCTCAAGCTCATTCACAAGGAGGTCCTGAAGCATGTACACAGTCAAGGAGACATTATATAATAAGGCATCACTGAATAAAATAAGCAAAGTGCAAATAAAGTCCATGAAAGGCATTACATAGAAACATACATCATAGCAAAGTAATGTACAGTTAAGAAACAGTTGATACATACTGTTCAAGCAAGACAAGGTAGGGTTTGTAAACATAACACTGGTAAGACGTAATACATATGGTCAGTGTACAATGACAGGAGAGAGTAGATAATTAGGAGGGATGGGTTGAAGATTAGTGGAGAGCAGGGATGGAGGAGAGCTAGAAAGAGTAAGGGGGAGTAAAGTATAGGTAGGAAGTCTAGGGTAGGAGAGGGTCATAACAGCAGGTAGAGAAATCATATTGTTTAGCCACAGTAGACATTTTGAAAGCTAAGAAGTTTCAGTCCTGACTAGAGCTAGTACCAGAGGGGTAAAAGGGCATGGAACAAACATAAGGGTAGGGGAGAGGCTTAAAAACAGCTACAAATATCTTATTTTTGATGCAGCTAGCACTTTATATAAGTTAACTGAGATGATACTAGATAATTCAGTATGGATTGGAGTTGGTTCCAGATAGTAGGAAGAGCATGTGATATGGCTCGTTTGCCAAAGGTGGTGCCAGTCCTAGGCACGACAAGCAGGATGAAGTCAGATTTCCTAAGTGAAGTTGCACTGCGGGAAATGCAGATAAGGGATGTTAGGTAGCTCAGGAGTTTATGCAGAAGTAACTTAAGGGTCCAGATACCAGCATGGAGCAAGCGTCTTGCAGTGAGTGATGTCCAGCCAACAGCTGCGTACAGATCACAATTGTGAGTTCGGTATGGGGAGTTGGTGATGAACCGTAGAGCACGGTGATAAGAGGACGTTCAACTTGCTTAGGTTTGATATTGCAGAGGAGGTGTAGATTAGATCTCCGTAATCAAGTAAGGGAAGGAATGTGGCCTGAACAAGCCTGGTTCGAGTCTCAAGTGGGAAGGCAGACTTATTTCTAAAAAAGAATCCTAACCTGGCTTTGAGCCTCCTGGATAAGTTCTCAAGATGGTCATTAAAAGAGAGAGCTCGTTATCTAACCAAATACCAAGATATTTAAATTTGGAGACGACTTCCAAAGGTTCGCCTAGAGAGGTAACAACAAAGTCTTTCAGTAGGACAGGGAGGGTGATAGAGGAGGTACTAAGAGTGAAAATCATTGCCTTAGTTTTTTTAACATTGAGGAGAAGCTTGGCATTTATAAGATTATTTTCGCGTTGAGCAAAGTCAGCTTGTAGCACATCCCTAACTTCAGATAGTGCTCAGCCAGAGGTATACAGTACTGTGTCATCCACAAAGAAATGCAGGATGGAATTGGTTATCTAAGAGTCAAGATCGTTGATGTACAGTGAGGAAAGGATAGGGCCTAGAGTGGAACCTTGTGGAACTCCCCTGGCAATCGGCAAGGAGGCTGAGAATAGACCATTGGCTTTGACTTTCTGTGTCCTCCCTGCTAGATAACTGGTAAACCACTGAGCGGTGGAAGGAGTGGCACCTAATTTAGTAAGGCAAGTAACTAAAAGGTTGTGGTCAACGGTGTCAAACGCTTTACTAAGGTCTAAGAAGACTGCACCGGTAATCTTCTTGGCACCCAAAGCAGAGACCCAGTCATTAGTGACGTAAGCCAATGCTGTGATAGTGTTTTGATTAGGCCAGAAATCAGATTGTGCTGCTTTTAGAATTGAAAAGGTTTTGATATGAAGTTTTAATTGGTTGTAGATCAATTTTTCAGAAACTTTAGAGAGGATGGGCAAGATGGAGACGGGCCTATAGTTATTTAGATCGCATGGGTACCCTGATTTGAATAGGGGAAGGATGTGGGCGGATTTCCAACAAGACAGAACTGTGGCAGAAGTGATAAGAGACTGCAAATATGAAGAATGGGGGCAGTGAGATGGGCATAGCCTAGTCCTAAGAAGAAAGGTTTGAGGCAGTCATCCCCTGCACTCTTTCTGGTATCCAGGTTAAGGAGCGAATCTTCAACTTCTTTATAGTTGAGCATACGCAGCTGAAAGGGACAAGATGAGGTGAAGGGATTGGGGGTGGTGCTAGTTTGATTATTCCCACAGCCAGCATAAGGTAAGGAGTCATAGGCTAGGCCAACAGTGACAAAATGGGAATTAAGTTATTCAAGGATTTGAGAATTACTTTCAACAACCCTACCCTTGGTGAGTATCTTGGTTGGAATGGAGGGAGCAGAGGGATGTCCTTCAATAAATTTGAGTGTCCTCCAGATTTTGTGGGAATTCCCATTTGCCTGATCAAGGGTGGAGACATAGAAGTTTGCTTTGGCAGAGCAAATGCTTTTTACACAGACATTCCTAGCTGTTCTGAAGGCCTGCCAATCTGTAGGGCTCTTGATACGCCTAGCCTGAGCCCAAATCTTGTCACGGTTTGTAAGTGCTGCCTTAAGATCTGAGGCAAACCAGGAGTGAGAGGTGTTGCGCACCCTGGCTTTGATTAAGGGGGCATGCTTATTTGCCAGCATGGCAAGGTTGTTGTTAAGGACAGTGACAGCCTCATTGGCAGTTTTGGAAAGGAACAGATCTTGCCATCTGACCTTGCCCAAGTCAGATAGGAAATTTGCTGCACTGAACTTACGAAAACACCGTTTTGTTATGTGTTTGGGCTGATACTGAGCCTTAGCTTGAGATCTTATGCATACAACAACCCCGTGGTCACTCATGTCATTGTGGAAAAATGGAGATTAGGTACCTACCGTAATTCTTGATCTTCTTGGACAAGTCTCCACCACTCATTCACACTAATGGGATCTGCGCCGGAGGCACTAGGACCCAGTGGGAGCAAACTTTTTTGCTAGAGGGTCGGTGCCAGAGATGGAGCCGGAGAGCGTACCGTGAGCCTCAGCTCGTGCGGTAATGACTATCTCGGTAAGTTGACCCTCCAACCGCCTCAGTAACTTTTTTCCGAGGAGGTGCAGCGTAACTAACCTAGAAGGATAGCCTAACCAAAAACTGGACATAAGATAGTCCGGAAGACCCATATAAGAAGGGTCAACAAAGAAGTCTTCACAGCCTAAAGATTGAGGGAGTGAAGACCAAAAACAGAGGTGAGCTCGGGGGATGGTGGGTGGCAGTGTGAATGAGTGGTGGAGACTCGTCCAAGAAGATCAAGAATTACGGTAGGTATGTAACTTCCATATCTTCCTGGACAAAAAGTCTCCACCACTTATTCACACTAAAGGGAGAGAACCGAGCTAATAATCCCCCGAGAGGGCGGCAGGAGAGACCAAGAGCTCACAGTTTTAGGACAGGAGTCCATTAAGGATGGTTCTGCCAAAAGAAAGATGTCGTCTGGCATGGATATCCAGGGCATGGTGTTTGACGAATGTATGCATTGAGCTCCAGGTGGCCGCATTGCAAATATCTGCAATGGGCACATTGCGGATTTCCGCTAGGGATGCCGCGACCACTCTAGTAGAGTGAGCGTACACTCTGCCCGCCAGCTTAATCTGCGCCATGGAATAACAGTGGCGAAGGCATGCCACCAGCCATTTTGAAATACATCTGACAGCGACAGGTTGACCCAGCCGGGTCTCGCTTAAGGAAACAAACAGTTGTTGAGCTTTGCGAAAGTCTTTTGTTCTATCTAAATAGAAACGCAAAGCTCTTTTGACATCCAAGGAATGAAGAGAATGCTCTCCTTCATTTTGGAAGTTCACAAAGTAAGTAGGAAGGACCAAAGGTTGGTTTAGATGGAATTCTGAAACAACCTTAGGGAGAAACTTAGGATGGGCCCTAAGAACTACGTTGACTTTATGAAACACAGTATACGGAGGGTCTGTGACCAAGGCATGTATCTCAGAGACCCCGCGGGCTGAGGTAATGGCCACTAGGAAGGCCGTTTTCCAAGTGAGAAATTTTAACTCACAGGTAGCTAGAGGCTCGAAAGGTTTTCGAGTGAGCATGTCTAGCACAAGATTAATGTCCCAGGCTGCGACTGGATGTCTTATAGGAGGTCTGGTATGCAGAATTCTCTTAAGAAACCTCTTAACCACAGGTAACTGAGCCAGTGACAAGGAAAGTACTGGCTCATGATAAGCTGAAATGGCACAAAGGTGAACCTTAACTGTAGAGTATTGCAGACCTGAATTTGAGAGGTCTAAAAGGTACTCTAGAACTTTATCTGGTGGGCAGGAAAAAGGATTCAAAGAGGATTTTGCACACCAGAGCGAAAAACGCTTCCATTTGGCTGTGTAAGTTTTCCAAGTGGCTGGCTTGCATGCAGCCAGAAGAATATCTGAAACTCTATGGGAGACATTGAACCTGTTCACTTCTATCTCTTCAGGAGCCAAGCGTGAAGGTGAAGGAATCTCAGACTGGGATGGACCATAGGCCCCTGAGTCAGAAGGTTCATCTGAAGGGGAAGCGGTTTCGGAGGAGTTTCCGACATACTGTTGAGTAGTGGAAACCATATCTGTCGAGGCCAGAAGGGAGCAATGAGGATCATTTTGTCCCCCTGGGACTTGAATTTGAGAAGTACTATCTGAATTAGAG
The DNA here is from genome assembly GCA_016271365.2 of Neoceratodus forsteri. Lineage (NCBI taxonomy): Eukaryota > Metazoa > Chordata > Ceratodontiformes > Ceratodontidae > Neoceratodus > Neoceratodus forsteri. The sequence continues at coordinate 939,202,264 of CM028136.1, read as the reverse complement.
GAAGAGGCAGAAAGGCGTATAGAAAGAGTTTTGTCCACCGCAGCCTGAACGCATCCTGACAGAAAATGCCAGGCCCTGGATTTCTGGAGCAGAAGAGAGGCAGTTTTGTGTTGAGTGGGGATGCAAAATGGTCTAGGTCTGGAATTTCCCACTCTGCGAATAGTGACTGAGCTATGGCTGAGTCGAGAGACCATTCGTGAGGATCTGTCTCTGTTCTGCTGAGAGGGTATGCCAGTTCGTTCTGCACCCCCGGCAGGTAGACCGCATGAATTAGAGCCTTGTGCTCTAAGCACCATTCCCACACCCTCACTGCTTCCCTGCATAAGGGGTAAGAGTGAGCACTGCCCTGCTTGTTGATGTAATGCATCACTGCTTTGTTTGTCCGTTTGAAGGAGAATGTTCTTTTGACAGAGAATGTTCTTCAAAGCCCGGACTGCATAAAGGACTGCTCTCATTTCTAAGACATTTATGTGAAGCTGGGACTCGTTCTGGGTCCACGTACCTTGGGTGTAGAGATTCTGACAGTGAGCTCCCTACCCCATCAGGGACGTGTCTGTGGTAATAGAAATCTGATGATCCATAGGAGCAAAGGGATACCCTTCCAGAAGATTGTCCTCTTGCGACCACCAGGTGAGTGATCTCTTCAGAGGTTCTGTCATCTTGATGAGAAAGGACTGAGGGTGAGTGGTAGGGGACCACTGAGTACTGAGCATCCATTGAGAGGTTCTCATGTGGAGGCGTGCTAGGGGTACAGTGAACACCGAGGATGCCATGAGACCTAGCATCCGTTGCATCGAGACAGCTGAAACCGAGCTGCTCTCTCTGATGTATCAGGCCATCTGAAGGATATCACTCCTCCTGTCTTCTGGAAGAAATGCTTTCGTACAGGTGGTATCCAGAAGAGGTCCTATGAAAAGGAGCCTCTTGGAGGGCCGCAGCTGCGATTTTTTGAGGTTTAGCAGGACTTCCATGGACATGAGAAAGTGTGAAGCCGTGGCTACGGCATCTAGAGTTCCCTGCCTGGAAGGACTTGCTAGAAGCCACTTGTCCAGATATGGGAACACCTATATTCCGATTTTCCTGAAATGCACTGCGAGAATTGCATAACACTTTGTAAAAACTCGTGACGTTGAGGATAGCCCAAAGGGCAGGACTCTGAACTGATAATGCCGTCCCAAAGCCACAAACCTTAGGTATTTGTGATGCTTTGGGTGAATAGGAATGTGCTGGTAAGCATCCTGCATGTCCAGGGAGGCTAACCAGTTGTGTTGATGAAGCAAAGATAACAGGGTTCCTAGTGATATCATTTTGAATTTCTCTTTGGGAAGAAATTTGTTTAATTTTCTGAGGTCCAAAATGGGGCACATGCCCCTGGGCTTCTTTGGAACCACAAAGTAATGGGAGTAGAACCCTGTGTTCTGTTGATCCAGTGGAACTACTTCCACTGCCCTGTTGATCAGAAGGCCTTGTATCTCGGAGGCAAGAAGTTCTGACTGAAGAACTGACAGCCTGGGCTGTCGTCTGGGGGGACGATCCGGAGGGGTCTCTAAAAGATTGAGGGAATACCCCTCGAGGATTATCTGGAGGACCCATTTGTCCAAGGTTATGAACTTCCACTGATTGTAGAAGTGAGTCGGACGACCTCCCACCGCTGAGGAAGAGTCCCCCTCGGGCAGCTGAGGTGGGACTTGGGCCAACAACTCAGAAGGCGGCACTGGCGCTTTGGATCCTTGCGCCTTCTGCTGCATTTTCTTTTGAGGCTAAGGGGCTTGGTTTTTATTAAAACCTCCCCTGCCTTTGCCTCGAAAGGACTGACGGTTATGAAACTGGCGTTTGTTAACACCCCCCCGTGAGGGAGGAGGTAGAGACAATTTAATGGCTGACCTTGTCTTTTGTGTGGCCTCTAGAGCCAGTTCTATGTGAGGGCCAAAGAGATACACACCATCGAAAGGCAACGCCATGACCTGTTGCTGGGCATCATTTGTGAAACCAGAAGTGCGCAGCCAGGAATGACAGCGGGTACAAATGCCCGCCGCCGCTGCTCAGGGTGCAGTATCAAAGGCGTCCATAGCTGCTTTAACCTTCTGGTTGTTGGACTCGATACCCCGGTTATGGTTTGAAGAAGCTCTGAATTAATGTCCAACTCCGGTAGAGCTTCAACCATTTGTTTGAGCGAATGCCAAAGAATATACTTATATTGAGAGAAATAGCCTTGGTAGCTGGCAATATGCATACCTAGGGTGGAAGCAGCAAAGACTCTCTTACCAAAAGTGTCTATCTTACGAGATTCTTTGTTAATAGGTCGAGCTGTAGTAGTCTGGGGAAGAACAACCTTATCATTCTCTGCCAAGACTACAATAGGATCCGCAAAGGCTTGGGATGCCAAAATGGGTCGATCCTTGGGAGTAGCATATTTCCTATCTATGGACTTAGCCACAGAAGGAATAAGAGCAAGATTATTCCATACCATTTGAGAAAGCGTCTCAAAGGAGGGCTGTACCGGAGGAGTCAAATCCATAGGGCTCTCCTGAACGTGGAGGTATTGAAGTCTTAACAGTTTCCCAGGATCGATATCTGTAGTCTGGAGAGAAAGAGTGGAATTCAAGTTTTTCAGCAGAGACTTAAATGACAGGTCCTCGACCACAGGCTCTGCAGCAGGATTAGATCCTGTTCCTTCCACATCATCACCCAGTCTAAGGACTGGGTCAGGCTCGATGTCATCTCCTGGCAGTCGAGGAGGGACTGTATGGACAGGAAAAGAGTGAAAATCAGAAGGAAATGAAGAAGGGAAAGGATTCAAAGAAGATGAGCCCTAAAGACTGGATGACGCCCAAACAGGCCTCGCGCCAAGAGGAGCACGCCAGAAGAGCCACACATGGCACCGAGAATTCCGCACAGCTACCGAGGACTGCGCCGATGAAACGACGTACCAACAACCCCAATGACGTCGAAGACGGCGCCGAGCGCATCATCAACGCTGAAGGCATCGAAAACATCCCAAGGCTCCGAAAAACAGGATTTGAGGAGAAAGAAGGATGAATACCAGGAGATAGTGGCATCGGTGTGGCCCCCTGCACCACAGCTGTGTGAGGGGGGAAAATACCTAAGTGCGGAGTCGACGGCGCCGCGCGACTAGGAAGGCTCAACCACCCTACCTTATCTCCCGAAAAGCCCGAAGGACCCTGAGTGACCGGGCCAGGCAGCTGGACCAACCTCCAAGCCAATTGCTCCATAAGAGCAGCCCACTGATGAAACTGCTCATCTGAAGACCTACCAGAGGGCGGGTAGGGCTCGATGTCAAGACGCCGCCACCAGAAACAGAAACCAGCGACTCCGAAGGAGGACGACAACAACCCCAATAACCCGACCGTCTGGCAACGGACATATCAGGGGTGACCTCGCGATGCCTTCTCTCTTTTGACCTGTGGGCCAAAGAAGAGCTTGAGGCGAACGGTGCTGCGAGTGCGACCATTTACTTTTATGCTTTCAAAGGGGCAGCCCACCCCCTTGGGCACTGGACTGTCCGTTGTCAGACCCCCCCCTCCAGAGAAGGCGGCGGACCGGACCCAGCCCAGCTGACTGAACAGCTTTCATACGAAGTCTCCCTACCGTCACCTGACCCGCTCATGGTCGACTCCATCAATGTACGCTGAGACTTCTTCCTTAATAAGAATAAATAAACTAAGTGGTACTTTATTTGAGATATTATTACAAAACAATAAAACTGAAAACTATGCTACTAGTTTGAAGTTTGACTCCCGGTGGGCGAGCGTAGTCGTCACTGAAGTGCACTCGATGGCGGCAAAAAAGAACTGAGGCAGTTGGAGGGTCGACGCCGAGATAGTCATTACCACACGAGCTGAGTCTCACGGTGCCACTCCTCACGGCTCCATCTCTGGTGCCGACCCTCTAGAAAAAAAGTTTGCTCCTGCTGGGTCCTAGTGCCTCCAGCGCAGATCCCATTAGTGTGAATGAGTGGTGGAGACTTTATGTCCAGGAAGATCTACCGAGTGTAAAATTTTATGAGGATGAGTGGTTAATATAACATCCAGGAGGGAGCTACTGGCAATGTTCGAGGTATTGTTCCTTGTGGGTTCACTAACTGTACAAGGCCAAGCTCATCACAGAGAGAGAGATTTAAGGCAGTGTGATTTGGGGATAAGCCAATCCATACAGAAATCCCCTAACACTATTATTTCAGTGTTGGCAGCAGTGGTTAGGGATTTCAGTATATTAAAAATATCAGCTCCACCAGCCGGAGGCCTATAGCCACCTATAATAGCAATGTATTCCGTGGAAGGAAGGTGAAGCTTCAGCGAAACAATCTCATATTCCTTAGGTTTAGACTTACAGAAGATATCAGTAACAGAATACTTGGTTTTAGAAAAGACTACCACCCGCCCCGGATTCCCTATCTTCCCTGAATAGTTTGTAGCCCGGCAGGGTACTTTGTTGGTCTGTAGTAACCTTTTTAAGGCACGACTCAGTAATAATGATAAGATCTGGGTTAGTATGTACAGCCCATGTTTGTAGTTGGTCAAGTTTTTCCATCAAGGGTCCAACATCAGCTGCAACGCCGGCCACCTCCAGGCAATGCCTCTGGCTAGCCAGATTTACCATTCTGGGTACCCAGTGTTGTGTGACTGTTAGATGGGGACTAAGAATGCATGCAATAACTGAACTAAATTAGATAGCTAATCATTTGCCTAGATTCATGCCCCTTCCTTGTTCACTGTCCCCAATTAACCTGATTGTCTTGTTTTACGCATAATCTGGCTAGTGTGCTTATTATTAGTTGGTTTACTGCATTAAGATTGTACTGCTGCATTGCTAACCTTATTTTCCAGGGGGTCTCCAAAGAAGTTTCTGCAGGTCCAGCCCTGGTGGTAAGTGAGAAGGGTGTGAGCACATTATTACTGTTTCCTACTGACTGAAAATTTACCACTGTGTTAAATATTAGGCCACTAGGAGGGTTGGTGGGTGGTTATAGCTTCCCAGGGGGCTATACCAGAGCGTATAAGCAACCCCAATACCATTCCTCTGGGTGAAGGCACCTTGTTACCAAACCCAGGCCTCTTAACCTGTGTATAGCCATACAGGCAAGGGTAGTAGCCCTTAGAACAGTGCCGCCTAGGGGTTACATATGCTCTACTACTGCACTACTGTTTAACATCTTGTACATAGTACTCAATTTCTGTGTCTGCAATATCACAGTTGTCTTATTTAGTCTCTGAACTACTGTGCCTGTTACTTGTTTATTATTTCCTTTGTCCCCCTGTCCCTCCCAGATGCACCTAGAAAATTAAATTTGGCTCTGTGTGCCTTTCCTGGTTACCAATTTCTAAATAAATTGAAAAGAATAAATCTTACCCACTACAGAAATCAGGCTGACCAGACACCAGATTCCTAGGTCATTCTTACTGCCACTCTAATGTAGTAGCACCATGTTGTCATCTGCTGTATTATCCTGTGTATCTCCATTATGTAAGTGTCCCTTTCACCTAGGATGGACCTGGAAACGTGCTCTGTAGCTCACTGTACCTTCCTGGCCATTTCTTTTAAATAAACTGGGGTGGGCACGTTCAAGATACAAGTTAGTTAATGCTGCTGCAACTTATTAATGGAATATAAAACAGTAACTGAAGAAGGTCCGTTAAAGAAATAGTAATGGAAAAAAAAAATCACTTGCTGACAGAAAAGTTAGAGAGCCATCTACCAACTAGGACAGGGTGAAAAAGACTGGGGGAGTTTGGGATGTGGCGTGTCCTAAAGTTTTCTCTTAGAATCTGCTGACTGCCTATAGAAACAGACATAAAACACAGGCTGGGATACAGTGTGTTCATAAGTTGCTACAGAAACCCAAATTTCTTCCCTTCCTTTCCTATTACTCCAATAATTCACTGGGATGGAAATTAGTGATGCAGTATTATCCACAGCTATACATTTTAAACAGCTTGTAATGAGACGGAACTAACCGACCAAGGCCACCGGAGCACCGTCTAGGTGCTCCACCAACTGAAATACCTGGCCCACTAGGCTAGCGGTATCTCTGTCTCAAACTAAAATCCTGCAGCCAGAACAACTGAGATGGTGAGATTACTGTTTTTACTGGTGCAATACTAGCCACTGCTCAGCATCTGAAATAACCTGTAGTACTGAAAAAAAAATACCGTGACCTAACTTGGAATTACACCCAGGCTTCCAGAATACCAACCCAGAGCTCTACGAACTTTTTAACGCTTTCATCATGACCATACTTGCAAAAAAAATGTACTGCAAACTCCAAAAAGGAAAACAAACAGTACAAAGAATATTGAGTACATTTTAATAGCAGAACACATAATGTTTGCGAAAACACCCACTGAAGTAGAGACCTGTGCTGAAAGGTTCAGAGTCAGCAATACAAAATGCAACTAACAGATTTAACTGCAGGTAGCACAGATTAAACCACCAGGAGCATTTGGCTCTCACTAGAATGACATACCATTTTCACAGTGGGCTATACAGTGATGAAAGGCCATCAGAATTATACTGACTGCAGTCTCTCTTGCAGTGTCTCTTTACCGTAAGTACAAAATCAGCACAGTTCCAAGTTCATTAATCCTAACACTGGCAGGCATGCTTTTTTTTTTTTTTTTTTTTTTACTATTAATTTATTTCTTTAGGGGGCCCTGCCTTAACTCGTGAACATACAAGATGTATCTGTTTGGAGCTCATGCTTTAAGGCATTTGAGTCTTAAAAGGTTCTATGTCATAATAGCAAAACTAACAGCAAGTGCACGTCGCCGAAAACCACAAACGGCAATGTGTACTAATACCACCACGGAAACAACAGCGAGCGGCTGCTAAATTTATCCACAGCTGACAATATATGTACCTACTTTTTATGCAGGGGCTATGCTCCCCCCCCCCTGAAATTTATATAACCAACTTCAGGGGGGCACATTTCAAGGAGGGGAGAAACTCAAAGGGGGATGCAACTTAGGGAGGGGGAGAACAGTGGCAGAGGATAAACCCAGGGGGACAGGACCGCAAACAAACAAAAAAAAAAATCACCCTCCCCCAAACAAAACATAACAGTACACCGCCATGCCAGTTCCGAACCCAGGTCACCGCCATCAGTGGCTGTAACTCTAGCCACCACACCACAGGAGTGGCTCAGAACTGGCCTGCTAAACAGCACCCCATAACCCTACACAGATCACTCGCCTCGCTATACTCTATACTTGCCATTTCGATAGTCCCTCAGCCTTCGCTATTAAATGACGGTCGCTCCTCTCAACCCTCGCTATTAAATAACGGTCGCTCCTCTCACAGGCGCTCAAACTGAATTGCTCAAAAACGAGTTTCTCAATTTGAGATGCCCACATAACAGGATACCATCTTAAAATACTCCTTTTCGTATATAATTCTGCCATAACAGTACTACTCTCTGTACTGCATTACTTTCTGCATAAGAAAAACTCCTACCCCCCCCAGTCAGCCCCAAAATATATCTGGCATCACCCTCCCCGTAACCTTGACTCTAACTCCCTACTCCATGACTTATTCCAGGAAGACTGGTCTATGTACTCAGCCCTCAACGTCAACTCTGCTCTCCAGTTTTTCTCAGATACATTAACCAGTATCTGGAATTTTCATGCCCCCCAAAAAAAAGGCATGAGTAAAGTGCCGGCATCTCCTTTGGATAACCCCAGACCTCCTCTCCCTCTGCAGAGCCCGTGACAAACTGTGGTCTAACTTCAAGGCCTCACATCTACCGTCAGACTTTCTGTTCTACAGGGCCCACAGAAATGCCTGCACCCAGGCCGTTAGAAAAGCTAAGTTCAACTATTTTAAATCTCAGCTTCCGGCGAGATCCAGATCCCCAGCCTATTTTTGGAATGTCTCTCTGCAATCTCTTCATCCCCCGCAATCCTAAAAGTCAATGTGTGACAGTCTCTGACCCTGCCTCTATCGCTGAGACCTTCAACAACTTCTTTACCACCTGCGCCCTCTCCAGTCATCCCTGCCCCCCTCCACAGTTTATCCCCCATCTCCTCTAAAGAGGTTTACTAGGCACTTATGTCGCTCAGCTCCACAAAATCTAGTCCAGACGGCCTCCACCCTCAAAATGCTGCATACTTCTGCCCCTGCCATTGCTGCCCCCCTTGCTCACCTCCTAAATCTTTCCCTCACTACATGCTCCGTCCCCTCAGATTGGAAACTGGTCAACATGCTCCCCTTACACAAGGGAGGGGTTCCCACCTCACCCAGCAATTACAGACCCATATCTCTCCTACCTGATCTAACCAAACACCAGGATCCCTAATCTACTTACAGCTCCTGGAACACCTAACCTCTACCGAAAGTCTCTCTCCCTACCAGTCCAGTTTCAGAAAACTGCACTCCGCAGTCTCCTCCCTGCTCCGTGTCAATGACTCAATCCAAACAGCTATAAACAAGGGCCATGTCACTGCAGCCATTTTCATTGACCTAGCTAGGACCTTTGACTCTGTCTCTCACTCCCTCTTCATCCGAAAACCTCACTCCTGTGGCCTGGATCCATCTGCTGCCAACTGGTTCAGTTCGTACCTTCACCTGCGGCAGCAAACCTTCCACATTGGGTGCATGCTGTCCCCTCTCCCTCCATCAAAGCTGGCGTCCCACAGGGTTCTATATTGGGCTCTATTCTCTTCTCCATGTTCATAAATAACCTCCCCTCTATCTGCTCCCCCTCAAGCATCCATATGTATGCAGACAACTCTGTGCTTTACCTCTCTGGCCCCTCCGCCTTGAATGTCATAACCCCCCTTCAGCATGACTTCAGCAAAGAGCAGGAATGGTTCCAACAAAACCAGCTTAAACTAAATGAAAATAAAACAGCTCAAGACAAAGAAGATCCAAATCCCACAACCCTCCCACTTTCACCACCTTAAACGGCTCGTACCTCTGCAGTCTGTCAGCTCAATCAAATACCACGGGGCTTGGCTGGATAGCAACCTCAACTTTTCAGTCCACATCGATGCCATCTGCTCCAAGCTCCGCCCTAGACTCAGAGACCTCTACTGACACAAAGACTGCCTCCCTCTCTCTACTCGCAAAGACCTAGTCATCAAAATCATCCTCCTCGTAACAGAGTACGCAGATATTGTCTACGGATCTGCTCCTGCTACCTCACTAGCAAGACATGATATTCTACTCAATTCATTTTGCTGTTTTGCCACCTCCCCCCCCACCCACCACTGTACCCTCTACTCCTCACTCTCCCTATTACCTCTACCTTCTAGGTGCCAGCTACACAGCCTTGCCTTCATCAGCAAATTCTGGTTCACCACTCTCCCCTACTACCTCAACTCCTGTCTATCCCCAGTTAGCTCCTCCACGTACTCCCTTCATTCCAGGGATGCTCGAATATTCTCCCTTCCACATCAAGTTAGCACCCAGTATGGATGCTGACCATCGAGCAGACACGAAAGACCATTAGGCCTCCTCTGCTGGCATTTCAGTATGTTAGTATCCTCCGTCACACTCAGGACAAGCTGCTTTCTCCTACTGTTTTCCTCATCTCTGGAATCAACTCCTTAGGGACACCCGCCACGCTACAACCTCCTCTGCCCTCAAATCCCTGTTCCACGCCTCACCTGCACCCTCTTGCACCTGCCCCTATCCACCCACACCCCTCCTCCACTCCTCCCTCTGGCTCTGCATCGATTACCTAATTGGGATTCCACTCCTCCTTGATTCCATCCTCCTTCCGACTGTATTATTTCTCACCTCACTAACACGCACTAACTTCCACTGGCCCCTTCACACTTGTGGTATTCCTCCCCCCTCCAAAAGGCTCTGTATATAGCTGATAAATGGTGGACTTTATGTATTTACTGTTTTATTCTGTACTACCCATGTTGCTATTGTAATTTGCAGTAATTAACCCATTTTGCTGTTGTAATGTGCCTGTTATTTTTTGCCTCTGTGTATCTCATATATTTTACAGTTTTTAATTTGTACCATCTGTGTTCCTCCCCTGTATATGTTTTCTTCCCCTGGTCGCACCTGGAACCGAGCCTGGGCTCAGTGTGCCTTTCCTGGTTACCAACTTTTAAATAAACTAAATAAATAAACTCTAGTTCTACAGTGGACAGAATGCTGCAATCTACATCAGAAGCAGAGAATTCAGCTACGTAAAGCAAGAAGCCTGAACCACATGGTAGATAAGAGTTGGGGGGCCATAGAGGAATCAGGGTTGTACATCTGCGGAGGCCATAAATGCAAACCTACAGCAACTGTGCCACACAGCTGCAGCCACGGACAAAAAGCTTGACATTTATGTGACCCCCCTTAACTCTGTTGAAAACGGTCTGGATATTACTGCCATACCAGCTGAATCAGCAGCATCAGCAGGCAAAGCCCTACAATCCTCCACCCTACTTTTTTTTAATCAGAACGCTCAGCTCTGGATCTTTTTAGAGTACCTCAAAAACCAGGTTGGGGCAAACAATTTCCAGGTTGTTTGGATTGCCGGAAGAAGTCAAGGGTAATTGCCCCTTACCTGTTTTTTTGCTCCTAGCTGGTTGCTGGAGGTTCTGGTCTTAGATCTGGAGAGTGAAGCATTTAGTATTTAAAAAAAAAAAATGTGTGTGGCATAACCCCAACAGAGGTAGTTGCTGGTACATAATAGGACTGGCAGAACTCAGTAAAGTTCTGATCCTTATTAAGTAAAAACTGGAACGAGGGGAGGGGGGGTCTGATTAGTTCTAATTATTTATAAATATTTGAAGGAATGTTATAAAATGCATTAAAGGGTCAAACTCTCTAATATGTAATACAGAGGCCTAAAGGAAGCAATTTAATTCATTATTTGTAAAAGAAGTACAGTAAAACTGCTAAAGCAAAGCAGTTAATAGCTCCTTCATGGCTGGCCTGCTTGGGCCCGTGAGTGTGCTGGGAGAAAGAGAGACAGATGCAAGTACCTAATACCATACCTACAGTACCACTAACCAGAGACAAAGCGATGGGGGGACAGACACAAGTAATTAATACCATACTTATTGTTCCACCAATCAATATCAATATCAAGCAGCTAAGATATTGTTGTATTAATGCTGGATGGGTATATCATGATGGATGCTCTAGAGCAGACCAGGCACCCCAAAAATGGCTAAGGAATGAACAAATGAGCAGCAGTAACAGCCCACCCACCCTACCCATGTGATGCATCTGCATTGCATGTCCCAGTGCATTGTGGTACAGTACACTACCTGGTTCAACAGGTGGTAGTGTTTTCTATTACTGTTTCTACTCAGCAGAACAACATCTTTTAAAGAAGAAATGAAACATATCATCTTACTGACCACCATCCAGGCAGTGAGTCACGTCAGTCAAGTACAGTGCACAGTCAATAATCAAACAGTTTGCCCCTGTTGTGCACCTGACGACACACAATAATTCATCCTTCCTAGTTCCAAGAAACAAGCTGTCAGTACCAAGTACATTACGTATATAATATAAAATATAATGTCAGTCCAGATAGTTACTGTAAGCGAGATGTAGTATTACATCATACTACAAACAATGAATGAATGAATTTAGTAAAATTTTTCTCTACAAAGTAATCACAGCCAAATAAAGTTATGAAGGGATGTGAAAAAATATTTATTATCCAAAGAAGAGCATTCAGGATTCAGTTAAGTCATCTGCTGTAAGAAAATTAAAACAGTAACTATACAATTAGCATCATACTACAGTACTGTCAGGTGGTAAAATAATATATATTTTTTACGCAGTTGCTGACAAGTGGTAATAGGCAGCAGTACCTACCTTGCAGGTCAGACAAGCAGTACTACTGAGTAAGTTTGGGACATGAAATGCAGTTGCTTGCTGTATTATATGGACTTGGGACCCACTGATGTTATTATTTTTTAATGCGTCTCTGCTCACTGTGTTCATTCTTGTAATCCTGACCAGGCCTGTCCTGACCTGACTTGTTGCCACTATCCCATGTGTGCCTCATTATATATTTTAATATGTCCCCCGGGGCCACTCATTGCTGTATGAGTGGTTTCACGCGTCTCTGGCTGGAGCGAGAACAGCGAAGCTGAGTTGTTCTGGCTCAAGCCGAAGGCAAGTGAGCCCACTCTAATACAGGAACGAGTGGCAACGGGGGATGTATTAATATATTATTGATTGAGAGCAATCAATAATACATATATTTTTTTTTAAAAACTGTTCCCAAAACGTTCCCTCGCTCTATGATAAGTAGACCCTATTCACAAACAGGAACAATGGGAGAAACTGTTTCACGGATAGTGCCTGCTCAAAGTCAGTATGCAAATGTTTCATTCAGGTATCATATTTGAAATTAAAGTGAGGAATGTTAACTTCTCAGAAATGTCAAATGCTCATCATTTTCCGGTGACAAACAGGATCTTGCATCCGCAATAACCAGCTGAACTAAACAACTGCGCTGAACGCACGTTAGTCAGAGGGCAATTCATGTACGTCATTGAAATTTGTACTGAAACAGGCCACATATTTTATTTTGATTTCCAGTATTTCAAAGGATCAGCATTCCAGTTAATAGTGGGCTCTGCAAGATACATCTCAACAATGGTCTGTGCTGAGGCTGTGTTAGAAGAAGTGGATGAAGATGTTACCATGACATCTTGTAAGTGACTCCAGAGATCTAAAGCTGAACCATGTGATTGTGGTGGGACAGTGCTATTCTTGAATGGCTGTGCAGAAGATCATGCCACAGTGGCCGAAAAGGAAGAGGAAAAAACTGCTGGAACACCAAAGAAGGGGCCATCTTATGCTGTGCTGTGTTGTGATGAAAATTCCATATCTGATGCTATATTCCATTCCATGACAGCATGCACTTCATTTATTTCTTTTTATCTTGAAAGAAGTGTCTTTATAATTCAATAGTTGCTTTAATTTTTATCATGAGTCAAAGACTGTTGCTTTAACATAGTGCTCAGACTGAAGCATGTTATGTAGTTTTTCATCTTCATCAACTTTTTTTTTTATACGAAGTCTGGTTTTATCTCTTTGTATTGTTGTGGGCAACCTGTTTGTGTCAGCATCACTGGCTGCATGTGTAACGGAACTGTCCATATTCTCTAAATTTTCAATCACAAAGATGCAGTGTGCACATTTACGGAACCCAACAAACTGAAAATACAGGTTACTCACCTGTAACAGGAGTTCTAGGAATGGTATATGTTGTTCATCCACACTCATTGGCAGGTATCCTTGCCGCTTTAAATCTTGCCGGAAGGTCTTCAAGCTTGCTCCTCCCACCCACCCGGTGGTATAACTCGGCTCCGCCCATGGCGCCAGATCTGGCCCGCTGGAAGCTCAGGTTGTGCGTCAAGCCGGGAGTGTTTGTATCGTAGGATGAACAACATACCATTCTAGAACTCCTGTTACAGGTGAGTAACCTGTATTTTAGGACATGGATATGTTGTTCATCCACACTCATTGGCAGACTCCTAGCAGTTCTCCGGAGGAGGGAGGCAAAGACGCACACCCCAATACTTACTTGGGAAAGAGACTGGAGAACCGAGGCCCCAAAACCAGCATTCCAGCGTGACTCAAGGTCGATGTGGTAGTGGGTAATGAAGGTGTTTGCTGACTTCCAGGTAGCAGCCCTGCAGATTTCCTGGATAGGGACGTCCCTGGAAGCAGCCACCGTTGCAGAAGTATGGCGGGTAGAATGAGCTCTTATCCCTCTGGGAGGCTCCATGCCCGCCAACTTATAGCAGAGATCTATGCAGGAAGTGACCCACCTGCTTATCGTCCGCTTGGCTGCAGGTCTGCAGATGTGCTTCAGCGTAGGTGACAAACAGCTGGCGAACCTCTCCCGAATTTCAGCCGTAGCTCTTTGTAATAGGCGCCCTTCTAGGGTCCAAGTATGGAGCCTATATTCGCCTCCGAGGTGTGATTGGGGTAGAACACCGCAGAGTCAACACCTGGTTAAGGTGAAACTCGACACCACCTTCAGAAGGAATTTCGGTGGGGCGCAGGACAACCTAGTCCCTGTGGAAGACCAGGTAAGGAGACTCCATGGAAAGCGCCTGGAGCTCTCCCATCCTTCTGGCTGACGGAAGCCACCAAGAAGGCGGTCTTCCACGACAGGTGAGAGAGCACACCTGTGCATAGGTTCGAATGGCTTGCCCATGAGCTTTGCCAGTACCAGCAGTAGATCCCACTGAGGTGGTGGTTCCGACTGGAGGGGAAATGTGATCAAGGCCTTTGAAAAGCCGCCAGATCACCTTCTCCTTGCAACCGACTGCTTCCTGCCCGCCTGTAAGCAGAGATGGCTGCCAGGTGCACCCTTAGGGTCGCCGACCTAAGCCCTTGATTAGAAAGGGACCATAAATAGTCCAAGATGCTTGCCAAGGAACAGGAGGAAGGGTCCAAGCCCTTGCCTGACACCAAATGGAAAACCTTTTCCATTTGAAGGCATAGCATTTTCTGGTCGACTCCTACGGACGCCTCAACTACATTGAGGACCTCGTCGGAAAGACCCAAGGCCTGGAACTCTAGCCGCTCAGGAACCAGGCCGCCAGGTGCAGGGATTGAAGGTCCGGATGGAACACCTTCCCTGATTGACTGAGACAGGTCCGGGCGAGCTGGAAGCTGCCGCGGAGTCCTGGAGCTGAGACTGAGGAGATCTGGTACCAGAACTGGCGAGGCCAGTCTGGGGCTATCAGAATCACCTCGCCTTGTCCCTCCTCTTGAGAAGCACCTTGTGGATCAAGGGAAATGGGGGAAAGGCGTAAAAGAGGCCCGGGGTCCACTGCCTCGAGAAGGCATCCCCCTGCAGCGAGCCCTGCTGAGGGGGGCGGGCATGGAACAGTCTCAGCTTCGCGTTCTCCCTGGAGGCGAACAGGTCCACCTGAGGTGTGCCCCAATGGGAGAACAGATGCTGTACTACCTCCGGCAGGAGAGACCACTCGTGGGATGCAGCCCCTATCCGGCAGGGCATCGGCCAGGGTGTTGGAGGCTCCTGCCACATGAATGGCTAGGAGATCCACCTCCAGGCTGCGCGACGAGTGACCAAATGCGAGAGCTCCTTGCATAGAAGCATGGAGCGCCCCCCCTGGCGGTTTAGATAGAACATGGTCGTGGTATTGTCCGTCTGACTCGGACCACTTGACCCCGGAGGACCGAGACAAAGGCGGTGAGAGCTAGGCGGACCGCTCGAGCTCCAGCAGGTTGATGGGCATCGGGACTCGGGGACCAGAGGCCATGAGTCCGGTGTTCCCCAGATGGGCACCCCAACCCATCAGAGAGGCATCAGTTGATAGAGAGACCGCTGCCTCGGGCGGACGAACGGGATGCCCTCCTGCAAATGATCTGGAACGGTCCACCACTGGAGAGCTGCCCACATCCCTCGTGTCACCGGCTACAAGCTGGTCCAAAGGATCGCAGCGCTGTGACCACTGGCTGGCCAGTCCCCATTGAAGGGACGCATGTTCCAGGCGCCCAACGGACCACGCTGGTGCAGGCCGCCATGAGACCCAGGAGGCGCAGGAAGTCCCGGCAGGCGCAATTGCCCAACCAGAAATGATCGGGCAAGGAGGAAAGAACCCGGCCCTGTCCGCCGGGAGCAGCTCTGGCTCAAGAGAGTCGAGCTGCGCCCCGATGAATAGAATCACCTGCTTTGGCTCGAGTTCTGACTTGGCCTCGTTGATAAGGAGGCCCAGTTGAGAGCAGACCTGGAGGGCCAGATCTCTGGACCACTCCGCCTCCTTCCTGGAGGGAGCTGCTATCAGCCAGTCGTCCAGGTAAGGGTACACCCGGACCCCTGGGCGCCACAGGAATGCTGTCACCACTGCCATGCATTTGGTGAAGACCCTGGGAGCTGGAGACAAGCCGAAGGGCATGGCTTGGAACTCGAAAAGGGATCCTTCCGCTCGGAAGCGAAGGAATCTCTGGTGAGGACGGACGGATAGGGACGTGAAAACGCTGGCCCTGCAAGTCCAGAGCAGAACCACACGCCGCATTCCAAGGATGGTATTATCTGAGCCAGAGTGACCATCCTGAAGGTTCGAGACCTTAGGAACTTGTTTAGGTCGTAGGTCGAGAATGGGGCCAGCCCCCGTCTGCTTCAGAACCAGGAAGTACCTGGACACAAACCCTGGGTCTGAAGGAGGGTCCGCCACCTCTTATCACCTCCTTCTGGAGGAGGAGAACGATGTCGGCTCGACGAGCCGCCAGTGAGCTGGGACTCGAAGCCCCGAGGCGGCGGCTCTGAAGGGTGGTGCCTGCTCGAATTCTAGAGGCAGGCCTCTTCCCACCACCTCCAAGACCCACCTGTCCGTGGTAACAGGGACCAGGCGGAACGGAAGTGCCGGAGCCGCCCCCATGGGGACCCAGGGTAAGGTGACGGAATGGGGCGACACCCCCAGCCCGCCACTGGGCAGGCTTGGAGGAGGGACCGGAGGGACCTCCTGGGCCTTTCCTCCTGCCTCCTGTTAGAGGAAGCGCGGCTTGGGTTTGGGATGCCAAGGCCGAGCCTGCTGGCCCTGACGTTGCTGGGCGGGCGCGCCAGGGCACAGAAGGACGTAAAGGGCTTAGGCTGTGGTTTGCGGCCTTTGTCCTTCTGAGCGGAAGAGACCGAGTCCAAGTAGCATTGGACTTCTCAATCCTCTGCAGGTGACCTTCCACCCCAGGGTCAAGAGGTCAGTCCCCAAAAGGGAACATCCGCCAACATTGCTGGGTATCCAGTAAAGGTGGATATCCTCAGCCAACTTCTCGACCTTGCATAGCCACTGCGGCCGCCACCGATCTGGCACATGAGTCCACTATATCCAAAGCAGTCTGGAGCTGCTGTTTGGCCACTGCCCTGCCCTGGTCCCACACCTGCTTAACCGCAGTCTGCAGATCGGCGGGAAGATAAGGGATGACCTCATCCAGGAGCCCAACAGGGCATGAGAGAAAAATGTGCCATGAGGGCAGCCGAACTGGCCTACCAAGGCCTAGAGAGGACGCAGCATAGACTTTTCACCGACGTAGTCCAATTTCTGGACCTTGTCAGGAGGTTTGTCCACATCCCTGGCGTTGCCGGGCGCCGCCTGAAAACGGCTTGTCGGTAACCAACCCTCAGCAGAGGGTGTTCAAAAAACGGACAAGGAACCGGGGACCGCATACTTCCTGGCCATCCTGGCCAAGGCGCAGGGCAGGAAGCAGGGCGCTGCCAAAGCTCCAGTGCCGGACCCACTATGGCCTCGGCCACCGAAAGGCCTCCGCCGGAGAATCCCCTGTCCAGAATCTCCGTGAGGGGATATCTGGCCCGCTTGAAACGGGTTCGAGCTCCATCCCGTGGACTCCGAGATGAGCCAAGCAGTCCTAGGAAGGACGACGGGCTATCGCCCATTGACTGACCTCCTGAAGACTCCAAGTCCAGTCGCTTGGAGAAAAGGAGGAATCATCTTCGACTCGGAAGAGTCCTCAAGAGCTGCCTCTGGCCTGAGCCACCCTTCACCTGCCGAGGTCGGTCGGGAGTGAGGGTAACTGACAGCCGATGGGTAGACCCTTAGCCGACCGAGAATCCTTGGTCGGAGCCCCAATTGGTGGCTGTGGAGGCGGAGGTTCCACCGGAATCGGTGGAGCAGCTGGTTTTGGCCGAACAACCGGCCTGGGTATAGGCTCCTCGGATAAGTCGAGGGTTGTGTCGCCGCCCAGTGACAGCCACTTAATGGCCGGGAAGGCGACGGGTGCGGCTTACTCCTGGCCAGGAGGACTGTTGCAACATAAGGTCCTGCATGCCGTCAGCGTAATTACGCCGAGCCTCCCTCGTCCGAGGAGGAGGACGGGACGGCGGCGCCGCTTACCTTGTGCCGAACCGAGACCGCCTATGACGGTGGATCGGCTGGACCGCCGAAGAGGTCCGAGACCGAGAGTCCCGGAATTTCCGAGGTCGGGTGCGGGAGGTGTCGGCCAGAACCGGCACTCCCTTCGGCTCGGATGGTCCATCCGAGGGCTCCGGAACCGGAGGCACAGGCGAGCCCACGGGATCCTCAACTCCTCCCGGGGGAACCGGGGAGAGGGGAATCTCGGCTGCTAAAGGCGACAGCCCGTCCAACAGGTCGAGAAAAATCTCGACTTCTTCGGTGGGAGTCTCGGTCAACTGACCTGACGGGGACACCGTGAGGCCAGTGGCCGAAGCCGAGCGGTCGACCGAAGTCGACGGTCGACGACTCGGGGAGAGGGACCTTTCCCGCTCCCAAGAGCGTCGACGGAGGGACTTACCCCTGTCCTTCTTTTTGGACCGAGAATAAGGTCCAGCAGACGTAGGCCCTTCTCCCTTAGTGGAGAGGGACAGACAAAGCTCCTTAAAAGAAGCCGTGTAGGAAGAACCCAGAGAGAGCGGGATAAATGCCGCGGCCGAGGAAGATACGGCCCGCGCCGCCTCCTCTTCGAGGGCGATCATCCGCTCGAGCTGATCCGCCGAGCCCGCCGCCGCGGACACCGCCAACCGGGCCTCCTTGACTTCACCGAGGGAACGCGCCGGACGCGCCAGTTGCAATCGGGCAGCACGCTTCGAGGACGAGGCCGAGAAAGATGAGCACAGGTCGCAAGCCTGCGGGTGGCGTGCTCAAGGCCTAAACAGTAGACACCGTGGAGTGTGGATCCGTCCGAGACATCTTCCCGCGCGGGCATCTCAAATCCGGGAGTCGATTTGTCCATCGCCCGCGGCGAGGGATCAAGACAAAGTCTTTTTCGCGAAATTTATTTTAACTGCAAACGGAGAAAGAGGAACTAGTCTCAAACGCAGAGCGTTAAGGAGGGAACTGAGCTCAAGCGTAAGGAAGATCTAGGCCATGGGGCGGAGCCGAGAGTTATACCACCCGGGTGGGTGGGAGGAGCAAGCTTGAAGACCTTCCGGCAAGATTTAAAGCGGCAAGGATACCTGCCAATGAGTGTGGATGAACAACATATCCATGTCCCTAGAAATGTAATTACCTGTGCAGCACCAGATTGTGCATTAGAGAAAAGCGTAAGGTGCCTCAGGATATCACAGTTTCCAGCTGCCTTGGTGGCACAGTTGGTAGTACAATCCGAACGGTATTCTGGGTAGCCTGGGTTCAAATCCCATCTAAGGCATTTATTTCTTTCTCTGTTTGTTTGGGTTCTCTAAATTTTCCCTAATTCGCTTCAATCTGAATTTTAAATGTTTATTTTAAGGCATCACCTGGCTCAGCGTTGCTGTGCTTGCACTCACCTCTCTGGTGATTTCCTCAAACGGCAGGAGTAGTAAAATGACAAACTCCAGCACGGCCCACTGTGATGGAGCAATATAGACATCTGCATCACTAAATGTTATTTTCCAAGGTGTACTGTCGAACAGCTTTCTTTTGTTCTAGCAGCCTTCGGTACTTAAAGGTCAAATTCCACCTAGTAGAAAGGTCTTGCATCAGTTTCTGCAAAGATAATTTGTGCTCCTCTTGTATTTTTTCAAATAACTGATAGGCTTTGCCGAGTGACTGAAATGAGTGCAGATTATTTTAACAGTGCTAACAAGAGCCTTAATGTCCCTGTCCTCATCAAGAAAACTGTGAACTATTAAATTCAAGCAAAGTGCAAAGCAGCGGTTGTGAACAAAGACCCCATTGTCCAAGGCTTTCCTTATGTTGGACCCATTACCTGCAACTACAAAGCCAACTAACGGTTCATGATGCGTGAGCCATTGCTGTATTGTTTGTTTGAGCTCCTCATTGATGTTGTATGAGTTATGTTCAGACGGAAAATAAAACATTCTTATAACAGCAAAATGCATTTCACTGTCCACACAAGAATTACTAAAACATGTCCAATATGTAGTGACACACATGAAGAGCTCAGGCTGACAGCTTGTCCACATGTGTATCTGCTGTGAGATGCACCACACTCCCAACAGCACTGGCCAAAATGTGTCTTGAGGTTGTTTTTTTTTTTTAACAGACATCACCACAGAGATCTGGAATCCCTGCTAAGGAAAATCATTTTCTCGATGGTATATTATATCAAGGTTCAAGGTACTCAAAAAGCAACCTGAATCCATAATGTTCCCTCGCTGTATGGTAGTAAGTCAACGGCTATCATCTCTGAAATTTTCTTTGTTATTGTAAGAGCAACAGGGTGGGTCAAGGGATATCTGGCTTAACATTTATATGTTTCTGAGATGGTGAGTGGTTTCCTTGAAGGAGGGGAGCTTTTGAACATATGGCCACTATCAGTAACACTGCGGGGGCCGCCACTCATCTATCAGAGTTAGCCCTAAGTGTAATAAGATATTATCACTGTCACTTTCTCTTCTACTCTCAAAAATGGATTCCTCATTAACGTTATCACATCTGTATAGGTGCCTTTTCAGAGGTTCCCAATGCTCCTTTCTTTTTAACCCTTCTGATTGCCCGTTTACAAACAGCACCTGTTGCCAGCAACTCATTAAAGCACCAGTGGTGAAGCATGGTCAAACAAAAGCTGGTATCTTTTTAGTATTTTATAATCAGGGGTAGGCACAGCTGCTCAGTCACCTTTTCAGGTCCCCGTCTTTCTTGGGCGTGTTCCTGCTGTGCTTTATTCCCTTTCTCCAATGTACTGTCCCCTTCCTCAACCACAGAAACATTTGCTTCTACTTATTCCTCATTTGCAATTTCCACCCCCTCCAGCAAACCTTGTGCCCAGTCACAGCCTGCAGAATCTTTATCACTACCCTCACCAGGCTCAGCCTCAGAGGAATCAGATGGTGTCTGTGAGACACTAACAGTAGCATAGTACGTGACTGTTCCATACCTTGGAGTGCCTTTGCGGGCAGTACCCAACAACTCTTCAGTTTTAACTAAAGAACTGTTTGTTTTTTATTTTTATTTTTAAATTGGGACTGATCTGGCAGGATGCCCCTTTACTGGAGTCGAGCATTCGCTTGGAAGAAAAAATTACTCACCTTAGTAATGTTGTTTCTTCTAATGGAGTCTTGCTATATTATGACATATGCAGTATAACCCCCAGGTTAGAACTGCTCCAGAGGTGAAAGAGTTAAGTGCATGGAATCTTGAGCACGAGCTCAGT
Organism: Neoceratodus forsteri; assembly: GCA_016271365.2. Taxonomy (NCBI): domain Eukaryota; kingdom Metazoa; phylum Chordata; order Ceratodontiformes; family Ceratodontidae; genus Neoceratodus; species Neoceratodus forsteri. Next base: position 939,181,222 of record CM028136.1, on the reverse strand, counting down.
TGAACACTCTGTCTGTTGTGCTTCAAACCTTAACTGTCAGATCTTTACGAGCAAAACTCACTAAAGGTTCTGTGTGGAAGCTGTAAACCTACACTAGCCAACTGGCTACTAAATACTAACACATTTTATGGTCCCAACAACAAGACTCAAGTCAGGGGACCAAAGAATGAAATACAACAACAAACAAAATGGCAAACACTAGGTGCCAACAGGTCACTACCCACCCACATCCCAAAAAACAAGAAGAAGAGGTTCTGAGAGGGGCAGGTAGGGGGGGAGGTCATAATATAGCAAGACTCCATTAGAAGAAACAACATTACTAAGGTGAGTAATTTTTCTTCAAACAACATAGTATTGCTATACTATGACATATGCAGACTACACAGCAGTACCTCCATGGAGGAGGGCAGAACTACTTAAGAAATAGGCTCTGAAGCGCAGCTGTGTTAAACCGAGCATCACTCCTAGCCTGGGTGTCCAGGAGTAATGCTTTGTGAAGGTGTGAACTGTTTTCCAAGTAGCTGCTTGACATATCTCTAAGATAGGAATGTCCCTGGCAGCAGCCAAGGGCAGCTGTACCTCTTGTAGAATGAGCCCTCAGACCTGAAGGAGGAACCTTACCAGTTTTAGGTAACAAAACTGGATACAAGAAACAATCCACCTGGCAATGGACCTTTTAGTGGCAGGTTTCCTTTACCTACCTCACCGTGAAGTGAGGAAGAGTTGAGGAATCAAACCTGTGACCCTTGGTACGCTCTATATAGTAGCTAAGGGCCCTTTTGACATCTAGACTGTGCAATCTCCTCTCACCAGAGGAGGAATGGTCAGTGAAATACACAGGAAGAGACATAGATTGATTCAGGTGAAAGTCTGAGACCACCTTAGGCAAGAACTTTCTATTAGTCCTGAGGACCACTTTATCTCTATAAAAGGAGATAAAATCAGGCTCTACTGACAATGCTTGTAGTTCACTTATGCGCCTAGCAGAAGTGATGGTTACCAAAAACACAGTCTTCCAAGTCAGGTACTTAAGCTCTGCTGAAGACATGGGTTCAAAGGGAGGATGCATAAGCTGGGCAATCCAAATATTAAGATCCCATGCGGGAGCAGGATCCCTGAAAGGAGGGTTGATGTGAAGCAACCCTTTGAAAAACTTGGAGAACACCGGATGAGCTGAAAAATAAGAGGGTTTACCTGCTGATAAAAAGGCAGACACCGCTGCCAGGTGCACTTTTAGGGTAGCTGTTCTCAGCCCCAAAGCATTTAAATGCACCATATAATCCAGAACTACGGGCAAGCCGGCAGACTCTGGAGAAATACCCTTGCTAGAACACCATATAGAAAACCTCTTCCATTTAGAGTTATAAGTAGCTCTGGTGGAAGGCTTCCTTGAGGCCTTCAAAACATTGAGCACACCCTGCGAAAGGTGTAAGTCAGCAAACTCTAACTCTTCAAGAGCCAGGCCTTGAGATTGAGAGATTTGGGTACCAAACCCTCCCCTGTGCACAGGTTAACAGATTGTGATTCCTGGGAAGGCACAGTGGAAGTTGGACTGCTAGGGATAGCAGAAGTGGATACCAGGGTTGTCTCGCCCAATCTGGAGCAATCAGGATCATCCTGCAAGGTTGAGATCTGATCTTGACTAGCACCTTGAACAGGAGGGGGAAAGGGGAACGCATAGAGAAACTTCCCTTCCCAGTTGAGGAGGAAGGCGTCCAGAGGGACTGAGCCCAACACTGGGGGCCTGCAACAGAAAAGAGGAAGTTGGTGATTGTCTGGGGCTGCAAAAGGATCTGTCTGAGGAATGCCCCACCTGGCAAACACCACCTCCAGGACAAGGGGATCCAGAGTCCATTCGTGATGGCCCTGGGAAATCCTGCTGAGAGCATCTGCCAGGACATTGTCTTTGCCTGGGAGGTGAACTGCCAAAAGGGAGGTGTTCAGGGAATAAGCCAGACCACAACTTCATTGCTTCGGTGCACAAGGCCGTAGACCGAGTGCCCCCCTGCTTGTTGATGTACCACATTGTAGTGGTGTTGTCTGTTCTGACTTGTATAACTTTGTTCTGAACAGATGTGGAAAAAGCTTGAAGTGCTAGAAAAACGGCTCTGAGTTCCAACAGATTGATGTGGAGCAGAGATTCCTGAGGGGACCACAATCCCCGAGTGGTGAGGTTGCCTAAGTGGGCTCCCACCCCAAGAGGGATGCATCTGTAGTAAGGGTCAAGGAATGAGACTGCGGGATAAAGGTACCCCTTGTCTCAGGTTGGTCTGATCCTGCCACCATTGTAGGGCCTGGATCAGGGTTGAGTTGTGATCAACTTGGTTAGAGATCTCTCCTTTAAGACCAGAAGGCTCTCAAATGGAACTGAATGTCCCTCATTTGAAATCTTGCTCCCTGCACTACTGCCGTGGAAGCAGCCATGTGCCCTAGGAGCTGCAGAAAATGCCTTGCTGGCTGAGAGACCTGCAGAGTGAAGGAGGAGGCCAGAGAAACCAGGGTCTTTGTCCTTTCCAGAGGAAGGAAGGCTCTGGCCTGTTGTGTGTTCAGTTCTGCACCTATGAAGGTGAGAAACTGAACAGGCTGTAGAACTGACTTTGGAAGATTGAGAAGGAAGCCTAAAGATGTGAGCAGCTGCTGGGTGACTTGAAGGTGTACTTTGACTTGTTCTGGGGACTGGCCCACTATGAGCCAGTCGTCCAGGTAAAGAAAGATGGCAATCTTTTGCCTTCTTAAATGAGCAACTGCTACTGCCAGGCATTTTGTGAATACCCTTGGGGCAGAGGTGAGACCGAAGGGCATTGCTCTGAACTGGTAATGGCCTGAGGGCAGTTCGAATCTGAGGTACTTTCAGTGGGAGCTTCTGATGAGGACATGGAAGTAGGCATCCTTGAGGTCCAGGGACACTAGCCAGTCCCCTGGCCTTAGAGAGGGTAAAATAATTCCCAGAGTCACCATTTTGAACTTTGGTTTTAAAAGGTGCTTGTTTAGGTATCTGAGATCCAGGATGGGTCGCCATTCTCCTGTCTTTTTGGGGTAAGGAAGTACCTGGAATACAACCCTTTGCCCTGGTGTAGGGGAGGAACCCTCTCCACAGCTCTGAGAGCAAGGAGGGTTGAGACTTCTGTTTCCAAGGCGAGAGCCTCTAAAGGAGTTGCAGGTGGAAAGGATCTGGCTCTCATCCTTGGAAATTTTTTGAAGCTGAGAGCCAGTCCCTGGCTTACTATTTCCAGGACCCACTTGTCTGATGTTAAAGACATCCAGTCCTGGAAGAAGTAAGCCAGCCTGCCCCCTACAGGTAGTGGAGAATTGGCCCTGGCCAGCCCATCAGGGTGCCTGTTTGGCAGGAGCTTTAGGCTGAGGGGCGGGAGCGGGTCTGCTCGCACCCCGTCTGCCTCTCCCTCTGAAGAACCCCCTCTGGGCATAGGCTGAAGAGGAGGCCTGGGTTTGGTAAAAAGGCCTGTGAAGAGGCCTGCCCCTGCCCCTGGAAAACTGCCTTTGAGGAGTGGCCTGCCTTTCCTTGGCCTGTGCACTCCTATAGGTAGTCCTGTACTCATCCATTTTCTTCATATAATTCTCTGTCTGCTCCCCAAACAGAGTGTTATCCACAACAGGAAAATCCATGGCCTTAGCCTGGGTATCCTGTGACAGGCTAGTACACCTGAGCCAAGCCATTCTACAAAGAGCCACAGATGTAGCCATGACTCTGGAAGATACATCATTAGAGTCCACTGCAGCATGAAATTGCACCTTGGATGCCTCAATACCATCAGCAGCCACTTGCTCCAGATCCCTGGCAAGTTGTTCAGGGAGCTGCTTTGCAAGAGCCATAACAGTATCCCATCTGGATTTCTGATATCTTGCGACATAAGGCTGCATTGTTGTGAGAGGAACTCCGTGTCAGAGCCGGACAAAGTGTACCTTCTGTCCATTTTCTTGTCCACAGGAAGTACAGAATGGGGGGTTTTAAAATCTTTACTGCCTGTTTCCTGAAAGATTTGTGCATAGGAATAGACAGTCTTCTAGACTCTGGGATATCCATCATTTCCACATAGTCAGGCTCTTCTTGGTCATCCACAGCTTCTTCCATAGGAAGCTGGAGGGTTTCAGCCACTTTTTTATAGAACATAAAATGAGAAGGAGAGTCAGAAAGCCTAGGGGGGAGAAACTTCTATAGGTCTGTCTGGAGAAATGTCCGGTTCAATGGGCACATCCAGACTGTCAAAATCATATTCACTCTCTTCAAAATCTTCCTCCCCCTCCTCCGGTACATAAAAATCCTCTACATCATACTCCTGAACCGGAGGAACCGACCGAACCAACCGCCTGCCTGATGGTGACGGTTCGGTCGGAACCGGGGAAAGTGACTGGACAATTTTGATCGCTTTGGCTATTTCTGCAGCAGCTGGAGAAGGGAATTTTGGCTCCAAATCTGCTGACTTCCTAGTCCTTTTAACTGGAACCGATTCATCCAAGTCAGCTCTCCTTTTGCCCGAGGAAGACTCACCTTGTTTAGGGAGGGACTCCCTCTAGTTCGGTTGGCACCGAACCGGGCTGGCTATCTGGATCAGTGGACTTCTTAGCCTCCTTTTCCCTGAGCCTACTAACTCTCTTATCCCGGGTAGCTGCAGGGAAACTGACACAAATCTGGCAGTCTGAATTGAGGTGGTCAAACCCCAGACAATAGACACATGTGGTGTGTGGGTCAGCCTTAGCAAAAGCTTCCTCACAGACATCACAGTGTTGAAACCCAGTGGGCCCGGTTTTTCTTTTGGGTTTCTCAGACATAATGCCAACCTAACCAGAAAACTTGCCCGTTAACGGCCCTTACCCAAGCAAGACACCCTTATCGGTTCCAGACCGTGTCACGGGTCATGGAAAAAACCGTAATGAAATCCGTTTTTTTTTAGAACTGATAAGAACCGGGAACCGCACTTCTAATGAACTTTGAAGTAATTTTACAACAACCTGATCGGTTCAAAACTGAACCGATAATATCATTTACAAGTTCCACACAGAATAAATGTAAAACCTTAATTTACTTACGATACCACAGACAGAGCTTGAACCGACCGGTTGCGGTTTGATTTTTAAGCAAATGCGGTTTAAAAACCGAGAAAAAACACTTTAAAACCGACAAAATGAACCGAGCAGTAGGAGAAATCTCTGGAGCGACTGTTCAGTGAGGCGGAGTAAAGAATCTGACAGTTAAGGTTTGAAGCACAACAGACAGAGTGTTCAACCGAGCTCGTGCTCAAGATTCCATGCACTTAACTCTTTCACCTCCGGAGCAGTTCTAACCTGGGGTTATACTGCATATGTCATAATATAGCAAGACTTCATGTTGTTTGAAGATGAAATTTACATTTACCAGACACACTTTTTTGGGTTTGATTTTGTTGGCTCTGTGCAGAACGACTGCTTAGCCTGTCCCCCCCACCACACACACACACACACACACACACACACACTTATTAGTTCCCTAAAGCTGCAGTGCCTACCTGGGACTCAGAATTTGCCTAAACACTTTGAATGTATTTTTTATCTTTTTTTTTTTTTTTGGTATTTTTAATTTGCCACTGTAAAAATATATCCTTCCTGGGTCCACAGCATCCAGACTCCTACACTAACAGGCTCAAAATGTACACAGCCCTCAATAATGACCAACACCTTCTTCTAAGCTCAATGCAGTTAGTGTCACTATTCAGGGACTGACTGTATTCAGGTAGCAACTCAACAATGTGCTACTACAGTCTTGGAATATAAACTGGTGATGCAGAGGTCCGGAGCACAGTGGTATTGTGGTGAATATGATAATGAAAATAACGAATAATGATAGTGCCTGATGATGACAATTTAACTTTTATTAGGCAGTGTGTTGTCTACACTTGCAGTAGTCTCAAATTCATAAATGTCTAAAACACTATGTGGCTCTTGTTTCCTCATTTTGCTGCTAACTGTGTCTATTTTTTGCCAGCCTGCTGGCAGGCACAGTCAGGCATCAGATTCACTGTGCTTCCTGACAGCTTTTGGATGCCAGGCACTAGCTTGTTTGGTAGCCGTTTGCTTGCCTTTTTTTGGTCCCTTATCACTGGCAACTAATTTTCTTTGGTGATTTTTTTTTCTTCATTCGTTGTAGAACAGTATTTGTTCTCGTCCTCCTTATTTTTCTTGATAACTGCTGCACTGCCCTCCACTGGGCCTACCCCTACACATCCAGTAGCACCGCACCACCTAAATCAGTAGCAACTAATGTTCTTTGCTGTTTTTGTTTTTTTCATTGAACAGTATTTGTTCTTCAAGTTCACGTTTATTTACCAGGAAAACTCCACTGAGCAAGCTCATTCACAATGAGGACCTGCTGAGGACAGTACGTTATATACAGGAAATAATAGCAATAAAAGTGAACAAGCGTTTGTAATAAATCACAGAATACAATAACAGGTCTAGTCCCCACTAATTATTTTTTTTTTACTACCTGCTGCTTTGCCCTTCCCTGGGCCTACCCCTACACAGCCAGCAGCACAGACTGCACCACCTAAATCAGTGGCAACAAATTTTGTTGTATTTGTTCTTGCCCACCTTAATTATTTTTTAATAAATAATGCTTTGCCCTCCCCTGGGCCTACCTTACAACCAGCAGCACTGCATCATGGCACCTCACAGACTGGTATTTACTCAGACAGTCATATTGACAGAAAGAGCCACTTCAATTTTCTGTTTTTAATTTTTGTTTGTCTGTTTTTTTGTTAGTACTCCTTGTTGTACCCTTAGTAAAAGTACAGAATTGCCTTTTTTTTTTTTTTTTTTAACTACTGGGCACGCCCACCCGACTGCCAAGTCACTCTCCTCTCCCCGTGCTGCCCTCTCACTCTCTCTGCAGGCAGCTGCGGGCGCACTTACAGGGTGTATATACCCTGAGTACCTGGTGTCACATGGCACCTGATCTGCTTTAATTCCCCACTGGATGCTGCCGGCCACCTGTGCCGACACCCTACATGAAGCACGGCATGCCGACGGCATCTGGGTGGGAGCCCTGAGTGACCTATACATGCTGTGGAGCAGCCAAAGGAAACAGGATATCAGACAGAGCGGGGAGGAAAAATGCATGAAAATTTCTGAAAATGCCCTAGTTAAAGCAGCAGTGCAATGAAAAACGTTGCATTAGGAGTGGATGTGTGTGTGGTGTGCGAGGCACAAGATGATAGATGTGTTTTTAAAGCGCACGAGGAAAATACTGATTTTCCGACTGAGAATTACGTATGGAATATGGCATGATGGAGTGGGATTATGCTATGTCAATGTACCAAGGGGTGGGTTGGAGTCCCAAGCCCAAAGGGCGATGGACTTTAACCACACTGAGGTACATTAACAAGCATAATCCCCCATATGGAAGTGCCTTATTCCACTTATGAAATGGGTTGTAAACTCAGTGCTGTGCCCTAGCTGCCATTCTTTTTCTCTCTCCCTTCCTCTCTCTTTCGCTTTCCCTCTCTGTCCCTCTCCCCTACCCGACTGTCTCTGACTTCCAACACAGCATGCAGCCTAACGTGTCCACTGACTGACTAGAAGCCTAGTGAGTCACAGGGCCGCAGTGTTGTAGGGTTTAGCTGTATTATACTGTGTCTGTATTTAATATCCCTTTGTTGTATTTGTACCCCCCTGTCCCCGGGTCACAACTGGAAATGAGCTTCTGCTCAGTGTGCCTTTCCCGGTTATCAAATTTTAAATAAAATAAATAGTTGTCCTTCTAGGTCTGCACTCATCATGTGTGGTTGCAGGTATAGTAACCACTAGGTGGAAGCTTGAGGCAACATTTCTAATGAGAGTTTTCATGGTGACCTTTTGACCCTGACAGGTTATGCTCTCAGTTAATGTACCCCGCTCCAGCAAGGGTATGTACTATTTTAATGTAGTACCATGTAATGGGGTTCTAACCAATGGGTAGCCAGAACTGAGTAATACCAATTTTATGAAAGAGCATAACTCCATCGAGGGGTTTTGACAAGAGTAAAGCTCAAGTGGTTTATTGTTCACAAAACCCCTGAGACGGAATTATTCCCCTAAGAATTCATAGTAAGGTATTTTTTATATTTAATAATATATGGTTAATGCAATGTTCAGTTTAACTAAAAACCTTTTAAGACACTTGCCGAAATCTAATATTTCCCCTCCAGAGGTCCCATCGAGCTGCATAAAACCGCTGTCACCCACCACATTAAAACAGACTTACTTTGTGCCACCCAATGGCAGGTAGCATGCTGTGCTCCCATGCAGCTAACCAGGGTTCGGAGGCGGACTTCGGGAGTTGGGACAGGAAGCAAAGGTGATGGGGTGGGGCTGCCATGCAACAGCGCAGCCAGCCGGGGAAGGTCAGCATTGTGGTTCCATGGCTGCAGCAACCCCTGAAGTGGGCATGGGACCTTGCCTCCTCCACAAGGTGTCCCTGTGTGCCTCAGCTCATAGATGGCAACCACCCAGCATCGGGGCAGGTGGGAGTGGTTTTCGAGAGATACGTGGGGAAAAAAAACATGTCTCCCCACCACCATTAAAGAGGGACATTGGTAATTTTGGGCCCCAAACCCTGATCCACACTGGCTTCAACAGTGGGAGGAGTGTCAGATGGGGCTGAGAGGTCAATAGCAATGGCCCGAAGCGTGAGTGGGTCACAAAGGAAGGGGAAAAAGCTGGGGGATAAAAACAGACTTACTTTTCTTTATTGTAGGTACAGTCCTGTTTGTAAAAGTCCTGCTGCATTGTGGATTACCACTAAACAGGTGACTCACAGTATGACAGCGCTCTTTAAAAAACAGGACAGCGCTGAGAAAAAAGAAAGGTCTGGATTTGTAACGACAAAACAAAACATGAGATTTGTAAACATTAAACAGTACGTGTCGTGGGTCACGATGAGTTCATTTACCTGGGTGGGAGCTATGGCTGGAAATATTAGATTGTGTTAAGTGTGTACTAGTATTACTTTAAGTTTGCATGCTTTAACAAACAAAAAACGCGAGTCACAGCCCATATGTCAACATAATGACATCATATTCAAGAACTACAGTGAGTACGATGTCATTATCATGAATTACAGCGCTGTAATCCATGCATGGTCTTTTTGTGAATTATATGGCTTTACCATATATAACAGTCTGATAAACAAAGAGTTCCTATGTCAGAACACTCCCACAAATTACAGTGCTGTAATCCATGGTCTTTTTATGAATTATATGGCTTTACCATATATTACAGTCTGATAAAGAGTCCCTATGTCAGAACACTCCCATAAGAGAAAATAACGTACTGTAGGACCTTACCAATTAAAATGATGCAAATGCTTGCAGATTAAACAAAAGGTAACCTTGCAAAAATGTTTACAATTATTATAAATTATTTGCATTCTGGAGCAGTTTATAAGTTCATGTTCTTGTTTTATTTAAAAGTGAATGTAATGCTCTGCTTTTACTAAATGTTGCTGCACATGACAAATGTATGCAGGATAACATATCCTGCAATTTTTGACATGGATTGTTCGAAATCATGTAAGTAATTTATAACAACATGTAGCATACCAAGTAATGTATTGTGTAAAATATGTACTGCTGATGGTGCACTAACCCATGTAGGATGCTGACTGTGTAATAATGTCTCCACTATCTCAAATTCTGCCATTCCTGAGAAGCCCCATATGAATGAGATGCTACATTTCAATGGGCTGTAGCTCAGGGCGCAAAACCTCAATAAATTAATATTAGGAAATCAGTGATACATCTTCTGGGCAAGTAAATCTGCTCATTTATTGGTTCTGGACCAGCTATCACTGGATTAAAAAAGGCTCTTGCTCTGTCTCAAGGGTAGAAGTACTGTATGTGACAAGCCCTTTAATACCTTGATACAGGCTCCTGATGAACCTTGACAGCATGTCAGTAAAATCGCACTGTCTGCACTGTTTAGGATTAGTCACTGCCTTCTAGTTTTCTTTGGGGACAGCCTTTTATCAGGACAAGCTTGCTTCCCTTCCCAGAGTGCACTACAGTTCCTTCGCTGGTGATGTTAGACACTGCAGAAGAGATCCAGACTTGATACGAGAATTTTAAGCAGAGGTGATCACTGACTTAAATCAACCAGGCCTTCCTTACATGGTAGGGAATGAGCTAGTACAGCTTGGCTTTAAAAATATCACTACATTTTAAAGCAAGCCAGATTTTTTCTAGTCTGATTGTTACTTAAACGCAGCTTTAGGAAACCAACAGGACCAATGGTCCATTGAGTTTCTTCCTCCCACCAACTCTGTGGGTCCTTTTTTTCCCTTTAATTAAGTGCCTAGGAACTTTCAGCTGCTTTTTAACGCAAAGTCTAGAATTGGTATTTGCACAGAAAATCGGCTACAGATGGCAATGAAAGTCCCAGCGATGCAAAGTGAAAGTTCTACTGCATGCAGTGGTTGCTGGTATCACTCGCACTTAGCCATTTGATATTGCCTGTTACCATCTCTGCATCATAACTGACCAGTGAGGTGGAAAAATCTGTGGCCTAAGATTAACACTGTCTTATAAAATGGGCCATGAAAATCCTGTAACCTCATTGGCCTAAGCATGTCACATGACCACCGATTATTGCCTGCCAGCCGCACACCTCACCTGTACTACATATATTTTTTTTTTAAATAAAAGTCCATTTTATAAGTGGGATAACACGCTCCAGGGTGTGTGGTCATAAAGGAATAATGCACTCTTTGGGTGGTTGCGGAACTTGGCTATACCTTGTGACTAATAACCACACAAAGTGTGCTTTGTGTAAGCAATGAGACATGATGGGGCATTCGTTGGGCTGGTTTTATGACATGCCCAGGGGCATGGTAAGGCACAAGGCTGCGGGCCAGGTGTCTTTAGCCCCTAGAAGTGTGCTAAACCAGTACAACCAATGCCCCATGGCGTCTTACTGTGCCTAAGAAAATTGTTCCATAGGCAACTTTTAAAAAACAAACACACTGAAAGTTTTAAAAGCCACAAAAAAAACATAATTTAATACATTGCTAAAAAATGTAAAACAGTCCCTCCACAGATGTTTTTCACCTATCTGTCATTTGTCTTTCTACACTTTCAATACACTGTGTGATTGTTTACTTAAGCAATAAGGCACGACAGGGTGTGTGTTATTGTGTAATAACTTCACTCCTGGGGTGGGTTGAAGCACGAGGCGAAGCAGAGTGCTTCCACCATCCAAGGAGTGACATTATTACACAATAACACACATCCCTGGAGTGCCTTATTGCTATTATACAATGGCTCATTTGTTAATAGTAATAAAAAAGCTTTTAATTTTTTTTTTTTTTTAATGAGGTTTGTATTTTTTCTGTGGAAGGCATATTTTGGAAGTAAGGAGAAAAAACAGTCCAGTAGGTGGGGCTGCTGCTTCATGACTCAGTTGTCCACTCTAGTGTTTCTGTGGCACTTTGTGTTCTGTGCTCCCCCACTAGACACAGACAGACAGAATTCTTAGTGGCCAGTTAATTTAATTCAGCAGGTAGAATGTAAATATTGTGTTTCTGTTGTTGTTGCGGGAGCGATCCATAGAACATGGTACGGGCATTTGACATGAACGGCTTCACTGACTCACGTGACCGGCAGTTACGGTCTATGCAGCTCAGTGAAGTTGCTTGCTTCGCGGGAAAATTAAAAACAGAAGAAATGAAACCAGAGGTGAAAACGTACATTTTTCTGGGCACTTTGTTGTTGTTTTGGCAGTGATGTATGACGTGGTTGGTGCATCTTGAAGTGCGCTGCCATTACGGTCTGCGTGGCTCAGTGAAAGCGAGCGGTATCACTGCAGGAAAGCGAGCAGTATCACAGCGGAAAACCAGGGGGAGAAAAAAAAAAAACACAGGGCATGAAACTGTATGATTACTGTTTTGTATGCTATGAGCGGCTCGTTTGTTTGGGGGTCTGGGAGGCGGACAGTGAAGACAAGAGGTTTAAAACTGTCATGTTTCCCTGGGCGCAGATGACGTGGGCAGTGATTCTTCTAATGGTTATGCGGTGATTTTGCTGCCTGTCCTAGATACAGTGATGTTATAGTGTAATAACATCACTGTGTCTAGGGCTCATTAACCAATCAGTGTGCCAGATTATTTCTTGCCATTGTATAATATGGAATACAAGATTCAAAACTCTGCAGTAGTAGACTGCCGCCCCTCTCCCCCAACAGACACAAAGTACGGTAACATAGAATACATGAATTCAAAATTATGCAGAATTCCACTGGCATACACAAAGACGCACACAGGCCTCGAGTGGAGCCAGAACCTCTGTTGCAGGGTAAGCAACAGGGAGTTCTCTGGCAAACCAGTAGGGGTAGGAGGAGGATCTGTCATGGTCATCAAAGAAACACTAGAAATGGAAACTCTAAATAGTACTTTATCGTATGTGTATGTATGTGAGGAGGCAGCTCATGAGTGTAAAGAACATCCAAGTATTTACTTATTTTGTTTAACTTAATGGTCTTTTATTTTTAGGGCCTAGTTGAAGGATTTTATATATGAGTAAGGTGGCAGCTAGGTTTGTGATGGAAATCAGGAATTCTTGAAAGTGGCTCATGAATTCTATATGTGAATTGCCAAAATTCCAAATCCCGCTGCCTGAACTTGTTCAAACCTGTGCAGTTGTGGAGAATTACGATATGGGTCTCAGAACTTTGTTTGGCCAATCAGGAAGAAGGAAATTCCAACCCATTTCATATTCCAATATAGCTGCATACCTTATCACGCATTACGTGGCCTCTCTTTGCTAGTTATGATGTCACGATCAGTGAGGTCACAGTGCTAGAGAGGTAAGAAGAGAAAGTATTCTATACAACTGGTTAACAAAAACAAAGCTACAGAGGTAGGATGATTTTAAGTATTTTATAAAACAGGTTGAAAACATACAGCGCTACAGGGTGTCAAACATTTTGTTTTAAGGAAAAGGCTAATTGATGGGTTCAGTTCAATTTTATTTTTCTTCAGGATACAAAAACATTGAGCAGATCTCGTTTACAGTGGTGTCCTATTTAGGCAGGCTTCAGATGACAGGCAAGCACAGTGCTGACACAGTCAGTGTTATGTACAGGATACAACAGTACAAAGGCAATGTATTGTTGGGAGAACAGGGTTTCCCAGTTATTCCTATAGATAACCAACAAACACATGGGTCACAGGGTATGAATTCAACCTCACCAGACTCAGACATGAATAACGACGGGATGGGCAGTAAGATACAAATGGATACCTCCCTGGCTGCAACATTAAATGCAGAAGACACAAGCAGAAAAGTATTCGTTTTAGGGGATTCCATTCTTAAATACACAGATGTGTGTGTGTGTGTGTGTGTGTGTGTATATATATATATATATATATGTATATATATATACACATATACAAAAACGACAAAGAGAATAGGACATGCTCAAGTTTTAGAGGGGCACAGATTAGAGATATTGATAGAATGACATCTTCCATCCTAAAAAATGCCGATCACAAGCCTCTTGTGGTTCTCCATGTAGGCACAAGTGATATTAATAGGTTTACCGTAGATAACATCCAGGAAGATTTTGTCACTATAACATCAAATTTAGAGAGAAAAAAACTGTGAGGCGAGTATATCAGAGATATTACCAGTACCAAGGGCAAACAAGACAAAACAGAGCAAAATAAAACCGATTAATGAATGGCTCAGAAAATGGACACTACAAAAGAATATAACATGCACAACTAACTGGGAAAAATTCTCTAATGATCCGAGCCTGTACAGTTGGGACAGCCTCTATCTTAGTAAGAAAGGGCCTGTAGCACTGGGGAAAAGCATTTCAAAAGTAATTGAGGACCATTTAAACTAGATGGTTAGGGGTAAATGGGGCAGACACTGAATAAAACAGTTAAACCGAATCAAACTTATAAAATAATGGTAGCAAACATAAGAAGCTTAAATGTGGTTAAAATAACTGCATTAGCACGAATCTTACAACAAAAACAAATTGACATAGTGGCTTTCAGTGAAACCTGGTGGGATGAGTCTTCATCCTGTTACAACTCAATCCCGGGTACTCCTTCTATTATAAGAACAGGAAACAAGAAAGGAGGGTGAGTGTGTATCTATGTCAAAACACATTGGCAGCATCAGAGTACTCCAATAAAATCCAATGAAGAGGCCAGATAGAGGATTTGTATCCAAATTAACCAAAGCAATTACAAGAAATTTATATTTGGGAACTTCTATAGACCTCTCTCATCAGAGGTTTCACATGACCTACTCTTGGTGGAAGAAATCAATCACCTGGCTATGAACTCAGATTTTGTTGTCGGCGATTTTAACCTGCCTGGGATAAATTGGAATAATTTAACAAGAAGCACAAACACTCAAACCTTGTTCCAGGACTCTTATTATGTCAGGACTCGAGCAAATGGTTATAGAACCAACCAGAGAGAAAAATATATTAGATATAGTATTAACAAACATGTCATCTAATATCAACAATCTTAAAGCAGGTCCAATTGGTAACAGTGATCATAATTCTGTCTTCTTTGAAATAGACAGAATGAAAACTAACATAGGATGGATCAATTTTAGATACAACTATGCTAAGGGAGACTATATCAAAATAAACAAGGCTTTGGAAAATTATGACTGGGATTCCGCTTTTTCAAGACTAGGAACCGACAGCTGGGATTTATTTAAATCAATTATTAATGACCTGGGGAGTCTTTACATACCGATTAAAAAGTCACATAATAATAAAGGAAAAATTCCATCCTGGTTAACCCAGAAAATCAGAATTCAAATGAAAAAAAAAAGGAAAGGGCCTTCAAAAAATTTAAAAAATCTCCCACAGAACAGAATAAAAATTCATATAAAGCTGAACGAAAAAAACAAAACAAGAACTTAATTAAAAAATGAAAACTGAATTTAAATTATCACTGTCCAAAGATCCTAAAGCCTTTTATGCATACATTAACTCTAATAAACAAAAGGACAATAGTAGAACTAAAATAGTAGAAAATAGAAAGGCACTACAAGACAGGAAGGACATAACGAATGCCTTCAGTAGATATCTTGGATCTGTTTTTGAAGGAAAGGACAAAACAAAATTGGACATTAACCACGAGGGTAATACCGATGAAATCTCAGAAGTTGAAGTAGGCAATGCCTTAAGAGCCTTAAAAAGGGCCGGATGGTATCAATACCTACTGTCTTAGAAATACAGTTGTATATATAACGCATCCTCTGAAACTAATATTTAATAAATCATACCTAAAGGGAATAGTACCAGACGAATGGAAAAAAGCAACGGTTATACCTATACATAAGAAAGGAACCAAGACAGATACAGTAAATTATCGCCCCATCAGCCTAGCCTTAGTAATACGAAAAACAACGGAGAGAATACTTCAAACTAGAATTGAAAGAGAAATAGAGTCTAGCGGTATGGAAGATCCAACACAGCATGGATTTATGGCTGGAAGATCTTGTATTACCAATATGATCTGCTTTTATGATAAAATAAGTAGGAGCACTGATAGAGGGATTCCTGTTGATATTCTATTCCTCGACTTTAAAAAAGCATTTGATCTAGTATCCCACAGAACATTAGTTGAGAAAATGTTCACATTAGGAATTGATACAAAAAATAGTTAAATGGGTGGAGGCCTGGCTTTGGAACAGAAGCCAAATCAGATGCCATCTCAGAAGAAACTGAGGTCACGAGTGGGGTGCCGCAGGGGTCTGTGCTTGGGCCAACATTGTTTGGGATCTTTATAGCTAACCTACAAAAGGCAGTTAAATGTCATATCAGTAAATTTGCAGATGACACCAAAATCAGCGAGAAAGTAGATTCAATAGAGAAAATCAATGGCTTAGTTCTAGACATTCAACAGATAGAGAGATGGGCACAGTCAAATAGAATGCATTTCAATGAAAGCAAATGTGCAATTATCCATCTGGGTGCAAAAAATCCACATACAGAATACTCACTGAATGGAAACCTGGTTAAAACAGAATAAACTGAAAAAGACCTGGGAGTAATGGTTAATAGCTTACTAGCACCTGGAGACCACTGCCGTCAGGTAGCAATTGTGGCAAATAGAAAACTGGCAGCTACAAAGAGATCTTTTGTAACGAGAAATGAGACATGTATTGTGCCCTTATACAAAACCTTTATTAGGCCTCATCTTCATTACGCGGCTTCATTCTGGGCCCCTCATCTAACAAAAGAAAAAAAAATAATTGATAGTGTCCAGAGCAGGGTTACCAAAATCATACCCAGGGCTAGCAAGCTCTCATATCAAGAAAGACTGAGGTCACTACACTTTTATGACTTTCAATTAAGAAAGGACAGGGGCGACCTTTTATTACTACAGAATATACTACAGGGTACTCAATTAATGTCTGAACGTGATATCAAGTATGCTGTGAAGCCTAGCAGTTTGAGGTGTCACAATAGACAGATTCAGATACCTAGGGCCATTACAAACAAGAGAAAATATTTATTTTACAATCAGAGCATGTAAACAATGGAATCTGCTTCCCAAAAATATTGTTGATTCTAAAAACCATAACATATTCAAACATAAACTTGATGAATATATCCTGGGCCAAAATAACAAATAATATACCTCACATGGTGTGGAGAAGGTAGTCTCAATGGGCCTAGTGCCTCCCTTCTACCTTTAAAGACCGAGTAATACCAAGTAATTAGCAGAGTTCCTCTGTTTTTGATCGCCTGCTTGTTTAATTCTGACTACTTCAGAAGTCCAACAACGCATAACAGAGTATCAGGTTGTGCAGATATATTCAACCACCATGAGTGATTGGCATTTGGCAACACAAAACTTCATTTCTAGAATGCCAGGTGGCCAATGCACTTCCTTCGCAGAAGCCAAATGATGAATAATATTATTAGTAGGCCGACTATTGGTGTGCTAGTGTGTTAAGGGTCACTGAACTCTGTTTTTCCTTTTTTTGTTATTCTGTTTATCTCCCCCTAGTACGAGTAGCCCCCATACTCTGGTCACCCCAGCCCTGTCACACTGACTTTTCCTGGGACTTACCAGCCACACCTTCCCCAGGGCTTCCCCCCACCCCGATGGTAGGTAGGGCCCCCAACAGGACTGCGGCTACTGGTACAAGTTGTCAGATGTGAGACCTACGGGTGACCAGAGTCCTCCTGCCAGCTGTAATGTTTCCTGGTTTTCTACCCTTGAGGAAATGGACATGCAATAATGTCATGACACTCGCTCCCACACAACGAGTGTCTGCCACTCCTCACTCCATGCTAGTAGTACCGAGCTGCCTTACTCCGTAGTGATCTACAGACCTCCAACACGGGGCAGAATTAGATAAGATGCTGCTGGAAGCCACTGGCAAGATGGCAGTAAAGGGGGAGGTGCTGCTGGTGGGGCACTTCAACCTGACATATGTACATTTGAGCCTCCAAAAAGTGGCTTCAGCTAGAAGCAGGGGCAAACTGGACTCTCTGCAGGAGGCATTCCTCTGGCAACTAGTCAGTGAACCCACTCGTGATCGGCCAATACTGGACTAAGTACTCACTAACAGAGACAGTACTGAAGACGTCAAGGTGGAAGACCACCTAGGGACCAGTGATCACTGTATGGTCTGGTTCAATACAAGGATTGCTAAAGAATCATACCACACAAGGGCAAGGGTCCTGGATTTCAGGAGGGAAGATTTTATAAAGATGGGTGAATGCCTCAGGGATGACCTGGTGGGAAGAGTGGAGTGGAGGAACCATGGATGAAGCTAAAAGGGAGCACAGTAAAGGCAACAAGCCTCTGTGTCAAACATGTGAGCAAAAACAAGAGGAAAGAGATCACTATGGTTCTCAAAAGAGCTGGATGAAAAGGTAAAGGGAAGCACTGAGAAGGTATAGGGAGACACAGAGGGAGGAGGATAAGGAGGTGTTTCAGGGAAAACAGAGGGAAGCAGGGAAAGCAGTGAGGAGCACAAAGGCACAAACTGAAGAGAGACTAGCCCAGGAGATAATGAAAATGGACAAGACATTTTTTGGATGTAAGGGAAAAGAGAAAGACCAGGGGTGGGGATTGTAAGGCTAAAAGGGAAGGGGGAACTGTGCAGAGGGAGACCAAGAAAAGGCAGACATCCTGAACAAATAATTGTGTTCAGTGTTCACAGAGGAAGGAGAAGTGGATGGGCTATAAAAAAGTAATGGAAGCTTTGGAGGTGGACACTAGTCCTTTTTTGGAGGACAGAATCCTGAAGGGACTCGCTAATCTGAAAGTGGACAAAGTGATGGAGGCAAACAGGGTGCATCCAAGGGTAGTAAGGGAGCTCAGGGAAATACTGGCTGCACCTCTGACTGTTCTATTTAACAGCTCACTAGAAGCAGGAGTGGTTCCGGAGGACTGGATGAAAGCGGATGTAGTCCCACTACACAAAACTGGTAGCATGGAGGAGGCTGGCAATTACAGGCTAGTCAGTCTGACATCAGTGGTGGGAAAGTTAATGGAATCACTACTGAAGGAAAGGATTGTGGAATACCTTGAATCCAGTGGGTTACAAGACTCGAGGCAGCATGGGTTCACGGGGGTGTCATGTCAAACAAATCTGAGAGATTTCTTTGACTGGGTGACAAAGAATTTAGTTCAGGATAGCGTGGTGGATGTCACCTACCTAGATTTCAGTAAGGCTCTTGACATCGTTCCTCATAGCAGACTAGTAAGCAAGATGGGTAACTTAGGAGTAGGTCCAAAGGTGGTAAACGGGATAAGAAATTGGTTAGGGGTTAGGTGACAGAGTGGTAGTAAACGGAGCTCACTCAGAGGAAGGCAGATGACACCAAGATCTGCAATAGGGGAGACATTCGAGGGGTGCAGTGAAAAGGGTGATTAGAGACCTGAGAAAACTAGAGGAGTGGTCAAGGGTGTGGCCGCTGGGTTCAATGCAACTACAAAATAATGCACTCAGGGCATAGAAACCCAGCGGTGGAGTAGACAATTGGTGGAGTGGTACTGACGACCACCAAGCAGGAAAAAGACCTGGGGGGTAATCATATCAGATGACCTAGATGTGTTCAGGCAGTGTGACAAGGCAGTTGGGAAGACTAGTGGGATTCTGGGGTGGACAGGGAGGGGTATCACTAGCAGAAAGAGTAAAGTGCTGTTGCCTCTGTATAGATCACTAAGATCCCACCTAGAGTACTGTGTCCAGTTCTAGAGACCACATCTCTGAAAGGACATAAGAGTGGAGGCGGTGCAAAGGAGGGCATCTAAAATGGTGCAGGGTCTGCATCATAAGCCCTACGAGAAGAGACTAGAGGACCTCAATATGTACAACCCAGAAAAGAGGAGGGAGAGAGGGATATGATAGAGACCTTTAAATACCTCACAGTGGTAAATAAGGTACAGGAGGAAAGTACTGCCAGAAGAAAAGATGCTCAAGAACAAAGGGACATACTGAGAAGCTGGAGACAAGTAGATTCAGGAAGACGTGAGGCACTACTTCATAGAAAGTGTGGTGGTGTTAGTGTTTTGATGAGAAAATACGCAAACCTGATTTTTCTGTTTCTTCTATAATGTTAAACGTGGTTTATATTTGTGGTAATAATGAAATATAACATAGGTGCTATATTGGTTAATTTGTATTCAGTCATGATCTTGGGGTTCGGGGGAGGCCTCCAGGAATATGATCCTTTCCGGAGCTCTTCATTAATGGACCACCGAATGTCTCCCCTTTTTATACTGATACCCTAGTGTAATCTTCTATTGAGAGGGACCGTGGGTCATGATTATCTGGGGTTTATTGTAGAGTGTTTTTAGTTTCACTACACCTTTCATAGCCCAGTAGCCCCAAGGCTAAGTTGTACTGGCTGCCCTGCATTTATTAAGGTTTTGTTGCTATTTTACTGGGGGAAAGGTACCAGATATAATGCTGTTTTGAAAAGAGGAAGCCACTCCGTCGCCCCCCCCCCACTCGCACTTTCATGTTTATAACACATGGGGCCCCCCTCGAATCACTGGGAAAGGGATGTTGCAGTTGTATGGTTTTGATTCCTTGTATTTTACATAGGTAGTGATGCAGATAAAAAAAATATGAATTGTTATTGCGGACATCTTTCTATTGTATACACATTTTAAGGTTCAAATGCGTAGGTTATACAAGATTATACACCGGCTGTATTACAGTCCTTCTATAAATTATTATACAACAGAAAAAAAAAACAAGGAGTGGTGGATTCTTATAACAGCCTTCCACAGGAGGCGGTAGGGATGAAAACAGTGGTGGGGTACAAGAATGCATGGGATAACCACAAACAGATCATAGCGGACTGGAAGGGGGAAGGGAGAAAGAGCTGTAGACTGGGTACGGTCTTTGGTAATAGTGTAGGTATACAAGAAAGAGCACACCAGATGGGCCAAACGGTCCTTATCTGCTGTCAAATTCTACGGTTCTATGTTTCCCCAGCCTCTGCCAGGTGTGCGCCAGGTTCTGCCCCCAAAGAAGGAGAGCAGTCTTACGGAGACTCGATCTCCCTCCACCCAGCTGACCCTCCAATGCCCTGAGTTCGCTCCTATACTCAGGTCCTCAGCATCACTTACGATGGTATGGCTGCCCCTATACCGATGGGCCTGCACACTAAACTCCATTCTGACACTCCCAAGGCCTGCTGTTATAAGTATTATAAAATGGCTAAGGGAAATACTGTGTCCTGATTGGTCTGAGCCCATGCACTGGAAAAGCACAA
Source organism: Neoceratodus forsteri (assembly GCA_016271365.2). Lineage (NCBI taxonomy): Eukaryota > Metazoa > Chordata > Ceratodontiformes > Ceratodontidae > Neoceratodus > Neoceratodus forsteri. The sequence goes on along the minus strand of CM028136.1, from coordinate 939,160,474 downwards.
GAGAGGGAGAGAAGATATGCTACCATAGAGAAGGAATGCTTAGCTCTGAAGTGAGCTTTTGAGTCTCTGAAATATTACTTGTGGGGGGCTGAATTTAAGGTTGTAACTAATCATAACTCCCTTTGCTGGATGCACCAAATGAGAGAAAAAAATTCCTATATAATGCGGTGGCACTTAGCTATTCGGCCCTATCAATTTACTGTGTCCACAGGGCAGGGACAAAACATGTAAATGCTGATTTCATGTCTAGATATGGTGCAGGAATTGATGTCAGTGAAACATGACGGACTTTTCCTAAAAGGAGAAAGTGCAGGGAAGGTACCATAAGTCTCTGTTGAGAAATGTGTTAACGCCTCAGGGTAAAGAATGATGATATCCACTATGTTTATGATGGAATGTTTATCGTTAATAGGTACCCTGAGATGGAGCTTCTGAAGATGCATGGGTGGAAGCTCCATCCCTTCTTGGGACAGGAAAGTGGTAAACAGTCTGAAATAACCACTTCCCTCTTAAGGTGGGGCATATGCGACAGGGACAGCCTGCCACTCAAGGACCAACCTTTTCATAAATCTGTTGCAACAGTTCTTATATTTCTTAGCCTAATTTATCCTTTACAATTTCTAGTCCATAAGGTTGGCCACCTGTGGGCGCCCCCCCCCCCCTTCCCCTTTCTTGACTATACTATAGTGTCTTCTTTAATTTTCCTCTTCCCTCTCAGGTCTTCGTACAGGAAGGTTATTGTGGTGACCTCTGAGCTGATGTAAAACAACAGGCTGTGTTCCTCGTTGTTGGATTTAGTATGCAATAGCACTATGTCATAAAATACCTTGATGTATATGCCTTATGGGTATGAAACCTATAAATGTTGAAAATACCACAGCACTAGGTGTTTTTGATAAAGGTAAAAAGTTACTAGGGGACTGTATTATAAAAATGAAGTTACCAGGGTAGAGATATCAGAAAACCCATGTTGTGTTATTTAAAATGCATGTAAATTACAGATTGTTTGAGATTCCCTTTGGCACCATGCATTCATGCTTTAAGCTGAACCAGCCTAAAATGTCATGGTGATTTGCATATACATCCCACAATGTTCTGCATTACGGGGTATGTGTGATGTGTTTCTTTGAAACTTGACTTTATTGCTGATGCCCTTTGGGTTAACACTTGCTTTAGTGCTTCTGCACTGAGGTTCTGTCTCTTTAGCTTGTTTTGGGGTTTTTCTTTTTTGAGCTCCCCAGCACCCAAACACACAAGACCAACATGGGGAATTAAATAGTTTCCACTGAAGAGAGAGATCAGTGGGTTAGTAGGTGCCAACTAAGTGCAGAGGAAGGACATGTATAGTCTGTTGCTGCAAACTGATGTACTGAAGAAGGGAATTGCCATTGCTCAAGTTTATCCTGTGTTTTATATAAACATCACACAGAGATTGTGTGTTGAACCTGAAGTTCTGTGTCTGGTCCATCTGTTATCCCACAACCCCTCCACAGGGTGCCTTACAAAAAACATAGGCAAAACAGAGCAGCATTACCCATCAGTTCAGTAGTGCTACTACTGCTCTAGCCCGGCAGCTACCACTGTGCTATATGGCCGGCTGTACACAGCATGATGTTGTTATTGATCTTGAATGTCTGACTTCTGTTTACTATAGAAGTACTGTTGGGTATTATGTTTTCCTCCTATTGATGTCTACGTGCTTTCTGCCCATCCGTCTGGTTAGAACTAGAAATGAGACTTGCTGATACCAGTTTACTTTCTGCTGGACGTAAATCATTTATAAAAATAAAATAATTGGGATTAGGGCTCGGCATTAAACATGGGAGGGGGTCGTATGGCAGTGTTACAAAACCGTGTGAGTGATTCTGCAAGTTGCACACCAAACACTGATACATCCACAGATGGTGTTCTCCCCCTCCACTTGATAAAGTAGTATTTTGCAGTTAACTGCTAGCATTATCATGCCTTTTGTAATGTTCTTAGAATCAGTTAAGTATTTTATTTATTTTGGAGTGCAGATGTATATATTTGGCTGGTTTGAAAGACAGAAAATGAGTTAGCATGCCTCACTTCATTACTCACGTATCCCTTCCACAGTGCATATCTAGAACAGTAAAAAGGTGTGAAGAGCTGAAATGTGCCAGCAGTTCCCTTGTTAAAAGGAAGACAGCTGGACGATTGTTATTTTCTAGCATTTTAATTATTTAGATTACTTTGTGCTGTAGATATTCATAAAAGATCATGTTTTAGTAGCAAGCGAAATGTGACCCAATAGGCATGTTGTGTCCAGGGCTCGATGCCAGTTAATAGATGGCTATATTGTGCTGTGCTATTTTTATATATTGTGTGCAGACAGTGTCTAATAAATGAAGCACATTATACGTGATTATCTGCAGTGGACAAGGTAATGATTGAGACAATTGCCAATTCATGTTTTGGGGCTCATGTCTGAAGATTAGTTTCACTGCTATTTTGATGGTGCATGGCACTGGAAAAGCCCTCAGGCTGATTTGTAGGATAATTAGAAGACGGGGGCGTGCCCTGCACCGTGACTGGCACCCCTGCTCTGGTGTCAGTCTGGTGAAAGGGAGTGTTATACATTCAATTAAAGGGACCCTGTCGGTACACACACAAACACACACACACACACACACACACACACACACACACACACACACGTCTCTCTCTCTCTCTGATTTTGCCCATTTTAACCTGGGGGGGGGCGGGGGTTGATAGTGTCCTAAACAGAAAATGTAACTGTGTGTTTAAGACCTAGTGTTACAGTTACCCATCTGCAACTACAGTTCTAGTGGCTGCGGATCAGATCTAAAGGATTTTTATGGTTCAGTCAATTAGCCAAAATGCTGTGAGGTTTCTGACTTCCAGTTTGAGAGAAAACGGCTCATACTGTTTACATTGTGTTTCAGGAATCCACCCCCCCCCCCTTAGCAGATTTAAATATAAAACACAACTTTTTTGATTCTGTAGTCAGTTGAAAGTTTTAATTACGAAATGCTCTGAACTGAGTGTCTACAGTACTGTTGTTGCCCAGGCTCTCTTAATTGGCTAACTTAATATTTTATTTTTATCCTGATGACACTAGAGTGTATAACTGACATTGTTAACATGCCTGGAGTGTGTGATCTATAAGTCAGCAGTGGTGGTGGGGATTCTAGACCCAAAATGTAGGACGACGAGGAGCCATCGCCTTAAAATAGTGAAGACATCTTAACGAGGTAGCTTTTTTTTTTTTTATAAACACATACATATATATTTTTAGTACAATAATACCAGACACTACTGGCAAGGTTTTCATGCCAGCAGCACATTGTATAGAAATGAATAGGTTGTCTGTGTTTTGTTGTTACCACACCAATGCCTCACCCTGTGTTTTTTTTTTTTTTTAACACTGGGGCATATTCTGGTTAAGCACTTCTCCCACATTAGTTTAAAGGGTTTAGAACTGAGGGGCTTCCAATGGCCTGGCTGCTCTGTCATCCTGGTGACCTGGACTTAGGACTGGACTGTGGAGCTGACTACAACATATGGTGGTGTTTCCAGCCAAGGACGGATTTGTGCTGGGTTCTGGTGCCTTAGTGACCCATTTGGAGGGCCAAAATGCTTATACTGACACAGGGGATATCTGCGTATGTGTGAGGCCATCAGCCGGCACTGCCTGGTGCCACAGAGAGGCAGAAGTTACAAAACCATGGTGAAAATGATGGTGTCACCTGGATGATGGCTGGCACGCTCTCAGTCCCCCCAGGCTTATTGGTGGTGTTAATGGAGGATAGGGTAGGGAACACCACCATGATTGTACACTGCCAGACCAGAGGACTGGTCAGATGGTACAGAAGGAGAAAACACTGTATGGAAAAAAGGGCCAAAATTGTCTTGTGGGTGTTGACAGCGTCCTGCAATAAGGCACTGCAAGGTATGCATTATATATGCAATAAGACAAAATGGGACATGCATTATGCTGATAAACCACATGCCCACTGCTGTAGTGATGCAGAGTGCCTTCAGCCTCTGAAAGCGTGGTTAGGTTAGCATAATCCATATCCCTGAAGTGTTATATTGGATTTAGGACTGGGCTGTGGAGCGGACTACAACACACAGTGGCACTCCCTGCCAAGGAGGGATTGTGATGGGTTCTGGTGCCTTAGTGTGAACCATTCGGTTTGCCAGAAAGCTTAATCAGCATAATCCACATCCCTGAAGTGTTGTATTGCGCTTATAAAATGGGTAAACTAAAAACAATTTTACATTAAAAAAAAAAAAGCCATCCCTTTTAAAATAAAAACAGCTATTTTCTTTTGTTAAAAAATAACCAGTAAATAGTAGTCCTTCCCCAGCTGTTAGGCATCTGTCTATGTACACATTCAGTAGATGGAGTGTTTGATTATCATGGAATGCAGAAATTCAAACTTCTGCAAAATTCTACTGGCTGAATGGCCTTAGTAAAGCCAAGAATTCAGTTTTATCTGTAGCAGGCCAAATGGCTACGATTTTGCTGGTAGGCAGGTAGGGATGGGGGGATAGTTACATAATTGGGGGGAAAAAAGCTCCCAAAAATAACATTGTGATGAGTACTTTTTCCCATTTGTTTATGTGTCTAAGGCAGGGAATATAATGGAAAAGAAAATGCAATTTGTTCTATTTATTTTGAGGGAGTTATGTTTTTCAGGCCTAGATGATTTTTTTTTAATGAGTAAAGGTGGGTAGCCATGTTTGTAATGGCAACGAGGAATTTTTGAAAAAGGCATTGATATTGTTTTGTGTGCTGCATCCTGATTGCCAGCACCTTTTTTAGGCATAGCCTAGCCAGTCAATGATGTCATCTATTTGGGGCACTGGATAGCCATCGAATAGTGACGCGTTGTTAAGCTTTCTAAAATCTAGGTATAGACGTATCACACCCTCTTTCTTGTCCACTATGACCAAGGGTGAAGACCATGCATTCATTGAGGGCACAATTATGCCTAACTGCTCAATTTTTTTGACTCCCTGAATCACCTCATCCCTCACCTTCATGGGCAATCTGTAGGGCTTTTGGTGTATGGGCTTGTCTTGCGTGGTAGTTATGGTGTGCACAATTCCTTTGATCCTCCCCGGGATGTTTGTGAATATGGGCTCAAATTCTTGTAATACCCCCTGCAAATCTTTCTGTTGCTGAGGCTCCAATTCAGGGTTTATCTGGATCTCACCCAACTGTCCTCACTGCTCTAGCCTTTTAGGCCCTGTACACACTAGCAACCGATTATAAAACGTTATTAAAATCATTTTATAAATCGATCCCTAGCATGGTTGACGGAGCGTCCACATTGCATTCCGACAACCGTGCTAGGTGAAGTAGGTTTCCAGGCATGACTGTGGCACCAAGTCTAAGCATTATGGGTGCCGCAGTGCATGACAGGATACCCGTGAAAAGGAACCGAAAGCGATCGGGGGAGAAAAAAAAGTACATCCTCTGAACCAGTGTTTCAAGGGCTCCTAGGCAATACCAGTGATGCTTTTTTTTTTTTTTATAAATCCTGTTGCAAAAAAAAAAAAAAAAAAACATTTCCCATAGGAAGGGTTGCCTTAACCCGTGTTACAGCACGGTTTGCGTACACACTGCTGTTAACACGGATTAAGGCAACCGAGTTCATCTAAAACCATGCTAAAGACTACCTCTCTAGCAGGGTTTTAGCATGGTTTTAGAACACGGTTGTAACATGGTTTTAACCATGCTATAGTGTGGATGCAACCATGTTCTGGGAGCTTAAAACAGTTTAAGGCAATCTCCAGCTCTGACACCCTAACTTCAGGATGGATATAAAGGGAGGGGTTAGGTTTCTCATGCCATTTCCTAAGGAGGTTCACATGGTAAATTTTCTGAGGGGGTGTCTTTCTTAGCATGCTAAGCTCATAATTCACTGCTCCTGTTTGCCTCAAAATGGTGAAGGGGCCCTGCCATTTCATGAGTAGTTTGTTCTCTGTGGAGGGAAGAAGTAACAACAATTTATCCCCTGACTGAAATGTTTTAGTCTTCAAATCCTGATCGTATCTTTCTTTCTGCAAGTCTTGCTTCTGTTCTACACTCTGGTGTGCCAAGTTGATAAACCTCACCATGGCATTGCATAACAGAGTTATGTACTCTACGACATTAGGATGTTCCACTTCCTTCCCTTCTTCCCAGTGTTCTTTAACCACATCCAGTGGCCCCCTCGGGTTCCTCCCATACAGTAATGAGAAATGAGAGAAACCAGTGGATGCTTGAGGGATTTCTCTGTAAGCGAAGAGTAAATAGGACAGGTACCTATACCAGTCTCTACCCTCTTTCTTTTATATACTTCCTCAACATTCTCTTTAATGACTGTTAAACCTCTCTATGAGGCTCTCAGTCTGTGGGTGGTATGGGGAAGTATGCACTGCTACCATGCCCAGCAGATGGTACAATTCTTTTAGCAGGTGTGCATTAAAATTACTCCCCGTGATCTGTAAGTATTTCCCGGGGGAAACCCATGTGGTTAAACACCTTTGCTAGCTCCCCTGCTATCCTCAGGGCGGTGACAGTTCTCATGGGGATAGCTTCTGGGTAGCAGGTAGCGTAATCACATATGACCAGTACTTTATTTATTTAAGTTTTTGGTAACCGGGTAGGCAAACTGATACAAAGGACCATTTTCAGCTGTGACCCGGGCCGTACAGTGGCACAGACAATGGGCACAAGTTACAAATTGTAGTTAACACATAATACAGAAAGTGCAGTGGCAACTGACACCCATGGCACACAAAGACATCAACATCATTAAGGTAATGGATTTAGGACATAAAAACAAGTTCACAACAGAGCAGCAATACATTTATGCCTAGAGAGACAATGGAAGCATACACTAACAGCAATTAAGACAGTATTCGGCAGTCAAAGGTTACAATACAGTATTTAAGAGATAGCACTATGGCGAACAACATATTCATAACTGGAGTCAAAACATGTCAGTTTATTATTTGGTAGCCAGTACATTGGAAGTAGGGCAAAATGGTTCACAGTACCCCTAAGGCGGATTTCTGGCGAGGGTGATTCCAAGGAAGCAGGTACAGGTGGTCTGAGATGTGAGCCCATCTCTTAGCTTTGATTTGAAGGACTGATAGGAGGGTAACATTCAGATGGCAGGAGGAAGTCTGTTCCAGAAAGAGGGAGCAGATACAGAGAAAGCCTTACTCCCCATGACAGAGGATACATGGGGAACAGCCGGAGGCAGGCACAAAAGACCTTGAGGCATCGAGTTGCCACCCTGCCAGTGAGAAATGAGGAGTAAGGGGACGTTTGGGGATTGCTGAGGGAGTTGTCAATTAAACAGCCCATGGCATATTCAAAACGACCCTGCAAGAAGAGCCAGCCTAAGGACTGCTTTAGGGAGCAGTGATGAGTGGAGTAGAAAGCCCGAAGAGCAAAGCGACAGACAGTTGTACACAGCATTTAGACGTGCAAGAAGTGAAGAGGACATGGAGGAGAATATGGGGAGCAGTGATCAAGTAGGGGGAGAAGATTACCCTGGGTGATTGCAAGGCGAGTCTCTGGGGTCAGGAGGTGGTTAACACGGAATGCTGCCCCTAGCTTCTGATGGACTCTCTTTATGGTGTGAGAAATGTGGTCATTATAGGTGAGGGAGGGATCAAGAGTCACTCCTAGGTATTTGGAGGAGGATACAATGTCGAGAGATGGACCCACAGGGGTGACTATGCGTAAGGAGGTTTCAGATGTGGAGACTTTTGCAAGTTACGGCTTGGAGCCAAAGAGCATGGCATTAAATTTTTTTCTCGTTCACAAGAAGTGTTTTGGAGAGGAACCAGCTCTGAGCGGCTCCATGGTTTGCAGTGAGGGTAGAAGATATGAATTCCCGAGACTTGGCACTGTGGTAGATAACAAGGTCATCTGCGTAGAGGAGCATGTTACAGTCAATGCTTTCTGTGGGAAGATCATTTATGAACATTGAAAAGAGTAGAGGCCCCAGTATGGAGCCCTGGTGAACCCCAGTGTGGATGGACAATGCGGCTGAGGTATCTCTGCCTATCAGAACAGACGGGGACCGGTTTGCAAGGTAACTGAACAGGCAGTGATGTCAGGGGAGCAGCCAAGGTTTAGCAGGGTAGATTTGAGGAGGAGGTGGTCGACAAGGTCAAAGGCCTTGGATAGGTCCACAAACACCGCACCTGTGGCCATACTCATGTCCATGTTTCTAAGGACATGGTTGGAAAAAAGGGCCAAGGCCAAAGAGGTGCTGTGGTGTTTGTGGAAACCATGTTGGAGGGTAACAAATCTGTTACTCTTGGAGCTCTTTTCCAGGGGGCCCAATACATCCGTGGCTATCCTGTCAAAGGGGTTAGTCGTAATGGGGATGGGTTGTAGTGGTACTTTATCTCTTTTTCCTGCCTGAGCTACCTTCTGACACTCAGCACATACTTTATAATACTCAGCTGTGTTCTTGTGGATACAGGGCCAATAAAATCTGGGTAATATACTAATCAGGGTACTATCTCTGCCTGCATGGCCTGCTAGAGGGATGACATGTACCAGATACATGATTTAGGAGTGGAATTTTTCGGAAACCATTAGTTGGTCGACTACCTCTCCAGTTCTGGGGTTAGTGCATTCTCTGTACAGTATTCCCTGTTTTACAACAAATTGAGGGGCACCTTTTTCCACTCTCTTCCCCACCTGTGAAAAAAAAAGGGTTAAGTAAAAGGTCTGCTTTCTGCTCATGCTGCATATCACATTTAAAAGCATGTCCCAAGTCTGGCAGTACACCAGCATGAGTATTAATCCAGTCTTTCTTTAGCTTCCTCTTCTCCACCTTAGTTTTAAGGTCCTTGCCAGGATTCTCAAAAACATCATCCTCAAATGGGAACACAGATGGTAAATGTTCCTGCTTCACTTGAGCTCTGGTGGTTACAGCAACTACAGCAGAATCATTGGCGGTATGACTACGTATAAATGAAGCAAAGTCTGGGTGGTCATACCCGATAACAACTGGCATGAGTAGGTGAGGTACCAACCCCACTTCTACCTCATGTGTCTTTTCTTGAACAGTCATGTGTATGGTAGCTGTAGGGTAGCAATGGGTATCTCCATGCACACAGATGACTGTTGTATCTGGCCCTTTATTATTCCCAGTAACCAGATCTGCTCGCACAAGAGTCTGGCGGCTCCCTGAATCAATCAGTTCCATCATCTGCTGCGATCCAATCTGCACAGTAGTCATAAAGTGACCCCAGTTCAGAAAGACTAGGTGAGCTGTCTCTTTCTTTATATTAGGACAGCTTCTTACATAATGTCCCTTCTTTTGGCACCCATGATACACAATCTCTGCTACAAGAATTCGGCCCCCTCTCTCTGCTCTCCAGTCTTGTTTCACTGGGGCTGGATTTGACATTTTATAAGTAAAAGGGTTCCTTTCTGGATTGCTGGTGGTTGCAGCTGCTGACGTTCCTTGGAACCCTCTGGGTCTGGATAGTCGGGCTGCTAGGAAGTCTTCCGCCAACATGATGGTTTTATCAGCGGAATCAGGCTTATGCTCCCAAACCCGAAGTTGTACAGCCTGGGGTAAAACTTAACTGCTCAATAATCACCACCTCCAGAAGTTGGTCTTTGCTCTTATCAGGCTATAGCCATTTGTAGCAGAGTTCCTTGAGGTTCTCAGGGGGAATCCAGTGACTGCATTTTAAGAAACCTAAACCTCTGGCGATAGGTTTCAGTGTTTCTGTCATAGTGCCTGAGGATCTTCTGAGTCACACGGTCATAGTCCTCTGTCTTTTGGGAGTCCATGTGGCTATAAACCAACTGGGCACTGCCTGTCAAGTGCGGTGCCAGTCGACCAACTCACTGTTTTCTTGGCCATGTGCATGTTCTAGCGATCCTCTCAAATGTTGTGAGGTAGGCTTCAATGTCATCACTGTCTGATAGTTTGGACAGTTTAATGTCTTTTGGGTTGCTGGTTCTTTCAGTTTGTCCTGCATCAATGGCACGCAAGACCCTCATAGTATCTGCCCATTTGGCATCTTGCCTTCTCCGCTCAATGTCTATCTCTTTCCATCTGCACCCGTTTTATGCAGAGCTATTTCAACAACTCCCCTACATCCTCAGGTGGAGTGTCTTCAAGAGGAGGTAGTTCCCTCAATTCTTCCTCGTCCCCTTGCATCTCTCTGTCATCTCAAGGCTTGGCCTTCCTCCGAGCTCCCAGGTCCAGTCGAGGCAGCAGCTTCTCTCCCAGTCTGTCAGCCATGGTTCTGGTCAGAACTCCACAGACTTTCTTCTCCAGGTTCTCCTCTGGCAACTCCTGGTACATCGGTTCACCTGGGATATCTGGGCATGATCTGCCAGAAAACATCCCCCTAGCCCAGTCCAGATGTTTCCAGCAAGTTACCCACTTCTGATACCAAGTCTGTGGAGGGGTTGTGGGTTAACAGATGGACAGACACAGAACTTGAGGTTCAACACACAATCTCTGTGTGATGTTTATTTAAAACACAGGGGATAACCTTAAGCAATGGCATATCCCTTCTTCAATACATCAGTTTGCAGCAACAGACTATGCATGTCCTTTCTCTGCACTTAGTCAGCACCCACTGATCTACTGATCTATCTCTTCAGTGGAAATTATTTAATTCCTTATGTTGGTCTTGTGTGTTTGGGTGACGGGGGCTCAAATAAAAAAAAAAAAAAAAAAATAAAGACACAGAACCTCAGTGCAGAAGCACTGAAGCAAAGGTTACCCCAAAGGGCACCGGCAATAAAGTCAAGTTTCAAAGAAACACAACATCACACATACCCCCATAATGCAAAGCATCATGGGATGTATATGCAAATCACCATGACATTTTAGGCTGGTTCAGCTTAAAGCAGGAATGCACAGTGCCAAAGGGCCTCTCAAACAATCTGTAATTTACTTGCATTTTAAATAACACAATGTGGGTTTCCTGATATCTCTACCCCAGTAACTTAATTTTTATAATACAGTCCCCTAGTAACTTTTTACCTTTATCAAAAACACCTAGAGCCATGGTATTTTCAACATTTACAGGTTTCATACACATAAGGCATATAACTGTACATCAAGGTATTTTATGGCATAGTACTACTGCATACTAAATCCAACAACGAGGAACACAGCCTATTGTTTTACATCAGCTCGGAGGCCACCATATAACCTTCCTGTACGAGGACCCGAGAAGGTAAAGGAAAATTATAGAGGACACTATTGCATTCTCAAGAAAGGAGGGGGGAGGGGCTCCAAGGTGGCCAACCTTGTGGACTAGAAATTGTAAAGGATAAATAAGGCTAAGAAACAGAAGAACTGTTGCAACAGATTTAAGAAAAGGTCAGTCCTCAAGAGTGGCAGGATCTCCCTATCACATGCCCCGAGCCTGCAGGATTGGACACCTAAAAAACAAAAGTACTACTACTATTTACCAGCTAATCCAGGTTCATGCCCAAGGCTCAGAATGTCTGGTGCTAACCACTGAGGCAGGGGACAGGCATCAGTCTTCGATGACTCCTGCCTCAGGGAGGGCAGGTAGCACCTCTCCCAGCATAGCTGCCTCCTAGTGGTACTGGGGGAAAGAGGGCCATAGGGATAGGATTCCATGGTCCCTTGGAGGCTGGGGAACATGGGCACATACCTGCTCACTGAGCAGGGGTGGCAAGGGACCTTCCGAAACGGGTGCAACCAGACTCCCCAACAACCCTGCTAGGCAGTGTCTGCTCAGCCTTCTCAGGCCATGCCCCTTCCAAAAGGAGGTGTAATGGGGAGGGACTACCAACACAGAAAAATAAATAGGCCTATATAACATAAGTGTCAGAATTTTATCCAAACGTTTACCTGTATTGCATATTCTAGCCCCAGGAAGGCAAGAAATGTGATTTTGTAATTTATTGTCTTTGCAGTCCGTTAACAGTGAATCACTGATTATTATACTGTTTTCAGCTGTGCATTGTTTATTTTCTGTCACTAGTTCATTTTTTGATTCAGTTTGTAGTATAATGAAATGATTAGATAGCAGTATTTGCTCCGCTGTTATTCTAATCGCTCGTCTCCCTATTTTGGGGGGAAGATTTTATGTAGGAATGCATACTAATCGTTGTCATCTCTGCCGTTATCCTCCCGACCTCTTCTGAGATTTTTTCCTATTAAGCCTGTGTTATTTGTTTTCTCACACTCATCTCTCTCTTTTTTCTTATATCTTGGGAGTGTTGGCTTTAGCAGGTTTTCTGCAGTGATAACATTCATGAATGTTTCAATATTATTTATTTCTCACATTTTATGGGGTTCATCCTTTAATAATTTTATTTCGTTAATTAGAGAAGAGTGTGCCATGTACTTGCCACGTGTGAAGTTTTCCGTTCCCGTTCATAGGAGGGTTTTAACATTTACATCAGACATTTATCACACTTTACTACTGACCCTTCTGTGCAGAGTAGCACCATAATGTCTCCTGTGGGATCCAGTGTGTTACTGAAAGTTGTTTGAGTGTTAGTTGGTGCTTATACCCTGGTGTTACATGGATCAGATCCTAGTTGTCAAGGGGTGGTCTGGCCTTCTGTCTTCCTTGGCTGATGCAGGCAGACACAATTTGCCTCTGTTGCGCATCGCCAATGCTTGCTAGGAGTGGGACCTTAATAGGTGCAGAGGGGAAGTGCCATCAGATGGTACTTCAGGTTTTGCAAGTGTGATTAAAGTTTTATTTTGGCTTTTTTCCTTATTCTTCTGCTGTCTCCCAGCAATATTTCAATGTAGAATTTACTCTGCGGGGTCAATAATCCTGTCTGGCTCTTTACCTGGTGATTTGTGATGCATGCCGGACAAGGGTGGGTGCTGGACCTCCACCTTCCTAGTGTGCACAATGCTAGCAGAGATACTGAGATAGAGTGAGGAGAACAGACTCACACAAATTCCGTTTTTGTTTTCTTCACATAACATTAAAAAAGCTCTAAGGGACATACAAGCTAAAAGGCAGTTCAGAATACTGCCACACAAAACTGGTCAAAACAGCTGGATTGTGTTTTTTTAATTGAATCCATCTATTGATGTCATGTTTAACTATGATTCCTGCATATTTAGTTATTTAACTTTGTTGACTGGGTGGCAACAAATGGCTTTTTCAGGCATGACCCGGATGCAAACAGCTCAGACATAGGAGGTTATACATCGACACAGGAGGTAATACTCAATGGATAATACACAGGCTCAGGAGGTAATACATCATGGTTCAGATTCTTAATACAGGAAATTACACAAATATTATAAAAAAAGAATGAGAAAAAAATAGACACACGAGTTGTAATGAGATACTATACAGTATACATGGGAAAAACTTGAAACTGCATACTGAATGATGTATTACTGTAATGTGTTGCATTTGCTGTGTAACATTGTTTCATCTTGTAGGTGCCTTGTAATTGTGGCTCTGGGTCATTCCTGAAAAAGGGCCTTTGGCTCAGTGTACTTACCCAGTAAACAAAATAAATAAATACATAAACAAACACACACCCCAGCTTTATAGAAAAACAGTAACCACGGTCTGGGTGGGCACAGGACGTTGTTAACCCTCTGTACAGACAGTTAGTGAGACCCCATCTGGATTACTGCATGCAGTTCTGGAGACCCCATCTCCGCAAGGACATAGACAGGATGGAGACAGTTCAGAGGAGGGTAACTAAAATGCTGCAGTGTCTGCACCAGAAGCCATATGAAGAGAGACTCTAAAGAAGCTTAATGTGTATACCCTCAAGGAAGGGGCGGGGCATGATAGAAACTCTAAAGTACCTCCAGGGAATCAACAAAGTGGTAGCATCTTTCAGAAAGAGATGTGCAAGAACAAGGGGGCAAAATTAGAAGATAGAGGGGGGATGGCCCAGGGTCAACGTGAGGAAGTATTTTTTCACAGAGAGGGTGGTGGACCCACAGAACAGCCTTCCTGAGCCAGTCATAGGGTCAATAACAGTGGGTGAATTCAAGAATGCATGGGACAGAAATAAGCCAATTCTGGTGAGGGGTAGGAGGAAGTAGGCTGTTGGTTAACTAGGATCTACAGCTTATCCAATAGGTAGGGAAATAGGCAGACTGGATGGGCCAAGCGGTCCTTATCTGCCATCAAAGTCTATGTTTCTATGTAGGGCCTGCGCAAAGAACTATGACCCATCCTTAGGGTTTCGGGTTCAAAGGATGAAGAGATCTAAGAATCATTCTACAAGACTGCAAATCCCATGAAGTATTTTTGACATCACTGCCAAAAGAACAGTTACTCAAGAACTTACTATAACAGAAGATCTTTGAGAGAATCTCCTCCATTAGGCCACAATTTTGGAACTATAAGCCGTCAGCATCAGGATCAGACAGAAATGTTTTGCTAGCCTGGAGCACACCACTGACGTGCAGCATCGATGCATATGTAATGTGGACAGACCCATCACTCCTCAGTTCCCCACCAGAGATTAACCTCGGAGGGCCTGTAACCATGAGGAACCAGGAGATAATACCAGTACCAGGCATACAAAGAGAGGCATGGGACTGGAAAAAAACAGGATGTAAGGAATAAGGCTTTATGCACAGCATCTGATATGACCCTGAGCATATCGAAAGGGGCAGGAGGGAGGGTATGGCATGGCCTAATGAATGAGATTCTCTCGAAGATCTACTGTTAGAAACATAGAACATAGAAACACAGAATTTGACGGCAGATAAGGACCGCTTGGCCCACCCAGTCTGCCCATTTCCCTACCTACTGGATAAGCTGCAGATCCTAGTTAACCAGCAGCCTACTTCTTCTTACCCCCACCCACCAGAAGTGCCTTATGACTGTCCCATGCATGCTTGAATTCCACCACTGATTTTGACTCCACAACCTCCTCCGGAAGGCCGTTCCATGCATCCACAACCCTCTCTGTGAAAAAATACTTCCTTAAATTACCTCTGAGTCGCCCCCTCTATCTTCAAATTGTGCCCTCTTGTTCTTGCACACCTCTTATTTTGAAAGATGCTACCCTCTTGGACTTTGTTGATTCCCTTGAGGTACTTGAAAGTTTCTATCATGTCCCCCCTCTCCCTCCTTTCCTCTAGGCTATACATATTAAGCTCCTTAAGTCTCTCTTCATATGTCTTCCGGTGCAGACCCTGCACCATTTTAGTTGCCCTCCTCTGGACAGCTTCCATCCTGTCTATGTCTTTGTGGAGACTGGGTCTCCAGAACTGCACACAGTACTCCAGATGGGGTCTCACCAGCTGTCTGTACAGAGGGATAATAACTTTCTGTTTTCTACTGGTGATGCCTCTCCCTATGCATCCCAGTATCCCCCAAGCCCTCCTTGCTGCCCTCTCACATTGCTTGCCCACCTTTAGGTCATCTGATATGACTACCCCAGGTCCCTTTCCATTTTTGTTGTTGTTAGTATCTCACCCCCATTGTGTACTCTTCCCCTGGGTTTTTGTTTCCCAGGTGCATTACCTTGCACTTCTTAGCATTGAATCTAAGCTGCCATACATTTGACCATTCCTCTAACCTTGCCAAGTCCCTTCTCATCCTTTCCACCCCACCTTTGCATCAACTCTGTTGCAGATCTTAGTGTCATCTGCAAAGAGACATACTTTTCCTTCCAGTCCTTCCTGATTGTACTATAAAGACATTGAGAGGACCGTCCTGATACTGAACCCTGCGGTACCCACTAGTAACCCTCCTTTCTTCTGAGTGGACTCCATTTACTATTACTCTCTGTGTCCTATTCTCCAGCCAATTCTTTACCCAGGCTGTCACCTTGGGACCCACTCCCAGGCTGGCTAACTTGTATATTAATCTTTGTGTGGGACTGTGTCAAATGCCTTGCTAAAGTCTAGGTAGGCCATGTCCACAGCCCCTTCCTGATCTACTACTTTGGTCACCCAGTCAAAGAAATCTATCAGATTTGTCTGGCATGACCTTCCCACTGTGAATCCATGCTGCCTAGGGTCCTGTGCCCCTCTGGCCTCTAGATACTCGACAATTCTTTCCTTCAGAAGTGATTCCATCATTTTCCCTATCACTGAGGTTAAACTAACAGGTCTGTAGTTTCCTGCTTCTGTTACGTTAAGTTCTTACGTAACTATTCTATCTTCATCAAGGATGTCTCCTTCATTAGACCACAGCTTTGGAATGACTCCCAAGCAGTAAAGTTACTGGGAAAATGACAAAGTCTGATATGTGATGAGGACAGAAGGCCTTGCAGGACAGCAGGTCCAAAACCTGCATGTTTATGAGAGACGATGTCCAGACTGTAATGTTTAGTGAAAACGTGAACAGTGCTCCAAATGGCTGCAGCACACATATCAGCAGCAGGGACAATACTGAAATAAGCAAAAGAAGTGGTCATACCCCTAGTGGAGTGACCAAGAACAGCACCAGGAAGTTCCTTACTGAACTTTCTAGAACAGAACGTAATACAATGTGCCAGTCATTTGGACGAACATTGTTTAGATACTGGAGTGCACCGTCTCCTAGGGGCAAATGAAACAAAAATCCCACAGGACTTTCTGCAGTTCTTGGTATGATGAATATACTGTGGTATCTCAGTGTTATATGAGGCATGCTGGGGATGCCCACGTTATATAGGCCTCAATATGGGTAGCCCCAGCCTGCAAGAACTTCCAGGTGGTCCTGATGCTGCCGGCTTACAGTTCCATGATGTGGCTCAATACAAGTAGATATCCTCAAAGAAGATGAACATTAATCATCCCTCCAATTTCTGTAAGATTACTTATTCCCTTTTCTCCCCTCCAACCCAGTCTCCCTCTTCTGGTCTCAAGGTTGGAGACTCCCTCATTTCTGACCCTTCCTCTGTTGCCTCCTTCTTTAACATCTACTTCACCACCACTGTTCTCTCTCTCTCTTGTCCCCTCCTCCCACTCCCCTTCCTCTCCTCACCCTTTGCTTTCCCTCCTTTACTCTTACTCCTTCTCTCCTACCTCACTTTCTGCTTTCCTTAAGGCCCTGCTTACCCTTAATCCTCACAAGGGAGGTAGCCCTTATGGTCTCAATCCTAAGCATCTGCTTCTCACAGCTTCTTCTATTGCTATGCCCATTACCAAACTTGTTAATCTCTCTTTTTCTTCTGCCCCTGTCCCTGAAGCATGCTACTGTCATACCCCTCTCTAAAGGTGGTGATCCTTCTTCTCCTGCTAACCATTGTCCCATCTCTCTCCTTCCCACTTTGACTAAGTTATAGGACCACCTTGTTCTCGCATAAGTTCTCTTTCTTTTTTAAGTCCTCTTACTTCTGTACCCATTTTCAATCTGGATTTAGGAAATCCCACTCCACTTCCACCTCCCTACTCTATCTTACTGACTCCATCCTTTCAGGTATGGACCAGAGCCTGATCACCTCCACCATCTCTGTCGATATGGCCAAAGTCTTTAACACTGTGGTTCAACCCCTCCTTTTGGACAAGCTTAAAGCAGTGGACCTTCCTGCCTCCTTAGTTAGTTGGTTCTACTCATACCTTGAGGGCAAGTCTCAAGTCACCCGGATTGGAAGATCCCCATCCCACCCACTCCCTGTTCAGACATTCCTGAAGGGTCTGTCCTGGGCCCCATTTTTCTTTTCCATATTCTTGAACAACCTTCCACCTGTCTGTTTCTCTGTGTCAGTTCATATGTACGCCGATGATACAGTACTCTGCATCTGACTCCTCTTCCCATGACCCTACTTCCCAGCTACAGCTGGACTGTGACACTGCTTAGTGCTGGTTCCAGTCTAATCAACTGTCCCTCAATGCCAAAAATAGTTTCCAGGACGTCTGGCACCAGACAGAAGATTACCAGACTAACCTCCCCCTCTCATTATTCCACACCCTTGATGGTGCTACATTTGAGGATGTATCCTCCTTTAAGTAACCTGGGGTCTGGATAGACCATTATCTTGATTTCTTGGTGCACACTGATGCCATGCACCATAAGCTCCACCCCAAGCTTGGTGCACTATACAGAAACAAAGTGCCTATCCCATTTCCTGCATGCCATGAGATTGCTTAAAAGACAATTCTCTTGATTTCTGACTGTGGTGACATACTTTACAGTGGATCTCCCAAATTGTCACTTGCCAGAGTGGACCCAACCTTTTATCATTGTACCTTAGATGGTACCCCACGTTCCCATCACTGCTCAATCTACGTTGTCCTCTCCCTCTCCTCTCTTGGTGCCAGGCTCCTTTCCCACCAAGTTTCCTTTATATCCAAATTCTGGTTTGGTTCCCCTCCCTCCTACCTTACCTCCATCCTACCCTCCCTGCAGCATTGTTTCCCATTCCCTTTCAATTCCATGTAGGAAATCTACTGTTGGTCAAGCTGTCGTCTCATATCACTTTCTAAACTCTGGTCCACCCTGCCCCTGTCAATCTGCTCTGCCTCTTCTCTGCCACCTGCAACTGTCTATGACCCCTACCTACTTATCTGTTTGATCTTCTTCTCCCCTGGTCATACTCCCCCCAAAAAAATACTTATAAGGATAATTTCACCTTGTGTATGCAAACTTTTTTTTTTTTATTTACAGCATGTATCTTGTTCTGTTAGTCCTTGAAATGTTTATGATTATACTCATTTTGATGTACTGTATCACTTGTATAGGACTATTATCGTTGTATTGCTGTTAATTACTTGCTTTTAATTACTATTTGTTTTTTCTGCTCTTGTACTATCTTCCATCCCCCCCTTCCCGGAACATCAGGAAATGAGCTGTTATCAGCTCAGTATGTCCATCCTCGTAAAACATTTGAAGTAACTAGAAAAATAATACATACCCATCACTGCTCAATCTACTCTGCCCTCTCCCTCCCCTCTCTTGGTGCCAGGCATCTTTCCACCAAGCTTCCTTTATAGCCAAACTTTCAGCTGACATTTTTGGCTATACTGTATTATGTATGTTATTCAGTGTCATTCTATAATTAAGTCTTACCCATGTACTGTATTTTTATTCATACTGTACCCTATCAGTACGTACACGGTTGGTTCTATTGTATACTGTACTTCTGTACATCAGGTCGTACCTGTAAAAGGTGCCTGTGGCGCCAGTGTATCTTACCTGGTCAACAAAATAAAAAACAAACAAGCACATATACATACAAAAATAAATAAATAAAATAGCAGCTCAGGAAGTATTTGAGGGCATTGTGGGTGGTTATCTGAGTGACATCTGAGCTTCAGCTCAGTGTGCCATTCCAGGTCACCAAATTTTAATAAAAAAATAAACATCTAGAGGGAGATTATTCCACTGGCGAGGAAGACAAAAGGAGAAAAAAATAAAACTGTGCTATCTACTTGCAGCAGTGAGGAATGAGGCAACCATTAGTATGTGAGTATCTGAGAAGTTAGTTAGGTTTGATGGCCGAGGCTAGAAGGCTAATCAAGGCCTACAGCAAGACAACCAGGATACAGGGATGTATCAGGAAGGGGTTTGACAGCAGGAGGAAGGAGGCGATAATGTCTCTCTGCAGGTCACTGGTGAGGCCCCATCTGGAACACTGTGCCCAGTGCTCAAGCCCCCAGCTAAGAAAAGACAAGCTATGCTGGCCCAGTGGCACAGAGGACTGAGGTGCCTGCACTTCACCTGCTGCCATGCTGGTGCCCTGGATTCAGGAATGAACGTTGGTGACTAGCGGTCAGCCAAGTGACAGAGGATCAAGGGACTGCTCTCCCCTCCCGAGGATGGGTGGCAAGCTGTCTCAGCCCTTCAATGTAACCAGGTGGAGGCCCGGTGTTAGTGCAGGCAGTCAGTGGCTCAGTGGAAGGGGTTGCAGTTCCATAGTGCATGTGGCCAGGGGATTGGAAGAAAACAGAAAAAGGACAGAGGAAGGTGTTAAGGATGCCAAACCCACTTTCCTCTGGCCCACACCATCACCTGGCTATCTGGATATGTGTAACGGGGAGGGCAGCTCTCCTCCTGGCCCCACTGTGGGGGGGAAGGGCTATGAGGGCTTTCTGGTGGCTAGGGAAGGCATGTGACAGTCAGAGGGAGCAGGGACATAACTGATAGTTGACCTTCTACAGCCCGTGAAAGAAAAACCTTTATGGAGACAGAAAAGACAAGCTAGAAATGGTAAAACGTAGATAACCAAACTGATTTAGGGCCAGCAGGACAGATCTTATGAGGATCGACGTAAGGCCCTGTATATGTACTCACCAGAAGGGAGATATGACAGAAACCTTCAAGTTCTTAAAAAGAATGAACACGGTATATTTGACGAAATATTTGGGTGGACTGGAGAATCAAGAACAGGGACATAAGTGGAAGCTGGCGGGGGAGATTCAGGAGGGATGTGAGAACGTTTTATTTTACAGAGTGGTTGCGCCATGGAACAGCCTCCCAGTAGCGGTGGTGGTTGCAAGAACCATTGATGGTTACACACATACACAGCTGGGACAGAGTAAAAGGCAAGTAAAAGGTTACACAGGGGGAAATAAATAGGGCAGGGGCAAAAGAGGGTGGTGTGGGCGCTAACCCCTACTAGACTAAACAGAAATGGTACATAGAAAATCAGAGATGGTGGACAGCAAAAAAAATGCTCTGAGGCGACAATAGGAGCTACAGCCACAATGGTGAAAGAAAATCTCCATTTAAGAGCCCAGCTAGAATCCCTACAGAACCAGTCATGAACCCCTTATCAACAAGCCTCTTAACATCCAGAAGGCCTACAGTGTGGCAGTTCGAGATAGGCCAGACAATACTGAAGCCCCCAGGGGAATCGTTATGGTCCTATATGGTGTAAGTTCAAGGGTTTTTCTACTTGGACTGACCCGAAGATGGAAAACCTCGCTTTGTGAAGATCAGCAGGTCCGCCTGTCTCTCACTCTCAGTTACGCTACCCGCATGAAAAAGAAAAGGTTTGATGGGGTTCGGGTGACCCTTGGAGAAGCAGGCGTCTCGCATGGGATGATGTTTCCTGCACAACTCCACACTGCCCACCAAGGCAAGACTTTTATATTTTCTGACTCAGCTGAAGCACTGAAATGGACCCAACGACATGCTCTAGTACAATCCCAGACAGATGAGGCCTCGGACTCTGAACCGGAGGAGGAAGATGCCGACCAGGTACTTCAGATCTGCTAGGAATATTAACTCTGCGGATCTTGGACTGCCTTATCGTTTGTTTATTTTAGTTTTAAATTAAGTTTTCTGTGCTAATGGTGTTAGATAGGGGGAGTCTTCCTACATAATCCTGAGTAGCTCTGCCTTGCCTCCTTTTCTTTTTATTCACTCTATGCAGCATTGCCTGCTATATCACTCACTTGTGATTGCAGAGACATTTTGGGACACTCAGTGTTACGGGGCAAAGGTTGCTGATTTCTTTTTGTCTTGATGCCTGATATTGTTGTTTTATATATACTGTATATTGCCCGTTAGCCTGCTCTAATTCTTGTGTTGTTTTTTATTAACCTTTAAGAATGTTGTTTAGTGCTGCACAGAGACACAATCCTGAACAGTATTCTGGCCTTGTGGCACTTATATTGGGAGTAGCACGTAAACCTCATTTTTCCTAAGCAGGAATCAGAGACTGCATGATCAAATGTTCCTTACGGTATTGTATGGCATGCATGCAGCTCATGGGCTCTATCACACTACAACTGGACGATGTATGTATTGGATTAGATACTGTTATCAACTGTCCCTCTTTAGGACGTATCTTTTAGACAGCACACGTTTAAACACTGTGGCTATAGTAATAAACAAATAGCAACAAAACAAAGGAGTCTGCCAGTCGTTCCAATGGCCCCACGGCCTGGGTTGGAAGTGAGCCCAGTTACTGTTGTACCTGATAACTTTGTCATACATGCTGCAGGTAAATAAGTGCAAGTAAAAGAATGTATTTAAAGTTACATGCAGTCATGCAGACTAATCCTTTTTTTTTTTACCTGTACCAGTCAGTAAAGCCACATTTTTTTCATTTCTGTTCAATAAAACAGGATTTTAACATTATTTACTAGTCTGTGGCAAAGTGCAAATTAACCCTAAGCTAGTACAATTAGCACCATACCCATCGGAGCCAGCTAATACAGAGAACTGCCCGGAAGTTATTGATCATCACTTCTGGGAGCAGCAGGGGTGCAGGACTTGACAGTTTTTTTTTTTGTTTTTTTTTAGCTAGACCATAAGCTTACTTAACTTTGTTACTAAAATTATGAAACTGCTTATTTAAACAGCTTGGGCAGAATATATGCTTGCATTTCCATCTTTATGGACAGTCACGTAAACCCCCAGCTGGCTGTGACTGCAGTATAGTGCAGGCTACAGTAACTTGCAATTAACTTGTCCAGCTGCCTAGGTGGGGGGGTGGTGGGATGGGTGGAGAAGCATTAAGGACAACCCCTGTGTAATCTTTTTTTTGGTCTGTACACAAGCCTGTTCCCTTAATTCTCCTCAGAGTCACTGACTCAGCTCTCCTCATTTTGCTGCAAACTAAAACATATTTATTAGTTGATTAGAAGTTCCATCGAGCAGGAAGATTCATTAAGACCAAAGTCTTGTTTGCAAGCATGACCTGATTACGTAAAACACGTCCAGTATAATAATCACACAGAATACAATAAAATCTTCCCTCCAGAGTCCTACCTTTCCTCGCTCCTCTCCCTTATCCCCCTTGCCTTCTGCTCCCTCCACTCCAGGGATCATCGCACCTTCTCCGTTCCCCATCCCTGCTCCTCTGCTGGGCAATCAGCCTTCTCCTGTCACCGTCCCACACTCTGGAACCGGCTCCCCACCAACATCCATCTCCCTGGCTCCCTCAGGTTTCAGCTGAAACTACTACCCCCGACTCTCCTCCACAACTACTATCATCATAGGTGTACGAACCAGAGGGGCGGAAGGGGAAGCAGTCTCCCCCACTTTTTATTTTTGTATGGCAAAACTAGTTTAGAAAAAGTGCCCTTTTTACCCTCATAAGTGCCCTTCTGATCCTCCACCCCCTCAGCTTTTACTATCTTCTGGCACCCCTACATACCCCAGTGAGGTGTGTCTGGTTAGTCAGTTAATTGTTTGCACTGCTGCTTTTTCTGCACTTTTATCTACTGGCATCAAGTTAGTCTGACTAGACTTTCTTGTAACTGTAGGATGTATTTTCTATATCCCATCTCCCCACCCCATTTCATATCTGAAGCGAGCTTCAGCTCTGTGTGCCTCTCCTGGTCACCACTTTTCAAACAAATAATACAAATATAAACCTTACTCATAACAGTTAAAACATTATTGAAGGTTTAATGAGTAAAACAAAAGACACCAGAGTATTACAATTTCTTAAAGGAGGAGACAGTGAATTCCAACAGTGAGGGGCATAAAATGTAAAAGAATTCGATCCATAGCAAGTTTTGGCTTTAGCTAAGCAGAAAGTGGCACTGGCTCAGTATCAAACAGTCCCTTTACACTCACATGTTGAGACTCATCTGCTTCAGCGAAGGTACAGTATACCGTAAGATTCCGAGTCAGCAACACATTTCCTCAACGACTACCTCAGAAAAGCGCTTCCGTTTTTGAAAGATCGTCACACCCTTCCCACTGAAGTCTACAGCAGTACCAACAGTAGGACACCAACAGGATCTAGCTGAGCTGTAGCCAGCCCTAAACATTGTGGTTCTGCCTGGAAATACAGAGGTACCCAGATTTCTGTACTGAATACCAGTTCCTAGCTGAAGCTGCACAACATGGCTAAAACAAAAACAAAAGGTTACGCCTGAGGTCCTCAGCTGAAACATGCATACAAGGCTTGGAATCAATTGTAGAGATAAACTGCTGCCTCACTGAAAAAGTTTCTGTAATTAAGCCCGGTGAAAGGTCTGTAGTACAAAGTGGAGCAAGAATTGTCACATTAAGTACAAACCAGGTCACAGGATCTCCCGAGAACAGCTTGTTCCCAAGGCAACACCCCAGCACCAAGTCCAGCAGGTAGATATGGGACACTGCTGCTGGCAGGAAAAGTACTCATCGGAATGGTTATACAATGATAAAAGGAAGAAGCGTCCTGAAAGATTCATTGATCCTGCCAGTATTTTGATTGATTGATCCTGCCAGTACTTTTTCACCATTTGGACTTAACACTAAAAAGCCGCAGCATTAAACTTTAAAGAGCAGCTTTCTAGTAGCTACCTGCCCCAGCCCATTCAATTCCTTATCTTACCAGAAGGAAAGTGACTAAGTCTGGCATAAAAAGCCCTTTTGTGCAAAAAGTTATATCCCTCGTCATCTTGAAAATTGCTCTGCTGCAAAAAAAAAAAAAAACACCGACTTCCTGGTATGAAAAACACGCCCCCCAAGTCGGCCCACACAGCCCTGTTTTGTGATGTCACAAAACGAAGGCTGCATGAGGGCGCCCCATTGCTTTCTATTGAGGTCGGTATTTTCAAATATATTTATACCCTTTGGTGCTGGGACTTTATTCTAGCAAAGCGATCGATTGACTAATTGGGTCATCACAAAACAGGGCTGCATGGGCCGACAGGACGTGTTTTTGTACCGGGAAGTTGGTGCTTTTTTGGCCAGCAGACAGATTTTCAAGTTTACGAGGGATATAACTTTTTGCACAAAAGGGCTTTTTATGCCAAACTTCGTCACTTTCCTTCTGGTAAGGTAAGGCAAGGAATCGAACAGGCTTGGGGGAGAGCAGAAACGCTGCCAGTCAGAAGCTGCTCTTTAAAAGGTTGCGTCCTAAAGTAGTTACTGTTTTTTGACTGACAATACAGATTGGCCTCGAAATTAAACTGTTAGTAGCGCAAAAAATAAGTTGATAATGTTATTAATCTTCAAAAGTAGTCAGGTGCTACTTTTTATTTCGTAAATATTTTTCTTTGTTTCTTTTCCTGGGATGTGAAGAGCAGTACTTTACCGAGATGCTGAAATATCTAATTCTAGTCCTTTTTATACCTCATCTGCACTGTGACTTCTGTTCTTCCTCATCTACATTGTAACCGGTTCATGCAATTGCCCAAGGCTGTGTGTGGGTGTTGATGCGTGATATGGCTGCCACTACACATTCAGTAACTTCACTACCAGTCTTGTACTGATTGTAAGGCACTTTGGGATACAATGTGTATGAAAAGCACTATATAAATGCTGATTCTTCTTCCTCTTCTTCACTTACTGTGGCATAACAAGTGACAAACCCTTGCAGCAGGATAAGAGACTGGCTTTTTCTCCTTGGTCAGTTGGGATGTCACAGACAGTGAGGTTGTAGGACAGATGCAGTATGAGGAATAACAGAACCAGCTATATCAGCCTCCACGTAAGGTGCTGTTCCATACCTTACAAAAGTATTGTCAGAAAATATTTAATTAGCAAAAGGGAAAATTAAAAAAAAAATTCATAAGACATAACAGCTCACTACTGTTGAAGGTTAATATTAGTTTCAGGCTGTACATGAACTTTCATCTGCCAGATGTCCCTGCTCGTATTCTCTGTACCATCCTACCCTGCCTGCAACCAGGCTGCCCACCAACGGAGGCTTTGCTTTTTTTTTGGTATACACTCCTCACTTGTGGCATTGGCTTTCCTACATCTTATCAAGCAACGAGATTAGTACTTTTAGAGGGTCACTGTCAGTTTCCTACCTGCTGATTTCTGGCATTTTTAAACTAAACTGGGGGAGGGGGGCTGGCAGTGTCTTACAGGCAAAATCTAATTTTGTGTTTAAAGGCGAACAGTCAGCACTAAGACCCCCACACCCAAGAGTGGGGCTCATGCCAAGTTACACTTTGTGTGCAAAAACATTTTACTTACTGTTTGCTGCAGTGTAGTAAATTGTATCAGACTCATTCTGCTCATTCTTGCAAGCTGACATTCACTGCAACTTCAGACCCCAGAATCCCCTGCAGATGACATTAGAGGGCTGCTGCAGTAGGAGGCTTAACAGCTTGCCGTGCATATTAGAACTTTCTTAAGCCCCAGTCAGATGTTCGCCAGTCCTCCTGGGCTAAGTGCAGTCCCAGATGAGCAGCAGGGGATTTTGGGATATGTAATTGCAGAAAATGTCAGCTTACAAGTCAGTAAAATTACTCTGATACAAACTGAGACCGAACCACACTTGGGTGGGGGCATTTACTGCTGACTGTATCCATCAAAGATCATGTGCTAGGTGGCCAGCCCAGTGGCGCTGAGGGGTTAAGGCGCTGGACACCACACCTCGCACCACACCAGTTACCCGGGTTCAGGAGTGGACTCAAGCCCGCCAGGGGAGTCGGCTGGAGAAGGAGGATTGGCGTGTTATGGATCGCTCTTCCTTGAGGAGGTGGGGTGGGAGAATTGCTAAGACACGGACCCCTGGCATTGGCTGGGAGCTCGTGTAGCTCGGCAATCAGACTGTGGACTGGTGCAGACAGCGTCAGGCATGCTATGGACATTCTGCGTGCCCAGCAGCGTCCTTGACGCCACTGCATGCCCGGCCAGGTGGAGGAAATGGGTCAAAACAAGCAATCCTCCGGCGATGACGGCCGACTCCATCGCGACGGCCACAGCAGTCTCACGGCCAGTTCCCTCAAGCCCCTGCCTCAGGTTTCTGCAGTAGCGGGATAAATCCTCTGCAAAGCAACCTCAGATGGCAGGGCTGTGCAGTCAGAGCTCTGACAGGGTCTGGGGCAGCAACCGAGGCCAGGAAGCCAGAAATGGGGGATCCATAGGAACACCCCCCAGCCGAGGAGGTATAAAGTATAGGAGTTAAAAAAAAAAAAAGGATCATGTGCTATGAACGCCCTCATATATCTAGATTTGCTACAGTTTTGGTTTCACTTACAGGGTACTGATGAATCCTCAATGTTGTTTTCTGATCTGTGTTTCTCATACAATGAGAAAAGTAAGATCATGCGATATGTATTCTGTCTGTATTTTACCTTCCTGCTTTGTGATTGTTCAAAACTGTACTACTCTGTTATGATATCACAGACAATGTTCGCTACTTTCATTTCAGTATTCTAAATGTTCTACTACAGACATGTACTGGGCTAGGCCCCCAGGTCACATCTGGAGTCAAGCATGTTGCTCAGTATGCCTTCCTGGTAAATCTTGTAAATAAATAAATAAATAAATAAATGTTCTTCACACATGCTGCAGCTTACATTCTACCTTGGTTTTGTATTTCCTGCTGTACTGTCTAGAAAGAGGATGTCTACCATAATGACGTAATTTGGTGTTCAAGCAGGACTGTGGCAGGGAACTGACAGTGCTGTATAATGTTTACTATTTATTTTACGCAGTTATTACGAACTGCATCCACTTCCAAAAACGATCCCTGGAGTCTAATGCCAACTCCTTCCCTCAATCAATCCCACTTCCAATGTTCTTCTAGTTTAACGGTATCCAGTGTCAGACAGCAAAACAAAAAACCAAAAAATTATTCTCAGGTGCTGACTTCTGTCTGCCGGCCGTCTGAGAGTTGTGGCACAAAGTATCTTAAAAAAAAAAAAAAAAGGCAAACGTGCAAAAAGTAACTGCATAACAATACATAAAGCTTATTAAAAATGTTACATTGCATGGTATAATAAGATACATTTATAGGGAACGAAGGCTAGCAGCATAGCGGCCAGTAAAGAATAACTGTGTGTAAACTGTGACTGTTAACAGGTCACAGTGCTGAAAGTCACCGCATACAAACCCTAACTTGGATAAAGAGACACTTGTCCACTTCACATTCCAATTCTTGGTCCTGAGGGACTAGTGTGCTTATTGCAATACACATTTTTGCTGAAAGCAAAACTTGTTTTTATTTAACGCCCAGCCACTCGTCCGCTGAATGCTGCTGTGTGCTCCTGCTCTAAAGAACATAGAAACATAGAAGTTAACGGCAGATAAGGACCGCAAGGCCCATCCAGTCTGCCCATTTCTTTTTCTGTCTTATAAATGTGCCATCGGCCTTTGCTCTGTCAGTGGCCTATCTATTCATACTCATCTGTAT
Organism: Neoceratodus forsteri; assembly: GCA_016271365.2. Lineage (NCBI taxonomy): Eukaryota > Metazoa > Chordata > Ceratodontiformes > Ceratodontidae > Neoceratodus > Neoceratodus forsteri. The sequence continues at coordinate 939,132,543 of CM028136.1, read as the reverse complement.
TGCTCCCTTATGCCTATCCCATGCCTGTCTGAAGCCCTGCACTGTATTCATAGCCACCACTTCCTGAGGTAGGCCGTTCCATGCATCCTCCACCCTTTCTGTGAAAAATAATTTCCTCACATTCCCCCTTAATCGGCCTCCCTCTAATCTCATGCTGTGTCCTCTTGTCCTGCTATTTTTCTTATATTTAAACATGTTAGACTCTTTCACCTTGTTAATGCCCTTAAGGTGTTTGAATGTCTCGATCATACCACCTCTCTCCCTCCTTTGCTCAAGGGTATACATATTGAGCTCCGTTAATCTGTCCTCATATGTCTTCTGATGCAGTCCCTGCACCATTTTGGTTCCCTTCTCTGGACGGCCTCAATTTGGTTAATGTCCTTCTGAAGGTGTGGCCTCCAGGACTGCACACAGTACTCCAGATGGGGACTAACCAGTGTCTTGTAAAGAGGGATTATTACCTCCCTCTTATGACTTGTGATACCCCTACTAATACACCCTAACATCCCCTAGCCTTACCTACTGCTTTAGAGGTCTGATTGGATGATTTCAGGTCATCGGTGATGATGATGCCCAATTCTCTTTCTTCCTTTGTGACTGCCAGCAACTCCTCTCCCAGTCTATAGGTGGCTTCAGGGTTTCTCTTCCCTATGTGCATGAACTTGCGCTTCTCTGCATTAAATCCCAGTTGCCACTCTTCTGACCATTTTGCTAGTTTATTCAGATCTCTTCTCATTCTGCCCACACCATCTGGATCATCAACTCTGTTGCAGATCTTGGTGTCATCTGCAAACAGACAAGCCTTACCCTCTAGTCCATCTGCAATGTCACTAATGAAGATATTGAAGAGGACTGGCCCCAGGACTGATCCCTGAGGCACCCCACTTGTGACTTGCATCTCTTCTGACTGTATACCATTTACTACCACTCTCTGTTTTCTGCCCATCAACCAGTTTGCCACCCAGTTGACTAACTTCTGACCCACCCGAGCCTACCCAGCTTATTTATCAATCTTCTATGTGGAACTGTATCGAAGCTTTTGCTGAAGTCAAGGTAGCGACATCAACTGCTCCCCTTGGTCCACCACTCTGGTTACCCAGTCAAAGAAATCTATGAGATTAGTTTGACAGGACCTTCCTTGTAAACCCATGCTGTCTTGGATCCTGTGCCCCTATGGATTCCAGGTGTTGCACTATCCTTTCCTTAAGGAGTGCCTCCATAATCTTGCCCACTACTGAGGTAAGACTGACTGGTCTGTAGTTCCCTGCCTCCTCCCTGCTACCACTCTTATGAAGCGGGATCACATGAGCCCTTCTTCAGTCTTCTGGGGCCTCCCCTTTGCTGAGACTCACTAAACAGTTCTGCTAATGGCTCTGCTAGTTCCACCCTTAGCTCCTTTAGTACCCTGGGATGTATGCCATCAAGTCCCACTGCCTTGTCCACCCTGAGCTTAGTGAGCTCTTGTAGGACCCTTTCTTTTGTGAAGGGAGCAGTGCTCACCTCCCTCCCCCCTGTGTCCATGGTGCTGAGCTGTGGGCCCTGCCCTACCTTCCCTTCAGTAAATACTGAGCAAAAGTATCTATTTAGGATAGATGCTTTTACAGGGTCCTCCTCCTCACATGCCCCGTTTTCTCCTTTGAGCTTAGCAATACCCCCTCTGGACTTTCTCCTTTCACTAATGTAGTTATAGAAAGTCTTGTCACCTTCTTTTACTGTCCATGCTAGTGTTTCCTCAATTTGGGATTTTGCCTGCTTTACTGCCTTCTCTGCTTCCCTTAGGGAAGTTTGGTATGCCTCCCTATCTTCATCCCGCTGTGTTCCCTTATATTTCCTGAAGGCCATCCTTTTGGCTCTGACCTTTTTTGCTACTGTATTTGAGAACCAAAGTGGTTTCCTTCTTTTTTTGCACTTCCTTTTCTGTCTAACACAATGGGATGTTGCTTCAAGTATTGCATCCTTAATGCTTGCCCACTTTGCCTGTACCCCCTCACCTGTGTTTCTTTTTGCCAGGGCTAGCTGAACTCTGTTGGCCATCTTATCAAAGTCAGCTCCTTCTGAAGTCCCAAATCTTTGCCTTGGAATGGGATGATTTAGATGTAGTGGCCAAATTGAACCATACCATGTGATGGTCACTGACCCCCAGGTGACCAACCTGGAGATCTGTGGTCCCTTTCCTGTTAGTCAGTACTAGATCTAGCATGGCCCTGTCTCTTGTGGGATGTTGTACCAGTTGTTTGAGGCCCTCCTCCTGCAGGGAATCCACCATGTGTCTAGTTCTGGCAGATGGTCGTGCTGGTATTGACCAATCTATCTGGCATGTTGAAGTCTCCCATTATCAGAACCTCCCCTTTAGCTGTCATGTTTTGTGTATCTTCTAACAGTAATGTGTCTGTGTCCTCCCCTGATCTGGGGGCCTGTAGACAACCCCACTTCTTATGGCTGTCCCATTTCCTGTTTCCAGGGTGACCCACATTTCTTCTGGCTCCTTATGTGTATTCTGAATTTCTGTAGCTTTGATATTTTCATTGACATACAGGGCCACTCCAACCCCCCTTTTTGCACCTCGGTCTCTTCTGAACAGTACATAGCCAGGTACCGAAGTCTCCCAAGTGTGGTTACTGGTGAACCACGTCTCACTAATTGCTACTATGTCCAGTTTAGCCTCTGACATTATTGAAGGTGCACCTCTACAAAAAATGGCCCCCCGATCTGCTAAAAAAAAAAACACAGACATGCACAACTTTTGTATTTTTTTTAAACAATAAGAGACTAATAGGTGCTCACACAGAGGGTTTGATCCTGACGCAGAGAAAGTGTTTCAGCACTGAAAAACGAGTATTGCAACCTTCTAAATACACAATTTAAAAACTGGAGCTGTGGCACAGTGCATGTACACCAGCGTCAACACTGACTCTTAAGTGGTGCTTGAAAACTACAAATTCTGTTTTTAATCCCAGTTTTTCATTTGTTGCACAAAAAGTTTATCACTATGTATATTGCTGACTGGTTGTTTCGTTTGTTCTTTTAATTTGCTATTTTTCTCTCTGAGCACGTAGCCCCTGCAGCTCAACTCCTGGGGTTGTCACCTTTTCTGGGTGTTCCCTCCTGTCTTCAACGTCTTGCCCACAATGGCGGGGCCATCAGAAGTGGGGCAAAACCCTCTGGAGACCAAACTCAGTAGAGAACTCAGTTGGTGAAGCAGGACCAGAGGTCAAGAGGCATCACCCTGAAAGGCACCGGCATTTTTCTCCTCCAGTTTACCATTCCCTGTGACAGCGGCGCTACACATTTCCAACATGCATGCAACGGGCACTGAAGATGCATGCTGCTCAACCCCTCTTCCAGCTGTGCCATGTCTGGCAATTGTAGAGTACTAGGAGGCGCTCGCGCAGCAGATCACAGATGATCACACACATCAGAAAAGGCAGGCGTATGCCAAGATGCTCAAGTCTCCTCAGCAACCTCTGGAATTCATTCCGGTTCCAGAACTCGGGTCCCCAGCAACACAAGCAACAACACTGTTGTTGCAACAACGGTCTGCAAATTGTTTGTATTATAATAACAAATATAGGTTATCAATTACCCCATCTAATTTTCTTTTATTTATTTAGCTTTTGTTAACCAGGAAAGTACACTAAACAAGACATTTGCCTATTTTCAGGTGTGACCTGGGAGAGTACAAGGAAATATGAGTTCAAGTACATAGGACAACATGATACGATTTAAGCAGTTACACAGAGTCAGGGAAAGCATAACATATTCAGTAGGTACATACAGTTAAAATGGACAGAACATGTGTATAGAGTCACCAAAGCTGTGAGCAGTGCATTATATACAATTATATATAGTTTAGGAGCCTAAAAAGTGGAGCCGCAGTCAGAGCCATTTCTTTGGTGGGTTGGGGTTGTTTTAAAAGGTAACAGTCAGCAGTAACAGTCCCATACCCAAGAGTGAGGCTGGTTCCAATATAAACTTTGAATGCAAAATTTTTTTTTTTAATTATTATTACCATTGTTTACTGCAGCACTGTAGATCGTATCACGCTGAGTCTGTTGCCTTCTAAGTTGACATTTGTTATAACCAAAGGCCCCAGAATCTCCTGCAGCTGACATCAAAGCAGGGCTGCAACAGTGGGAGATTCAATACCCTGCAGTTCATGTTACACCTTTTACAAGTGCTTTTCTTTTGTTTGCTGGTCCCACTATCCTCCTGGGGCTAAGTACAGTTTTCTGTGACTGTACTTAGCTCAGAGAGGACAGCAGGCCCAGCAAACAAAAGAGCAATGCTTATAAAAAATACTGACATGCACTGCAACCTACTGGATCTCCCACTGCCGCAACCACGCTCAGATGTCAACTGCAAGGGATTCTGGGATCTGTAGTTACAGAAAACATCAGCATGGAAGTCAGCAGAACCAGTCTGATACACCCTACTATACTGCAGTAAACAGAAAGTTAAAAAAAAAAATGTTTTTGCACACAAAGTGCAAATTGAGACCAGACCCACACTTCAGTGTGGGGGAACTGCTGAGCCATTCACAAAGCATGGAAACCCTCAAGGAGGTGATCTCAGAGTTTTCAACATGCTATGCATATATAACAAACACAGACAGGCAACTGGAGTGATGTAACTCTGCAGTCAACCTCTTATAAGCCAGTGGGGACGGCAACTGTTGTGATACCAGATCAGTATAGGGGTGGAACAGGGCTAGGGAAAGGGTTATTGTTGGACTCCAGGAACAATTAAGGAACCAGGGTACAGATGGGGATCACTGGACCACCAAGGAATACTTCAGGGACACAAAACTTAAAGAGCAATGACAACCGCAGGACAGGCAACTCACACCAAGGAACTGCCTGTCCAAGAAGTTAAAATTAGTCAGTGTTTGAATTTTTTAAATTGTCTTTTAGAAAATACTTACCTTCGTAAACTACACTCGTAACTTCCATAAACGAGCTGAGTGGGTGCCAAGTGCTGCAGCCCTGTCCTCAAAAACAGCACAGAAACATAGAATTTGTCAACAGAATAGGACCATTTGGCCCACCTCACATGCACCAGTTTAGGATAACTGCTTTCCTCTATGCAATATCCCCCACCCTTCTTATCCTCATAATCCCTCCCGTTATCTTCTTTTTGCTTGTGTATCTGAAGAAAGTACAGTATTGTCCCTGTTACCTCTCTCTTTGGCTGTCACTTAGAAACACAGAAATTGTCGGCAGATAAGGACCGCCAGGCCCATCCTGTCTGCCCATACATCCTAACTTTTGAAAGTGTCTGCTGACTTTAGTCATTTCCTTAGCTGATTTTTCCCCTCCCTGATTCTTTTGTGCCTAATCCCATGCATGTTTGAAGCCCTGCACCGTGCTCTTACCCACCACCTCCTGTGGCAGGTCGTTCCATACCCCTACCACCCTTTCTGTGAAAAAGAACTTCCTCACATTTCTCCTTAGTCAACCTCCTCTAATCTCATGTCCTGCCCCCTAGTTTTATTATTTGGCTTCAAATGAAAGATGTCTGCCCCCTTTACCATATTTATGCCCTTGAGATATCTGAATGTCTCAATCATATCCCCCCTCTCCCTCCTGTGCTCTAGGGTATACATATTGAGTTCCTGTAATCTGTCCTCATATGCCTTCTGTTGCAGTCCCTGTACCATATTTGTTGCCCTCCTCTGCAATGTCTCTATCTTGCTGATGTCTTCGTGCAGATGCGGCCTCCAAAACTGCATGCAGTATTCCAGATGGGGCCTAACCAGTATTTTGAAGAGACGACTCAGTACCTCCCTCTTACGGCTTGTTATACCCCTACTAATACACCCAACATTCCTCTAGCCTTTCCTACTGCCTTTGTGGTATGCTTGTATGCCTTTAGGTCATCTGTAATGATGACTCCCAAGTCTCTTTCTTCCCTAATGACTGTTAGCAACTCACCCCCAACTCATAACTTGCTTTAAGGTTCCTCCTACCCACATGCATGACTTCGCACTTCTTTGCGTTAATCCCCAGTTGCACTCTTCAGACCATCTCTCCAGTTTTTCCAGATTTTTCCTCATCCTTTCCACCCCCTCTGGAGTATCTGCTCTGCTGCAGATCTTGGTGTCGTCTGCAAACAGGCAAACCTTTCCCTGCAGTCCATTTGTAATGTCACTGATGAAGACAAAGAAGAGGACTGGCCCCAGAAGTGATCCCTGAGGCGTCCCGCTGGTGACCCGCATCTCCTCCAACTGTGCACCGTTAACCACCACTCTTTGTTTTCTGTCCCTTAACCAGTTCCCCACCCAGTTCATCAGCCTTTGGCTCACCCCAAGATTACCTAGCTCGTCCACCAGTCTTCTATGTGGAACAGTACCAAAGGCTTTGCTGAAATCAAGGTAGGCGACATCAACTGCACCCCCTTGATCTACCTCCTTGGTCACCCAGTCAAAGAAATCTATCAGATTAGTCTGACAGGACCATCCCGCTGTAAAACCATGCTGTCTTGGATCCTGTGCTCCTCTGGCTGCCACATGTTCCACTATCCTTTCCTTAAGGAGTGTCTCCATGATCTTACCCACAACTGATGTGAGACTTACTGGCCTGTAGTTTCCTGCTTCTTCCCTGTTGCCACTCTTGTGCAGAGGGATGATGTGAGCCCTTCCCCAGTCCACTGGGACTTCTCCTGTGCTTAATGACTAGCTAAACAGTTTAGCTAGTGGCTCTGCTAGATCTTCTCGCAGCTCCTTTAGTATCCTTGGACAAATGCCATCAGGTCCCACAGCTTTATCAATTCTGATCCTTTCAAGCTCCTCCAGGACCTTCTCCTTTGTGAAAGGACTGGTGTTCACCTCCCTTCCCCCATGTATTTGGTGTCAAGTTTTGAACCCTGTCCATCCTCTTCCTCAGTAAAGACTGAGCAGAAATATCTATTAAGGATAGATGCCTTTTCCCAGTACACCTCCTCATACTCCCCTTATCCCCCCTGAGTTTAGCAATACCCCCTCTAGACTATTTTGTCGCTAACATACCTGTAGAATGACTTGTCTCCTTTCCTCAATGTTTGAGCCAGTGTTTCCTTGGTATAGGACTTTGCGCTCCTTACTACTTTCCCAGCTTCCCTCAGACAGTTTAGATATTCCTCCCTATCATTGTCGCTTTGCATTCTCTTATATTTCTTGAAAGCCACCCTTTTATCCCTGACCTTCTCTGCTACCGATTTCGAGAACCACAGCATTTTTTTTCCTTCTTTTGTTTTTGCTTCTTTCCCCAACACATTTGCCTGTTACCTCAATTACTGCCTCTTTGATTAGCGTCCATTTACCCTCCACACCCTCTCCTGCACTTCTCTTTGTCAGGGCTTCCTTAACCTTCTCACCCATCTTCCCAAAGTCAGACCCCCTGAAATCTAAGATTTTTGCCTTTGAATGAGGCACTTGTGTTCCTGTGGCCAGACTGAAGCATACCATGTGATGGTCACTGGACCCCAACTGTCCCTCGACCTGGAGACTTGTGATTCTTTCACTATTTGTCAACACCAGATCCAGGATTGCCCTGTCTCTAGTGGGTTTTTGCACCAGTTGTATGAGGCCCTTGCCCTGCATGGAATTTACCATGTCCCATGCCCTGGCTGATGCACCAGTTGGTATTGACCAATTTATATCTGGCATATTAAAATCTCCCATTAGCAGAACCTCTCCCTTTGCTGTCATATTTTGTATGTCCTCCATTAGTAATCGGTCTACTCTCTCCCCTTGGTATAGAGGCCTGTAGACCACCCCTGTATGTTTGGCTGTTCCATTCCCTGGTTCCAGGGTGACTCACAACTGTTCTGCCTCCTCATGCCTGCTTTGTATTTTGGTCGCTTTTATGTCTTCTTTGATATAAAGGGCTACCCCCCCCTTTACCCTCCCTATATCTTCTAAACAATACTTAACCTGTTATATTAGCCTCCCATGTGTGGTTCTTGGTGAACCATGTCTCTGTAATGGCTACTATGTCCAGTTTAGTCTCTGCCATTGTACTTCTTCTGTCTGCGCCTTTGCAATCCACACCGCCTGCCCTGCTTCCATCTGCTTCACCTGGTACACCTCACCCTCTTCCCTCTGCATCTCTTTGTACCTCCTGTATGCCACCCCTTTAGCCTTTACCTTTGCAGCCATTTCCCTCGAGAACCACAGTGCTCACTTTTGCCTTCTGTTTTTGCTCATTTCCTTTGCTAAGAGGTTTGTTGCCTTCACTATGCCTTCCCTTAATTTACCCCCCCGTTCCTCCCGACCCCTTCCCCACCATGGCAATCCCCCCTTCCCCAGTTGTCTCTGAGGCATTCACTCCCTTTTCTTTTTAATCCACCCAGCTGAAGTTCAGGATGCTCATCATTGTGTGGTTTGTCTCTGCCACCACCTTTAGGTTAAACCACACTGTATGGTGATTACTGGTCCCCAGGTAATACACCACCTTGAGGTATGCAACACTGTTCCTGTCTGTGAGCACTAGGTCCAGCATTGCCTTGTCTTGAGTGGGGTTTCTGACTAGCTGCCTGAGAAATGCCCTCTGCAAGGAGTCTAGGATGGCCCTGCTTCTAGACGAGGCTGCGGCTGGGAGGCTTAAATTTACATCTGGAAGACTGAAGCCCCTAACCAGCAGCATCTCCCCCTTTGTTTTTACCATCGTGCTAATGACTTCCTCTACTGCCTTATCCAGTTCTTCCCCCTTTAATGGAGGTCTGTATATCACTCTAGTGTGAATGGTGGCTCTGGCTCCTGTCTCCAGGGTGACCCACAGCACCTCCAACCCATTGCTTACCGCTAGGTTCCCATGCACTGGCGTCGTTCTGATGCTCTCCCCCTCACATACAGCACAACTCCTCCAGTCTTCCCTTTCCCTTTCTTCTTCTAATCTGCACCAGCCCAGAAGTGGGCCACCGAGTAACAGATGGGTAGGTTTGTGGATACTTCCAGCACTAGTGCCAGTGAGCACTATGACTGACCCTATGCCTTTGCAGACCTCCATGTGTGTCACAATCCAGTATGTTAGTGGTGGGTGCAAACCCAGAGTGCATCCACTAACATCTGACAAACCAATTTATACTGTGCTTTAGTACTAGGGACGGACTCCTCCTCCTGCAATTAATGCCTTTTGTGAATGGCACCAAGATGTGAAGGAGTAACTGGGCTGCTGTTTGCAAACTATCCTGCGCCTCCACAGTACTCTATTATTGCCCCAGCTTTTTGTTTTACTTTGGATGCATTTATTATAACTTCTAGCTTTTTAGTAGGGGATGCAGTTCTTGAATTTGCAGCTTTTTTGTAAAGGATGTCGTTTTTAAACTTGCAGCTTTTTATTTTATCTGTCCGCAGTAATTTGCAACTTTTTGTTATATTTTGGCTAAAGTGTTTTTTGCAGTGTTTTGTTTTGTCTGCAGTCACTTGCAGCTTTTTGTTTTATTTTGCCCGCAGTTCTCCGCAGCTCTTTGCAGGTTTTTGTTTTATTTTGGCTGCAGCTCTTTGCAGTCTTTTTTTATTTTGACTGCAGCTCATTGTAACTTTTTGTTTTATTCTGTCTGCAGTTATTATACTTGCAGCTTGCTGTACACAAAAATTGATTTTTCAGATTATATATAGACATTGATCAGTCTCTCGCTCTCTCTCTCCTTGATTGCAAAACCTTGTCAGTTGCATTGATTCATTCATTCAATACAGATATTCATTTGCTAATGTCCCAGGCGGAAAATAAGAAAACTTCAGTCCAGCGAAATGCTTGATGGGAGATATACACCACAAAAACAGTATCAGGTTTATAGCCACTTAATGACAAAACCTCTTGTGCATTAGTACCTTACATCCAGTAACCAATGTGACCACTTAATCACCAGTGTCTACAAAAAAACAAAATATGGCTACTAAATTCAGGGTGCCTAGGCTTAAACAAAAATGGTCACTGTCAGAGCAGCACTGGCCGCAAAGGAAGGTCATTTTTCACAACTTGCTTTGGCTGAAAACATTTTCCAGCTTTTCATTAATAAAGATACTACTGCTATCAAGCAGATGACTGAAGTTAGGGAGCAAACTCAGCCTGCTAATGTTGGGAGGCAGACAAAGCTGCAGCCACTGCTGACGATAGTGCGCCTTGGCTCGAGAATGGGTGACAATGAGTTCCGGCACCACAGCGTCCCCTCCAAAGGGCCAGGGAGTTACCGTCCCTGAAGAGGCATGCAATGCATGCTCAAACTGAGCGAAAAGGTTGTGCTCTCGTAATGTGGAAAGTGGGAGTACCTGCAGGAAGAAATGGAAAGTGGGGGTACCTGCAGTAAAAAAAAATAAGGGATAAAATCCATGCTGTTGGCAGGATGACAGCTGGCGATTCTTTCATGCCAACCACCATGGACCTTCACCAGAAAGATGGTGAGGTCAACAGACATCCAAGTTGGAAGAGCTCCTAGGAGAGCACCCCCTTGCCCAAGGACTAAGCAGAAAGCAGTGAGGGAGGAAACGCTAAATGCAAAAAAAGAACCCAACATCACACAAGTGAACAGCATTTCGCAGAAAGGCAATGGGTGCTACAGATTAGTAATAAGGCCCAGGTTTAGGGTGCTTGCTCCTTTAGAACAACAATCCAGTGAATTACAGGGTCACTATTTGGTTGGTGCTGATCTGTCATATATTTTAATCTGCAACCATTATCATCTCCACACCACTTGCTTTACATGCAGCTCATTAACTACTAGAATGATGACATGGGTAGAAAAACATTGACCACCCAGTAGTTTCACCAAATAAAAGTCAACTGGAAAGTAAGGAAATGTTCTTACACTTCTTGAGCCGCACCTGTTCTCAGTCAAGCAGTAACAGCCCCTTCACAAGGTAAGCAGCTATATTACTCAACTTTGCCACCTTTTGTCCCAGGACCTCAATGAAAATAAGATTTTGTCTCGGTGAGCTATTTTCCTAGATCTACACAGATCAGCAATAAATAATTCTGATATTAACTGCTATCTTGCAGCTCATTTAGAGAGAAATCAACTTGTTTCTCTTGCCTGTTTCAAGAGAAAATGATAAGGCAAGCAGGTCATAATAGAAAATAACTGCAGATGGAGATTGGTAAAACGCAATGCATCTACAAATTACGTTACAAAGTTGGCTTAAAAAAAAAATATATATATATATATAGAGTAATGGTATAATTTTCATACTTTTACACCAAAAAAGCAATACCAGAAGTTTCAAGTCCGTTTATATAGCACAACATTCTGGCTGGCGGGGTTTTTAGTTTTGTCAGTATAGCTTTCCTAGTGTCACATCAGGACAATTCGGTCCGCTGGTCGTATCAGAGCAACAAACTGCTGTATTTCCTTAAAGGAGATCTACCGTCAAACATTCATGAACCACTCCTGCATAGACTGGGGCTCGAGCACCCCGATCCCCCTGTAGTCCCAACATATATACACACACATAACATATAGGCAACTTTTGTAAAAACAGCGACAGGCATGTAAAATACGGAGATCTGTAAATCTCCGTACATATGTGCAATATACCAGAAGGGGCAAAACTACGTCAGCACATCGCAGTTTTTGGCAGTGTGATCTCCAGGGGGCTGTACCCAATATAAGAAAATGCCAGCTGCACAACCAGGGGGACGTAATTTTATGAGCAGTCAAGTATTTTAATTACTAAATATATACTGGGACTACAGGGGATCGGGGTGCTCGAGCCACAATCTATGCAGGAGAGGCTCATTAACATTTGCCAGTACATCTCCTTTAACGAACGACAAGCTGCTTTAAAGGGTTTCTTAAAATAACAGAAGAAACTACCTTGCTCCTATGACTACATTTCATAAAGTCTTGTTTGTAATTACAACTACCAAAGACGAAAAGGAAGAGCGATGCTTTGCCTGAATGGGGAAGCCACGCAGCCTACATGACTGGTTGGCAGCCACAATGTAAAACAAAATCCAGATGCCACTTGAAACGATAAGTTATGTAGCAGCTAAATGGCTTCGGAGATTTTACATTTAATATATCAAACTATATAAGTGTATGTATGTATGAAAATAAAAGTCAGAAAAGGTGGGTGGGGGTCCCTACTATTGAAGACACACGCCCCACCTAGAAAGGAGTCCAATCAGAGGATTTTACTGCTTTACTTCCTAACCCAATTTTAGTCTCCCTCTCCCCTCCTGTTTTTATGACGTTTCCTTCTATTTCAAAACATGTAACTTTCCTGAGCATTCCAAGTTATCATCATAGATTCATACATACACAGGTACATAGAATATGATCGCAGAAAATTCCAATGCCCCATCTAGACTGCTCATTCAACTACCTAATGAAATACATAGTCCTAAAATGTCACTTTGACATCTTGCTTTGAAGGTCATTTGACCATTAAAAGAAATTTATTAAGATTTCCTCCCTGAACACAGCAGCACGTGATCACTTATTTCAGATTAAATGCTCCTGACCCCAACCCCACACCTCAGCAAAGGGACTCCTGTGTAGTCTATCGATGGGGCAACTGCTATTGCAGCCCTGCTGGTACTACTGTGGGGTTTCAGGCTCATGAAGTCCTGTAAACATTTGCTATGCCACCAAGAGATCCATTAGTTCAGCTGCTACCCAGAGTGGGGGTTCGCAATGGAATCAGAGCCCTCCAGGTGCGGAGCATCACTGAAGCAGACAGCTCAGCTCCATCCTGTTCCCCCGTGATGACATTATAATTTCATCTAAGGGCTTTAGTGCAGTCAGCATCTGACAGGATAACAAGACAGAAAACTACAGTATGCATCATTGACAGATTCTTTCGGAGACTCCAAAAGCAAGCACGTGATGTTTCTTTAGTATATGCTTACACCGCTTACCTTAGGAGCCCCCATATGGAATCTTAGACGTACATTGGCACCCTAGTAGCAACTTCCAAGGAACCTGGCACATAAATATACAAGCTGAACGAGTACTGGCAACTCAGTGAGCAGACATTTTGCTTTTTTAATGATCTTATATTATTTTAATACTTTTCTAATTGTCATGATATTGACTGTAATGTATATACTGTTGTTTATTTTATTAGGCTATGTAATTTTTTTGTGATTTTGGATTTGTGCGGCGCCCAGAGCCCCTGCGATTGGGCCTGATAAATAAAACTTGCCTTTTTAATTCTTTTAACACACTAACACACACGCACACTTGTAAATAATCCTATTACAATACAGGATACACACAGACATACACTAGGTCGTAGGATACAGTTGTAAATAACCCTATTACAATATAGGACACACATATACATACATATATACACACACATACACACACAAACACACACACACACACACACACACACTTGGTTGTGGGATACAGTTGTAAATAACCCTATTACAATATGGGACACACACACACCACCTACATATACACACACATCGCTCACATATGCACACAAATACACACTTGGTCGTGGGTTACAGTTGTAAATAACCTTATTATAATATAGGCTTCTTAATGTGGGCAAGGGCTCTGGAAAAATGCAAGTGTCACTAGCCCAGCTGTCCTCCACCAAAATGTGCTTTATTTCAAACCCTTTAAATCTCCTTACCTGCAACCCTCTCCTCCGTAATATACTGGAATCATCCATTTTTTTATTGTTTTTTGGGGGAGGGCTAGGAGAGGTGTCTTTAAACTGGAGTCTACAACTGTCCCCTTAGGTGATGTCCCCGATTCCTTCAAATGCTGCCTCCTCCTCCTCCTTGCTGCTGGCTACTGCAACCCCCGTCGCTCAGCTACTAAGCCCATTCATTATTCAAACTGCCTTTAGTCACCTCTTCAGAACTAGAAAGGTGACTTTTCTTTGCCACTACTGCCATGAGGACCAGTACTTCCTGAAACTACCATTGACAAGACCACTGTCTATTTGCCAGCGCTGATAGATAAGCTTGACAGCAATACCAAGAAACACAGAATTTGCAAATGCAGATACTGTCAGTTTGCTGGGTGATTTATTACAAGATGAAACCTCCACTTGCTCAGTTTAAAAAAAAAAAGGCACTGAAATTATCCCCAGCCTGGGAAATTCAGAAAATGGCTGCAAACTCAAATAATTTCTTTCAATGCTGAGTTTGTACTTCCGTGTTACAGCATCATTTTGTTGTCTTGTTAAAACTACTGCATGCCGCAGTCACTGAAGCGTAGAATTTTACACTCTGGGTCAGGACTAACTTAGCTGCAATAGGTAACAGCGCCTTGCTTTAAAAATTCTTTGTCCTTTACAGTGAAGTGATAAAAAAAAAAACACAAAACAGCAGCTCCATTCCCCTTGTGAGGATTACTGCCCGTCTTTTTTCTTGCTAAATCACCTTCTCAGCTGCAGTCACTCTGGTTTTCACAGATGCAGAAGTGGTTATTTAAATCTTCTGAAAAATCCTCTTCAGCATTCAGAAAACTGTCGCAGGAAGATCATCTGGCTCTGTGTTTTCTTTGAATTCCTAGCAATGCGGGCACGTCACTTTATTCCATCATGTACTGGGGACAAAGACAAGCACTTTACATTCAGCTGCACAGTCCAGATTTTCCACTTATTACAGACTGCATTGTTTTGCCCATTTTCCGTTTTTTTTTTGTTTGTTTGTTTCTAATAAACCCGCAGTTAGAGGGATGCTTGCTTTCCAAAGCAGCTCACTGGTGTTATCAGCTCTCCTCTGTATGGCTCCCTCTCCCAGTTCCTGTAGAGAAGGGACTGGTGCACGTGCTATATAGGCTCAGAGCAGTCAAGAATCCATTCATTCATCCATTCCAGTCATCGCTGACTAAGCTGTCAAAGAAAGCCCGTCCCATTCTGCATGTCCTCTGAAGCAGACAACAGTAAAGGGAAGTACATGATCTGGCAGAAGGCCAAACACAAGTCTTTCTGTCTGTCACTGGCTGTCACATTCAGAGCCGCTTGAGCGCAGTCAGTCGTCTTGAGCTTGTACAGCTAATTCCTTGCATTCATCAGTGTTTAATCCAGCACTGTTCACCTCAATAGTAAGGGTAGGGTTCTCTAGCAACAGGCTACACATGCCAGCATCACAGCTCTGTTAAAAATGTTAACCACTATAATTGCTCTGATATTAAAAACTTGTCTATTTAGAGCAAAACCTTTTTGTTTTGGGTGTACTACGTTTGTAAAGATTGTATCTTAAATGTTGCAGCTTCTAATACATTTCAAAGCAGTAATAATCCCAAAAAATGTTTCATCTCAGGGATAGGATTTTTACCAACAAATAAAAACTAAGATTAAATATAGTTTGCGTGTTTAATGCCAGAAGCTTCAGAAATTTCCTCCTGCTGAAAAGTCACCTCATCTGCAACTCTTGCCTTCTGCTAACAATCCCTCTGGAAGCTAAAGGGTTTCTGTTCTTTTGTGGAAGTCAGACGGTTAACTTTTTAGATCTTTTAAAGACAGTATCTCACCTCCTAAAGCACTCAAGACAGCAGCTGTGCTGAAAATGACAGCTCCACCCTTTCCACACCACCTCCAGACCCTCTCACATTTTTTGCAAGTTCCACAGTTGGAAACGTACCAGTAGAGTTGCAGTAAAAAAAAAAAAATTAAAAGATCTGCAGGCTGCATACACAGGACAAGTCCATCTCCGCAGTCCCTGGGAAATCACACATTTGTAACAGTAACATCCAATTAAAACAACAGATACGTTTCAGCTCTCAAAGGGCCTTCGTTCTGAGTGTGCACCTTCATTTTTATATTTGAACAGATGATAATGCCTCACCTCCACGGATACTTCTTCCCTCTGTTACTACAAACAACTAAAATGTAGAAGCCAATCAGCAGTGCCTTGGGGAGCAAGCCAAGCAACCACACACAGCCAGCAGCATCAACCGACCACACATGGAAGGGAAGGAGCAGACAGCCTATCTGCACAGGCTGCACCTTGTAACAGAGAGACAACCCAGAAAATGCCCCCCCCCCCAAAAGTTTAAGAGATGCAACATCCCCTTGGACATGATGCTTTATTTACTATTACACTGACTCTGCCTTTTTAAGGGAAGGTCCCCATGGGCTTTTATTCTGTTTACCTGTGTAGTTTGTAGGCATGAACAATGACTGCCTCTGCTGCACCCTCCTAATTTCAGCAGTATTTAAATGTAAAAGGAAGGTACTTAAAGAGCGAGGGGAACCAAAACACACAGACAGACAGGAATATGACATATTTTAAGTAGTTAGAGGCAACTTTTTATTTGTGAAGTATTTTTCTTTTTGCTTTGGCAGCTGACATATCTGTCACTAATGCCCCCACTACATCTTCCACACTGTGATCTCATTGGCAGTGACATCACAGGTGACTGACTTGGCAGCTGCTGAGTGGCTGTTCCTAAGCAGCAGTGAGGTCACAATGCTGATGATGTAATGAGGAAAACAGAGATAGCTAGGTCAGCTGCCAGGCAGAGTGCTGTTCCACAAATTACACCTACTAACATCACTTACACAATCTGCTAATTAACCAAAGGGAAAAGACAAAGTACCTCAGATAAAAAAGGTAATGGTTGACTGCTTTTAAAAACAGTTTAGTTTTAGGAAGTACACTAGCTGTTGCTATTCTCTGCAGTCTTTTTCAAGGCACATTAAGTGCTGTATTTTCTGTAGTTTAAAGGAAAGCGGTCTTCAAATGGGGCTCCCGCTCCGCAAGGCCCCCCCCCCCGTTTAGCTTTTTATATGAAAAGTGTCGTTTTTCTCGCTCCATAAAGTACTTTATTTTAACAAGGAAAACTCCGCTACCCGGAAGTATGGCGGACGCAGGGTGGCTCCATTAACTGTAAAGGTGCAGCACTGCACCGCTCGCTTCAATATAAAGTAAATACAAATCTATTGAAGCGAGCAGTCGGCAGCTTTATAGTAATGGAGCCCCGCCCCTCCATATTTCCAGGTAGTGGACTTTTCCTTGTTAAAATAAAGTACTTTGCAGTGCAAGAAAAATGCCACTTTTCATATAAAAAAGCTAAACTGGGGTATTTGCAGGGTGGGCCCCCATTTAAACACCGGGTTTCCTTTTAAAGTGTATCTGAGTTAGAAAAATACTATTAGAGAATACAGGGTCTTCACAAGACATGTAACAGAACTGAATGAAAGTATAAATTCTGCTGGCATATGCAGTTACGCATCAACTCCCATGATGCCCTGCATGAGTGGGTTAGTGACCTTTGCAATGGAGACAAACAGGTTTTCAAATCAGGGCATAACAGAGTGAAGCAACCTCATTTATATTTAAATTAGGATGAAATAAGGGAGATGAAAGACAGATAATCATTTTTCATGCCTACAGACTACACAGGTATACAGAAAATAGGTTGAGAGGCCTTTCTCTTTAAATTTCATCCCCGATGCCTACCTCCTACTTTTTATTTATTTATTTAGTTTTTGTTAACCGGGTAGGTGTACTAGCCATAAAATGACTATTTTCAGGCATGACCCAGGAGAGTACAACAAAAAGAGAACAGTTGAACAACAGCAACATGGGTACAATAATACAAATAGAGGAACAGTACAGCAGTGCTACAAAAATACAATGGGTGGAAACAACAAAAAATAATGGCAAGCATTATACAGATAATGGCAGTAAGATATATAATAAGTGCAGAAACCATGGACCCGACCTGTGGAGTGAAAGGGTTAATAAGATAGTAAGGTTATATAGAGAGAAATGTGAGGAATGTTCAAACATAACAAGAAAGACTGACAGAAGGAAGGTCGGGGTGGTAACTGGCAAAACAACAGTGGATAGTCAGCAACAAGGTTCGAGAAGGAAGAGAGCTAGTAGTCAAGAAGTTATTTACAAAGAGAAGGAAAAATATGGGGAAGGGAAGAGGAGACATTCTTGGAGCTGGATTAGAGCAGGGGTGACATTACTGGTAAGTCTCAGGAGCTTCAGGTTGGATCAAAGCATGTACAAGCATCAGCTAAGGATAGATAACGACGATATTCACTTTTAAATCCAAAGTGAGACCGAGACAGCCGGAGGTTGAGTGGAAGAGCATTCCATAGCCTGGAAGCAGAGAATTGGAAGGCCCCTGTGCCTTTAGTTGTCCGACATCTCGGAACATAGAGCAATGATTTGTCAGCTGATCGCAGGCCATGGGAGGATGGTTGAGGGACCAGCAACGCCGCCAGCTGGGATGGGTTTTTTTCCTGAATGATCGAGTCCATTAGTGATCCAAGGTAGTACTGCCTACTGGCAGAGGGTGAGAGCCAATTCAGATCCTTATAAAGAAGGCAATGATGTTTGAGTTGAGGCGACGAAAAGGCAAACAGGCATATATTGTTATGTTACGTCCCATTTTAGTGGGGAGGTTTTATGGGCAGAGGTAAGAATAGAGGCACCATAAGTAAGGGTTGGGAGCAGAATACCTCAGGCAATTGCTAATTTGGTCAAGGGTGTAAGCATGTAGCTCATTTTGTAAGCTACTCCCAGTTTCGAGTTTACAGCTTTGCACGAGGACTGAATGTGAAGATTAAAATCCAGGGACTGGTTCAGCAGGATCCCAAGGTACTTGAAGGAAGTAACATTTTCAAGTGGAAATCCTCCTGGGTGAAGAACCTCTAGCAAACTAGAACAGGCCTTAATCTTCGGTGCGGAACCTAGGAGCATGGATTTCGTTTTCTTTTCATTTAGTACAAGCTTACGGTCTAGTAGCCAGTCTAAGACCTTATTGAAGTCTGAAGTAAGTGATGTGTTTATGCAGGCAATACTAGAAGAACTAGTACAGATGATCAGGTCATCAGCGTAGAGAATAGATGAGATGGATTCCAGGATGTCAGCTGCACTGTTGATAAAAATTGAGAACAGAAGGGGCCCAAGGATAGAGCCCTGGGGGACCCCAAGGTTGATAGTAGAAGAGTTGGACAGGAAGGAGTTAAATTCGACAGCTTGCAACCTGTTTGACAGGTAGCTACAGAACCAGTCCACAACAGGGGTAGAGAAATGGAATTTATGGAGAGTGGAGAGAAGCAGGGGATGGTCTACAAGGTCGAAAGCCTTAGTGAGGTCAATGAAGATGGCACCTGTGAGTTTTCCAGAATCCATGTTGGACAGAATATCAGTAGTTAGTTGACGAAGAGCCATGGTGGTGCTATGACCTTTTCTGAAACCATGCTGGGTGTCTGAGAGGAGACTGTAGCGTGTAAGGTAGTCGATGGTCAGTGATGCAACTATTTTCTCTAGGATCTTGCTAAGGACAGAGAGAATTGCTATAGATCTGTAATTGTCCATGTCCTTTGGGTCACCTTTTTTTAAAGACAGGCGTTACTCTTGCAGATTTCCATAGGTCCGGCACAGTGCTATGGATAAGGGATAAAGTGTAGATTCTGGCAATCGGAGAGGCAATGAGTGGAGCAGCCAGCTTAAGAAGACGAGGTTCCAGTGAGTCAGAACCAGAGCTGGTATTGGCAGATATGGATCTCAGTAATTTCAGAGCTTCCGCTCTTGATATAGCCTTGAAATAGAATGGCGGTGTTGGAAGAGCATCATACGATAGGACAGTATGGTTGTCTGATGGTAGT
The DNA here is from genome assembly GCA_016271365.2 of Neoceratodus forsteri. Classification (NCBI taxonomy): domain Eukaryota; kingdom Metazoa; phylum Chordata; order Ceratodontiformes; family Ceratodontidae; genus Neoceratodus; species Neoceratodus forsteri. Next base: position 939,113,027 of record CM028136.1, on the reverse strand, counting down.
GTGGTATGGTAGGTAGATTGGAGTGCGATCCACTAGGTTGTAAAGCCAAGGTATAGTGTGACAGATCAGAGAAAAGATTGTTAAAGCTGTTTGAGATGGTCCTAGGGTCATTACAATGTGCCCCATTTATGATCATTTCATCAGGAGTGACCGACTGCGAGGAACCCAGAAATGTTTTGACATGGGCCCAGAATTTCCTCTGGTCGCAGGCTGAGCTTTGTAGAAGGTCCTTGCAGTATTTGCTTTTAGCAGCTCTAACTTGTCTCTTACATCTGTTCCGTAGTTCACGATAGACAATAAGATCTGACTGTAGGCCAGTTTGTTTGTAGCGAATCCAGAGCTTGTCCCTCTGGTGCAGATTAGCAAGGAGGCCTTTATGCAGCCACCTCGTCTGTTTTTCCTCTGACCCTCCTAGTAGTCTTGGGGGCATGTTTATATTGAATGGTAAGAAATTCATTTATGAATATCTGTAGAGCAACCGCCACATCCTTTGTTTGACAGATGCCTGCCCAGTCAATATTGGAGACATCATAGAGAAATGCATCCTGGTCAATATGAGCTAGATTTGTAAACGTGATTAGTCTTGATGGAGGAGATGGAGGCGCAACCATAGATAGGATACAAAAAGTGGGTGAGTGGTCTGTTAGTGCATCTGCAAGGATTCCTGCTTTCAACACATGTTCCATACAGTTAACCATCACCCAGTCTAGGAGTGTACCCGTTTATTGGGATGACGTGGCTCTAGTTGCTTCACAGATCAACTGGTGAAAATTATAACTAAGCGTGAGTGATTGCAAGGATATTTGAGCTGACCCTAACCGATTGAGGTTAAGATCACCTAGGATGACAGCCTCATTATGATTTACAGTCTGGGAGGTGATGTCAAGGAGTTCTTGAAGACCTACTATTCCCCCAGCAGGGGGATTATAGGCACAGATAACATGAAGCTTCTTTTCCCCCAGTACAATAGTTGCCTGTATGAATTCGCACACTGCGGGAGAGGCAGATGCCGGGACAACGGAGATGCTGAGGTGGTTTTTGAAGAATAGGGCAACTCCACCTCCACGCTTGGATGAGGATCTACCCCGCCAGAACAGGGAATAGTTAGGCAAGGAGCATACGTCATCAGGTATACCGGGTTTTAGCCAAGTTTCTGTGAGACAGAGTACATCAGGATTGTAGAGTTTCACCCAGGCCTCGAGTTCCGCATGGTGACAGGTAAGACTTCTGATATTGATATGGGTAATTAATAATCCTTTCTTGGACATGCCAGATAACTCATTTGGGGAAAAGAAACAGGTAGGTGGACCTGGATTTAGTTTGACGTCCCCAGATAGCAGAATAATCATCATGGCTAGGAACCAAAGCCTTGCTGCACAGTGGCAGGTTAGGGTGAAAGCACATCTCCATGGCAGCTTCCTCCTGGCATGTAGAGGGTAATAGATGCTGCCTCTAACAAGGAGGATAGAGTTAGGTTGAAGATCAGGCTTTGTCTCTGCAATCAAGTAAGAGAAACAATGGTTGCGGTAAGCCTCTGAGGAGTCATTTGATTACATGGGAGAGCCCATGTGGCAGTGTCCAGGCTGAGTAAAAGGACAAATGACAAGAGTGCCCATAGCAGACTATACTTCGCCATAGTGTTACTATTTGACTTGGGTAGGAAGGCTAGTGGTATACTGAGACAGAGGATTAGCTCTTGGGGATAAGGAGATAGTGTGTGTAAAATTAAGACTGCCAAGGGTGACCGTGTTACACCGTTTAACCTTGGCGAAATTAGAGATAGAGCAGAGTGTTTCCTGGCGTAGCAGTTATTTAGAAGAAGTGGATCAGAGAAGCAGAAAGTAAAGCCCGCAAGGTTAATTAGGAAAGCAGACCAGCCGGAGGCCCTACTTGTGGTAAAGATTACAGTGAGGAAATGAAGACCTATTCAAGATATGTTAGAAGGTAACCCTAGTGGTGGAATTTTATAAGGAACCAATGGGAGACTAGACAGACAGCAGTAATGTTCGGCAAAAGTCAATGCAAAGCAGAGGGCGCCAAAGTCCAGAGACTGATAATCCGACAGAGAAAAGGCAGGGTCAAACAGTGGCCGAGCAGAGAGCAGCAGTCCAATTAGAAGAGGGTGGCAGCAGGTGGCCGCCTATCAAACCCGCACAGTGCTACCCCGGAGCAGCCCAGACACTTAACTGGATTTGAAGGTGTCCTGTTAGTCAGGAGGATGGAGGTACGGGCAGCTGGCAGGATTAGCCGCGCCTCTCACTGGGAGAACGATCAGGTGCAGTGGATCTATTTTAAGATATAAAATGTAGGTTAAGATAGGATGTTATTAGCTAGTGCAGGGGGTACCAAGGCAACTTGAAAATTACTCGGGGTAGCAAGGGAGGAAGCCCAGGTATGGAACTGCATAGTAGATAGCAGAGCAGGCGCTAAGCAAAGCTAATAGGCAAGTAGATGGTGAAAATAGGAAGATGTCTTTAAAGGGAAGACAGGACAAGTGTTTGGCCTAATAGCTGCACTCTGTATCTTTAAGAGGAGTTGCAATATTAGTGAGAGGGGAGGATGAACATTGCTAGGGGTGGTGCCGAGGGGGGAAGGAGAGTATTTAATAAAGGCTGCAAGTGGGGGAGGGTGGGCACAAAAATTCAAGCAGCAAGGAGACAGAAGGACAGAAAGTGAAAGAGAAATTGAATTATTTGCAGGGCAAAGCTTACAACTGTGACCCAAATGGAATCTGGTCTAAACGGAAAAAACTGTATCACTTTAAACTTAGTTTCTGATCCAGGGCAGTTTACCACTGGACCTTAAAATAAAGAGAGCTGTAATATTTTACAATCTACAAACCTGTAGCCTAAATGAACTTGCACTTCAAACTATCCTTGGAGTGCAAAATTGCTGTAAACAGGCTTAGGTTCGCGTTTAAGTTAGAATTTACAAGACAATTTGGAGAGACTTAACAAATTTGATTGGGCAGGCACAGAGCTGGCTAACAATATGGCTATCCAGCCCAGTGTTTTCTTTGCTCCAGGCAGCTCTTCCAATCCCTGCCAGTAACTAGATTGAAATTCCCAATCAGCAGGGCCTGGGCTTTAATCAGGGAAGATGTCAGTTCACTGACCGGCTGTGATCTGGAGGAGCTGGTGATAGTACCATGCCCCGTTACCTGGAAGCCACAGCTGCTATCGTGGACAGCACCCAGTAGAGAGTTTTCTCCCTTGTTGGCCCTGCCCACCTCCCCAACACCTCACACTAACTCACCCAAAGATGTGGCCTCCCGGGGTGGGGCTGGCATCGCATGGTCACCCACGATATCACAGCTCCACAATGGTCGTAAGAGATACTCAAGCAGCAAGACATGTCAACCCCGCCCTCCTGGAGCATGAACACACTGTACTCTAGGTAACTCTGACTCCAGGTAGGAGAAGTTGCGATCATGACGCAAACCCAGGTCTTATGGTAACGCAATGCACGATCGCTGACAACACTGAGCTGGACCACTCTGCTTTTTCACCAAAGGAAACTGCCAAGCCATTCAGAATGATCTGAAAGAAAAAAAGGCTCTTTATCTAGCATGGTTAAGCATCAGATGTTATGCTATAACCAGTAGCAGCAAGCTAGCTCTCCCTGATTTTAACCCTGATATGGTCTCATAAGCTATTGTACTGATAAAGATATGGAAAATTGATATGATACATCAGAATGATGTTCTGTACCAGGTTTTTTTTTTTTTAAATAAATACAGCTGTCTATCCATCCCTACCATCCGCCCAGTCCTCTGGCTTGGGGTTGTACCCCCATAGCAGCCACCCCTTCCCCAGCACTATCCTCCCTTGTCTCCACTGTTCCTCTAGTGGGGGTCCACAGTGTGGGGCTTGAAGAAACTGTTGGCCATCATCCTGACAGTAGCCATGTTTTTCTTCCCGGCTCCCTCCCACCTCCCTGTGGAATTAGCAGTATCCACCTACTGTTCTATGCACCACAGCCTCTGCAGGAGATTTCAGCTCCCTGGACCCTTCCGCAAATGCTGCTGTGGTTCGGAACCTGCCACCAACCTTCCCTTGGCCAAGAAGCACTGCCATACGGCAGCTGTCACAAATATGGCCTGCCCCTGGCGCAGCTCCCCAACTTTGCTTCTGAACCTGGGTAAGCTGCGCTGCCGCTAGGCCACCACGTTGTTGTAACTCTACTACTACTAACTCTGGTTTATTGTACTGTATTTACTGCCTTTCCCCATCCTTTCAGGACACACCTGCAAACAAGCTGTTACTGGCTCAATATGCCCCTTCCAGTGAAACATTTACATAAAGTCAAGAGTTCCACAGAGCTTCATGTTTAAGCCCATGGCTACTTCTAGTAGACACAAATAACCTCTGTAATGAAAGCATTGAATATGTAGTTTTTGGGGATTTTCTAGTTGGGAATAAGTAAGTAAAAAAGCAATGACAGGGTGTACATTACTGAATTTTAATGCACACCCCAGGGGTGTAGTAAAGTACAAGGCCAAAGGCTGAGTATCCTTATGCCCCCAGAATGTGCAATAAAATCCTATGATGCATACCTGGAGAGGTTTATTACACTTATAAAGTTACTCCACATAGGTTTTTTGGGAAAGAAAATGAGATTCGACACCTGACGTGTGTTTATAGAGATTTAATGCATGGTCAGATGGTGTCTCTCGGCCAATAACATTTCTAGATTTTTTTTCTTGCCATTTTTAACAAGGGTTAAAACACTGTTCTGAAGTTGACCCAGTGGTGCTTTAGTAGCATGTTGCACTGCCACATGGGAGCCCTGGGTTTTGTTTGCGTGTGATCCCCATTCATTTATTTTATTTATTTCATTTTTGTTGACTGGAGAAGGAGGGCTAGGTAATTCTGCCTATTTTCAGCCTCGTCCCAGGGGTGGGGGTGGGGGAATACAGATGCAAACTGACATACTGAACCAGATTAAACTGTGGGTGGTGTTTTTAGGGAATGGGGGAAATTTGGCCATTACACCAGAGAAATTCCCCTGCTCTCTTCCTGTACTCTACAGAAAGGGGAGTCATGGTGGAAATTAAATGAATCCATCCTAACAGATTCAATTCTGCAACAGAAATGGCGAGAACTTTTCAATGCCAGAATTTCTGTAGTTGAGGTGTACGATGATATTACTAAATGGTGGGAAGACACAAAAGAAGCATTTTGGTCCTTTTTTTCAAAAGTTCATTGTCACCAGATCCAGAACACAATATTTAAAACATTTTGACTTGAGATTCCAGTTGTACAAATTAATTTCTGCAACAGCAGCGTACAAAACGTCTTATGCAGAACAAAAAAAAATTAATAGTAACTGAGGCAAAACACAGTACCACAGGGCTTTCTCCCTTAAAGGGAAATGCAGTTTGGCACTCAGAACACAAAAAGAACTTTCAACCCTTTTAGAGAATGCCCAAAAAGAACAGAGAGTAAAAATGCAACCTCTCTCTTACAAGGGGGTACTGAAGTGTCTGACGCCCTAGGTCTCTCGGAAGCAGTGGGGAAATATACCCAGGGGACTTTAGTTCTAAATTAGAGACAGTTGGTATGACAGAATTCTTAAATAATTTCTTGCAGTGGGCGGGTATAGAGGAATTCGAAGGGGCCGGCAGCACCCCCCATTGTAACTGACTTGCTGCTGCTGCATTTCACTTTGTTGAAGAAGTCTAATACACTGATTGTAAGAAAATACATATTCAGAACTATAGATTAATTTGTATTTTCTGTCAAAAATGTAATGAAAAACATAATAGCAGACAACACTCAGGATTAAAAAAATAGAAATTTAAATTTTCTTTCTCCGACTGCTGGTCTCCAAGCTTCATAACTACTGAGAGGCACCTCCTCTTGCCACGTGATAGGCAGGAACACAAAGCTCTGCAGCCTGGACATCCTCCCTCCCACTTCCTGTGATCACCGGTTCTTCCCAAAGCCATTCTATCCTGGTAGTACTATATAAACTTGGAAACAGAAAGAGACATCATTATCTCAAACACTCTGCCAGCAGACCGTCAGCTTGTTTCATTCTGGGAGGGAAGAAGCCCGGAGACCAGCAGTCGGAGAAATAAAATTTATAGGTATTTAAATGTCTATTTCTCTCTCCTTATGCTGGTCTCCGGACTCCATAATTACTGAGATATACTAAAGCAGTATATCCCCTGGCTTCCCGGGTGGGAAGAATGTAAATACCCCTAAAGGGATCACCACCACAATAACCAAGAAGCCTCGGTCAAGGCAGACAAATCCAGCTGGGGAAGACCGAATATGGTGTGAATAGGTGGCCAAAAACCCGCCCTGCATAAGCCAGCCAGAGAGGGATCATTAAGGCCCACCCCCGAGACGACCAGGGCTCTGGTTGAGTGTGCCTTCATTGGTCCAGATAAAGGCATCCCCAAGCTGGAAGGAATAGGTTATGGGTGATGAATATATCTGGCCATAGTGCTTAGAAGCCTCTCTTTTGATGGTTTGGTCCTTGGTGAGGACAAATAAGCTGGAGCTTTATGAATGGGCTCGGCTCTTTTAAGACAGTCCTGTATCACTCTTTTAGGATCCAGAGTATGACATTTGTTTTCCTTGTCCTATTTTGATGAAAGGTAGCAGGGAGGAATGCTCAACCCCTGGTTGCCGGAAAAAGGAATACTGCCTTTGGTAAAAGGATTCTGGACCTAATCAGAGGACCACAGAGTCCCTATGGGTAACGATATAAAAATACTACACGAGGATCCGTATGGAAGATATCTTCTAGCGTGCTGATGCGACTGGCTAAAGAGGTAGCTATGAGAAATGCGAACATCCTCATCAGGTGTATGAGGATGCCTCTTTGACCAAGTTGAGTCTCCAGCTGGGTTGAAGGGCGTTTTAAAGGTGATGCCCTCAGGAACCCTCCCACCTGGGGATGAGACCACAAGGACTCTCCTGCCTCTATCAACCAGGGGTCTCCCAGTGCAGAATCTGAACCCAACAGGAGGATGGTTGTAGCTCTTTCTCGAATTCTTATGGAGGAACTGAAGAATGAGGAGTAGGGATAACCCTTAGTTGACATTTGATGCCCTTTAAGCCAGAAAGGAAACCTGCGTCATATTCTGTATTACAATAAGATAAGGAGGAAGCATCATTCCAATGCCAGAAGAAATAAATCCTAGCTCCTTGAGAGACTCCTGATCAATCTCCCTGTGGGAGAGAACGCCTGTGCAGACTGAAATGCAGCACAGAGCCTGTGAAGAAGGTCCAGGCTGAGTCAGATTTGATTGGAAGTTGCCTTGTCATGCGACTGAGACATGTGAACCGTGGACACCTGGGCTTAGTATGAGTACGCCAAAGACAGTTCTGCCGGATCCACGGTTACCTTGTGCCGGACCCTGGAGGGTAGCAAAATTGGGAGTTTTGCAGAAAGGCAGAAATATCTACCGGAAGGGTATTGAAGGCATCGTCTGCCAGCTCCCATTCCCCTGGTAGGAATTCCTTGCGCCATAGCCAGGCTGCCTGGATGTTATTCAGAGACGGAATGTATACTGTCATCAGGCCTGGCAGGAGCCGTACGGCCCCCTGAAGGGGCAGGAGGAGTTCCTTGTGTATCTATGAACTCCTTGCAGAAGGAGTTCCTTGTGTATCCATAATCTCCTTGTTCAACCTCGGAGATCAGCATAAGTTAGCATTGCTCGGTTGTCCATTGCGCTGGATCTGGACTCTGACAGAGACCACTTGCCTAGGGTGGAGGCCTGACCCAGCATCTCCCTAGCCCCTTAGGCAGTCATCGTTAGTAATTCTTGCTCGGTGAGGAACCCCCAAATTGCGAACTCTCATAAAATTGGTCCTCCGAGCCCATCAATGAAGAATGCCACCCCCCCCAGCAAGGAATTAGGAGGTTTTATTTCTAGCCATCCCTAGATTGGGACCACAGTGTGAGAATGCTGGCCTAGATGGGCTGTCTGTGAGTTATTGCCCAGGAGACTATGTCTACGAAGGAGAGCATCCGTCAGTAGATGAACGGGTGGAAAATGCTCTAGAGGCTCTGGAGGTCCATGGATTTCTCTTCTGTGTGAGACACCTGACTGTGTTTCGAAGCCTGCTCCCAGACGGGGGGGACTGGGGCAGAACTAAAGCGCTCTTGCTCCGGTTCTTGATAATTCTATGCCTAGAGAGGCACTGGACGACCTCCGCCACTGCTGGTATTGCCTTATAAAATTGTGGGGCCTTGGATGACGTTGACCAGATGGGGAAGAGCTGTATCCCGGTTGTGTGGGGTGAGCAATTACAATAAGTAGGAGCAAATACCACTCCTACGACCTTGGCCGAACCTCTGGCTCGGAGGGAAGCATTTTGAATTGACAGTGATTGTTCCCCACTTTGAATCTCAGGTATTGTGTGACTCCTGGATGGAGATAAACTGAAGAGAGTCTTGTAATTCTGTTGACGTTGTGTGCCCCCAGTGGTGTCAAGGTTTCCAGATCAAGACTGGTCTGAATCCTCATAAAAGTGAGGGAACGCCCTTGTTCCAGTCTGTGGGAGAACCTGCTCACTAGCCCCTGCCAGAAGATGATTAGGGCTCGCATGAACTTGCTTGGGCCATTGACAAACCACAGTTAGAAGTTGGCGAGGGAGCCACGTGAGGCCAACAGTGGTTTTGAGTGGGAGGCGACTGTGTGTCAGTGATGAACTATGCCCCAAACCTCTTGAGTGACTTGGCATGGACTTGTTTGTCCCCTTACTCGAAGATGGGCCCGAGATCTTCATTGCAACGTTTTGATGTCGCCCCGTGACTCAGGTGCCACTTCGTCTTCCCCTGCAGATACACCAGTTAGGGGAGGAGAACCATGTGTGTTTTCCTGAAATGACTCATTCTGCCCTTAGCTGCAGGCGTGGGCACGAAAAACCTTTCAGGAGCCTGGTGACCAAGATTTATGTCTGTCCCTTGATGTAGCATGTGTATCTTCTCCAGTTCCCCGAATACCGCTTCATATGGTGTATTTTCCATGTGAATTCCTGAAGATGCGACCATTTGCCCAGCTCAAAAATCCAGGGAGTGCTTTGGCTGTGATTTGGTGAAACCTGGAATTTTTTGCGTAGCTGTCTGTCTGCTGAGTGAGCCGAGGCTATGCACATGAGCTGTGGTTGTTGGTGGGCAGATTTGGTTCTCACTGGAACTAGAAGGGATTGTTAGGTGAAAAGAGATTGGTCGTTGCTGTCGTGAGGTTACAGAAGCCTGGGTAGCCTACTTGAGATACCTCCACCTTGTCGTGCTCTCGAGTGGCCCACAAATGTGGGCTGTGGTGGTATGAAGGATCGGCGCTAAGCCTCTGAAGGCGAAGAGGGTCCCCTTGGAGGCTGTGACCTCCCCTACTACTCAGTTGGGAGCTGCTCACTGAGATGGCAGCTTCTGTTATCTCCTGTAACCTCGAGGTCGTTGATTGCTTAGAGTATAAACCTAGAGAGCAGCGTGGATGGCCCACCAAGGGGGATCTGGACCTATGGCAACTCCTGCTTAGAGGAGTGTATGCCAGGCTAATCCGAAGACATACTGAGGAGTATATGTCATGCCCTGCTGCTGGCGGGTACAGCTGGGTGCCCCAATACTAGTCACCCAATCCACGCAGTCCCATAATCCACCTGCCAGGAGATAGGACCCATATCCATAAACAGATTCCCTTATCTGCACTTGTGGTCTGGTTCTCAAATCCTAAGAGAGGATCAAACGTGGGTCTTTAGGTTACCAGGACTCCTGGCTCTCAGTTCCTGATTTTGGCCATTAAGCAACTCAGGTCTTTAGGTCACCAAGATTCCTGGCTCTTAGTTCCTGGTTTTGGCCACTAAGCAGCATTGCCTGTAATGGTGGATCCTTCGTTTGGGGGGGGGGGGTGCCTTCCGTTAAACTGACTATAGGAAGCCTCTCCTGATCGCCTCCAGGGGCAGTAGTGGCCTCCATCCACGAGCACTGAGACACCCGGAGTTGCTCGTCGAGGAACTGAACTCGAGTGGCCTGCTTGCAGCGCTGCTAGTTCCATAAGGCTTTGTCGACAAGCTAAGAGCCCAAGGAGCTCGTAAATGGCCTGAGTACCTTGCCACCAGACTAGGTGAGCCACACGCATCCCTTGGCGACGAGCTAACCCGCTGAAGTGCTCATCGATGGAAAAAACACCCTGGGAATGTGTCTGGGTTCAGGCTAGATGAGATAAGAGGCCTCTGTCAACGAGCATTGAGACTCTAGGTGCTTGTCGACGATCTGTGCATTTGGGCGGCCTGCAGTGGCACCACCCGTTCAATAAGGCGTCCTGTGCACATTGCCAATTTAATAAACAATGAGCCCAAGGTTTCGTCGGCCATCCGAGCATGCTGCTGAAGCAGAGCTGTGCTGTGCGCGGCCTCCATCGATAAGCCTAGCCACTGAAGGGCTCATTGACAGAAATTGCTTCTTAAAGTGCTTCTGAGCGCCGTGGAAGCGAGTCTATGCACAGGTGCAATCGTGGCCAGCACTCCATTGCAGCAAGCTCACTCTCAACGATGAGCCTCTTGGAAAGGGGCTCTGCGAGGAGCAGGCGATGGCGCTTCTATAGGCAGGGTGGCAGCTCCAGCAAAGTGGCTCATCTGTTGTCTGAATCAGGGATACTGAAAGATTTTCCCCTTTGATCCTCTGAGCCGACCAGATGCTCGGCTGCTGCCTTAGACCCCGTTTAATAAAGAATTTTTCCCCATGTTTATCCTCTGAGCCGACTTGAACGTTGGGGAGACAGCGCCATGAACACTCTTAGCGCGGGAGGAAATATTGAGAGGCCAGACTGTACAGCATGTGTGGCTGAGGCTGAGGCCATGAGGGAGGAAGGTGGAGGGGTGCCAGTCTGATCAGCATGCGCGGCTGAGACTTGGACCCCTTAGAAACAGAGAGAGCCTTATCCCAATGATTGAGAGGGGCCAGTCTGTCCAGCATGCAGGGCTGAGACTGGGACCCCCTAAGAGCGGGGGGGGGGTTGTCATTGGGTCCCCCAATTCCTGCTCTCTGTGCAAATCCAGTAAGGAAAAAAGTCCAGACTTACAGTCCTGAAGTCTTCAGCCCTGTCACCGCAGTGACAGAACTCTGCTGCAGAGTACCTGCTCCCTGCAAGGCAGGAAGTAAACTGGTGATCACAGAAAGTGGGAGGGAGGATGTCCAGGCTGCAGAGCTTTGTGCTCCTGCCTACCACGTGGCAAGAGGAGGTGCCTCCCAGTAGTTATGAAGCCTGGAGACCAGCATAATGTAAGAGAAAAAAAAACTGCACATCAAGTAGGCACACCACCCAGCACCCCTCTTTGTAAAATCCTGGATCCAACACAGATTTTTAGCCACAACTGTCAGTCTATGAAACATACCTTATGTATGCCAATTCCTGCAGCAGAAATAGAAAAAGCAATCTTCTTACTTAGAAGTAATACAGCACATGGGAAAGATGGTCTGACGGCCAGGTTTTATAAGACCTTTAGTACTATTTTGTGCCCAAATTCGGGTGGAATTTTATAAGAAGATGTTGGAAACTAGGAAGATGCCAGTTTCAATATCAGAGGATCTGATAGCCTTTCTCTTTAAAAAAGGGGACAAGAGGGTGTTAAATAATTGGAAGCCCCCCAAGTCTACTTAATGTGTATTTGAAAATTCTAACAAAAATGTTAACACTCTCGTCTAGCTGGTCACCTCATTAGCCAACACCAGTCCCGTGCTTTACCTAATAGGACCATTTCAGACAATTTAATAACTATAAGAGAAATTTGCAAAAGAGGAACCCTTGGTCTCCTGGCAGGATACATACTATCTATTGATCAGGCCAAGGCCTTTGACAGTATATCACATTATTTCATGTTTGAGGTTCTGAATAGCTATGGGATTCCTCCCATATTTAGAAACTGTATTTGCTTGTCATAGGAAGAAGTGTTTTACTCCTGTGGTGAACCATTGGCGGGGTCAGGCAGTGAAGGTATTTCAGGGGGTTGGTCAGGGTGGCCCCTTAAGCCTCCTGTTATGTGTGTTGTGTTTAGACCCACTACTCAGGATATTGGGATCACATCAGCAAGCCAGCGGTATGACACCCGGTCTGATGCAGACAGATTTAGTAGTAATGGCCTATGCAGATGATATTTGTATTTTGCTGAAGGATGCTGCGGCTGGTGCCATAGTCCGACATTTTGCAAGAATTCTCTGCAGCTTCTGGGTCAAGAAAAAATAATCAGAAAAATAAGGGTATTGCAAATGGGTCTGCTAAGGTACTGCCCCCCAAAGTAACAGCTGGTATCTGGTTAAATTGTGCATCCACAATAGCACGAGTCAAAACAAGCGCTGCCATAATCGCCAAGAAACCACAAACAGCATTAGCTCAAAACAGCACGTATTTGAAGAGAGCGGTTTACCATAATTAATACAGAGAGTTACTCAACAATCTTGCACTGCTCCTTTTACAATCTTTTACTTGCTTCCACTAAAAAAATACAGTACATCACATTACCAAAACTGCATCACAGTACCAAAAACAATCCAGTACTTAAAAAAAAAACAATCTTGCAGTGATCATTTTACTACCTGCAATTACATCACGCTCTAAAACTACAGCACATCACAAAACTCCAGTACTAGAAAAAAACATCTTGCAGTAGTGATCATTTTAGCACAGTGACCTTTAGTATACCAAGTGTAAACCCCACATCCCAGGCACGCTATGTGCATACATAACTTTTTAATTCAGTGAAGTAGCTACTTTGCCTTCATTTTTTTTTAATAAAGAATACCTGTCTGTGAAGCTTGAAACATGTTTGTTGTCTTTCATGCTTGGGGATGATCCTAAGTGGGTGGAACAAGCTGTGCTGGTAGAGGTTTTACATGGATTAGTAATGTGTAACACAGGATTGTCCACTTCAGTTCACAGATCATCAGCCCTGATTCCTAGGAAAATGGATATCACTGTAAAAACCTACACGGCTAACTTTAGTGCAACACAGGATTGTCCACAAAGCGCAACTGCTATCAAGATCCCAGGTAGTAAGTAAAATGTTAATCAGTAAACAAAAAAAACATGCATAGTTGCTGAGAGTTTCTAACCCTACTCTGTGCCAAGAATTGATTAAACACATGCGGATGTGATTTGAGCCCTAAACGTCAGGTAGTAAGTAGCAAAGTTAATCAGTAAACAAAAAAAATATGCATAGTTGTGGAAAGTTCTAACTCTTTTTGTGCCAGTAAGTTAGCAAACATATGCGGACTTGATTTGAGAACTGCACGCTATTTAGTGCAGCCGATATTTTGTTACAGCACTGTTTAGAACAAGCACTAAACTGTAAGCGCTTAAATGTCTAGCGCTATTGCAGTCACGAGATTTTGCCACTGAACTGTAATAACTAGATCCCAATTGCATATGTACCTATTAAAATGAGGGTTACTGTTTTGAAATGGTGACTTGAGACAGATTAACTGAAACCAGGCTGTTCAACAAGCTAGCTAGAGAGCACCTATCTGGTTGTCAAGGGTCTTTGTCTAAACAGAAGATAGATTCTTTGTGAATCCCCATTTTTTTGTACGCGAGTGCTATGTTCTACCCCCCTCTTAGAATGGAAGCACTGATCTTTAATTTGCTTTTTCAGCTCATTTGAGGGAATTGGCTAAACCCCATAAAAAGAAACGTAATATACAGGAACATTTCCAAAAGGGGTTAAGGTATGCTACACTGTATTTTGTCTCCTACAGTTTATGTTTTATAATTTTAAGTTTGTTCTGTCACAAAAGCTGAAAGTATGGGTGCCACTTGTTCAAAGTTGGTTGGAAACCCTTCTGCCGCCTTGGCAAGCTGGCACCATATGCCTACTTTTACGGTCCCATATGAGATTTATGAATTATATTTATGAAACCATGAGAAAAATTAGATACTGGCATATTTCTTATGCCACACTCCAACAGTTATCCAGGAAACAATTATATGTAGTACTACTTAGACCCAGTGATAGTACCAGATGTTTTTTTTTTTTACAGGTGTCTGAGTACTCAATCTGCCCGTGTGCTTGAGCTGCTTCAAGATAGGAGGCTTCTGATTTATTTATTTATTTCATTTTCGTTGACCGGGAAAGGAAGACTATGCAATTCTACCTATTTTCAGCCTCATCCCAGGGGAGAGGGGGAAGATATAAATGCAAACTCACTGTAGTCGAGGCACAGGTCAGGAAGCATAGGGAAAACCAGGAGCAGTTGTAGAATTCACCAAAAATATTTATTTACATTAGCAGTAACATAAAAAAAATAACTTGTTCAGAATAACTATGTACAAAGGAGAAATACAGTAGTTTTCCTTGAGTCTCTGTGTCCCTTTTTCTTTCTTCTTCTGCAGTTGCAGCTTAGCTTTTATAAGTCTTTTCAACCCCCATTCTTAGCAAGCATCCTGTTTTTGTAAATATCAAGCAGGAGCTGCTAGAACACAGTGTGCTTGCTGTGGGGCCCTTTTTGCAGCATTTGCAAAAGGCTCAAAGATTTGCACTAAAGTAACCTCTTGAGTTTACAATAGCTGTCTGCAATCATCTCAAATTATAAATATATACATTTCAACAGTAACACTATATATTTTCTAAACAAAAGGGATCCCAATATCAGTTTCATTTCCATGCAATGATATGCACATTTTTTTTTATATTAGCTGATATGCAAGGGAGGAAAAACAGACAGCAAGAGAAACTGAGAGACAGAGAGCAGCAAAGAACTACGAGACTTGTCGGGCTGATCAAGTCCGAGGTCTAACAGGAAAATTTGGTTGCGCAACCAGACAGAGAAGAGACAGAAAAGGAAAGATCCTTGCATTTAAACACCTTCTCCATAACAAATGGGACAGGGTCCTATTCTACCCTGACACATTCGCATACAGAACTAGATTAAGCTGTTGATGGCATTTTTAGCGAATGGGGGAAATTTGGCCAGGACATCGGGGAATATCAAAATGTTTCACGAATAAAATCTAAAAAAATCATAAAGGTATATAGGGAAATAAAGAGATGAAGGATAGTAATATGGGCTTGAAAAATTCGTAATAGATATAAAAAGAAAACAGTTTTTTTTTTTTTTTGAAGTATGAATTTTTGGAAAAAAATGTGGGTTTCTTTCACATTTTCTTTAGTTGATTTGTTTATGTCCTTCCTTTGTTTGGCTAAAAGTGTATTTTCTTTAGTTATTGAGGTTCTAATTGTTTATATAAGTTTATTTTTGATGTATTTATTTTCAATAAAATTTCCCCTACTCTTTTCAAGAAGTGCCATGAGATCTTTAATGTCCACCTTAACAAACACCAGAACAGGTAAACAGAACCTCGGTTTAACGTCTCATCTGAAAGACGGCATCTCAGAAGTGCAGCACCCACCTCATGATGCACTACAGTGTTAGTACTGGGATTATCCCAAGTTCCCAGTGTGGGACAAGAACCCACAACCTTCCAGCCTCAGAGGCGAGTGTGCTACCTGCTGAGCTACTGACACTGCCTTACACATGGGATACAGTTCGGCTCTCATGTTATAGGAGATTAAGTGTTAAAAGTACCTATAAACATAAGAGCCTGGATGACAGAAACTGTCCTAGACCCCAGTGCCCAGGTGTTCTTGAGATATAAGAGCAACTCTATTTAGAGTGCCCATATGTTAAAGATTTCTGGGATGATTTAGCACACTCATGGCAGGAAATCATTTCAATACAATACAGTATGAGGAACTGATTTTGGGTCTGCTCTCAGACTGGCAGAAGAAATAAAATAAAAATACTGTTTCACTGTTTGCTTTGCTGAAGTACTACTTGTGACTAGCTCGGTGTGCTTCACCATGCAGCAGAGGATCAATTTACACTGTTCCCTGCAGCATACTGCATTTTTATGATATGCAGCAGCAGGCACTTCCTTCACAACTTTGCGTTGCATCCTGGCTGGCAACACTGTACCTGGAGCTGCAGAGGTGCAGGCCCCATGGGACCTTCTATCTACAGAAGGCAGGCCCCATGGGGCTTGCATCTGCAGCCCTGAATCAGTGGCGTCCCCAGGATGAAACCCACTCTGAGATTTTGAAGCACTCTGCAGAATACTGCAGAGACCTACTGAATAAAGCAATATAATTTCAATGGCAATTAGTCCCTTTTTGTCATTCAGGAAAAGTGACACTGCCAGAATGAAGTGAATGCCATAGTTTCCCATGACAAAATGAACTAACTGCCATTGAAATTACATTGCTTTATTCAGTAAAGCCTACTGCAACTATACTGCAGAGTGCTTTAAAAGTGGGTTTCATCCTGGGGTACGCCACTGTACTCATGCATGCAGTACAACATACGCACACAGGTGCGACTGCATAAGCATTATGCAGACATAGATACAAACCCAAGAAGGCAGCACATTAGTGCTATTGCATCTATGTCATCCGGAAAGAAGTGTATGTTGTTTGTCTTACCTGATGATCATTGTCTGTGGTTGTTGGTATGGTGTTGTCCTTTTACTGCTTTGGAAAGGGGGAAGGGGGTTAGGGTTGGAAACCCTAATGTCAAATTTCCCCTACTTTTGCTGTGTTCAGCTGAACCCTAACTGGCGCATTAACGCAAATTTTGCAATGAATTTCCTTTCTTTTTGAGACAGTGGAATCATATTCTCATTCTCGAGGGTCCCTTTGGGACCAACAGTACATGAAAAGATCCATCTGGCTGAGGTTCTGTGCAGTTAGAGATGCAGGTGCGCAGAGCCCTTCTTTCATAACTTTGCTGTTTCTAAATATTATGACCCCAAATTTTCAACATAGCCTTTCTATGGCTACAGATGAAGACCTACACCAAGTGAGAACTCAGTCTGGTTGCAGAAACACAGGGCCCTCAAAGCCTTGTGCTTCTGTGTGGCTAAAGATGAAGACACATAGGGCACTTCCTTCATAACTTTGCTGTTTTTCAATGTTTTGATCCCAAATTTTCAACATGGCCTTTTTAGGATCCCACCTCATGAGCCAGTCTGGCGAAATATTTCAGATCCTGCCCGAAAGGTGATTTCGTAGAATGACTACGAAATCATCTTCCGAGACTGAATTGAAACATTCCCCTTCTTGGCTCATAAGATGTGCTAAAAAAGTGCCACGTTGAAAATCTGAGGTAAAAATCTTTTAAAACAGCCTTGTTATAAATAAAAATTATACTAAGTTCTTCTTTTGTGAGCAGATATTCTTCTTTCGTATGGTCTCACAAAGGAAGATCATGAAAGAAGAACCCACCTCATACTAACATACTATTTGCCAGCAGATTAGGCCTTAACGGTCTATTGAGTCTGCTTGAACCTCAGATCCCTAGTTGGGTGCCGAGGCCCCCCCCCTTGTGTTCCAGAAACCCCTATCATCCATCCCCACCCCCGGGACAGGCCATCATCTGATACATCCACTTTCTGTGTCTGTCCCACCCTCTCTTGAAGCCCTCCACTGTGGATCTCTGAACCAGCTCGCCAGGCAGTGCATTCCAAGGGTCCACCACCCTCTCAGTGAAAAACCTCCTCCTCTTTCCCCCTCACCCTTCCTCCTTCCAACTTCAAACCATGCCCTCTGGTAATACCTCCCTGCTTTAGTCTAAAGATCCCCTCCATGTTTACCCTATTTATTCCCTTGAGGTACTTGAAGACCTCAATCATGTCCCCGTCTCTCCTCTCCTCCAATGAAAACAGGCAGAGCTCCTCAAGTCTGTCCTCAGACGCAAATCCCCTAGCCCTCATATCATCTTAGTTTCCCTCCTCTGTACCCTCTCCAGGAGCTGTATGTCCCTCTTCAAGTGTGGTCTCCAGTACTGTACACAGCACTCAAGGTGTGGTCTAACCAGTCCATTGTACAGCGGCAGAATCACTTCTTTGCTCCTAGAGGTGATCCCCCTTACGATGCATCCCAACATCCTATTTGCCTTGCTAGCCGCTCTCCTGCACTCTCATCTTCATGAAAGAAGAAATTATTTTGTGAGTTTCTTCTAATACGAAAGAAGATGACGAAACAAGAAATCAAAAGAAAATCACGAAAGGAGAAATGTCATGAACAGATGGAGGGAAAACTGTTCCGAAAGAACTGCAAAAGGCTCTCCTACTACAAACACTAGGCTAAAAAAAGACCATGACAGCAAGACCTTTAACACTTTTCTTACACCCTTTTAAGAATTCTGACATTTTTCAGGGAGAATGGCAACACATCCAGCCTCCAACAGGGATTTTGGGTTAAAGCTGAAGCCAATTAAGCAAATACATAACAGGCACAATTTAAATTTAGAAAGTCTGTCTAAAACAAACAGGATTATCTTGTGATAATTACTACAGTGGAAAAACAACAAAGCTTTTAAAGAAATGTCTTCAAGATGGAGAGCTCCTTGCTGCATTATCTCCCCATTTAGCTAACTCACTAACACTGAAGATTTTAATCCAGCTGCCTCAAAATAAGGTGGAGCCATGGTTCTGTCATGATGTCACAGCTTTGGAGTGGGTTGGCCCAAATAGGTGAGCAAGTGTAATCCAGCAGTAAATGAATGTCAACATGGAACGGCATAGAAAGAATTGCAGAAAAAGTAGGTAAGCAAACAAGGCATATGGAATTTAGAAAAAAGGGGTCAGCGGCAGTTGCAGACATGAGTTGTATGGTCACGGAGGAGGGCTTTAAGTGTGGAGGGGGAAGCAGCAGAATGAATACGGGGGAAAAGGTTGGATCAGATGTGGGAGAACCTGAAGGTGAAGGCCAACTGACCAGCAGACAGTTTTATGCAGGGCAGGGAAAGAGAGCTAGGGTTTAAGTTGTGGAAAAAGCAGAGGGAAAGAAAAGTACAGAGCTGAGGTAGAAGGGAAAAATTTAGACACAAACAAGGCACAGTAGTCGAAGTGTCTGCCCTCAAGAGAAAAATTGTAAGAGCAAGGCACAGAGGGAGCAGTGGTGAGTGTGGGGGTGAGGGAAGGCAGTCAAAGGCAAGACAACATTAGGAGTGAAAAAAGGTCCAGTCTAGCAAGGGTGGTGTTAAGGATAGTATTGTACACAATGACCTTGTGGTCAAAAACCAGGACATCATCTTAACGATCTCACAAATTGCAAGTAGTGGGATACATGCTTTCTTCCTGTATAGTGCACTGTATTTAGGATGCAGTTTCTTGTGGGCCATCCACATGACTGGAAATATTCAGGTGATGGTCCAGACTCTGAGATATTTGAAGGAGGTAATCTCTTCCAATGCAGCTCCATTCAGCGTCGTGAAGAGTTTGGGGGGGGTGAGATTGGATTTCAGCCAGTCACTGTCTAGTGCCACAAGTCACCGATACCGTTTTCTTGTCATTTAGTGTGAGCTGGTCAGAATCGAACCAGTATTGGACATTTGTTTTTTCTATTTATTTATTCAGTTTTTCCCTTTTTCCACCCATCCCTAGACGTTCGTCCTTGGCATGGACATGCATGTGTGGAGGCACATGCACACCAGGCACTGTGAGATGCCCCACCCTACTAGCTGCCTCTTCCACCTGCCTACGCCACCACCTGACTTCCACCCAGTGGTGACGGGACTACGGGAGAGACAGCATCCTTCCTGGAAGAGGAGAGCTGCCAGTAGGCTCAATCCTGATCCCACCCTCCCCCCAGTCGGCTCCCTGACAACCCAAGGTCATTCCCGAACCCGGGTTGCCGGCGTGCCACGAGGTAAGGCTAGATGCCTCAACCCTCAGCACCACCAGGCCAGCCAGTGTAGGACATTTGTAAAGTCCCACAAGAGCAGAATAGCCAGTCTGGGGGCAGAGGGTCCACAGACAGCACAGTGTCATCCACAAACAAGAGCATGTTCGAAGAGACACACATTTTGGGAAGATAGATGAGGAAAATCGAGAATTGGACAGGACTGAGCCTTGGAAGTGGAGAGTCATCAGAATGAGAATTAACAAGAACAACTCCTACTGGGTAGAAGGGACAGGTGAAAACTCCACTGCCATGGCTTAGAATGTAAGTTGTTGCTGCTGATAGATTGTGTCTGCAAAACAGCCACCCCCACCCACCTCATAAACAGACTACTGGAAGGAAGTGAAAGATTATCCTGAATACACGATGTGCCACAAACAGAAAACAAAATGTGCAGACAAGCATCAAATATAAGGAGAAACAGTTCACTACCTCACACGTGGGATAATTCTGCATGGGGCTTGTGTTCTACAAGTCCCCAAATGTGCCAAAAGTCACAAATCTGCATCACTTCCGGATTGTCCACTGACTTCCTGCAGTCATATCACTTTGTCACCAACAGAAGTGCACTGAACACGTCTACTGTCCATACCTTCTTTCGCAATTAGTCATGAGGGAATGGAGCACAGCCAACTGCATACCTTTACAAAATGTCCTGCCAAACATCAGGCACAACTGTGCTGTCATCAGCGGCTCTGTACTGGAGACAGAATTGGAAACTAGACATACAGGTAGCTCAGCCGGTTCTGGCTGGAGAGCAAACACTGATCAACCATTCTTAGTGCAAAGTGACAGTATCTGTATCCAACTCCAGCAGCTATTTCAGGCATAAAGGGAGGGATTGAAGAGTAGGGTGTACCAACACAAGGTCAACACCACAATGTTGACGTCCAGCACAGCTACTGAATTTCACTGGATGCGGCAAGTCGCTGTGCTGGAACACTGCAGACATCAACAGTGCGACTCGGTGTGTCGCCCCCAGTCCAACTCTGACTTGGGGTTGGATATTTAGAACAAGTGGGGTGTGGTGGGCAGAGCCCCCCACATGGGGGTACGGGGGTGCAGCCCCCCAATGGAAAAACACCAACATCCCCGTTGGTACAATGCTGACACTCAGCACAGTGTCTGTCACTGTCGGAGATGTTGGCATGAGCACTATCAAAGCGCTATAGTAAAACCGAAGAGTAGCACCCTGGCAGTGCTTGCTAAGCATGGCAGTCAGGTAGGATAATACTATAAACTAATAGGGCCTCCAATGGATGTCTCATATACGTTTATGGGTTTGTTTGGAGGGCCTCTTAAGCATACAAGAGTGTCGCCTAACACATACTTAGGACCAGAGGACTGCGAACCGAAGGTGAGCAGTTCTGTGACCCTGAGGACACAAGAGGTGACACTCATATCGATAAGAAGCCCTCCAAATGGACCCATAAAATTATTATAGATTACTAACATTATTAAATAAAAATAATCCTTTTTTTATTTATTTAATACAGTTAATGGTATGAGCAGTCAGCAAGAAGCTTGTTACAGTGGCTCAGCATGTGAGGTACTCTTACGGTAATAGGAGTACCTCACATGCAATTGAAGGGAGGTCTGTAATTGGTTGGGGACACTCCCACGATCTATAATTGTAAGAGTGAGTCATCTACTGAGGTTTTGGCAAGAGGATGCTGAGCAGCTCTAGTGCCTAAATCCCCAAGAGATGACTCTGATACAATAAAGCACAATTCTTGGAGATCCTATTAGCGTACTGTAAATTACTTAAGCTGGCTAGCGTGATTTATAATAAGTTTTGTGTTTACTTTGTTTTTTATTTTACAGAAACTAGTCTAACGCTCCTCTCCTGCTTGTGAAGTGGAACTGTCCTCTTTAACATTCCTACATGAGAAAACAACTTCAGGCAGGATTAGAGATCCTGCAATTTTTGAACTCTGATTGGCAGAACTTTCATAAGTGATTTATGGTAGTGTACATATGCAAGACTAGGGAACACTTAAAAAAAAAAAAAAAAAACAGTGTAATGATCACTAGTAAACTGACATCTAACAAGAATTCAAACACATCTACCCACTTCTACCTCAAAATCATCACTCCTGCAGAAGCCAAAAAATACCTCCTAAAAGCTCACAGTAAATCAAGAGCCAGTAGTGATATGCTTGACCTCAAGGTCATAAGTTCACCCTTGATATTGTTCTCGTTCCCCTTACCAAAATACTAAACTTATCACGAACTTTGGGTAGATTCCCTCGACTCTGGAAAGTTGCGATAGTTATTCCCGTCCACAAAAATTGGGACAGAACCAAATTATCGCACTATATCAATCCTTCCCCATCGCTCAAAGGCATTAGAACATATTGTTTCCAATCAATTGACAGACTGCCTAGACAAACACCAACTACAATGCCGACAGCAGCATGGTTTTCCGGAAGCAACATAACACCACCACTGCTCTTGCTAAATTCACTGGATATATATGTAGTGCACTTGACCGGGGGCTACTTATATAGACCTCACCAAGGCCTTCAACACCGTTAACAACAAACTGCTTCTGAACCAATTAACCTTCATGGGTCTCTCCCCTGAATCGGTTGCTTGGTTCCGGAGCTACCTCACAGGGAGAGTACAAAAAGTAAAAATGTAAGATATCCTGATAATAGGCCTGCTACTACAGGAGTGCCACGAGGCTCCATTCTCGGACCTCTACTCTTTAGCCTGTTTCTTAACCACCTCCTCTTGGCCCTTCAGGACAACATATTATTGTATACAGATGATGCAGTTATCTACTCATCTCCACTCCGACCCTACGGTTCTAGAAAGACAGTTGCAGACTGATGTCTCAGCAGTAGAAACACGGTTCTTCAAATCTAAATTACTCAAACTACAAAAGATGAAGACTATGATGTTTGCCTCTGCCATAAGACATAGGTCCTATCACCTTCAAATATGTAACCATCTTAACTTACCCTTTGAGTGGGTGCATAACTTCAAATACTTAAGAGTCACCTTAAACAGCACATTATCATATTCTCAACATACTGACCAGGTAGCCAAGACAGCCAACGCTAAGTTGGGTCTGCTTTTTAGGAACAAATACTGTCTAACTAATGAAGCTCTAAAAACTGTGGTTTCAAGCTCAGTGCTGTCAGTCATCGACTACAGTCTCGTGGTATATGGCACGGCAACTCTCACGGCCCCCAAACTAGTCAAGACCACGCTCAACAAGGCCTGTAGGCTTGTTCTGGGTGAGAACAAACTGACTCACACATGTAAGCTGTATGCTCAGTCTGGCTGGTTCAACTTGGACTATAGAATACAGTACCAAATCTGCCTCCTTGTCAAGAAAGCAACACTACAGCTCACTTCTCCGGGTGTGACTAACCACCTCAACCTAACTGACTCTTCCAGATGCACTAGAGGCCTGAAAAAACAACTTCTAAAAGTCCCTTTCTGCCAGACCACTGAAGGCCAACGGTCCTATGAGTACTGTGCATTACTCTGGCTAAACTCCTTCAGAAGGAGCTTAAATTGGGGCCATTTAAATCAAAGCTTTGTGTGATACTACCATCTTCCAGTAAATGTGACTGCAGGGTCTAATCCTCTCTCCCTTTATCCTGACTGCCATCAATTAGTTCTTAGGTTCACACTGTCTCCCTCCCATCCCTGCTATTCTTAGGTCCCCTTCCCCATCTATCCTAACCAACCAGGTTCATCCTATTTGACGCTTAACTATCTTAGTCACCTAGTACTTCCTCACCCTCTCACCCTTTTCCAGCTCCTCCACCTCTACTGCTCAGTTTTGTATCCCCTCAGCCCACAGTCCCCACTCCCCTCTTTCTACCCTATCACATTACCCCTTTGCCTTCCTTTTATTTGCTGTAGCTCTCCTCCTTCCACCAACCCCCTATGACTGCCCCCCCTCACCTTTTCTTTCTCAGGACTAGCTCCCCTCCCCTCTACCATTCCTCAGTATATGACTACCCCACACACTTTCCTCACTGAATTATTGACTAATGTGTTATTTGACTAAAATGTGTTATTAGCAAAATATGTCTATTAGCGAATATGCGTTTGCCTTATTTTTATGGCACTTTGACAAAAGAATCTGTTATTGCATAACATATTCCTCCTGCTTGTTTGTAGTCTTTTATATACCACCATTGTATGCAGGCAAATTATTTTATCTGCTTCTTTTGTTCTTAATGTTTCTGTAGTGAAAACTTTATTTGCAAATGATTGTATCTGCATCCCTCTGCTGTTGTATTTGTTGTTTCTGATGTGGAACCCCTGTGAACGAGCCTCTGACTCAAAGGTCTTCTCTGAAATATGAATAAAAAAATAAATAAAATAAATATCATCATTTCTGTGGAAATATGCCCTTTTTGACTCCCAATAGCTGTGCTGAGTATTTTACTTTTTACATTAGTCTTTGTGAAGTAGATGGATGTTTAAGTTTAAATCTTAAAAGCCTTCTCCCTTAAGCAAATAGCAGTGACAATCTTGGCAGAGCTCAGACTTCGGTTCTCAAATATTGACCCTCTGAGATTAAACACATCATGCAGAAGGTTTGCTTTAAAGCAGCTCGAATCCTGTTGGCAAACATTGTAAGAGGTTTTCCTTTGTGACCTTGGATTTATCTCAAACTGCGACATTATCCTATATTATTATTTTTTATACTACATGTACACTTGACATACTTTGTTCTGTTTACTTCACACTAATGTATCCTACTCCCCATGACAGCAACTGAAAAATTATATCAAACCTTTGTTTTCTGTAACTTCACAGTTAATTCCATTGTACATGTAACCCCCCTACAAATGGGGGTTTCCAAAAAGTCTTCCTTGAGCTTGCCTAAATCACAATGCCAGGCTGGTGTCCTATGTTTTAGCAGTTTAAATGTGATTGCCAGAGAGTGCCTGTACAGCCTTTGTGTACTGTCTCTTTAAGAGCTGCCTGAATTGCAGTCATAAGAAATCTTAGAGGGAGCACTGCTGAAAGATGTAACTATTTGCTGAAAATCATTTAGAGTGACAATGATAATGTAGTTTGTCTAACCTGCCTTCTTTGCAGCAAGGACTGTTCTGTTTATCTCCACTATCTTGGTCCTGGACTGCCGAATTGGACCAATCAGTAGTGGTGGAACCTAAAATAGAGCCGAACTACTAGAGCTGTCTGGAGTCAAAATCTGTAGGAATTGTAGTTTTGGGCTTTTGGCGCCTTTTTCCACCTGAAGAGGGAGCCTTTGTTGTGACTGACAGACAGATCAGCCAGCCGAACCTTTTGAATTCTGGGGAAAGTCCCAGGCTTGCTGGCAGTTGAGTCAGATCTAAGTTGGGAGCTGAAGAAGCAACAGCTTGAGACAGTCAAGTAGCCGCCTGAGTAATTACACGTGAGAGAACTGTGGAAAGGCCTGAGTTGTGGCCTGCATATCTGCCTGCTGCCCCTGAGAGGGAGAGAAGAGAATTATTTTGGACTAAATCCAAGTTTGTGAGCATGAAGTAAGCCACTGATTTTTTACCAGGCTAATACCTGAAGAAGACCGATGATTTTGTGGAATGCGATCAGCTTATCAGGCTTTCCAGCTGCTTTGGAATCCCCGGTTTGTGCAGAGACTTTGCGATCGTGACCGGAGAGCAATTTGCCTGGTACGGTAGAATTTCCTTACATGTAAATGTGCTGTGAGTCGTTAGTGGGTCATGATTTGGTTCCCCACTGTGTGAACTACATTCTGCTTCTAGAAGCTGTATACAGGCCAAAACGGACTGTATCCGAATTTGTCTCCATTTGGCCAGGACCTTGCCACACTGGCCCAGTCAGACTACCCGCTGCACAGAGAAAGCCATCAACGAGAGACCTGCCTGAGGATCAGCCCCCTGCTTCACGCATGAACAGGAATGAGGCCTCGGCGATTTGTGTGGGCCCTGCTTTTCCTGGCACTCCAGATTAATCACCTGCTGTCTCAATTTTCGTTCAGCCTGTGTCCAGTCTTGGGTACCGTGAGTAATCATCAGGGTACCTCCCTGCAACAACAGCCTAATCTAAAAGTGTGTCATCTGACTGTCTTGTTGTTTTCTTTTCACGAACTGAGCCCTCCGGCTCTGGATTACAAACAGTGTGTGTTGTGCATGATGTTTTCTTCCATCACTGGGCCCCAACCAGCTGCAACATTCCTGGCTAGCTCACCGTTCTCCATCTGGGTACTCTGAGCGCGACTGTTTATGGTCCCTGAAGTGCATGCATAACTGTTTGACTGATACAGCCTTTAAGCAAATTAACCTGATTATGCCCCTCCCTTGTTCAAGACCCTTAAATAAATCCGATCTAACTCTTTTTTGCATTTACCCAGACTGTGGTTCCAGTTTGTGCAAGAGTACTGTACTGCTGTTATTTGCTGTGTATAACCTTGTTTTACAGGGGGTCTCTAGGGCTGGGCCAGAGGAAAGCCCTGGTGGTAAGTGCAAAGAGTGTGGGTACTTGGGTGGTCATCAGGGGTATTGTGAAAGTGATCATTGTGTATTGTTCCAGTCACTAGTAAGGAAAGAGGGGCGGTTACAATGTCCCAGAGGGCTGTGCCCAGGTTTTGACCACTACCAACCATGACCTCCGGGTGGAGGCACCCATTTCAGAACTCAGGCCCCTTAACCTGCTGCTAGCCAAGCACACAGGAGTAGTAGCCCTTGGGATAGCGCCACCTAGGGGTTACATATAGCATATGGGTGCTTTGTTTATTACTGATGCACTGGTACAGGTAGTCCCAACAAAAATATGATGACCTATGAACTCTAGGCTTCTTGTTTAAAAATTAATAGCAAATCCTAGTTTTTTGCCCTGCTTTTCAGGTGGGAGATGTCAGAGGCCTCAGTTATCTATCTGCACAGAACTACTGTATACTCTTTGATGCATCACCTACGCTGCCACTAGCCAAAGTGTTTTGCTAAGTATTTATGTATTTAGCTAAAAGGAACGTTGTTCAAGCAGCCACACTGCTACCGCAGTTCCACAGCCTATAGAGTAAAACCGACATTTTATAAGGTGTGGCCATGAGTTTTGGTAATTGGCTAAGAAGTTAATGTTGTCCAGATTGCTACAGAATGATAGACAGGCAGACATTTAAAGAGCTTTCAGAAATAGTGAGCTATTGCTTCTTATATGTTAAAAATAAGCAAAACTACTACTATATCGAAATGATTTCTTCTTTTCTGTTTTGCTAATTAAGATTACCTACCTGACAATACTTGGTGTGATGTGTGGAACAGCACCCTACCTGCAGGCTGACACCACTAGTTGTCATCGTCCTCACACATCATCAGCCCCAGGTACTCACTGTCTGTGACATCACAGCTAACCAAGGATAGTCAATCACCTGCTGCCAGATCGATTAGCTATGATGCCACAATCGATTATGTCACAATGCTGATGAGGTATGAAGAGGAACAGAATTAGATACAGAAGTCTGCAGTCCCCTTGCAACTCAAGGTTTTTTCCCCACCATCCCTGGTTCCTCTAGACCAGCTAGACCAACATTCCACCTCCTCTCCCCCTAATTCTCTGGCTCAGTTCCTCACTTGCTGAGTGAACTTCCTAGTCTCCCAGACATGAACCTTGCACCCTCGGCGCTGTAGTCTGGGACGCTACCACTGTGCCAACTGGACTGTCCTGTTACTAGGTGCCTTTTAGTCCCTCTTATCCCACGTCCCCATCTTTGTGAATCTTCTTTCCTGTCCCTCCCCACCCCACCCCAGCCCGCATGTTGATCACTATGGCCTTGTCCTACCTCGCCTCCCCCACTACCCCCCTTGCCACCTTCTGTGTTAGGGCTACTGGGGGTCATTCCTCTCAACTGTCACACGTTACGAGGTACGTCACTCATTTTATCCCTCAGAAACCCTCTGTTCCACATTGAGGAGGTGACATTCCACACTGATCAGAGACTTTTAAGCAGAAATGTATAATCATATAAGATGCTAGATTATCAGCAAACTTTATAAATATTAGTGCACTTATTTTTACAGTATTCTGAGTTTGCAATGTCATGTTTAATGATGTGTTACACATTTTGTCCAGTTGTCACACATCTTGTCACAAGTTTGGGTGATAAAAGGCTGAGAGGTATGCTGGGGGTTGATATATGCCGCTTGCAGCTAGTGCAGAACGCTGTGGTGCGGTTGTTGATGGGGACTCCTTGTTTGAGTCACATCACACCGGTACTGCGTGAACTGCACTGGCTGCTGATTCAGTGGCAAATCACCTTAAAGGTCAGGCTTCTGACCTTTAAGGCTCTGCATGGACTGGGCCCAGTCTATCTGCAAGAGCTCCTGCTGCCTTACTGCCCTGGATAACTGCTCCGCTCAGCTGACGAGGGGTTGTTAGAGATTTCCAGGGTATGCCGTAAAACATCAGGGGTCTGTGCTTTTATGTATGCAGCCTCGACACTGTGGAATGCTCTACCTTGTCAGATACATGAGTGCATGACTATGGAGAGCTTTAAGTGGGCTTAGAAGACCCATTTATGGCATCTTACCTATCAGGACTAATTGTACTCAGACAGTTATTTATTCACCTGATTTGTTGCATGGGAATTTTATGTTTTTTACTGCATTTTAGCTGATTTTAAAGCTGTACGATGCCTTGGTTGCAGAAAGGCGCTATTAAAATAAAGTTATTATTATACTCTTCTCCCTTATCACCCTCACCATGGCCCCCACTACCCTAAACTGCTCACCTGTCACACCCACCCTAAATGTCAACTTTTTTATCCATACTATCTCTACTCTTGCCTTCCCCCCCAACGTACCTTCCCCCTGCTTGCCCCAGCAATGCCCTCCCCAGACTCTCCTCCCTCCTGCCTACCGTCGTCTTTGCCATACTCCACCCACATGTGGTGCCCTCCCCATCCCAGTCATCTGCACCAAACCAACCCACCCCTTCCAAGTCAGCGCCAGCCTTTACAAGCAGATCAAGTATACCTTCCTAAGAACCCTCCTACTCCTGCTGCTAATGTTGGGGAATGTTCACCCAAACCCTGGGCCCCCCCCTCCGCCCACAACCCAAAATGCTTTGACACAAACAGGCTCCGTATCGTATCCATTAATATCTGCAGCCTCCTGAAAAAAGTTGCTACCCTCCAGGGTTGGCTAGCCCAGCACCTGCCAGACATTTTATCTGTTGTTGAGACCAGGCTCTCTAAGAACACCCCCCAATCTGGCAGTCTCTATTCCTGGGTACACCCTCTTCTGTGAGGACAGAGTTGGGAAGCATGGAGGTAGCTGTGCTATTTACATCCAGGACTCTTTGCAGAGCCATGTACCCCCCACTGCCCAGCTGGATGTTGGTGCCCAGGCCCCCTCTCTGAAGATCACCACTAGCATGGCCAGGGCCCCCCTCTTTATATCTTCCATCTACATCCCCCCCCAGGAACCAATCACATGTGTTTCAGTCTCTACTGAACTACCTCTCCCTCCTGCCCCCCCAAATCAGAGATCATTGCTCTAGGGGACTGCAACGTTAACTGGTTATCCAATGCTGTGGCCCCTCTTAAGATGCCACTGCTGCCCTGGATCTCTTCCAAATCGTAACATGCCCTACTCATTTAAATCCCAAAACTGGAACCCCTACGCTAATTGGCCTGGTACTTACCAATCACCCTAATAAAATCTCTGGTGTCTTGGTCCTCCCTGATGCACCGAGTGACCACTCACCAGTACTCTGCACCTGGTCCTGTAAGACAAAAAAAAACACACCCCTAAAACCATTCTTCAGCGTCGGCTCAAACTGGGTAAGCTGGGTCACCTCAAAAACTACCTGGCCCACTGGGACTGGTCACCCCTTGACCTGGCCCCTGACATCAATATGGCGCGACTACTTTATAAGTACCTTCAACACTGCCTGCGACATATTTGCTCCACTCACTAAACATGTTATCAAAGGCCCCAACACCCCCTGGATATCTCAGGCTCTCCTAGATCAAATGCGACACAGAGACACTCTATGGCACTTAGCCCTTGAATCGGGCAAACTGTCTGCAGACAACGCTATCGGGCTGCTAGGAATAAATGTACCTGGGACATATGCAAGGCCAAAGCTGACCACTATAGGGCAGCCCTCACCATCTCCTGCAGCTCTGGCTGCAAGTTTTGGGATAACCTGAAGGAGCGCAACAGGAAAACTGTATCGGCTCCCCCCACCCAGCTCACTATCAACGGCAGTATCGCCACTGAACCACAGGCCATCGCTGACTCCCTCAACTCTTCTTTTTCTGATCTCAGTAATGTACTCCCCACACATTTCTTTGATCCCCATACCCCACCCCCGGCCCCTGTCAATCCCCACCACCTTTTCGTTTCAAAAACCCTCACTCCTTGTGAGGCTAAACCTACATCCTAAAAGCCTTAGGTAAGTCACATTACAGTAGTGATTCGTTGGACCTTAGACTCCTCCACGACCCTGGATGTAGTCCTCACCCCACTAACTGAGATTCTTAATCACTCCCTCTGCCATGGTGAATTCTCCTCAAAATGGAAAAATGCTGTTATTACCCCCATCCACAAAAATAGCGACTGTACTTCCCCCAGGAACTACCGCCCCATCTCCAGTCCCTCCCTCCCCTAAAGGCCCTTGAAAAAATTATCTCTGATCAACTCACAGCTCACCTCACCAAATATGACCTACTCTGCTGGGAACAACATGGATTTCGCAAAGGGCACAGCACCACTACTGCCCTGCTGGAGTTCTCCAGTGCTATCCCTACTGCCTTGGACAGTGGGTGTTTGGTTGGCTCGGTCTTTGTGGATTTGTCAAAAGCCTTTGACACCGTGAACCACTCCCTTCTTTTTATCTGCTCTCTCACACACAGGGCTCTCCCAGAACACCACCAAGTGGTTTGCTGACTACCTAGCCGGTAGGTCACAAGCAGCTAAAATTAATGACACACTCTCCTCCTGCCTCCTGGTTAAGTCAGGGGTGCCCCAGGGTTCCATCCTGGGCCCCCTCCTCTTTAGTCTGTTTTTGAAACACCCTTCCCAAGACCTGCTCTGGGCAATTACTTTTATATGCCGATGATGCAGTTCTCTTCTCCACCCACCCCGATTCACACTCACTACAACTATCCCTCCAGAAGTCCTTCACAGACGCCGAATCCTGGTTCACTGATCACTGCCTGGTTCTAAACCACAAAAAAAAAACAAAGTCATGATGTTCGCTCACAACCAGAGCCAACACAAAGGCTACCCACTAATTATTCACAACTCCAAACTATTACCCCTTGAGCAGGTCGACAACTTTAAATACCTCGGGGTCGCCTTTGACTCGCCACTCAACTTCCACGAGAATATACACCGCCTCAGCTCCGCTGTCAGTGTCAGAACTGGTCTGCTCCACTGGCTCAAACATCGTCTCCCCACAGAAGCCCTCCAACTAGCAGTCTCATCACCCATCTCGTCCCTTATCGATTATGGGATCCTGGTTTATGAGTCGGACGATACCTCTGCCTTCCACAGAATCCGTGTTTCCCCTAAACAAAGGCTGTCACCTTGCTATGGGCTGCTCTGGTGTGACACGCACTTGTGCTCTGTACAGTCTCACCAATTGGTTTGAGCTTGATAGGAGACTTAGGTACCTGACGTGCCTCCTAGCCAGAAAGATCACCACTGGCTTAGCCCTCCCTGGCCTCACCAACCTGCTACAATCTGCACCCTCGGTGATACCTACTCACAGCTCCACCAAACCCTCCCTCCTGATTCCCGCTGTCCAACTACTGAAGGACAGACATTTTTCTGCCCTACAGCCCCGGATGAATGCTCTGCTCAGCACCATCTCCTCTGAAAATAAAATAGGCCACTTTAAAACCACCCTCAGGGAACATCTCCAATCCTCGAGCACCTGTGACTGCTACTAGTTCACTCCCTGGTGCTCCCTCCAACCACGGAATGTATGACTTCTCCAGGCTTGCCTCTTTTCCCCCTGCTGTTTCCTCCTCAGCCCCCACTCCTCTCATGGCTTGAACCCAGGCCTTTAATCTAAGTCCTTGCCTGCTCTTGAGCTACGACAAAGGATCTCCATCCTGCTAACCCTCTGATCACTGCACTCCTACTGTCTTCCTCCCCCAACTTCTGAATCCCTGTATTTTACTTACTGCTTGCTAATGTACAGTTGTTGTATATATGTGTAATTACTGTTCCATCACTGCCTCTGCATTGTATCTCTGAATGCTATTTTGTACTGTTTGTAATGTAATGTGAAGCTTTTGTAAATGAGTCTCTGACTCAAAGGTTTGTAATTATGATACCTCTAATAAATAAATAAAATAACATAAAGGTAACGTACTGCTCCTCACGTCACACCTAATACTATCAGGCAGGAAACCTTCTAATGAGCAATGGCCACGGACAGGACCACAAAGCTCCTTAAAATGGTTTTGGTAACAAAATGAAAGGCAAGATGCCAACTATTTGGAAAGCCACTACTTAGAGCCATGTGAGCGAGCAAAACAAAAATCTGGGAGGACATTCTACAGACCTTGTGCAGTCCGCATTAAAACATTAGACTTTATGTACATCAAGAGAATGCAGGATACCTTCTCCTGCATTAACATACTAACATACTAAAAAGCCAGCAGAATAGGCCAAATGGTCAGTCTTGTCTGCTTGAAAGCCAGCAACCTAATGGCTGCCCACCTCACCACCCCCCCCAGCCCCCAAGAGTGTCTTCTCTAGATTCAGTTTTCCCTTGAACCTACCCCGCCCTTTCTTGAAGCCCTCCACTGTTCCCTCCTCAACCAGCCTCCCGGGAAGTGCATTCCACAGCTCCACCACCCTCTCAGTGAAAAAATGCCTCCTACATTCCCCTGTAATTTCCCTCCAACTTCCACCCATGGCCCTGGTCACTCCCCCCTTCTTCAGCCTAAACAACTCCCTGGTTCCACTCCTAATTTGAGAGGAAGGTAAAAATACAGGAAGATGGACAGTCAGATTCAACATGAACTTAAATTGCCTTAGGAAGTCACATAGGATAGATTCATAGAGAAATCCAATCTGGTGAAATCAAAAATGGTATGAATGATCCACAGCTAAAGCCTGCAGCGCGGTGACTGCCACCAGAAAAGGCATCTACCAGGAAAGGAAACACATACCGTAAGTGGCAGCAGGTTCGAAAAAAAGAGATTCCAGATGGCATCCCATGTCCTGGGCAAAGCAAACTGAGCGACTCAAATATGAGTGACAAAATTTGCACGCCCGATGGGGTAGTGAGTGTGCAGGTATAGCAATGGGAGGGAACAGCGAGTGTGGAGCAACGGAATAGCGAGGGGGAATGATGGGGGAACTGTAAAGTGATGCTGGCCAAATAGAGGAATGAAACCTGCTGCTGCCGAGCTGCCCGCCTGGCATGATGGATAGGGTCACTGCCTAGAATGGTGATGGTCCCAGGTTTGGGACCGCCTGTAGGCAATTATTATTTTTAACAGTTCTGGCTGTTGCACATTTTATTTTTTCCTGATGTGTCCTGTTGTGCCCCTGACCGATGGTGCCCCAGCCGTGGTATCCCCCTGCATGCTGTGACCTCCCATGTATTCCCTTTCCCCAGTGTCCACCCCCACACAGATTTTGGGGTGGGGGGCGTAGTCCCCCAGGTTAAACATTACTTCATCTTATGGCACTTTAGCACTATGTAGTGCCGTTGATGTCTTGCCAATTGTTGTGGTGGCTGTATCGGCTATTAAGATTTCGGGGAAATGTACTCGCTGTTCTGCGAGTCGCTGTTGAATATTCACTCTTATGACATGGAACCACTCCAGATCCAACTTTGTGTTTTGTTTTTTTCCATTCTTTGTTACTCACTTGCTCCAACAGCACTTTTTGAAGTCCGAGGAGTCCATTGTTTAACCTTAATTCAAAATGGTGCCTCAGACCCGATGACTTAACTGGGTAAGGCCCCTTAGGCACAATGCCCGTTTTCAGGGGGATCCCTGGACCACTGAGGAGGTTAAATGACTTGATCACGATCACACAGTATGCAAGCGGAGGTTGTGGAAATCAAACTCAGGCCTGCTGACTGTACCAAGCTCATTCACAGCTCACTACTTTAACCTCTAGGCTATACTGCCAATTTAAGGGAACAGTCAGCACTAAGTGTTTACACAGAAACACAGAATTTGTCGACAGAAAAGGACCATTTGGCTCACTTAGTCTGCCCAGATGGTCCCTTATCTAGCCCATCTCTGCAGACCCAAACTGATCTCCGGCAATCCTCCCACCTCCAAGCCTCTTTACCATTCCTATTTACTACCATACCAATACCATTACATACCCTGCCTGCACCTGCCCCTAGCCTTCCCCTGTTATATGTCCCCTTCACCCTCAAACTATATAGCAGACCATAACATACATTCCATCTTTCTTACATCCAGTAATGTATCTATCCAAAATGATATTTGTTCTGGCCTCGCTTTAACTGCTCTTTCAGCCTTTCTAATGACCTCATTTTTAAACCAAGTGTACATAGAGACTTCTGCTTATTTATTTTCCTCTGTACATCCATTATGAACCTGTAACTGATTTTATGTCTCTGTTTTGAGTACCTATTTATTGTAATTTTGTGTTCTTGTATTTTTTCCCTGAATCCCCTGTCCCCGGGTCGCACCTGGTCAGTGTGCCTTTCCCAGTTACCAAATGTCTAAATAAATAAATAAAAAATTCTCCTATGTCTACCCAACGCATGACTGAAGCCCTTTCTGTTTCCACCTCCACCACTACTGGCAGTCTGTTCTAGGTATCTACCACTCTGTCAGTGAAGTAGTACTTCCTCTCATCCCTCTTAAACCCCCCCCCCAGCTTCATTGCATGCCCTCTGGTCCTGGTCTCATTTTAAAGAGACTCTCCTCCTGTACCCTGTTTACCCCTGTGAGGTACCTGTAGGTGTCTATCATGTTCCCTCTCGGTCTCCTGTCTGCCAGGGTGTACATGTTGAGATCCTTCAGCCTTTCCTTGTACGACTTTTGATGCAATCCCTGCACCATTTTAGCTGTTCTCTTTTGGACTGGCTCCAGCCTGTCTATGTCCTTTCTGAGGTGTGGCCTCCATGACTGGACACAATACTCCAGGTGGGGTCTCACCATCAAGCAACGCAGTGACACCACCGCCTTCCTCCTCCTGCTGGAGATACCATAAGTCTTACCCATAGATCATACAGGTCTCAAGACACGGCAAGCAATTCACACGTCAAGGCCCAGTTTCGTGTCTTGGTGCTGGGATGAGAAAAATAGGAATTCTCTTTGTTCACTGTTTTTAGGGATATATACCCAGGTCTCCCACAATTCTGTTCTCTTCCGCATCCGAGAAGAAATTTCTAGGAGGAAGACAGCCCCCCTAGGATCTGGCCAAAAACACATTTTTAAAAGAAGCTATGCTTAGTCTGAATTGCATTAATGGCTGAAATCCATTACTTTTTTTTTTTTTTTTTGCTTTTTCTCCCCAACTGCCAGCTGTTGCCCCCTTCAGCTGGCACCTCCAAACCTGTCACCTAGCCATCCCCAGGACTTACTTCTCTTCCCCCCCCCCTTCCAATGGAGAGGTCGTTGGGACTAGCCAAAGCCTGATGAAGAACGAATCTGTGAAATGGAGAGGGGGCTCTGAGGTGGTGGCATCACTGCACAGCCTTCCGGCTTTACTAACTTGTTCTTCACCCATGAGTCTGCAATGTTAATGTGTGCATGGAATCAGGAAATGGGCATGCACATGTCCATGCCAGCCAACTCCACTCTTCCCTGCTGGCTGTGCAAGCTGCGCCTCCTGTGATCCCACAGGAAGCACATGAGCAATGGCCAGTCTGCCCACCCTCCTGGAAAGGGGAAGCATCCTCTGGGACACTCATCCCTCCCCCGCCCAGTCTTCTAGTGACATGGGCTCGTTCCTGAACCTAACTTGCCAGCATCACTAGTGGTAGCCCTACTACTGTGCCAAAGGGCCAGCTATGAAATCCATTACCTCAACAGTCCCCTTTTGTGAGGGTAGTTCAAACCACAGCAGGAAACCCTTGAGTTCGCCATGGCTCGCCTAGCCAACATGTATCAACCTTTGCAACATCCAAAAATGCCTAAAAGGACAGCTCCTGAAGCTGAAACAAGGGATTACCACAAATCTTATGACTCTGGGGCACACAGTAACCCAGGCTGACAGTTCTCATTATGATACACTGTTACTGACAACAACAGTGGGACCACACAGTAACCCAGTCTCACAGGTGTCAGTGTGATACGTGGTCACTGACAATGACACTGAGACGCCTGAGAACACATACTAACCCCAGAATCACAGGTGACATGTTTTACAATGTTACTGACATTGACACTGGAATTCTCAGGGCTTAAAATGGGATAGGCGATTGCGTGAATCTTGTTATTTTTAGCCCCCTCCCACACACAAATTCTGGACTCCCCCATGCAGGACAATTCTGCTCATATGCACTCGGACAGATCAGTTAAAAAAAAACGCCTTTGAAATGAATAGGCCCATTTATTTCAATGAACCCATACATTTCAATGTAGTAGCTTGACCACTTGGCTATGGTGGCAGTAATGAGTTTGCAAGCCACGAGCCAAGATATTGGATAATTAAAAAAAAAAAAAGTTCCATAAAGTGGCACGAAATGGACGTCTTTATTGGCGCCAAACAAATGTGTCAGCAATGGCCAGGAGATACAGAGAGAGGCGTGTAGGACAATCTGTACTTGCAGCCCTGTTGCCATCACTCAGATATTCTGCCCCTCCTGAACTTGGAGTCTACCCTCCCCAAACAAGAACCTCAGTCAGGACTTAGGATGCACCCAGGAACTGGATCGCCACTGCGGCTGCTGATTCGCTCCAGCAGCAGGCATCTGATTCAGTGGCTCCCATTGCTGGCCGGGGAGTCGTGCTGCAGGACCGGGAATTCTGGATACTAAACTCTGCCCTCAAGTAGAATCAAGAACCACTGACTTAGAAGAACATGAAACTGCAAACGAAGGTGCGCTGGAAGGGAAGGACCCACCGCCCGCCCAAGTACAGACAGGTAAGCCCGGGCTCCACACCCCCATGTGTGGATGGAAGCAGCTTGCCTTGCCTTCTCATTCGGATTTTGTTATAAGGAAGGCACCGATCACTGGTGGGGCGATGGGGGAGTTTAAGCTGTAAATATCACGCTGGCTGAAAGTGACTGGATGCAGCATGTGCTGTAGCAAAATAATACCAGTGGCACTAGCAATGCCCCCACTCCCCCCCCCGTTTGCTAACAGTGTGCAGCTAATAGTATAAGGGGACAGTGCCACTGGTAATTTGTCTGATTTCTTGCCTTTTTTAGGGAAATCCTCCCAAATTGTTCCCCCCCCAATTTGGTAGATCTTGGAGGGAACTGTCCCTAGAACGAAACCAAATTTTAAGTCCTGACTCTTAGTGTGACACACTGTTGGTGACAATGACACTAGGACACTTGAAAACGCACACTAACCTCGGTCTCACAAGTGTCAGTGTGATTTACTGTCACTGACAATGACACAGACACTTTTCAGCACAAACTAACCCTGGTCTCATAGGTGTAAGTGTGACACACCGTCACTAAAAAATAACACTAGGACACTTGGAGACATAAGTTTTGAAAATGCATCCCCTATTATGAGACTGTTATGAGAAGTGAACAGACTGCAGATGAGATGGTAAATCAAGGTCCCTTCTGCACACTCTGATGGTAGTTCAGGAGGACGTTATAGATCCTACGATGGCACTTCTTACAAAAAAAAAAGTGTTTTTTTTTTCCTTTTAAAATCAATAGCAAATTACAATGCAGCAGTCCAATTAATGTCAAATCATCAGCCCCTACTCCTGAAGCCCTAAATCCTTTACCCTGCAATATACAAAAAAGTTAGGGATCCTCCCCTATGTACTGTTCAAATTTGTTCCTATACATTTACCCACAGATTAATCTGGTTTCACATCTGGGGGCAGAGAATGGAATGGTGGTGTGCAGTGTGCCAGTGCAGAGTGACTGACGTGTTACGCTAGTTGTGCGCAAACCGTAACGCACTTTGAGAGGCCCACTTAAAAGGTGCTAAATAAATGCAAGTGGTATGGGAAGCTATGATGACCATAAATTAAGAGCTCCTGCCCACGTTAGCAAAAAAAAGTCATAAGGAAGCATTTTCATAGTCACAGCCTATATTCCACCAACAGCTGCATTTCTTCATCTCTGAATTGACAAAGAATTATCTTACAGACCAGCTTGCAAGGATCAGAAGGCAACCCGGTTTACACGTTCAGTCATATAACTCGGTGGGAAATTTTAATCCACAGTGTCCGGCAAGAATGGATTGTTTTTGCTGTACTAATTTTTTCGAAAACTGATAATAATCATGTTCAAGCTCTGAAACAAGCCAAAAACTATCACTCCAACTCACCCCCCCACTAGCTTCCCACAGCCCCCTTTCACTGTCTTTGAAAAAATCTGTATTTCCTTTGCTCACTCCCACTCTAGACTCTAACAAACCAGTTTTCAATAAGCTTCTAAAAAATATGCACATAAACAAGCAACTTAAAATCAAGTCAGATCTTCAAGACCTGCCCATTTTACCACCTCACTTCTAGGCATATCAAGTACAATGCCACAATATAACATATAAAAAAGACACAGAATGGGCAGCAGGGGATAATTATTTTATTTTTATTTATTTATTTAAAAATTGGTAACTAGGAAGGCAGGGTTTTAAATAATTGATTAGCAGTTTTTTTCTTGGGACTATAC
Organism: Neoceratodus forsteri; assembly: GCA_016271365.2. Classification (NCBI taxonomy): domain Eukaryota; kingdom Metazoa; phylum Chordata; order Ceratodontiformes; family Ceratodontidae; genus Neoceratodus; species Neoceratodus forsteri. Next base: position 939,074,572 of record CM028136.1, on the reverse strand, counting down.
TAACTGTACAGAAAGTATTTATATAGATTTTCTAGAAGTGCTGTGTTTGTTAAACACAGAGACAACAGCTATGCATTTTCACAAAGATTTAGCACTTTTATGAGCAAAATGCTAATCAATTTCTAGAGTTATATAAATCCCTGGGAAGGTCACACTGAGCAAAGGCTCGCTTCCAGGTGCGACCCGGGGGAAAGGGAAGGGGAGGAATACAAAATGACAAAAATTACAGCAAGCCACAGAACACAGTTACAATGACAAATTACACAATGCAAAAACAATGCAGAGCAAGCAGCTGAGCAATGCCCTGACAAATGTATGGACCATGAAATTAGCTTGTACGGCAGCGTACAATGCAGACAAGAGACATGTGAAGTGCATGATGCCTGCTGGAGAAAGTGACAGTGTTTTGGCAGTGCAGACAAGTTAGAAGCAGTTTTAAGAGACAAAATTATGAGGGGCATTTGCGGGAAGGGAGGACAGGAGCAGGGGAGGGAGGGTCAGATGGAGGGCTGGCAGAAGTAGGGGGAAGCAGGGATGCTCCTTAGCTGGTTATCTGAGAGCTGGGAGTGAGAGGAGAGAGGCAATTTTACCCGTGCCTTCAGTGGTATGTTACGAGGTGCAGACAAGTACTTTAATAGACAAAACATTTGCCTGTTTTCAAGAGGGACCCGGGAGAGTACAACAGAGGAAGGCATCACAACAGTACATAAATAATGAGAAAACAGGGTTCAATACATATTGTCGAGCTATAGTACAGGGAAGAAACAGAACAAGTGAAATAATACATAAGCTATAATATGTGGAGGACATTGTGCACGATACAGTAGTACGTACAACAGAATATATACAATCAAACACGGGAATAAATTGCATTCATTGGTGTGGTGTTCAGCCAAATAGGCAAAGTTACAATTCTTAGCTGCCTACGGCAATTACATACAGAAGCCTGGTTTACAAGGGTGCAGTACTCTCTTTTGAAGGCTTGGCTGGAGGGATACTAACGGACCTGGACTGGGATGGAGTTCCCAAGTCTGAGAGCAGAGTAGGAGAAGGACATTTCTCCTACTTTCATCTTGGTTTTGGGTATGATTAAGGAACTAAGGACATTCTGACCTTAGTGGATAGGATCGGCTATGAGGCATGAGCAGTGCTGAAAGGGTCATGGGGGGGAGGTCACATAATCACAACAGTATGTACCACATCACCCATAATAAATTTGTGCAAGGCAGATGGAGAAAGCCATTTTAGTTTGGAGTAAAGGTCACAAAGATGTGTGTATCTGTTTGTGGCCAAGGCAAACCTGCAAATGTTATAGGCCACATCCCATTTTTGTCAAACAGTTCTGGAGGCTGAGAAGTAGACTGCCACCCTATAGGTCAACTTAGGGAGCAGGATGCCTCGGGCAATGATAATAAGGGCCTTAGGTGTAAGGTTGCCTCTAATCTTATAGAAAAGCCCCAGTCTGGTATTCACAGCTTTTCAAGCGGCAGAGATACGAGCTAAGAAGTTTATCGAGGTGTCAGGTGCAGCTCCCAGGTAGATAAACGAGGAGACTGTGGTAAGGCAGGATCCATCCATACATGCTACTGCCAGAGGGGTATGGCACATTTATATCCTCAGGGCTGAGCCTAAAAGCATGGCTTGGGTCTCAGTAGTCTTCATAAAGGAGCCTAACTGAGTAGAGCCATGTTTGTACTGACTGAAGATCAGAAGACAGTTGACAATTGAAATCGAAGATGTTGCAAGAGCTCATGACAAAGACAGGGCCATCAGCGTATATGACTGGAGTACAGTGCCTACTAATCTGGATTGGGTTGATGTGTAGAGAGAAAATGAAGAGCCTCAGTATGGAGCCTTAAGGGACCCCAACTGTGGTAGCTGGTGGGCCAGACAGGGCGTGATCAAATTTAACCCGCTGATACCTATTACTCTGGTAGCTTTTGAACCATGAGAGGGCAGTGGAGGAAACACCTAATGCACTTCATTTACCACTGATTAGGATGTGGCTGGCCAAATCGAAGGCATTAGTGAGGTCAATGAAATCCCCACCAGTGAGCTCACACTGTCCAAGGTGGTGGAGGAGGAGGAGGTTAGTGAAAGGAGGGCAGTAGTAGTGATGTCGTCTTTCCTAAAACTGTGCTGTGCAGGAGACAGAAAGTTATGACTGATGAGGTACTCAGTCAGTTAGGAGGTAGCCAATTTTTCAAGCATTCTGTTGAGTACTGGCAGTATTGTGATTAGCCTATAGTTGCCAAAGTTTGTACTGTCACCATTCTTGGAATCTGAACAACATGTGAGAATTTCCAACTATCAGGAACCACGTGTATTGTTGGGGGTGGGGGGGCAGGTTAATGATTCTTGTGACAGGAAGGGTAAGTTCCATGGCAGCAATCTTCAGACTCTTTGAAAGTGTCAGCTATGACAGGATTATTGCAGTTGACCATCAATATTTAGGTCTTTGGGTGTAAATTCCGAGACTGGCCTGGGACTTGCTTGATATTTTTCTAGACATAACTTGGGTTACCATCTGAGGAATCAAACAAAGATTTTAAATGAAGACTCTTCCTGCACTGGATGGCCCTCTTAAAATTCATTTCTGAGCATTCTGTAGCTAGCCCAGTTCATGGTAGACTTGGTGGCTTTGCATGTTTACCAACTGACGTCCCTTTGTTTAATAAGTGCCAGCAGGAGGGCAATCCAGCCATTTAGTGATGGGGCTGCGTACTTTACCACAGGAGAAGTGTATAATCCCCCAATTACCAACATCCTGGTGTGACTTACTGTGATTATGCAATGAACCATTTGTAAAATAAATGTAAAATGCATTTAATTATGTTTTGCTTTATTTTTGTTTATAGATGCTGTTTTTCAGCCGTGGGTTATTGCAGGATTTACCCATGGGTTAAGACCTTAGCTGGCCAATCAGGTTACAGGAATTTTTATGTCCACTGTATCACTGTGGCAGGGTTGAATAAGGCCCCGTCCCATTTGTTATGCATACAATCATCATACTTATAAAATGGGTTACAAAAATGTTGTCTACATTGGTTGAGAACCACTGTTTAATTACGCACGGTCACACACTTTCTTTTGGTTTCTTTGAAAGTTTCAAGGAACCCCGACCAAAAAGACACTTTAGAGATCTCAACTGCGCCACCACCTGTCGATCTGTCAAGAAACACAAACTAAACTGCACTTTTAGGCACTTCACCTGTGCCCGTTTCACAAATCAACAACCTTTAGCAGTGGGGGAGGTATTTTTTTAATAATCAGACTTTATTGAATTTTATATAAAACAATACAACATACAAACATTGTCAGCAAAAAGTAATAGAATACATGTCAATAAAATGCAAGCGCATTAAGTCTCTGTTCAGGCTTCATCTTTGTATACTGTTCTTTTACCCTTCGGTGCCTGGACTACACCCTGAGCATTTCACTTTGATGTATCAGACGGTAGTCTCTAGTTTATTTCTCCCTTTGCCACATTTTCTTATTTTTGTTATTTTATTTAGCATTTTGCAATACAAAATGTACAGACACAAATGCAATATATCTACAGAGGAATATCAATACATGTATAGAATAAATAATGGGTAAGGGTTGTGGGTATACAATGATGTATACCCATCGAAGCAGGCTCATAGCTTTATTGCCCTAATTAGCCCCTGAGATGGGTATACTTCAGAGTGTTACACCTTTACCCATTGTTTGTTGAATATAATACATTAGGATGTTTAGTGCTATGGAGATCACATTTGCGATCACATTATGGTACCTGAAGGTCTCTTGCAGCAAGGAGGGAATGGTGTGTAGTGAGTGCAGGTAGGGGTTTGGAGGATTTTTGGACTTGGGAAGGTTTGTGTAAGTGTCTTTTTTCCAAGTGCTTTTGCAGCTCGTTATCTGGTTTAGCTAGTTTCTTAATGCTGTGTTACTTGTGTTATTAGTGGTATCCGACAGGGTTTAAAGTAGTACAGGTGTGTACCTTTTTATTAGTGTAGGTATATACTTTTAATTGTTTGATTAGTGTGGAAGTTAGGGAGGACTCACCCTCATTCAGGTATCTCGGTGTCTGGCTTGACAGACACCTAAACTTCTCAAAACACATTGAGGCAATTCAGGAAAAACTTAAGCCTAAGCTTGGTGCCCTATACAGAAATAGCAGCTGTATCCTACTCGCAGCCAGGCGTGAGCTAGTACTGAAGATGATCTTGCCTATATTTGACTACTGTGACATAGTCTATGGTGCTGCCCTGCAGTCCTCCCTAGCCAAACTGGATTCTTTCTATAACTCCTTCTGCCGGTTTGCTCTAGATGCCCCCTACCTCACCCATCACTGCGACTTCTACCAGTCCCTAAACTTCCTCACGCTCCAAAATAGTCGTACGCTACACGGTGCCAAATTCATCTCGAAATACAGGCTTGGTTCTCTCCCCTCCTACCTCTCCTCCTCACTTAGTACCCCCTCCAACCATTACTCACTGAGATCTGACAACCTATGCACCTTCTCTGTCCCCAGCAGATCTACATCCTCTGGCCAAAAAGCTTTTTCACACCATCTTCCAAAACTGTGGAATGCTCTCCCCCCTCAAATCCGCCACTCCTCATCACTGAACTCCCTCACTTCAGCTCTACTCAACTATCTGATCCCTAACTGTTCTTGCACTTGACCCACTCCTTGTATACTGCTCTTCCCTCCCATCCCCTCCACTCCCTCCCTCCACCTATCGCTCTTAATTACCTAGCACTTACTACGTGTGTCTTGCTACCCATGCTTGCCTCCCTTGTTGTATTGAGTCATCATTAATCCCCTGTACGACTGCACTGTATTACTTGTAGGCATTGATTATCATGTATTTTATGCCAGTCTCTGTACTGTACTGTACTATGCTTTGTTTTTGTATCCTTTAAATACGTTGTAAATCCCACTCCCCCTTCCCCCAGGACGTGCCGTGAGACGAGCATTAAGTTGCTCAGTGTACCCTTCCTGGTGAAACATTTCAACAAATAAATAGTGTAGTATATAGCTGTAATTGTTTAATTAGTGCAGGTATATACTTTGAATTGATTAGTCACAGGTATACTTTTAATTGACAGATCAGATAAAGGTATACAGGGAAATAAACAGCCTTTCCTATGGGGAAAAGTTCCCATCCATGTATTATATATTAATACACAGCTTTCTCTTACTAAGAATTTAACAGATACCATCCCCTGCGTTACAACATAAGGGGAATTACCTAGTACTTTTAAATCATTATATGAAAATCTAAAAACATATAACTCAGACCTTTGCAGGGACCACTAACAGGACAGTTGACATGAGATACCCTATTACCATATGGGCCCCAAGGCCTACCTGTTCTTACATTTTATGTGTAAATAACAATTCCCATTTTTATAAATGCAACAACACACTCCAAGGTTTGTGGATTGTGCTTAATATATCACAGTTATGAGTGAACGAAGCCATTTGGCTTTGCCGCGCAAATCCAGCAATCATTCCACAGTCTACAGAGCACAATCCACAACTTCAAGCATAAGAAGTTTGTCAAGCATCCTGAGGGATTCCTGGGGTGAGAACAACAAAATACCACATTATTGTTTCTTCCAAGGGATCCCTCAGGATGCTTGTTGCTTACTGAATTGATTCTGTACTTGCTACACTTATTGAATTGATTTTGTATTTTTAATAGTTCCTCTGTGGAATCCATTTGTATGTGGTGTTCTGGCCAAATGTTCCCAATTTACTAATATACCACCAACAACTTCATCTGGTTCAATCAAAGGATCAACATACAGTATGCATTTTTTTCTGGTCACAGTCTTCTTTTCATGAAAGCATTCTCTCCACCTTTACTACATGTTGCAAAGATAAAATATACTGCTGCTTTAACTGCAAATTAACAATATACATTAAAATCACACAGTAACATCTCTGAATGGAAGAATTTAAAAATGCAAATGTGGAGGGTCAATGCTTGCTGTGACTCTTATCCCAGAATTCAAAACTAAAGATCTCAAAGGACCCTCTCTTGTGCCATTTTGTAAGTTTAAATAAAGAAATGAGGACATCGTGGGACTGAAATATCTCCTGGAATCATTTGTCTTCCCTATCTCACATCTTCCGTTCTGTGAGAAAGGAGAACAAACTGATTCAGACAAGCTATGTTACTACAGGCTATCTTTATTCTCATTACCAGCCTCAAAGCATTACAAATCCAATTGTTTTTCTTTCCCTTAAAGCTACTGCATTATAGGAATATTTTTTTTTTTTTGGGGGCATTTTGTTTTGCCAGCTCTCCACAAAACCTTAGTAAGGAAATATTTCAAAAGTGGCATTCCTTGAGAGCAACAGAAGTATGGGGAAAAGACTTTTCATTCACTTGTTTCCTAAATTCTGATCTAAGAATACTAATCATGGGTCAGTCCAGCAAAATCAGCATGACTTGTCTCTCCACATTTAAATTTCACCACAGCAGGTATTGTTTTTAAATCCTGAAGTGAACGGGACAAGAAAATGTCACCCAACCTTAGTTCTACTATTAAGTAAGGTGGACAAAATTGGAGAGGCATGTTGTTTAGATGGAATATACAGATTCTGGCACCAGATGTTGTCAATGACAGCCCTATGTACAAAGGGCTCCTAACTCTACACGCCACAATACACAGCCCGCAGGACAAAGATATACACATCCCGAGTGTCCAAGGATCATCCATGGATACATGAATGCCAGGTGCCCACTGCACAACCCTGTCTGGGGCCGTCCAAGCTAGATCCTGCTTAACTGCATGGCTGGTCCGGGCAAGGGGCAGGGAGTGGATGTTCCCATGTTGGGCTGGCGGACTGCAGCATGTACAATAATGGATGCCACTGAGTCAGTGTGCGAGGGATTTTTTTTTGGGGGGGGCAGCTACTCTCCCAAGGGTTCGGTCCCCTGCTCGGCTCACTGTCCCTCACCTCCCCATTCCCAGGTTTACCACCCTGTGCAGAGCCCTACCTCCCAGGAAACACGGGTCTCTAGCCCTGGCGTGCCCCCCAGAGCAGGGTTTCAGGAGAGGGACCCCCTTGTGGACCACTATCTGAGTGGGAGCAGGGGCTGTTATTTAGTGGCTGGCATTTTTTGCTATTTTCCCTGGAGGTGGGGATGTGCAGTGACGCCACTGTCCGCCCCCCCCAACATGTGGTGCCAGCCGTGGCGAAACCCCCAGCCTCTGCCAGAGGTCTACATTGTGTTGGACACTCTTCCCCCCTACCCCGACCCTTCAACTCGAGTCCATCCCCGAACCGAGAATGACTGAGCCACAGACAGACGCCTTGCTGCTGCGCCAGCAGGCTGGCCATGTGCTGGGGATTTTCCATTACACCAACTGGAGGGCTGCCATAATGGGTACACCCCTCCCCCACCTGGCATCCACACAACCACATGGCACCCCGCTGCCACAGACCCCAGCCTTCCTTCATGCCATGGAGGTCTGGGGGTGGATGATGGATGCGGGACACAGTTAGCGGAACACAGACCACAAAGTAAGCAGCGTAAGGGACATGGCAGTCCTTACGTGGGCCACCCTGTTCCATAATACCCTGTTCCCATTAGTGCATATGGCCCTGAATGTGTAATGAATTCCCAGGTGACCCGAATCCCACCCCACCAGTACTTTATGATGGACACAGTCTTTGCTTGTGCTGTCCACTTAGGCATCCTCAGACCCCATGACCGCTGGGGGCCCCTATTCATAGGGGGCTATAGCCTGAGCTATTGCAAGTCTCCCCAGTCTTCTTTAAAATTTAAATTTTTTTTATTTAGCCTGTACAAATGTAATCATGCCAAGGTATTATATAAATCAGTGGTGGCTGCTGTACTTGTGAAATATGCAACTGAGGAGCTCACAAGCTCATAAAGCCATGAGTTCAAAGGGCAAGATTTAATGGATGGTTTGCAAGGCCCTGCAAGGGCTGGGTCCCAGTTACATAAAAGATCACCTGCCCGTTACACTGACAATCTGCTGGAGGTTCCACAGAGTCGCCTGAAGTTCTCAGGAAATGGGGCTTTTTCTGTGGCGGCATAGCATATGTGGAACTCTTCGCCAAACCAGCTGCAATACAACTCTTTTGCTAAAGTTTTTAAGCGGGCTTTGAAGACATACAAGTGCTATAGCTACAGTTTGTAACTAAGATCTAGTACCTCTTACTGCCTTTATACTGTTTAGCTAACTTTACTCTTAACTAATACCTACACTGAATATCAAACTATCACCTCTACTCCTTTCCATCCAATCTGGCACCACTTCCTCCATCCCATGTTGCCTCTTTTTTATCTGTGCCACCCTCATTTGCCTTTAGCAAGCTCCTTCTGGAAGTCTCAACTCTGCAAAGCACGTCGACTTCTACTCATAACATCTTTAAACACAGAAAAGTTTATAAGAATCCTAAGTTACATTTTCTAATTATGGCTCTCCTTCTTCTCTCGTCATCCATCCCAATCCTGGCCCAACTGCTGACACAACACTTGGGTTTACCCAAAACCCTTCTGCCCTCACTCCCTCAAATCCCTTAACACTACCCAACGGCCTTAAGCTACTTCACCTATATATACATAGCTTGCTGCCCAAACTAGACTTTCTTCAAACATTGGTTGCCTCGCTGTCCCCCTACATCTTAGTCATCACAGAAACCTGGCTTAGTAATAAGATTCCTGACCTAACCATCTCCCTCCCAGGTTACTCCATAGCTAAACAGGAAAGGAGCAGTAGATGAGGGGGAGTGGCCATGTACACCTCCTCTACCCTAAAATATGCCATCACCCTCTCCACTTCACTACCTGAAAAATATGATGCCCTTGTCATTCGGCTACCCCTACCTTACTCTTTTCCTATTTTTGTAGTAGGCATCTATTGCCACTCCAATCTTCCCTCCTCGGTGGCCACTGAACTCACAACTACCATGGTATCCCACTCACAATCGGAAGCGCTGTTCATCTTGGGTGACTAACAAACTGGTTGTCACCCACGCAAGCTACAACTCATAATAATATTACCTACCAAAACTTAACTCAGCTTATACAAGAGCCCATTCGTTTGAACACTAAATCCCACAATCACACCCTCATCGACTGGGCCCTCACCTCCCACCCACACCGTGTCATCCAATCTGGCATACTTCGCGATGCCATATGCGACCATCACTTGATCTACATGGTCAGGAAGGTCCATAGGCCCAAATCTCCACATAAAATAATAAAGACATGCTCACTTAAATCCCTTGACACAGCCTCCATCCTCCACTTGCCTGACAACACCGGCTGGGCTCCATTAATCTCCACGCTGCTCTAGACTATTTTAAAGAAAAATTCCTCAAAATCTGTAATCTTTTATGCTTCTTTCAAGCATACCAGAATACGAAGTAACAATGTCCCCTGGGTCACTCCGCAACTGTTTGCCTGCCTCCACGCTCATGACCAAGTAAGGCGAAAACATAAAACCACTAAATTTCCAAATGACGTTTTAGCATACTGGCTACTCCGCAACATGCGCACTGAAGCAGCCAGACTATCTAAGCCTGACTACTTCAAGTCCACGTTCCATACAAACCTAAAATTATAGTTACATAGGAACTTACCGTAACAGTAAATCTTCGAGAGAGGTTCCTTCAGTAGGTCATCACATATGGGACTGGTGCCACCTGGCATCGGGCCGCACAGCAGACTTTGCTAGCAATACCTGATGGGGGACCGCCCACCCGATGTCACATGACTGACATCAGTGTGACTGTATATAGTGGGCGGTCCCCACACCCGCCCTCCAGTTCTCCCACCAGAGCCAGGAAGAGGCCTGACAGCAGGAGCGAACAGGATTTGGAGCCCCTGTAAAACACAAAATGAGGGGAAGGAGGGAGGGAGGGAAAAATATGACTTACTGAAGGAACCTCTTTTGAAGATCTACTGCTACAGTAAGTTCCTACATAACTGTACTATCTTACTTCGAGAGGGTTCCTTCAGTAGGTCATCACATATAGAACAGAGTCCCAAGCAATCCCTCCAAGGAGAGACCGAGAGAAACTAGGGAAGAGGAAAACTAACTCCAACGGAAAGAAACTGGAATCCAGAATGGACCCAGTCTAGGACAGAAGGCCCTGCAGGACAGCTAGGTCAAAGCAAGTCCTCCACCTAGAAGCAATGACCAGACTGTAATGCTTGGTAAAGGTATGGACAGAACTCCAAGTAGCAGCAGTACAAATGTCGGCCGCAGGAACATTCCACAGGAAGGCCGCAGAGGCAGCCATGACCCTAGTAGAAAGAACTCAGACAGAACCCGGTAGAGACTTTTCGTACTTCTGGTAACAGAATCTAATTCAGTGCCTAACCACTTGGACAGGCCCTGCTCTTCGATCTCGGGGCAAAGGAATTAAACAACTGGTCGCAAGAGCGAAACTCTTTGGTCCGGTGGGTGTAACATCGGAGAATCCGATGGACGTCCATTGTATGAAGGAGTGCCTCACCTTTGTTAGAGGGGGACGGATAATACACAGGAAACTCTACTGATTGATTCAGCATGGCTTCTGACACCACCTTGGGAAGAAACTTCGGATGTGTTCTGAGGACCGCCGGTCCCTATGGAAAATCAGATAGGGCTCCTTTCAGACTAGAGCGTGAAGCTCTGAAATCCTTCGGGCTGACGTGATAGCCACAAGAAAAAGCGCCTTCCAAGACAGGGAGTGCAAGTCACAGCTCATAGCCAGCTCGAAAGGAGGAAGGGTGAGCTTTTCCAGGACAAACTTCAAGTCCCAAGGTGGAACTGGGCTGCAGATGGGGGGTTTCAGGTGGAGAATCCCTTTCAGAAAGATTTTTGAGACCTCCAACTGAGCCACGGGTTTACCATCCACTAGCTAGTGGTACACCAAGATAGCTGAGATATGGACCTTCAAAGAAGAGTAGGACAGATTGGAGACTGATAAGTGAAGGAGGTATTCCATGACTTGTGGGGCCGAGCAAGAGAAGGGGTTCCAACTCTTAGTGGTCGTTCAAATGGAAAACCGCTTCCACTTCATGGCATAAGTGGAATGGGTAGAGGGCTTTCTAGACTCAATGAGGACTTGAGCAACCCTGGAGGAAACCCCGAAATGGGAGATCGCTATGTCTGCAGGAGCCATGCATGGAGATGCAGGGTTCTGAGCCCCGGGTGCAACAATCAACCTTGATCCTGGGTCAGGAAGTCATGAGTCACTGGAAGTGGAACCGGTGGTTCCCTGGAAAGCTGCTGCAGCAGCGGGAACCAGATCTGTTTCAGCCAGAGAGGAGTGATGAGGATCATCCTTGCCTTCTCCACCTGAAGCTTGAGAAGAACCCTCTGCAGAATGGGAAATGGAGGGAATGCATACAAAAATTTCCCTGTCTAAGACAGAGACAACGCGTCACTCCAGAAGGCACCGTGCTCAGGAACGAGTGAGCAAAAGCTGGGAAGCTTTGTGCTGGATTTGGAGGTGAAGAGATCGATTTCCGGATGCCCCCAACGTTGGTAGATGGACTCTGCCACTTCATGATGCAGTTCCCACTTATGAACTAGGGTCAGAGTTCTGCTGAGACTGTCCACCAGGACGTTTAAAAACGCCCAGAATGTGCATGGCCATGAGGACCTGATGGTGCTGGACTGCCCCGTTCCACATTTCCACACCCGCGTCGCCTCCCTGCACAGGGGGTATGACCGGATTCCTCCTTGCTTGTTGGTATACCAAACTACCAACATGTCGTCCATTTGGATTAGCAGTGATCCCTTTGGAAATAGGGCCTGTAAGGCGTACAGGGCTGCACTCAACTCCAGAACACACTGATGTGCAAAGGAGTCTCCAAGCCGGACCATAGTCCCTGAGCTTGGTGCTCCCCGAGATGAGTTCCCCACCCCATATTCGAGATATCCGTGGTGAGGGTAGATAGTGGTGCAGGACTCCGGAAGGAAAGTCCCACAAAAAGATTGCAAGAATCAATCCACCACTGCAATTCTTTCTGAACAGCAGAGGAGACTAGAACTGGATGGTCCAGGTCATCCAGGAGCTGATCCCACTGCACCCGCAATGACCACTGAGTGACCCTCATGTGAAGTCTTGCTAGGGGAATGGTTGTGATGGAGGCCGCCATCAGGCCCAGAAGGCGTAGGACCTCCCGAGCTGGGATGGTTCTGTGAGAGACCACTTTGGAGGCCTGGCAGATAAGGGTCTTCACCGTGTCTGGAGGCAGGAAGGCTCTGCACTGGACCGTATCCAGGACTGCCCCAATGAACTCTCTGGGCAGGGATAAGGGATTACTTGGGGACATTGACAGTGATCCCTAGTCTATTGAAAAGGTCCAGGGTAAAGGTAAGAGCCTCCAACAAAGGATCCCTGGATAGGGCTGAAATCAACTAATCGTCCAGGTAGGGAGAAACTTGCCAATACCCCTGCAGGCGTGAACGCCGCAACCACTGCCAGGCACTTGGTAGAAACCTGTGGTGCCAAAGACAGACCAAAAGGGAGCAGTCAGAACTGAAAGTGTTCCCCTTGGAAGCGAAAGCGCAGGAATCAGCGGTGACTGGGGAAGATGGGGATGTGCAGGTAGGCATCCTGCATATCCAGGGCGCAGAGCCAGTGGTTCTCCGTGAGGAGAGGGAGGAGGCTCTGGAGTGTCCGCATTCGAAAATTTTTGTACTCTACAAACTGATTTAGTTGACTTAGGTCAAGTATGGGTCTGAAGTCCCCAGTCTTTTTTGGAACCAGGAAAAAGTGGGAGTAAAATCCCTTTCCCCTTTGCCTGAAGGGGAAACGCTTGATTGCTTTTTTGAGTAAGAGCGAGTTTACCTCCTCGCCAACTAGGAGGGCTTGGTCCAGAGAATAGGAGGACTTCTGTGTTAGAGTTTCTGGAGGGATTTCCAGAAATTCTATGGTGTGTCCGATGGACACTAGTTGCAGGATCCATTCGTCGGAGGTGATCGTCCTCCACTCCTGCGCATGGTGGGCGAACCTCCCTCCCACCTGCTCCCAATCGTGAGACTAAGGAGGTAGTGGGTCTGGGGAGTCAAGAAGTGGCGGGATGTTCAGGGGGAGGACCTCCTGAACATCTCTGATTTTTGGAGGGAGAAGCGGTGGCTGTGCCCGTGGCATTATGCTTCCCTTGGCGGCGCACCTGAGCGTTCTTTCTCTGCCTCCAGGTCCTATTCCGAAAGTGCTGCTGTTGCTGTTGGGAGCCCGATTGGTACATTGACCTCAAAGACCGAAGCGCAAGGCACTTGTCCTGCAGGTCTGTGATAATGTCTTTGGTGTCCGCACCAGAAAGTACAGTGCCCCTGAAAGGGGCGTCCTGAATCTCTGACCGGACTTCGTTGGCGAATCCAGAAAGGTGAAGTCAGGAATGCCATCTGAGGGCAACGGCAGTTGCCAAGGTACGAGCCACCGAGTCAACAGAGTCATAAGTGGCATGCCTAAATGAAACTTTGGAGAGGTGGAGCTCCTTGGCAAGTTCCTCCTTCAAAGGCGAGGGGTCCATGGACTGGACTCGCGCTTCCAGCCTGGCAAAGGTAGCCTTTTGATGGGACACCATGTGGGTCATGTAACTGAGAGACCGAAGGGCGCACGTGGCCAACAAGTATACTGTATAGGTTTTCCTAACTGGTCCATCTGCCTCGACTCTTTGTCAGGAGGAGAGGTGCTCATGTGCTTTGGTGCGGAGGAGCGATCATGAGCCACAGAGATGACCACAGAGTCAGCCTTGGGATGAACCTTCAAGAACGGGGCATCCTTCTGCACCTAGTAAAGCCTGTCCGCCCATTTGGGGACAGCCAGGAGGGTATGAGGCATCTGCCAGATGGTAGTGGTGAGGTCTTGGTGAGGTGCCAAATAGGAAGGAATGGGGACCAGAGACACAGATTCTAGGTCGAGATGCTGCGCCAGTCTCTGTCTCATAGGGTTCTGTTCCTCCGACTCCCAGTCGATATAATCCTTCATGGACCTACACATATCTGAAAAGGCGGGGTCCTCTGGTAGAGACTTCGGGGACTCCTTGACTTTCTCGTCTTCGGGGTCCTCTGGAAACTCCTCTGAAGAATCGCCCGCCCCTCTAAACTATTGTTGTCTGCCTCCTCGACAGGGCAGTGTCTGGTATCCAGGAGGGAAATGTCCTGCCGAGTCTTCCACGAGGCATGGACCGTAGTAAAGGAAGAAATGCTCAGGGAAGGAGACCTGGGAGACCGCGGTTGTGGGAGTCTAGTCTCCAGGTCCGAGATCAACTCCGACCATGCCCCCTGTCACCAAGACTGGATTAAAGCCTTAAAATCTGGGGTAACCGGGGTGTGGGGATGGTGGAGGAGGAGGAGGAGGAGCAGGAACCAGTGGAGGGTAATAACCCTGGAATCCCTGAAAGTTCAAGTAGGGATTGGATCCAGGGTAGAACTACCCAAAATTACTCCAGTTTAGAGTGGGGCCCCCCAGGTAGTAGCCCCCAGGATACCCTTACGGGTAATGGGACAGTTCGGGACTGGTACATCCCCATAGTCAGATCTGGCATCGAAATTTACCCTCGGACCCGCTGTTGTATAAATTGGTAGAGGGTCCGGCATCGGAACAGGCCCCCAGGATACCTTTACGAATAATGCGGAACAGTTCGGGGTCTGGTATAAATCCCCATCGTCAGATCTGGCGTCGGGGGTACCAACGTCGGACCCGCTGTTGTATAAATTGGTAGAGGGTCCGGCGTCGGAACAGCCCATGTCAGGGGAACAGATGTCATAACCAGCACCATCCGATCCAGTGCCGGAAGGGGATCCGGCATCGGAGGGGCCGGTATCGGAGCCGGACGAAGGGGCCCTGGCGTCAGAACCTGACCCGGAGTCGGGGCCACAGGCAGAGGCCGGACAACTGTTCCCGGCTGCAGGACTGTTGTCGAGACAACTGGCATTGGAGGCGCCAGGAGCCCGTCGGAAGGCGGAGGGGGGGCCTCTACAGTAAGGTCAGATGGCCGAAGAGGAGCCTCCTTCTCCTTGACCCTGGGAAGGGAAAGCAGAGCAGACCTCGAGGCATCGACAGAGTCGAGGGGCTCTCCGCTGTCATCGCCAGAGGTACCCACCGGGGAATTGGAGGGTGTGGGCAAGGAAGGAGAGGGGCTTTCTCTCTCTGGTTCCACCGAACATCAGGTGAGGGCCGTCAGGCCCCGATGGAGGAACCACACCCGTGCGGTCGTCCAGGACGGCCGACTTAGCAGGTGAAGTCAGGCAGGTGGAGGAGGAGCCCCCGGCCGGCTCATCGACTGGTGCCGGGTGAGTAACCACAGCCTGAGTACTCTTACCAGCCACCACACAGTCCTCAGTGGAGTCAGGGGCCGACTTATCAGCCAAGGCGGTGCAGTCGTCAGCGGAGCCGACGGCCAACTGACCCACCATAGATTTACCAGACTTACTGTCCTCGCTGGGCGGTGGCTGGGCCTTGCTCGTCGAGGGCCTGGCGTTATCCGCGAAGTGCTCCCATTCCCTAGATTTCTCCTTGTGTTTTTTAGAAGGAGAAGACTTTTCAGACGAAGAATGTCTAAGCCGATCCGTCTTCTTCTCAAGGGAAGCCAAGCAGGCTTTTAGCAGATGGGCCTCTAAAGCCTACTGTCTCCTCTTTTTTGTGGCCTGGTTAAAGGTCTGGCACTTAGGGCAGGAGGAGACTGGATGGTCCGGGCCTTAACAGAGGACGCACTTGAGGTGACCGTCTTTGTGCGGGATCTGCGTGCCACAAGACAAGCACTTCTTGGGAGAAGACATCAAATATTAACATGAAAAATTGTTAAAAATTAGCGAAGGATATTCCAACGCAAGACACTTTCACGACGATCACTATATGGAAGTCTGCAATGCGACTGACATGAGGCGCCTGCGGGAAAGAACTGGAGGGCGGGCATGGGGATTGCCCACTATATACAGTCACGCTGATGTCAGTCATGTGACATCAGGTGGGCAGTCTCCCATCAAGTACTGCTAGAAAAGTCTGCTGTGCAGCCCAACGCCAGGTGGTGCCAGTCCCATTTGTGATGACCTACTGAAGGAACCCTCTCGAAGTAAGATCTCCCCTTCCAAATTCTGGAAAGTTGTCCACACCCTATCCCCCCTCCACCCCCATTCCTAAGTATAAATAACCCTTGTAGCGGACCATGCCTGTAGAGGCTGATGAATTCAATGCCTAATTCACCTTGTGTGCCTTGGCCCTGCTAGCCCCCCACTTACCCAGCTTCTACACCTCCCAACAACACCAACGTGCCACTTCCTCCCAACACAGAACCATCATCCTTTCTCCTTCTCCCCGGTCTCTCCTGCAGACACCCTTGTTGCACTGTTGACTATCAACCCATCCAAAGGAAGCTCTCCTGATGAACTTGACCCTAAGCTTCTGTACCTATCTGCCACAGCTATTGCCTACCCCCTTTCTCTAATCCTTAATCTCTCCTTCTCGACAGCTGCTATCCTCATGCCCTGGAAACACGCTGTCATCCTCCCCCTCCCTAAAGGTGGCGACTCCACTGCCCCAAGTAACTACTGACCTATTTCCTTGCTCCCTACAACTAAGCTCCAGGAACACCTGTACTCTCCCAAATCTCGTCCTTTCTCTCTGACTCTAATTTCTTTACCCCTTTCCAATCTGGATTTAGGAAAAAACATTCTACCACTACCTCCCTTCTCATGCTCACTGATTCAATCCATACCGGAATGGACAATGGCTTGATTACCTCTGCTATCTTTGTCGACCCTGCCAAGGCATTCTACACATTGTCCCACCCCCTACTCCTCCAATCCCTCTCTTCGGCTGGTCTCTCGCAATCAGCAACCATCAGGTTTAAGGCCTACCTCACAGGGTGGACACAATCAGTCAGAGCTGCGGAATCCAGCTCCCCCCTCCCCGCCAGTTCCACACTGGAGTCCCCCAGGGTTCAGTGTTGGGCCCCCTCCTTTTCTCCATGTTTCTAAAAGACTGCACTACTTCATCCATCCATATGTACGCTGATGACACTGTTTTATTCAGCTCTGGCCAGTCTCCATCTGATGTGGAAACCCGACTCCTGCTCAACTTCAATAAAATCCAGTATTGGCTTGCCTCCCATCAACTCTTTCTAAATGCCAAGAAAAGTGTCTCTATGACCTTTAGCACTAGGCAGAGACTCGCTAGGCTCCCTGTCCTACCCTCCTTCCACACCCTAGATGGGACTATACTTGAGGACACCTCCTCATTCAGATACCTTGGGGTTTGGCTGGACATAACACCTCAACTTCTCTGGGCATATCGAGGTCATCCTGAAAAAACTGCGCCCCAAGCTCGGCGCCTTCTACAGGACGTGTAATAACATTCCTATTACGGCCAGGCGTGAGACTGTCCATAAGTTGATTCTCCCAATTTGCGACTACTGTGATGTAGTCTACAGTGCCGTTCCCAAATCTACTTTATCCAGATTGGACCCCCTTTTCAACTCTTTCTGCCGCCTTGCCCTGGACTCTCCCTTTCACACTCACCACTGCAATCTCTACCACGCCCTGCCTTTCCCCTCACTAGCCAACAGGCACCTCTCTCACTGCGCCAATCTCATCTCTAAATACTGGTTAGGCTCTTTACCCCTGTACCTGTCCTCTCCTCTCTCTCTCTCCACCCCTCCCTCCTCACCCACTCTCCTTAAGATCCTCTGACTCACGTACCTTTGCTGTCCCCCACTGTTCTACCCTTACTGGCCAGACTGCTTTCTCATCATCGTCCCTAAACTCTGGAATTCTCTTCCCCCACAAATCCGTCACTCCTCATCCTCATACTCTCTCTCTCTCTCCACTGCACTAAGAAAAACTTCCTCACCTCTAATTGCTCCTGTTTGCCTAAATCTTAATTTTGCCTCCTAATTTCTCTCCCTAATTCCTCGGTCAAAATGGTTCCAGTCTCACCACCCCTATGGCTTTCTTCCTTCTGTCTCTCCTAGCAGGGTCTGAAATACATAACAAGGGCTCTTAAGTAGATATAACTTGAACTTAAATATCAATATAGTTTGTTTCAATGTGCTGTCCACTTGCATTGTATCCTTTCTCTGGCATTCCTGATTGCATAATTAAAAAAGTTGTACTCAAACTGCTGCTCCTACTGTTGGTGCCTATTCAAATACCTGTTGATATATTGCTGTTGCCTATTGAAATACCTGTTGATGTATTGTTGCTATTCAAATTCCTGTTGTTGTATTGTTGCTGTATATTCAAACATTGGTTGTTGTACTCTCCCTTTTACCCCTACTCCCAGGTCGAACCGGGAGACGAGTAACTTGTTGTTCAGTGTGCCTTTCTGGTAAAACATTTCAATAAATAAATAAATCCATATGTTTCATGTGTGTTTATTTACCGATTTATTTATTTATTTGCTCCTTCCCTCCCCCTGATCTGACCCTCCTTTGGGCTGCACAGTGTTGGCCCCCGAAGCCCTGCCAGGCTTGCATCCTGCTGCCATCTCGTCCATCCCAGGATAGCGTCTGCAGCCTCAGCGGTCCAGCTTATCCCTGCCAGATGGCCCCTTCCCCTGTAGAAAGAACGGAGGAGATTAGCATTCCACAACCAATCCAAGAGCCAAAGCGAGGGGGGAATCCGAATGGTGCGTTAGTAGCTGTGTGGTCACAGGGAGGCCGTCATCCAGCTGGTCGGCAGGCATTTTCCTGTTTTCGTATCTGGGCCCTACCCACCTCCCCCATGTGCAGCTAATTGCAGTGTCCTGGGGTGGGGACATTCAGCAGCACGTGGTCACCCATGCCATCAACAATGTCCCAAAAAAGCCACCGCCAGGAGTCGCTGTAAGAGCGGTAAATAGCCCCCCCCCCCCCGAGGGAAGCATCCAAGGGATTGTGTGTTTTAAATATTGAATTGTTTTGATTTTAATGTATGCAAATCACTCTAAGCCTTAGGAATGAGGCCCTATATGAAAAAAGTGCGTGCTTGCTTGCTGAGCTTGTTAGCCCTGAGATGGCATTATTTTCTGTACACCACACTTTGCTATCGTTTATTCTCTCTCTCCCATAGTTTTACAGATAGCACAGCTGAAATGCAAAATCTGGTTTCTGGTTCAGACGACTCTAAACTGGGGTGGTAGTGGAGGGAGAGAAAGAGAGGTCGGCCCTGTAAAGGGATCTGAATACTCTGAAAAGATGGTCATGCACCTGGAGATTACAATTTAACACCTCCCAAGTGCAAGGTGCTACACCTAGGGTGAGGGAACCACGAATATGTGTACACCCTGGGGGTGGGGAAGAGTTGCAGGCTTCAGCAGGGGAAAACGACCTGGGAGCCCTGGTGGATGTCAACATGAATAATTCAGAGCAGTGTAGGAGGGCCGCAGCCAGGGCAAATAGGATGCTGGGCTGCATCGCCAGGGGGATCACCTCGAGGAGCAGGGAGGTGATTTTGCTGCTGTACAACAGCCTGGTTAGACCACACCTGGCGTACTGTGTGCAGTTCTGGCGGCCGTACCTAAGGAAGGACTTCCAGCTCCTGGAGAGTGTTCAGAGGATGGCAACTAGAAAGATCCAGGGACTGAGAGATATGACATATGAGGAGCGTCTTGAGGAGCTCAACCTGTTCTCGCTGGAGGAGAAGAGGGACGGGGGGATATGACTGTGGTATTCAAGTACCGCTAGGGAGTAAATAACGTAAGCCTAGATGGGATCCTTTGGCTGAAGGAGGATGGAGTCACCAGAGGGCACAGTTGGAAGATTAAGGGCGGAAGGCTTAAGGGGGAAAGGAGGAGGCACTTCACCAAGAGAGTGGTGGAACCATGGAATGCGCTGCCAAGGGAGCTGGTACAGGTAGCTACTGCGGACAGGTTTAAGAGAGGATGGGACGGGTATATGCAAGGTGAAGTAGAGGATGGCTGTCCTCTGGGGCTAGGAGTGGGGATGGGGTAAGCAGTATCCAATCAGGGGTGCTAAGTCCCAAGCAGACTCGACAGGCCATAATGCCTACTCTGCTGGCATTTTTAGTACGTTAGTAAAGTTGGTGGGTGATTTTGATTTACACACTGGTAATCAGCACCATTTTGTAACTGTATGATGTCATTAATGTTAACATTAAGTTCCATCAGGGAACATGGATACAATGTGACAACAATATAAGAGCTTGACACACTATAGTTCTGAAATGGCTTTTACCACTAGTGTGTAAATCTGAAACACTCACTGAATTTACTAAAAGGCCAGTAAATGGGAAGCAAAGCTAAAAGCCAGCAAATGAGATGCAAGAAGCAGGCTCTCCTATAAATTTGTTGTAATTTGATGAAATGCAGGCTACTAATCCAGCCACAAAGATTTCCAACAGCTTTCAAAAACAACAGGCTAATAAGAAGATATAATAAACTCACCTCCATGAGTTGAGGGCAGAGGTTGCTGGACTCTGGGCCAAACTGGCAAGGGTGCAGAGAACCTTCTGTTCATTTCATTGAGTCTGCCACCACTCCCTCAGAGGATGCCTAGGCAGGGGCACAGCGGTCAGACCTTGATGGGCTCCAAGAGGGTGGGGGTGGCAGGAAAGGAAGGGAACACACTCCTTGGCTTGCACCACTACAAAATTCCTTCGCTGTACTGGCGGGATGGGGCAGCCAGAAGCAGGCACCAGTAGCATTGGGAAGGGAGTCAGTGGGGGTCCTCAGAAGGGGAGGTCCCAAGGAGGGAGGGAGGAAGAGGCACCTAACCAAGGAGGATTACTGTTAGGGGCTTAGACTTGGGAGTGGGGGGGGGGGGAAGGTAGGGGGAGGTGAAGTGTCAGAGAGGTGTTTCGGCTTGGAGGGATGGACAGTGTATAAAGGGAATCGTAAGGGCAGCATGAGATGGGAGGAAGCTTGAGGTCACTGTCCACCTGGGGACAAATGACTTGGCAAGGGACAGAGCAAGGGTAGTGCAGGGAAATTGCAAGGAGCTGGGGAGGGGTCTCAAGCAGGTGACAAGCATGGTGGCTTTTGCCGAGATGTTACTTGTATGCAGCTGGGAGAGGATAGAACATGCCTCCCCAAGGCTTTTAACAACTGGCTGAAGGCATGGTGCATGGAGGAGGGCTTCAGATACATTGGGGACTGGGAGCAAACCTGAGGGGATATGGGCCTCTATAGGAGGGAGATGACCTGCGTACTTCCAAGAAGGGGACCACAGTCCTTGGTGGGAGGTCTAAAGGCTACTTGGATGAGCATTTAAACTAGCTGGGGGGGGGGGACTGTAAAATTAAGTGAGGCAATCACTGCCCTCCCCATATGATGTAGCAGCAGTGATGGAGGGCCCAAGTGGAGTATTCTTCCTCAGGGCAGGGCCACAAGAAAACAGTAGTGGGGACAAGGCAGCAGACAAAGCAAGAAAAAAGGAGTAAAGGAGACAAGTAGTGGAGAAGGTAACAAGCGAAGAGGTGGGTCAGGGAAGCATCAGGGAACAGCACAGGCAGAAGGGGGCAGGGAAAAAAGCAGGGAGGAACTAAGGTATGGAGAGCCATGTCTGCTAATGCAAGGAGTCTGAGAAAATAAAATTCTGGACCTGGAGACCATCATATCGGAGGTTTGCCTGGATTTGGTAGCCATAACAGAGTTGTGGTGCATTGACAGCCTTGACAGGGAAATGGCCATACTGGACTACCCTCTGTTCAGGAGAGACATGAAAAGGAGGAGGGGGTTGTACTATACATGAGGGATGGAATCAAGGCCATGGACGTACAGGGTACCCAGGGGAAAAGGAAGAGCTATGGGTCATCCTGTAGACAGGCTTCTGTACAGGGGTGGTATACAGATCTTCAGTACCGGAGAGGCGTTGGATAAGGCACTTTGGGAAGCCATCATTAGGATGGCAAGTAAGGGGGAGGTGCTGCTTATTGGTAACTTCAATCTGCCAGATGCGGACCGCAGCCCTCCAAATGCAGCTTCAACAAGCAGCAGGGCCATCCTCGACTCCCTACAAGGG
This sequence comes from Neoceratodus forsteri, assembly GCA_016271365.2. Classification (NCBI taxonomy): domain Eukaryota; kingdom Metazoa; phylum Chordata; order Ceratodontiformes; family Ceratodontidae; genus Neoceratodus; species Neoceratodus forsteri. Next base: position 939,052,634 of record CM028136.1, on the reverse strand, counting down.
GCTTTTCTCAAGCAGCTAGTCCATGAACCCACTAAGGATAACACAGTGCTGGACCTAGTGCTTACGAACAGAAACGTCACTGCAGAGGTTACAGTGGGCAGTCCCCTAAGTACCAGTGATCACCGTACAGTGCAGTTTAACATTAAGATGGGAACAGAGGCAAATCAAAATGAAGAAGAGGGTCCCGGACTTTAGAAGGATGGATTTAAAAGAAATGGGATACTGTCTCAGGAAATGACTCATGGGGGGTGGATTGCCAGGGAGGGGTAGAGGCACAGAGGGGAAAATAAGGGAGGGTATTGTTAAGGCAAAAACATAAAAATTGGAGGAATAGTGGACACATTTGAAAATAGGTTAAAGTTTGGTCAAGACATACTTGCAGTGGAGAAATGGACAATAAAAAATGGGATAAACTGAACCTGAAAAAGTGCAGTATTTTACACATGAGAAAATTAATATATGCCAAGATTATAACATCAATGGTACAAACTTAAAAACATCTGAATGTGAAAAGGACTTGGGGATTTATGTAATAAATAATTTTAAGTGGGGAACCCATTGAAAACATTTAGCAAATAAAGCAACATATATAATAAATAGTGTTAGCAGAAACTTTTATTCAAGAAATAAAACAGTGTTGATGCTTATATACAATAATTATATAAGACCAGTTTTGGATTATGGAACTCAATGCTGGAATCCACATCTAGAGAAAGATATGAAGATAACTGAAAGACCACAGAAAACCTTTACAAGACTAGTTTCAGGATGTAGAGGAAAAACTTACAGGGAAAGATTAAGTTACTTGAATTTATGGCCATTGGATTTGAGGTGAAAAAGAGGGGATTTATTACTATTGTACAAAATTTTGAAGAATAGTAAACTAAAGGAAGAATTAGTGTTGGAAAATAAAGAGTATAAATATGACATGAGAGGATATAAAGACCAAAGGAGGTGTCGAACAGAGGCATGGAAACGGAGTTTTGTTAACGGGTCGGTCAAATTATGGAATGAATTACCAAAGGAAGTGGTTAATGCAAGTAGTTTCCAAGATTTTAAAATTAAGCTGGATAGACATTGAGGTTAGTAACTATGTTACTTCCACTAAGAAGTGGGGACAACTAGCACATGCGCAACAAGCCCTCTGCTGTCTTAAGCACCTAAGTATGAACCTAAGTACGAAACAGCTTCTTTGTAAAAGAAGTGAGTAAAAGAGAAAGGAAAGAGAGACCATTAAGGTTTCCTAGGGAAGCGGCAAAGGTGGCGAAGGATAAAAGGGGGGCACTTAGGAGGTATAAGGAAATGCAGAGGGAGGAAGACAGGGAGGTATACGAAGTAAAACAAAGGGAAGCAGGAAAAGCTATGAGGGGCACAAAAGCACAGACAGAGGAAAGGACAGCCAAGGTGGGAGGCAAGACTTTAGTTAGATAAGTAAGAAGAAGAGGAAAGCAAGGGGAAGGGACAGGGAGAATAAGAAGGGTGGCATGGCGAGAATGCACAGAAAAGGACCAAGAGAAAGCGGACATCATGAAATACAGGTTACTCACCTGTAACAGGAGTTCTAGGAATGGTATATGTTGTTCATCCACACTCATTGGCAGTATCCTTGCCGCTTTAAATCTTGCCGGAAGGTCTTCAAGCTTGCTCCTCCCACCCACCCGGGTGGTATAACTCTCGGCTCCGCCCCATGACGCCAGATCTGGCCCGCTGGAAGCTCAGGTTGTGCGTCGGCCGGGAGGTTGGTGGAGTCGGGTGGATGAACAACATATACCATTCCTAGAACTCCTGTTACAGGTGAGTAACCTGTATTTCTAGGGACATGGATATGTTGTTCATCCACACTCATTGGCAGACTCTAGCAGTTCTCCGGGAGGAGGGAGGCAAGACACACCCATATACTTACTTGGGAAAGAGAGACTGAGAACCGAGGCCCCAAACCAGCATCCCGGCTGACTCAAGGTCGATGTGGTAGTGGGTAATGAAGGTGTTTGCTGACTTCAGGTAGCAGCCCTGCAGATTTCCTGGATAGGGACGTCCCTGGAAGCAGCCACCGCTGCAGCAGTATGGCGGGTAGAATGAGCTCTATCCCTCTGGGAGGCTCCATGCCCGCTAACTTATAGCAGAGATCTATGCAGGAGGTTACCCACCTGCTTATCATCGCTTGGCTGCAGGTCTGCCAGATGCGGCTTCAGCGAGGTGACAAACAGCTGGCCTAACCTCTCCCGACTTTCAGCCGGGCGCCCTTATAATAAGCTGGCGCTCTTCAGGGATCCAGAGTATGGAGCCTATATTCGCCCTCCGAGGTGTGATTGGGGTAGAACACCGGCAGAGTCAACACCTGGTTAAGGTGAAACTCTCGCACCACCTTCGGAAGGAATTTCGGTGGGGGCGAGGGACAACCTTGTCCCTGTGGAAGACCAGGTAAGGAGACTCGATGAAAGCGCCTGGAGCTCTCCCATCCTCTGGCTGACTGGATAGCCACCAAGAAGGGCGGTCTTCCACGACAGGTGAGAGAGAGCACACCTGTGCATAGGTTCGAATTATCTGCCCATGAGCTTTGCCAGTACCAGCAGTAGATCCCACGGAGGTGGGGTTCCCGTGACTGGAGGGAAATGTGATCAAGGCCTTTGAAAAAGCGCCAGACCACCTTCTCCTTATGCCATCGACTGCTTCCTGCCCGCGCCCGGTAAGCAGAGATGGCTGCCAGGTGCACCCTTTAGGGTCGCTTCAGACCTAAGCCTTGACTAGAAAGGGACCATAAATAGTCCAAGATGCTTGCCAAGGAACAGGAGGAAGGGTCCAAGCCTTGTTCTGACACCAAATGGAAAACCTTTTCCATTTGAAGGCATAGCATTTTCTGGTTCTACTTACGGGACGCCCAACTACATTGAGGAACCTCGCCGGAAAGACCCAAAGCCTGGAACCTAGCCGCCAGGAACCAGGCTGTCAGGGTGCAGGGATTGAAGGTCCGGATGGAACACCTTCCCTGATTGACTGAGAGCAGGTCCGGGCGAGCTGGAAGCTGCCGCGGAGTCCTGGAGCTGAGACTGAGGAGATCTGGGTACCAGAACTGGCGAGGCCAGTCTGGGGCTATCAGAATCACCTGCGCCTTGTCCCTCCTCGCCTTGAGAAGCACCTTGTGGATCAAGGGAAATGGGGGAAAGGCGTAAAAGAGGCCTGGGGTCCATTGCCTCGAGAAGGCATCCCCCTGCAGCGAGCCCTGCTGAGGGGGGCGGGCATGGAACAGACTCAGCTTCGCGTTCTCCATGGAGGCAAACAGGTCCACCTGAGGTGTGCCCCAAAGGGAGAACAGATGCTGTACTACATCCGGCAGGAGAGACCACTCGTGGGATGCAGCCCCTATCCGCTCAGGGCATCGGCCAGGTGTTGGAGGCTCCTGCCACGTGAATGGCTAGGAGATCCGCCTCCAGGCTGCGCCTGCAGTGACCAAATGCGGAGGCTTCCTTGCATAGAAGCATGGGCGCGCCCCGCCTGGCGGTTTAGATAGTACATGGTCGTGGTATTGTCCGCCTGACTCGGACCACTTGACCCGGAGGAACGGAGCAAAGGCGGTGAGAGCTAGGCGGACCGCCGAGCTCCAGCAGGTTGATGTGGCATCGACTCCTGCTGGGACCAGAGGCCATGAGCCCGGTGTTCCCCAGATGGGCACCCCAACCCATCAGAGAGGCATCGGTCGACAGAGAGACCGCGCTCGGGCGGACGAACGGGATGCCCTCCTGCAAATGATCTGGAACGGTCCACCACTGGAGAGCATTCCACATCCCTGTGTCACCGACACAAGCTGGTCCAAGGGATCGCAGCTGCCAGACCACTGGCTGGCCAGTCCCCACTGAAGGGGACGATGTTCCAGCGGGCCCAACGGACCACGCTGGTACAGGCCGCCATGAGACCCAGGAGGCGAGGAAGTCCCGGCAGGGGCAATTGCCCAACCAGAAATGATCGGGCAAAGGAGGAAAGAACCTCGCCCTGTCCGCCGGAGCCGCGCTGGCTCAAGAGAGTCGACGCGCTCGATGAATAGAATCACCTGCTTCGCTCGAGTTCTCGACTTGGCCTCGCTGATAAGGAGGCCCAGTTGAGAGCAGACCTGGAGGGCCAGATCTCTGACCACTCCGCCTCCTTCCTGGAGGGAGCTGCTATCAGCCAGTCGTCCAGGTAAGGGTACACCCGACCCTCGGCGCCGAGGGAATGCTGTCACCACTGCCATGCATTTGGTGAAGACCCTGGAGCTGGAGACAAGTCAAGGGCATGGCTTGAATCAAGAGAGATCCTTCCGCCGAAGCTAAGGAATCTCTGGTGAGACGGACGGATAGGGACGTGAAAAACGCTGGCCCTGCAAGTCCAGAGAGCAGAACCACACGCTGCTCCAAGGATGGTATTATCTGAGCCAGAGTGACCATCCTGAAGGTTCGAGACCTTAGGAACTTGTTTAGGTCGTGTAGGTCGAGAATGGGGCGCCAGCCCCCCGTCCGTTTCGGAACCAGGAAGTACCTGGACACAAACCCTGGGTCTGAAGGAGGGTCCACCACCTCTCTTACCACCTCCTTCTGGAGGAGGAGAGCGATGTCGGCTCGACGAGCCGCCAGTGAGGCTGGGGATCCCGAAGCCCCCCGAGGGGCGACGGCTCTGAAGGGTGGTGCCTGCTCGAATTCCAGAGGCAGGCCTCTTCCCACCACCTCCAAGACCCACCTGTCCGTGGTAACAGCGACCAGGCGGAACGGAAGTGCTGGAGCCGCCTCCACTGGGGACCCAGGGTAGGTAGACGGGATGGGGCTACACCCCTCAGCCCGTCACTGGGCAGGCTTGGAGGAGGGACCGCGGAGGGACCTCCTGGGCCCTTCCTCCCTGCCTCCTGTTAGAGGAAGCCGGGTTTGGGTTTGGGATGCCAAGGTCGAGCCTGCTGGCCCTGACGTTGCTGGGCCGGGCGCGCCGGGGGCACAGAAGGACGAAAGGGCTTAGGCTGTGGTTTGCGGCCTTTGTCCTTCTGAGCGGAAGAGACCGAGTCCAAGGTGGCATTGGACTTCTCGATCCTCTGCAGGTGACCTTCCACCCCAGGGCCGAAGAGGTCAGTCCCCAAAAAGGGAACATCCGCCAACTTGTGCTGGGTATCCGAAGTAAAGGTGGATATCCTCAGCCAAGCCCGCCGACGCATAGCCACTGCGGCCGCCACCGATCTGGCACATGAGTCCCCTACATCCAAAGCAGTCTGGAGCTGCTGTTTGGCCACTGCCCTGCCCTGGTCCCGCACCTGCTTAACCGTAGTCTGCAGATCGGCGGGAAGATGAGGGATGACCTCATCCAGGGAGCCCAACAGGGCATGAGAAAAATGTGCCATGAGGACGGCCGAACTGGCCTGACGAAGGCCGAGAGAGGACGCAGCGTAGACTTTTCGCCCGACATAGTCCAATTTCTTGGACTCCTTGTCAGGAGGTTTGTCCACATCCCTGGCGTTGCCGGCGCGCCGGAAAACGCTGTCGGTAACCAACCCCTCAGCAGAGGGGTGTTCCGAAAAACCGGACAAGGAACCGGTAGGGACCGCATACTTCCTGGCCATCCTGGCCGAAGGCGCAGGGCAGGAAGCAGGGCGCTGCCAAAGTTCCAGTGCTGACCCACTATGGCCTCGGCCACCGGAAAGGCCTCCGTCGGAGAATCCCCTCGGTCCAGAATCTCCGTGAGGGGATACCTGGCCCGTTTGGAAACGGGTTCGAGCTCCATCCCGGTAGACTCCGAGATGAGCCGAAGCAGTCCTAGGAAGGACGACGGCTATCGTCCATTGAGCTGACCTCCTGAAGACTCCAAGTCCAGTCGCTGGAGAAGAAGGAGGAATCATCTTCGGACTCGAAGAGTCCTCGAAGAGCTGCCTCTGGCCTGAGCCACCCTTCACCTGCCGAGGTCGGTCGGGAGTGAGGGTAACTGACAGCCGATGGGGTAAACCCTAGCCGACCGAGAATCCTTGGTCGGAGCCCCAATTGGTGGCTGTGGAGGCGGAGGTTCCACCGAATCGGTGGAGCAGCTGGTTTTGGCCGAACAACCGCCTGGGTTAGGCCTCGGCAAGTCGAGGGGTTGTGTCGGCTGCCCGTGACAGCCACTTAATGGCCGGGAAGGCGCCGGAGTCGGCTTATTCCCGCCAGGAGGAGCTGTTGCAACATAAGGTCCTCGATCGCCGACGTAATTTACGCCGAGCCTCCTCATCCGAGGAGGAGGACGAGGACGAGCGGCGACGCCGCTTATGCAGGTGCCGAGACCGGACCCTTATGACGGTGGGAACGGCTGACCGCCGAAGAGGTCCGAGACCGAGACCGAGAGTCCCGGAATTTCCGGTCGGTGCAGGAGGTGTCGGCCGGAACCGACACTCCCTTCGGCTCGGAAGGTCCATCCGAGGGCTCCGGAACCGGAGGCACAGGCGAGCCCACGGGATCCTCAACTCCTCCCGGGGGAACCGGGGAGAGGGGAATCTCGGCTGCTAAAGGCGACAGCCCGTCCAATGGGTCGAGAAAAATCTCGACTTCATCAGTGGGAGTCTCGGTCAACTGACCTGACGGGGACACCGTGAGGCCAGTGGCCGAAGCCGAGCGGTCGACCGAAGCCGACGGTCCGGGGAGAGGGACCTTTCCCGCTCCCAAGAGCGTCGACGGAGGGACTTACCCTTGTCCTCTTTTTGACCGAGAAAAGGTCCAGCAGACGCAGGCCCTTCTCCTTTAGTGGAGAGGGACAGACAAAGCTCTTAAAGGAAGCCGTAGGAAGAACCCAGAGAGCGGGATAAATGCCGCGGCGAGGAAGATACGCCCGCGCCGCCTCCTCTTGAGGCGACCATCCGCCGAGCTGATCCGCCGAAACCCGCGCCGCGACACCGCCAACCGGGCCTCCTTGGACTTCACCGAGGGAACGCTCGGGACGGCCCAGTTGCAATCGGGCAGCACGGCTTCGAGGACGAGGCCGAGAAAGATGAGCACAGGTCGCAGCTCCGCGGGTCGTGCTCAAGGCCTAAGCAGTAGACACACGTGGAGTGTGGATCCGTCCGAGACATCTTCTGCCCGCATGGGCATCTCCGAAATCCGGGAGTCGATTTATCCATCGCAGCCGCGAGGGATCGAAGACTGAAGTCTTTTTGCAAAATATTATTTTTAAATCCGCAAACGGAGAAATAGGAACCAGTCACAAACGCAGAGCGTTAAGGAGGGAACCTGAGCTTCCAAGCGGTAAGGAAGATCTGGCGTCATGGGGCGGAGCCGAGAGTTATACCACCCGGGTGGGTGGGAGGAGCAAGCTTGAAGACCTTCCGGCAAGATTTAAAGCGGCAAGGATACTGCCAATGAGTGTGGATGAACAACATATCCATGTCCCTAGAATTGGTATTTCTGCTCAGTCTTTGGGGGAGGAGTTGGACCACCAGGAAGCAGTAAGAACAAGGGGAGAGGAGATGGACACTAGTCCATTTTCAGAGGCAAGAGACCTGAAGGGACTTGCGCCTCTGAAAGTGGACAAGCCTACGGGAACGGATGGGATACACACAAGGGTATTAAAGCAACTCAGGGAGACGCTAGCTGCCACACTGACAGCCTTAGTCAACAGCTTACTGGAAACCGGCATGGTTCTGGAGGCCTGGAGGAGAGTCAACATGGTATCGCTACATAAGAGTGGCAGCAGGGAGAAGGCTAGCAACTCCAGGCTGGCCAGTCTCACCTCAGTGGTGGGGAAATTGAAGAAAACCCTTTTAAAACATAGAAGCATACACAATGACAGCAGAAAACGACCACTGGTCCATCTAGACTGCCCATAATATTTAACAAACCCAGAATCTGTTGTCCATACAGGGTTCTAATCCTCACTATCCATCCCACTGCTCCCCACTCTACCGCTACCATCTTGGACAACTACTAAGCCCTTCACTCCGTCCAAGCCGGGTTTGAAACTATTGACAGTTTTGGTGCCTACCACATCAGCTGTCAGACTGTTCCACAGTTCCACCACCTTTTCTGTAGAACAAAACTTTCTCACTTCCTCCTTGTACCCCCCCCCAATCAGTTTCCACTCATTCCCCCATGTTCTTAATCAGCTGCTTATGCTGAATAGTTCCTTGTAGTTTACCCTGTTCATTCCTTTCAGGAACTTGAAGTTCTCTGTTACATCTTCCCCTCTTGTCTGGCCACCAGCATGTACATGTTTACTGCCTTGAGCCAGTCCTCCTAAAATCTGCTCTGTTGGTCCTGAATCATTTTGGTCTCCCTACACTGCACTGGCTCCAGCCTGTCCTTATCTTTCCTTAGGTGAGGACTCCAGAACTGCGCATTGTACTCCAGGTGGGGCCTCACTAGTGATCTATAGAGGTGTAGTAATACCTCCTTCTTTCTGCTGTCAAGATCCCTTCCTATACATCCCAGCATCCTGTTTGCCTTACTGTAGACCTTATTACGCTGGCTTGATTGTTTTAGGGAGTCACTGATATTGAGCCCCAGGTCTCTTTCTTTAGAGGTCATGCCCAGCTTTATCCCCCAATCCAGTACCCTGTCCTGGGGTTCTTGTTCCCAATGTGCATCATTCTGCACTTTTTGGCACTGAATTTTAACTGCCAAACTTCTGACCACCTTTCTAGCCTTTGCAAGTCTCAGCATTTTCCTAACCCCCTCCTCGCTGTCTACCCTGCCACAGAACTTAAGTGTCTGTGAAGAGACACATCTTGCCCTGAATTCCTTCTCCCATGTTTCTGATAAACATATTGAAAAGAACTGGACACAGGACCAATCCTTGTGGCACCCCACTGGTGACCTCCCTCCCTCTCTTCTGATTTGACTTCATTAACCTCAACCCTCTGCTGTCTCCCTTCCAACCAGTTTATCACCCATTTAACTGTCTTTCGTTGTACCCAGATTCTCTAGCTTCTTCAGCAACCTTCTGTGAGGCACAGAGTCAAAAGCCATGTTGAAATCAAAGTAGAGTAAATCCACAGCATGGCCCTTTATCCACTACCCTCGTTACCCAAAGAATACTATCAGGTCAATTTGATAAGAGTTTGCTGCCATGAACCCGTACTGTTTGCTATCTTGGAGTCCACTGTGCTCCAGGTACTCGACAAGGTCCTCTTTGAATAGTGTCTTCATCAGTTTAGCTACAACAGAGGTAAGACCGATAGGTCTCTTGTTACCAGGTTGCTCCTTGTCCCCCCCCCTTTATGAAGTGGGACTATGTCTGCTAAACCCCAGTCTACTAGAACTACCCCAGTCTGAAATGAGCTACTGAACAGCCCTATTGTACTAAAGGTTCAGTTAGTTCTGCTGCCAATTCCCTGATCACCTTCAGATGCATCCCATCTGGTCTCGGGCCTTATCGATCTTCAGGGCTTCTAGCCCCTTCCGAATCCTTTCACTTGTAAATACCTGCTGCCTCATCTGACGGATCCCCCTTACAGTGGACACTCTCTGGAAAAGGCCCTCTGTCTTCTCCGTAAATACAGAGCAGAAGCAGTTGTTACGAACGACTGCTTTCTGCCCATTCTCCTATACAATCCTACCTCCCTCTGTTAGCCTAACAATTCCTCCTCCCTTCTTTCTTTTTTCCCTAATATATCTGAAGAATTGTTTTTCCCCCCTCACTTAACCCCTCCACATTTTGCAGCTCTGTGTCCACCTTTACTTCTCTCACCACCCTCTTGGCTTCCCTTGTTCTCATTTGGTATTCTCTCCATTCTTCCTTCCCTTGTTTTTCCTTATACCTAGTAAAGGCCTTCTTTTTGGCTCTCACTGCTTCCTTGACCTTTCCAGAGACCCATGTTGGTCTGTTGTACCTGTTTCTTTTGATCACTGTTCTCATGCAAGATTTGGCTGCCTCAAAAATGTCCCCCTTGATTGCTCCCTATCTTTCCTCCACATATGTAATGCTGTTCACTCCGAATAAGTTGTCCCGGACCAGCTCCCTCATCCAGCTGAAGTCTGCTCTTCTGAAATCTAGGACTTTAGCCTTTTAACACCAAGAAGTGCAAGGTGATGCACATGGGTAAACGTAACCCAAGAAAGACGTGCACAATGAATGGGCAACAATTAGAAGAATCAAAGATGGAATGGGACCTTGGAGTAATTGTTACCGATGATCTAAAAGTGGGGCATTAATGTGAAAAAGCAGCACAGAAGGCCAGCAGCATCCTCGGCTCCACAGGTAGAGGGATTATGAGCAGGAAGCACGAGGTAATCATCTCGTTGTACAGGTCCTTGGTCAGGCTGCACCTAGAATACTGCATGCAGGTCTGGAGGCTCCACCTAAAAAAGGACACTGACCGCTTAAAAAGGGTTCAGAGAAGGGCCACTAAGATGGTGCAGGGTCTGCATCAAGAACAGTGTGAAATGAGACTCAGTGAATTAAACTTGCACTCTCTAGAGCAAAGAAGAAATACGGGGGACATGATAGAAACATTCAAATACATAAAGTGAACTGATACATCCCAGACAGGAAACCTATTGTAGGAAAACAAAACAATGTGTTCAAGGCGGCACAATCTGCACCTAGTGGGAGACAGATTTAGAACCAATATAAGGACATTTTTCACAGAGCGGGTGATAGAACCATGGAACAGCCTGCCCTGAGAGATGGCAGCATCAATGACAGTATGGGAATTCAAACTAGCATGGGACAGACTATGCGGGCACCTGAAGGGGTAATAAAACAGGGAGGGGGTTGAAATTTTTGGGCAGACTAGATGGATCACACGGTCCCCGTCTGTCGGCTACTTCTTATGTTCTTATGATGAGCGCTTACCTGTCCCAAAGGCCAGGTCGAACCATACAGAGCAAAATATAAAAGAACCATATGAAGGAAAGATTGGTAGAGTATCTTGAATCCAATGGGCTGCAAGTCAACAGGCAACATGGATTCAGGGGCGGGGCATGTCAGATGAATCGGATTGATTTCTTCGACTAGGTAACCAGGGATATGGATTAGGAGAGGGCAGTGGATGTGGTCCATTTGGACTTCAGCAAGGCCTTCGACACTGCCACACAGCAGACTGATAAAATGAGCAGCCTAGGGTGGGATCCTAGGTGGTAAACTGTGTTAAGAACTGGTTAATAGACAGGAAACAGAGGGTGGTGGTAAATGGCACTCTTTCAAATGATGGGGGAGTGACCAGCGGGGTGTCACAGGGCTCAGTGCTGGGACCAGTCTGCTTTAATGTCTTCATAAGTGACACTGCAGAAGGACTGGTATGGAAAACATACCTTTTTGCAAATGACACCAAAATCTGTAACAGGGTGGACACTCAGAAGGGGGTGGAAAGAATGCATATGGATCTCGGGAAGCTCCAGGAGGTGTCAAGAACATGACAGAGTTTAATGCCAAAACATGCAACGTCATGCACTTACAGCACAGAAACCCAGAAGCCAAGCATAGGATGGGGACGGAGGTATTGAGTCACCAAGCATGAAAGGGACCTCTGGGTTATCATATCTGATGACCATAAAGTGGCGGGGCAGTTTGACAAAGCAGTGGATTGGGCCAGTGGGATGCTGGAATGCACTGGAATATGTATCTCCGACAGGAGGGTGGAGGTGGTGTTGCCACTGTATTGCTTGCTAGTGAGATCCCACCTGAAGTACTGTGTCCAGTTCTGGAGGCTGCACCTCAGAAAGGACATGGACAGGGTGGAGGCAGTCCAGAGGAGGGCAAACTAAAATGGTGTAGGGGTTGCACCAAAAGCCCTATGAGAAGAGACTGAGGGATATCAACATGTACATCCTAGAGAAGAGAAGAGAGGAGAGCAACAGGAGACATGACAGAGACTTACAAGTATCTCACAGGGGCCAAAGAGTGTAGGAGGAGAGTGTCTTTCAAATAAGAAAGAGCACCAGGCCCAGAGGGCATGTGATGAAGCTGGGGGGGGGGGGACTTTAAGAGGGATGTGTGGAAGTACCATTTTAATTAAAAAGTTGTAGATGCCTGTAATACACTGCCAGTGGAAGTGATAAAGGTGAAAACAGTTTGCTGCTTGCAAAAAAGCTTGCATGGAACAGACACAGGGGAATATTAGTAAATAGGCAGGGAGAAGAAAGGGTCGCCGGAGACCAGTTAAGAATGGTCTGTGGAGACAGACTAGGCAAGAGCCATTGGGGCTCACAGAGTGGGCCAAATGGTCCTTTTCTACGGACAGATTCTATGTTTCTATGTTTATAAATTGCAAATTGTTCACAATGGGACACAACAAAATATAAGGAAACCCAAATGGTGTTAGCTGCAGCAAGAATGACACAGCAGGATCCACAGAGGACATGGCTGGGTCCTCCATGACCACTGACCCGACCCAGCAATTCAATGCAGCCTTGCTGAAGGCAATACAATCAACAAAAAAGTAGAGGAGTATATTGAGGGGGTCACAGTGATGGACACAAAAATGAACTTTATCCAAGACGAGTCGAAAGCAGCAGCAGCCAGTGCCGAGTAGGCATTAACCACCTTTTCTGGTCTAGTAAAGGAGAACTTCTGTTGCAACTCTACTTAAAAAAAACTTTGAAAACACTGTCTTGGCTGCTAACCTCTGGATGTTGGACTTACCTAAGGTGTGGAGGAAGGTGAGCTAAAATGTTTCACCCAGCAATGGATAGGTGAAACATTATCTTCTCCTGGACTCAATCACTGTCAAAAAGGCATATAAGGTTACCCCATGCCATTCCCTGGGACAAAACGCTCCTCCCAGAACTTTACTCATTGTGTTTGGAAGTGCAGCTGAATGGGATAAAGCATTGCAGACAGCTCAGTAGGTAGCCACTCTTGAGCAGCAGGACACAAAGCTCAAACTACTACCAGATCTGAGTTTCACTACATGCTGTAGGTGCACAGGATTTGATGGGGTGAGAAGTCAGCTGTGGAAACTCGGAGTCCACCACATCCTAATGCAAGTAAAAAACTCCATTCACTCAGGTCCACTGAAGACAGGCAAGCTGCTTACTAGAATTCAGAAAGAATTTGCTTCCAGGGCAGAGTCATCTGACTCTTAACCCTTGCAGAGCCGAAAACGGATATATCAGTCCAGAACTGCTATACATTCAAATTCTGTTGGCAGCCTAAGGGTTAATGGGACCTGAACTGAAAAGTACCTTTTTTTCTCTTTTTTTTGTGTGTGTGATACGAGTCCAGAATGAAGGGGCAAAAGGCTTTGGTTATTAGGCCACTTTTTTTGCTTTTTACTGGAAAAAACAGTAAAATTCCGGAATTTGTACTGCCTTCACACCACTGAAAATAAAGAATTTCATGGAATTTGGCATTTTGGACCAGATCAGTAAGTTTGAAGAACTTGTGTTTTTCTTATAATTGCTTCTAGTGCTATTTCCAATTTGCTTCATTTAATGCTCTACATATTAAGCCTTCTTTTATTCTGATTATTTATCAGCATATTAACAGAATGACAGTAGAATTCTGGTAAAATCCAGAAATTAGACTTACAATCACTGGTTCAATTCCTGGAATTTCAAGTCTTGAAAAAGGGATTTCATTATTTTAATCACTGTAAATTAGTAGCCTACCTCATGAGCCAATGTATAAGCTTAGATAGGATAGTGATTGGTTTGATTTGGTGCCGTTTGGTAAAATGGCTCCTTCCACGTGTTTAGGACTTCCCCCAGATGGCCCTGATGTTCGCCATTAATTTCCCGCCGGTGGGTCTCGGTGACTGACACTTCTAGAAGTACTCTCAGTTTCAACTGAATTTGCGAGATTCAGTCAGGCGGTTTCCTGCAACGGAATGCTTTGATGGCACCAAAAGTAAAAATCCAATGGGATATACTAGACTCGGGAGGCTTCTGATATGTTGGTAAAGCTTACTTTGTTTAAAGTGATTTTTTACTGGAATTAATCCATCTGAAGAGCTCACTCAGTTGGTGATTAACTTAACCAATTGGCAAGTACAAACTTTGGTTATTTTCTTCTATAAATGTTTCTATGTGCACAAGGATTTACTACTCTAGTTACTGTTACACATTATTTTTTCTGTAACTGTGTTAACTTGCAGCAGTAATCCTAAAACCAACTGCTTGAGAACAAGTAAGTCTAATTTATTAGATGGACACAAGAAAGCTGTAACAAACTGAATGGGTTTGTTCTCTGTCACTGCTAGAATGGTTTATAAAACCAACTTTAAAATACACCATTCCCCTCACATGAAGCAACAAAACAGAGGGACTATATTTCTCCTTTCATGGCACGCTGTTTACTGAATTCAATGTACTCTCTGTGGAATACTTAAATTGACTTGTACGAAAACCAATAAATAAATAATCTAAAAAGGGTCAGTAAAGATGGAACCATAACAGACTGTCAACCAGTATTAGAAATATTGCTTCTTTATATAGCAAGAAATATTCACCATTTTTTTTGTTTTCATTATATTTACAGAATTCACTCATCTGTGAAAATTATAGGACAGTGAATATCAAGTGCTGCACTATACTATATTTATCCTAACCCATTATGCTGCCAGCACTTCATGAACCACTCTCTCCATTACCTGGACGGGCACTACCCCCCCCCCTTAAAACAATAAATAAATTGAGCAGAAATAACAGCAATGAAGCAAAAGTAAAAACACTCCCTCCGACTGCGCCCTACTAGACCTAACCAGCATTGGCACTAGTCATTTTCTTCCTACATATTTTTAAATAAAAAAATAAATAAAGCTGAAATAATGACAATGAAACAAAAGTAAACCACCAACCGCTCACTTCTTTGGGGTCGGCATCTTAAACCATGTGGTGTGTTAGCAAGTGACTGTTAGCCATGAATCCCATACTTAAGCATATTACCAGCACATCTGTAACAAAACAAAACAAAAAACACTCATTTGGGAACATTATTGCATGGCAATAGTTATGAAGCATCTACAGTGCTTTTCATTGACTGTAATTTGAAGTGCGCACAGTAATTTGAAGTGCACACAGTGACAAATCGCTATCTCCAACATGACATGCCACATGGCTTCAGATGTCGACCGCAAAGAAGCGAGTGATCAGCAGTTTACTTTTGCTTTTTTGCCATTGTTTCATCTCTATTTTTCTTTAAAAATTTTTTATTGCATTTCCAAAACAAGCATCAGGGCTCACCCACACAAATATTATTACAGAGGTATCACATATACATATCTGCTCAGCCAAAAGTCTCAGTCAATGCTCTTGGCTCCTAGAGCTGTTGATAAGAACAGAAAAAGTTCTTGATACCGCTGTGGACAGTCTTTGTTCATGAGCCAAGAGTGGTATATAAAGTTCACACATTCGAAGATCATTTATAAAGTCTCTGTGATAGTCTGAGTTCGTCCTGCGGAGAAAATTATAAATAACATATAACTCAATAACAAACAACAATGGAGGGTGATGTCCCTGAGAAACAATGTCTTGTCTAAGTACTTGGAGAGGCAAGATAGCCTGTAGTAACTCAACTTAGCTTATCAATATCCTTCTGCCTGCTGAGATAGGATCAATTTGTCTTTAAGCTCCTCGAGCAAGTGCACTGAGAGTAACCAAATCCCTAAAAATTTCACGAACTGGAGACACAGGTCAGCCGTCAATTTTTCCAAAAAGTAAACAGTCTTTACAATAGCTATCCAGTCATCTAATCTAGGGCAGGTCTGGGGGAGCCATCTTTTAGTAACAGCTTTATCTGCACTGCCAACACGATGCCCAGAAATGCTTTTTGGTGGTTAGAGTGTTTACGCTGGGGGTCGAACTCTTAAGACCAAAGTTTTAAATTCCAAAGGTCAGGGGTACCCGCTATCTCACTCAATCTGGAGCCCAGCTCTCACCAGAATGGCTGGAGTATTGGACAGTCCCAGAAAATATGGAAGGGCATACCCTCCCCATGTACTCTCTCTACCACCAGTCGTTATGACCTGTTGTGTAATATTTAGTTCAGTAAGGGGTTAGAAAAAGCAACTAGCAATTTTCCACCAGAATGCCTTCTACCTGTTGGAAGCTGATGTATAGAACACTCTTCCCAGGTGAACTTCCACTCTTTGGGGGGTTAGCCTTCCACCCATCTCTGTGTCCCAAGATGTCTGGTAAGAGGAAGTCTTTCTGCTCTATAAATAACCTTGAACTAGATGCGAGATGTATTTGCTTTGGATCCGACCATTGCCTGCACATTCGATTACTTCAATCAGAGGTTGTGGACCCCTTTTAAGAGCAAGTATTCTGTAGAGTTCTTGAAGAAGGAAGTAACCAGCAAATAGCTGAAAAAAAAAATCGACTGCCACAGGGTAAACTCTGTCTGCACCTGGGCAAATGACTTGATGGCGCCATTCTGCAGAAGTTGAAAAAAATGTACTGATATCAAGCCTCTTCCACCTGGTGTAGGTAGAATCTGTCTTTGGGGAGAGAACTCGATACACCTATCTATGCGCGGGTATGTTGAGTAGGGGTGAGTGAGACTGAGCTCTTGGCGCACCATTCTCCAATTGAGGTAAAGTTGTTTAAGCCGTGGATTGGGTTGTGAGTTTTCAAGGGGGGCACTGAACATGTCCAATGGTAAGTTCCCGACATTATCATTTTGATTCACTGTTGTTCAGACACTGTCCTCCCCATCCCTTTTATATAATCTATCCAAGGCAAAAGCTGTGCCATTTGATAACAAAGTTTCAAATTTGTGAAACCAGTGCCTCCACTTGTTTTTGGTCTCTGCATGTGCTCCCATCTGATTCGTGCTCTCCTGCCATCCCGTCTGAAGTGATATAGGGCTTTGTTAACTTTTGTCCATTCCACACTAGGGATGCGGAGGTGCATGGTCCGAAAAAGGAACAAGAATCTCGCGAGAACATTCATTTGAAGTGTTTCTATTTTCCAAAAAGTGAAAAGGTGAGCAATATTTATTTTTTTATTTAACTCAACTTCACTGACATTGTTGGAATCCTGCCTGTTCATGCCTGTAGCATATGCCCACTCACTAAGATACTCACAACTGAAGGAAGAGCCAAAACAGGACTGGACAGTAGGCAGCTTTTACTGAGGGTCAGTCACACGAATATTTGCTGGTGCAAACAAATGCACCAAATCCAATCTCATTAAATATAATAGGTGAAAGTATAACCTGCTATGCAGTAATTTCTTGATGCATCATAAAATATCCCCTACAAGTAATTAACCAAGTAAACACATGAATAAATATAAATCCCATATGTATTCATGTGCACTCCAATTGGCTCTTACAGTGCAGTGAATGAGTTCTTTTGGACGAGATTATGCGTATGACAATGGTTTCTAGTGGGAAGAGAGGGAATAGCACAGGGTTTAGACTGTTCCCCTGCTGCAGGAAGTTTCAAATCTATAAATATTTATAAGAATGCATTGCAGGGATCTCCTAATTAGCTGTAATATCCTGACAGGTCACCAGTCCTTTCCTGTCCAGGAGGTCACCAAAGTTTTGTAGTTCATGCCTGGACCATTCCTAAAACCCAGAGTCCCAAGAGAAACTCCTGATTTGGGTATAGCAAGTCAAAATTATATGAGAATCCTGGCCTTCTAACAGAGAGCCAGTGGGTGACTGTGCCTTACCTGAAAAACCGACAGAGCTATCAGGTTGGGATCTTTCAAGGTTTTGTAGTTAAAGAGTCCAGCTGAACTCAGGCATGAAGGGAGGGCCCTGTGGTCTACATCTCTCTCCAAATCGGTTCACGAGGGTCACAAGCTCTGTCGAAGATCAGCAATTTATCTGGTTTGACATAAATAAAAAAGTCTAAAGTCAAGGAAGGCTAACCCTTCCCTAGCTGATGTCCCTTTTAACCTGATCCAGAAACAAATGATTTGATACCTTTTAATGGACCAACATAGATGTAACAACAAGAACAAAGTGCTCTAGCTTTTGGACCAACAAGTCCTTCGTCAAAAGCGTAATAACAGTTATTGGAAAAAAACAATACTTTTAACACCCTGATCATGCAGAAAAAAATCCCCATTGGTTTAAGGCTCACTTCCCCTGTCACATTCTCCCTCTTCAGATCTTTGTTCCTGAGGACATTCTCCGAGGTCTGTCATTGCTTCAAGTCAAGGTCTTAACATCACAATTTGTTACTGCTTTAATTTCTGGACTTAAACCTCAACCACTGCCTGAGGCGTCATTTGAGTCCTCCCTTCTGTCATTGTCCAAATCAAGGTCCCAACATCACAATCTGTCTTTGTTTCAAATATGGGACTTAAACCCCAACCATTGCCTGTGGCATCTGTCATGTTTCTCCCTTAGAACAGTCCTTCCTCCCTAGGCCATCATGTCCAACCCTCTCCTATCTCATCTGACCTTCCCTTCCCACTCCCTATACCCCCATCCCCTTCCCACTCCACTTGCCAGGCCATGCCTACAGTACCTATCAAAGGACTCTTACATCTCAATCTTCTTCGCACTTTAATGCTAGAGGAACTTCCATTCCTGCTTACTATGACTCCTCCAATGATGTTTACTGTATAAACATTAGCTCATTACCTTACATCCACATATCTGTATCTATGCAATTGTATTTAAATTGCACTACCTCCTGTTGAACCTATTGCTATGTTCTGGTGGAAGTATCTTGTTTCATGTGATGGTTATATGTTATTATGTTGTTATTATCACTATGTAATTGTTATGTACGTTCACTCAACCTGTTATGTCTTAACCCTGTTGGCAATTGTTTTGCCCCAGGTCCATCTTGTAAATGAGCTTGTTTCAATGATGTTCCACCTGGCAAAATAAAGATTTTGATTGACCAATTGAAAGAAAATACTCATTTAAAAAAAAAAAAAAACAGAAGATGGTGTCAGAGAAGCTGAACAGTCCCATGTCACCTTGAGCTGGGAGAGTCTCAGGGTCAAAGGTGCTTAGTGCAAAAGACATACAAGGAACTCTACTGCATATACATTACATTGACATGAGATAACAATTACTTGAGCAGATGGCTCTTAAATCAAATTATGAGTGTCACAATGCAATTACTGAAAAACAACCCCCACCCGGATTAAAGACATACTAAGATTGTCTTAGGACTACAAGAAGCATCTATGTATGTATTACAGACAAAGAATAACCAGTAAAGCTTTCTTAAAAAGATCAGTAAGTACACACTGTATGATGTGTAAAACTTAGCTAGACCCATTCCCAGCTATACTCTTCAGCTAGATATTATGCCCCATAAACTTCAAAAGCCTATAGTGTAGTAACAGGACTTTATAAATGATAATATAAATATAAATTGACAGTATTAGTGTCAAACAAACAACTCTTGTCAAGGACCACCAAGGAATTAAGACCTTGCAGCCTGATATGTATAATACTGATGTCAATAAATTCTCAGTGTATAACAACTTGATGTACCGAAAATGCCCAAAGGAATCTGAGTAAGAGATAAAAATTTAATTCTCTCCTCCCCACACACACACACACACACACACACACACACAACACCCTACTCCACCCCACATCCCCATAACGTGGGGAGGGGGGAGTTAACTAGTTTTAAGGAGATATACACACACACAAACACTCCTAATGCACCATCATTCACATCAATCACTGCAATTGTTGCCCAAAGGAATTCAACTTGTCATGAAATCCCAAGTAAAAGGGATCATGTATCCTAATAGCTACAAGTACAAAGGTGACACTATTTAACCTTACTCCTATCTGCGCAGTAACATCTCCAAGGATTCCGGACAGAACCACAATGAAATAAAACTTCCACCCTTCCCAGGGTAAGGTAACTATAAGTACATATGTAGTATGTGTGTAAGACAACAGTCCCAACACATCAACATTTCCACAAATCACTACAATATTAGCCTAATGTAAATAGATCTGCCCTTTAACCTGAGAAGACTTATTATTTCCTTATCATATAAAGCACTATTTTCTTCCTCTTTCTCCAAAATTTGTAAGGCCAAATGAAATGATCAGACATTTTATTCAGGTCTACAGCCATCAAATTAGAAAAGTTTTCAATTCCTCCTCTATTTACCATGTTTTTCTGTTACAGCTCAAGGGCCTCAGATTCATACTGAGTCTTTCAATAGGAGCAGCGTTTATGCAGAACATCTCTTTTTTGACAAAAGAGAACGAGCGGATATAACAAGACAAGGCTCAATGAACTCGAAGCTATCATAATTTACAATTAGCTGTAATTACCCTTATCAAAACCAGACACTGTACAAAGGCCTGGAAACAGCTGCTCCTTTGCAATTTAAATGCTCTTTTTCTTCCCCACAATGATCTAGAAATCTGCATCCAAGCCAAAGTCAGTTTAGCTACCAGACTGCTAAAGCCTACTTTGATGCCAAGTTCAGTTCTGCCAAAAGAAAGATTTTTTAAATATTTTTGTTTCCCAGGTACTCCTGATATCCAGAATTCACTTATGTGATGTGTAGTTTGCAGCATTAAAAGTAGCACAAGATATATTTATGCGATAGGTTTGGAGATTAACAGTGTGATAAATCAGTTTATCAAAGCAACTGTATGTATAAATGTAAAATCTTACATTTATACACCTAATAATCATTGCTACACCACCCAGGCACCATTTGATTATTTTAATTTCCACCACACAGTTTCCACTGTACAGTTGCCTGTAAACTCCCTAACCCACAGGCAAAATCAATATTTTTTTTTTAATTAAATGTACTTTATTGAATTTTCAACACGAATTACACAAACAATGCAAACACTACAAAATAGTCCCCCAGAGCACAAGATACATAATTGTACAATGTTCACAATACTGACATCTTGTGTAGCCACTACCCAAATAATGTCAGCCTGTATAGCCATGGTTGACAACACCACATGGGGAGAGGTCATGCCACATCCATTCTTATCCCTATAGGTCCACACAAGAAGCTCAATAATGTGTTTAACATTATTAGTCTAATGTCATGAGTCCATATAATTTCTCCAATTTGCTCTCATACCCTTTCATCAGATTATTCAGACTTGCAATGGATTTTTTAGCCTTTGTAGCAAACAAAAGCTCTGCATGCCATTCCTGATAGGATGGCATATCTTGCTCTAACCAATGGTGGAGCAGCAATTTTTTTGCGCAAGCTGCTATAAGGGCTATGTGATATTTCTGGCTTCCTATGAGGTGGCCCTTGTAATCACCTAGACTACATATGGATGGGGTGAAGGCCGCTTCAAGGCCTAATAAGGCAAAATTGATCTTCAAAACAACCTTATACCTTTTATGGTACTTCACAACCATGGCACACACATTTAAAAAAAATTTTTTGTCCACTAACTCCATCCTAAACCACTCTCAATGTTTATTTATTTATGTCTTTGGTTACGGGTAAGTGCACTGATCCGAGGGAACATTTTCAGGCATGACCCGAGCCATAAAAGATGGCAAGGAAAACAAAAGTACAATCATGGAACAATAGAGAATACAAGAATACTGAAAGCAGGTAATTACAATATAGGAATACTGGTATATAAAACAGTTGAATCAACTGATTTACAACATAGAAAATTGCAAGCGGACATACAGGGAAAGGCTGATAAAAAGAAAAAGGAAAAAAAATCTGTCCTTTCCAGGACTTCTCCCCCTCATCGCCACCTCCAGCCAGCAAACAGTCAATATTCTTTCTTTTCAGTACACGCTGTATACTGCTCCCCCATATCCTCCAGCTGTAAAAAGAAAGAAAAAAAACCTGGAACTTAAGAAACTACAATTTCATTTACCTCTACTATTCTCTCTCATTCTCTCTCTCTCTCATTCTCTCTCTCTCTCTCTCATTCTCTCTCTCTCTCTCTCTCTCTCTCTCTCCCCCTCTCTCCATATCTAGCATCTCCCCAGCATCCACAAACTGCTCGAACCCTCAAACAGCTCAGACCACACAAAGCAAGGATTGCAAATAAATTTTAAAAAAATATATATCTTTGTCTGTTGTGCATGCACATCACAGCCACCATCAGAGCTCATGCTCTTTATTAATAATCAGCTTCTGCCCACTCGCTAAAATCAGCCACCATATTTTCAGAAAAATTTTGAAAATCCAGTGAATCCACCAATAAAATGTCATGTCTTCAGTACATTGTACCTTCTTTAGCAACTAGTCTGCCCACCATAGTAACATATAGCCACAGCACCAAAAAGTCCACTACATTTTTTTTAAACAAATACAAATTTAAAACGAATCTACTGCCACTACTCTAACCCATCCCAACTGCATAAATGAAATATGCAATGGGGAGCTTGCCGAATAAATTCTTTATTTTCACTTGTGCTGTCTGACTTTGGGCACATCAAGGTCAAACAGCACTAGTGAAAATGAATAATTTATCCAACAGCTCCCCATCGCATATCCCATATATGTCATGGGGCACAGTAGCGCCCCTATTGTTAGGGTTGTATCACGACTTAATGTTAAATTCCAATTTTTGCACCTATAGTTTTTGAGACATGGAGTGGTAAAAAAGTGTCAAATTGCCACTTTTTTCCCTATACTTAACATGGTATTTTTTGCTCACATCTACAGCCCAGACTAAATGTAATTTTCTCCAGAAATTTTCAGGGATGATGGGGTCTGTGCCAAGAGTGTGCCTTTGGACAGTTTGATGAAAAGATATCGGACCATTTTTGAATTATGTTTTTTGTGATAGCAGCTAGACAGGCAGGTAACTGAAAACTGAACAGTTTATTGTTAAGAATTTACTGTTCGTGCTCAGAGAAATACTGTTTGTACTGCTGCCATCTTTTTTTTCCCTGTTTTAACAAAGTTTTTCTACTCAAGTACTGCCTGGTAATTAATGAAAAAGACCTGTATTAGGTCTCCTTTATGTACTTTGATGGATTCTTTTATTAGTAGTTTAAAATAGAGAAAATAAGCAAAAATTGTCTAGTCCTCCTTCCCGGTCAACAAAAACTAAATAAATAAATAAAATAAATAAATAAATAAAATCAACACTGCAAATATCAGTTAGTGTGGCAAGAATAATTTCGCCCGTCACTCGCTAGGTAAGGACCGTTCGATCGGAAAATAATCATTTGCAGTTCTTTACAGTTTGAACTTTACTGTAAAGATTGCAAACAGTAAAGGTCCATGACAGTTCGAACTATCATACCTCCCTGGTGCTAGCGGCACCACCTACCCGATGATTTCTGTCCCCCGAATAAAATATATTTTCCTTGGTAGTCCAGTGGTCCCTCCCCTGTTCCCTATTCTCCAATCGCCCTCCCCATGTATAAATACATTTCCCTGATAGTCCAGTGGTCCCTCCCCTGTTCCCTATTCTCCAATCGCCCTCCCCATGTATAAATACATTTCCCTGATAGTCCAGTGGTCCCTCCCCTGTTCCCTATTCTCCAATCGCCCTCCCCATGTATAAATACATTTCCCTGATAGTCCAGTGGTCCCTCCCCTGTTCCCTATTCTCCAATCGCCCTCCCATGTATAAATACATTTCCCTGATAGTCCAGTGGTCCTCCCTGTTCCTATTCTCCAATCGCCCTCCCCATGTATAAATACATTTCCTGGTAGTCCAGTGGTCCTCCCTGTTCCCTATTCTCCAATCGCCCCTCCCCATGTATAAATACATTTCCCTAGTGGTCAGTGGTCCCTCCCTGTTCCCTATTCTCCAATCGCCCTCCCCATGTATAAATACATTTCCCTGATAGTCCAGTGGTCCTCCCTGTTCCCTATTCTCCAATCGCCCTCCCATGTATAAATACATTTCCCTGGTAGTCCAGTGGTCCCTCCCTGTTCCCTATTCTCCAATCGCCCTCCCCATGTATAAATACATTTCCTGATAGTCCAGTGGTCCCTCCCTGTTCCCTATTCTCCAATCGCCCTCCCCATGTATAAATACATTTCCTGATAGTCCAGTGGTCCCTCCCTGTTCCCTATTCTCCAATCGCCCTCCCCATGTATAAATACATTTCCCTGATAGTCCAGTGGTCCCTCCCCTGTTCCCTATTCTCCAATCGCCCTCCCCATGTATAAATACATTTCCCTGACAGTCCAGTGGTCCCTCATCCCTTCCTTGTTCTCTGAATTGCCATCCCCATGTATAAAAAATGTCCCTGTTCGTCCAGGGGTCCCTTCCCCTTCCCCATTCTCTGAATCTCGGCATCCCCATGTATAAAAACATTCCCCTGGTAGTCCAGTGGTTATATTTCATGAAATCAGTAAGGGAACAATTACAGTACATTGTTCTGTATCCGGCTGGTTAAAGGAAATGGACACCGTCTGCCTATGCAGCACATGTCAGTGCCTCAACAAACACCAGAGAAGGGCTAGGGAAGGAGTGTCTGCTGGTTATCACTGCCTCACCCCACCAAGGGGCAGTCATGCACCGAAAGGTACCACTGACTCACCCCTGAGGCATCACTCAGCCTCCTCTGACTCCAGCTGAAATCTAAGGCTTGGACACAAACCTGGTTCCAGCAAGTGAACACAGTCTTCAATATCACCACTAGCCAGTTCACTCAGCCTTTGTTACATGGTTTTCAGTAGATGGTCATATGTGGCATGTTTGTGCAAGTAGATCACAAAGTGGTTGGGGGTGGGTGCTGCAGTCAGATAGAAGGGGAAACTGGGATGATGTCTCATTCCCCCTTAGAAAGCCAAATGGGCTTGCCCAAAAATCTAGCATTGCCATTGCCTGAATTGAACTTATAGGGGAGTGTTGCAAGATGTGAGGGTCTGGAAAATAGGAATGATGAAACATTAACAAAAAAAATAAAATAAAAATTAAGTGACTGAGGTAGAAGGTCCTGAGACAGTACAGCTCATGCTGAATACAGCGAAAGACCAGAGGGAATATCTGTATAGTCTGTTCACCAACCATCTCAGGGAAAGCTACTCAAGATCTCCATTAGGAGCTCAATGATAGAGCTACAGTGTGAGTAACATTGCATCTATTAGATCAGCAAACACCAGGCTGACAAGTGAGCTGTAACACTGTTCACATCTACGACAAGTGTGGAGATGGAGATGCTGGTTGGAGAACACTCTTCTTATCTGGACCAATGAGGTTACAAGCTACCATGGCAACAAAGTACAGCATGAGGTCAAGCAGAACACAATCCATTCGGTATTGTTGCTGTCAGCATAAATGTGTCTCTTGTCCAGTTTTTCGACATCAGTGACTGCCGTCCCCATGTATAAAAACATTTCCCTGGTAGTCCAGTGATCCCTCCCCCTTCTCCCGTTCTCCGATCGCCATCCCATATTAAATATAAATCCCTGGTAGTCCAGTGGTCCCCCCTTCCCTGTTCTCCAATTGCTGTCCCCGTGTTACCATTTATGTCCCTGGTGTCTAGCAGCACCCCCCCACCCCATTAGTGTCACTCCTTGTGGTAAAGAAAAACAGCCATGCTGTTTTTTCTCCTGCAAAACAGAAACAGTCCCTCACCAATCAAACCACCCACCACCCCACCTCCCACTACCCCATGGCCCCCAGTAGACCCCACACACCTCACTCACCTGAACAGGTCCCGGGTTTGAGATCCACTTTCCAATCGAAGACAAGTCTTGCTGCTGCAACCGGCTACTGCACTATGAGAAATTAAGGTAAATGCAGTTCAATGTATTTCAATGGGCGTTTCAACTTGTATGCATAAAACTGCAATTTTTTTGACATTTTGACACCAAACTTTCAACATAGCCTTTTGGGGACCCCACCTCATGAACAATATCACTGTCATTAAGCAACTCCCGCTCGAAAGGTAATTTCACGGTCAATTGGCAAATTCACTTTTCAGGCAGGATTTGAAAATTTTTCCTGCACTTGTTTATGAGGTACAGTCATAAGAAGGCTATGTTGAAAATTTGGGGTCAAAATATCTAAAAATGAAAAAGATAAGCCTATTTGTTGCAATTTTGTTACACACACTTATAACTTTGGAAATTTTAAATATTTTGACACAAAACTGTCAACACAGCATTCTTATTATACCACCTCATGTACAGTCATGGCCAAAAATATTGGCGCCCTTGCACTTTTTCAAATAACTCACAATTCCTCTAAACATAAGTTGAAATTAACAACAGTACAGTATTTGGTCTCCACAATTCTTTATTTCTCTGTTAATATTACAGAACCTTTGTTTTTGATTCAGAATTTAATATATCCTTTTAAATTAGAAAATGAAAAGAAATGGCATTGACAAAATTATTGACACCATAGACTTAATATTTGGTAGCACAGCCTTTGGTCAAAATAACTGCAATCAACCGCTTCCTATAGCCATGGATGAGCTTCCTGCACCTCTCTACTGGCAGTTTGGCCCACTCTTCTTGTGCAAACTGCTCCAGTTCTCCCAGATTTGAAGGATGCCTTCTCCCAGCTGCTGTTTTCAGATCTCTCCACAGGTTTTCAATGGGATTTAGATCTGGACTCATTGCAGGCCACTTCAGAACAGTCCAGTGTCTTGTCTTGAACCATTCCTGGGTGCTTTTTGAAGTGTGTTTGGGGTCATTGTCCTGCTGCAAGACCCATGACCTTCGACGGAGACCCAGCTTTCTGACACTGGGTTCAACATTGTACTCCAAAATGGCCTGGTAATCTCCATATTTCATGATGCCATGCACACGTTCAAGGCACCCAGTGCCAGAGGCAGCACAGCAACCCCAAAACATCACTGAACCTCCTCCATGTTTGACTGTAGGGAAGGTGTTCTTTTCTTTGAAGGCTTAATTTTGTTTTCTGTAAACATAGAGATGATGTGCTTTACCAAAAAGCTCTAATTTGGTCTCATCTGTCCACAGAACATTCTCCCAGAAGGATTTTGGCTTGTTCAGGTGTGTTTTGGCAAACCCGAGTCAGGCTTTCTTATGTCTCTCTCTCTCAGCAGTGGGGTCCTCCTGGGCCTCCTACCATATAACCCCCTTTCATTGTGTTGGCGACGGATGTGCGAGTTGAAACTGTCGTACCTTGTGTCTGAAGGTCAGCTTGAATCTGTTTGGCAGTTGATTGAGGTTCTTTCTCCACCATTCAAACAATCCTGCGCTGCAATCTTCGATCAAGTTTTCTCTTGCGGCCACGTCCAGGGAGGTTGGCTACAGTGCCATGGGCCTTAAACATCCTGATAACATTACGTACGGTGGAAACAGGAACATCAAGGTCTCTGGAGATTGATTTGTAGCCTTGAGATTGTCCATGCTTGGCTACAATCTTCTGTCTGACCTCCTCAGACAATTCTCTGGCTGTCTTTCTTTTCTCCATGCTCACTGCAGTACACAAAGTGACACAAAACAGGAGAATGAGTCCTTTTCTCTATTCAACCTGGTTGAATGAGTGATTTTTATATTGCAGGCACCTGCAACTCACCACAGGTGAGTTCAATTCCAAAGTGAAGGAGAATCACCTGCTTGAAATCTAATTATTTCTGACTACTTCTAAAAGGTGCCAATAATTTTGTCCGGGCCATTTAAGGATTTCTGTGTGGAATAAGCTAAGACTTAGTACATTTTTCTGCCTTTTGTATTTATTCCACTGCAAACCAAAGCAATACATATGTGGATACCAAAATATTTTTTAATTTCAACAATTTTCTGGAAGGAATGGTGCATTATTAGAAAAAACTGCAAGGGCGCCAATATTTTTGGCCACGACTGTATGTCACAGATGTCATTTTTCAAATCCTGGTCAAAATGTGTTGTCGCACCTATGGCGCAGAATGGCGTTGCAATTGTGCGAAATTACATTTTGGCAGGGATTCGAAAAATTGTTCTGTAGTGGGTACATGAGGTGGGGTAATGAGATGGCTATGTTGAATATCTGGGGTCAAAATATGTAAAAATGGCAAAGTTATGCCCACTCGTTGCAACTTTGCTATGCACGCAGGTAACATTGGAAATTTTAAATATTTTGACCCCAGATTTTCAACACTGATTTCTTATTACACCACTTCATGTAAGTCACAGCTGTCATTTTTCAAATCCTGGCCAAAATGTGTTTTCATACCTGTGGCACAGAATGGCACTGCAGTTGCGCGGAATTACGTTTTTGGTGGGGATTTCACATTTTTTCAGGCCTGGGTACATGAGGTGAGGTAATAAGATGGCTATGCTGACAACTTGGTCACTGTTGTCCTAAAAATGCACTCACAGGGCCCTTCCACAGCTCCATTCATCTATGCGTCTATGGAGGGATGGGAGCAAAGGGCCCTGCGCTCCCACAAGCAAATAAGGCTACGATTACTTTATCACAAAAAGGAACGTCACTGCAAAAAACTACGTTAATGCACCAGTTAGGGTTGTTATCAACCCGTAAAAAGCAGGGAAAGTCAATGTTAGGGTTTTCAACCCTAAAACCCCTGCCCCACACATGAAGCAAATTAGGGGTAGAGTCTTCCTTGGGGTTGTCAATTCTAACGTTCACCCCATTGTACGCACTCATTAAGCATACATACTTGCTCCATCACATCTCAGTTTTTCTGTTACTGCAATGAGGTAAGCATTAGGGTTGACAACCTAAAGGAAGACTCTACCCCTCATTCACTTCATGGGTGGAGCAGGGGTTTCTGTCGATTTCCCTGCTTTTTACGGTTTGATAACAACCCTATCTGGTGCATTACATAGTTTTTTGCAGTGAATATATATGTATGACCTAATTGTTTTAAATTTCCTACCAGCCTGCAAAGGCACCCAAAGAAAACACCATGAGCAAGATATACAAGTGGTTGTGAGTCATACAGCAGCCCCAAACCAAGGTTTGTAGAAACAGAATACCACAGAACTGAAGCACTGGCATCCTGAAAGAATAAAAGGTATTAAATCTTTTCACATACATGCTACAGATGTTTCTAAATACGTAAAAGGAGAATAAGCACTAGAGCATGTAAAACATAATATGGGACAAAAGGAACCTAAAACACACTATTGTTAAATATAATTTTTGTTAACATGATGGTTTACAAGGTTTTACATTAGCAGATACCTATGTTTTAACCTGAACTTTTTAGCCAAATGGCAAACCTCCAAGCCAAACCATAAAAACATCACTGAAATATTGAACTGCAGTGGCAAGTTGGCTACTTCAACAATGGTACTTGAAGTAAATATGGAAGTGCTTAGCAAAATGCTGTTTGGCTAGTGGCTGCTTACACATTAGTGTGACAAGCTATGCTGAGAAGGTGCCTGAATCCCAGAGTAAGTCAGAGGAAGCAGATAAAATTAGTCAAGGAAATTAGATGAAGAAATCATCCTTTTTGATGATGATGAAAGATAACCATAGCTATGGAGGTTATCGGCATTTATTTTGAATAGCACGGGCTATTTCTAGTAAATAGGGTACAAGGTTTTCAGATTAAGTAGCTAGACAGAAACAGCTGTAAGACTGGGGGTTGGAGGAGAAATCCCTTGGGTCAAAGAACAGCTGGCTAATTAAAAATGGCACACTGTGGCTGTTCAGCTCAGTCATAGGCTACTTTGAGCAGTGGTGACTTTATATCGGTTCTTTCTATACAGATCTGAATCAACTCCACCCCTACCAAGCATGCCATCAGCCCCCTCCCAAGGCAAGCTGGCAGCCCGAAAAGTGCCAGTGGGCCACCATTAGTGCTGTCAATGGGTTCCCCAACTTTTCCATCTGCCCATCTCCCTCTGATGCTGTGCGAAATGTCCATGATCTACAGCAGCCCTGTCAAAGAGGTGGACCTCCCTGCCCTGCCATAGGGTTTACTGTGGGAGCGGAATGCAGTGCCTCCCTTCACCCATCTATAAAGAATTGCCAAAGGCAGCACCTCAAACCTGGGGTGACTTGACAAGTGGAGAGCTGGGCTTGTTCCTGAAGCCAGGTCATCCGCATGGCAGCGCAACATGGTACCACCTCTCCATCACGGCGGCCGGGCGCAACTACCACTAAAACGTTGGGGGGGCATGGATCTAACAAGCCTTTCACGTTGATGCCAATGTCACTGGTTATTTTGCAGGGTCTAAAAAGTTGAGGGAGACTGGACCCTCTCATCTCCCTCCTCCCTAGTGGTAGCGCCCATTTTTTTTTTTTTTTTTTTTTAATATGTCTAGGTGTTTATGCTCCTTGGCCACAGCAGTTGGAGGGCTCCATATTTGCCAGCTTCACTGCTCCCCACCACCGTCCTTAGTCTCCCCGGAGACTCACCTTGAGGCTCTTGCCCCCACGAATTGCCCCATTGTGGCAGGGTCAGGAGGACTGTCCTCCCCCCCACGCCTGAATCCTGTCTTTCGCCGCAGGCTGTCCCAGTGGCCAGGCGGGTGGAGGTGTGATAAGAAGGCGTCATGTGTCCCCTGCTGTGCCATCCCTTTTCTTTCTGGTCTGTATCCCTCCGCCCCAGCCACAGCTTACTCGAGGAGCGCACATACGTGGAGGCACCCACACGTCCCGAGACCATAACTCATTCCCCTTACTCTGACTTATGTCTGCCTCCAGACGCTCTTGAAGGCTTACCACCGGGCCTCCACTTGGAGGCAACCAAGAGCTAGTGTGGCCAATCTCCTCGATCTGGGAGAACTGCCTGGCGGCTGCTCGATCCTCTCCCAGACCCCCCACCCAAGCCAACCCCCAGCAGCCCACACTCATTCCTGAGCTCAGGTCGCTGGTGTGCCAGGAGGCAAGGCCCAGCCTTCTAGCCAATGGGCCAAGCGCCCATGTTTTTGGGAGATCCCTAGCAAGCAGGTATTTGTGTGTCTCCTACTCATCCTGCTCTTTTACCTGTATAATATAACACTGTACCTCAGTAAGTAACTGCTTGGCATTAGGATGCCATTTTGGACATTTCTACCCAGCCAGTGACACCCCTTCTGTGCCATTTTCAACACAGTGCAGTGATATAAATACAAGATGACCTATATTTACTGTCCTGGCCGTCCCCACCACCATGCACACTGGATGCTTTTCCCTTGGTGGCAGAAGGGCCCCGCTGGCTCCACCCTCACTCCCCTTGATGAGATTAATCAGAAGCCTTACGGGAGTCTCAGGAAAGGAGGATGCCTTTGGTGGCAAGAGAGCCTAGATGGGTAAAGAAGCTCAGGTGTGAATGAAGGAGTAAGGTGGCAGACTTGCGCTGACTTGCACTAGCTATGCCACCTCCCCCAAGAAGCCACAAGAACTGAGGGCATCTAAGAAACAGTGCTTAACAGAAAAAGTTCAGCAGCTGCTGTAGAAACACTCAAGGGCTTTCGGCAATGAATTCCATTTTTAAGCTACCTTTTATTTCTGTTGTTATATTGTAAATGAAACCGTGTCAACCATCCCTTCGGCAGACTCGCCCGTGGCCAACACACCAGGCGGCTTCCTATGCGTGGGTTTGCCAACGAGTGCTACGACCTCTGCCATTAGTTGGTAGCATACAGTGGCATAACCCGGATGCAGAAAGCCGCCTGGTGTGCACAAGATGGCCGTGGAGGAGTCTGCCGAAAAAGGACAGTCAGCAGGGTTATTATAATAATAATAATATTTATATGGCGTCTTTCCATTGCCAAGGCACCTAACAATATAAAAACAGCTCATGTAAAATTCAATAACAAAAGAATACAACTTAAAATCGTATACCAATCAATAACAGACACTTCAATTATTTAAAAAAGCTTTTTGCCACAGAAAGGTTTTTAAGCCCTTTTTAAATTCCTCCACTGTTGTACACTCCCGTAACCAACGGGGTAGAGAATTCCAAAGGGTGGGGGCTGCATAGGCAAAAACTCTTGAACCAGATGACTTCAAATTCACCCTTGGAATCTCTAACAATCCCTCGTCGGCTGAGTTGAGACAGATAGGGTAAGGAACCAGAAGCTCTTTCAGATAGTTATTCTATAATAACAGATGTAAAAGGTATCTTAAAATTTTCATTCATTGCTTCTAACAGCCCTAATGGGGTGTTTCTGCAGCATCTGCCACACTTTTTCTGATAAACACTGTTTTCCTTTAAGAATTCCAGTCTTCAAGTGTAATCCAGGGCTGCCAGTTACCATTAGGATATCTGGCCCCCTTGTTGCGACAGCTACTGTCAGTTTCCACACTGGCTAAACAACCATTCAAACCATGGTTAAAATCATTAACACATACTTAGCGTGGCTTACTCAAGCATCATGCCTAGTGCTTTCCCATAGTGAGAAAAATCCAACTGCCAAACCAGTCCTTAGCCTAACTTTCTAGAAGACGTTTTGTCATAGCGATCATGATTGGATTTGATTGGCAGAATGCTCAATTTCACTTTGGAGAGAGATGGAGAGAGATTAAAAACAGGGAAGCATCAGCTCGTCTCAAAGGTTGTAGCTACCCTGACAAGACATGAACTGCTCTGTAAGCACTTCTGTCAATCAAATTAGCAAGCCAGGGTAAAACAAAATGAATTTTAGGGCAAACATCTTTACAGCCATCACATTTAACAGTTTTTATAAAACACTTGCTTACCTGCACAGAACCTACAATAGGAACATGAAATCTTTAAGAAAAATCAGTTTATCCAAGTTAGCACCTTGCAGACATTGCTAGTTAAGACCATTTAAACTACTTAGTTGACAAGTACTTTTAAATGCAGAACTTTTTTAAATGCATGGAGCTAACAGCATCTCATGGAAATATTTAAAAAACTCCAGAAACCACAGCTCTTAATGTGAGACCTCATATGCACTCAAATAGTGAGGGGCACCCAATTTTTAGATTCTCAACAACAGTCCTCCAGCTGGGATACATAAGATGAACTTAACACAATGTTTACAGCGTTTAAATATTTAAATGTGAGGGGGAGTACCCCAACACAGTGAACTGTCACGAAGTGCCAGGCCATCTTTTCCAACCTCCTCCTCAGTTATTCGTTTGCTCGCATTGAACTTTGTCTGCCAAGGACCACAATAAAGCTGAAAAATGCTGTTCTCATCAAAGATGTATAGCACTATAAAGGCATGATATGTAAGTCTGAGTAACCTACTCAACTTTTTAATATATAAATGTTATAAACATTGTGTAAAGTTCAGCTATGTGCCCCAGCTGGAGGGCTGCTGGCAGAAATATTTTTATTTATTTATTTATTTATTTTATTTATTTAGGGATTTGGATCATACCTTTGAGCTCAGACCTCTTTTACAAAGGTTCCACGTCAAACAGTGACAATGACAGCAATAACAAACAGTTTACATACAATACTCGAATAGTAGGTAGCTAGTATACAGTAAGGATACAATGTCATTCATAGTACCAATGGTGATAGTACAGCATCAAGAGCATTCAACTAGGGTAAGGACAGTGTTTATATGCCAGCAAAGGAGATAAACAGGTGTGACACCTAGTGTGAGAGTTCCAAGGAGGAGTCAAGGTGAGGGAGGGAGAGGGAGGGAGTGGGCAGCCAGAAGAAGTGGCTTTGTCTAGGAGGTTGGGAGGCAGTGGTAGTATGTTGGTTTTAGGTTGATCCAGTGGGAGAAAAGAGCACAGGGGAGAGGAAGACAGAGGATAGGGCAATAGGGAAGAGTGGGTGTAAAAGGAAGGGGAAGGAGAGTGTGGGTGAGTGGACATTATGGGTGTTAGAGTCCTAGTGGCAGTCACAAACTGTCCTAGTAAGAAGGTGTTGCCTTAGGCCATTTTTGAATTGCGAGATGCACTGGGAGTTTAGAATGTGCACTGGGATTTCATTGAGCCATTTTTAAAACAATGTTTAAGGGTATGACCCATTGACATGGTAGCACTGCATCATCCTGCCACCTAGAAGACTGGGATTCATGTTTGATTCCTCAGGGGCTGGGCGCATCGCGGAAGTAAGGGGCTCAGGCTTCCCCATGCATGGGCACAATCCCCTTGCCAGCCTATCAGAGAGGGATTGGCATTGTCGGCTAGGAAGGCAGACACTCACCCATGCTCTTGGTTAGGTACTAACATACTAAGCCAGCAGATTAGGCCTAATGGTCTATCAAGTCTACTCGAACCTCAGATCCCATGTTGGGAACCGGGGCCCTCCCCCCACCCTTGTGTACCAGAAACACCTATCATCCCTCCCCACCCCTCTGGGCCAGGACCTCATTTGATACATCCCCTTTCTGCATCTGTCCCACCCTCTTTTGAAGCCCTCCACCGTGGAAACCTGAACCAGCTCTCCAGGCAGAGCATTCCAAAGATCCACCACCCGCTCAGTGAAAAACACCCTCCTCTTTCCCCCCTCATCCTTCCTCCTTCCAACTTCAAACCATGTCCTCTGGTGATATCTCCCTCCTTTAGTCTAAAGATTCCCTCCATGTTTACCCAATTTAGTCCCTTGAGGTACTTGAAGACCTCAATCATGTCCCCCGTCTTTCCTCTCATCCAATGAAAAACGGCCAAGCTCCTCATGTCTGTCCTCATACGTCAAATCCCCCAGTCCTCGTATCATCTTGGCAGCCCTCCTCTGTACCCTCTCTAGAAGCTGCATGTCCCTCTTCAAGTGTGGTATCCAATACTGTACACAGTACTCACGGTGTGGTCTAATCAGTCCATTGTACAGCGGCAGTATCACTTCCCTGCTCCTAGAGGTGATCCCCCTTACGATGCATCCCAACATCCTGTTTTGCTTTGCTAGCCGCTCTCCTGCACTGCTCAGAGTTATTCATACATGCATCCACCATGACCCCTAGGTCTATTTCCCCTGTTGAGACCTCCAGCGCCTCCCCTCCCAAGGTGTACCCATATTTAGGGTTCCCCCGCCCAAAATGTAACACCTTGCACTTGGTGGTATTGAAATATAATTTCCATGTGTGAGCCCACCTTTCCAGGGTGTCCAGATCCACTTGCAGGGCCAACCTCCCCTCTTCCCCCTCTACTACTGCTCCCAACTTGGAGTCATCAGCGAAGAGACTCATTTCACACCCTATACCCACCCTGATGTCAGATATGTATGCATTAAACAGGATCAGACCCACAACCAAGCCCTGCGGTAGCCCACTACCTACCCCTCTAGGGTTTGAGAGCTCCCCACTGACCACTACTCTCTGTGTGCGTCCATCTAGCCAGTTTCCTATCCATCTGACCATCAATGGGCCCACTCCCAACCCCGTCAGTTTCTCCACCAGACCATCGGACAGAGTCAAATGTTTCGCTGAAGTCTAAGAATACTACATCCACAGGCTTTCCCCTGTCCAGTTCTGATGTTACCTATTCGTAGAACTACACAAGGTTGGTTTGACACAATCTACCTGTCACAAACCCATTTTGCCGACCATCCAGACCTCCCACCTCCTCCAAGAACACCCCCAATCGTTCCTTCAGTATACTCTCCATTAATTTTCCCACCACCGAGGTCAAACTGATGGGTCTATAGTTACCTGGTGCTTCCCTTGACCCTCTTTATAGATTGGCACCACATGTGCCTCTCGACAATCCCTAGGTACCCTCCCTGTCTCAAGCGACCTACTGAAGAGCTCCGCCAGGGGTGCGGCCAGTACGTCTGCCAATTCCCACAGTACTCTCGGATGAATGCCATCCAGCCCAGGAGATTTATCTTTCTTTACAGCCTTTAGGGCTTGCCACACCCGTTTGGAGGAGATAGCATCATCCATCCCCCCCACCTTAGTGGCCTTTTTATCCTTATCCTGATGTGACACCCTGGGGTACCTCTCCCTCAGTTATGCTCCATTTCTGTTGCTCCCCCGATCTCACACACTACCGCTTCTATCCCCATCATGCTTTCCTTTGCAAATATCCCACCCCCCTTCCTAGTGAACACCAAGGCAAAGTACTCGTTTAATACCTCCGCCTGGTCCCTCGCCTCTTCCACCCACCAACCTTCTGATCTCAATGTGCCGAGCTGGCCCTTAGTTTTTCTCCACTCCCCAATGTACCAGAAGAATCCCTTTTCCCCTTCCTGTATCCCCTTTGCCAGCCGCTGCTCTTTACTGGACTTTGCCCCCAACACCATCCGGGTTACTTTTTTAGATGCAAGACGGTACATTTCCATTTCCCTATCCCCTCTCAATGTTTTGTATCTTTTGTAGGCAGCCTTCTTTTCTCTGACCGCTAACCTGAACTTCACTGGACCACCAGCACAGTTTATGTGATCTTGCTCCCTTACGCTTCACCTTAGCGCAGGTCCTGGCTGCCTCATGAAGTCCCCGTATTATGACCTCCCATCTCTTTTCCACATCTGTCATTGCTATAATCCCTTTCAAGTGATCCTTGAAAATATTTTCCATGCCCATAAAGTCTGCCCCCACTGAAGTCCACGGCTAGTGTTCTAGTTCTCTCCCCCTTCCCCTCCATGCTTATTTGAAACCAGACAGTATTGTGGTCGCTCCCAGTAAGGAGATCTTCTACAACCAGGTCCCTTACCAGATCCCCATCTGCCAGAACCACGTCCAGGACATGCCCCTCCCCCGTGGGCTCCATCACGTGCTGTGTTAACACATCCTGGAAGCTGTCCAGCAGCCTCTGCTCCTTGGCCACCTTAGAGGACATGGTTCCCCAGTTTGTACCTGGCATATTAAGGTCCCTCATCAACACCACTCCCTCCCCTTTAGGTCCGCACTGAGCAATAATGTTGTCCAGCAAACCATCCTCCAGAGCATCACCCATCCCAGGGGGCCTATATACTACACCAGGCTTGACCTTACCTCCTGCCGGGGTTCGTAAGGTGACCCATAAGGCCTCCACGTTTCCCTCTGCCTCTTCTACCCTAGCAATTTCTATGCCATCTTTAATGAACATAGCCACTCCACCCCCTCTGCCCTCCTTTCTATCCTTCCTAAGCATAGTATACCCGCTCACGTTTAGGTCCCAATCATGGTTCTTGTTGGCCCACGTTTCTGTGACTGCCACATCCACCCCCTCCCCTCCGAAATCTGGCAACTTGGTTTCCAAGCTACCGGCATTTACTAACGCCACCCTATCCCTGATCCCATTTGGCCGAACCACACCTGGGTTCCTTATGCTTCAACCTCCCTCTGCTCCTCCTGAAACCTCCTCCCCAGTCTGTTTCCTCCCTCCCCTTGGGTTTGAGGCTACTCCTTCATCTCAAGAGAGGCTTCAGGCCAGCCCCTCCTTATCCCTCCCCAAGTTTAAACCCCACCTTTCATGAATATAGTCTGCCACCCCCTGTTTAAGGACTTCCTTCCCTAGAAGTGCAGATGAAGCCTGTCCTTGGCATACAGTAGAAGGCTACTGCAACCCTAGTGACCGCATCACCGGAGTGGGGGAAAATAGTATGACGATCGAACATCAACACCTCTAAGTGTCTTTTTAGGGCTGTGAAGGCAGGTGCTGTGCCGAATACGAATACCACCCGGATAATTCTCTATTCGGTAAGGGCTTCCGAATATTCGGAAGCCCTGATATTCGTGCTATTCGGAAAGTAATATTTGGCCCATGCATAGCCCTGTCCATTTCCCTACCTAATGGATAAGCTGCAGACCCTAGTTTTAGCAGCAGCCTATTTCCTCCTACCTCCCACTAGAATTGCCTTATGTCTGTCCTACGCATTCTTGAATTCCCCCACTGTTTTTGACCCCACGACCTCCTCAGGAAAGCCATGCCATGCGTCCACCACCCTCTTCGTGAAAATATTCTTCATCACATTGCCCCTGAGCCATCCCCATCTTCAAATTGTGCCCCCTTGTTCTTGCACATCTCTTTTTCTGAAATATGCTACCCTCTTAGACATTGTTGATTCCCTTGAGGTACTTGAAAGTTTCTATCATGCCCCCACTTTCCTCGAGGGTCTACATATTAGGTTTTTTTAGTCTCTCTTTGCATGGCTTCTGGTGCAGACCCTGCACCATTTTAGTTTCCCTCCTCTGGACAGCCTCCATCCTGTCTATATCCTTGTGGAGATGGGGTCTCCAGAACTGCATATAGTACTCCAGATGGGGTCTCATCAACTGTCTGTACAGAGAGACAACAACTTCCCATTTTCTACTGGTGATGCCTCTCCCTATGCATCCCAGTATCCCCCCAACCCTCCTTACTGCCTTCTCACAATGCTTGCTTACCTTTAGGTCATCTAATATGACTACTCCCAGGTCCCTTTCCATTTTTCTTGTTGTCAGTACCTCTCCCCCCATTGTGTACTCTTCCCCTGGGTTTTTGTTTCCCAGGTGCATTACTTTGCACTGAATCTAAGCTGCCATACTTGTGACCATTCCTCCCACCTTGCCAAGTCCCTTCTCATTCTTTCCACCCCCCCAACCCCCTTGTACATCAACCCTGTTGCAGATCTTTGTGTCATCTGCAAACAAGCATACTTTTCCTTCCAGTACCTCTGCAATGTCACTTATAAAGACATTAAAAAGAACAGGTCCCAGTACTAAACCCTGCGGTACCCGGCTAGTAAACCCCCCTTTCTTCGGATTGGACTCCATTTACTATTACTGTCTGTGTCCTGCTGTCCAGCGAATCGTTTACCCAGGTTATCACCCTGGGTCCCACTCCCAGGCTGGTTAATTTGACTATTAATCTTTTGTGTGGGACTGTATCAAATACCTTGCTAAAGTCTAGGTGGGCCATGTCCACATCCCCTCCCTGGTCTACTACTTTGGTCACCCAGTCAAAGAAATCTATTAGATTCATCTGACATGACCTTCCCGCTGTGAATCCATGCTGCCTTGGGTCCTGTGCCCCACTGGCCTCTAGGTACTCAACAATTCCTTCTTTCAGAAGTGATTCCACCATTTTCCCTATCACTGAGGTCAAACTAACAGGTCTCTAGTTTCCTGCCTTTGCTTTGCTCTCACTTTTGTGAAGGGGAATCACATCCGCCATCCTCCCGCCCTCAGGTACCATACCATCCTCTTACAATTTGTTAAAAAGTGTAGTCAGTGATGTCACTAGTTTTCCCCTTAGTTCTTTTAGAATTCTGGGGTGAATCCCGTCAGACCCCATTGCTTTGTCCACCTTCAGTTTTAGAATTCTTTCAGGACCCTTTCTTCTGTGAATGGACTGGTATTGCCCCCATCCAGAGTGCTTCTATTGACTGGATTAGGTAACCCCCTACTCTTCTTTTGTGAATACTAAGCAGAAGTATTCATTCAGTATCCTGCTTTTCCCACCCTCCCCTTTAGTAACCCTCATTATCCCTCCCTTGGCTTTGATCTTTCTTCGCTTCCTAATGTACCTATAAAAGGTTTTATCCCCCTTCTTAACCGAGTTAGCTATCTTTTCCTCAGTTTGAGCCTATGCTATTCTGACTGCCTTCCCTGCTTCCTTCTGCTTTAGCTGGTACAGTTCTCTGTCCTGCTCCTTCTGTGTTTCGAGGCAGCACAGCGTAGTGGTTAAGGGCACTGAGCTGCAAACCTGGAGACCTAGATTTGAATCCCATCAGCCCCCCATTTGCATACTATGTGACCCTGAGCAAGTCATTTAACTTCCTTGTGCTCCCAGGTCACACCTGGAAACAAGCTCCGGCTTAGTGTACCTTTCCTGGTTAAACAATTTCCCCTTTCCCCTTATACTTCCTGAATGCTATATTTTTCTCCCTAAACTTCCCCACCACCTCTTTTAAGAACCAATAGTCTGACTGCTCAAACACTGCTGCGTCACACTATTGGTGCACCAACCTGTAATTCGCATTGTAAACTTGTATTTTCTACCTGTAACCCCCCTTACCCATTTCCCTGTACACGTTCATGCTGTTACCGTTCCTCGTTATTTATCAGTTTGCACTGGGATTGGAACCCCGTGCTCTTTTGACAATGTCTCTTCACTGGTGGCTCAAGTGCCACCTAATGTTCTCATTGACTGTGCCCTCTACTATCTGCACCCACTGTGTCCACAAATGTACACAATGCCAAATGTTACCCAAATGTGTTTACATTCGTTTACCGCATAATTCTGCCTTGTGATTCAAAAGACCATTGTCTGTACTATTTTATTGCACTTTGTCTGTATTCTTAACATACTGTATGCTCAGACATGGAACCTTTGTAAATAAGTCTCTAACTCAAAGGTATTTGTAATTCCGAGAAATAAATACATAAATAACAGACAGCAATGCCCAATTTCAGTTTTCTTTCTTCAGTTTAACAGATTAAGCAACATGTAAAAAAAAAAAAATAACGTTAGATCAGCCCTCCCTAGTCCTACTCACTTCAGACCTAGTCTCAGTTCCGTAATGCACAAAAGCTGAGGTAAGCACTGTGCAGCAACGCCTGCATCATTAAAGAGATTGCTTTCCAATGCAGTATTTCACACAGTAAAAAGAACTGGGCCTTTGAACAAGACAGCTATATGGCTAATCAGTATACAGGGAATCATAGATAACTACCCATGCTACCCCAACAAAGATGACCCTGTCCTGATATCTGAAATCTAACATATGCTTGAGATGTGAGATGGTATCATTATACAAACTGACCTGAGTAAGCACCAACCAAAGACTACATTTCCATAGATCACATCACTGCAAAAGGCACTGTGAACAGCAACATGTACAAAGCACATAACTGTGTGTGTAAAAAAAAAAAAAAAAAAAAAAAAAAATAATTATTACAGTTTCCTTTTGAACTTTGCTATGCAGGTGACTTCAGTTCAGAAGCAAGCTTGCGACGCCACATCAGGTGCCAGAATCCAGTAGCTGCCAATTGGCAGTGTGCTGCGGTCGAGAGGAATACAGCATCGACCCCTATGGTGGGCCAAGGGAGCTTGCTTCCTCCGCAGAGTGTTGCTGCGTGCAGCCAAAGCACTGCAGGGCTCCACCCACCACAAGGGAAGGAGGGCGGGCAGGGGAAACCAGGAAGGAAAAAAACATGTAACGTCTATATAGAGGGAGGTCTTTATTATGAAGAGGTAGTTAGCTGTAGGGATTACGGGGCACTCGTCTCCAAGGTTATGCTTTGGATAAGGGTGCACTGCCCTATTTGCAGGACATTCACTGAGTTCCATACTCAGTTGACAGCAGCTGGGGAGAAAATATTCCAAATCTGACTCCAACAAAGCATGCCCCCCACCCGACCCAATTCAGAAGAGGCCCACTAGCCCTGAGGTGCAGGGGCAGGAAAGAGGAGAAGATCAGGTGGGCAAGGATTGTCATACAACAGTCAGCTCTTCCCATGAGGTACTAATGGCAAGCCGCTTTATGCCCCTGTAAAAAGCACTCGGTAGGGGTGACCAAGGGTTAGTTCGTGTTGACAGGAAGGGAGATGTGGTGACACCCCACAGCAAAGAGGGGGCAGAAGTTAGCAAGGAGGAATCTAGTGAAAGGAGACTCTATGGTTAGAGGAATAGGAGAAGGTGGTAGGAAAGGAGGGGCAAAGGTAGTGGGGTGGTCAGATACCTGCCTGGAGCATCGGCCATCAAAGATTGTGATAGGATAGGGAGGGTGGCAGAAAAGGGGAAAGCAGGGAGTGCTGGTGCACCCTGGTATCAACCATCTAGTGAATCATCCTGTGGAGACAGTGATGAGGGACTTCCAGAGGCTGGGGGACAGACTGAAGAAGCACTCTGTTTCTTTAACCTTTTCTGAGGTCCTTCTAGTCTGGGGTGGGGAGAGTGGGATGGATAGAGTATGGGAGGTAGAGATCGAAGAGTTCAATAGGTGGTTGAAGGGGTGGTGTCAGGAACAAAAACACTTTATAGGGGACCGGGGGGGGGGGCTTGTGGGACAGAAGGTTCTTAGAAACACATAAGTTGACGGCAGATAAGGACTGCAAGGCCCATCCAGTCTGCCCAATTTTTCTACCTTATGAATGTGCCATAGGTCTTTACTCTGTCAATGGTTTATCTATTCATACTCATCTGTATTGCTGCCTTATGCCTATCCCATGCCTGTTGGAAGCCCTGCACTGTATTCATATCCACCATTTGCTGAGGTAGGCCGTTCCATGCATCCACCACCTTTTCTGTGAAAAAGAACTTCCTCACATTACCCCTTAATCGGCCTCCCTCTAATCTCATGCTGTGTCCTCTTGTCCTGCTATTTTTCTTATATTGAAACATGTTAGACTCTTTCACCTTGTTAATGCCCTTAAGATGTTTGAATGTTTCGATCATATCACCTCTCTCCCTCCTTTGCTCTAGAGTAAACATATTGAGCTCCGTTAATCTGTCCTCATATGTTTTCTGATGCAGTCCCTGCACCATTTTGGTTGCCCTTCTCTGGACTGCCTCCATTTTGTTAATGTCCTTGTGCAGACACGGCCTCCAGTACTGCACACAGTACTCCAGATAGGGCCTAACCAGTGTCTTGTAAAGAGGGATTATTACCTCCCTCTTATGACTTGTGATACCCCTACAAATACACCCCAACATCCCTCTAGCCTTACCTACTGCTTTAGTGGTCTGCTCGGATGATTTCAGGTCATCTGTGATGATGATGCCCAAGTCTCTTTCTTCCCTTTTGATTGCCAGCAACTCCCCTCCCAACCTATAGGTGGCTTCAGGGTTTTTCTTCCCTATGTGCATGATCTTGCACTTCTTTGCGTTAAACCCCTGTTGCCACTCTTCCAACCATTTTGCCAGTTTATCCAGATCTCTTCTCATTCTGCCCACCCCATCTGGATCATCTTGTTGTAGATCTTGGTGCCATCTGCAAACAGACAAACCTTACCTTCCAGTCCCTCTGCAATGTCACTGATGAAGATATTGAAGAGGACTGGCCCCAGGATTGATCCATGAGGTATCCCACTTTTGACTGGCATCTCTTCTGACTATATACCGTTTACCACCACTCTCTGTTTTCTGCCCGTCAACCAGTTTGCCACCTAGCTGACCAACTTCTGACCCACCCCGAGTCTACCCAACTTATTGATCAATCTTCCACGTGGAACAGTATCGAAAACTTTGCTGAAGTCAAGGTAGGCGACATCAACTGCACCCCGTTGGTCCACCACTCTGGTTACCCAGTCAAAGAAATGTATGAGATTAGTTTGACAGGACCTTTCTGTTGTAACCCCATGCTATCTTGGATCGTGTGCTCCTATGGATTCCAGGTGTTGCACTATCCTTTCCTTAAGGAGTACCTCCATAATCTTGCCCACTACTGAGGTAAGATTGACGGGTCTGTAGTTCCCTGCCTCCTCCCTGCTACCACTCTTGTGGAGTGGGATCACATGAGCCCTTCTCCAGTCTTCTGGGACCTCTCCTGTGCTGAGACTCACTAAACAGTTCTGATAATGGCTCTGCTAGTTCCACCCTTAGCTCCTTTAGTACCCTGGGATGTATCCATCAGGTCGTATTGTCTTGTCCACCCTGAGCTTAGCGAGCTCTTGCAGGACCCTTTCTTTTGTGAAGAAACTTGTGTACACCTCCCTCCCTCTCCCCCCGTGTCCATGGTGCTGAGCTGTGGGCACTGTGCTACCTTCTCCTCACTAAATACTGAGCAGAAGTATCTATTTAGGATAGATGCCTTTCCCTGGTCCTCCTCCTCCATACACTCCCACTTATCTCCTTTGATATTAGCAATACCCCCTCTGGACTTTCTTCTTTCACTAATGTATCTATAGAAAGTCTTGTTCCTTTCTTTTACTGTTCGTGCTAGTGTTTCCTCGGTTTGTGCCTTTGCCTGCCTCACTGCCTTCCCTGCTTCCCTTAGGGAAGTTTAGTATGTCTCCCTACCTTCGTCCTGCTGCATTCCCTTATATTTCCTGAAGGCCAACCTTTTGGCTCTGACCTTTTCTGCTACTGGAGCGTCTGGAGTCAATCTGTGGACTGTCTTGTACAGTG
The DNA here is from genome assembly GCA_016271365.2 of Neoceratodus forsteri. Lineage (NCBI taxonomy): Eukaryota > Metazoa > Chordata > Ceratodontiformes > Ceratodontidae > Neoceratodus > Neoceratodus forsteri. The sequence goes on along the minus strand of CM028136.1, from coordinate 939,009,107 downwards.
CTCAGATGGTTTTCATCTTTTCTATCCGGGAGAACGCAGAGAGTGGTGTTGGGGAATTTTTCCTCCAATTCTTTCCCTCTGCAATGTGGTGTCCCCCAGGGTTCGGTGCTTTCCCCCATGTTGTTCGCAGTGTATATGCTGCCCCTCGGAGACATTGTAAGAAGGTATGGGCTGAGGTTTCACTGCTATGCTGATGATACCCAGCTCTACCTTTCTTTTGCCCCGACCAGGTTAGTGCTCTCTCGCTGAAATCCAGGACTGGATGAATCTGAGCTGGTTAAAGCTGAACGCCGCTAAGACTGAGGTTTTGGTCGTGGACCCGGGTCATGGGTCAGGGGGGTTGGGGTCCAATCAGCCCTCTGGCATATTTCTGGGGGATCTGATCCCTACCTCTGAATGGGTGTGTAACCTTGGAGTGGTACTTGATGACGGGCTGACTCTTCTTCATCAGGTGTCAGCAGTCGTCAAGTCTGCATTCTATCATCTTAGGAACATCGCCAGGGTGAAACACCTTGTTCCGGCCAGCGATTTACCCGTGTTGGTCCATGCCTTTGTGACATCTCACCTTGACTACTGCAATTCCCTTTACTTGGGGCTTCCTGGGGTTGATATCCGCTGCTTGCAGCTAGTGCAGAACGCTGCAGCAAGATTAATGACAGGGGTGACTAGAAGGACACATATTACCCCTGTGCTGCGCGATCTGCACTGGCTGCCTATACAGTGGTGGATCACCCTTTAAAGTAGGTCTTTTGACCTTAAAGCCCTGCAGACTCGGTCCTGACTACTTAGAAAAACTGATCCTTACCACCGTCGCGACAGCTCCGTTCCTTGACGGCCGGTTGCTAGAGTTCGAGGGTTATATTGAAGTCTTCTGGGGCTAGGGCCTTTGGGTTATGGCCCCAACCTTCTGGAACTCTCTGCCTCGCCTGCTTAGAGAATGCACGACCGTGGAGGCCTTTAAGCAGGATTTTAAGACTCTGTTATGGAACAAGGCTTTTGTGGACTGATGTCGTTATTAACTGTTGTTTTTATATGTATATTTTGATTTTATGATTCATTTGTACAGCGCTTTGGCACTTGAAAGGCGCTAAATAAATAAAGTTTTATTATTATTATTACTGTTTTAGAGAACCAAAGTGGTTTCCTCCTTCTTTTGCTCTTGCTTTTCTCCCTAACACAATGGGATGTTGCTTCGAGAACTGCATCCTTAATGCTTGCCCACTTTGCCTGTACTCCCTCACCTGTATTTCTTCTTGCCAGGGCTAGCTTAACTCTGTTGGCCATCATATCAAAGTCAGCTCCTCTGAAGTCCCATATTTTTGCCTTGGAATGGGATGATTTAGTTCTAGTGGCCAAATTGAACCATACCACGTCATGGTCACTGGCCCCCAGGTGACCTTCTACCTGGAGATCTGTGATCCTTTCCCCATTAGTCAGTACTACATCTAAGATAGCCCTGTCTCTTGTGGGTTGTTGTACCAGTTGTTTGAGGCCCTTCCCCTGCAGGGAATCCACTATGTGTCTAGTTCTGGTGGATGTTTCTGCTGGTATTGACCAATCTGTATCTGGCATGTTGAAGTCTCCCATTATCAGAACCTCCCCTTTAGCAGTCATGTTTTGTATGTCTTCTAACAGTAATGTGTCTATGTCCTCCCCTGGAAGCCTGTAGAACAACCCCAGTTCTTATGGTTGTCCCATTTCCTGTTTCCAGGGTGACCCACAGTTGTTCTGGCTCCTTATGTGTATTCTGAATTTCTGTAGCTTTGATATTCTCATTGACATAAAGGGCCACTCCCCCCCCCCTTGCACCTCGCCTCTACTGAACAGTACATAGCCGGGTACTGAAGTCTCCCAAGTGTGGTTACTGGTGAACCATGTCTTGATAATGGCTACTATGTCCAGTTTAGCCTCTGTCATTGTAGCCTACAGTTCTGGGATCTTGTTTCCCAGACTGCAGGCATTTGTGTACATGATTTTCCATTGGCCAGATTTCGGTGCGTTAGTTGTTGGGCAAGGTCTGGCGTTTCCCCTGCGTGTTATATGGGGAGCCAGAACTTTTTCCTTATCTGGCGACGCAAATGAATCACAAACATGCTGAACTCCTGTTTGATCACTAACTGAGGAGGGAAGGGTGTTCTTCCCGTTCAATGTATTGGGTGTTGCACCCCTCACTCCCCATTTGCTAGTTTAAATATTCTGCAAAAACGTCAAGCTTCTGCCCCAATGCACTGACTCCCTCCTTAGTTAGATGCAGTCCATCAAATTTAAAGAACCTTCGCTCCAAAAACAGTTGCCAGTTACCTACAAATTTGTGTCCTTTTTCCTGGCATCAGCCCTTCAGCCACATGTTTAGCTCCCCTATCTCCCCTTTTGTCCATCTGTCCCCCTCTCCCAGATCGGCAGGATCTCAGAGGAGATGCGGGACAAAATGGATGACAGTTTGTTTCCCAGCCTGGTCAGGTGTTCCCTGGTCTCCATAACTGAGCAGCTGGCTAGATTGTTAGTCCCGATGTGTACCAGAACGTCAATGTTTTCTCCTGCTTCCTGCACGATTTTAACAATGTAGTCAGTGTCTCTCCAAGCTGATGTATCTGGGAGATATCTGATCATTACCCTCGGCTGAAGGTAGGTATTAACTCCCCAAATCATGGAGTCTCCTATGATGAAGTGTTCTGGATTTCCTTTCCTTTTTTTTTTTTTTTGTTTTGGTCCCTGTTTTGGGTGAGTTCTGTAGTGCTAGCTTCTATGCAGCAGTGTCCTGCTCTGCAGTGTGCTCTGCCCCTTTGTTTGATTTCGGAGACGGAGGCAGATACCTGTTTGTAGTTTTTATATGGTTTGTGGTGGTGATACTCTGGAGAACACTGAGTGATAGGGCACCCGACTTGCCCCTCCTAACCACCTGCCAACCTCCTGGACCAACTACCCTCTGCGGTCGAGGTGCTTCAGTTGGATGTTGGGGAAATGGCAGGCGGTTCTTAAAATATATTTCCTCCCGAATATGCGATTTGAGGCGTGTAATCTCTGCCCATGCTGCCTGGAGCTGAGCCCTTAGATCTCCAATGATCCAGCATGTAGGACAGCATCCTAAATCTTGTATAACTGCCCTTTGAAAAGTTTCCCGTAGTACCTGCAGTTAATAATATCCATTTCAGTTGAGCTGCTGAGTTTATAACCTGGTCCAAGTAATTAGAAGGAGGAAAATGAAAGCAAAAGGTTTTTCTTTTGTTTGCTTTTTTCTTTTTTTTCCAAAGGTGATGGCCTTAACTGGACAAGAGAGGGGACTAGCGTGTTAGGTCAGAAGTTCGACGTCTACATTGGTAGACAGTTAAAGTAGCTGTGGGGGAGGCTGTGGCTGGGGATTCCACTGTAGAGGGAGTGTGACAGGGTTGGGTAAGACCCTGTCCCATTTGTTATACAGAGGGAGTTAAAAGCAAGGATCTATTTTTCTGTCCTCTCCTATTGTGTCACTTGTCTATCTCTTGTCTGTCTGCTTGCGTGATCACATTTTCCTTGTGGAACCTCAGAAATGGCCACTCTGATGGTCCCACGATTCACCTGTTATCTCCTTTCCTTTACTTGCTCTTTTTGTTCTTTCTCTCTCTCCCCTTGCTTCTCTGCGGTTAAAACCTATGTGTGAATCTTTATGTAAAACGGAGACCCCTTGGTCTGCAAATGTACACAGTTATAAAATTACTGAAATTAATTTCACAAAGCTGTTTGGAGTTTGTTAGAAAAGATAGCAAGCTGGAACACAGGGGTTGACCTTGGGAAACCTTTTGACCTTCCACATCTGATTTTAATCAACTTGGTGAATCTCTTTAACGAGAACAAGATGCAGAATTTAAAACTGCCAAGTGAAAACATCTTATAAAAGAGAGAAATGTCTGTTTACACAGAGAGAGACTCAGACTGAGAGATACCCTCAGATGAAGGACTTAGTTTTGTTTGAACTGCCTGTATAAGAGCTATCCTGAACAGTTTAAGTTTATTTTATTGTTATTGATAATAATAAAATGCTAGTTGTGAATATTATGACTTCTCCTGGTTTGCCTATGGTTGCTAACCTATGCCTCAATCACAGGGAGGAACAGTGGGGAATTTACAAAGGACTCCCACGGGGATGGTGGTAAGGTGTTTGGGGAATAACAGATGGGAGGACCAAGTCCAGGGGACAGGGCAGGGTGGGCACAATAGACATGAAAGGAAAGGGAAACACAAGACATCAAGGTTATTAGAGAACAGTGATGGGGGGAGGGCATGTAAGAACCAAGAGAGGTGCGGGAGCATGTTGGAGGGTGATATGCCTCAATGGCAGGAATCCAGGTAATAAGTTTAGTGAGCTCCAGGCTTTGGTGACAGACTCTGGACTGGATCTAGTGGCTGTTAAAGAAACCTGGGCAAGTGTGAACAACAACTGAGACACAGCAATCCCAGGCTACACCTTATACAGGCTTGACAGAGAGATAGACAGAGGTGAAGAGGTGGCCATCTACATCACAGCAGGGATGGCAGCAGTAGAAGCTGCTACCATTTGGGGGATGGGGGAGGTAGAATCACTGTGGGTTCAGCTCACAGATTTGCCTCGCAAGAAGACTCACATGGGGATGGTTTACAGGCTACCGCAGCAGGGAGGAAAGAGTGATGAGGCGGGGTTGTAAAGGAGGAGGTTGTAATAGTAGGAGATTTCAACCTGCCAGACATCGACTGTGACATCCCAGTGGCCAAGAGCACCAGAAGCCAGGCCCTGCCTGATGTCTTGTAGGACTGCACGTTGATACAACAGGTCAGGGACCCCACTAGACAGTCAGCCATTCTTGATGTGGTACTCACCAACTAGGAAATAGTGGGCAGAATATGGACTGGGGAACCAGTGGGGTCCAGCTACTACTATACTATATGGTTAAAGGTGGTCCTGAACACCTGTAAATTCTCATCTAAGGCTAATGTGGTAGACTTCAGGAGGGCAGACTTCAAACATATGAGGAAAACTGTGCTGGACAGGTTAGCAAGGGTAGGCAGCATCACAGGAGTGGATGAAAGATGGAGGGTTATAAAAGGGGCCATTCTCGGGCAACAAAAACGAGAACAATTATCAAGAGAAACAAGTATAAGAGAGCTAAAAAGAGGGCCTTCATCAGGTACAAAGAAGAGGAGAGAGATGAAGAATGGGACACATACTAGGAGAAAACTGGAGAGGCCAAGAAGGCAGTCAGGATCGCAAAGACAGACACAGATCTGCATATTGCAGAGGGGGGTCAAGGGAAGGGAAAATAGTTATTTAGATATATAAGGAAAAACAGGAGGGGAAATTGTCAGGCTAATGGAAGGGGCAGGGTAATAGAGGATGGGCAGAAAGAAAAAATTACTCACCTTAGTAATTGCTTTTCTTCTCATGGAGTCTTGCTATATTATGACAATTAGCAGTTAGCCACAGCACTTGAACTGCCCCGGAGAGGAAGGAGTTAACTCCAGGCTGACTGGAGTTCAAGCGCCGCTTTGCTAAAAAGCTCTATCTGGCTAGTTTCAAACTGAAACTGTCAGATCTTTACTGAAGCCAACACTCAAGCAAAAGTCTGTGTGGAAAACCCTATACTAGCCAAATGGCTACCTACTAGTAGAATAACAATAACAGAAACAACAACAACAATAATATCACCCCTAACAAGACTATTAGGCCCCCCTCCCAAAAAGACAGAAGTCCAGGAGGGGGCCAAACATACAACCAAAACAGAAATACCTAGTTTTCCTAATCCTAAAGAAAGGGAAAAGGGAAGAGGAGCTATAACGGCATGACACAGTGCTTGCACTAATTTGCCAACCCTTACCCAAGTAGAAGTTCTGAGAGGGCAGGTTGGGGGTGGTCATAATATAACAGACTCCATGAGAAGAAAAGCAATTACTAAGGTGAGTAATTTTTCTTCAAACACCATGATCTTGCTATATTATGACAATAGTAGATTACACAGCAGTACCTCCATGGAGGAGGCCAGAACTCACTTAGGAAATAGGCTCTGAAGCACGGCTTGTGCCAAACCGAGCATCTCTCCTGGACTGGACATCCAGGAGTAATGCTTGTAAAGGTGTGAACTGTTTTCCAGGTAGCAGCTTGACAGATTTCCAGAATGGGAATATCTCTAGCAACCGCTAGAGATGCAGCTATACCCTAGTGGAATGGGCCCTCAGTCCTGAGGGGTTCTCTACCTAGTTTTGTTAGCAAAATTGGATACAAGAGACAATCCACCTGGTAACTGTCCTCTTAGTGGCAGGTTTCCTTTGCCAACCTCGCCATAGGTAAGGAAGAGTTGGAGGATTCAGACCTGTGACCCTTTGTGCGTCCAAAGAGTAGCTAAAGCTCTTTTGACGTCAAACTGTGCAATCTCCTCTCACCCGAGGAAGAATGCCCAGTGAAAATACTGGAAGGAGATGGATTGGTTAAGATGGAAATCTGAAACCACTTTGGGTAAAACTTTCTGTTAGTCCTGAGGACTACCATCTCTGTGAAAAGAAATAAAATCCTTTTCCACTGACAGGGGCTTGTAACTCACTTGTCGTCCTGGCAGAAGTGATGGCCACTAGGAAAACAGTTTTCCAAGTTAGGAACTTAAGGTCTGCTGAAGACAGAGGTTCAAGGGGTTGCATTAACTGAGCAATGCAAACATTAAGGTCCCAGGCAGGGCTGGGTCCTGAAAAGGAGAGTTAGTGTGAGTAACCCCTTAAAACTTGAAAACACAGGGTGAGAAGAAAGGGAGGCAGGCTTTCCTGCTGATATAAAAGCAGAGACAGCTGCCAGATGAACCTTTAGGTAGCTGGCCTGAGGGCTAAGGAATTAAGATGGACCAAGTAGTCCAGCAAATGGGCAAATCAGCAGATTCTGGGACAATTTGCTTCCCAGAACACCAGATGGAGAACCTCTTCCATTTGGAATTATAAGTGGCCTAGTGGAAGGCTTCCTGAGAGGCCTTTAAAATATCAAGGACACCTTGAGAAAAGGTAAATCAGCAAATTCTAACTCCTCAAGAGCCAAGCCTTGAGGTGGAGGGATTTGAGGTCCGGATACCAAACTCTCCCCTGGGCACAAGTCAGCAGGTTGTGGACCCTGGGAAGGTCCAGGGGAGGGTGGACTGTCAGGGACAGAAGTAGTGGGTACCAGGGTTGCCTGGCCCAGTCTGGTGCAATCAGAATCACTTTGCAGGGCTGGGATCTGATTTTACTAACACCCTGAAGAGAAGGGAAGGGAAGGCATACAGGAACTTCCTTCCCAATCCAACAAAAAGGCGTCCAGGGGACTGAGCCCATTACTGGAGGCCTGCAACAGAACAGAGGAAGTTGGTGGTTGTCTGGGGCTGCGAAAAGATCTATCTGAGGAGTGCCCCATCTGGCAAGACAGCCCCAGCACTAGGGATTCAAAGACCATTCGTGATGACCCTGAGAAATCCTGCTGAGGGCATCCGCAGGACATTGTCCTTCCTGGAAGGTGAACTGCTACTGGGAGGTGTTGGGAGTAAATAGAGACCACAACTTCATTGCTTGATTGCACAAGGCTGATGACCGAGTGCCCCCTGCTTGTTGATGTACCACATTGTTGTGGTATTGTCTGTCTGACCTGAACTACTTTGTTCTGGACAGATGCTGAAAAACCTGAAGAGCTAAAAAGACAGCTCTGAGTTCCAATAGGTTGATGTGGAGCAGAGATTCCTGGGGACCACACTCCTGAGTGGAAAGGTTGCCCAAGTCCGCAACCCAGCAAGGAGGCATCCGTGGTGAGGGTGAGGGAATGAGAAATGGGAATGAAGGGGACCCTTGTCTTAGATTGCTCTGATCCTGCCACCACTGAAGAGCTAGAATCAGAGTTGGGGTCACTGGGACCAATTTGGTGAGAGAGTCCTCTTTGGGACCAATAGGCCCTCAAATGAAACTGAATGTCTCATCTGGAATCTTGCTCCTTGCACTACAGCTGGAGGCAGCCATGTGCCCTAGAAGTTGCAGAAAGTGCCTTGCTGGTCGAGAGACCCGGGGTGAAAAGAGGATGCCAGGGCAATCCAGCTTCTCTACCCTTTCCGGGGGAGAAATGCCTGGCCAACTTTGTGTCCAATTCCGCACCTATGAAAGTTAGTACCTGAACTGGTTCTAGAACTGACTTTGGTAAATTCAGCAGGAATCCCAGGAAGTGAGAAGCTGCTGGGTGACTTGCAAGTGGGATTTACCTGATCTGGGGACTGACCCAATGAGCCAGTCGTCCAGGTAGGAAACACAGCAACCCCTTGCCTTCTTAAATGAGCCACTACCACAGCTAGACATTTGTAGAATACCCCGGAGCAGAGGTAAGACCGAAGGGCATTGCTCTGAACTGGTAGTGACCTGAGGGCAGATCGAACCTGAGGTATTTTCGTGAGAAGGCCTGATCAGGACATGAAAATAGGCATCCTTGAGGTCCAGGGAGGCTAGCCAGTCCCCTGGCCTGAGGGAGAACCAAATCATTGCCAGAGTTAACATTTTGAACTTTGGTTTCAAAAGATGCTTGTTCAGGTACCTTAAGTCTAGAATGGGCCGCCATTCTCCTGTCTTTTGGGATAAGAAAGTATCTGAGTACAGCCCTTGCCCTGGTGACAAGGAGGAACCCTTCCACTGCTTTGCAGTCTAGGAGGGAAGAGACCTCTGCTTCCAAAGCAAGGGCCTCTAAAGGCTTGCAGGTGGAAAATGTCTGGTTCTCATCTTTGAAACTGTTTGAAGCTGAGAACCAGACCCTGGCTTACTACCTCCAGAACCCATTTGTCCGAGTTAGGGACACCCAGTTCTGGCTGAAATAAGCCAACCTGCCTCCAACTGGTACAGGAGAATCGGCCCTGGGCACCCATCAGGGTGCCTGCTTGTGCGTAGCCTTAGGCTGAGGGGTGGGGCGGTTTACCTGCGCCCGCCTACCTCTGAAAAAACCCTCTGTGCAAAAGCAGAGGAGGCTTGGGATTGATAAAAGGCCTGTGGAAAGGCCTGCCCCTACCTCTGGGTGTGCCTCTGTGGAGTGGCATGCCGCTCCTTGGCCTGGGCACTTTGTAGGTAGTTCTGTATTCATCCATCTTTTCATATAATTTTCCGTTTGCTCTCCAAACAGAAATTTCCCACCACAGGAAAATCCATAGCCTTTGACTGAGTATCTGTGACAGATTAGTGCACCTGAGCCATGCCAACCTACGGAAAGCTACAAAAGTGGCCATGACCCTAGAGAAAACATCATTAACGCTCTACAGCAGTATGAAATTGAACTTTAGAGGCTTCAATGCCATCAGCAGCCACCTGTTCCAATTCACTAGCCAGCTGGCCATGGGCCTGCTTGGCTAACTGCAACACTGTATCCCATCTAGATTTCTGATATCTAGCCAAATAAACCATATAATTTGCCTGCCTGAGTCCCAAAGAAGCTGCCATATACTGTTTTTCACCATGGCATCAATCTTCCTGGAATCCTTATCAGGAGGATGTAGGCCAGGGGGATATTAGCCTGTCACAGGCTGCAGCTTGTACCACACCTACATGACTACACTGCTCAGTGAGGAAGTCTGTATCAGGGCCTGATAAAGTATACCTTCTGTCCATTTTTATCTACAGGAGGGACAGAATGAGGATTTTTAAAATTTTTGTTGTTTGCTTCCTAAATGACTTATGCAAAGGAATAGACAACCTCCTAGACTCTGGATATCCATCATCTCAACATAATCAGGCTCCTCTTGCTCATCCACAGCCTCTTCCAAGGAAGCTGGAGTTTCTGCAACCTTTTTGTAAAACATAAAATGAGAAGGGACTCAGACAGCATAGGGAGATTCTAATGGTCTGTCTGGAGAAATGTCCGGTTCAATGGCACGTCAGACCCTCCAACCACATACATAATGATCAAAATCTTCCTCCCCTCCTGTGGTTCATAAAATTCCTCAACTTCATACTCTTGAACCACTGAACCGAACGAACCAACCTTTGCCAGCTGTTGGTGGTCTGCCGGTCCCTGAGACAGTGACTGGACAATCTGTATGGCTTTAGCTATCTCTCTGCAGCAGTTGGAGAGGCAATCTTGCACCCAGACCTGCTGATTTCTTAGATTTTTTACTGGGACTGGTTCCTCAGAACCAGCCTTCCTTTGCCCGAGGAAGTCTCGCCCTGGTCAGAGGGCACTCCTCTGGTCCAGTGGGTGCTGGACCGGGCTGGCCATCGGGTCAGCGGACTTTTGGCCTCTCATTCCCTGAGCAGCCCAATCTTTTCTCCAGGGTGGCTGCAGAATTCTTACACACCTGGCAGTCTGACAGGAGGTGGTCAGCCCAGACAATAAACACATGTGGTGTGTGGGTCAGCCTTGGCAAAAGCTTCCCCACAAACATCACAGTGTTGAAACCCAGTGGGCCCGGTTTTTCTTTTGGGTTTCTCAGACATAATGCCAGCCTATCCAAAAACTTGCCCTTTTTATGGCAGTGCCAGGCAAGACACCCTTATCGGTTCCTAACGTGTCACTGGTATTTGAAAAACAATTTAAGAGATAGGTTTTTTTAGAACCGATAAGAACTGGAACCGCACTCTAAAAGCCCAAGCTATTATTTAAAATTGTTTTTTTAGAAACCGATCGGTTCAAAACCGAACTGATAATTAATTTCCACACAGACTTTAAAATCCTGTACTTACGGTTTACCAGATAGAGCTCTGAACCAAAATCGGTAAAATAAATACTTATTGCGGTTAAAATGAACCGAAAACACTACGTTTGAACAGAAATGAACAGACTGAAGGAGCAGATCTCCGGAACGACTGTTCAGTGAAGCAGAGTAAAGAATCTGACAGTTTCAGTTTGAAACTAGCCAGATAGAGCTTTCAGCAAAGCGCTCACGCTTGGAACTCCAGTCAGCCTGGAGTTAACTCCTTCCTCTCCGGGGCAGTTCAAGTGCTGTGGCTAACTGCTAATTGTCATAATATAGCAAGACTTCAAGGTGTTTGAAGCAACTGTGCTTAACAAATACTTCTGCTTAGTATTTACTAGGGAATACAGTGGGCACTTGCTGAAGAATGGCGTAAATGCAGCTGATGGGGTCCCGAAAATGAAACTGCAGAAATTTACTGGCTAAAAAGTTGAAAAGGGACTTGCAGCCCTAAAGGTAAATAGCAGCACTAAAGGTAAACAAGGCCCTGGGACTAGATAGGATACATCCGAGGGTGCTAAGAGAACTGGCATCTGTGTTAGCCGAATCCCTGGCAGGCTGTTCAACAGTTTTATACAGCAAGGGGTGGTTCCCAGAGACTGGAGGATGGTGGGCATGGTTCTGCTTCACAAAGCAGGAGACAAGGAGCAGCCGGGAAATTACAGATGTGTCAGCCTTACATCTGTGGTAGGGAAACTAATGGAGACAGTAGTCGAAGATTTAGTGGAATACCTGAAGAAAAATGGACTTTAGGATACTAAGTAGCATGGATTCGAGACAGGATGGGCTTGGCAGACCAACCTGATAGTACTTTTTTACTGGGTAACCATGGTCATTGATGAAGGCCATGTTGTAGAGTTACCCGATTTCAACTTCAGCAAGATATTTGACCTGGTACCAAATCAAAGGCTGCAGAAGAAGTTGGGGGCTCTGAGAACAGCTAAGGAAATGGTAAGGTGGGCAAGGAGTTGGTTGGAGGGGAGGCAGCAGAGAGATGTGGTGAATGGGGGCAGATCAGAGTAAAGAGAGGTCATTGTGACGTTTGGCCAGTTGGTTATGATTATTATATGATACTGGTATTAAAAATAAATGATCAGTGTATGAAATGTCAGTGTGTGAGATTTGGCCCTTTTAAATTACAAGGTGTCAGTAGCTGATATCACAGGACATATTACACTGACCAGGAGATCTCTGTAATATAATTAACTTCCTTGAGAAATTGCATTTTATGGCCTTTTTATGACCTCATGTTTTTGAAGTTGGAAACTAAATATATATTTTATTACATCAGGAAAGATCGTCATTTAGCGGATTCCTGTTGGCTATATCACACCTGGGTTATGGACTGCAGGGTTGTAAACCTCAAAGGAACTGGTTGATCAAAGACTCAATTTGGGAAATGGGTTTTTGCTAATGTTCACATTATTTGAAATACCTCCAGGTAGGAAAACCATGTTTGTAATTTTATATTCTAAAAGGAGGAGCTAAATGACTCACAGAAGGGGTGTGGAGACACAGAGTTTAAACTGATACTTGTGTATGAAATGTAGGATATATCATCTTGGGACTCTACAGAGACACAGCTCTCTGATCTAACTTTAAAATGCACTTCCAAAGGTAATAGGTTTCATAGGTAATACAGAGCATTATTGTAGACTGAGGTCCCTTATAGCTCACAAAAATCAATAGTATCCCAAGATATTAACTGTACTATAGTGAATATCTAGTTTGGACTTGAAGGCTAACATGCTGCCACTTGCCACTACCTCTAGGGGGAGTTCATTCCACATATTGGTTGCTCTGACTGAGAACCAATGTTCCCTTTTTATTGATTTAAATCTTTCTCCTTCAAGCTGCAAGGGGTGTAATCTAGTACCATAGTGGATATTTCTATACTCCAAGCCCTAGATTTCCCACAATTGTACATCAGTAGTAGCCCTGTAAATTAAACATACGTCCCCACTCAATCGTCTGTATTCCAGGGAAAACAAGCCCAGGGTATTAAGTCTTGTTTGGTAATCTAGCCCGTTAACCTCTTTGTTCACGTGGGTTGCCCTTCTCTGAAGACGCTCAATGGTCTTTATTTCTCCTATGCCACCTGGGGACCAGAACTGGGCACAGTACTCCAATTGTGGTTGCACCAAGGATGTATAGAGGGGCAATAGCACATACTTCTTTTTGCACTTTATATGTTTATTTATACAGTGCAAAATGCTACTAGATTTCTTAATAGCTTGGTTGCACTGTGACTTGAAACTAAGATCATTCCTTATACGGATACCCAAGTCTCTTTCGTCATCCACCTTATTGAGTATCAGCCCACCTAATGAGTAGTTCGTCCATTTGTTCTTCATCCCAAAGTGCATGACACTGCACTTATCAATATTTAAGGTCAATTCTTTGTCGTATGCCCAGTTTTCCTAAAGCTGTTTGGAGGTTGCCAACTTCCTCTTGACTGTCCACTATGTGACCAACTCTGGCACCATCAGCAAATTTGGAAACCCAAACTCCTGTGGCAGTGTTCATTGAAGAAATGTAAATATTAAATAGGCAGGGCCCCAACACGGAACTCTGCGGCATGCCACTGGTCACATTTGCCCAACCTGAGCATGACCCTTTTAAACTAACTCCCTGTTTTCTATCAGTGAGCCAGGCTTCTAACCATCTGGATAATTTGCCCTCTAAACCAAGTTCTAATATGGCATCGATAAGCTCACCATGTGGGACTTTGTCAAATACCTGCGAAAAACCCAGAAAAATGACATCAACTGAATGCATGCCATCCAAGGCTTTACTGACCTTACCATAAAACTCTAGTAGGTTGGTCTGGCAAGACCTGCCCTGGGCAAATTCATGCTGGGTACAATCAATGTTATTATTTGAGGTAAGATAGTTGATTATTTAATCCTTAATAATACCTTCCAGGATCTTGCCATGGACTGCTGTCAAACTAATTGGCATGTAATTTTCCACCTCATGCCTAGAGCCTTTTTTATGAATGGGTACTATATCCACCTGTCTCCAAGCCTCCAGAACTAGCCCTTCATCCAGTGATTTTTGATAAATAGCTGTTATGAGACCAACCAAAAACACTGCCAGCTCCTTGGTAACTCTGGGATGCAAGCCATCGGGTCCCTATGATTTATTCTAATCTAAGTTCTGAAGTCTTTTAAGGACATCCTCCCTATTTATTCTAAGGCCTTTATTTGGTGCCTGTGCAAGGTGGTCTTTATTAGTATAGGTCTTAATGTTAAAGACAAATACAAAGAAACGATTATATTGTTCAACCATTTGAGAATACTTTGTCACCATATTACCATCAGGACCTTTGAGGGGTCCTATAGATTTGCTTTCACTCCTTCTATTATTAATATAACATGATTTCTAGTTGTCCTGGACCTTACGTGCAAGCATGAGCGCCTGTTTCTGTTTAGTATTTTTTGTGATTTATTTGGACTGCTTGAGCAGCTTTTTATATCTGTCCCAGCATTTATTACTGCCACATTTCTTAGCCTTTATAAATGCTTTATTTTTCTTCTTGATTGACTTTCACACAAGTGGTGTCATCCATTGTGGCAGGATTTTTTTTTGACCCTTCATATTTGTGTGTTAATGGAGTAAATGTTTGAACTAGGGACACCACAATATTTATCAGAAGGTCCCACATATGATGTAGTGGCTGATCTTCATATTCCTTTGCCCAGTCCCACACGGCCAATTCCCATCTCATACTGTAAAAATCAGCTTTATTATAGTTACATACTATAGTGCTCCCTTTTTGGTTACCTAGCCCCTCTTTATAGCAAAAACTTATCATGGAGTGATCGCTAGATCCTAGAGGGGACAGGACTCTACAATCTTAGATACTCTCAGCTAAGTTACTCAGGACCAAGTCTAGGATATGATTGCCCCTAGTGTTAGCTGTAACATACTGATTCATGCCAGCTAAGATAAAAGCTTCCAAGTATCTTAATTCTGTGATCATTTCAGCTCTTAATCTATTCCAGTTAATCCCGGGGAGGTTTCAGTCACCTAGGACTGTACTGTTATCCATAGCAGATATTTTATTTATAAAATCCGACAGATGTAAGCCATCCTGTTGTGTACTGGATGGAGGTCTGTATATCAGGCCTAAGTTTATACTGGCGCCGTGGGGGAAAGATCTTAACCCACGATGTTTCAGTGCTATACCATTGTTTAGTGTCCACAGACTCTGATACAATGTTCTCGGCAACATAAAGGGCCACCCCACCACCTTTTTTTTTAAGTTTCTATCATTATGATAAAGGGTATAACCCGGTATTTATTTATCCCATGGATCATCCTTTCCCCACCACGCCTCAGTAATAGCACAAATCTTTTTTTTTTACTCCCCTCCTCCTCGCGAACCCCTTCTCTTGAGGAGACACTCTCGGCCTTTTTCAGCCACAGCTCACCTACAGGTGGCCAGTGCAGTCCATCCCCAGCGGAGCCGTGGTTTATCCCCAGGCGAGAGTGGGGTGAGAGCCCATACCCCACCAGGCGTCTGTCTTTAGTGGGATGCTGTCTCTGGGCAGGTAGGGGCATTGAGGTCCGAGGGCCTGGTGCTCCGTCACCAGGAGGCATGAGGTGTTTCGGTGTTCTCGCGATATGCCATTTCCCCTAGCGTCAAGGCGCTAAGCGCGATGTCAACACATAATCGCTGTAGCTATCGGTCTTGTTATACACTCGGGTCTCCACCGAGGTCAGACAAACCCGAGCTCTGATTCCCCCTCCCCGGAGGAAGGGCGAGCAGTCCCTGGGACGTTCAAGCCCTCTCCCCGGCCCGGACCTCAGCTTCTGGACTGGTTCCCGAACCCGGTCGCTAGGCCGCAAGCCGGAAATCCAACCGCTGCGCCGACGGGCCGGCTGTAATAGCACAAATCTATCTGTTAGAATTATTCATGATGTATTGGAGTTCATCAACATTATTATTAAGACTCCTGGCATTTATTGCAAGGAAATTTCAGGTTTCTAAGGCAGGGCTCCTGGTATTGTGTAGTTTTAATTTAGGGTTCCCCTCATCCCCCCCTTGTCTGAAGTTTAAACCGCTTTCAATAGCTTGACGTAATCTATGTGCAAAAATTTGTTTCCCCTGCCTATTTAGGTGTAGTCCATCCTGTGCATACAGCTTCTGATTCCTAAACGTATCCCCATGTTCCAGGTATGTGTATCCTTCCCTATGGCACCATCTTTTCAACCACCCATTAAGGGCTTGTACCTCTACAGTTTTTTGCATATGTTACTCTAGGAACTGGCAAAACACCCACTATAATAAGATCACATCCATTTGATATTAAATCCCTCCCAACGTGCTCAAAATCTCTCTGGATGTCAGTAAATTTCCTTTTGCCTATATCATTAACCCCTGCGTGTTTTAAAGCCAATGGTTTTGTAGTGTGGTCCTGCAGGCCTGGGAGAAGTTGTTTAATGTTATTCATGCCGGCCCCAGGTAGTACACTAACTGTGGTATTTTGATTGCGATGTTTACATATTATATGGTCAGTGTATCGCAGCATAGAATCTCCTATGACTAGTACATCTCTGGGATTATTTGTGTCATCAGAATGTGTTTCCCCATTCCTAGAACTACCAGGATTATTGAAGTCCTGGACCATTTGCCGATTACAGATGGGTGGTGATGATTCCCCCTGGGCTATCTGGTTCCCTTCATGGCTAGTATCTAGAGTTAGTGCTTCAAATCTATTTGGTGTTAGAATATTTGATGACCCACCTATGTTTCTTTGGCCTTTTTCACTTTTGGTTTTAGTCACCCGGCACCAATCATCGTAAACCTCATTTTCCTTACATGTGAGTTTAGACACTTGTAATACCTTAGATAGCAAAAATCTAAATGTACTGTGGTAGGAGTTTTGCTTTGTAATTTTCCCTTGTTCTTTTATGTGATTGTGAGATCTTTGATATACTGTTCTGTGTTTACCTTTTTCATATTTTTATCATCTTTTAGTAAAGAATCTTTTCTTTGAAAGACTGTCTGGGTGTCTGTCAGTTCTTTTTGCATGTGACGTATCAGTGGTTAAGTCTGACAATTGTTCAACAGTTTGATGGTGTTACTGAGCTTGAGTAAAAAGGTAACAATATACCTAAGGTCTCTTATAAAATTAAAAGGGTTCATTTTAGAAAGCCTGGTTGGGTGCCCCTGAGTTGTACCCATAATCCCGAAGGGGTACATATCTGAGCCTGTTCATTGAGTATGCTAGCATAAGGTTCACAGTTTGAATACCCCCAGAACTTGAGACTAAAGGTGATTCGGACCCAAAAAGCAGACAGGAGAATTACCCTGTCTGTTACCTGTTCACACTATTGCGCTCTGAGGTTGGCACTGTGGGAGCAGAGGGCCTGACCTGCTAAATGCATTTGTGACAGTCATTAGTGGAGTACCACAAGGATCTGTTCTGGGCCAAGTCCTCTTCAATATGTTCAACAGCAACATAGGAGAGGGACTCCAGAGCAATTTGTGTATTTGCATATGACACTGAACTCTGTGATAAGGTTTATAACGTGGTGGGATAACGGAATTGCAGAGACCTGCACAGGCTGGAAAAGTCATCCAAAGTTTGACAGCTGAGATTAAATGCCAGAAAGTGCAAATGTATGAACTCAGAACAAAACCCTGAACAGAGTATTGAATGTGTGTGTGTGTGTGGGGGGCTAAGCTAGACACAACATCACAGAAAAGAGACCTAGGAGTCTTCATTAGTGACTCCTTTAAACAAAACAGACACTGTAACAAGGCCTTTAGCAAGGCTAAAATGGTGCTGGGGTGCATCAGGAGAGGGTTTCAAAGTAGAAGGCAGGAGGTACTGTTATCACCATAAAGGCTGCTGGTGAAGTCACACTTGGACTACTGCACCAAGTTCTAGAGTCCCCACATAAAACAGAACAGGGACAGGCTAGAGAAGGCACAGAGTAGGATGACCAGGATGGTACAGGGCCAGGAGGGCAGCTACTACGAGAATCGGTTCAAGGCAATGAACATGTATTCACTTGAAACCACAAGAGGAAGGGGGGATATGTTAGAGACCTTCAAGTTCCTGAAAGGAATTAACAAGGTGGACTATGACAAGATATTTACCAGGACCAGAGAAGACAGGACAAGGGGTCACAAGCGAAGGTTAACAAGAGGAAGTTTTAAAAAGGATCCGAGGAAGTAGTAATTTACAGAAAGGGTGGTTGAGCCATGGAATGGTCTGCCAGCAGAAGAGCTGGGTGCCAAAATCATAAATGGCTTTAAACACAGCTGGGATGGAGTCAAGGAGTTATTAGCTACTCAGCAGGAAGGTGGTGGGTGGAAACACAGATAACAAAAGGGGGCCAGCGTAAGTGAAAACCCACTGAGACAATAGATCCTTTTTTTTATGTATTTATTCATTTATTTATTGAAATTTCGGATAACATCTTTCAGAACATGCTCATTTCATAGGTTCCACGTCAGACAAGCAATACATACTGGGAAAGTATGAGACGGAGAACAAACAAAGCAAGGAATTATGCAACACATTACAAGAGTGTAGAACTAGAGACGTTCCAATACATATGGCATTGTACAATGTATGCCAAGGTGCGTAGTTGATTAAAACCTGGAATTCAAAGGGTCATATTAGAGGGGTGGAGTCTTATGAAATAACCCTTTACAGGAAAATGAGAACAGACTCAGCCTAATCTCTAATAATCAACAAGGTAAGGGACCGCATCAGTCCAGGAGCCTCATCAGAGATAAGAAGTTATGGGACAAAGCATTTTAAAGGGAGCTCAGGAGATATAACAGGGGGGAGGGGGAGGGGGAAAGAGTGAAAGGGATCAAGAGGAAATGTAAAGGAGAATGATTAATGACTTAGAACATTATTTACATGCCGAGAACAGTTATGCATAAGGTCAGGATTGCATAAGGTTAGAATAAGTGTTGATCATAAGAAGGAAGGTTATTGGATGCAGTCACAACTGGCATCAGCAACTAGCTGTTGCTTAAGTTTAACCTTGAAGGAACCCAAGGTGGATGTTGAAATGGTGTCACGGTGCAGCGAGTTCATCCATTGTGGGGCACGGTAGGCAAAGGGCCTTTGTCCCAGAGAGGTGTGACAATGGGGTGTATTAAAATCTGGCTAGTAGAGCTTCTGGTGCAACAACGGTTTGATAGTGGGGGTAATAAGCACTCCTGAGCATTTGTCTAACACTTTTTTTTGACAATAAACATGTTTGGTACACGAGTCTACCTTTGAATTGGAGCCAGTTAGCCTGAGCGTACATGTCGCAGGTACGGGAGAGATGGGATGAGCCGGTAAGGGGCCAGCATGTTTTGTTGAGTGCAACTATGATGCAGCGAAGAGTTGTTTCAGTAGCTGATCCATAGATTGGTAAGCCGTAATCAATAAGCGAGACAAAAGAGCTTTGAATGGCCAGGCTAAGAGCCTCTGGGGTCAAACATTGCTTATGCCTATAAAGTAGCCCAATGAGGGTGTTAGCAGCCTTAGCAATGTTATCAATGTCATAGGCATAGGACATCGTACTGTCAATAGTAATCCCCAGATATTTAAAGAGCTGAACTAGCTCCAGGGGAGAGCCCTCTTCGTTGGTGATAGAAAGAGGGTAAGTTATGTGCCTATTTGTGGTGTATATCCTGGTGTATGACAGGGTAATATGGGCAGATTGGATGGACCATTGATCTTTTTTTGCCATCATCGTGTGTTTCTATAGGACGGCCCGAGTTCTTGAACTCTCCTTGAGCTAGTGTCGCCAACACTGGATCCTAATCCACATAGTGACTGCCTCGTTTGGGGGGCAGAGCCCAACCCTCAGAGTGGAAGTCGTGAGGGATGTTGGAGTGGCACTAGACCGGGTAGGAGGGATGGTGGTTGACGGGCCAGAGCAGCATATATACCTGTAGAGAGAAGCTTCTGGGCGAGGAACCCCTTATTAACCATTAGTAATAATAAGGCCGTCCCTCTGGAACAAATGGACTGCTTTAAATACCTTGGAGTCACAACAGATAATACCCTGTCCACTAAGCATACTGAACTGGTAGTCAAGGTGGTTAACATCAGGCTGGGAATTCTATATAGACACCGACACTATCTTGCTCCCTTCTGCTGTTTGCCTCTCTGTTTCCAGTTCTGTCCCATCAATTATTGATTATGGTCTGGTAGTTTACGGTGTGGCCTCAGATACAGCCCTAAAAAGACTGGGCACGGAGCTCAACAACTCTTGTAGACTGGTCCTTGGAGCAGATAAATACACCCACACTTGTGCCCTGTATGAACATACGAATTGGCTCACCCTCAGAGACAGGGTCAAGTTACAAACCTGCCTTCAGGGAAAAAAAAGACCACCTTGGACTGGCTCCCCCTGTACACAACAAATCATACAGCCGGCTCAATCGCAATGTAACACTCGAAGTATGGCTAGAAGCATTTCAAGTGTCCCCTTTAGGAGGACCTCACTTGGCCAGCGCTCCTTTGATTACAGGGCTCCCCTCTGACTTAATGAGATCCCAGTTGATGTTTACAACTTGGATAATGTTCCTACCTTTAAACATACTCTGAAGCGTTCCCTTATCAACGCAAGACTCTGCAAATGCTAACCTGCTAATGGCACTTAATTCATGTAGTAATGACTTTCTAATTAGGGGGTATCAAGTCCTACAAACTCCACCCGATCAGTAAATTTAACCTCAGTTCTCCTATACGCCATTCCAGCATAAGTTTCTATGCTCCTCCCTCTGCCTGCACTTGCTCCAACAGTGCCTGACCCTTCCTCATTGACTCCCTTCCCTTCTTTCCACTTCACCCTCTCCTGTTCTTATTCCTCCTTTCTACTTCACTCTCTCCTGTCTTTATGTCCTTGGCTCCACCGCCCCACTCTATTCATGCCCCTACCTAGTATTATCCTCTCCCTCTCTCCTTCCCTCCATCCTCCCTTCCGCACTCCCTCCCCTCCTTCCTTCCTTTCACGATTCTCCAGCTGCCCCCCCAGCTCCTGTTTCTCCAGCCCCTCTACCCCACACAAACAGCTTTACCTGCCACTCAGTAGTAGTTAAACTACCCAGCTAGTGACAGTGCCTGGCCCATGGCAGCTACTCAGGTTTCTCCTATTGGTCTCTTATTGCAATTTCTGCTTATACTCAGTTCTGACTCTATAATGACTCAGCATGAAGGTACTCCTTTGTAGATCTCATGTATTTTGTATCTGTGGAATTGTAACTCTTATTTGGTGTAACTGTCTTACTCTGTCTCATGATGTGGAACCTTTGTAAATGAGCTCCCAGCTCATAGGCATTTTCCGATGCTGCAAATAAACAAATACAAATATTTGCATGAGTGGCAAGGTTTGAACTGTGGATTCAACCTGGCACCATTCCTGCGGCAATCTGCTTGCACATAAACAGCAGTGTACCTACAATTTGACCTTTTTCTGTAAATTATTTCTATTTTTCCTCTCTCTGCAGCTGCTCATACCTGTCTCAAGTCTCAAGTTTCAAAGAGGTTCAAAGTGCCACGATGTCTGAAGGCCAATTCAGTGGACACAAAGAAACCACAATCAAGCAGCAGTTTACATAGTGACTAATGACTATATAGCAGCCATTTTTAAAATTATTACAGAATTCGAACTGCCAATGTGCAGCTAATAAAGTAAAATCAATTTAGGCTTATGTGTTTTTAACTAGTTTAATAATCTTTCATACCGTACTTATTTTATCTATTTGTAATAACTGGGGAGTGTTTTCTCCCATTGAGAAACTGGGTTATAATTTGCCGTTATAACCCACAGGTTATAATGGCGAACACACACCGGGTTTCTATCACTGTGTGCATGCGCAAAACAGCTTCTCCTCGCTAAGTCTCCCCAGAAGTGCCGTCTATTTATTTATTTATTTAAGAATCAGTTTACAACCTTTGAGCCAGAGGCTCGTTTCCAAAGGTACTCCGTCACATAAAGACATACATTGTGTTTTGGTTACATAGCAAAGATTTGCAAAACAATAGGCGTTCAACAGGCGCCACATCACATTGTGGACAATTAAATACAAATTGGGTACAGGGTACATGTAATTGATAACAGGTGTTCCACAAGTTGGTATCAAGTGAGCATTCTGGTAAGGTAAACACTGAAACAGCTGGCACTGTGCCAGGTTAAACATAGGCAAGGTGTACAGGGAAGTGGTGGAGGGATGGTAGGGTGGAGAGCTGCCCGGGGCATTGTCAAGAGAAGCAGAGGTGGAGGCTATGTTCAGAGACAGGAGCAGTTCACAGTGCTGAAGGTGTGGTTCAGTGTGGTTTTGAACTTGGAGATGGTGATGGCATTGGTGATGGTGGCAGGGAGAGAGTTAAACCAGGTTGGGGCTCTATGTAGAAGGACCTCTGGCCACGGCTGGTTCTAGATCTGGGGACCTTTAGAGTGGTCTTGTGGGAAGACCGTGTTTGCAACAGTGGGAGGGCTCTGGTGGATGGATGCCGTTACCCCAGGGGAGAGCCCAGTGGGGTTTTTGGTGAGGAGACAGGTTTGGTATTGGAGCCGTTCATCCAGGGTAAGCAGGTTAGCATCGACATACAGCTGACAGGTGTGTGTGAGTCTGGGGGCACCAGTAATCAATCTGCACGCTTTATTCAGGGTTAGGTGAATTTTGTTGAGTGCAGTGATGTCAGCAGCACCATATACTGGTAGACCATAGTCTACAAGGGACAGCACGGATGATGTAACAGCTAGCTGGAGAGAATTTGGGGGAAGGCAGGTTTTATGGCGGAATAGGATGCCAAGCCGTGTGTTGGTGGCGGATGTTAGGGCGTCGATGTGGTTGTGAAATGTGAGGGCTGAATCGAAGGTAACCCCAAGGCCTAAGACTGCTCTCACCTCCACGTACTGCAAAACAAAGCAGAAGAAACATTTCTGCATTTCCCGGTCCTGCTCATACATTTACAGACAGCACTTCTTGTGTCCCATTAACGCCTGCCTACCCGACTTGAAAATAAGGAACAAGCAGCGATTGTCGCTATACCGCAGATACCGACACAGACATCCGATCCCTGCTACACATTCTGAGGTATCACCTCGGTGCTAATCTCTCTGTGGACTACAAACTATATTTTTATCTACTGGGGAGGGGGCAGTAACTTAAAAAAAACAAAAAAAACACTGTCTAACCTGAGGGGCTTAAACACTAAACTGCTTTAGTGTTTTAAACAGCAACCCCATCTGCTGGCCAAACTGCGTCTTACTTAAATAAAATCAGATCCAGAAACAAATGATTTGATACCTTTTATTGGACCAACATGGATGTTACAGAAAAGAACAAAGTGCTCTAGCTTTCGAACCAACCTGGTCCTTCTTCAGAAGCTTTGTGGCAGTTTTTTCAAATATCCCATACTATTAACACCAGATTATATAGGAAAAGCAGAAATAATTCTCATTGGTTTAACATATACATTTAAAACATAATAGAAGATTACGTCAGAGAAGCTAATTAACACCAGTATGCCTTTAACTGAGGAGCCTCAGAAGGGCAAGGTTATCAAGAATTCTCTACAGCCAGAGAGTTCTTGTCACATAAATTTAAAATGTCTCAGTATGCCAAGAAAGCATTCTAGTGATAAAAAACCTTGGAGTGGCATTCTCTCTAATACATGTAAGATGAGCTTACAACTTACATTCCAATTGTCCTGGTATATTAAAGGACAGATAGTGAGAGAAAATCCTGAAATTAGGTATAACTGCAAGTTGAAAACAAGCCTCAAATTAACCTACACATATAAACATGATGCGTGAAAGTATCACTTGTAAGTGTAAGTGCCAAATAAAAAATACTTGTCAAGGACCCCCAAGAAAATGAGACCATGAGCCTGATAAGTGCAGATTTCAACACAGAGTCTGTGTATAACAAAAATGCACAGAATCAGTTTAAGCAATCTAAATGAAAACCCAAAGGAATTACACCTTTTATGAACCCCCAAGTAAATGAGATATGCATCTTAATATGAACAGTTAAAAATGTGACAGTGTTTAATCCAACCACTGACAACTAACAGAAGGCAATAAATGCACACTATATGTGAAAACTAAGTGTCCTAGCCACATAACAATTGCCCCATGCCATGCTCCAACCACACGTGTGTACATACACCACACCTCACCCCACACACACACGTGCACACACCTGCACACCCCACACAACACACAACAAATATAACAAAACACATTCCACATACTCCACACCACACCACGCACAACAAACAAAACACACACACATACCATACCCACAACACACAAAAACACAACACACACCAAAAACACACATACATACATACATCAGTATACACACACACACACTCAAACGCACTCACCACAGTGTTAAGGTGAGAAGTCAACAATGTAGATAACCATAAACTTACAAAATCAAAGGCCCGCTGAAGAACTAAAGTGTTTATGTCCATCTTTTAAAGTAAAGGTCTGTGTAAGTTTAAGTGGAATAATGTGTCATGTACCCAACATCAATGTTCAGTCCATCCGCCACCATATTGAGAAGTAAAATAAGTCTAATTTCAGAAGCCCTTCTCTGTTGTGTATTGTTGAAATGTCCTTTTAAGACCATCACAGACATATCTGAGATTGAGTGGTCATCCTGGGAGAACTGCTGGGCTACTGGTTTCTCAATCATCTTGTGATTAATAGAATGTCTGTGTGAATTCATTCTAGTGCGGAGTTGTTGGCTTGTCTCCCACACATAACCTGTGTGAGGACATTTCTTGCATTGGATAAAATAGACCACATTACTTGATGTACATGTACATGTATAATTCCCCTGTATCCTGAATAGTCTGTTTTGTGATGTAACCACAAAGTCTGAAGTGGAAATGAGGTTGCATGTCTTACATGTACGTTGATGACAGGATCGTGTACCATATGATGTCATGGTATTCTGTTCCGGTTCAAGTTGACTCCTAATAACCAGGTTGGCTAAATTAGGTGGTTGTTTAAAGACAGTAGTGGTAGTTCTTGAAAATACAGTTAAGGGTTTCATCCTCACTAATTATTGGATGAAGATCCTTAATAATCTTACGTAGGAGTTCAAGGTCAGGATGGTATGTGACTACTAAGGGTATTCTGTTGGTAGTCATCCGTTCCTTATATTGCAGTAGCTGTTCTCTTGGGACCATATTTGCCCGTTCCACTACTCTGTCAATTTCTCTGACGAGTGTCCTGCTCAATAAAGGTGTTTTTCAACATATCCGGATGTGTGTCTTTGTCTTCCTCATTTGAACAGAGGCGGTGATACCAAAGTGCTTGACTGTATATAACAGATTTCTTTGTGTGGCTCGGGTGATTACTTTTCTTGTGTAAGTATCTCTGTCTGTCTGTTGGTTTCCTGTAAAGACAGGTATGTAGGGTACCATCCTCAACAGTGACAGTGGTATCCAGAAAACGTACACTTGTGGCAGAATATTCTAGGGTAAGCTTTATAGTTGGGTGGAGGTTATTAAGTTCCTGGTGAAAATCTTAAGTGTCAGTGCCTTCTGTCCAAATTATAAACAAATCATCAATGTAACGGAAATAAGCGAGTGGTTTATGTGTACAGTGCCTTAGAAAATCCTCCTCCAAATTCACCATAAAAAGATTAGCATACTGAGGAGCCATCCTGGTTCCCATTGCGGTTCCCATAGTTTGAAGAGAATGTTTACCATTGAAGCTGAAGTTATGTGTCAGAATGAATTCAGTGAGTTTACCCACAACTCCAGGGTCAACAATACACAACAGAGACGGGCTTCTGAAATTAGACTTATTTTACTTCTCAATATGGTGGCGGATGGATTGAACATTGATGTTGGTTACATGACACATTATTCCACTTAAACTTACACAGACCTTTACTTTAAAAGATGGATATAAACACTTTAGTTCTTCAGCGGGCCTTTGATTTTGTAAGTTTATGGTTATCTACATTGTTGACTTCTCACCTTAACACTGTGGTGAGTGCGTTTGAGTGTGTGTGTGTGTGTGTGTGTGTATACTGATGTATGTATGTATGTGTGTTTTGTGTGTGTTTGGTGTGTGTTGTGTTTTTGTGTGTTGTGGGTATGATATGTGTGTGTGTTTTGTTTGTTGTGCGTGGTGTGGTGTGGAGTATGTGGAATGTGTTTTGTTATATTTGTTGTGTGTTGTGGTTGTGTGGGGTGTGGTGTGGTGTATTTACACACATGTGTGGGTGGAGCATGGCATGGGGCAATTGGTTTGTGGCTAGGACACTTAGTTTTCACATATAGTGTGCATTTATTTCCTTCTATTAGTTGTCAGTGGTTGGATTACACACTGTCACATTTTTACCTGCTCATATTAAGATGCATATCTCATTTACTTGGGGTTCATAAAGGTGTAATTCCTTTGGGTTTCATTTAGATTGCTTAGACTGATTCTGTGCATTTTGTTATACACAGACTCTGTGTTGAAATCTGCACTTATCAGGCTCATGGTCTCATTTTCTTGGGGGTCCTTGACAAGTATTTTTTATTTGGCACTTACACTTACAAGTGATACTTTCACGCATCATGTTTATATGTGTAGGTTAATTTGAGGCTTGTTTTCAACTTGCAGTTATACCTAATTTCAGGATTATGTCTCTCATTATCTGTCCTTTAATATACTAGGACAATTGGAATGTAAGTTGTAAGCTCATCTTACATGTATTAGAGAGAATGCCACTAAAGGTTTTTTTTAATCACTAGAATGCTTTCTTGGCATACTAGAGACATTTAAATTTATGTGACAAGAACTCTCTGGTTGTAGAATTCTTGATAACCTTTGCCTTCTGAGGCTCCTCAGTTAAAGCATACTGGTGTTAATTAGCTTCTCTGGCGTAATCTTCTATTATGTTTTAAATGTATATATTAAACCAATAGAATTATTTCTGCCTTTTCTATATAATCTGGTGTTAATAGTATGGGATATTTGAAAAAACTGCCACAAAGCTTCTGAAGGAGGACCAGGTTGGTTCGAAAGCTAGAGCACTTTGTTCTTTTCTGTAACATCCATGTTGGTCCAATAAAAGGTATCAAATCATTTGTTTCTGGATCTATTCTTAAAAGGACCAATACGGCACCTACAACATTTTTTTAAATAAAATCATGCAGGCTAGAAAACACTCCCCAGTAATTACATAAAACAATGCATGAGGGAAGTGCAAACTCAAATTTTGATGCTTACCCTCATGTGAGATGTTCTGATAATAGCATCTCATACCTTGGGTGTGCATTAAATTCTCTTTATGCACTCCTCCCAAACATTATTCTATATATTATATCACTTTGCTTGTCATTATGTCTTTTTTAGGCACTTGGAGTTTTAGAGTTTAATATGGGGCAGTATAAAACAATGTCATCACCAAGGCAACTTCGCCTTTCATAAACTACAGTGTACTGTGTGAAAAAGTGAAAGCAGATATACTACCTTGACTCTGGTGTTTTTAGTAGTGAGTGCCACAATTTTTTCTGATACGTTTTGCATTGTCAGCAACCATTTCTTAGTGTGGTCCCTTGTTTAATGTTTCTATATCCCCGAGAAGAGCATGGCTGAGGAGAACAAAACTTCACAGAAAAAAGAAAACAGCTCTCTTTTCTTATTCTTTTTTTTTCTCCCATTTTCCCTTTGACTCCCCCATGCCCCATCCCAACGATAAGGTCACGAAGGCTGCATAATTTTTCCACAAGGGAGGGCAGGCGAGCGGCAGCCTTCATATCCCATGTCAATGCCACTCCTTGGTCAGCTGTCACAGGTGCGCGATGGTCAGACAGCAGTACCATCTCTCGCCAGGAGCTGAATGTCTAACCTCCGCAATATGTCCGACCCCACAGCTAGCCTCCATACAGGATTCTGGGGTTCAAATATAAAACCCCAATCTCTCAGGATGGCAGCTTATTGCCTCGGTTTTAAATCTTCTAAAAAAAAAAAAAAAAAAATAATGAAGCACAGTTGGCACTAGTTCCAAACTAGCAATTACACAATAGTCTATGCATGGGTCAAATCTTATTTTTCAACACATCTATGACACAAGACTTTTATTTTAAAGTCTGGTAGGCTATGATAGTTCCAGTGTAATGTTTTACCAGCCTCATGTCACCTCAGAGAGCAAATGCAAATGAACCCATTCTGGAATAATCCAGGATCAGCAGGTCAGGCGTCTAGTGAGATACTGGATGAAAAGGTGGATTGTTCTAATGTTGGCACCAGAAGAAGCTAAACTAGGATACGGCCAGCAAACTGAAATTATGTTTCTGTCGGAAATCTTTTTTTTTTAATCTTCCTCGTGAGACTTTCTATGTAGGGCAAAGTGTTGTGCAAATTTTGTGCAAGAGTTGTGTTCCAACGACAAAACAGAATGGCAGTTTGATATTTAAGAACCATTACTTATAGGACGCTGCTACATGGTTTGGGAACACAAATGTTCTTAAATAAATGTCACCTAGAGTGATGCCAAACAAGGCTAACAACAGCATCACTACAGTCACACAAAAGTAAGACTGCTGACCCACTCTGCACAGGACAGCAAATCAGTGAGAGGAGGGCCGGGTTTGGCCAGGGTACCCCATCTCCAACTTTACGGTTCTGTCATCCAAGTCCAGAAGGACAGCTGAAGCTGGACACCACTGCAGTTTTTAAAGCTGCAGTTAGTTTTTTGGTTTTTGTTATGTAATAATGTTACTTCTAGCAAAAAAATAAATAAAAATCACCAAACCAATTATTCTTTACATTTTCTTTCATTCTTGAACTGAGATACGCAATTTTGAAGTTTTTAAAAACAGTTTCTACACCCTTGCAATGGCCACTCTGAAGAAATTAAAACATTTTAGTGTGATGCGGTGCTATTTACTATCAGAAATATGTGCTAGTACCACCAAAATACATCCACAGTATGAGTCCAGTATTTCCAATGAAAAAGTACCCACCATGGAAGAGATCTTTAAATGTTGTGAGTGGTGGCCATCTTTAATGACTTGCGTCATTAATTACAAAAAGAGTAATAAAAGCGTTTTTTTTAATATAATATCTGAAGAAATTAAAAAGATACAGATTATGAATATTAGGAGGTCAGAAATACATTTTTACTTAAAAAAAAAAAAAATTATACCGAGAGCCAGTCCAGCAGCACAGTGGTAATGTTACCGCTTGCTTCGCTGGTGAGCGGGGTATGGTAATGGACACAGGAAGCTCAAGGACAGAGCAAGAGAAGGAGGATCAAGCATTCCATGGACCGCTCCCTCCATCGAGAAGGGAGGATAGTGCTTTCCGCCACTTGCTTGCCACCTAGAGGAGGCTAGGCAGTGTAGTAGCAGATACTGCACATACAGGATCTTGACACAGACAATAACAGTGTGCCATCTGAAGCACAAGAGCACACCACAAGAAGGGAGAAAAGAGGAGGAAAAAACCCAGTAGGATAGCGATGGCACCCTCACAGGTTCTGCACCATCAACAGTGGCACCAGCCCACAACATAGGGGTCCTGGACAAGTGGTGGAGTAAGTCCCAGAGATGACAGATGATGGGGCTGGGGGAACCATCTGAAGGGGTTTGGTTGGAGCAGCCTAGGATCAGAGTTAGGCAGTGTTGGGAGGCATGCCAGACGTGTGGCGTATGTGCCATCACGTCTTTGCATCCTGCCATGCCTCTACAGGGTACAGCACCATCTGAAAAAACAACTGGACTATGCACCATGATGTCCATCCTGTGCCACAGGCCCTGTGCTGCCGACTGTAACATCCTAGCTCCCTGTACCGACCGAGCCTCTGTCAGGGGTAGGACCCCCTGGCGACCCTGCCCTGAGGGGCAAGACAGGGTGCTCGGGAGTTGAGGTAGGTTGGGGGTAGTGGGTGCAGGGAACAGGATGACGTCTAGCCGATCTGATGGAGCAGAAAAGAACAAAAAAAGAAAAGAAAATGCAAATAGAAAAAAAGAACCTGTATGATAAAAATGTTGCTCACTAACAAATGCAGCTGCTTTCAAACTAGATGACTGGTTGACCAAATGGCACTGGAGCAGTCCATTGGGTAGCTCCCCGGCAGACCAGGGTTCACACGTGTGGATCACAGAATCCTACATTGGGGTTGACTGGGGGATAAGCCAATTCTGGAAGTTGGACATATGGCTCCCAGGGAGAAAGGCCACTCAGCATTCAGGTATTTATTTATTTGACTTGGTTGACCATGCGGAGTTCCTCAAATTGTTAGATGGTGTGTACTTATCAGACGAGGTGATCTCCTGGTTTGGTGATTATTTGTCTAAAAGGAATCAGAAAACATTAATCAATGGAGTATTCTCTCGACAGGCCATGTTAAGGTGTGGAGTCCCACAGGGCTCCATACTTGGTCCTTTAATTTTTTCTTTATTTGTAAATTCTATATCAGCTAATTTCACACAAACAGAATTAATTTTATATGCAGACGATGCAGTTATTTTCTGTTCTGGTGCTAATTTAACCACTCTTCAAAGAACACTACAATCAGATTTGAATCCATTACAATATTGGTTCGATAAACATAAATTGGTGTTAAATTCATCCACAACCAAGACAATGTTTTTTTCTCACCCCAGAAGATCAACAACATCTGAAATCACAATCTCAGATAACCTGGGTAATTCAATAGAGCAAGTTAGGGTGTTCAAATATGTAGGCGTACTGATAGATTGTAATCTGACATTTGAGTCTCATGTTCTTGATCTGATTAGCAGACTGCATAAAAGATTAGAGCTTCTATACTGTATCAGAGGTAATCTTACACAGTTTATTATTTTCTATAATTGATTATGGATCGATAGTTTATGCATATACTTCTGACAGAATTATATCGAAACTTCAGGCGACTTATCATTCAGTTATCCGTTTTGCCATTGGACAAACCAGATTAACACACCATTGTTCTCTCTATAAATATTTTTATTGGTTTTTTTTTATTAGTGGGACATTTCAATTTGAGGTCATTGATCTTTCTACATAAGATTCAACTAAGTATACTGCCACACAGTATCTGCAGTTTACTTCCAAGGATCTGAAAACTGGGCTATACATGACAGCAGAGTAAGGATGTTTTTTTGATCCCGTATTTTCATACTGCTTTTGCTCAAAATTTACTTAACTTTGTTGCTACTAAGTTATACAATAGTCTCTCTAGTAGTATTACCAGTCAAAAAAAAGTTAGTCACTTTTAAGATGGCTCTTAGAAATAATATTCTGGCTGTAAATGTTTTTCATGAATGTACTTTCTGTTGTCCACCTTTTGTATTGTACATGTTGTCTAGGTTTTGTATTAGTTGTGTCATAACTGGATGTCTGTGAAAATGGGCTTTTAACCCACAGACCTTTCAGTATTAAAAAAAATGAAATTAAATGAAATGTATTACCATCCAACCAATGAGAAGAACTTATGCTAGCTGTGAAAGTAACCAACCTCTTGCCCGCCCTCTCAGCCAGCAGGAGGGTGCAGAATGACAAGACCAGAGCTTGCTCTTAAGATTATTTTACTGGCCTGGGCATAGTGCTAATTGTCTAGCACCAGTGTGGCTTGCCACAGGCTTTCCCAATCTGGCCTCAGCAATTTCAGATGCTATCAGGTCTGGAGGCTTTGAAACAGACCAAATATTCTATGTAAAGTGAAGTTTTGACCATAGAATGCAAATAAAATCAAGGTATACCACTGTATAGTAAGCAGGGTGGGCACTGGCTGAAAGTCAAGAGGAGTCGGGACTCAAGTTCATCTTACAGGCTTCACTAGTTTGTCCTCCATCAGAGCTCAGATTTTAGTGGATGACAAGAAGATGGCTCCTCTGGTGGTGTGCAAGATAGTGCACCATATCTAGAGGGGGCCTGCATTACAGAGATGAGGAGAAAGCTCAATACATAACCAGACAATGGGATCAGAAAAACTACAACCCAAGTGCAAATTTGTTATGTGTTACACTGGGGAGAGACAGGCAATCTTAACTGGACTGGGTTTTTAAAGACCCGAACAGCGGTAAGTGGATGGACTACGGGTGAGCAGATTGAGCAGGGAGGCAATGAGACAGATGGTAGGGAAGAGTTATCAGTGTCAATGTACAGTGGGACTTTGATTATTAAGGCAGTAAGACACAAAGAGATGTGCACTGGAGAAGAGTTAAAACTTTGATCTATATTAAAACCTAAGGTGAAAGTCTGTATAATGCTGCAGGTGCACAGCATTTAATCAAGCTTTAATTAGTAATTTCCTTATGTGGTGAAGAGGGTCAGACTGCTTTTCAATGCCGAGGTTATTGTTCATATGAGATGAAACGGTATTTCTGAAATTTTAATGCAAGCAGTGAGCATACTTAACAGTGCAAGTTTAGCTGTACAGTATGTACCTGCTACTGCTCCAACAGGTACAGCTAATCTTGTCCTGATGGAGGGCTCTCACTGCTTGTGTTATAAGTATAATGTTTTTAACAGAATCGGTCGTGTGTTGTGGGTATTTTATAAGGATTTCTAGTTTAGCCTCACCACAGTGCCAACTGTGTACCTCTTTTCCCAGCTAGGCCAATGGAAAAAACCAAAAGGTTTCCCAAGTGTAAACCCTACAAGACCATCACTAGATGGGGAACAGGAGAAAAGAGAAAAAAGGTTTGCTACTTTCGCAACTCTGGCACTCACTCTCTCGCACTTCCCTCAAGCGAATCCACTGCTGGGCAAGCTGCCATCTCCTTCTGGTCCCCCCCCCCCACACCGTCCTGCTGTACCCCTCCCCACCGCTCACTCACCTCTCTCATCCATGACTTCACTAATCTCTCCTGCAGTTGCCCCTGATAAAGGACCCTGGGCTACTGTCCACCACACTCCTAGATCTTCTTTCCGTTAGTCACGCACCTACACTAGTGCTGTCCCCTCGTCTACCCTCCCCTCCCCTTCCCACAACCATTCCTTCCTCTTAACTCAGTATTGCCTTATACCCTTTGCAAATGGTGTTATCCTCCAGCACTTTATTGTGTAGTGTTTTTTACTTCCACAGAATCTGTGTTTTTGCATAATTGTTGTTTGTGAGTCTTATTTACCTGTTTGTATTAGATGTACTTATATAATTATTATTTTTTTTTTGCTTGCTTGCTCTTTTTATCTGCCTCTGCAAACCCGGCCACCCACTCCTTCGCGCAACCATCCCCACTGCTGCCGCGTCCCCATTCTGCCATCCACTGCCACCATCCGTCTCAACTGTCCCGATGTATCTCTTCATTTAGGGGCCCCACTACCCACCATGGATACCGGGAGGAAAGATTAAAGTGCCTGCAGGCACTTCCTTGCATCCTGATCGGGTGGAGGTGCAGCTCAGGGCTTCCCGGCAGGGCCACAGTCCTCCGGCCAGCATGGGTGGCCTTTTTTCTCCCCACCCACCCTGACTGGGCCAGACTGGAGTGATGAACTGCGGCAAGGACATGTGGGGGCATTGAGGCTACACGCCCCCTAGCACATCCACCAATCCACCGCAGGTGCCAAGGCCCTGCCCACCCCCAGGAGGGAAGCGTCCATGGACGCTCTGGAATCCCTCCTTGCCGGTCTCCGCTTCTAACACCCAGGTACGGGGCGCAAACCCAGGTCACCAGCGTGCCAAGTGAACCCCTTTGCTTGGTGCCATGGAGCCGGTGCATATTATTGTTCTTAGGGCGCCTCAGTTCCTCCCTCTCCACCACCCCTGGGCACATCAGCTCAGGACGTCTTTCTGATAAAACTTTTGAAATAAACAGTATATTGGACTACATCCCATTGACATCAAGACTTTGCGTGAAGCTTCTGCACAATGGGGCTGCCAATGTTGATGTAACTACATGCACTCCAGCAGCACACATCACCACCTATATAACATGGCCCCATCCACTTCAATATCCTGCAGCTGGAGATAGGCGCTCTGAAAACATCCCCCATGACAGGACTGGGGCTTCCACCAATCATGCAAAGAGAAGCAGAGGAAACAAATAAACCAGCAAACACTGCCAACCACTGACTTAAATAGTATACAGAATACACAGTGCCTCACAAACCGAAAGGAACAAAGACCCCTATGCCATGGAGGGTGGGAAAAGGTATGGCCCTATGGAGAGCCCCTCTAAGATCTACTATCATCCCCAAGTAATAAACTTCAGTAGGTTGCACACCCATCTCTATGGCAGGAAGATCAGCTGGTCAAGGGTCCTAATCCCACACTAGGCACTTAGGGTAATATCTATAACGGACACTGTAGTGCAGTGCGGGGGGAGGGGGTGCTGCACTGTTGAGGTACCGTTCTTCAGATAAGATGTTAAACCGTAGTCACTTCTATCCACCTCTAGTCACTGTCCAGGTGGATGTTAAAAATACTCTTGGCACTTACCGAAAAGGTTGGAGATCCCCCGTGTCATTGCCAACATTCTCCCCTCAATAGAGCAGGTCCATATAACCCCAAACACAGAAACATAGAATTTGACGGCAGATAAGGACCACATGGCCCACCTAGTCTGCCCATTTCCATACCTGATGGATAAGCTGCAGATTCTAGTTAATCAACAGCTTACTTCCTCCTACCCTTCACTAGAATTGCCTTATGCCTGTCCCATGCATTCTTGAAATCTCCCACTGTTCCTGACTCCACAACCTCCTCAGGAAGGCTGTTCCATCCATCCACAACCCTCTCTGTGAAAAAATACTCTCTATCATTGCCTCTGAGCCGTCCCCCCTCTATCTTCAAATTGTGCCCCCTTGTTCTTGCACATCTCTTCTTCTGAAAGATACTACCCTCTTGTACTTTGTTAATTCCCTTGAGATACTTGAAAGTTTCTATCATGTCCCCCCTCTTCCCTCCCTTCCTCAAGGGTATACATATTAAGCTGCTGCTGCTTTAGTCTCTCCTCATAGTCCTACCAATTGGCGCACCTGGAAACACGCTATCATAGCTTAGTGTGTCTTTCCTGGTCAGAAATTGCAAATAAATAAATTATCTGAGGGTATCTCCATACAGCCGTAATAGACTGGATGACTACAATGCAGTACCAACCCCAACTGGGTGGCTGATGAACATAGAGGACTGACATCTCATGAAGGCGAGCAATGCAAAATGGCAAGGTCAAACCCAGTCCTCCTACAGGCGATCCTAAGTGTTATTCTTAGTAGAAGTATGCATCCTGTGCCAGGTAGCAGCCTTGCAAATGCCAGAGGCAGAGACAGACCTCAAACAATGTACAGAGACCACCATGTCCCTTGTGGCATGCCGCAGGACAGTGCCAGGGAAAGTCCGCCCTGTAACAGAACAGGATACAGGAAGGGTTCCATTTGGAAGACACTGTGTGGAAACAAGCTTATCCACTGAGCCTGAAACAAAACTGAGAGGACAGAGAACAGTCCATGGTATATTTCAAATAGTACTGAAGCATTCTGTGGACATCTAACGAGTGCATCGTCCCTCTCCCGGATTCAGTAGGGGAAGGGAAGAAAAGGGGCAAATCAACGGACTGAGTCCATGTTAAATCAGATACCAGTTTTGACAGGAACGTAGGGTGAGTCCACAAGGCCACCCTATCCCTGTGAAAGATCAGAAGCAGTGAATCCCGAACCAAAGCCTGCAATGGGACATGCCTGGCTGAGATAATGATAACAAGAAACAAGGTCTTCCAGGACAAATACTTCAAGTCACAGGACATTGTAGGCTCAAATCATTTCTGTTTAATAGTGTGTTAATATTAGATGATGCCACTTGTGTTTGTATACAGGTGATTTAATGTTCGCAATCTACTGTAAAATCACTGCCATTTTTACATAACTTCCCGGGGGGAAACCTCTGCAAATGAGATTTGTCCTCATAAGGTCTCTCCTAGTAAAGTGTTTGTTAATAAATCAATAAATCATCCAACGCGTCACGTGAGTCGCACAGGCCTGAAGTAATCCGAGCTATACAACCAACCTGTGTAGTACCTGCACTGGCTGAAGGCATTCAGGACGATGGATTTAGATCATGAGTATTAGTACTCATAAAATGGGATGGGAAAATCCTGAGCAGAGACTAGTGGAATTTGATCACATGACTGTGTTATTCTAACACAAGTGCACAGATCAGAAATGATCGATTTTCTGAACCTCATTATATGGCTCTAAAATTACAAATCAGGGAAACCATTTTAAAATCACAAAAAGGCACTTCAGGGTGTGCGTAAAATGCAATTCTCAGTTGCACTGAGCATTGCCTCGTGCACCACTTCCCGACCATATACCGTTGACACAACGACCCCCCCCACCCACACACACAGCAACTCCATCACGACGACAACAATCCGTTCGATATCCACAGTGTCAAATGGGTTGTTGCAGCGATGCATGTTCACAGCAATGCCACTGTTAGCCACTCTCCCCTGTGACCGCAACCCCCAGGTTGACAATCATTAAGTTCGAGGCAAAAGCCCCCGCACTGTCTTGACCAATGTCACTCTTTTCCCCCATTGTCGGGACCCGGCATGGTCAGAGATGTCGGCGGCATTTCGTCACTGTGGGGGATGTCAGCGACTGTGGTGGAACCCTTCCCGAAGCACCCCATCATCCCAAAATAACACACACCCTGTCATACCTTATTGCTTAAATGACCCATGAAGGCGTACGGTGAGGCAGATCTTAACATGTCTCAGCTGCATGAAGTGCCACTAATTGTGTCTCTCCAATGCCAGATTGTAGATGGCAGGGCTTGCTTAAAGTTTCGAATATTATCCCATATTAATACTATGACAGACGTGGCACTACAGCTTGGCTGACCTCATGGACTGACAAATCCAGTAGTCTCATGCGCCTGGGGCAATCATTTCTGTGAATCCAACTAATACTGCTGCGGTTCCCAAAAGCTGAACTGTCAGCTTAGGAGTAGCATTTACAGTAACATATTAACATACTAAAAAGCCAGCAGAATAGGGCAAATGGTCTGTCTTGTGTGCTTGAAAGCCAGCAACCTAATGGCTACCCACCTCACCACCCCCCCAGCCCCCAAGAGTGTCTTCTCTAGAATCAGTTTCCCCTTGAACCTATCCCACCCTTTCTTGAAGCCCTCTACTGTGCCCTCCTCTACCAGCCTCCCAGGAAGTGCACTCCACGGCTCCACCACCCTCTCAGTGAATAAATGCCTCCTACATTCCCCCCTGTAATTTCCCCCCTCCAACTTCCACCCATGGCCCCTGGTCACGCCCCCCTTCTTCAGCCTAAACAACTCCCTGGTTCCACTCCTAATTATTCCCTTTACATATTTGAAAACCTCTATAATTTCTCACCTATCCCTCCTCTCTTCTCCTCCACTGAGTAAAGCCCAAGCTCTTCCAGTCTCTCCTAATAAGGCCTCCCCTCCATGCCCCGAATCATCCTTGTCCCTGCTTCTGGACATAATTTCCCTGGCTATGCAACCCAATATCCTGTTTGCCTTGGCTGCAATTTTTCTACAATTTTCAGAATTATTCATTTTAACGTCAAGCACCACCCCTAAATCCCTTTCTCTCAATGTTGCTTGCAGTGTGCCCCTCCCCCCGGGTGTATACATGGCCCGAGTTATTGACCCCCAAATGAAGTACCTTACATTTCCCGACATTAAATTTTAGTTTCCACCTGCTTGACCACCCCCTCCAGGGTATCCAGATCCCCCTGGACCGTCTCCCTCGATTCCTCACTATCCACCAGTGCTCCTAATTTTGAATCATCCGCAAAGAGACTCAACCTATTCCTAACCCCCTTCCCTATATCCGAGACGTAGGCATTGAACATACGTGGCCCCAATACTGAACCTTTGAGGGACCCCACTGATTACCTTCCTGGGGGAGGATATTATCCCACCCACCATTACCTCTGTAAATGCCCCAAAAGCCAATTTATAACCCAGTTTAGCTTCTGTCTACTCACCCCCATCTCCCCCATTTTTGCTATCAGTCCACTATGAGGTACTGAATCAAACACCTTGCTGAAATCTAGGTATAGGACATCCACCAGCCTATGTCTATCCAAGGCCCCAGTCACCCAATCATAAAACTCTACAAGGTTGGTCTGACACGATCTCCCCGGGACAAAGTCATACTGTTTATCATCCTGGTGCCCTAACCTTTCCAACTGCCTCCCAAGCCTCTCCTTGATAAAGCCCTCCATTACTTTACCACAAGACGTCAGACTGACCGGCCTATAGTTCCCCATCTCCTCCCTAGACCCCCCACCCCTATGTATCAGCACTCGTCAGCCACCCTCCAGTCCTGTAGTTCAAGGAGTCACAAAAAAACTGATCGGCTGCACCATAACACACTCAAAGACCATGAGGCATGTAAAGGATAATTGTCTCTCCTTTATTATTATACTGCATTGTATGGCATATTCAAATATTTATGGATTTGTAAATTAAAAGTCTTTTTAGTGTAGTAAAACTGTTTTTAATAAGATTATTTTGACTGGCAAAGACCAAGTTTTGTGATGAGCAAAGTTTATTTACTTTAGTCACTTTCCGAGACGTAGAAACATAAGACTTTGACAGCAGATAAGGACCGCTTGGCCCACCTAGTCTGCCCATTTCCCCACCTATTGGATAAGCTGCAGATCCTAGTTAACCAACAGCCTACATCTTCCTAACCCCTGCCAGAAGTGTCTTATGTCTGTCCCATGCATTCTTGAATTCCCGCACTGTTTTTGACCCCACTACCTCCTCTGGAAGGCTGTTCCATGCATCCACCACCCTCTCTATGAAAAACTACTTCCTCACGCTGCCCCTGAGCCATCCCCCCATCATCTTCAAACAATGACCCCTTGTTCTTGCATATCTCTTTTTTTGGAAGATGCTACCCTCATGGACTTTGTTGATTCCCTTGAGGTACTTGAAGGTTTCTATCATGTTCCCTCTCTCCCTCCTTTCCTCTAGGGTATACATATTAAGCTCCTTTAGTCTTTGTTCATATGGCTTCTGGTGCAGACCCTGCACCATTTTAGTTGCCCTCCTCTGTACTGCGTCCATCCTGTCTATGTCCTTGCAGAGATGGGGGTCTCCAGAACTGCACACAGTATTCCAAATGGTGTCTCACCAACTGTCTGTACAGAGGGACAGGAACTGAAGTTTAAAATTGATCTTGCCCAGGCTGATTTCATAAAAATCTGTGTGCAGTGAAACAGCCAATAAGCCAGTGACGTAGGAGAACAGAAGCCTGTCAGTGTGAAATGAGATTCTGGAGATTAATACACTGAAACTCTCCCTTCCGGACACAGTAATAACCCAAGAACAGCATCCTTCAACCCACGCAGGCAGACTAGAAAAAAATTACATTACAAAGAAAGCATTACTTTGAATATTTTCATGCTGCATAACTACAGAAGGGTTGATATGCAAAACATTTGAATGTGCAATTTGGTCAAGTGTGAACAGTTTAAAACACTTTTATTATTATCTTTCGGCAGAATAATGCCAGTGGAGAGTTTCCAGGAACACCACCAGAAGATACAATACACCCCAAATTTCAGGGCTCCCCACAATACAATAATGTTTACTACAGGCAGCCTTGTTAACGTCTGTAATTCCACCTTTACCCACAGTACCCATGTATACTTCCTTCTGTGACCTTTTAATTACCATAATTACTTTTCTGCACTGTTCTTTCCGTGCACCTCATTAATTCCTTATTTATATACAGTTATTTACTATACAGTACTTCAAATGTTTATTCTATTTATCCCCCACCCCCATTGCTATAATTGTTGATACCTGGGAAACAAAACCCAGGGGAAGAGTACACAATGGGGGGTGAGATACTGACAACAACAAAAATGGAAAGGGACCTGGGGGTAGTCATATCAGATGACCTAAAGGTGGGTAAGCAATGTGGGAAGGCAGTAAGGAAGGCTGGAGGGATATTGGAATGCACAGGGAGAGGCATCACCAGTAGCAAACAGGAAGTTGTTATCCCTCTGTACAGATAGTTGGTGAGACCCCATCTGGAGTACTGTGTGTAGTTCTGGAGACCCCATCTCTGCAAAGACATAGACAGAGTGGAGGCTGTCTAGAGAAGGGCAACCAAAATGATGCAGGGTCTGCACCAAAAGACATACAAAGAGAGACTAAAGGAGCTTAATATGTATACCCTTGAGGAAAGAAGGGAGAAGGGAACATGAAAGAAACTTTCCACGTACCTCAAGGGATCAACAATGTCCAAGAGGGTAGCATCTTTCAGAAAAAGAGATATGCAAGAACAAGAGGGCACAATCTGAAGATAGAGGGGGACGTGCTCAGAGGTAATGTGAGTATTTTTTCACAGAGAGGGTTGTGAATGCATGGAATAGCCTTCCTGAGGAGGTTGTGGAGTCAAGAACAGTGGGGAATTCAAGAATGCATGGGACAGACATAAGGCAGTCCTAGTGGGGGGTAGGAGGAAATAGGCTGTTGGTTAACTAGGATCTGCAGCTTATCCATCAAGTAGGAAAATGGGTAGACTAGGTGGGCCAAGCAGTCCTTATCTGCCATCAAATTCTATGTTTCTAACAACTACTATCTTTTTATAGATGTACTGTAGGGCTCCCAGATCAGCCTGACATTGTCCCTGTAACTCCACAGCAATTTATCTGTGTTTTCCTGTAGATTATGTGATAGCCAACGAAACCTGTATTGCTCGATTTTCCTGTATATCCAATGCAAGCCTACGAGAATAATTTTCCTGTAGATTGCACAATGTTGCTGTAAAATACAGGAATCCTTGCAGGCAAGTAAATTCTATTTATATGGCACTCTATCTCACAGGCTCAATGTGCCTTACAAATATACAAATAAACAGTAAAAGATGGGCAATAAACAAAATAACAAATATGGCATGAATTTACTAAGAGGTACTTCTGACCAGCTCAAACAGCATGAATCTGTAGCTATAAATGTGGGAACCCTGATTTATCGCAATGACAAAGCGGTTCTCAAACTTCATTTTTGTAACAAACCCCTCCTGCAGGAAGAGGGCAGGGGATGTTCACCAGCTGGTACTCATCCTAAGACTGGCATTCTTGGCACCAAGTCTTGAAGATAGGTGTGCAGGAGGAGTGATTCGAAGGCATTTGGGAGTCAGAGCGAATGGCATTCAGACACTGATCTGAGGGTAGCTTGGCCAGAGTTGGGACCCGAGGCCATTAAGCCATGTAAGAGGATTTATACCAGGGAAGGTGCAAAGACCACTAGGGGGGGTTCTCTCTCAAGGAGTACACCCTGATGACTGTCGGTTAAGGCAGGGACCCCAATGGGGTGAGACAAGGAGGATAGTTGTACCAAGGAAGTGGCACACAAAGAATCAATGCAGGGTGCCCAACACATGGCGTACTGCTAGCCAGGTTGAAGATGCTGCATTGCAGTGGAGTTGTGGTGTTCTAGAAGTAGGGTACCAGGCTAAGGGTGGCGACACAAATAGCTCAGGGGTGATGTCCAAAGGTTTGTGGTGGTGGTTTAGTCTGGTATAAGAGGCCACGACTACGGTGGGAATTGCTGGGCTAGAAGCCTGGACTCTTTCCAGAATAGATGGTGGGAGGTCTATGCAAAGGAAAGCCTTGCTGTCCACTGACCTATTACAATTCTGTCTGGCTTTCACAGCCTGATATCCAAAAAGAATGCAGAATGAAAATAAGGATTTATACACACAGTTTAAAAAATACAAGGGGGGGGGGAGAGAGAGTGAGAGTGTAAGTCTAGATCCTTGGAAGGAGGGAGGGAACAAACCATGGGATTCTGAGTGTGACAGGGTAAACATGCACTCAGGGACCTGAGAGGGGAAGGGGAATGCAAAAACCTGGTGCCAGTGGGGGGATTTGAGGACTGTCTAACCTCGAAGGTCTTCTATTGGCACAGGAAATGTGGGACAGCTGAGCAACTTTTTTTTAAATATGCTAATGAAATTGGGTCTCTGTAGCCAAGTGATCTTAGAACACAAACTTTTAACAGTTACCATAAAGTTATCCATGTGTGCTTTACATCCAACACACTGTGGTTATCTGCCATCTGGAATGCTCTCACTACAGTTCTGAAGGAGGTGGGAACACTCAGGTGCCTGAACCCAGTATAAAAATAAGTATTCATTGTTGGGGATACTTCCAGTCGAGCAGTGTCATCCCCTGCTGGGGAAGTCAGGGGTGTGCGCCGGAAAGTAACAGTGATACATCTATTCACATACAAACTTTGTAAATCACAAAGAAACAATGTCAATCATGATTTTAGGACAGACATTTTTTCTACCCTGCATCCTGCATAAGGGTCGGGGAAGGGAGGAGCTCAGCTCCCAG
Organism: Neoceratodus forsteri; assembly: GCA_016271365.2. NCBI lineage: Eukaryota > Metazoa > Chordata > Ceratodontiformes > Ceratodontidae > Neoceratodus > Neoceratodus forsteri. The sequence goes on along the minus strand of CM028136.1, from coordinate 938,967,147 downwards.
ACAGGGTGGGAGGGAGAGTGTGGGCTTCACACGTGCACTTGCTCCCTACCAAGCAGCTGCAATGGTACTGACTGTGAAGGTAGTTGTGCAACTGTCCTCCCACCAAAATAAAGGTGTGGCCGTCAGGACCCAATTACTGGGGTGGGAATAGGGAAAAATAGGACACTTGGAGCTTTTAACCTTTGAGGGTCCAGCAGTGTTTCCCTGGAGCTGCTCTGGCGTGTCCCGCTATAGCACAGGTGGGCACCAGCCAGCATCCTGTGCATTTCGAAGCACTGGCAGCATGCCACAGGGATGCAGAACACTGGCGCATGTGCATCCAGCAAGGCTGTCAGTGCAACAAAGAAGCAGGGCCCAAAGTTTCCATGAGCCTTGAAAACTAGAGAAACAAAATGGCGACAAAATAATCTGGCCAAGCAACCAAATGGCACGCCAAAATGTTTGGAACACAGGGACTTGGACCCCATGTACATTACGTTGCCCCTAACCTGGATCCTCTTGGAATCAAAAAATGAAACCCACCTGATATATAAATATTCCGCGTCAGCCCCTGGATTTTTAGAGTGCTAGCTTTTCGACTCACGTTTGCTAACAACATGTAGCCAAATCAGACTTTTGAGTCCGAAACAAACTTCATGGCAGTGATTTGTTGAGCAATGTCTGCTACCATCAGTCCTCTGGCAAAAAAAAAAAAAGACTGCACCAACAATCTTAACATGAACAAAGCTCTCTGATCTGGCAAAAAAAAAGAGTGTTAGGGCTGGCCTTGAATATTTTCAAATATATCTGATGCAAATCAGAAACTTGTCTGCAGAACATAAGTCTGCAAAGGGTAGAGCCTGGCTGGGGGTCATTTCAGCTTGAATTGCAGCAAAAGGTTTTTGTGTTTATTTTTAAACAGGCTAGAGAGTAAAACATACTTGGACAAGCTTCTCAAATCCGAACTTTCCAAACTTCCTTTCATGGCTCAGAGCACACAGTGGAACACCCCACCCCCCCAATCCACCTGACCAATAAAAGTAGACAAAATAGATCAAACCAAGCAAGACCTCATAGCTGAAGATCCAAGCGATAATGTATGGGACTGCTGGCTGTGGCTTGCTGCACGAGAAAAGCAGTCCACGATGGCAAATTTCACAACCCTCAGAGAAAGTTTCTACTTATTACTGAAACAGCAACATCCTCCCTCAGTTGTCATCTTGAGTACTCCTATCTGCAGAATATGCAATAGCAGAGAAAGGAAGTGCATCCGGGAACCTAAGGTCCAACCATGGGAGCCTGTAGCTCACTGGTTAGAACACCATAACGGTATTCTGGGGACCTGGGTTCAGTTCTCAGTAGGTCACATTTTTCTTTCTCACTGTAATTTGTAATTTAAATTGCTTAGCAGTGGCTAATACTGCACCAAAAACATCTAATTGTCATCTGATACAAACACCGAAATTAATACTCCTAAAAAAAGGCCAACATCCATACTCTCCCCCACTGTAACCCATAACTACCAAAATTATTATCTATTAAGAATTCCAAATCTATGCCAACACAGGGGCTCAGTGGATCAAGCAGCTAAGCACTACAAGGAACCCGACTGAATTCCAAGCAGCCTAAGGCCCCATCCACACTACCCCGCTCAGACCCCGTAACGGACAGGAACCATTACAGCCGGGGAGCGGTACAGTGTGTCCACACTGCAGCGGTGACTGGTATGAGACCGGTACCGCCAGTACACACCTCGGGAACCGGGCGACCGTTACCGCGGCACCCAATCCCACAATGCAGTACGCGCTGCGCTACAGGCCCTGCAGGGGACCGTTACTGCCCATCCACACTACCGCTGGTAACGTTACCGAGGCGGGACCAGTTTCATAATCGTTGCTGAAACCACCTCAGATGTGGTTTCAACAACAGTTACGAAAAATGCCTTCTGTAACATTACAGGTGTAAATGCAAACCGTTGCGGTAACAGTTTGGGCACTCTGTAACGTTACAGAGGCATAATGTGGACAGGGCCTATGTCAGGTGAATCTCTACAAGGAAGCAGGCTGAACTCCCAGGGGCCTAAGTCGGGTCAAACTCTTAAAGGCACTAGGCTGAATTCCAAGCAGCCAAAGTCAGATCGAACTCTATATGATGCAGGCTGTATTCCCAAAGGTCTAAGCCAGTCAAACTGAATTCTCAAAGGTTAAGTTGGGTCAAACTCTATGAGGCACTAGGCTGAATTCCAAGCAACCTAGGTCCAGTCAAACTCTACAATGAACCAGGCTGAATTCCCAGATACCAATGTCTGGTCAAACTCTACAACACACTAGCTGAATTCCAAGCAGCACAGTCAGGTCAAACTCTACAAGAAGCCGGACTGTCTTCCTAGATACCTAAGCTGGGTAAAACTGTGCAAGGAACCAGGCTGAATTCCCAGAGGCCTAAGTCCGGTCAAAATCTATAATGCAGTAGACTAAGGTTCTACTGGCATCAGTCAGGCTGAGCCCTGAAAGCACACTGGCACTGAGATTTCAAGTTTCTCTATACCAGACAAGGTAACATAACATACTAATTTATATTTTAATAAAAACACTATATTCCCACCAATGCCTGCCTTTCTGTTTGCCCCCATTACTACAAATGATTCTTTGATTGTAATAAAGGAAAAAAAAAATAGAATATTAACCATGACTGATAAGATAAGGGCCCAGGAAAGCAAGAATAATTAAGGGAGGAGTGAGCTGGCAACAGTATTATTCATCTCTGACAAACGCAGGGCCGGATGATGGCTTTCATAATAATGGCAAAGACTGTAGGTAGATTAATTCATGTCTGACGTAAGCAAAGCCCAATGATAGCATTATTAATAACGGGAAGGAGCTCAAATTGCTAACAGATGGCCTAGGAGTTCAGTTACAGTACACACATTGTTTTCCAATACATATTTTTCAATCCAATGAAAATTTTAGTTTCTAAAGTTCTGCCACTCTATCTTGTAGTCAAGGTCTAGGGCTCACAAAATGCTGCAGCGATGCTCTCTAGGTAAATTAAACATAATCACTGAAATCACTGAATTGTTGAGTTTAATGACTGGAAGCTGCAGTAAATACAGGTTACTCACCTGTAACAGGAGTTCTAGGAATGGTATATGTTGTTCATCCACACTCATTGGCAGGTATCCTTGCCGCTTTAAATCTTGCCGGAAGGTCTTCAAGCTTGCTCCTCCCACCCACCCGGGTGGTATAACTCTCGGCTCCGCCCCATGACGCCAGATCTGGCCCGCTGGAAGCTCAGGTTGTGCGTCGAAGCCGGGGAGGTCGGGTGGGTAGGATGAACAATATATACCATTCCTAGAACTCCTGTACAGGTGAGTAACCTGTATTTCTAGGGACATGGATATGTTGTTCATCCACACTCATTGGCAGACTCTAGCAGTTCTCCGGGAGGAGGGAGGCAAGACGCACACCCCCAATACTTACTTGGGAAGAGAGACTGGAGAACCGAGGCCCCAAAACCAGCATCCCGGCGTGACTCAAGGTCGATGTGGTAATGGGTAATAAAGGTGTTTGCTGACTTCCAGGTAGCAGCCTGCAGATTTCCTGGATAGGGCGTCCCTGGAAGCAGCCACCGTTGCAGCAGTATGGCGGGTAGAATGAGCCTTATCCTCTGGGAGGCTCCATGCCCGCTAACTTATAGCAGAGATCTATGCAGGAGGTTACCCACCTGCTTATCGTCCGCTTGGCTGCAGGTCTGCCAGATGCGGCTTCAGCGTAGGTGACAAACAGCTGGCGAACCTCTCCCCGAATTTCAGCCGTGCGCTCCTTATAATAAGCGAGCGCCCTTCTAGGGTCCAGAGTATGGAGCCTATATTCGGCCTCCGAGGTGTGATTGGGGTAGAACACCGGCAGAGTCAACACCTGGTTAAGGTGAAACTCCGACACCACCTTCGGAAGGAATTTCGGGTTGGGGCGCAGGACAACCTTGTCCCTGTGGAAGACCAGGTAAGGAGACTCGATGGAAAGCGCCTGGAGCTCTCCCATCCTTCTGGCTGACGTGATAGCCACCAAGAAGGCTGTCTCCACGACAGGTGAGAGAGAGCACCTGTGCATAGGTTCAATGGCTTCTGCCCATGAGCTTGCCAGTACCAGCAGTAGATCCCACAGAGGTGGGGGTTCCTGACTGAGGGAATGTGATCAAGGCCTTTGAAAAGCGCCAGACCACCTTCTCCTGGGCCACCGACTGCTTCCCGCCCGCACCGGCAAGCAGAGATGGCTGCCAGGTGCACCCTTAGGGTCGCCGATCTAAGCCCTTGACTAGAAAGGGACCATAAATAGTCCAAGATGCTTGCCAAGGAACAGGAGGAAGGGTCCAAGCCCTTGCCCTGACACCAAATGGAAAACCTTTTCCATTTGAAGGCATAGCATTTTCTGGTCGACTCCTTACCGGACGCCTCAACTACATTGAGGACCTCGTCGGAAAGACCCAAGGCCTGGAACTCTAGCCGCTCAGGAACCAGGCCGTCAGGTGCAGGGATTGAAGGTCCGGATGGAACACCTTCCCCTGATTGACTGAGAGCAGGTCCGGTGAGCTGGAAGCTGCCATGAGTCCTGGAGCTGAGACTGAGGAGATCTGGGTACCAGAACTGGGCGAGGCCAGTCTGGGGCTATCAGGATCACCTGCGCCTTGTCCTCCTCGCCTTGAGAGAAGCACCTTTGGATCAAGGGAAATGGGGAAAGGCGAAAGAGGCCCGGGGTCCACTGCCTCGAGAAGGCATCCCCTGCAGCGAGCCCTGCTGAGGCGGGCATGGAACAGACTCAGTTTCGCTTCTCCTGAGGCAAACAGGTCCACCTGAGGTGTGCTCCAATGGGAGAACAGATGCTGTACTACCTCCGGCAGGAGAGACCACTCGTGGGATGCAGCCCCTATCCGGCTCAGGGCATCGGCCAGGGTGTTGGAGGCTCCTGCCACGTGAATGGCTAGGAGATCCGCCTCCAGGCTGCGCCGCGAGTGACCAAATGCGGAGGCTTCCTTGCATAGAAGCATGGAGCGGGCCCCGCCCTGGCGGTTTAGATAGTACATGGTCGTGGTATTGTCCGTCTGACTCGGACCACTTGACCCCGGAGGAACGGAGCAAAGGCGGTGAGAGCTAGGCGGACCTTCGGAGCTCCAGCAGGTTGATGTGGCATCGGGACTCCAGCGGGGACCAGAGGCCATGAGCCCGGTGTTCCCCCAGATGGGCACCCCAACCCATCAGAGAGGCATCGGTCGATAGAGAGACCGTCGGCTCGGGGCGGACGAACGGGATGCCCTCCTGCAAATGATCTGGAACGTCCACCACTGGAGAGCGTTCCACATCCCCTGTGTCACCGACACAAGCTGGTCCAAAGGATCGCAGCGTTGTGACCACTGGCTGGCCAGTCCCCACTGAAGGGGACGCATGTTCCAGCGGGCCCAACGGACCACGCTGGTGCAGGCCGCCATGAGACCCAGGAGGCGCAGGAAGTCCCGGGCAGGGCGCAATTGCCCAACCAGAAATGATCGGGCAAAGGAGGAAAGAACCTCGGCCCTGTCCGCCGGGAGCCGCGCTCTGGCTCAAGAGAGTCGAGCTGCGCCCGATAATAGAATCACCTGCTCGCCCGTGGTCTGACTTGGCCTCGTTGATAAGGAGGCCCAGCTGAGAACAGACCTGAGGGCCAGATCTCTGGACACTCTGCCTCCTTCCTGGAGGGAGCTGCTATCAGCCAGTCATCCAGGTAAGGGTACACCCGGACCCTCAGGCCGCAGGGATGCTGTCACCACTGCCATGCATTTGGTGAAGACCCTGAGCTGGAGACAAGTCAAGGGCATGGCTTGGAACTCGAAGAGGATCCTTCCGCCGAAGCGAAGGAATCTCTGGTGAGGCGGACGGATAGGGCGTGAAAAACGCAGCGTCCTGCAAGTCCAGAGAGCAGAACCACGCCCGGCGTTCAAGGATGGTATTATCTGAGCCAGAGTGACCATCCTGAAGGTTCGAGACCTTAGGAACTTGTTTAGGTCGTATGGATTCAGAATGGGGCGCCAGCCCCGTCCGCTCGGAACCAGGAAGTACCTGGACACAAACCCTGGGTCTGAATGAGGGTCCACCACCTTCTTATCACCTCCTTCTGGAGGAGGAGATGGCATGCTCGACGAGCCGCCAGTGAGGCTGGGGATCCCGGCTCCCCAGGGGCGACGGCTCTGAAGGGTGGTGCCTGCTCGAATTCCAGAGGCAGGCCTCTTCCCACCACCTCCAAGACCCACCTGTCCGTGGAAACAGCGGACCAGGCGGGAACGAAGTGCCGAGTCGCCCGAGGGGACCCAGGGATAAGGTGGACGGGAATGGGGGCGACACCCCTCAGCCGTCCACTGGGCAGGCTTGGAGGAGGACCGCCGAGGGACCTCCTGGGCCTTTTCCTCCTGCCTCCTGTTAGAGGAAGCCGGCGGCTTTGGGTTTGGGATGCCAGGCCGAGCCTGCTGGCCCTGGACTGTTGCTGGGCCAGAAAGTAGGACCTAAAGGCTTAGGCTGTGGTTTGCTGCCTTTTCCTTCTGAGCTGAAGAGACCGAGTCCAAGGTAGCATTGGACTTCTCGATCCTCTGCAGGTGACCTTCCACCCCAGGGTCAAGAGAGGTCAGTCCCCAAAAAGGGACATCCGCCAACTTGTGCTGGGTATCCGAAGTAAAGGTGGATATCCTCAGCCAAGCCCGCCGACGCATAGCCACTGCGGCCGCCACCGATCTGGCACATGAGTCCCCTATAGCCAAAGCAGTCTGGAGCTGCTGTTTGGCCACTGCCCTGCCCTGGTCCCGCACCTGCTTAACCGTAGTCTGCAGATCGGCGGGAAGATGAGGGATGACCTCATCCAGGGAGCCCAACAGGGCATGAGAAAAATGTGCCATGAGGACGGCCGAACTGGCCTGACGAAGGCCGAGAGAGGACGCAGCGTAGACTTTTCGCCCGACATAGTCCAATTTCTTGGACTCCTTGTCAGGAGGTTTGTCCACATCCCTGGCGTTGCCGGCGCGCCGGAAAACGCTGTCGGTAACCAACCCCTCAGCAGAGGGGTGTTCCGAAAAACCGGACAAGGAACCAGTAGGGATCAGACATTTCCTGGCCATCCTGGCCAAGGCGAGGGCAGGAAGCAGGGCGCTGCCAAAGCTCCAGTGCCGACCCACTATGGCCTCGGCCACCGAAAGGCCTCCGCCGGAGAATCCCCGGTCCAGAATCTCCGTGAGGGGATACCTGGCCGCTTGGAAACGGTTCGAGCTCCATCCCGTGGACTCCGAGATGAGCCAAGTAGTCCTAGGAAGGACGACGGGCTATCGTCCATTGACTGACCTCCTGAAGACTCCAAGTCCAGTCGCTGAGAAAAGGAGGAATCATCTTCGGACTCGGAAGAGTCCTCGAAGAGCTGCCTCTGGCCTGAGCCACCCTTCACCTGCCGAGGTCGATCGGGAGTGAGGGTGACTGACAGCCGATGGGGTAGACCCTCAGCCGACTGAGAATCTCTTGGTCGGAGCCCCAATTGGTGGCTGTGGAGGCGGAGGTTCCACCGAATCGGTGGAGCAGCTGGTTTTGGCGAACAACCGCCTGGGTATAGCTCCTCGGATAAGTCGAGGGTTGTGTCGGCCGCCCGTGACAGTTACTTAATGGCCGGGAAGGCGACGGGTCGGCTTATTCCCCGCCAGGAGGAGCTGTTGCAACATAAGGTCCTCGCATCACGACGCACTTACGCCAAGCCCCTCATCCGAGGAGGAGGACGAGGACGAGCGGCGACGCCGGCCACTGCGTGTGCCAGGACCGAGACCGCCTAGGGACGGTGGGATCGGGCTGACCGCCGAAGAGGTCCGAGATCGAGACCGAGTCCCGGAATTTCCGAGGTCGGTGCGGGAGGTGTCGGCCGAACCGCACTCCTTCGGCTCGGATGGTGCATCCGAGGGCTCCGGAACCGAGGCACAGGTGAGCCCACGGGATCCTCAACCTCCCGGGGAACCGGGAGAGGAATCTCGGCTGCTAAAGGCGACAGCCCGTCAATGGGTCGAGAAAATTCGACTTCATTGGTGGGAGTCTCGTCCAACTGACCTGACGGGGACACCGTGAGGCCAGTGGTCAGCCGGCCGGTCGGATCGCCGACGGTCGACGGCCCGGGGAGAGGGACCTTTCCCGCTCCCAAGAGCGTCGACGGAGGGACTTACCCTTGTCCCTCTTTTTGGACCGAGAATAAGGTCCCGCCAACGTAGGCCCTTCTCCTTTAGTGGAGAGGGACAGACAAAGCTCCTTAAAAGAAGCCGTGTAAGAAGAGCCCAGAGAGAGCGGGATAAATGCCGCGGCCGAGGAAGATACGGCCCGCGCCGCCTCCTCTTCGAGGGCGACCATCCGCTGAAGGATCCGCCGAGCTTCGCCGCACGCGATACTGCCAACCGGCCTCCTTGACTTTCACCGAGGGAAACGCTCGGACGCCCAGTTGCAATCGGGCAGCACGGTCTTCGAGGACGTAGGCCGAGAAAGATGAGCACAGGTCGCAAGCCTGCGGGTCGTGCTCAAGGCCTAAGCAGTAGACACACGTGGAGTGTGGATCCGTCCGAGACATCTTCTGCCCGCATGGGCATCTCCGAAATCCGGGAGTCGATTTGTCCATCGCAGCCGCGAGGGATAGAAGACTGAAGTCTTTTTGCAAAATTTATTTTTTTTTTTTAAATCTGCAAACGGAGAAATAGGCACCAGTCTCAAACGCAGAGCGTTAAGGAGGGAACCTGAGCTTCCAAGCGGTAAGGAAGATCTGGCGTCATGGGGCGGAGCCGTGAGTTATACCACCCGGGTGGGTGGGAGGAGCAAGCTTGAAGACCTTCCGGCAAGATTTAAAGCGGCAAGGATACCTGCCAATGAGTGTGGATGAACAACATATCCATGTCCCTAGAAAGTTATTTTATAAACAGACCCCCCAAAAAAAAATAAGAATCCAAACCAGTTATTTTTTTTTTCCCCTTTCAAAGAAATTTTGTAGGCTTTTGAAGATCCTGTATCACTTGCATGTGCTGTAAGCTGATGGCAGCAAAAGTCTTTTTAGGCTACTTTCATCATTTTCAGTCTGTGTCAGTGTGGAAAGGATTGTAGTTTGGCCCCGATGAGGTAGCCAGCCAATCCCTTTCACATCCTGATTGATCCGATCCACCCCCGCGCTCTGGCATGTAATGATGTGTGCCCAGGAACAGCGTAAGGCGTGCCCAATTAAAGTCAATGGGGGTCTGATTTAAGTACACTTTCATGCATAATAACTGTCAGGTGCAGAATAAGTAAAGGGCACCAGCCAGCTAACAGGGAGCAAATCAATCAGAAATCAGGGTTCAACTCACAAGAGCCATGTTAGTTGGACCCTGCCATCGATCTGTGCTAAAACCCAATTTAAAAATCAAGAAATGAACTTGCACAAAGATGCTCCATTCAAGTGAATGGAGTGTGTCCCCACCCTCCTTGCTATACCAATGTCACAAAATGTCAGGGCACGGGGACGGAGCCAACTATAAGGAAATGGAAAGGGATCATGCCACGAACCCCCTAGAGGGCAAATTACGATCCTTTCTCTTCCTTTTAGGAGGTAAAGAAGCTCCCATTCAGGTAAAGGAGCTCCCTGCTTAGCCTTCTAAGCCTGAGAAAATATCAGGACTGGTACTCTTTAAATTGGCTGCCCCTGTGATAGCTCCATATTGAATGACATTTTCAATCTCTCTGAACTCTGGTTCCTATCCAAAGACATGGAAACTGGCTAATGTAGTGCATGTTTATAAATGTAGTAAGAAATCAGAAATTGGAAATTACAGGCCAATATCTGTATTTCCATGATCGCCAAAGTATTTGAAAAAACAGCTGAAACTCAAAGTTTCATCTGGAAACACAATTTATACAACCCTTTTCAGTCAGGATTTTGGGAAACACACAGTACTTCAACAGCATTACTTAACTCATTCTTATCTGGGGGGGCATTTTGTGTGTCAGGTTAAGCAGTGGATGGGTCAGACTTCACAGGAAGCTACTGGAAGTAATGAATTAAGGTAGTGCCTGCCATTCAGATGGCCATGAACAAGAGCCTTCTAATCAGGGCCATATTTATTGATTTGTCAAAAGTGTTTGACATAGCCAGCCCTGTGGTGCAGAGGGCTGAGGTGCTGGACACCTTACCTCTCATCACGCCGGCGACCCGTGTTCGAGAATGAGCACGGGCTGCCAGAGGGGGGGCAGGATGGGAGTGGAGAAAGTGGCCGCTAGGCAGATCTCCTCTCCCTGATTGGGGAGGGAGGCCTTCCTTACTCTTGGCTGCCACTGAGTGGTGGCTCGACAGTAGCATCAGGCAAATGGGGAGCTGGCACTAGGCCGGGTGGGTTGAGCGAGGCCATTGTCAGTTCTAGCGCACATGCATGCCTCACGCGCATGCACCACTGTGCACTGCCAAGGCCTCGGGAGTAATGGTGAGAAAATTCGAAGTAAAACCCCATCGATAGATGACAACTGACCTCGAAAACCCTGACCGGTCCGGCTAGGCACACACCATGTCCTGTGGGAGAGGGACGCCGGGTGGAAGGTAAGCCCCGGAGGAGCCGGATGACAGGGCTTGGGGGGGTTAATCAGAAGGCGTAGCCAAAGAGATGGAGGATACAAACCAAAATAAAAACAAGCATTTGTCAGTGCCAAATGTTGGCTGGCTTGCTGGCATTGGCAGTGCAGGAGTTAGAGAGATGCACAATAGGAATGGCAGTGAAGTATTGAAATAACGCCAACTCCACTCTCACCCTGCAGAGACTAAAATTCATTGGGAATGTGCCTTTGAGCCATCAACCATAACACTTATGCCATTCCACCTCACCCCACCCTGCAGACATCGCTCACGCATTCCATAAGGAAATAGGTGAGAAGGGTGCAGTATAGGAGAATGGGGTGAACATCAGGGCCGAAGACCCCAAGGCACCCCTTGATGCCTGTCAATGGCTACAGGGTGGGGGTGGAATGCCACCAGCATTATGGCCAAAGAACCCAAATCACATCCCCTACACCTGTCAGTCTCTAGAGAGTGGGGCGTTATTGTTGGAAACCCAAACGCCCCGGGCGTCTGCTGGTATTTTCACTCCAAATTTTCAACATGGGCTTTTTGGGACCCCATCTCATGAACAGTGGCACTATTAATTATTTTGTTACTCAAACCTGAGAGGTGATTTCGCACAGCGACTGCGCCACAAGTGCAGAAACATATTTTTGGCAGGATGTGAAAAATGACAGCTGTACTGTTCACGAGGAGGTGTGAAGAAATGGCAATGTTGAAAATCTAGATTAAAAATATGAAAAATTGGCGATACAAGCATGTACATAATGCAACGCATGCCTGTATGATAATTTTGGAATGTTTTCACCAGATTTAAAAATGGGCTTTTGGGACCCACCTCATGAACAGTGGTACTATCGTTTCGTTAATCGGTCCCGAAAGATCATTCCGCACAGTGACGGCGAAATGACATTTTGGGACCAAGAAATGAAATGACAGTGACACATTCATGAGGTGGGGTCCCAAAAACCCCATGTTGAAAATTTGGGGCCAAAATTCCTAAAAATGGCTGAGCTATCACCCTAAGTTGAAACCCCTCCAATGACTCCCATTATAGACATCTTACCAGATTCCTCACTTTGCAGTTTAGCTTTGAAGAGTGCAACTCATCCAGCTCCAGAGAAGACTGCTGCTCCCGACCTCCGGAGGTAAGTATAGGGTGGGGGTGCAGGGAGGTGGGTGCTCAGAGGGAGGGTTGGGATGGGAGGGACGGGACACAACGATGAACCGTTTCTGTTTACAGGTAAAAAATATATATATTTAGGGGACCGTTTTCTTTATTTACAGGGAGAAAAAAACTGAAGGCATTTAGGCACACTGTAGTGGGCTCCCAGTGTGCCACAAGTGTATGGGGGGGCGAGTGCATGGTGACACGGGGATTGGGCACTCCGTGTCGGCAAATAACACAGATGGGTTTGGGCTGGGGGTGGCACGGCATTTAGGCACACTTGGGTGGGCTCCCAGTGTTCCACAACTGTATGTGTGTGTGTGTGTGGTGGGGGGGGTGCATGCCAACACAGAAATTTGGCATCCCAATGTTGGCAAATGACATAGACTAGTTTGGGCTGGGGGCGGCGGCGATCCATCACCAAGAGTGGGCATTCTGGTGTTGGAAACATTAAACCATGATTTTGGCACACTGGGTGGGCTCCCAGTGTGCCACATTAATGGGGAAGGGGATACATGGACATGGGGATTGGGCACCTGATGTCAGCTTTCTGGGGAGTGTGTGGCGGGCAGCAGGAACCGCCATATTTATTGAAATGTTTAACAGAAAGGCATAGCAACAAATGCTATACTCCTGAAGCAAACCTCGGCACGGAGTGCTCGGTAGCAGAGTAAACCGCTTTGCTCCTGGAACAAGGGCCCAGGGACAGAGTGTACGGCTGCAGGACCTGACAAGGTTACGGGGGTGAGAGGTGACACTGCAATAACAAAACTGTCTCGTGATTGCAGCAGCACATTTCTTTCAAGTTTTGGCCTCTTTGAAGTTTCCTGTCATCGCCAGCATGCTCACTGATTGGTGGCTGAGGACACCACTAAAACATCCCCGCATTGGCCACAACACTGACACACCTCTGAAATGTGCTATTACAGCAGGACGTTGCTTGCGCACGCGCGCAAGTCAACATAAAAAGACCTGTTTCACACTAGATCATGATATCTTGCTAAAAAAGTTGAGATCTAATAGCCTCGACCAGGAAGCTCTGAGCTGTTTCTGTGGCTATTGGTTTGGAAGACAACAGACGATAACACTGAGCAATAATTTCAAGTCCACTTTCGATAATACGATGTCAGGTGTACCACAAGGCTCGGTTTTAGGGACTATATTGTTCAATCTTTCTACAAATGATGTTGGACCTCTTTTGAGGGATGTCTGGCATCTTCTGTATGCTGAGATGACATGATACATAGACAGTGTCGGCAGATAAGGGCCTATGGCCCACCCAGTCTGCCGACTGGAGCTTGGAAGTTCAGTTTATGTTTTCCTAGAAGTCTGTTGCCCCTTACCCCTGACCTCCAGAATTCCTTTATGTCTATCCCATGCATTCTTAAATCCCGTGATTGTTTCAGCCCCCACCACTTCCTCTGGCAGGGTGTTCCACTTGTCCACCACCCGTTCTGTGAAGAAATTCTTCCTCATGTTTCCTCTGAATCGTCCTCCTCCAACTTCATCCCATGCCCTCTAGTCCTGGAACATCTTTTTCGCTTAAAATAGTGTATTCCTGCACCCTGTTCCTCCCTGTGAGATACTTGTATGTCCCTATCATATCCCCTCTCCCTCCTCTCCTCCAGGAGTACATGTTCAGTTCCTTCAACCTGTCTTCATAGGACTTGTGATGCAATCCATGCACCATCTTTGTTGCCCTCCTCTGAACCTTCTCTACCCTGTCTATGTCCTTACGTAGGTATGGAACTGTACACTGTACTCAGGTGGGGCCTCACTAGTGTCTTGTCTAGCGGAATTATGACCTCCCTTTTCCTGCTGGTGATGCCCTGCCTATACATCCCAGCATCCTATTTGCTTTACCTGCTGCCTTATCACACTATTTCCCTACCTTGAGGTCACCAGAGATGATAACCCCAAGATCCCTTTCCTCCTTGGTGCATGCTATATCCTCACCCCCAACTGATATATTGTGCCAGGGTTTTGTGCCCATATGCATTATCTTGCACTTCTTTTGTGCACTGAATTTCAACTGCCAACCACTGACCATTCTTCAAGTTTCTGCAGGTCCCTTCTCATTCTGTCTACACCCTCTGGTGTGTCTACTGTTACAGAGCTTTGTGTCATCAGCGAACAGTGAAATTCTGCCTTCTAGGTCCTGTGCAATGTCGCTGATGAAGATGTTGAATAGGACCGGTCCCAGCACTGATCCCTGTGGTACCCCACTTGTCACTCTTCCCTCTGTGGAGTGACAGCCATTTACCACCACCACCCTCTGTGTCCTGCCACCCAGCCAGTTACCTACCCACCACACTACGGTCCTGCCCACACCCATATTCCCCAGTTTGTGTAATAGTCTTCTACGTGGCACAGTGTCAAAGGCCTTGCTGAAGTCCAGATAGGCCATGTCCACTGCCCTCCCCTGATCCACCTCCTAGTCACCCAGTCAAAATTCAACGAGGTTGGTCTGACATGACCTCCCTGGTGAAACCATGCTGCCTTGGGTCCTGTAGTCCATTGACAACCAGATGTTCCACCAATCTCCTCTCAGTAGTGCTCCCATGATCTTCTCCACTACCAAGGTGAGGCTGACTGCTCTGTGTTCCTCTGCTTCCTCTGTTTCCGCTTTTGTATAAGGACTATATCTGCTGTCCTCCAGTCTTTGGGTACTCCCCTGTTTCCAGTGATCGCAAACAGGATAGCCAGAGGTTCAGCCACCACCTTAGTTCTTTAAGGACCCTGGGGTGCACCCCATCTGGCCCCATTGCTTTATCAACTCTTATTACTTCCAGTTCTTTTCAGGACCCTTTCTCTGTAAAGGGACTTGTAGTCCATTTCTGCACCATTCTCACCCCTTGTACTCCCTTCAGACCCATTACCCTCCTCTTCCTCAGTAAAGACTGGAGCAGAAATACCTGTTCAATATGTCAGCTTTACTGTTGTCATCCTCCACGCGCCCCATCCCCCTTCAGTCTCACTATCCCTCCCTTTGTCTTTCTTTTTCACTTATGTACCTGTAAAAGGTTTTGTCCCCTCTACCCACTGATTTTGCAATGTGTTGTTCTGTCTGAGCTTTGGCTTCCCTTACCGACCTCCCTACCTACCTTTGCTTCTCCTGGTACTTCTCCCTATCCCCTTTTGCCTGTGTCTTTTTGTAGTGCCTGAATGCAATCTTTTTGGCTTTCACTTTCTTTGCTACCTCTTTGGAAAACCATAATGGTCTCCTCTTCCTTTTCCTTTGATACAGTATGCTGTGGGTTAAAACAAGAGTTGAAAGCCAAATGAATTACAAAAGATTTCAAATGGTTGCAGGATTATTTTTGCGAGCATAAATTAGTGTTGAACCTACAAAATCTCAGGTTATGTTGTTTGGTAATAATCAGGCAATACACAGCAAGCCCTAATAAGAACAACACAGGATAGACGTATACTACAGCAGGTAGGCTCTTTCATAAACCTGGGAGTCGAGTTGGACTCCCAGTGTAAATGGCATGTTTACATTGACTTTATAACGAAACACTAAATATAAAATTAGGAGCACTCTATAGGAACAAAAAATGTATTCCCATAGATGCTAGAAAACAGACCGTAAACACGATGGTGACCCCTCTCTTTGACTATGGGAATTTGGTGTATGAGGGGGGTGGATGTATTGTACAACACATCCTCCCCCCTCCAGGGGATACACCATTGCTCTCTACACAGAGCCTTGAGTTGGATAGATTTGCCAGAAAATAGAAATTTACATATACATTCATACAGTAGTAACATAGTATTTGATGGCAGATAAGGACCACTAGGCCCACCCAGTCTGCCAGTATACCCTTCCTGTATCATTGGTCGACGACCCTACTTTGTCAATGGCTTTAGCCTTTCCTACCCACCTCTAGGGTTCCCTTGTGCCTATCCCATGCAAGTTTGACCCCCCCCCCACTGTGCTAGCTCCCACTACTTCCTGAGGTAGGCTATTCTATGCATCTACCACCCTTTCTGTGATGAAAAACTTCCTCACATTGCCCTTTATCCTGCATCCCTCCAATCTCATATCATGCCCCCTCGTCCTTGTACACCTCATATACTGAAAGATGTCACCCACTTGCACTTTGTTTATGCATTAACTTTATTTATGTTGCATTTGCTATATAACTGCCATCTTTGTAAAATGTTCTACTATTTGTTAAACTTAGTTCAAGAAAGAGTTGTGAAATAAGGTATGCGAGCATCAGGAAATATTGACTTTAGCATTCCAGTCTCCAAGTCTATTAGGGGCAGTTCCACCTTTGTCAGAGACCCAATGCATTGAATAATTTGCTCCAACATTTGAAGTTGCCCTTGAAGGGTGTAGTTCTTTGGAATCCGATAAAAGTGTAGCATGCTAACAATACTCACTTGCAAAAAAATGCTGTCCATCGATAAGGCTATGGTAATGATACTGAAAGTGTGAAATTATTTTAAAACTGTTATTGTAATTGTTCCTATGGCAACAGAGTGTTATTAAGTGTCTGTATGTTAAAGTTATTTTAGGAATTGCCAGCTACTCCTGGATATATAGTAATAGTTCAAGTACTGTATATAATATAAAATATTGAAACAGCTGATCCAATGTAAAGCTTGTTAATATTATGCAACAGTGTGCATGACTGTTTTGGACCCCACTGTAAATTAATGTTGATACAATTGGGTTAACCTATTCTTGATCTTAGGATAACCTATTTTACTATGTTCCTCCTCCTCCTAGGGCTTTTATAAGATCAGGTCAGATGATTGCAGATTCTGCTGTTCTCCCGGGGCAAGGTACAGCCCTTTGTCACTCTACGTAGGCCTGGGAGGACAGTGGGCCAGCAAACAAAAGAAAGATCGGAGCTTATAAAAACTAACATGCTCTGCAGGCTATGGAATCTCCCACTGCTGCAGCCTTCCTCTGATGTCAGATACAAAGGATTCTGGGATTTGTAGTTACAGAAAATGTCAACTTGCAAGTTTACAAAATCCATCACCCTATTAACTCCCCTCCCCTTTTTTCCTCCTATCCTCTCCTCCCCCTCCCACACAACCTTCTATGTACCTCTTGCCACTACTTGCATTTATTGGCAATGTCATCGCTGTGACTGCAATTTGTTGTTTATGGACTACATATCCTATTTCCTGTTTTCCTGCAATACTATCTTGTTTAATCCATTTCTTTGTCTCCGTAAGTCTGTTAACCCCTTGTATTTACTTTTGCTGCTGACACTACACTGTTTGACCACAAACCTCGTAAATGTATACCACCTGCTCTTACTGACAATGTCACTGCTGTGATTGCAACTTGTTGTTCTTAGACTGCATATCCTGCCTCCTGTTATTCTGTAATCCTGTATTTCAGGGTTTTAAATAATTGATTAGCAGTTTTTTTCTTGGGACAATACTAACGGTACATAAAGTATTTATATAGGTTTTCTAGAAATGGTATGTTTGTTAAACACAGTGAGGCAAGTGCTATGCATTTTCACAATGTTTTAGCACTTTTATGAGCAAAACGCTAATCAATTTTTAGGGTTAAATAAAACCCTGTATTTGTACTTTCCATTTTTTTTGTCATATACATCTGTTACCCTACTGTATTTACTATTACCGTTTACACTGCAATGTTTGACACGGAACCTTTGTAAATGAACATCTGGTTCAAAGGTACTTGGGATTTAAGAATGCATGGGATAGACATAAAGGAATTCTGGAGGTCGGGGGTAAGGGGCAACAGACTTCTTGGAAAACATAAACTGAACTTACAAACTTAAATGGGCAGACTGGGTGGGCCATAGGCCCTTATCTGCCGACACTGTCTATGTATCTATGTATGTATCTATGTAATCCTAGAACTCAAAAGTGCTTTGGCTTCTCAGAAGGAACTAGAAGGGGGACAGGATCAGATCTACAGTACAGTAGCTTCTTGTTTTACATTGTTTTCATGGATTCTACTTGGTAGAATGTTGTTTCTTTTCTTTCTTACTACTAAGGGGCTAGCGGGGTGTTGTTTGGGGCTGTTGTAATTTTGAAACCTGTTTTGGTAGCTATAAGTGGGCTCATTTGTTTGGTTCACTGTATGGCAGGCTGCATTTGTAGAGGCCTATTTCTTCTGTTTTAAACATAATTGGTGTAATTTAACTGGGTCTGTTTCTTTGAATTGGAGACCTATATCTTCTAATTCCAAGCCTCTTTTGATGTGTTGTTGGTGAAGCTGTTTGAATTGGTGTCCTGTTTCTTTGGATCGCAAACCTATTTTGGGGGCTTTGAGTAGAATTGGGATTCATTGTTGCTGGCTTCACTAGCTGCAAAGTTTGAGTGCACAGGGGAGGAAGCGTGCTAACTGTCTGGCCAGGTCTCACTCAGTAGGGAGGCAGAGCTGAATCAGGTGAGGAGTCAGTGCTTTGGCTTCTCAGAAGGAACTAGAAGGGGGACAGGATCAGATCTACAGTACAGTAGCTTCTTGTTTTACATTGTTTTTCATGGATTCTACTTGGTAGAATGTTGTTTCTTTTCTTTCTTACTACTAAGGGGCTAGCAGGGTATTGTTTGGGGCTGTTGTAATTTTGAAACCTGTTTTGGTAGCTATAAGTGGGCTCATTTGTTTGGTTCACTGTGTGGCAGGTTGCATTTGTAGAGGCCTATTTCTTCTGTTTTAAACATAATTGGTGTAATTTAACTGGGTCTGTTTCTTTGAACTGGAGACCTATATCTTCTAAGTCCAAGCCTATTTTGACGTGTTGTTGGTGAAGCTGTTTTAATTGGTGTCCTGTTTCTTTGGGTAGCAAACCTATTTTGGGGGCTTTGAGTAGAATTGGGATTCATTGTTGCTGGCTTCACTAGCTGCAAAGTTTGAGTGCACAGTGGGGGAAAGGGTGCTAATGGTCTGACCAGAGGCCTCAGCTACCTGATTGTTTCTGGAAGACTTGGGCTAGTCCCACCTACCCAAACCCCTCACCCCACCCACCCCTGGTCCATTATTTCCTTTATACTAGGGGTTCTAACATCACTTCCTCAAACAGGCAAAGGATATGCACCTGTCATAGCAGAAGCAGACATCCAGGAAAGGAACAGCAGCAAGTGAAGAGGTGACTGCTCTCTCAGTGGAAGGGAAGTAAATGCAAATCTAGGAGCTTTCATTTACTTCTTCACATTGATATTGCAATGTGAAAAGGAGGAGTAGGAGTTTGAAGAAGGTTGTGCAATGGCTACTTAAAGTCTCTTTTTGAGTGTGGATAGGAAGGATAGGAATATAAAAAGCAGTTGCTCAATATATCTAAACATGTGCAACAAAGGAGGTAAGGGAAATAAAATGTTTTGCACTGATAGAGGAGGGAGAGGGGAGACTTGGGGGAGTGTTTGGTATCCTGCATCTGGAAGGGTGGGGGGGTCGCTGGTGGGCAACGACAGCAATGGGTAGGGTGGTAGGCTGCAACAACTGCAGTGCACCAATCTTTCTAAACATTGCCTAGAGTGTGGGAGGATGTTTAGTGTGCAACCACATAGAAAAACTTAGAAAGGAGACTGAGGGTCTGCAGGAGGAACTAAGACAGGCAAGGCAGATTGGGGGTGGGTTTAGCCCAATACTGGAGGGAGGAAGAAGGGGAGATGAGGGAAGGCAATTTAAGCCAACAGTGGTGAGGAGAGAGTCAGAAGAAGGAAGCAGAGACAAAGGGCCCAGGCCAGGAAGAACGACTGCCGGGAAACCAGGTCAGGAGACAAAAGTCAAATGGAAGGAGGAGATAGGGACTGTGAGGGAGGCGAAGAAGTGGCAAAAGTCATGGAGTGAAAAGGAGAACAGGTTACTATGAGAGAGAGAGAGGAGGCGGGCATTTGTGAAGGGTCTTCAGAAAACAGCTCTGCACTGCTAGAGAAGAAAGTAGAGAAGAAATTATGAAATTAGAGGGTAATTGATAAATGCCTGGACCAAACTGGAGCGGGGGAGTTCTGCTGGGAGAACTGCAACAGGGTAAAAGGGAATTAATGTGCAGGAGGAAGAAGAGGAGCTGAAAATGAGAGAGGAGATGAATGGAAGCAAGCAGGAGTAAGAGGGTGGAATCTTAGTGCTGGGGGACTCAATACTAAGAGGAGTTAGGTGGGGTAGCAAGGGGGAGAGGCATAGTCGCATTTGGGTGGAGGCCATGCCAGGAATGACAGCGGAAAGGGTGAGACAGTTTGTTCTGAAATATGCTAGAAGGGGTAGGGACAAGCCTCATTTAATTATACATCTTGGGACAAACTACCTGGCTGACAAGACAGTAGATATAGTCCAGAGGAGGTTTGAGGAACTAGCACAATTATGTGAGGGGGGCAGGAAGATCAGTAACTTTTTCCAAGATACTTCCGGTGCCAAAGGCAAGCACAACAAGAAAGCTGAGAATAGAGGAATTTAACGGATGGCTAAGAACCTGGTGTTGTGCTAAAGGGTATGGGCTGTTGAGGGGTGGGGACGGACCTGGGAGGACAGTAGTCTCTATGCCAAGGACAGACTACACTTGAGCGAGGAGGGAAAGAAAGTGTTGAAACAGAGGATGGAAGAGTATATAGAGGAAACTGGGAATTTAAACTAGGAGTGGGGGGTGGCAGTTGGGGAAGAGATATGCAGAGACCACAGGTTGGGAAATCATATGAGCTTACCCCCCATCACAGTGACAAAGGACAAATGGCAAGTACTATTGGTGATGCTAGGAAAGGAGGGCAGGATGGTGGGGGGGAAGGGTGGAAGGTGGTTACCCTTAATGCCAGGAGCCTTGGGAGGAAAACTGCAGAGTTACAGGTTCTCATGGCAGAGGGAGAGGTGGACATTGCAGCCATCACAGAAACATGGGCCACCTAATATAATGACTGGGACCTGTCTGTACCAGGGTACAGGTTATTTCGTAGGGACAGGGTGAGTGGGAAAGGAGGGGGGGGTGGCACTATATGTGAAGGAAGGACTGAAATGTGCAAGGGAGGAAGGGGAGGAGGGTAGTACAGAGTCACTTTGGGTGCAAATCCAGGATTCCAAGAATAGGATTCTTAGAATGGGAGTGGTGTACAGGCCACCATCTCAGACGGAGGAGTTAGACAGGGAACTAGCGGGACAGATCAGAAGGACCTGCGAGAAGGGTAGTGTGGTGATTGTGGGGGACTTCAACATGCCAGGAGTGGACTGGAGCACCCCAACAACCAGGAACAGAAGGGAGCAGGTACTGCTGGATGCCTTCCAGGACAGCTTCCTGCTGCAAATGGTCAGTGAACCAACCAGGTTAGGGAATACCCTTGACCTTGTGTGCTGGCAAATGGGGACTTTGTGAGAGAACTTACAGTGGAGGAACCGCTGTCAGGGAGTGACCACCACTCAGTATGGCTCACATTGGATATGGGCAAGGAAGGAGTGGAATCTGGCACAAGAGTGCTGGACTTCAGGAGGGCCGACTTTGGGAGGATGGGGAAGTGGTAAAAGGGTACCTGGCCAGAATTCAATCTAGTATGGATACTAACCAGAGGTGGGAGCTCAAAAAGCTGGGGATAGTGGAGGCAACCAAAACCTGCTGCAAAGCCCAGAGCAAGAAGGCTAGGGCCAAGAAACCGAGCTGGTTGAGTAAGGAGGTCATGGAAATGGTAAGGAGGAAAAGAGCTGCCTTTAGGAAGTACAAGAAAACAGGGAGGAGGGAGGACAGAGAGGAGTACTTGACAGAATCGAAGGAGGTGACAAGGGCAGTAAGGGGAACCAAAGCATCTATGGAACTCAGGCTGGCACAAGGCATTAAGAAGGGGGAGAAGGACTTCTTTAAGTACATCAGGAGAAAAGAGCTGTAAGGACCACATAGTAAGGATTACGAAGGAGGGGGGTTGGGTGGAAGCAGGGTACGATAAGGCGGAAGCACTAAATGAGTACTTCTGCTCAGTATTTACTAAAGAGAAGGGGTGACACCAAGGTGGGAGAAATGGCAGGCGCAGGGGAAGTGGTGACAGATGGGGAAATCACGGAGGGCAGAGTTCGAGCAGGTTTGAAGGCACTGAGGGTGGACAAGGCGCCAGGCCCAGATGGCATCAACCCCAGGGTACGGAAGGAGCTGGCAGAGGTCCTTGCAGGACCTTTGGCAGACCTATTTAATGCCTCAATACATTCGGGGTGTGTACCTCAGGACTGGAGGATGGCTCATGTGGTGCCCCTCCACAAGAGTGGCCCCAAGGATGAACCGGGAAACTACAGACCAGTGAGCCTCACATCCATCGTGGGTAAGCTAATGGAGACTATCCTGAAGGAGAGGCTGGTGGCCTCCCTAGAGGCCAAAGGACTATAGGACAGCAGACAGCATGGCTTCATCGTGGCAGATCCTGCCAAACCAACCTGGTCGGAGTTCTATGACTGGGTAACTAGGCAACTGGACAGGGGCCATGCAGTGGATGTCCTGTATCTGGACTTCAGTAAGGCATTCGACTCAGTGCCACATGGAAGGCTGGGAAGGAAGTTAGTAGGCACAGGGGCGGGTGCACAGCTGGTGAGATGGGTAGGAAACTGGCTGCAGGGAAGGCAACAGAGGGTGGTGGTGGGTGGTGAGCTCTCACACCCAAGGGCAGTGACGAGCGGTGTCCCACAGGGCTCGGTGTTGGGACCAGTGTTGTTTGGGATATTCATTGCAGACATATCATGGGACATCAAGAGCAAGATTAGTCTATTTGCTGATGATACCAAGGTTGGCGCGGCGGTGGATGACCTAGGGGGATGGCAGGGGTTGCAGGATGATCTGGCAAAGCTTGAAACCTGGCAACTGGGGTTTAATGCCAAAAAGTGCAAGGTGCTGCATTTTGGGATGAAGAACCCAAGGAGGAGTTACCAGCTAGGGGGAGTGCAGCTAGCCCAGACAGAGGAGGAGAAGGATCTGGGTGTGCTCACTGCAGGGTCCATGAACAACTCAGCACAATGTAGGAAGGCAGCTGCAAAGGCCAACAAAATGCTGGGTTGTATTGCAAGGGGTATATCCTCGAGGAGGAGGGAGGTGATTCTGTCACTGTATAGGTCACATTAGTTAGACCACACCTGGGTACTGCATTGCAGTACTGGCGTCCGTATCTGAAGAGGGACATTAAGTTACTGGAGGGTGCAGGCGCAGAGGCAAAAGATGATCAAGGGGCTGGGGGACTTATCATACGAGAGGAGGCTGAAGAAGTTGAACATGTACTCACTGGAGGAGAGGAGAGACAGGGGTGACATGATTGAAACCTTTAAATACATGAAAGGAATAAACAAGATGGGTACAGAGGGGCTGTTCAAAGTAAGGGAGGGCCACCAGGGGCCATGATAGGAGACTGGAGCAAGGAAGGTTCAGGAGGGAAATGAGGAGACACTTTTTTTTTACAGAGAGGGTGGTGGCTGGGTGGAATGCGTTACCTGCAGAAGTGGTATGCAGTAGAACAGTGGACTGCTTCAAACGAGGATGGGACAGGACAAGGGGGAGGGTTAATGAAGGGGAAGGGTGGAAGCGAAGGGCAACTGCAGAATAAGGAGTGCTAGCTGCACATTCAAGCAGACTTGATAGACCTCTAGGCCTTTATCTGCTGGCAAATTTCGTATGTTCATAATAAATAAAGTAAAACTCAGTCTAATTCAATCTACTACTCCCACTGCATTCTTCTTGAACACTGGGAACACTCCTGCAACAGTTCATCCACCCATAAGGTGGTACTGTAATCTAGGTCTTGGGCTTTCACCTGTTAGTCTTTTAAATATTTCACATTATCGGGCACTTGTACCACTGTCTGTTTCAAAACCCTCTGAACTGTCTTCCAGTGACCTCACAACTGAACCGTTTGTGACATCACATCCTACTGCCATGGTGAGCACTACTACATCATAACAAGTGAACTAGAAAGTCAAAACCGTTTGATTTAACTTTGTGGATTAGTCAGTTAGCAAAATGTACTGCAAAACCTGACAAAGAAAAGCACATTTTTAACCCTCCAGCCATAGTGGCACTGTTTGTCAACGCAAAGGACAGGGAGACCAAGGGGAAAAAACTAGTGGTAACAAAAATCATACTTGAACTATGCCTGTGAGAAGAAAAAAATTAAGCTAACAATACTGTTAACAGTAGCAACTGGAAAGATTACAATAAAGAAGCGTAACTGGTGAACTATAATATCAAAGGTTGCAATGGAAACAACATTTGGAATCCAATGTCGTTCTGACAGCACATAAAGCATTATGATTATTAAGTACACATTCTATTAAATTCCCAATTGATCATGAAATCTGGTGTACTCCACTGAATCGGACAATGCACTTTCAAGGCTCCGAGTTTTACTTAATAGAAGTGTCATTTCATTCTCCATGCTAATTGGTTCACACATAACTGCAACCTATTTAATGCCCTAAAGTGGTTATCTTTCTATAACCAATGCAGGAACAATATGGGTAAAGGTATGCATAATACAGCAATGAGGAATGTCACTCCTATACTTAAGGATATGATTATGACCTTCTCTGGTGCACACAGAACACGGTCATCAGAAAGATTAAATGTTATTGTCCCTTTGAGGAAGACAGTACACGGACAGTGAATATTTTCATTTCCAGGAGCCAAGTTATGTTTATTCTCTATCCTCAAACCTAATGTGAGGTAAATCACAAGCTAATTTAAACATTTGCTAAAACCTAGCAATACTGTGTCATACAGATGTCATTGTTTTTTTTAATAATTTTTAATGTTTTGTAATGAATTTGTTGTCCCATATCATGCTCAAAAAAAAACGGGCATTACCTGCTCTTGGGTCTACAGAGTTACCAAATAAAAATAAATGAATGCAATCAAATCAAGACTGCACACGGGAATGGCCACCTGTTGGCCCAACAGCAGCACATCCCACTGCTCTGCCAGCAACCCAGGTTTGGAAGCAGAATGGGGCGGTCGACCAGAGCTGGGAGACAGTGCTGCCAATGGCAGCGCTTCCCATTCCAGGGTGGGATGAGTACTACAGTTGACACCCCAGTGAACCCTGTGGAGAGTCAGGGAATTTGTTCTCCCCAAGGGATCCACTGGGGCATGCAAGGCAACGGCTGGCAGGCACAGCCATCAAGTGGGTGGAAGATGAAAGAAAACCGGGAAAAAACAAAGATCGCCAGCATGATGGCTATAGGCAGTCTCAGGCCCTGGTTCACAGGGAACGCCACTGAAAGAACAGGTGGAGGCAACTACTGTCAAGGCTGGGAGGTCACCAAGTACTGGAGGAAATGCAGTCCCCCATCAAAAAAAAAAAATTATTCTGAACCCACTAGTATAAGTTCAGGAGAGGAAATGGTGAACTGGGAACAATCACATGTACAGTAATAAACAAACAACAAAAAAATGGTTAATGCCCAGTTTGGAACCGGTGACTGATAGCTGCTGCTACAAGAATTTACTGGGTACCTACAGGTTGGATCTGTAGAATCAGGAAACCTTGAAACATTCCAAGAATGTAAACCTTCAAACTGCTACTATATTGATTTTAAAAAGACTTTTTTTTCTTTTAAATGAAGCCTTTTAGCAGTGCCATAACTAACAGAGCCTGACAAGGAAAAAGCTTTACAAGTCAGAGATGTATTTCAAGGCTGGCTTAGAATGACCTCTCCTGACCCAACTGAGTCATACAGCCATAATTCAGCCCCAATCTGTGCTCTTCGGTTCTCTGCCTCAAATATAATTTATCACTTACATCACTGCACAGTTTTAGGCAACACATTGACAATGGGGGATTTAAAATGAGCCAACATTTAATTATACAAAGAGCCTGACAATACATGCAGGTGCTTACATTTGTTCATTATTATTGCCATCTTGTTTAGGCAGAGATGAATGGACTAAAAGGTAAGACTCAGGGAAAATAAGTGCTTCTGTCCTTGTCCAGTCTATTCTGACATGGTATTTTTCTTTATGAGGAAAAATATTTTTCAGTCGACAGGAAGCCTACTCATTCAGGAGGAATCGGCAGCTCAATTTGATTTTATAATCTGGACTGAATGATCCGACAAGAATGACTAGCTGAGGAGAGTGATCACAAGCGGGCTAATTTTACCGTGCCAAGCCACGATCATTTGTTCGGGTTCTTTTATGTCTTGTATCCCAAGGCACTGAATAGGAACAAAACAAACAAAGCACCACACTCAGCACTGTCAGTCAAAAGCAAGCCACCATTCAGATAAAAATCTTTGATCATTTCTTGAAGGTATCGAGGGATTTGGCTGTACGGGTATTAGCTGGAAAGCTCCATATTTTTGAGGGATAGCAAGTAAAATGATCCAGTGCATGCAGCAGCCATTAATCTGTAACTTGGGTCACCAGTATGCCCAAAGAGGATGAATGTAGAAGCCAAGGTGAAACAAAGTGCCAGATTTTCCAGAGCCCGAACGCAGGAGCATCTACCAAATGTACCGGTGTTGACAACACCTGATGTGCCCATGCCCATCTAGATACAGCAGGGCACTATTTCCATAGACCACTGGCCCCTCAGTCTGTCCAACCCAACTTAATACTCTTGCAACGGCCTTAATGACCATCTTCCACCCTTTTCCCCTCACACCGGACACTTCCTCCTGTCATTATCAGGCCCTTTTGCCTGTCCCATGTATGAATCTACTCACTGTTCTGGCACAAACTGCCTCCTCCAGCAGTCTGTTCCACTTGTCCACCACTCCTTCTGTGAAAAGGTACCTGAAGACATCCATCCTGAACCTCCTTCCCCCTGCTAGCTTCGCTGGGTTCACCTTGTGTGAGTGAGTATACTGTACAAAGAGTGAACAGTTCATTTCATTTCATTCCTTGTTAATCTCATTAATATACATGTGTTCTAGTCACGTCCCCGTCTTCCATCTTGAGTCCAGGGTAAACATGTTAAGGACCCTCTGTCTTTCTTTGTGTCCTTTCTCCCACCATCCTCTGGATCATCTTGGTTGCCCTTCTCTGCACAGCCTCCACCCTATCATAGTCCTTCTGTATATGTGGGCTCCAGAACCTCACACAGTACACCAGCAGAGGGCAAACCAGAGATCTGTACAGAGGAAGAATCGCCTCCCTGTTCCTACTGTTAATCCCCCCCTCCAATGCACCCCAAATATCCTGTTTGCCTTCCCCACTGCACCACAGTTTTCAGGCTTCTGATATTATCACCCCAGGTCCTTTTCCTCCGCTGTGCTCTCAAATGCCACTGCCGCCATCAGGTACTGCCTTTTCAAGTTTTTGTTTCTGGTTTTGAAAACCATGTCTGATTTCAAAAGTTGGATATGGTCTACAGCTGCATGCATTCAATTCTGGGCACATCTGTCATCCGGGACTGTTAGGATTTATGCTCAAATTGACTTAGTTTCTTACCCACTGCATCCAAAATGGATAGGTGTAACCCCCCCCCCCAAATATTACATTTCATGCAGTGGGATCTATACAACTTCCCTACTCTCAACTGCCTGACATGAAATAAACTGACAAAAACTTCCTGATGGCATTTTAATACCATCAATTAACTGCACGACTGACTTTATCCCGACATTTCAACACCCAACACCGACATTTGCACAGCCCCGTATGCTCTATGCTGGGAGCTCTGAACTGAAAAGAGCTTGAACTATGGAATACACAAGGCAGTTTTCCAGTGTCAGAGTAGCTAAGGCTGACTGCAAGGAATCAGGGAAGCCCTAAGTGCTGCATGCTCAGAGACTGCTTCTCTAAGTTCTCAACAAAGGAAGAAAGGACTGACCAGTCTTTGAACCAGTTTCTACATTGCAACCATGTTAAAGAGCCTTTTTAAATTAGAATAGCTGAATCTGAACTGGGAGAAAGTGAACTTTAAAGCACATTTTTACTTAAGAGTTACTGCCCTGAGATGCATTCTGCAAAGATAAAAGAAGTGTATGTGTGGGACTGAGGAGGGGAAGTTGTGGTTTAGAGTTCTACCTTAAGAAGTCAAGCCAACCATCATGGATGATGGAGGAGCCCAGCTGGATAGAGAGGAAGTTCTTGTTGACTGTCCGGACATGGCTCCTGGTGTTCACATCCAGCAAGATGAGGGTCTGGTCCTTAATCCTCTCCTGAGCTCTAAGTTCCCAAGCTTGTGCAGCAGCAGAAGACCCAGGGACATGGAGGAAAAAAGAAGAGACCCCCAAGGAGTGAGAAATTATCATGGGACATCACTTCACCCAAAGACTGCACACCACAACATTGTTTTTGAGCTGCATGCTCACCAGCTAAGTTGGAATTTTCTGCATAGCGTTAAATAGTTAATCGACAAAACAGCTTCAGGAATACTGGCGTCGGGAACTATCGGGTAGGGAAGTCTTACCAAACCCCATGCAGTCGCATCAGGGCCAACCACAGCAGCGCTTAAAAAAACTGGCCTGACCCCAGAGACAGAAAATCCTTTAAGCTGGTCCCAAACTAGAGAGAATTTTCTATTCAGATGCCGTCAGCTTTCAGGAAGGGATGAACGTGTGCTTTGCTCTCCTGCTACCCCCCTAGAGTGCCGGGGGGAGGGAAGTGTTGGCACAGTACCCACATACTGAGCCAAAGGAGAAGCTAGAGGCATCATCCCTGCATCAGAAGGACTAGGTGTGAATGCAGGTTTGGGAACCCTAGTTGGCTATCAGTAGGGGAAGGGAAAAAATGTAGGAAGAAAATGGCAGCCATCGGGGGTGAGGGCACTGGCACACTTGGGCCCCCCCTCCCCAACAGCTGCTGAGCCCATCAGATCCTTAACTGGCTGGTGTGCCCCTTCGTCTGTCCGGTCATGTGGGGAAAGCCATGAAGGATCTTGGGGCCTGCAAGGTCACTCAATAGGGACGGGTGGTAGCTGAAAACAGAGTGATGGTGACTGGCTGGTAGGATTAAAAAAATCTTGAGACTTGTGAACTGTCTGCTCAGGAGTTAGTGCATCAAGTGAGTCACTGACAAGATACACTGCATAACTTTCTAGTCAGTGGAAACCATTGATGGTGCTTTTAGCAGCAACTGCTATTTTCTATGGAGATGTCTGCAAGATGTGGAAGGCCAAGGGAAAACAAAACAACCCTTCTCTTATAGAACCCTGAGCTGCTACCTGTACACTAGGGATGCCATGGTAACACGATATGATGGTACATCAAAATAATTCCCACTGACAATTTATTGTAAAAAAAAAAAAAAAAAAAAAAATGGTATCGTGATTATCGTGCAGCATGATATATCATTATATACTGTGATAAACCATCTTAACTTGCTGCTTGTTTAGGATCTTCATAGCAGACATCTCAATAGGCATCAAGAGCAAGATCAGTCTGTTTGCAGATGACACCAAGATGGGAGCAGTAGTGGATGACCTAGAAGGGTGGCAGAGGTTGCAAGATGATCTGGCAAAATTGGAGGCCTGGTCGGACACTTGGCAGCTGGGGTTCAATGCCAAGAAATGCAAGGTGCTATATTTCGCCAAAAAACAAAACAAGGAGGCGTTACCAGCTGGGGGAATACAACCAGCCAAGACGGAAGAGGAGAAGGATCTGGGGGTGATCATAATGGGAGCAATGAACAACTCAGTACAGTGTAGAAAGGCAGCTGTGAAGGCCAACAGGATGCTGAGTTGCATTGCCAGAGGCATATCCTCCAGGAGGGGGAAGGTGATCCTGCCGCTATACAGGTCACTGGTTAGACCACACCTGGAGTTCTGTGTGCAGTTCTGGCAACTGTACCTGAAGAAGGACATTAGGTTACTGGAGGGGGTGCAGTGTAGGGCAACAAAAATGATCCGGGGCGTGCTGGCCCCCTTCTTCCAAGATTTGCAACAAGCCTTGCACTCCATAATAGATCCTGGCCTACTCATCACCCCTATATTTTATTTTTAATTTTTTCTGGATTTGCCAAGAGAGTATAAGAGAAAATAACCTACCTAGCAGGCCAAAACATAACAACAAATAGCTGTCTTTCTAAACAGAATGTCTCCCTGCACAATTGGCATGAAATTATGATTTCTATAGAATGGAAGCGCTTACAGCAACCCTTAATAAGAGATCCTTTCAATTTGAAATATTATGGAGGAGACAGGTACTATACATGACTAGGATACTGACTTTATTCCCTGATTTGACCTGGGGGACTCGAAGGGCCACAGCCACCCAACTCTCCCTGGTGAGCCTGACCCCAGCTTCCTGGTTTGGGTCTCAGCTAGTTTCCCATTGGGCTAAGCCCTGTGGGTTTGGCTGAGATTCAGATTAGGCTGAATGAGAATCACAGGCATACAACTGGCCGGATACTCAGCCTATCTAACATACTTTGAAGGGTCCCTTGCATTATCTGTCCCTCTGGAGAAGTATTACTAGGCAATGTTAAGTTATTTAGTTTCCTCTATCTGACACTTGTAGATACCACCATGCCTTCAGTACTAGAGATATTACATTAAATGTATTGCCACCTCATAACAGTTATCATTCTGGCTTGTCTCAAATCAATTGAAATCTATTGTATGAACTAAGTGACACATGTATTATACGTTCCACTGTTGTCCCATTGTCTGTTTTCATGCTGAACAAAAAAATTTACAAATAAAGCTTAAAAAAAAAAAATGATCCAGGGGCTAGGGGACTTACCCACGAGAGCAGGCTGAGGGAGTTGAACATGTACTTCCTGGAGGAGAGGCGGGATAGGGGGCACATGACTGAAACCTTCAAGTACATGAAGGGAATAAATAAGACGGGCATGGAGGGGCTTTTCAAATTAAGGAGGGGGAGGGACACTCAAGGACACACTCTGAGACTGGAAGGGGGAAGGTTCAGGAGAGAAATGAGGAGACACTTTTTTATGGAGATGGTGGTGTCTGGGTGGAACACATTGCCTGAGGAAGTGGTATCCTGTAGAACAGTGGGCTGCTTTACAAGGAGATGGGAGGAGTGAGGTGAGGGAGCAAGGCATAAAATAAGCGGGTTCCGCGTTGCAATTTGCAACCCAAGATTGGTAAAAAGCAAGTCAAATGTGGCAATGATTAGCAGTCATTGTTAATCCTACGAACTGACCCTGGGTCCTGTAAAAGTGCGTTATTGGGCACTATCACTTTAATTTTTTTTTTGTCCTGGTATCCATTTTTTGGCCTCCTCCTCCGTCCCAGCCCATGAACCCCGAGCTGTTACATGACTGGTCCAGTGATGCTCCTGCCCCCCAACCCCACCTGGTCTCCACGTGGGAGAAAGGTGACAGAGTCCTTTTGCAGCGCACCCAGAAGAGGAAGCAGGTGTCAGGAACTCGAGCAGGAGTACAGAGATGAGTTTTCTTTATTTTATTTTATTTTTTATTCTGTCATTGCGCCATTGTCCAGTTAACTTAAACTGTGTCTTTTTGTTTTGCAGGTGGTCAGAGACAAGTCGGAGCCGGGAGGAGTGATGGGTGACCGCACCAAGGAGGAGCGGGAAGGAGAAGGCCGAGATCACAAGAGAGCATGGAAGCGACCTGGATGGAGCGGAGAGCAGGAGGTTGCATCACGGGGCAAAGCACAGTTGGATGGGCAGATTTCGACGACTACTGAGACCAAGAGCACAGCAGAATCAGGGAGCAGCTAAAAACACGCAAAGAATTTTCATTTGGTCAGGGAGTCTGGAGAAGGGAAGAGGGGCACACAGGCTTCAGGGCACAGATGGGGGGGTTGGTGTAACAGCAATGAACGGGCAATGCCTAGAGTTGGACTGTGGGTGGTGGGAGAACAAGGGCATGGTCACTGGGCAAGCAGAGGATGCCCTACTTGAATTTTAAGTTTGTACCCTGGTTGCAGTGAATTTAGGAACAAACAGTGACCGTAACTGCAGTGAACATTTGGGAACAGAATAAAGACTATGTGCCCTGCTTTGCAGAGATTATGGGGGAACCAGAGCTAAATGTGCTCTGCTATTATGTTGTGCGCCCTGCGTCTTTGCAGTGAACATTTGGGAACAGATAAAGACTAAGTAAGCAGCCCCTGACTGCTTTGCAGAGATCTGAGGGTAACCAAGAAGTAATGGGCCCTGCTAGTTGTGTGTCCTGCTCTTTGCAGTGAACTATTTGGGAACAGAAAAAAAGACTAGTAATGTGCCCTGCTTAAGACTGGAGGAACCAGAATGTGCCCTGCTTATTAGGTTGTGTGCCCTGCGTCTGCAGTGAACATCTGGGAACAGATAAAGACCAAGTAATGTGCCCTGCTTTGCAAAGATCTGTACTGTTAGCATTTCCTTCCAGTAACTCCAAATAAGAACATTTCTCATTACCTCACCTGCAAAATTTTGGATGTTAGAACCACCTTTGGACTTCCTGACTTTTACTACATCGGGTACACACTCCCTACCCTTGAAAGACATTAACTCTTGTTCATACAGTGTCTTGCAGAATTCTGCAGATCACCGGATTACGGGGATACAACAAAAATGGATAGAAGAAGCTAACCTAACTCTCACAGAGCACGACTGGACTCGCATATAGAGCAAGAGATACATAACCAACCACATCTGCAGCTATATGGAAAGAATTTCACTGGAGAATAATCTCTCGTTATTTTCATACCTCACACATCACCTGCCATTTTCATCCTACTTATATAAATCTATGCTGGAGAGAGCGCCAACAAATGAGAACTCGCACTCATATCTTCTGGTCACGTCCCAAGTTGTCCAGACACTGGCAAGACATTGTAATTAGTATGAAAGACATATCCATTAATGGAGATTGTGAATTACAACATGTTATTTTGGGGCTTACCACCAAGGGAGATAAGAGGTAGATCTAACACGTGTATTGCAACAGCATAACACATCACTCTCAAATGGCTTGGAGGACTGCCTAAAGAAATGCAAAGAGGTGCAGAATTTGGAACTCATCCCAGCATGGTTGCACTTACAAACTGAAAAATATAAAACTATCTGGTTGCAATTCATGAATTTCTTGGACAAGAAGGAAGGGACATCAGCACTAGACCAGCTTGCTAGGGTAGAATATTGACAGATGTTAGATCAAGGATTCCACAGCAAGGAGAGAGGTACAACTCAGACACTCAGAAGGGGGACATTTACGTCCAGTCTGATTTTTCACTAACAAGTAACTAGGCTGGCTACCCCATTCAAGTTTTTAGCATTACATATTGGTAGAGTAACCACTTCAACTGTGATGCATTTTACCTGGATCCTGTATCAGTTGCCCTGTTAAAAGCCTCTAATGCTGACCGGGGACTGAAAAACATTTGATGTTATTCTTTTATCCTTTACATGGATTTGATCTGGGTATATATCATTATTACAGCTGGAAGAAGTAAGAGTTCATTACTACAAGGTTACTATGCTGCCTGAGTTTAAAGACAGTTTAAAAAAAAATACATAAGTCGGCCCAGTGACATAGAGGGTTGAGGCGCTGGTGCCTTACCTCGACCCACGCCGGCGACCTGGCTTCGGGAACAGACTCGGAGCGCCAGGGGTCGGCAGGGGGCAGAGAGGATTGAGCGTCTGGAGGACTGCTCGTCTCTCCGGGGGTAGGATCAGGGAAAGCATCGCTCAGCAGTGGTCCCCAGTGAAGACTGAAGGCAATGCCTGAGCATGCACTAATGGGGACAGAAAACCAGGAAAAATGGCGCCTGAAGCGAGCGGCTTGATGGGCGTCCACAGTTTTGCCATGGCACCCACCTGGATCCCTGTTCCGCGGGAGTTGGGGGCTCCCTGCGGCCCTGCTGTGGGGGAGCGCAGAAGTCTGGGTGTCCGCAGTAGAGGCGGTCGGCGGCTGGATGTCCCCTGATGAGACAAGGAGGAAAATAGATACCAAAAAAAAAATACGTTTTCATTAACTTTCCCATCACTGGCATTAGACTGACCCGTCTGCAATTGCCAGCCTCCTCCCTGCTGCCGCTCTTATGGAGCGGGACTACATCTGCCCTCCTCCAGTCCTCTGGAACCACTCTTGTTTCCAGTAAGTTGCTGAACAGGGCTGTCAGAGGTGCAGACAGTACCTCCCTGAGCTCCCTTAACACCCTTGGATGTATCTCGTATAGCCCCATAGCTTTGTCCACTTTCAGATTTTAAGTCCTCTCAAGACTCTTTCCTCTGTGAATGGACTTGTGCCCACCCCTGTGCTCCAGCTGTTCCTATGTGGTCTGTCCATCTCTCCCTTCACTGTGTAGAAAGAGCAGAAGTACCTGTTCGGAATATACATTTTTTCCTGACCCTCCTCAGTGCAGTCTCCCCCTGTCCTTCTTTATCCTCACAATATCTCCCCTTGTCTTCTTCTTTTTGTTTATGTATTTGAAGAAAGCCTTGTCCCCGTTAGCTACCCCTTTGGCTATCCTTTCCTCTGTTTGTACCTTTGCGCCGTGCCTTCCCTACTTCCCTCTGTTTTACACAGACACAAGATCTACATCAAGTTTGGAACATTAGCTGTGATACTATCCCTGACCTGCACCACCACCACCGAGGGGAGGATCCGGGACCAGCTCTGGATGCGTGTTCTGGTGGGTGAGAGAACAGCCCTAACCCTCCTGGTCCTGCCAAGGGGGGGGGGGGGACAGTCACTGGGGGAACACAGGTCCGGTAGCTGTCAGGGGAGGTGGTTGCTCATCTAGGAAAGTAAGGACAGGGTTGATGGCCTGCCCGCACATCACATGGAGAAAGGGTTTTATGAAAGAAAAGGGGAAAAAAGCTGTATTACTGGCTATTGACCACAGTATTTAAGGACCCTGTGAACTTCTAAATGAATGGCCGCAGGGAAGATGGAGGCACTGTATTTAACGTCGCATTCCTTTAATTTACGTCAGAATTTAAGTTTTGGTGATTGTATGTTTCATGTGGTGCTTAACTGGTGCTCTTTAACATAATGGTGTCGAACAAGTCAGGTGTTTCCATTCCATATTAAATCTTTACGTTCTATAAATAAATGTTTTGGGTGACAAAACCATAAATGGCCTCAAGCACAGCTAGGATAGAGTCAAGGAGATATCAACTATTCAGCAGAAAGTGGGGGGGGGGGTGGAAACACAGAAAATACTGGGAGAATAGTGTACGCTAAGACCCCACAGAGATAATAGATCCTAGCACACAATAGGGTAATACAGGCAGACTGGATGGACCATCTGTCTTTTTTCTGCCATCATCATCTATGTTTCTATCCAAACCCAGTAATATTTCACAAATGTGGAAGGCTTTCTGGCTGGATTCATAATCATCTAAACTGTGACTCCCAGGAACCATGCACTGGGTTCAGACAAGATGGATCAATGTGCTTTATTGGGCCCTGGATTAGGTTTGCCCTTGGAGGAAAAGGGGAAGCCCCATCTTTTAGCACCTCTGCTATGTCTGAGCACCAGGTCTGTTTCAAGTTTCAACTCATGTTAAGTCATCATAATTACCATCTCTTGTTCCCTCTAGATTTTCTGCAGATTCAAGGTACCACAGGCAGAGAGGGAAACAGCCTTGTGAAACTCTCCCTCTCCAGAAGAGGGAAAGACAGTCTTATGCCTGCTGTAAAAAGACAGACCTATGCCAGCCGTAACCCTCTCTGTACTGACTATTGCCTTGGCATCTCCTCCCTGCTCAACTTATCATTCTCTCTTGCTTCAGTCCATGACACCTGGAAGCATGCAACTGTCATTCCCCTTCCAAAAGGAGGTGACTCCTCCTCTCCTGTAAATTTCCACCCGATCTCTCCTCCCAAACTTATCCAAACTTCAAGAACCCAAAGTTCTATCTCAACTCTTCCCTTTCCTTAACTCCTCCTCCTCCTCCTTTTTACATCCTCTTCCAGTCTGGCTTTCGCAATTAATCCACCACTTCCTCTCTCCTCAGGCTCACAGATTACATTTATTCTGGCATGGAACAAGGCCTCCTCACTGCTGCCATGTCTGTAGATCTAGTGAAAGTTTGACACTGTCTCTCACCCTCTTCTCCTGGACAAACTAAAATCAACAGGTCTATCTGACTCCGCAACAAGGTGGTTCAACTTCTACCTTGTAGGTAGATTTCAATAAGTGAGAATTAGAGACTCTCCCCCTCCCCCCACACCTATACACACTGGCATTCCACAAGGTTCTGTCCTTGGCCCTTTGCTTTTCTCCATATTCCTCAATGACCTCCCTTCAGCCTGCTCCTCTGTAATCATCCACATGTATGCAGATGATACAGTCCTATCTTCCTCTGGTTCTTTTCCATCAGAGTTAACATCTAGGCTTCAACTTGATTTCGACACTGTCCAGAAATGGTTTCAGGGCTAATCAACTGTCCCTCAATGCTAAGAAAACGTTTCCATGTGTTTCAGCACATGACAGAGGCTTTCTAGACTCCCTTCACTCCCCACCTTCCTCACCCTTGATGGTGGCAAAATTGACAACATACCCTCACTTAAGTATTTCAGTGTTTGGCATGACTGCCACCTTGGGTTTTCCTAGCACATAGATGCCATATACAAAAAATTCCACCCTAAACTCGGTGCACTTTATAAGAACAAAAGCTGCATCCCTGTATTTGCTCCACCGGGACATCATCACTAAAATGACCCTCCCCATTTTTGATTATGGCGACTTAGTCTATGGTGCTGCTACTAAATCCACCCTGGCCAGACTGGGTCCCCTCTTCCACTCCTTTTGCCATTTTGCCTTGGCCTGTCCCCCCTGGACTCACCACTGTTCTCTGTACATTGATCTCTCTCCCCCCTCCTTGAATGACCACCGTCCTATGCACTGTGCCTCCTTTATTTCTAAATTCTGGTTGGCTTTGCTCCCTCCGTACCTCAGCTCGTTCTCTCCTCTCCCCATGCCCCCCTTCCACATAATCTCTCTGTAACTCAGATTACCATTTCTCCTTTGCTCCCCTCTCGTAAATCCCTAGCTGGCCAGTCTGGTTTCTCCCTCCACCTTCCCAGTCTCTGGAACTCCCTTCCATTAACAATTCGGTGGACCACCTCCAAATGCTCTTTCCTCTCTTCTCCAAGGCCACACTGCCCCATCTTGTAAATGCCCTAAGCCCCACTGCCCTAAACTTATCATCTACTCCAACTTCTATACTTCTGGCCACCTCACCTCACCTCATCCCCCTTCCTCTCACTCACTTCCACCCCCAGTAATCACCCTTTCTATCCCTTCCTAATCCTCAACACTCTATTCCCCCACCCGACCCACCATAATCTGTTCTCTTTTCCTCTCTCTTTACTCTCACCACTACTTTACTTTTTCACACACACAAACACACACACACACATACACACAGCCCAGCCTCTCCTCCTCTACATACTCTCTCTCCTACCCTTCCCTGTATTTGCGACTTTACTTTCTTGTGTGTGCCGGGTACTTCACACTTCTGATGTTTAACCTGCATTATTACTTGCTCTGGTAATGTATTATTGTACATACTGTGTATTGTTATTACTGGTAATGTATTATTGTACATACTGTGTATTGTTGTATTATTACTGGTAATGTATTATTGTACGTACTATGTATTG
Source organism: Neoceratodus forsteri (assembly GCA_016271365.2). NCBI lineage: Eukaryota > Metazoa > Chordata > Ceratodontiformes > Ceratodontidae > Neoceratodus > Neoceratodus forsteri. The sequence continues at coordinate 938,929,981 of CM028136.1, read as the reverse complement.
TTGTATTGTTATTACTGTGCTTCTGCTTGTCTGTACTTATCCCATACCTCCTCCTCAGGACGCACCTGGAAATTAGCTTCACAGCTCAGTATCTCTTTCCTGGTAAATCTCTTAAATAAATAAATAGCCCACTGCAGTTTAACAGCTGGATTCTGAACAGCTGACATCTTGTTTGACAGTTGTTCATATTCCTTGCAGAATGACCTTGCTATCAAGATAGACATTTGTGGGCCCTGTACCTCTCTGGTCACTTCTGTCCCCCGTGCAGTGTCCACCATCTTGGCTTGCAGGCATGTGGTGAGGACTGCCCAGACTACCTGGAGGCAATGAGCATCCAGAGATCACAATTATATAGCCTGCCCACATGAGAAATGTTGGAATTTCTACTGTTAAACCAAGCCCACTCTTTGCATTATAAGTAAAAAGAAATGTTACACATGCTGCAGGGGCTCACTTCAGAGCTCCGGGGACCAAGTCACTGCGCCTCTCCAATGATTTGTTTTTAACAGTGCTTATATGTGCGATCAATCCTACTGGTACCTTTGTGATGGAATCCTGAAACTTGACTCCTGCGGAGTAAATCTGGTCTCAAACTAGCATTAGGATAACTCCATGTATTATTAGGGACACTAATGCTCAGTTCCTCATCCACGCCGGTCACTAAACCTTAAAATGGACAGCTTGCAGACTTCCAAGATGGCCCATGGATTCGGGGCAAATGACCCAGGTTCGAGAGCAGACTCGGATCACCGTATCATGAGGCAGGCCAGGCTAAAGTAGCTGGGTGGGCTGTCACAGGGAGTGCTGGTGGTGGGTTCCAGTGCCACAGTGACCACTGCAGTTGTGCCAAGCAGACTGCTCTTGCTGCAGGGATGACGTGCGTGCAATGCATGAGGCCAACAGTGGATGTGCCCTCTCCAAGGGGTAGGGGTGGGGAGGGACTACAGGCCAGAAGGAAAACTGTGAGGAAAAAAGCATGTGCACTGAGCCGTATATTTCACAGTTGCTGGCATCCACAGGTTCTGCTCCATGTTGATCCCCACTGGCCATGACAGTGGGGGGAGCGGCAGCGGGGGCTGAGGGGTTGCTGGCAGCACTGACCTGGAAAAGAGGTGTAGGCTGCAGCTTCAGAACCAAAAATCCTAAAGGGCCTACAACCTGAATGAGCTACAATAAAACAGTAAACCGGAGACTGTGTCTCTTCCCAATCCTGGCTCTCTCCTGCATACTGGCAAGATGTAAATGAGTGCCTCATGCTCTCTCTCTCCCCTTCAGGGAATGTGTCCCACAATCTCTGATGGCCCAAAGTGTTCCTAGCTTCTAAGCTGCAGTGACCAGAGGGGGGGCAGTCAGCAGAACTGCATCGATTTGCATACAACACGCCTCCCAATCTGAAGTCCATGGTAAGGAATAAACTTGATGGTTAACAGAGTATTGCCAGACAGTAGCAAATGCTGCTGCTCCATCCCCCCACATCTACCAGGGCTCTTCGATTCCAATAAAGACCCTCTTACCCCCAATGTCATGATTCAGTCGGTAGCCACAAGCCCCACTTCAGAGGAACAAACCTGTGAAACCTTACAGGTCAGAGGTGGCGGGGGAAGGGGGGACTGGAGCAGTTAACTTGGATGGGAAGCAGACTTACAGTATAAATAAAGAAGGGGGGCCCAGGGTACCTACAATTTGAAAAAAACATAAAACAGAGTGGGTGGAAACCAACCTCATACTGTATACAGCAGCAAGTATATAGTTCTTACAACTATCACAATCAAATGCTGCTGGAACTGTGTTACCATGAGGTTTTTATCCCAGAAAATCTTCTGTGCCCACCCATTTCTGTCCTTGGCTATCCTAGATTCAATACAAAACTCAGACGTCACAGTAACCTATTGTGGTGCAGAGCTGCCGTGATCATAACAAGATTATCGTTGTAATTTATCACTGCTGTCTGATGCCGCAGTTGGCTGCTTAAAATTCTTGCTCTTGCAGCCCAAGATGTCAACCTTTTCCAAGCTTAGCTGACTCATCCTACACCAAAAAGGCGATCTCTCCTGTCCTCCGAGCCACATTGTAGTCTGCCCCTTGAACACAAGATGATTTAAAAAAGCTATTGCATGATTCACAGGGATGGATATTACAGATCCAATTAAAACATTATCCCTCCAAGTAATTTAAACTACATGGGTCACAATTAACCCTGTCATCTATTCCTGTGTCCAGCAATACATCAAGGATACTACTGGGTCATGAGGTTGATACGAAGGAATACATTTTGGCTTGTTTCCTACCGCTGCAGCACAAACTTGTGGTTTCACAGGATGTTGTCCCCACCATAAATATAACATGTTTCCAGAGAACTAATTGCACTTTGCATTTCAATTATCAGTTTCTGCCAGGTCCAAGAAAAAAAATTAAAAAGGTGTCGTTTAATGTTAACAGCTTTTCCAGAAAAGGCTGGGCTCAACGCTGACTTTCCTCGAAGTCACGCAGGAGGAAGAACTCTCCTGATATAGCACCTTGCCTTCAAAAGGAAGCACAACATCAAGAAATTATTCCCCATTGGGAAAAAAAAAAAGTGCACTGATGTTAAAGGGACAGTGTCAACTCTTTAAAGAGCCGTTGATGCGTCTGGGAAACCTTGGGAAAACATTATTTAGAGACAACTTTTATATTCTGCCAGCATTTCTCTGTCACATGTTTTTTCTTACTAAGGAGACTTGCATGTGAACATGACTTTAATCCCTTAGCCTTCATGTGTTCTGGCTGCTTTTTCCCTACCTGATGGCACAATCCTTTCCATATGACATTTTATTTATTTATTTATTTATTTATTTAGTTAGTGATTCGGAGAAGACCTCTGAGCACAAGCTCTTTTACAAAGGTTCCACGTCATAGATTGCAAAACAAATTACAATAGGAGAAAGCAAAGGTACAACACAATGAGTGATACAGCTTGGATTCAGAACTTACAGAATAACTAAAAACATAGGTACAAGTTAAAATAACAAGAAAAACACTTTATGAGGAGGGAATAAGCAGCCATAAAGTGCCTTGTCAGTAGTTCAGAGGGATGGAGATAGCTTGCAGCAGGATGAAGAAAGGAGGTACAACAAAGAGGTAAGGTACTGCGGTGGAGGTGAATGGTGGGGGAAGAAGGGTGATAAGGTATTGGGAGAAATGGGGGGATGAGGGGAGACTGAGTGGAGAAGACATGCTGCAGTAAATGGTGGAGTGCGAGGGGGCATTAGTAGTGACTGTCAGGGAAACTCATGGGACTGGGAGTTGGGGGAGGGGGAAGGTGGGGTGGCGGGTGGCGAAGAAGCATGACGCAAACTGATTGCTGAGGCAAGTCATGAGAAGGGAGAGAGGGTGGGAGTACCTGAGGCCTGCCTAGTGCTCACTGGGGGGCAGAGAGCAGGTGTGGCTGGACTTAGGGGCAGGTGCACTTAGAGAGTGTTATTAGGTGCTGTTTGTGGTCAGTTTTGAATTGGGCGAGACAACTGGTAGCCAAGAGGTGCCCAGGGAGTTCATTCATCCACAGGGGGGCCTGGTAGGCAAATGCATGTTGCCCAAGCGAGGTGCGATGGAAGGGGATAGCCAAGGCCCCTCTAGTCCTCCCCTTGGTGACCTGTAACAAGTTCTCTGCCTTGATCAGACTGTCTACATAAGGCAGTGTTTTACCCAATAGAGCCTTCTTCCCTAAGATGCAAGTCTGGAATTTGACTCAGTTTCTTAACGACAGCCAATCTGCGCGTTCGTACAGAGTTCGCCACGCTCGGCATCCAGGGTGAGTCTGTAGGCTTTGCTGAGCACAGTCTGAACCCTCTTGAGTGCTGCATCCATTGCCGACCCGTAGACCACTAGTCCAGTCAATAGAAGATATGATGGAGCTGTGGACTGAGAGGCGGAGGGCCCCCGGAGAAAGGTATTGCCTGTGCATGTACAGGACACCAATCCTGGTACTGACTGTCTTGACCAGAGAGTCAATATGGTGCGCAAATGCAAGGGTATCATCTATTATGACCCCCAGATACTTGAACAAGTGGACTTGTTCCAGCGGCTCACTGCATGAGTTGGAGATGATGAGGGGGTGGTGCTTATTTTTGTTGTGGGGGCTGGATATAAGCATGACCTTGGTCTTCTTGTAGTTTAGTAGCAACTTATGCCTATAGAACCAGCCCTTGACTTTGGAGAAGGAGTTCTGCAGCTCAGATTGTAGGGCAGCCTGAGACGTCTGCATATAGTACGAGTTTGAAGTCGCAGGCTGTGGGAAGGTCATTTAATTAGAGGCTGAAGAGTAAGGGCCCCAGTACTGATCCCTGGGGTACCCCTAATGATACCTCTCTTGCGCTGGATATTGTCTGCCCAATTCTGACACATTGAATTCTCCATATCAGGTACTCTTGGAACCAGCATAGGGCACTGGGTGCCACACCCATGTTTTGCAGTTGAGTCAGTAACAGGGGGTGGTTGACTGTATCGAAGGCTTTGGTGAGGTCAATAAAGACAGACCCCACCAGTTTGCCTTCATCCAGGGCCTTATGTGCATAGTCCGTGTAGTCCAGCAGGGCAGTGGTGGTACTGTGATTTTGTCTGACGCCATGCTGGTTGGGGCATAGCAGATTATACTTATTGAGGCAGTCAATGAGTTGACCCACCACAATCTTTTCCAGTGCCTTGGACAGGGGGAAAGGGTCAAGCTGGGTCTGTAGTTGGCTACCAGAGACTTGTCGCCTCCTTTATGCACTGACATAACTAGGGCCTGCTTACAAACCGTCAGGAATTGGGCAAGGGCCAGGGACTTATTGTACAGTGTGGTAATGGGCACTATAAGAACGTCCAGGGTAAAGGATAGAAGTTTCATGTTTATCCCGTCACTGCCCAGTCTGGTCTTACCTAGTACTTGCTTGACCACAGTTACGGCCTCCTTCACAGTCACCCTGTTAAAGTATAAGGTCGGGTGAGAACAATTGGTAGATACGTTGTTGAAATGGTTCACACCAAGTTGAAAATAGGCAGGTGGTAGCACTGGGGTAAGATTAGTGAAGGCCTTATTGAAGGCTTCCGCAATAACTAGAGGGTCTGTAGTGGGGGGGAGTTACTGATACTGAGCAGCTGAGGGTGCTTCTTGTCCTCCTTTCCAAGGATGCTTTTGCCATTATCCCAGAATCTTTTCCTATCACCCCGAGAACTGGTAAGCAGGGCCTTAAGATAGTTGGCTTTGGCAAGCCAGATTAGCTTGGTGCAGCAGTTCACGGCCGTTCTGTAACACTGGTAGTCATGCTTGCTACCTGTGTTTCTGGCGCCTTCTCCCAGGTGGAAGAGGAGATTCCCATCAATCCAGTCTTTGGCCTGCCCCAAAATATTTCTTTTCGTGAGCAGGGCATAGATGTCACAGATGGAGCTAAAGCCCTTAATGAAGTAACTGAGCGCCTGATCAAGGGTAGGTGCCAGATCGATAGGAGTCCAGTCATGTAGGGCAAGGGCTAATCTGAGGGCTCCAAGCTTACCCTTCCTCGAGACCCTGCTTTCAATAAGGATGGGTGGGCTTTTGGCAAATTTATTAGACCACAGGAAGGTGACTGGAGAGTGGCCACTTAGCGTGTCCGGGAGAACCCTGATCTCAGAGATACAGGATGGTGCGCTTGCTAGGATCCCGTCTAGGAGGATACTGTTTTCTCACAGCCACTTCCCTGGCAGCAAGCAGACTGTGATGTCATAAAGAGTGTATTATGACTTCAAATGGGGAATAAGCAACCACAGTAAATGAACTCTGAAGTCCAAGAACTTAGTTTTATGTCTTTAGATGCCCTAGACCTATCATGAGCAGCCATGATGACTACAGAGTCAGTTTCTGGCTAGCATAATAAGGCCTAGCAGATGGTGCAGGATCCTACTGATGAGCCTTTCTAGACAGTGCAGGCAATGAGGTTGGTCTATACCATGCAGTGAATGTAGCATCTTCTAATGCAGGGTATACAGGTGGAATTATAATGCAGGGTGTGCATGGCACCACCAAAAAATCCATTAAATTTATTTCTGTGGAATTTTCCTCTTCCACAACAAAGCCCATAGCAGACTGCACTTGCTGCGTCATGGCTTGAAAAACTGGATGTTCAGGAGGAGATCCTGGGGTATGTACCGTTGAGTACTCACTGCAGTATGACAGGGCAGAACTAGATCGAGGTGCCATATGATGGTCTCCCTCATATTCCTCTTCCAAAACCATAAAGTCAGGATTATATTCAACTTCATCATCAATGTCACTATCAACAATGGAAAATGCAGAATGCACGGACGATGCCGGTGGCGGCTGAGAGGAAAGAATCTGCGGTGGGCTAGAAACCATCGATGAGGGTTGTTGAGAACAAGGCCCCATCAGTGGAATAACTGCATGTAGTTGTAGTACAGGCAGAATGTGTCTGATCTTCTCTGAAAATGACATCAGCACAGCCTGGCCTGGGCATCGAAGGCATCCTATAAAGGGGCCAGGAGTACCTGTGCCGACTGGCCATGGCCCAAGAATGGCACCCTACTGCTCATAGAAGGTACAGCAGCCCCTAAGCCAAGCCTTGAGTTTGATCTCTTATCGATGGTCAGGGGGTAGGGGCCATAGCCACCACCAACAGAGTGGGTGATGACATAGTAGAGTTACCTTGTCTTAGTGGTGACAGGGACCTCACCAGTGAAGGAGATCTTTCTTTTATCTCTATGTTTATGCTTGTGGATGGATAGCGAGGAGGGCCGCGATGATGACCATTCCCTGTTCCAATCCTTCAACTTCAGTGGCCACTTCTCAGCCGATGGTAAGGTAAAGGCAGACACTGTGCCTTGTTCCTTCTCCAAGACTTTCAAAGTTTTGAGAAGGAGAACATTTTTTAGAGCTTTCTCACAGCGTCACCTTGTATCCTGGCTGAAGTTCTGGAAAATCTCACAAGTCTTCACGATGTGAGGCCCAAAAAGCACATGCAGACTGCATGTGTGTCTTCTTTGTAAATTTACTCTGCACACTTACAATACCGAAAGAAAGGCTCTTTCGATTTCAGTGGATACAGATACAAAGAAATAGCACTTCAGTAAATTAAAAGAATAAACAACAATGGCTAGGTTGATGGCTTTTTCTTCTGCAGGACCAATGAGGATGATCAACGGCGCAAAAAGAACTGAGGAGTGATGGGGCGGCCCGCACTTATATATGGGACATCACTGTGGGCAGCCCCTGGCTAGCAAAAGTTTCCATGTGGTCCTAGCACCGATGGCTATAGTTTCAAAGGTGTGACCTAATGGAGGAGATATCCTCAAAGAAGATCTTAGTTTTTACCTGCCAGTATCTGTAATAATAAAGAAAAGGAAAGGCTACTACTGAAAATATTTAAATTATATTTTGTTAAAATATTATGTTTCTAACAGTTTTACTAAAGGTGTCAGTTGCTTTGGAGCCCAAGCAATGTGGACAGACAGTGCCCTGCAGCCAGACATCAGATTTTCATAGAATATTGCCGATTCTACTTAAGCTACCAGAACCAAGTTTACTCTGAACTGTTTCAGAAGCTGAACCTCTTTTGAACTAGATTGGGAATCCTTGTAAGGATCAGCCACAGAGTGTGGGAGCCAAGCCCAAGAATGCCTCCGGAGCGGTCCAGAACATAAGGAAAAATCTGGCGAAGAACCCCTACTAACTACTGGTACAAAGATAAACAGACTAATTAAAACAGTTGCTGGGCTATCTGATAAATTTAACGAACTTACCAACCATGTGGCGGGTTTATTTATTTATTTATTGAAATGTTTCACCAGGAAGACACTCTGAGCAACAAGTTATTCATCTCCTGGTGCGACCTGGGGTTAGGGTAACATGAGGATAGTTCACAGAGATTTGGTACGCAAAATTAATTTACAGTAGATCACATTCAAATAACTTGAGCAGACTACACAGGAGTAATGAAATAGTGGGATGCTAACAGTTTTGAACTAGACAGATACTACGCCAACACTTTTGGACTAGATAGATACACCACCACAAAATAACATTTAGGCATACACTAAATAACACATAACTGTGCAGCTAGAAAATGGCTGAATAGAATTGTTGTAGTTTGATCTCGGGAAGTTAGTGAGGAGTAAACACAGGCAGAACAGGTTGGCTAAGGTATAACAGAAGTACAAGTTAACTACAAGTGCATTAGAGATTAGGCGTCAGCCATAGCTAGGGCTATGTAAGGGGGAGAACGGAAGGTGAGAGAGAGGTAGATATGTTGGCAGGCAGAGAAGTGGAGGAGGGTGGTGGAAGGGGATGGAATAAGGAGGTGAAGGAAGAGGTAGGAGGAGAAAGGTCTGCCGGGGCCTGACCCCTCCAGTATGCTGAGGACTCTGCCTGTACAAGGCAGGGGTCAAGCATGACAGGAAGGGAGCAGGTTGTGGCAGCGATAGGTAGAGTATAATAGGAGGGAAGCAGGTTGTAGGCAGCGAGGGGGAATAGGCTTTGGAAGAACAGAAGAGAGGGTGAAGGTGAGACAGAAGGGAGGCCGAATCCCAGCCCTTCGGGATGTGGAGAAGTGGAGGGAAGAGTTGGGTTAATGGTGTAAGGATAGGGTAGGGACTACAGTTTAGAATCAACCACGGACTCTGTTAAAAACATGACTGCAGAAGCTGAAAAGCAGTCCGATGCCACAATGGAAGCAGGCTCCTTGGTAATCGAAGAAAACACGCATTTGAAGTCTCGCTTGGAGACGCCTGAAAACCAAGTGACAGCCGCCAATATTCGTATATTAGGAATGTTGGAGGGCTGCGATGGGGACCACCTATTGTTATTTCTCCAGGACTGGCTGGTGCAACAATTAGGATAGGATGCTATGCACAGAGATCAGCAACTGCAAAAGGTGTACTGGTCAATGCTACGAGGATGCCCAGACAACCCGGAAGTTCCTCATACCATAGTGGTAGTCACGAATGGAGTGGGTACTCATGACTGCCTGCTAGCACTGGCACAACAGCAGGTCAAGCTGTATCCGGACATCAGTTTTGTAACTAGATAAAAGAGGACGAAATTTGACAGGGTTACAGCAATACTCAGAGGTGCACATATTCTCCTTGGCATAGTCTTCCCAGCCAGACTACAGATTGCCCATTAATGAAAAATCTACCCTTTTGCTGACCCTTCTGATGCCATGAAAGATAGCCAGAAACATGCTGCTGCAAGACCTCAAGCCACCAACCATGAAAATCATTCTTCACATAAAGAAGATACCTGAATGTAGATGGGAATGCCTTGAATATTATTTGGTGGGTAATACTGCTGTCCCCAATTAAGACTGAACTTTATTCCACTACAGAACTGATTATACACTTCATAATCTGGGACAGCACCGCACCCTATCAAGGGGTTTCGGGTCCTTTACAGACCACCTGGACTTCTGGTTATACTAGTTTTTAGTCACTTACTTGCCTAATGTTTTTTACAGTTAAGTAGTTAGAAAAGCTGTCTGTTATTCAGGGAGTGACGGAGCGGACTCCCGGCAGCTGCATTCGGCAGCGGGCCAGGGCTTCAGGGAGCTGAAACTGCTGGTAGCATTGGAAGGTGAGAGGAGCAGGGGCTGCAATCGGCAGCTGAGGAAAGCACCGGGGGCGACAGAATGGACTTCCCAGCGGCTACATTTGGCAGTGGGCCAGGGCTAGAAGGCAACGAGCTGTGAAGAGAGGGCACCAGAGAAGACTTCCCGGTGGCTCAAATCGTCAGTGGGCCAGGGCTTGAGAGGGAGCAGCTGAACTCGAAGGACCAATCGGGAAAGAGGGCGCAAATTTCTGATTTGGCGGTTAAGATATGGCTCAGCCACCTCACCACCCATTAAGGAGCTGTAATTGTGTCCCACACCAGCCACCCCGGCCCTGACCTCTATTAAATGGTCTGAGGGGGGAGATCATTGGGGAGGACATGGTGTGACTAGCTGGGACTGAGATTTTGGAAGCTGGGATTTGTTGCTGGTTGGAGGGGGGTGGGCATATGCTTCTTATCATATACTGTGCTGTCTTGGGCATAGTGGTTACTGTGGGGATTGCAGATTAATTCTTGGGATCTTGCTGGGCTTTGATGGTGTGAAACTGTGGGCACATTGAGGGGTATTGTGTTGGGCTTGCTGATTATTAAGGGGGCACATTTATGACAACTGTCTATTGCTGGGTATCTCGTGTGTGTAGTAATTGCTGGTGGGGGCTGTGTAAGTTTGACAGTATATTATTGATGGTAGGGGGACTTACTGCTCATAACTAAAATGAGGGTGGGCTTAGAGCAGTCAGAGTGGGCACCTTTGGCAGGGTGATAGGGTGTACGGGGTGTGGGGCAGCCATAATATTAAATTGGGCATGGAGGTTTGGAGGGTGCCCAGTGTGTTTTCAACTGGAGGGACTTAGGTAGGAGATCAGGGGGCTCAGAAGGCAGCTGGAATGGGGGAGGGATGGGGAGGTAAGGTGGGGTATCGATCATATGTGACTAGACGTGGTCAAAATGGCATGTCTCAAAGGGCAAGTGGAATAGGCAAAAAGGGCACATCTCAGGAGACAGGTGGACCACATGGTCACTCTGGAGGTGAGGGGGGGGCAGAACAAGCAACGTACGGGAAGCATTCTGTAGGGAGAAGACTGCTCGGAGGGAGCAAAAGAGGGAAGGAGGGATAGAAGAGAGCAATACGGGAGCAAGCATCACACTTACAAACCGTTTCACCCTAATATATCCGGCAGATGATGTGGACGAGGCTGATGGTGGGGGAGAGCAAGAGGACAGAAAAGGTTTGGTCAGTAAGCTGAGGGTGATGGGAGACAGAGGAGGGTGCCGGAACCATAGGAAAGGGTGGAGGGGAAGGACAGGAGCCTAGGTTGGGGGAAATATGGTAGATGGGGGGCATTGAGTGAGGACAGGGTGGAAGGTGGCAGGAATGTGGTCAGGCCGGTGTCCAGGTTGAGGAAGTCAATCAAGAAGGGGGGCAGTAGAGAGGTCAGCCTTGAGACAAGAATCATCGGAAGAGGTGGATTTAAGTACAGTAGGGATAGCATATGAGGGTGGCCTCCAGGCTGATGGAGTTGGGAGGAGTAAGCAGGGGGTTGTCGACAGAAGGATGAGCCTGTAAGGATCTAAATGGGCTAATAAAGATTTCCAGGCTGATGGGAGGCAGGAGTAAACAGGGGTTTGATAGAAGGAGGAGTCTGGAAGGATCAAAACGGGCTAACAAAGTGGGGGGGTGGGGTGAAGGTGATACTGCTGGGGGATTCCATGACCAGGGATATCCAGTGGGAGGGGTGGGGACAATAAAAGCAACCCAGTCAAGGCTAAATGTATGCCAGGATTATATGTACACAAGGCCAAATTCCACCTATACTCGATAGCACTGGAATGTGGGGGATTCCCGGACTTCCTAGTACATTTGGGGACAAATGACTTGGAAGGGAACAGTAAGCTAGAAATACAGGCTAGGTTCCGGGAATTGGCAAGGGTTTGTCACGCTACAGGAAGCAAAATTTCCTTCTCTGAGATTCTGCTGGTACCACGGGCAACCGAGGAGAGCAAACTAAAACTTGAAGAGGTGAACCAGTGGCTTAGGGATTGGTGCGAGGCAGAGGGGTATGGGCTGGTGGGAGACTGGGGAGATACTTGGGAGGATAAGGGGCTATATGCCAGGGATAGAGTACATCTCAATCTGGAGGGGAAGGAGATCTTGAAACTAAAACTTGCTGGTTTTATAGGAGAGGTGGGGTTTAAACTTGTAAGGGGGGAGGGTCAAATAAAAGATTGGCCCCAGGGAGGCTGTCTGTGGGTCCAGGTCTAAAGCAATTGAAGAGTGAGGGGGAATACAATGCAAATCTAAGGAAAATTGGGCAGAATAAGGACTGCGCAGGGCTGGGGAGATTGGGTAGGGAGGAGCGGTCAAGGTGGAGGACAGTACTGATTAATGCCAGGAGCATGAGCAATAAAATGCCTGAGTTACAGGCTATGCTGGCTGAAGGATCAGCGGACGTGGAGGCAATTACAGAGACATGGGCCACCCAGAGAAATGACTGGGATCAAAATTTGGATGGCTATAAGATATTCAGGAAAGATAGGGGGAGTGGGAAGAGGGGGAGGGGTTGCGCTGATGGTCAGAAATGATGTGGTGAGTGGAATGGAGGAGGCTGAAGGAGGAGTGGAGGCGATTTGGGTAACCTTGCAAACGAGGGACGGAAAAAAATTGAAAATAGGAGTGGTATACAGGCCCCCCACAATTGAGGAGGCTCTGGAGGAAAAACTCGTTGAGAACATCAAGGGTCATTGTGACCTTGGTAAGGGTAGGGTGGTGGTCATGGGTGACCTTAATATGCCGGGGGTGGACTAGGATACCATGACAGCCTCTGTAGCCAGGGAATGGCAACTGATGGGACGTTTTTCCGGATGCTTTCCTGGTCCAACAGGTGGGGGAACCTACTAGAGAGGGGCGGATATTGTATGTTGTCCTAGCGGACAGTGATCAGATAAGAGGCCTGGAGGTGTGTAGTCCACTGGCAGGTGGAGACCATGCCGCGGTCTGGTTTCTGCTGTATATAGGGAGTGAGGAAAACCGCACTAACACAGTAGTGGTAGACTTCAGGGGAGCAGATTTTGTGGGCATGGGTAGGATTTTAAGAGATAGGTTGGACAAGATTAGGCTGGACATGGATGCTGGAAGTTTGTGGGAGACCACTAAAAAAAGCGGTACAGGAGGCTACTAAGTACTGTACAAAATTAAGGCGAAAGCATGGTAGAACCAGTAAGTCATGTTGGTGGACTAGGGAGGTGCAAGAGGCAGTGAGGGATAAAAAGGTCGCTTATGTATGTTTTAAACGCTCAAGGGGGCACAAGGAGCGAGGAGAGGATAAATTATCAGCCAGGAGAGTCACCAGAGTGGTGAGGGAGGGATTCTATAGATATATAAGAGAGATGCGAAAAGAGAGTACGCAGATCAATAGGATTAAAATTATGGGGGGATGGGCTCAGGAAGCAGGGGAACAGGCAGAGGTACTAAATGAGTACGTTGCCTCAATCTTTGTGGATGGGGACTGGGGATCACTGCAGGCTGATGGGAGGGAAGAGCATTCAGCTAAGGTGAGAAGTAGGTCTGTGACCAGAGGACAGAATGAGGCTAGGGTACAGATAGGACCAGTCCCAGAAGGGGTGGGGAAGTTGAGTGACGGGGAGGAATGGGGGAAGAAATCACAGTGGATAGGGTGAGGGAGGCCCTTTGGAAGCTAAAGACTGATAAGGCGCCGGGGCCAGATGGGCTACACCCGAGGGTTGTGAAGGAACTGGCGGAGGAGCTGGCAGCTCCACTGGCTGCACGCTTTAATTCCTCTTTGCAGACAGGATGGGTGCCCCAAGATTGGAGAGTGCTTATGTAGTGCCTATTCATAAAGGGGGTGTCTAGAGAAGAGATGGGGAATTACAGGCCTGTCAGCCTAATGTCTGTGGTAGGTAAAGTAATGGAGGGCTTTATCAAGGAGAGGACTGGGAGGCAGCTGGAATCGTTAGGACACCAGGATGATAAACAGTATGGATTCGTTCCGGGGAGATTGTGTCAGTCCAACGTCATAGAGTTTTAAGACTGGGTGACGGGGCCCTTGGACAGATATAGGCCGGTGGACGTCCTATACCTAGATTTCAGCAAGGCGTTTGATTCGGTACCACATTACAGGCTGATAAAAAAGCCAGGGGAGATGGGGGTGGGAGGACAGGAGCTCAGTTGAGTTGAAAATTGGCTCACGGGGCGTTTACAGAGGGTAATGGTGGGTGGGATACTCTCCTCTCCCAGGAAGGTAATCAGTGGGGTCCCTCAGGTTTCGGTAATGGGGCCACTCTTGTTCAACGCCTATGTCTCGGATATATTGAGGGGGGTTACGAATAAGTTGAGTCTCTTTGCAGACGATTCAAAACTGGGAGCACTGGTGGATTGTGAAGAAGCAACGGAGGCGGTCCAGGCGGATCTGGATACCATGAAGGGGTGGTCAAGGAGGTGGGGACTGAAATTTAATGCTGGGAAATGTAAGGTACTTCATTTGGGGGTTAAAAACCTGGGTCATGTATACACCCTGGGGGGGGGTCACACTGCAAGCTACATTAGGAGAAAGGGATTTAGGGGTGGTGATAGACGTCGAAATGAATACCTCTGAAAATTGTAGAAGAACTGCAGCCAAAGCAAACAGGATACTGGGCTGCATAGCCAGGGGAAATTACATCCAGAAGGAGGGAGGTGATCCTCCCTCTGTAGAATGCCTTGGTCAAGCCGCAGCTGGAGTACTGTGTGCAGTTCTGGAGACCTCATCTGAAGAAGGACATAGCGCTGCTGGAGAGGGTCCAAAGGAGAGCAGCCAGGATGATTCAGGGCATAGAGGTGAAGCCTTATGAGGAGAGACTGGAAGAGCTTGGGCTTTACTCACTGGAGGAGAGGAGGGACAGGGGAAATATGATAGAGGTTTGCAAGTATGTAAAAGGAATAACCAGGAGTGGAACCAAGGAGCTTTTTAGGCTAAAGAAGGTGGAACAACCCAGGGGCCATGAGTGGAAGCTGGAGGGAAACTACGGTGGGGGCGTTATGAGGCATTTTTCACTGAGAGGGTAGTGGAGCCATGGAATGCGCTGCCTGGGAGGCTGGTGGAGGAGGGCACAGTGGAGGGATTCAAGAAGGGGTGAGACAGGTACAAGGGGAAACAAACTAAAGAAGACCCTCTTGGGGGCTGGGGGGGTGGTAAGGCCAGCAGCCACTAGGTTGCTGGCATTCGAGCAGACAAGACAGACCATATGGCCTGTTCTGCTGGCTTTTTAGTATGTTAGTATCTTATTCAAATGTTACCATGTTCTGATCTTTCCTGCTTTCCCATAGGAATACTGCTCCCATCATTGTAGGTATTTAAAGGGCTGTTACATCTTTATATTTTGTTATATTCAATGCCTATTATACAGTACCTGGGTTTTTCCATTAATGCTGTATGATTTACTACCAAATCATAATGTGCACAACTAAGAAAAAGCATGGTGGATGACTCCTTCCCTCCTTGGGGGTGGAGAATATCAGGACTTATTACTGAGACTTTGAATAGCAATTACCATGCAGCTCGTAGGCTCACCCTGCAGCTCGTTCTTCATTTACTGTAGACTAACTTCGCTTTTCCTCTCAAAGACATATCTTAAAGCATTTTATTGTTTCCAGTTTAAAAAAAAAAAAACTCATAATATGATTGCTCACCTGCCGTAGAATTTGTTGATGTACCTGGTTGCTTTTTTCTTTCTTTTTATCTGCTTCCTTTTTCTTACAAAAAGTGAAAAAAATGTCTGTTGATCTAATAGCAACAAAACTGGTTTTGAAGGGCTGACCCAGTAGCCCAGTGGTAGGGCTACCACTCACTACGTCAATGACCTGTTTTTGGGAGCGAACTCAAGTCTTTGGGGATGGGTGGATCAAACATCCAAGGGACTGCTCTCCTTTAAAGGGGTGGGAAGGTCAAGTCTCCCATAATGCACCCAACACCTAGCAAAAGCTCGATGTCATGGCAGTTGGGAGGACTAGAAGGATGGGACTCTGACAGACGCACAGCGTCACTGCACGTTGGACGTCCCAGGGGAGAACAAATGACCACAAATTCCCTTACTGGGCAGGATAACGGTCAACCCCTTGCAGGTCTGGTACCACGGACTGGAACCCAGACTGGATGCTGCTTCAGAGGGACTAGGAGAGCCCTTCCCAACCCGCCTTGAAGGGTAAGTCGTGGGAGTATCTGGGGATAAATCTTGGAGATGGTGGGTATCCAGACTAGGGAGGGGGTTATCTGGATGGGGTCCAACGAGGCAGCAGGGAGTAAAATACAAAAAAATGTTTTGTTTCAAATCCTTGATCTCACCTCAGTGTATCCTTTCTTTACTTTAGGAATACACACACACACACACACACACACACACGTTCTCTCTCCTCTCATTTTTTTATTTTTTTTCTCCTACTCCTAGTCAGCCCCTACTTTCAGGCCGCCTAGGTCTCTCGCTGGCACCCCTGCCCCGATGCCAGCCACCTCCACCCCCACAATGCAGCCCCTGGGGTAATCCAGTGTGTCCGTTCGCCGGAAGGGTCCCCACTTCCCCCGAGGGAGATAGGCACTGGTGGGGGACGGCCAGCACACTCTACATTTCGCCCCAGGTGCTGCTGAGGTGGGACTTGTGCTGCAACGGGTACTTAGTGGCAGCAGAGGCTGGCGACCGTCATCCGGCTTGCCATGGAGCACTTTTTTCTGTTTGCTCCCCAGAGGTGTGGTGTGCCACGAATGTCAAGGTGTACGCCGACATTCACCACACGCTTTCTAGGTCTTCGGGACCAAGCACGTTGCCGTAATCCAGGCCTCTGCCAGGAGTCAGCAAAAGCCAGATCCATACCCCCCCCCACCCAAGGGAAGGCAAGCAGTCTGGAGACGCTCAAGCTTTCCTTCCCCGGCCAGTCCTCCAGCTCCTGGGTCCATTCCCGAACCCGGGTTGCTGATGCCACAAGCGGAAATCCAACCGCTGCACCGACGGGCTGGCTTCTCTCTCTTCTTATAATGCTATAGTCTCCTCCCACTGTCATGACTGTGCACTTGGTTCCCAAGCTCCAGGAAGCATGCAGTGGGAGAAGATCAAGACCTATAAAGAGACACGCTTTTGTGTGGAAACAACAACAGGGTGGGTAGTCAGGTTTTAACATTAATGTAAAATTCCATTTTCATTTACAAATCTGTTTATATGGTGCCACATTTAATTTTATGTTCACCATGTTAAAACTGATATTTTGATGCCCTGAATTAGCCCTGATGTTCCCTGTTCTCCATAAGGTCAGACAGCAGGGTCTGCTGCATGCTAGTTCATCTTAGTCACAAGAAAAGTGTTGTTAAGGTATGGGTGCTCAGATACATTATTGTTGAGAATGTTGGTGAAAACCTTGTAGTGGCCATATTTAAGTATGTGTGCCATTAATTATTTAAAATGTATGAAATGGGTAGGGAAAATACTGCATCTTGATTGGCCAAGGCTCGTGCACTGGCAACTTCACCCAACAGGTAAACAACAAAAACAAAAAAAAATATGCAGTAAATTTAAGAAATATATGTGCCAGAATGTTTTTTTTTTTAAATGGCAGCCATTTGTTTCCTTGTAGAAATGCCACTTTTAAAAAGTACAGCATTTGAATCATACCTTCAATCATTATTAAACTTTTCCAGCTGCAGTAGTCATTATCTTTCATTTTCATTAACTATAAACTGAAATTCTTCATGCTTTATCTACACCCACCTACTCGTTTACCTTGGCTCACTTTTCAAAACAACTCCGTCACTTTCATGAACCCTAACCACTAAGCTGCCAGTTTGTACCTCTTCTCACCCAGCTAGTGACACTACACCTATATTGCATGATAGTGGGCAACATCGGGGACCCCAATCTCTTGCTGGCTGCGAATTTGTAATGGAGCGGCCGCTTGCAATCTCTCGTTCTCTCTCTCCCTCTCGCTGTTTCCTAGCTGCAGTGCCTAGTGGGATAGGGGCATTCTGTCTCCTTCCTCTGGCCACGATGCCCGCACGACTACCAGCTCACTCTCTCCCTTCCAATTGACTGCCCAAAACAAAATGGCAACAAATGCAATCAACATTTTCCTTCACTGTAAGTAAACAGTGCAGCCAAGGACAAATATTATGGAAAAACTATTGTTTAAAAACTAGAATAACATTTCATAACTTTTTCTACATAAAACTTAAGGTTTTTACTATATTCCCATTTTACAAGTGCAAGAAGGCCTTCCAGGGTGTTCATAATACTGGGTTTATTGCACCTCTGGGGCTTAAGGCACTTGGCTTGTGGTTCTGTGCCTTACTCCCCCACCCCTTGGCGTACAGTAAACCCAGTACAACCAATGCCCCATTGTTTCTTACTGGTTACCTAAAAGACAATGTTAAGTGGATTCAACAAGCATTTGCTAATGACGAATGTTCACTGCTTGCATTGCTGTTAAACTGGGTTCTGCTTGTATGCATTTTTACTGCATATTTAACCAAGATAAACCAGATGAGATATAATGTATCATTTGCAATGGTGTCCTGCTTTTACAGTTTTACACTGCATTTACCCAGGATAGTAGAGGGGAGGTACACTCTCATTTATAATCTGGTCCTGCTTTTATTATGTATTTTCTAGGACAGATCATCTTAGATGTAACGTCTCCAAACATGTTGTAGAGGGAACTGAAAAAATGGCACCTGCAATATTCATAATCTGGGGTAACGCAAGGGATGCATTGGATATTAAGGGCCAAAATCTGCAAAAATAAAAGTAGAAAACATTGGAACAATTCAACGTTTCTTCATAAGTAAGTTTTTTTCACATTTTGACCCCAAAATTTCAACATAGTCTTTTTATGACCCCATGTTATGATAAGACAGGTGGACGTTTTTAAATCCTGACTGAAAGGTGGTTTCATAGAGGGACTGTGAAAACATGTTTCAAAGGGGATTTCGACACCTGTTATGTTTATCAGTTGGGGTAACAAAAGGGCAATATGTACATCTGGGGCCCAAATCTGGAAAAACCACAAAGTTACAAGAAAACATTGGAAACATTTCAACATTTCCTTATACCTTTGTTGTTTTTTGACATTTTGATCCAAATTTTCAACACTGTTTATGACCACCACCACCACCACCACCTTAGGATTACAGCAGGTGGAATTCTTAAAATCCTGTTCAAATGCGAAAACATGGTTCTGAGGAGATATGAAAACTGACACCTGTCATGCTCATGAGGTGGGGTAACAAGAGGGCTATGCTGAAAACTGTGGGGCCAAAATCTGCAAACATCACAGTGTTAGAAGTAAACTCTTAAAAAATTCAACATTTCTTCATAACTTCGATGTTTTTCGACATTCTGAACCCAGATTTTCAACACAGTATTTTTTATAACCACCTCATTCTGAACATGACAGGTGTCATTTATAAAATACTGGCAGAAACATTATTTTATTAAACCAAATTAGAAAACTTGTACCTGGCTCATCTTATAGCTGTTTTTTTTTTTTTTTATTATTACATTTGGAGCTTCCCCACGCACCATCTGCCTGGTCACAGACCCTCGCTCGCACTTCCTATATTAGCTTCCTCCCAGTACCCCTAAGCACCCCAGGGGTCGCGGCACCGAACCCCTCTGAAGGGTGCCGCGATTGACGGGATAGGGCAGGAGTCGGCCTGGGAGCCGAATGCAGCCGGGGGCGGGCGTCAACAAGGCGGTGGGTGGCAGGCTTTTCTACCCTGTAAGCAGAGGCGGGAATGTGCAATGATGCCTGCATCCGTCCCGCCCCACAGATTCTTGCTGGTGCCGCTCGCTGTGGTGCCCCCAGCCTCCGTCAGGGGTCCCTCAAGCACTGGTCACACACCGCACCCTCCCCCTGGAGAAGGAAAGCAGTCCGTGGGATGCTCAATCCTTCTCCCCCGGCTGGCCCTCTGACAACCCAGGTCCGTTCCCAAACCCGGGCCACCGGCATCGCAAGCAGAAATCCAACTGCGGCACTGATGAGCCAGCCATCTGATAGCTGTTCTGAGTGTGCATCACTGGCTCAGATTTGATATGCCAATTCAATGGGGAATCCTCATAAAACCACTCCACAGGAGACCAGTAAGGGGAAGCAAAGTAAACTGCTGGACAGCACCAGCCAGAGTGAACAGGGAACCGATGAAAAGCCACTCTGCTACAAGCCATTCATGACCTCGATCGCAAGGCGGAGGGGATAGGGCAAAAATTTGCTGCTCTCGAGGCAAGGATGGGTGGACTCTTTAATGAAGTGAAACAGACTACAGATACAGCCAAAAACTCCTTGCTTGGTGTTATGGGAGTAATCAAGGCAAACAAAATCTTGCAGTTGAGGCTGGAACATTTAGAGAATGGTGCCCGCATGCCCAACGTATGGTCCTAGGTGTACCCTTAAAAGTCAAGGAGTCAAGTGCAGTTTAGTTTGCTACAGACTTTTTGGGGAACCTGCAGAGAATGACTTTTAAAGGACAAATCATTAAAGCATATTGCATCACACCATGGAAACGGACAGTCAGTACCAACCAGCCTCGAACTCTACTTGTTGTCTATGGAAGGGTTGTGGGATAACAGATGGACCAGACAGCGAACTTCAGGTTCAACGCACAATCTCTGTGTGATGTGTATTCAAAATACGGGAAATAAGCTTCAGCAATAGCATATTCCTTCTGCAGTACATCAGTTTGCAGCAACAGAATATGAATGTCCTTTCTCTGCATTTAGCCAGCACCTACTGACACGGATCTCTGATCTAACCACTTTTCAATGAAAACCCTTCATCCCTATGTGGGCCCCGTTTGCTTGGGTTGTGGGGGCTCAAAAAAAGAAAGAAAAAACAACAACAAAAAAAAACAAGCTAAAAACAAAGAACCTCAGTGCAGAAACACTGAAAAAAGGGTTACTTCAAAGGGCATTGGCAACAAATCAAGTTTCAAAGAAATACAACATCATACATACTTTCATAATGTAAAGCATCATGGGATATATGCACATCACCTTGAAATTTCAGACTTGTTCGGTTTACAGCAATTTACATGCATTTTAAATAGCACAACTAACTTAATTTCTATAATAGTCATCTAGTATTTTTTACCATTATCAAAAACACCTAGTGCCATGGTATTTTCAACATTTACAGGTTTCATAAACATAAGGTATATACATCAAGGTGTTTTATGACATCGTGCTATTACATACTAAATCCAACAATGATAAACACAACCTGTTTTACATAGGTTTGGAGGTTACCACAATAACCTCCCTGTACGAGGACCTGAGAGGGAAAAGGAAAATTAAAGAGGACACTATAGCGTAGTCAAGAAGGGAAGGGGTGCCCATAGGTGGCCAACCTTATGGACTAGAAATTGTAAAGGATAGATTTGGCTAAGAAATAGAAGAACTGTTGCAACAGATTTAAGAAAAGGTCGGTCCTCAAGAGTGGCAGGAGCTCCCTGTCACATTCTCACCATGGGCTCACATCTCAGGGATGCTATACTTACAACAGCCAAGAACAAGGGACCTTTACACGCTATAGATGGGACCCCAATATTCTGTTTCCCTGACAGCAGCTACAAAACAAGGAGCAGGAGGGTATCTGACACAATGAGAGCAGATCTGAGGGCTATTGGAATTGGTCATAGCCTCCAGTTTCCCACAAAGTTCCATCTGACGTATGCCACTAAAACTTTCCTGTTCTTCAATCCACTGGAAGCTGGGAAGAAAATGAAGGCCTTGAGAAGTGACTTTGATGCACGCCAACTGTCCCCTGATACTGAAGGTGTGGGAGGACTGAAATATTGGGACCAGTAGGCATATGTTTCTGATTGCTGTATGTTCTGTTGGGTTCGGGAACTCCCAGGTGGGTGGATCAGGTGGGATGCAGTAGCGGGTGTATTATCAAGATCCTTGTACTTTGGTTATGTGGGGGGGGGGGGCACCTAATGAAATCTTAATGTTTCCTGAGGACAGAGGTGCTTGCCACGTGTTATTCAACATGAGGAAGATGGTTTAAGTGCACTATACAGGCATATGCTATCTAGCCTGCATAAAGCTTACATCCCCTATGCTACCACAAAGTCCGCACACACTGGTTAACATCCCATTATTATGATAGCCAGTTAAGGTTTTTTATAACAAGTGACAATTAACCGCTGCATTGTTCATTATTACAAAGTTTAGCTGTATTATGAAGTTTAGCTTTGAAAGAAAAGGGAATCTGATTCCTTAAACTCCAGTTGTGGTTAATCTCACACAAAGTCAGGTACAGTGATTTAACTGCTGTTCACACTGATATAGCATTGAAGAGTTGTAGTAAGATGTTGTAGCTTCATTTCAATAACTTATTTACGTTTCCGCTTGAACTGTAACATCATCCAATATGACGTTAAAGGTGCAGGGCACTGTATCAACTTTTCAGACACACATTTTGGATCAAGTCCATGCTGCAAACAGCCGTTCAGTAATTAATTTTGGGACCTTTACTATTAAAAATGTTGGTTCCCCCCACCTGATGTAATGCTGGGAGCCTAGTACAGAATACAGCCATAATTTTGCTGGAAATGCATTGCTATTCTGTGCCATCTGGTTTGAAGTATGTGATTGTTGTTTTCTACAAAAGACAATAAATTACCAACGTTATGAGTAAGCATTGACAAACTTCAACATACCTTCATAACTTTGTTGTTTATTTAATATTTTGACTCCACATTTTCAACACAGTCTTCTTATGACCCTGCCTTATAACCCCGGCAACTGAATATGTTCAAATACTGCCCAAAAGGTGATTTTTGCGGAGTGACTGCAAAATCATGTTTCGTGTCAGATTTGACAAATTGTACTAGTGGAAGCTGAGGTTCAAAGCAGGGAAATGCAAGGTACTCCACCTGGGGGCCAGAAACCCGGGCCAAGTGTACACCCTGAGGGGGGGGAAATGCTACAAGTCTCGATGGCTGAAAGGGACCTGGGGGTGGTGGTGGATGTCAAAATGAACAACTCGGAGACTTGTAGGAGGGCAGCAGCCAAGGCCAACAGGATGCTGGGATGCATCGCTAGGGGGATCACCTCCAAAGGAGGGAAGTGATGCTCCCTCTGTATAACTGCTTGGTGAGGCCACACCTTGAGTACTCGTGCAGTTTTGAGGCCACACTTAAAGAGGACATTAAACTCCTGGAGAGGGTCCAGAGGAGGCAACCAAAATGATTTGGGGCTTGGGGACAGGACCTATGAGGAGAGCTCGAAGAGCTAAATATGAAGACATTGGAAGAGAGAAGGGACCCGGGGGGACATGATACGGGTCTTCAAGTACATGAAGCGGGTAAATAGGGGAGGAACAGTCAGGGTGCTTCGAAGGAAGGAGGAGGGGGCCACTAGAGGGCATGAGTGGAAGCTGGAGGGGGGAAGATTCAGGGGAGAAAGGAGGAGGTGCTACTTCACTGAGAGGGTGGTGGAGCCATGGAATGCACTGCCTAGGGGGCTGGTGGAGGCAGAGACAGTGGAGGGGTTCAAGAGGCTGGGACAGGTACAGGGGAAGGGTTCTGGAAGCAAAATCCAATGCAGCAAGAATATCCAGAACTGGGAGGGGAGAAGCCAGAGAAGGCGAGGGGGGCAGCAAGGTCAGCACCCAGGGTGGGGGCTGACCAATCGAGCAGACTCGAGAGACCATTAGGCCTATTCTGCTGCCATTTTAGTATGTTAGTACTACCTTGTTCAAGAGGTGAGGTTCAGAAAAGGCCATGTTGAAAACTTTGAGAAAAAAATATTAAAAACTGACTAAATTATGAGTACAAGTTCAAAATGCACTGAAATACACTGGCCGCAGCTTACCTGATTTCCTCAGTTCCCATTTCAGTGTTGAAGAGTAAATATGTGTCTCTGGTGCAGAAAACATTCTGATGTTGGACCCCAGTAGGTAAGGGTGGAGTGGGGATGCTGAGTGGGTGGGGGCGGTCAGGAAAGGAGGTAGCTGTGGCGAGGGCAGGGCAGCAACAGACATCAATGGACTGTTTTCTTTTTTTACGGGGTATAAAAAAAAATAAAAGACATCAAGGGGTAGTTTTCTTTATTTCAGGTATGGGAAGTGATGGGGAGGTGGGAGAGATACTTGACAAAAGGCTTGATCATGCTCGGGAAGCAGACAGGGAGATGGGAGGGATACTTGGCAGAGTGTGGGATTGTCAGCTGCACTGCAGGGGGGGTACGAGGTGCGGGCTAATCATGACGCTGGTCAGCTGCTTGCTAGGTGGCGCAATGCAGATCAAAGCAGAGAGCCACCCTGTTGTACAGGCAGTTCGGTCCTTTGAAGTTCACAAAGTTTCCACCCTGCAAGCCCTGAAGAGTGTCACAATCCGCCTGGCTGATGATTGGTCTGACACTGTTACCCCCCTTGCAGATGGCCCTGCATTGAAGCAACAGTGACACGCCGCTCAAATCCACTATCACAGCAGTATGTTCGCTTTGTGCAAGTGCGAATAAAAAAGAGAGAAAAATGGCATTTTGTAACACAATAGAAAAAAAAAGAGTGAGCTAAAATAGAATAAATAAGGTTAAGTATGACATTTTCAATGTAACTTGAACTGATGCTTTAACCCTTGGCTTCCAGTAGATTAAGAATGTACTGGAATTTGGTGTATGTATAGAAGTATGTGGCACAGCAAGGAAATGCCTTCTGATAAGATGCCTTCTGATAAGATTCCATTCCTGGATATCCTCTTTTATCACATGGCATTAAGATTCATAGTCTTTACTGGTTACAACTTTCTGTTCCAGTGCCTCCCAGAAATTCGGTCAGTTCCCACTGTAACGCACCAATTACTTACCACTCAGGAAACTAGCCAGTGACCCAGGTTCAGGAGCACGCTCGAGTCACCACGTCAGGTGGCAGGCCAGGCAGAGGTAGCTGCCAGACGGCACCAAGCCTCCGTCAGGGAGGGGTGGTGGCAGGTTCCATAGCATCCCCTGCAGCTGGGCCAGGAAGCTTCCTCTTGTCCTAGGGGTGCTATATGTGTGAGAGTCCAAAGGAGGCACTGCTCACTCCATGGGAGTAGAGAAAGGGACCTGGGAGAAAAAAGAGGAAAGAACAATCCCTCAGCCTTCCCGGCATGATGGTGGACATCACCTGAAAACAATACATCCCTGAGGCAATGACTGCGGAACAGGGCAGAAAATCCTATATGAAAAAAGAAAAACAAAAATCGTGAAGGAAACTGGCCTCACAGAATGTCCTGGAGGCACAGAATACAAAGCACATTCTGTAGCAGTAACAGGGTAAGAAAACTAAGGCAGTGAAGGAAAAAAAAACTATCGAACCATGTCTGAAGATTGACTATAACTGACAAAACAAGAAATCAGAGAGTTTACAAATATTTTAGACGGATTCCTGTCACCTTAAAGTAGATGACGGAGGTGGAATTTTAGCAGCTGATGTATTTAATTATTTATGTGTGAGGTCTTTACTGCAACTCAGATGCACCCTTCTCAACACTGCAGAACGGCGCTACATAAATCTAAATCTGTCTTTAATAATAAAGAAAAAAAGAGGAGATTACTACCACAAATATTTGAAACAGAAGCTAAACTGTGTCTAAATACAACTCTCAGTCTTCCCCTGAGGCATCAGCAGTTCTCAAAGCCAATTTATTTAGATTTTTTTTTTTCATATTTCATCCAAATAGCTTGCTCTCGATTAAAACAAGCTTGACTGATATGGCCTGTAGAATAAAAATGTTAGTCTAGTCTACCACAGTCTTCATTCACCACGCTGACACTACGTGCTTGTCATACTGTTAGAAGTTTTAAAAAAAATAAAGTTAACGAGAATGCAGACTGACAGCATAAATGTCTCCTAGTCTCAGAATGTTGACAATTGCAGGGATTAAAAATTTGCTTGTGTAAACTGAGAATGGCAGGCTTGAGGGGAATGCAAGATAAAGCAACAAAGTTCAAAAAGTCAAACAGAAATGGTTTCTTAGTAAAAAGCTTTATATGCAGGAAACAGCTCTTAAATCCCAAGCTCCTATCATATAAATGGTCTCCCAAACAAACTGCTTTATAACTTCGTAGACAGAGGGGTAACAATGCTGCAGTCATTTTCAGCACACATGCTGCATAGGAAAATTCAAAAAACAGCACAGAAATAGATTAGAGATTTATTACAGAGCGGTAAAAGCACAGGGACATTAACTGTCTTGTTCAGGGTCATACAGTGTGTGGTTATGGGACTATAGCCCAGGTCTCCAGGTTCACAGGGTTTAGTTTTTCAGTTTACAGCTTTAACAAGAACTGATACTGGTATGGGCCTAGGTCCTAAATGTTGCATTTTTTTTTATTGGGCAAGTAGCATTTTTCATCCCTAATTCAAAGCACCAGGAATGTGTGAAATGTCAGGAGTTTGTGCTGGGATGTGAAGGTATAATATAGAGAATAATGGATAGGTAAGTGTGTGTTATAGATTTTGACCCCAAAACCTCGAGAGGTTTATGGGGCCATCACACGAGGATGCGTGAAAAAAATCCATAACATTAAACTTACCTATCCTTTATTTTTTATAACTGCTGGTGTCCGTGGAGATTTATACTGTATTTCTAGCAGCTTGAAAGAAAAAAAAAAAAACATTTTTTTTTTTAATCTAGAGTGCAGTTTTATTTTTGAAGAAATTGAGTTGCACATGAATAAAACACAGTTGAAAATACTGTAGTTGAAATACTTTTTGTGAAATGATGAAATGCAACAGTTTTAAAACCAGTTTCTTTGGGGACTGTCATATCAACTGGATTTCAGGGTATTATGGAGTGTCGTAATAACCGGATTTCAGGTTACTGTTACCTTAGAAGCATAATAATCCGAAATCCAGTGGATATGCATTTTTAACAATACAGTAATCTGGATGAAATTTATGGTCACCAGTAATTATAAATATTCTATGTACTTTTTTTATTTTATTTATTTAAAATTTTGGTTACCGGGAAAGGCACACTGAGCAGAAGTTCCTTTCTAGGTGCGACCCAGGGTGAGGTACAGTGAGGGTCAGGGTTCCAGATAAGGTGTGTACCGGCCTAGTCTACTCACCTCATTTTAGGAAATACTCTTCAGAATTTTTTTTAATGAGTACCAGTACTCACCCAACATTTGTAAATATTCCACACGCCAAAGAATAGTGCTTCATAACATAACTGGTGATTCAAATGGAACATTTTTTTGCCAGATTTACAGCACTTGCATGCATCCCACTTTTGTTTTACTCACTATGTTTTAACACATTTCTACCTGCCAACATTATTTGGAGCATTGTTGGCACCTGAAATTCTTATCTAGAAAAAAAACGAATTTTTTTAATAAATGTACCCCTCAGTCTACTCTAGCAAGGCATTTGTATACATCTGAATTTCGTTTTTCTCACCTCACTTTCAAAATGAGGAGTACAGGTACTCATCCCAAAAAATCTTATCTCGAGCCCTGGTAAGGGTAGTACAAACATAGGAAATAATTGGATACACATGCTGTAAAAGCCTAAGGAGTTAATACAGTGAAAGATACAAGTCAGGTGTTGAATAACTCCTGAATAACAAGGTAAGCACATTGCTAGGTGGTAATCAATTCAGGAATACTGCTTGTAAAACATAGGAGATACAACTTTAACACAAGGTAGATCAATGCTAGTGAGAGTGCAGAATGTGTTACAAATCAGAGGAGCAAAACAAGGAGCTTTTGAATTCAGGTAATGTAAGGGGGGAGGGCTGCAGGTACAGAACAGCTGAGTAAAGAGGATTAGTAGGCGCTTTAGAGCAGGGAGGGGGGAAAGCCAGTGAGAAGGGGGGAGCCAGTGTGAGAAAGCTGCCTGCACGGCACAAGAGTGCACATGAGGGATGGAGAAGGTGTGGGAGTCTCTGGAGCGAAGTGCACAGTCAGAGGCAGCAATAGTTGAAAGGAGGGAGGAAGGGTAAGGAGGAAGCGAGTTAGACCAGAATTTAGCAATGAAGGTGGAGCAGTGTGTTTGGCGGCATAGGGGTAGGGGACGTAAGGAGAGTGAGGAGTACAAGGAGCAGTGATGGGTTAAGGGGTGGCAAGTTAGAAGCAAAGCAGCTAAAGACATTGCATAGGGTATCCAGTCTGGTGAGTAAGGAAGGGGGGCACAGCTGTAGACAACATCAGCGTAGTCAAAGATGTGAAGTATCGAGGGGCACTGTGGAGCCTGAGCATAATGGCGGCTCGGAGATAGAGCTCTGTATTTGGAAAGGTAGAAATAAGCTATTAAACGTTGAAAATTGAGACCGATCAAGGCAAAAACTAAAGTCTATTACAGCTGAACTACTGAATACTAAAATGGGAAACCCTCACAGAGACCAGCAGTCTGGATCAGGAGTAAAATCTAGACAGACCTCTTCGACTTCAGCCACGAGGTCAACTCAGGCCCGAAACGAGGAACAGCCGGAGGAAACTGGAGACCAGACTTTACAAACAATAGGGCTGAAACTTTCTCGCCTCATCCAATCTGTTACTATACTGTCGGACAAAATCGATGGTCTAACTACAAGAGTGGCTACTCTGGAGACCACAATAGAGCATGTTCAGACTATGGCAGTTGAAACATCAAAGCGAGCTGACGCAGCAATGGGGGTATCCTCCAACACTGTTACAGAAAATGCCCATTTAAAAAAACAATTAGAGACACTGGAAAATCAAGTTCGTTCTCCTAACCTGAGGATTTTGGGAATGCCTGAAGGTACCGTGGGGGACCAAATGCTCCTTTTTCTGAGGGAATGGTTCAAGCTTCAGTTGGGAGAAGAAGCCGTGGAGAAAGCCCAACTGTTCCAGAGGGCCTACAGAGTGACACAGCGTGGTCGGCCCGTGAATTCTGAAGCACCGCATGCCATTGTGCTAGTTACCGATGGAGCAGGCACTCGTGACACATTACTGGCATTAGCTCGGCGAAAGGGAACCCTTCTACTGGACGGACAATGGATCGCTCTCTATCTGGACATAAGTTATGCTACCTGACAAAAGAGGAAGAAATGTGATGGAGTTCGAGCTATTTTGCGCGAGGCATCCATCTCACACGGCATGGTGTTTCCAGCCCATCTCCGAATAGCACACAGGGGTAAGATGTACCTTTTTTCCGACCCGGCGGATGCCCTGAAGTGGAGCCAGAAGTATGCAGTGACTAGAAACAGTACAACTATTTTATTAGAACAGTCTTCAGATGAAGAAGAACCCTGAACAGGTTTGGAACTGTTTCGAGGTTATGTTTAAGGTGGGCCGTATTGAATAGATAAGACCTCGCATTGACTCTGATAGTCTAGTCGGTAGTGGGACCTACTAATCTCAGACTAATGCCCATCATAAAGTTGGACTTTGGACATTTCGTTCTAACGTTATTGATAGAATCATTTTTATGTTTCTTTTATATAATGTCCTGTAAGTCCCACACTCATGTTAGCAAACAGTTAAATAGTTACTTGTGGGCCTTATGGAAGTTTAATAGGGTACTGTGGTTTGGTTTGTAGTAGGTCTTATGATTAGAAGTGCTCTAAAAGCTATAAATCCCATCGTATGAGAACTAATCTAATTAAGGATACTGTTTCAGTAATAATGCCTGTATCAGCTTTGTTTAATAGCTCAGATTGACTTCGATAATTATTTTAATTTGGGTAATACACTGCTCTTTCTCCCATTCTGATTTACACAGAATGTGTATAACTATGATAAAGCATGGTGTCTTGCTTTCTTTATTGCCTCACTAGTTGGGGTGTTCATATGAACTTTGGACTTGATATATATTGATATTGGCACCATGCAGCTTATGGACTATTCTCACAGAACTGTTGTGTTTTCTTAAATTGGTAAATCTAGCTGAATACCCCCCAAAGATGTATCTTATATCACTAATGCTGGTGTTCTGAGTATATTAAGAGGGGTGGTGTCCTCAATGAATATAGTCAATGTACTGTAATATTGGTGATAGGAATTCAAACTGTATGTTTGTATCTTAAAATAATAAACATAAAGTTTAAAAAAAAAAAAGATGTGGAGTATCAATTTGAAGACTAGCTCCCGGCATAATGAAAGGGTGAAGCAGTCCTTATTTCAGTATAAAGCACCAAGTTTGGGTCACAGCTTGTTGTGGATAGCATCAATGTGCGTTGAGAAGTCCAGTCTGCTGTCTAACCAGACACCCAAGTATTTGAAGGTAGGGACCCTTTCAAGCTGGGTGCCATCAAGAGAGTGGAAGGTAGGGGGAGATGGGAGCTTAGCTGACTTATAGGCAGAGCTGAAGATCACGGAAACTGTCTTCTTCATGTTCACCGTAAGTTGGTTCACCTTAAATCAGTGCAGTACGATGAGAAAGTCACACTGGAGTAGAACGTCAACTGCATTGTTTGAGGGGTCAGATGTATAAAGTACCGTGTCGTTGGCATACATATGTATATGTGAGGAGACGCAGGCTGATGGGAGGTAATTTAGAAAGATGGAGAAAAGAACAGGTCTTGGAATGGAGCCTTGGGGAACGCCAGCCTTGATTGGGGTGGGGGTGGGGGGAAAGCATGCCACCCACTTGCACGGACTGCAGGCGGCTGGAAAGTTAGGAGCAGAACCAAATCATGGTGGTGGATGAGAGACCAGCTGAGGGCAATTTGTTTAGGAGGAGGGGGTGGCACACCGAGTCAAATGCTTTGGCTAGGTCAATGAAAATGGCCGCAGTGAGATGTCCCTTTATCCACCCTCGTAAGGAATAAGTCAGTCTTTCAGAGGAGAGAGGAGATAGTGGAGTGGTTCTTTCTGAACCCTGATTGAAAGGGGGAAGAGGAAAGAGCTGGAGTCAAGAAAGGTGGTAAGCTTGGGTAGCACTAGGGATTCCTACTTTGGCAATACAGCTTTTTTTGTAGCGAGGTGTGCATATGACCGGCTTTTTTTTTGTTTGGATTGTTGCTAGTTGCCGAGAGCACTGCTTTTAGTGTGAAGTGGCTTTGTTTGCTTATAAACTCTCTTTAACTAGCCCATGCTGGGGAACAGCTGCTGATTCATCGGCAGCAGTCGTACTGTTGACCTGAGTTCAGGAGCAAACTCAAGTTATGTGGGCCTGCAGTGTCTCCTGTGGTAGGTCAGGGAATCAGCCCTCTCCAGGAGTTGTGCTGTGGCATCCGAGGCCGACACTGGGATGCTGGCAAGCTCCAGTGGAGACAAGGAAAGGAAAAATGGCAAAACCTGTGCTTCCATATAGTGAAGCTCAGTGCCGAAAAGCGAAAGGTGATGCACAATGGCATAGACCTATTTGGAAACCTGAACAGTGTTAGCTCAGACAATCTCACTGGGTATACAGTTCCATATGTTGACCATCCTGTGTGTGAAGCAGTACTTATTAATGGTACCCCTTGTCCAGCCATCCATCTGAGTTCATGTCCTCTAGTTCTGCTATGCACTCACCAGCTCAAACATCTGTGTACTCCACCTTGTCTACCCCCTTTAGTATCCAGAACACTGTGATCATGTTCGTTTTCACACTTTTCTTATCTGGGCTGATTATTATGCATATGTTCACTCTTTCCTCATAGCCCTTGCCACCAAACCACTTGTCAGCCCTGTGCCGGCTCTCTCGATCTCCTCCTTTCTGTATAACAGTGACTAGAACTGGCCGTAGTACTCCCATGTGTGGTCTAAACACAACCTTGTACAGGGGGTAAGGATCACAGTCGTACACCTTTCTCCTCACTGCAATTCTAACACCTTGCTCAGCCTAACTAAGCAGAAGGGGGGAAAACACTTTCACCTCCAGTGGTAATGTTAACAATATGTGCTCCAGGGTGACAAAAACAACCCAAAGCCTGCAAGGAAAGATGTACAGAACCATCTGTTGAAAATGTGGCAAGAACTGAGAAAATGCAGATAAACAGCACTTTTCATTCCTAGCACATCTGCAATCTGCCCACTAGCAGTCACACCCACAGGTTAATTCATTTCTCTACTTTATAAGAAAAAAATTGCATTTACACCCACCCACCAAACAACCTTGATATCAGCAACAGTTAATGCAATTTCCCTTGAACTTTTCGTTATCTGTAACTGTGTAGGCAACTGCAGAAACATTAAAAACAAAACACCTACCTGGCTCAGTGGCATACAGGACTGAGTTGCTGTGCGCCATACCTCACACCACGCTGGTAACTGAGTTCGGGAACAAGCTCAGGTCACCGGGGGCAGTGGGGGGGGGCTGACAGTACAGTGGGCAGCTCGCCTCTCTCAGGGTGGGAAGGCTTGCCAACTCAGCCCTTGGCTACCCCCAGGAGACAGTTCAAGTAACACGAAGGGAAGGGCCACCGCTCCATAGCATGCGTGTGCCTCCTCACACACATGCTTACATGCCGCAGCTGCAGCGGACCGAGGAAGAACAACAGAAAACTGGTTGGCGCAGGTTACATGAAGCCCTGCCCACCTATCTCCATCTCAGGTCATTACCTGGCCACTAGCCTAATCTGGATGAGTGTCACCGGTTTTGGGGGGGGGGATCCTCCCTTTCCTGGCCCTACCACAGGGGGCAATCTGTTTGGGATCTTGGGTTTGATGGTTGGAGAGATGAGTGCCGGGTGAGAGGAGGTGGTAACAAGGCAGCGAGTTGAAAAGCCATATAGAAGAAAAAAACACCTGTTTATATGACAAAAATAAAAGCATCCCCCGTAACATAGTTATAATGCAGATTATCCGCCCCCCACCCCAAAAGTAGAAATGGAACACGGCCAAATAAATGCTGATGGGCCCACATCTCGCTCTCCATCAGATGCATACCAGCGACACCCTTAGAAGGCTCCAGTGTGGGATTCCTTTTAATCTAGCCAGTACACTTACACTAGAATCCATCAGCACTATTTTTGGAATGCCTGAAGACTGCCTCCTATTGGCATGAGGTTACCACAGCTCTTCTAAGTATATTCTTGCTAGCAAGTCCTCCTAGTGAGGCAATTTCACATTGGGCCTATCTCCAGAGGATTTCAAATGTAAACAGAGAAGAAAAATGTATAATATCTGAATCTGGTTGCCCTTTACGAGATCTGTGGAAAACACTGAAGGCTTCATCATACTGAAGAAGTTGGTTTGGGTAAAATGGTAGGAGAAGTTTAAATAGGGGTGTTGGTGACAGTCCACTATTTCTTTTAGACATTAATGAATCCATTATAGCAATTGTTCTATCTGTCCCTGAAGGGCCTATGATCTAAGTGACCCAATAACCATCAGTGAATCTGACTGTACCAGGGTTAAGGTTCACACATAACTAGAGGTCGTGATAGTATTCTTGCCTTAAAGCTCTAGAGGGGGGCGTAGGAGGTATACACAGGTTACTCACCTGTAACAGTAATTCTAGGAGTGGTATATGATGTTCATCCACACTGTCTGGCATTGTCCTTTCCCCTTTAAATCTTGCTGGAAGTCTTGAAGCTGGCTCCTCCCACCCATCCAAGTGGTATAACCCTCAGCTCTGCCCCATGACAGCAAATCTTTGCCCGCTGGAAGCTGAGGTTGTGTGCCTGAGCCTGGGGAGGTTGGGTGGGTCCGTGTGGATGAACATCATATACCGCTCCTAAAACTAGTGTTACAGGTGAGTAACCCATGTTTCTAGGAGCGCGGATATGTTCTATCCACACTGTCTGGCAGACTTCTAACAGTTCTCCGGGAAGAGGGAGGAAAGGCACACACACACCCTTCTTGAGAAAAAGACTGGAGAACTGAGGCCCCAAAACGAGCATTCTGGCGTGACTCAAGGTCAATGTGGTAATGGGACATGAAGGCGTGTGCTGACTTCCAGGTAGCAGCCCTACAGATTTCCTGGATAAGGACGTCCCTAGAAGCAGCCACCAACATAGTCGTATGGCAGATGGAATGAGCCCTAAGCCCTCCGGGAAGCTCCCTACCCACCAAACTATAGCAGAGATCAATGCAGGAAGTGATCCACCTGCCAACTGTCCGCTTCGCTGCAGGTCTGCCAGGTGCAGCTACAGCATAGGTGACAAACAGCTGGTGAACCTCTCTCCGAACTCCAACTGTGCGCTCTTCTGACACAACCTTCGGGAGGAACTTCTGGTTGGGGCACAGGACAATCTTGTCCCTGGGGAAGACCAGGTAAGGAGACTCCACCGAGAACACCTGGAGCTCACTGATCCTTCTGGCTGACGTGATAGCCACATGGAAGGCGTTCTTCTGTGACAGACAAGACATGTCACACCTGTGCATCGGTTCGAATGGATTGCCCATGAGTTTTGCCAAAACCAGCAACAAGTCCCACGGTGGTGGTGGTTCATGCACCGGAAGAGAAATGTGATCTAGGCCTTTGAAAAAGTGCCAGATCACCTTTTCCAGTGCCACTAACTGCTGACCAGCCTGCACCCAGTAAGCAGAGATGGCTGCCAGGTGCACCTTAAGGGTCGTCAACCGAAGTCCCCCTTGGGAGAGGGACCACAGGTAGTCCAAAATGCTAGCCACAGGACAGGTCGAAGGGTCCAACTCCTTGCCCTGACACCAACTGGAGACTCTCTTCCATTAAAAGGCATAGCATTTTCTAGTCGATTCCTTTCTAGATGACTCCACGACAGTGAGGACACCTTCTGAGAGACCCAAAGCCTGGAACTCTAGCCGCTCAGGAACCAGGCTGTCAGGTGCAGGAATTTAAGGTCCAAGTGGAGTACCTTTCCCTGACTGACTGAGAGCAGGTCCAGGCATATGGGAAGACGCCATGGGAGTCTGTTGCTGAGGCTGTGGAGATTAGGGTACCAAAACAGGCGGAGCCAGTCCAGAGCCAGCGGGATCACCTGTGCCTTGTCTCTCCTGATCTTGAGCAGCACCTTGTAGATCAAGGGAAGTGGAAAGAAGGCAAAGAAAAGGCCCTGGGTCCAAGGCCTCGAGAAGGCATTCCCTGCTGAGGGGGTAGGGCACAATACAGCCTCAGCTTTGCATTCTCCCTGGAGGTGAACAGGTCCACCTGAGGGGTGTCCCACTGGGAGAACAGACTATGAACTACCTCCGGATGGAGAAGCCACTTGTGAGATGCCTCAACCACCCAGCTGAGGGCAACCGCCAGCTAACTGGAGGCTCCTGCCACATGGATGGGTAGGAGATCCGCCTCCAGGCTGCACACGAGAGTCTAAATGCGGAGGGCTTCCTTGCACAGGGGCAGGGAGGGTGTTACACCTTGCTTGTTGAGGTAGTACATGGTCGTGGTATTGTCCATCTAGACTTGTACCACATGACCCCAAACAAACTGAGCGAAGGCAGTCAGCACCAGCCAGACTGCTCAGAGCCCCAGTAGGTTGATGTGGCATCAGGACTCCTTGGGGGTCCACAGCCGGTGGACTCTATGTTCTCCCAGATGGGCACCCCAACCTGTGACAGAGTCGTCAGGATGACCGTCTGCTCAGGGCGGACAAACAGAACCCTTCCCGCAGATGCTCTGGGACTACCATAACTGGAGTGCGTCCCACATCCTCTGGGTCACAGTGACCAGCTGGTCGAGGCGACCTTTGCGATGAGACCACTAACTGGTCAACTCCCACTGCAAGGAACACATATGGCAACGGGCCCATTGGACCACGCTGGTGTACGCCACCATGTAACCCAGAAGGCGCAGGAAGTCCCAAGCAGGGCATGTGGCGGAGTTAGACTACACCCTTGGCTGTGACTGATGGACCACTTTTCTATCTCCTTATTCCTAGCAACAGTTAACACTTTTCTCTTTGCTTTTCTTCTTTATCCCCATACCCTAGGTTGGCCACCTGACATAGCTCTTTACTGTCCCTACTAAACTTCCTACTAGTTCTCTCTCCATTCTTTTTCCATTTCCATCCATCCAGTCCCTGGAATGATGCCAAACACCCAGAGAGGTATTGTGTAAAGTGAATAAGTGCACATTCTGTACAAAAAGCATGAAGGCTATTTTAAACAGCAATGAATATATTCAGCAAAGCCTTTTTAAGAAAAAGGATTGAGAAGTCATATGAAACAATAATAATGTCATGATTAATACAGTTATAAGAAATCCTTAAGTTATTTTCATAAATTCATACTATAAACCTGTTACTGTATAGGGTTCTATGTATGAGAATGTGGTATACTTTATAAAAGTGCTTAATCACGGTGGATCAGAGAGATAGAGAGTCAATATCTGCGGAGATATACACTAGGGGTGGGATATTCAGACTGCGCCAGGCTGTGGCGCAAGCCTGGGCGCAGCGCAACTGGGATGTGCCAGGGCACTGACAGGATGATATTCAACGGTGCTGCGCCATGGCTCAGCATTGTTGAATTTCGCGCTGTGGCCACCCGCAAAGTGCATGGCGCAATGGCACTGCACCAGTGCAAGTGGCCAGAGAGGGGCAGGGTGATGCACTAGTGCAACTGCCGTTGCGCTAGGCGCATCACCCACGATATTCAAAAGTGCACATTCAAATAGGGCCATAATGCATGCAAGGCACAAATGGGCCATTTACATGTCATTATGGCCCCATTTGCATGCAGATGCGCCCATCCCCGGCGACTTGCGCCTGGCGCCCTGCCAGGCTGCAGCCATCGTAGACCGATGCCCCCTGCACAAGCAGCAAAGTGCCCCACTGTCCGATCATGGGCATATGTACTAGATGTAAAACATCTTATATCCCTGGTGGTCCAGTGGACCGCTCGCAGTCCAATCGCGGGCATCAGTTATAAAATATTGACAACCAATCCACCCTTGGTGGTCCAGTGGTACCCCCCTCCCCACTGAGCCCCACCACCCCGCTCCCCCCCCGGTCAGCGGCGGGCGACAGATCCCCACCCACATGCCGCCCCGCCGCCTGACTCCCGTACAGTAGGGCTTATGCGCCCATTCAGTCCTGGCGTGGGCCAATGGGCATGCAGTACCTACCGTACTACACAGTCCAGAATTGTGAATGGATCATTCACGATTTCTGGACTTTATTATAATGCGGGCTGCAGCCCGTGTGGCCACTGTGAACAATGTACAACCTATCTGGAGGTCAGCTGGTGGAGGAAGCGACATCACAGTGAGGGAGCTGCCTACTGCATGACGGGGAGGGTGGTGAAGACTCAGTGGGCAGGTGGGCAGGAGTACGGCTGGACCACCAGGGATGGATTGGTTTTAATATTTTATAACTGATGCCTGCGGTCGGGGCTGCGAGTGGTCCACTGGACCACCGGGTTATTGGACCATTAATACATTACTAATGCCCGCAATCAGGCATGAGGGGCGCTACCACGAAGGTGCCGCCGGAGCTTCGGGTGGCCACCCACAGCTGTCAGCTGCCGTGTTGCGCCCTGCAACATGGCAGCTCACCAGTGGGTGGCCAGCTGTTGCTCCTTTTATTTTTCGTTTAACTGTGTGCGGCGCAGGTACGGGTTGTGCCTGCATCTGCTCAGCATATCCCGGGCTGAATATCAGGATGTGCGGTGTATGCATGGGCACACCCCCCTACTTGTGTCGAATACATTACTGATGCACTCCTGTGCATCGGGATTTGTGCCACGTACATTCCCCTTTTGAATATCTCGCCGGGGCGCATCAGTGTGTTGCGCCATGCACAACCGTTCTGAATATCCCACCCTGTACCTTTAACTAAACCAGGAAATCTCCTGACACAACCTCCTCCCCCTCTTGGTTTTGAAACATGTCCAGACATGTAAGGGCTCAGTCAGGTGACCCCCACCAAAAGATATAAAAACCTCTTCAGTGAGTTTACTTCAGTTCCGTTCAGCCCAGTGGGGCTCAGCCCTGAGAGAGGGGAGAAGAGAGGCAGACAAGCTGTCGAATGCAGATGAGAAGGGTTTTAGGAGCTCTAAGAACCAGGACTGTATTATGTGAGAAACTACTGATGTTAAGTAATTAATTTATTTGCAGTTTTTTTGTTTTCATTTATTATTTTTCTAACTTTTGAAAATTATCATACCACGGTGTGTTTGAAACCTGTAAATTTGCCTCATCTGATGTTTATTACCACACGCTGTGACAGGGTGCAAGTGCCCAACCCAAAATGATTGGGCAAAGGAGGAGAGAATCTCGACCCTATCTGCCGGGACCCAAGCTCTGCTTGGCAACAAATGAGCTCTGCCCCGATGAAGCTGATCACCAGCAAGGGCACGAGTTCCGACTTGGCCTGGTTGACCAGGAGGCCAAGGTCGATGCAGATCTGGAGAGCCAGGTTCCTGGACTGCTCCACCTCCTGTTTGGAGGGAACTATCAGCCAGTCGTCCAAGTAGGGGTACACCTGGACCCCTCAATGCCTCAGGTAAGCTACCACCACTGCTATGCATTTGGTGAAGACCCAGGGGGACAAGGAGAGGCCAAAAGGTATGACTTGGAACTCGAAAAGGGCTCCCTCAGCTCGGAAGCAGAGGAACCTTCGGTGGGACAGACAGATCAGGACGTGAAAGAACGCGTCCTGAAGATCCAGAGAGCAAAATCACATGTTTTGCTCCAGAGATGGTATGATCTGGGACAGAGTTACCATCTGGAAGGTGCGGGACCTGAGGAATTTGTACAGGTTTGCAGATCTAGAATGGGGCGCCAGCTCCCCATCCGCTTTGGCACCAAGAAGTACCTGGAGACAAACCCTGGATGTTCCAGAGGATCCACAGATCTCACCATGACCTCCTTTCAGAGGAACTGGGCTATATCGTCTCAGAGAGACGAGCGAGTGTCTGTGGATACCAAGTCCTCCCATGGGGCGCAGGCTCAGCTGGGAGGGTACTACAAAAACTCTAGAGGCAGACCATGACCAATCACTTCCAGAACCCATCTGTCCGTGGTAACTGCGGACCAGGCGGAAAGAGAATGTCAGAGCCGTCCCCCCACAGGAAGACCCAGAGGAGACATGGCAGGCATGAGGGTGGCAACCCCCATCCCGTTACTGAGCAGGTTTGAAAGAGGAGGATCCAGCTGAGGAGTCACCGGGTCCCTTCCCTCTGGGCTTCTGGACCACTGAGACCACAGATTTGGGCCTTAGTCGCCAGGACTGAGCCTGCTGGCCAGACTGATACTGGACTGGTTTCACCACAGGAGTGGAGGGTCAAAAGGGCTTATGCTTCTGCTGCCTGGAGCCCTTGGGCTCCTTCTGGGCAGACATCATGGAGTCCAAGGTGACATTAGACTTCTCAATACACTGCAGGTGACCCTCCACACTGGGCCCAAACGAGTCTGTGCCCAAAAAAGGGACGTCTGCCAGCTTGTGCCGAGTGTCTGCCATGAAGGTCGAGATCCTCAGCCAAGCCCTACGGTGCATGGCGACTGTGGCCGCCACCGAGCAGGCACAGGAACTCCCAATGTCCAGGGCTGTCTGAAGTTGCTGTTTGGCCACAGCACGACCCTGGTCCCGGACCTACTTGACCGTAGTCTGGAGGTCCACAGGAAGACCTCATCCAGAGTGCCCAGAAGGGCATGGGAGAAGTTCGCCATCACAATGGCTGGGCTTGCCTGGCAGAGGCTGAGGGAGGAGGCAGCATAGACTTTTTGGGCTGAGTGGTCCAATTTCTTGGACTCCTTATTCGGTGGTCTATCAACATCCCCTGAACTGTCCGCGTGCCGAAACACAGAGTCTGTCACCAACCCTTCAGCTGAAGGTGCACCGTGAACCCTGAAAGGATACCAGTGGGCACTAGGGCAGGGCCAACTATGGCCTCGGCCACTGGGAAAGCCTCCATTGGAGAGTCCCCTTTGTCCAGAATCTCTGTGACAGGACAGCAAGCCCACTTCTGAACGGGCTCCAAGTTCATCCCCGTGGACTTAAGACAAGACGGAGGCTGCCCATGAAGGACGTGGGTCCTTCCTCCGTCGAATGGTCCCCCACCAACTCCATGTCGATTGGACGCGAGTGCAGTGAGAAATCCTTGGACTCCAAAGAGACCGCATAGAGTGGCCTACTACCTGAGTCACTCCGGAACCGTTACTGGCGGTCAGGTGTAAGAGTGACGGATAGCCGATAAGAGGTCCCGGAGCCGACCCAGACTCGTTTGGTCAGAACGCCGGTCGGTGGTTGTTGGGGTGGCGGCTACACCACGATCGGTAGAAAGGCCAATTTCAGCCAAACCAAAGCGGTCTATACCAGTTCCGCAGGTGGAGAAGCAGTGTCGACCGGCTCCGCCGGGGGCATCGGTGTCAGCCTGTCGGGCGACAGCCAAGTGATGGCCGATGTGGGAGCCGGGGCCAGCTTCGGACCAGAAAACATCAAGTGTTGCCACATCAAGTCTTCGTAGTGTCGATGCAGTTTTCGCCGAAGCCTCTCCTCAACCGAGGAGGATGAAGACGAGTAGTGGTGGCGCCACGGTGTTGAGAACGAGACCTCAGACACTGGCGGGACCTGCTTGACCCAGAGGATGAGGATGACCTCGGCCACTGGGGATGCCGACAGGGGATCTCGGAGGGAGCCGGGGAGTGCCACAGCTCCTTCTGGTCTTGGTCGGTAACCGGAGGGTCCAGCTCAGTGGGCTGGACTGATTCTTTGGTGGTCACTGGCAGAACCGGAGTCCTGAATAAGAAGTTGACGGCCTCTTCAGACGACAACCGGTCAACAGGGTTGAGAAAATTCTTGGCTGCATCATCGGCATATCAGCCAGCTGGCCTAATGGGGCACCGTGAAGCCAGTGGCCAAGGCTGTGGTTTTGATCGTAGTCAAAGCCTGAGAGTCCTGAGGCCAAGAACGTTCTCAGTCCCAAGAACATCGACAGTGAGTCTTCTCCTTTTCTCTCTTGGACTCCTCCTTGTGAGACCTAGAGCTGCGCAAACCCTAAGGGCCTTCTCCCTTAGTCAGGAGAAACTGGTATAGCTCTTTAAAGTAGCCTGAATAAGTGAAGACCAACTTCAGCGGAACGAAGGCCGAAGCCGAGAAGGACTGAGCAGCATCCTGGGCCGCCTCCTCCTCCTCGAAGGCCTTAAGCTGCTCCAGCTGCTCGGTGGACCCCAAAGCCACGGAGACCACCCAACGGGTGTCCTTAGATTTGACCGGCAGATGCCGTTTTTCTGGGTGGCCCAACTTCAGGTGGGCAAGGTGGCACTTGACAACCGACACATGAAACGACCAGCATATGTTGTACGCCTGGGGATTGTGCTCATGCCCCAGGCAGTAAACACACATGGCGTATGGGTCAGTACACAACATCTTCTGCCCACATGGGCACCAGTGAAATCCGGGCAAGGACTGGTCCTCCATCGTGGTCATAATTGAAGATTAAGCTGTAGACGAAACCAGAGTTTAAATTTTGAAAGTAAATCCGAAGAGTTGAGCACCAGAGCCTGCACAACATCGAAGCAGTAAGGAGGAAACCTGTTTCTTCCAGCAGAAAGGAAGATCTGGTGTCATGGGGTGGCGCCGAGGGTTATACCACCTGGGTGGGTGGGTGGGAGGAGCCAGCGAGGAGAGTGCCGCATATTTAAAATCATAATGTGGTGTCATGCTTTCAAGTCAGGACAACTTCTGTATCACTGTGTGAGTACTTATCGTAACTACTGCTTGTCATGGATCACTGTGCATCAACAAAAGCATCTTAATAAAAAGTAAAGTTTAGGGCCCGCCCATCGATACAGTAGTAGTGCTACAGTCTGCGACAGTGGTGACCAGGGTTCAGAAGCTAGTTCTGATCATCGAGGGCCAGCTGGCGGAAGGAGAATCACGCATCCCGAGGAATGCTCTCCTCCTCTAGGGAGGGTGGACTGCTCACCACGCCACTAAACTGCCACCAGGGTGACCACTGGTGGTAGTGCAGTGGCAGAACAACACAGGAGGATGAGGTGGCTGCAGACACTGATGTCAAGACATGCGCCACCTTGGGACCTGGGGGGGCAGAGAAAATGGGTACCAAGGGCATCAGCTTCGTTAAATCCGGCCCCCTAACCTTGACCTGGACATCTTTGTGGGGGGGCCACAAAACTGCAAATCCTATTGGGGGAGGGTTCCCTGCCACCCCCCTCCATCCCCACCTGATGTGTGACCATGGCTACAGTAAGGTCCTCTGAAGACATCTGGCTGATGAGTAGCAGTGGGAGACCCAGGTGCCAATGTGTGAAGGGGGCATAAACAGAATGGGGGGGAACAAAGAAACTTCAGGCCCTAATGATACAGGATTTAGAAAGTCTATATATCATATTAT
Organism: Neoceratodus forsteri; assembly: GCA_016271365.2. Classification (NCBI taxonomy): domain Eukaryota; kingdom Metazoa; phylum Chordata; order Ceratodontiformes; family Ceratodontidae; genus Neoceratodus; species Neoceratodus forsteri. Next base: position 938,888,295 of record CM028136.1, on the reverse strand, counting down.
AGAATTAATTACCACAAAAAAATTAGTGGAGACGTATAATCTGCTCCAATAAGCACTACTGCAACTAATTTAAAAAAGTTACTTACAGAGTTTAAAGGATACCTAAACAATTTAGTGTCACAGATTGTTTAAAAAAAAGTGGCGTCATAGTCTTTTAAAGGAAAGTCAGTTGTTTACATTAATGCTAATACTACATTTATTTAGGACAAATGCAGTTTCCTGCATTTGAAAAATGTAAACAAACTGGATCTCCCAATACAAATTTCCCTTCCTGTCCCTAAAATGGATCCCGACATGCAGCATGATGACGTCAATGGAGTGGGTGCTTCGGAAGCATTTCTGACCAAGTGTACTCTAACTGAAGTCAAAGAATTTGTGACATTTTCATAAAAACACTGACAATCATCACTTAACCTGTATATTATTAACAGCAATACACCGGTTACAGGATGACTGTTAGCATGTAGTATAATAAAACAGCATGAAATCAAATGCCTCCGTGATTCTGTGTGGCCCAAGTGATCTGCCTTGCGTCTGCCTGACCCCATTTCTCCCTCGCCTTTTTTATCTTTGTTTGTTTCTCCGCCTATGTCCTCTGTCCTGGCGGCACCCCCTCAGCCCCATCACCAAGCTGTCTCATGGATTTACAGGTTAACCATCACTTATACAGAGCCACAGCAATGGGTGCCCAGCCAAGTAGGGTCATGCAGCCCCTGCAGGGAATGCCAAGCGAGCCGAGGCATTTTCCTCCGCTCTCTCCCCAGGGCATCTGCAAGTGACGCATGCGCACACGTGCGTACTGATAAACATGGGTGCTGCATCAGCGCGTGTCCTCCCATGTCTGCTGGTCCCATCGGTGCTCTCATCCAGTCCCTGCTACATGGCAGGCAAGATGCGGGACTCAGGAGGAGAGCTGTCCTGGGACGTTCAATCCTCCCTCACCCAGCCAGCCCCCAAACGACCCTAGTTTGTTCCAAAACCCGGATCATGAGTGGCGGGAAGTATACACGAGCGCCTCAGCCCTCCACATTACTAGGCCAGCTGGATGGTGCATTTTCTAAGTAACAAAGGCATGACATTTCTTCTTCTCTCCATTTCTCTTTTCCTTAACTGTTTTTTCACTCAGTAGTCCCACAAATACATACTGTAGCTGACACAAGATCTGGGGCTAGAGTTCAGCATGAAACATCTGGGTGCTGCAAAAGCATGGTGACAACCTTGTGTATAACTGTTTTACATAAAACACTGTCAGAGTGTTCTGGACCTGCAGTTTTATACACATCTGAGATGCTGTTTTGATCCCCGAACCACTATTTTGAGAATTATCTGATTCCACTGTTCAGTACTTTGCAAGAAAATATATGAAATGACCTACTGCATCTTGTGATAAGCTCATTCATGGCTGCTGTTCTTGTCACATTAACGTGGGAGCCCAACTAGTGGCTCTCAGCTTATGGCCACCCATGTTGAGATCCTAGGGGTGACCGCTGTCCTTCAGTAGGAAAGAAGGTGAGAATTCGAAATGGTTATATGCTCTGTTGGTGGTGAATGGAGCAGAGATCAGTGGGTTGTATTTCTTTTTTTGTCCCCATTAAATTATGATAGAAGCCACAAGTGTGTGAGGTGGGGCTCCCAAAGTACTGGGCATGCTCAGTGGATTGAAATTTATTTATCAGAATGGAGGTATGGGGGGGGGCTGATTCTATGTGGATCTGCTCATTTTCCTACCCAAAATCTGCCTCCTTTCTAAAAAAAAAAAAAAAGGCTATAAAATCTGCTTGAGTGAGATGGGGAGCGTTTTTCGAGTCAGCTGGAGTCAGCAGGCTGCCTGAGCAGGTTGGGGAAGCTGAGGCCAGTGCGAACGGAGACCAGAATTGAGCAGGAGCCCCAAGATAAAGGTCCTTCTGAGGCACTGACTCACAAGTGTAAGTTTAGTCCTGCATGGGGGCTCAGGCAGCTGAAGTGAGCTCCCAGTACATTTCTACATGGCTTTGAGTTTCACTACAAGGTTCTTTTATGTACACCTGTGGACATAAAATGACAGAAAGAAGACATGATGGATGAAAGGGTCTGATCTGAGTCCACCCAAAGACTGTTATGAAGGATTAAGTACTTAAAACAACTGCAAAAGCTACATACAGTACATCTCTGAGTCAGGTTAATGGTGTCACTGCTTCATTCCATGGCCCACTCACAAGCCCAAACAGTAGTCAGAGCACATGTAAATTCCCCCGTTGATCAGTCACGAGGCATTTGTTTCTGATAATGTAGAGAGGGTAGCTTCCTTTGGATGAAGCAAAAACTGGATAATAAGTCAAACCAAGAACTCAGAAACACAGATGCTGACAGCCAAGAAAGGCCCAATGGCCCATCGTGTCTGCCCAGTACCTGCCTGAATTATTAATACTAATAAGTTGGCTGCTCCTTCCCTAAACAGCTTCATTTATAATATATCCCTTTTGTTAAATAAACAAACATACTGGTTTACTGATTCTCAGAACCGAACAGAATGGTGCACCACTTCCATACCAGTGTATGTTAGAGAAGACATCCGTAAAGGTCAGTACTCAAAAGGCAGAGTGGAAACAACGAGTAACAGCTATTCTTCACCTCCTAGATTGGTCAGTTTTCCAAGTAAATGTCTATACGGTATCAGACACTTGTGTGCATTTAAGACATGCAGCTAAAACAATGAATAGTAAATCACACATACCCTCATGATACAAAGCATCATGGGCTGTATATGCAAATCACCACAGAATGTTATGCTGGTTCAACTTTAAGCAGAAATGCATGGTGCCCGAAAGGCCTCTCACACTGTCTGCAAAGGGTGCCAACAGAAGACACAGACACGTGTTTCGTCCTACTAGGACTCATCAGTGTGCTAAAACAATAAATAACTGGACAGCATCTGCTTCCAACACATTTAAATGACTGGGTGACCTCTGTGGAAAACCAGAGAATGAGATAAGGACTCTATATTTAGGATGATCCAGCACAAAACTGGCCAAATGGCAACACTAAACTGGAGAATCAATTGTCCGAGCTATCTGGTAGTGGTAGTAGCAGGTGTGTGAGTGTGTGCGAGTGAGAGAGAGGGGCTGATTTCACATCATGACATCCTGTCACTTGTATGTGACATGCCCTCATGTGGCCATTTCAGAAAATACACAACAGCAGTACTTTTCTGAAACCAAAATAATACCCCAGAAATTGCATTTTTGTTTCAATAAACCTGCTTGAATCAGTGCATGCAAAATTAAATAATCAGATTTACCGACTGGTACATAACAATGTACTTTACACTACTGTTGAAAATGCTAATACATCACCTTCTCTTTCCCTAAACAACTCTACTCTCTTACAGCTGCAAGAAATATATAATCATTTCAAATATCAAACCCCTTATGGATTAATTTGATACAAAAACAGACAAATGATCTGCCTTTTTTAATGTAGTGTTTCAAACTGAACTTGATGCATAGTGGTGATTATTTTAAATATCAATCATTGTGTAGATTATGATAAAGTAATCTAATGAGCAGTCAAAAAAGTCTCTCAAATAATGATAAATGCAGTGACATTTATCTCGCTGTTCCTTACATTTTCTTCCCTGCTGCTAGCTTTGCTTTTTTTTTTTTTTTCATACAACACCAGGAGAGCTGTGAAGTCAAAAAAGGAAGCAGTAGGTGGATACAGAGGGCAGGAGTAATGAAAAGGGCAGGAATGAGTCACACTTGTATTCTTCTCCTGTGGAAATGGACAGCATGTGGCTTGGCAACATGTGGCTCAGCAGAAGTGCCTCTTCATCCCCTGAAGCCTCTCGCCAGTAGGCATGTTTCTTAAAACAGCAGTATTTGTTAGACTGCAAAAAAAGTTGTTTTTTTAGCAAAAATGTATTTCACACATCATGAGATTCATCCTCAGTGTAGTTTTAGTTTTCTCAGATATTTTTAAAACAGGTCTAATAGCGAATTTTGTAATAAATGGCTCACGTCGTTAAAGATGGCTGACATCCATCATTTTTTAAAAATCTCTTCTGTTGAGGTTACCTGCTGAATGTTCATGCTAGATTCATACTATAAGGATGGCATTACCACATGTTTTTAATGGTAAACAGCACGGACTGTACCAAAGTTATTTTTGTATTTTTCTGTGGCAGGCATGGCCTGGAGCAGAACTTTTAAAAACTTCACAATCCTGTATCCTGGTTCAAGAATTAAAGAAAACTAATAGAAAAAATAGGTTTTGTGATATCTTTGCCAGAAAAAACGCTGAATACAACCATATGGTGGTTAGGAATGTCATGATAACACAATATGACTATATATATATCACGATAAATCCCAGCAAAGATATCATTGTAAAAGAAAAAAAAAAAACACAATATAACTATTATCACACAGCACACTATACCGAGACATAACAAACAGCTTTGACTTTCTTATCTCTGGTGCCCTGACATCCTGTCCCACTCCATATGCAACCAAAATTCCCAACTGTCCACATTCCACAATCCGATTCTTACTAATATTAGACATGCTTAAAATGATCGTGATAATCAATGTATTGTGATATTTTTTACACAAATATTGCGATACTCAATATTTGATATTGTGACATCTTTAATGATGACTTACAACACAACACCAAATCACCCCAAAAAAGGAGGGGTGAAAACAACAAGAAACATAGAAACATAGAAGTTGACGGCAGATAAGGACCGCAAGGCCCATCCAGTCTGCCCATTTCTTTCTCTACCTTATAAATGTGTCATCGACCTTTGCTCTGTCAGTGGCCTATCTATTCATAGTCATTTGTATTGCTCCCTTATGCCTATCCCATGCCTGTTTGAAGCCCTGCACTGTATTCATAGCCACCACTTCTTGTGGTAAGCCATTCCATGCATCCACCACCCTTTCTGTGAAAAAGAATTTCCTCACATCCCCCCTTAATCAGCCCCCCTCTAATCTCATGCTGTGTCCTCTTGTCCTGCTATTTTTCTTATATTTAAACATGTTAGACTCTTTCACATCTACTAAGTGCCAACACTGCACTGCCCACCCACATCCCAAAAATAGAGGTTCTGAGAGGGGCAGGCAGGGGGGAGGTCATAACATAGCAAGACTCCATTAGAAGAAACAACATTACTAAGGTGAGTAATTTTTTCTTCAAACAACATGAAGTCTTGTTATATTATGACATATGCAGACTACACAGCAGTACCTCCGTGGAGGAGGGACAGAACCTACTTAGGGAATAGGCTCCGAGCACAGCTGTGCCAAACCGAGCATCACTCCTAGCCTGGATGTCCAGGAGTAATGCTTGGTAAAAGTGTGAACTGTTTTCCAGGTAGCTGCTTGACATATCTCTAGAATAGGGATGTCCCTGGCAGCAGCCAGGAAGCAGCTGTACCTCTGGTAGAGTGAGCCCTCAGGCCTGAGGAGAAACCTTACCAGCTTTTCATAACAGAATTGGATACAAGAGACAATCCACCTGGCAATGGATCTTTTAGTGGCAGGTTTCCCTTTACCAACCTCACCATAAGTGAGGAACAGTTGGAGGGAGTCAAACCTGTGACCCTTGGTACACTCTATGTAGTAACTAAAGGCTCTCTTCACATCTAAGCTGTGCAGCCTCCTCTCGCCAGAGGAGGAATGGTCAGTGAAGTACACTGGAAGAGATATAGATTGATTAAGGTGGAAATCTGAAACCACCTTAGGCAAGAACTTCCTATTAGTCCTGAGGACCACCTTATCTCTATGAAAGGAGATAAAATCAGGCTCCACTGATAAAGCTTATAATTCACTTATGCGTCTGGCAGAAGTGATGGCTACCAGAAACACAGTCTTCCAAGTCAAGTACTTAAGCTCTGCTGAAGACAGAGGCTCAAAGGGGGGTTGCATAAGTTGAGAAATGCAAACATTAAGATCCCAGGCAGGGGCAGGGTCCCTGAACGGAGGGTTGGTGTGAAGCAATCCCTTAAAAAACTTGGAGAATACAGGATGAGCTGAAAGAGAAGAGGGTTTACCTGCTGAAATAAAAGCAGACACAGCTGCCAAATGTACTTTTAGGGTAGCTGGTCTCAGCCCCAAGGTATTTAAATGGACCATATAATCCAGGATTGTGGGTAAATCAGCAGATTCTGGGGAAATATGCTTCCCAGAGCACCATATGGAAAACCTCTTCCATTTGGAATTATAGGTAGCCCTGGTGGAAGGTTTCCTAGAAGCCTTGAGTATATCCATTACACCTTGGGAGAGGTGTAGATCAGCAAACTCTAACTCTTCAAGAGCCAGGCCTTGAGATTGAGAGATTTGAGGTGCGGGTACCAAACCCTCCCCTGAGCACAGGTTAACAGGTTGTGATTCCTGGGAAGATACAGGGGAAGATGGACTGCTAAGGACAGTAGGAGTGGATACCAGGGTTGTCTGGCCCAATCTGGAACAATCAGGATCATCTTGCAGGATTGGGATCTGATTTTGACTAACACTTTGAACAGGAGAGGGAAGGGGGGAAGCATAGAGAAACTTCCCTTCCCAATTGAGAACTAAGGCATCCAGAGGGACTGAACCCAACACTGGGGGCCTGAAGCAAAAAAGGGGAAGTTGGTGATTGTCTGGGGCTGCAAAAAGATCTATCTGCGGGGTGCCCCATCTGGCAAATATCACCTCCAGGACCAGGGGGTCCAGTGACCATTCGTGATGGCCCTGGGAAATCCTGCTGAGAGCATCTGCCAGGACATTGTCCTTGCCTGGGAGGTGAACTGCCATAAGGGAGGTGTTCAGGGAGTAAGCCAGAGACCACAACTTCATTGCTTCGGTGCACAAGGCCGTAGACCGAGTGCCCCCTTGCTTGTTGATGTACCACATTGTGGTGGTGTTGTCTGTTCTGACCTGTACAACTTTGTCCTGAATGGATTTGGAAAAAACTTGAAGTGCTAGAAAAACTGCTCGGAGTTCCAGCAGATTGATGTGGAGCAGAGATTCCTGAGGGGACCACAATCCCTGGGTAGTGAGGTCGCCCATGTGAGCTCCCACCCCAAGAGGGATGCATCTGTAGTAAGGATTAAGGAGTGAGACTGAGTGACAAAGGGAACCCCTTGTCTCAGATTGCTCTGATCCTGCCACCACTGTAGGGCCTGGATCAGGGTTCGAGTTACTGGGATCAGTTTGGTTAGAGAGTCCTTCCTTTGAGACCAAAAGGCTCTCAAATGGAACTGGATGTCCCTCATCTGAAATCTTGCTCCGTGCACTACTGCTGTAGAAGCAGCCATGTGCCCCAGGAGCTGTAGAAAGTGCCTTGCTGGTCGAGAGACCTGCAGGGTGAAAGAGGAGGCCAGAGAGACCAGGATCCTTGCCCTGTCCAAAGGAAGGAAGGCTCTGGCTTTCTCTGTGTTCAGCTCTGCGCCTATGAAGGTAAGGAGCTGGACAGGCTCTAGAACTGACTTTGAAAGATTCAGAAGGAAACCTAGAGAGGTGAGCAGTTGCTGAGTTATCTGTAGATGTAACTTGACTTGGTCTGGAGACTGGCCTACTATGAGCCAGTCGTCCAGATAAGGGAAGATGGCAATTTTTTGCCTTCTTAGGGAAGCAACTGCTACTGCCAGGCATTTTGTGAATACCCTTGGAGCAGAGGTGAGGCCAAGGGCATTGCTCTGAACTGGTAATGGCCTGAGGGCAGCTCGAACCTGAGGTACTTTCGATGGGAGCTTCTGATGAGAATATGGAAGTAGGCATCCTTGGGGTCCAGGGACACTAGCCAGTCCCTGGCCTTAGAGAGGGTAGAATAATTCCAGAGTCACCATTTTGAATTTTGGTTTTAAAGGTGCTTGTTTAAGTATCTGAGGTCCAGGATGGGCCGCCATTCTCCTGTCTTTTTGGGGTAAGGAAGTACCTGGGTACAATCCTTTGCCCTGGTGTGGGGTGGAACCCTTTCCACAGCTCAGAGCCAGGAGGAAGAGACCTCTGCCTCTGGGCAAGTGCCTCTGGTGGATTTGCAGGTGGAAAGGATCTGGTTCTCATCTTTGGAAATTTTTGAAGCTGAGAACCAGCCCCTGGCTTACTACTTCCAGGACCCACTTGTCTGATGTCAGAGACTTCCAGTCCTGGACAAAGTAAGCCAGCCTGCCTCAGTAACTGAGAATCGGCCCTGGCAACCCCATCAGGGTGCCTGCTTGGCAGGGGCTTTGGGCTGAGGGGTGGAAGCAGGCCTGCTTGTACCCCGTCTGCCTCTCCCTCTAAAGAACCCCCTCTGGGCATAAGCAGAAGAGGAGGCCTGGGCTTGGTAAAGAGGCCTGTGAAAAGGCCTGCCCCTGCCCCTGGAAAGCTGCCTTTGAGGAGTGGCCTGCCTTTCCTTGGCCTGTGCACTCCCATAGGTGGTCCTATACTTGTCCATTTTCTTCATGTAATTCTCTGTCTGCTCCCCAAACAGAAATTACCCACAAGGAAAATCCATGGCCTTAGTCTGGGTATCCTGTGACAGGCTAGTACATCTGAGCCAAGCCATTCTGCGAAGTGCCACAGATGTAGCCATGACTCTTGATGACACATCATTAGAGTCCATTGCAGCATGGAATTGCACCTTGGATGCCTCAATACTATCAGCAGCCACCTGCTCCAGCTCCTTGGCAAGCTGGCCAGGGACCTGTTTTGCTAGAGCCATAACAGTATCCCATCTGGATTTCTGATATCTAGCAACATAAGCCATATAATTTGCCTGTCTGAGTCCCAAGGATACTGCCATGTACTGTTTCTTTGCCATGGCATCAATCCTCCTGGAGTCCTTGTCAGGGGTGTGTGAAGCCAAGGGAATATTTGCCTTGTCACAGGCTGCAGTCTGCACTACCCCAACATGGCTGCATTGTTGCGTAAGGAACACCGTATCCAAGCCTGACAATGTGTACCTCTTGTCCATTCTCTTATCGAGAGGAGGTGTAATGTGAGGAGTTTTTAAAATTTTTACTGTTTCCAAAAAGATTTATGCAAAGGAATAGACAGCCTCCTTGACTCTGGGATATCCATCATTTCCACATAGTCAGGCTCCTCTTGATCATCCACAGCTTCCTCAATAGGGAGCTGGAGGGTTTCAGCAACTTTCTTATAAAACATAAAATGAGAAGGGGACTCAAAAAGCCTGGGAGGAGATACTCCTGAAGGTCTGTCTGGGGAGATGTCCGGTTCAATGGGCACATCCAGACTTTCAAATCCAAATTCACTCTCCTCATACTCCTCTTCGCCCTCCTCCAGTTCATAAAATTCCTCTAAATCGTACTCTTGAACCGGTGGAACTGGCCGAACCGGACGCTTACCTAATGGTGCCGGTTCGGTCGGAACCGGGGAAAGCGACTGGACAATTTTAATCGCTTTGGCTATTTCTTCAGCAGGTTGGAGAGGAAAGTTTTGGCTTCACACCAGCTGATTTCCTAGTCCTTTTTGCTGGAACCGACTCCTCGGAGTCGGATCTCCTTTTGCCTAAGGAAGTCTCGCCCTGGTCAGAGGGCACTCCCTCCGGTTTGGTTGGAACCGAACCGGGCTGGCCATCCGGTTCAGCGGACTTTTTGGCCTCCCTTTCCCTGAGCCTACCAACTCTCTTTTCCAGGGTAGCTGCAGGAAAATTTTTACAAATCTGGCAGTCTGCATTGAGGCGGTCAAACCCCAGATGATAAACACAGGTGGTGTGGGGGTCAGCCTTGGCAAAGACTTCCCCACAGACACTGCAGTGTTGAAACCCAGTGGGCCCAGTTTTTCTTTTGGGTTTTTCAGACATAATGCCAGTCCTAACCAAACTTACCTGTTTATGGCAATCCGCCAGTTAAGACCCCCTTATCGGTTCCCAACCGTGTCACGAGTCGTGGAAAAAACCGTAATAAAATCCGTTTTTTTTAGAACCAACAAGAACCAGTGACCACACTCTAATTGACAGATTAAGATATTTTAAACAACCTGATTGGTTCAAACCGAACTGATAACCGTTTACAAGTTCCACACAGAATAGAAATTAATGTAAAACCTATCTAGTGCTCACAAATACCACAGACAGAGTCTGAACCGACCGGTTGAGGTTTAAATTCGGTCGAGAACCGAGAAAAACAATACTTTGACAAAATGAACCGAGCAGACGGAGAAATCTCCGGAGCGACTGTTCAGTGAGGCGGGGTAAAGAATCTGACGGTTTGAGTTTGAAGACCAACAGACATAGTTTCAACCGAGCTCAAGCTCAACGTTCCATGCCTGGCATGGAAAGTTAACTCTTTCACCTCCGGAGCAGTTCGAAGATTGGGACTCACTGCATATGTCATAATATAGCAGACTTCATGTTGTCTGAAGTACTCTTTATCCGCCCACAGACCCCAAAGTCACCCTTCATCCAGTACTTCCCACGGCTGCCTGATCTGGGAGGACCATGACTTACCCCTCACGGAGGGGCTCCCTTGGGGGACAGGTCGAGAGCACCCTAGTGCCCTGGCTGAGACTTAGATCTGCATTGTTTCAACCGAGTGGAGGCCATGGATCCCAGGCTTCATAGTGCAGACTGCCTGGAGGGTTTTCTCCTGTTGTTTCCCCCTGAAGATGCGGCCATTTAATGATGTCAGCACGTGGACATGGCGTGCTCCAGCTCATGACCTAGAGATGTCCGCAATCATCTCCCTTCTTTTTTACGTGGTCTCAGTTGGTGTATACCCAGTCTCAACTGGGTGTCAAATGTGCGCTGGGTGCCTATTCCCCAAGGTGGAGGAGGAGGAGGGCAGACCATAGGATGCTCATCTTACCTGTCCCCAGCCAGTCCTCTGAGGCTCCAGGCTCACTCCTGAACCCGGGTCATCAGCATTGCAGGCAGTAACTCTATCGCTGTGCCAGCAGGTAGGCAGGAGTGCGGCATCATGAGGCAAAGACAGTAGCCTGAAAAAAGGAGTATAAAAAACGGGTGATAAACAATACAAACTGAAACAGTCTTGCCTTTTGCCTTATTTATTCCAAAATGACCCATTAATTTCATGGCTATTCTTTTTAATTGGTTTCTTAATTTAACATGCTGTTTAAAAACTTTACGTACAATAATGAACAATGTAGGTATAAAAATGTATGCCATGGAATTGCTAAAAATATCACATTTATTTTGATCTGCAGGTTTTGATCTCTATGACTTCACAAGTGGCAGAGCCACAAGTACGGTCTACAGAGTTCAAACTCTGCATATAAAAATAAATGTGATCTTTTTAATCAGCCCAGTTCATATGACATTTATGCAATGGATGTGCCTCTCTGACAAGATTAGCTCTTCCAATGAAGATTCAATCGGTTCTGTTGCGTTCACTGCTCTGTTTTTAATTGCAGCAGAGTCCATTATGATGGCATCGGCACTATGCAAGCTGTTCTCCCACTGGTTAAGAGCTCCTTTGTGACTAACCTAGAGTGGAAATAAATGCTGATGACTCACCTAACATTGACAAACTATTTTTTTTCCATTTTAGGACTGTCAGACATGAAAATGAATGCATTTATTTGAAAAATGTTATTCTCACAGTCACTGCATAAATGTGTATGGATATATACACATATACATACCACACACACACACACACACACACACACACATACATACATACATATATATATATATATATATTTATATATATAAATGTGAAAAACAGTTACTATGCCTTGTTTATACAGCATGGGCCAATTTCTTTGGTGAAGAGGGGTACATCTGGGGCTCAAGAGCAGCTCACCCAAGACACACCAAGTTGTTACTAGTGGAATCCCCTGGCAAAATCTTTGTGCCATCATGCAAGTCTCCGCAGCAAGCATCTCATGCCATAGGTAGTGCAGATCACAACTCCACACCTTTCCCATCCACTTTACATGATCCCTGTGTAGCTTCATGGGTGGAGTGGAACTGAGTCAAAAGTACTTACATGCACTATGTTCCTGCATTCCACAGAATGCCCTACACATGCAGGGGGAGTAACACTGCGGCAGCAGACAACCATCCACAGGTGCAGAGGGCTTTGTGTATCGAGTTCTGAGGCTCCGTCTCCAAACTTAGCCCTAACCCATGTGTCATTGGGCAGTTACACAGGAAATAATGAGAAGTTGTTCCTTGCTTCCAGTTCTGGTTTTTATTGGATTTATTTTACCATGTACTGACTCAGACAGCCCTGTTGAGAGGCGTTGTCTCATTTTTAGTGGGATCCTGTTTCCACCAAATTTAACAGCAGGGTTGACTGAAGCACAAGAAGGTCAAGTGACTTGCTGAAGGTCACACAGGAAGTGATAGTGGTGGGATTTAAACCAAGATCTCCTGATTCACAGGTCTGTGCTCTAACCACTGTTAATACTGCCTCCAGAATCGAGATGGCGGTGAGCAGCTTGGGCTCTGTAAGCATGAGGCCAAGGGAACAGATGGAAAAAAGATGATTCATACGAAATCCTGGCATCATCTTCAGCAAAGACTGAAAATGAGTTCAGAGAACCTCCCATCCCAACTGTTGAAAAATGGAGCTGAGGACACAGATGGAAAAACTACTCACAGGAAAAATCTCTGAGCCCATGACAAGAGTCGCTAACAAGTTCCCATAGAACAGGAGTGTGCAGCAGAACTACGACATGCATCCTAAAGGTCAAAGGAAGGAGCCACATCTGTCTCACCGTATACCCATTTATTGGAGGTGAACATGGATCAATAAAGAAAGTCCAGTGCTCAAATCCCACCCTCCCAAATACTAGAATTCCATGGAAACCAGTGAAGGACTGAGAATGGCATGTGTATGGATATCAGAGGCAGCCTTGGTGATGTGATGTCTAGTCAATCTTTATGGCCATTCTGTTTCTTGGTTCTTCAGTGTTTACCTGGAGGGGCTCAGAGTGGAATATATTCAAATGAGCACCTTACAAAGAAAAAGAAAAGCATCACTGTTATGAACCAGTTGCATGTGGCTGCTAAAGACCATATGATTGAGGATGACCGTTCCCCACGCCTTATATGATGCAAGGAGTTCTAAAGATGCCAGACTTTCTATTAAATCTCTTGATAAAGATAAAAACCCAAACAGGTTATGCTGGAGGTAGACAAATGGAGCAATCATTAGGCAATCTGGAACACACATCTAGTGGTACTGTAGTTTGACAACAGTCTACTGTATACAGTAATTCTGCAGGTGCTGCTCCAGGAAAGGTCAGCTGATCTATTATTTTATTACAAAATGCTTAAACAAGCTAAGCTGAATAACATGGTTATGATGCTTGCCACATAGCAAGAGCAGGCGTAGAAAAAATCTCAGAGCTTCTTCTAGAGAGGACGCAGCTTATTGCCAGGTGTAGCTTTCTACATGACTGCTATTACAGTTGACGGATAGCTGTAGAAGTTTGAAAAATTTCTTCAGTACAAAAACCCAGTGATTCAGCTTTTTAAAAGTAACCCCCCCCCCCCAAATTAAAAAAGTTGAGATCAACTTTACGAGCAGAGTCCAAAAACATGGTGTATGAGGTAAGGGAACCTTAGAAGGTCTGGCCTACCCCACAGCATGTCAACTCCTATGCACTCTCTTTTCTAGAAACACAAGGAAGAATGCCCATGGCTACCGACCATGACAAAGAAAGGAAAATTACGTACCTACCGTAATTCTTGATCTTCTTGGACGAGTCTCCACCACTCATTCACACTAGTGGGATTGGCGCCGGAAGCACTAAGACCCATCGGGAGCAAACTTTTTGCTGGAGAATTGACACGAGAGAGCAGCGCCCCATGAGACACGGCGCCATGAGAAGCAGCGCCCGAGCAGGTAATGACCATCTCGGGCGACGACCTCCAACCGCCTCAGTACCTTTTTTACCAAGGAGGTGCAGCGCAATTCAACGAAAGGGTAAACCTAACATTAAAAAACGGACATAAGATAGTCCGTATGACCCGTGTAAGAAGGGTCAGCAAAGAAGTCCTCACGGCCTAAAGATTTGAGGGAGTGAAGACCAATACAGCGGTGAGCTCGGGGATGGAGGGTGGGCGTGTGAATGAGTGGGTGAGACTCGTCAGAAGATCAAGAATTACGGCTCGTCTGCTCAATCTCTAACTCAGACATAGTCTCACCACTCATTCACACTGGTGGGAGAGTACCAAGCTGATAATCCCAAAAGGGCGGAGGAGCCAGAGCTCACGCTGGCTAAGATAGAAGCCCATTAAGGATAGTTCTGCTCGAATGCGAATGTCCCTGGCATGAACATCCAGTGCATAGTGCTTACAAAGTATGCACTGAGCTCCAGGTAGCGGCGCTGCATATATCTGCAATTGGAACATTGCGAATTTCCGCTAGGGATGCCGCGACCGCCCTAGTAGAGTGAGCATACACTCTACCTTCTAATTTAACTTGAGCCATGGAATAGCAATGACGAAGGCATGCCACTAACCATGAAGAGATACATCTAATAGCGACAGGTTGACCCAGCCGGGTGTCGCTGAAAGAAACGAACAGTTGCTGAGTCTTGCGAACATCCTTGGTTCTATCTAAATAGAACCGCAAGGCTCTCTTAACATCCAAGGAATGAAGAGCGTTCCCCTTCATTTTGGAAATTAGCAAGTAAGCGGGAAGTACCAGAGGTTGGTTCAGATGGAATTCTGACACAACCTTGGGAAGAAAATTTAGGATGAGTACGAGAGAACTACCTTGTCCTTATGGAATACAGTATCTGGAGGTCCGTAACCAGGGCATATCTCAGAGACCCTCTGCGGGCTGAGGTAATGGCCACCAGGAAGGCAGTCTTCCAGGTAAGAAATTTTAGCTCACAGGTAGCTAAGGGTTCGAAAGGCTTCCAGTGAGCATGTCCAGCACCAGGTTAATGTCCCAGGCTGCAACTGGGCGCTTAACAGGGGTCTGGTATGGAGAATCCTTAAGAAATCTCTTCACCATAGGTAACTGAGCCAGAGTTAAGGAAGAAACGGCTCATGGAACACTGAGATGGCACTAAGGTGAACTTTAACTGTGGAGTACTGAAGACCTAAGTTTGATAGGTCCAAAAGATACTCCAGAACCTTGCCAGGAGGACAGGAAAAGGGATTCCAAGAGGATTTTGCACCAGAGGAAAACGTTTCCATTTGGAGCGTCGTTTCAGGTGGCTGGCTTCGAGCAGCCAGAAGGATGTCTGAGACTCTACGAGAGGCGTTGAACCGATTCACTTCTATCTCTTCAGGAGCCAAGCATGAAGGTGAAGTGATTTCAGGTTGGATGGACCAACGAACCCTGAGTCAGAAGACTGATTTGCAAAGGAAGTGGTCTCGAGAGGGCTGCCAACATACTGTTGAGTAGAGGAAACCATAGTTGCCGAGGCCAGGAAGGAGCAATGAGAATCATCTTGGTCCCCTGAGACTCGAACTTGAGGAGTACTGTCTGGATTAGAGGAAGTGGTGGAAAGGCGTAAAGAAAGCGTTTTGTCCACCGCAGCCTGAACGCATCCTGACAGAAAATGCCAGGCCCTGGATTTCTGGAGCAGAAGAGAGGCAGTTTTGCGTTGAGTGGGGATGCAAAAAGGTCCAGGTCTGGAGTCCCCCACTCTTTGAACAGGGACCGAGCTACGGCTGGATCGAGAGACCACTAGTGAGGGTCTGCCTCCGTTCTGCTGAGGTGATCTGCTAGGTCGTTTTGTATACCTGGCAGATAAACCGCTTGAATCAGAGACTTGTGCTCCAAGCACCACTCCCACACCCTCATTGCTTCCCTGCAAAGGGGATAAGAATGAGCACCGCCTTGCTTGTTGATGTAATACATCACTGCTTTGTTGTCCGTTTGAAGGAGAATGTTCTTGTGACAAAGGACATCCTTCAAAGCTCGGATTGCATAGAGGACGCTCTCATCTCCAGGACATTTATGTGGAGATGAGTTTGAACTGAGTCCATACACCTGAGTGTGGAGGGAGAGACAGTGAGCTCCCCATCCCATTAGCGATGCATCTGTGGTGATGGAGATCTGATGATCGGGGGAGCAAAGGGAATCCTTCCAGGAGATTGCTCTCTTGAGACCACCAGGTGAGAAGCCTGAAGGGGCTCCGTCACCTTGATGGGATAAGACTGGGGTGAGAGGTCGGGGACCACTGGTGGAGAGCATCCATTGGGTGGTTCTCATGTGCAGTCGGGCCAGAGGACCCAGTGAAGACCGAGGGACGCCATGAGACCAACATCGTTGCATCGAGAGAGCTGTAACCGATTGGTTCTCCTGATATGAACGGGCCATACTGAAGGATGTCGAGTCTTCTGTCCTCTGGAAGGAAAGCCTTCGCTGAAGAGGTGTCTAAGCGTCCCTATGAAAGGAGCCTCTGGGAGGGTTGCAGTTGAGATTTTCAAATTCAGCAGAACTCCCATGGGCGTGAAGAAGCGAGAAGTCGTTTGCGGCTTCCAAAGTCCCTTCGCCGGAAGGGCTTGCTAGAAGCCAATCGTCCAGGTAGGGAAACACCGAGTCCGACTTTCCTGAGATGCTCACCGAGAACTGCACAACACTTTGTAAAACTCAAGCGCCGGTGGATAGCCCAAAGGGCAGGACTCTGAACTGATAATGCTGACCCAAAGCTACAAACCTGAGGAATTTGGTGGGTCGGTGGACGGGATATGCTGGATAAGCATCCTGCATATCCAGAGAGGCCAGCCAGTCGTGCTGATGCAGCAAGGGTAACAGGTACCTAGGAAATCATCTTGAATTTCTCCCTGGGGAAATTTGTTTAACTTTCTGAGGTCTAGAATGAGGCGCATCCCCCAGATTTCTTTGGAACCAGAAAGTAATGGGAGTGAGAACCCTGTGTTTGTAGTCGTGGGGGCACCAGTTCTATTGCCCTGTTGTTCAGAAGGCCCTGGATCTCCCGCGGTGAGGAGGTCTGACTGAGAGAGGCCGACAACCTGGGTTGTCGATGGGAGGACAATTGGGGGGTTCCAAGAAATTGAGAGAATAACCTTTGCGAATTATCCCAAGGACCCATTTGTCTGAGGTTATGGACTTCCACTGGTTGTAGAAGTACATCAGACGACCTCCCCACGGAGGAGAAAATTCCACCTCGGCAGAGTGGATGGAACTTGGCCAACGATTCATAAGGTGGCGCTGGGAGCTTTAGGTCCCTGCGCTTGCTCGTCTCTCTTTGAGGTTGGGCAGGTTGGCTTTATGGAAGCTTCCCCTGCCTCTGCCAAGGACTGAGACTATGAAACGGACGTCTGTTCACATGCCCCGAGGGGCAGGCGGAGGTCTGGCCAACTTAATGGCCGATCTAGTCTTCTGAGTGGCCTCTAAGGCACTTGCTCCACCTGAGGCCAAAAGAAAGGAGCCATCAAAAGCAGCGCCATCACCTGCTGCTGAGCATCATCGTGAAGCCAGAAGTACGCAGCCAGGAATGGCGCCCAGTACAAATCCTCGCTGCCGTTGAGCGAGAAGCAGTGTCGAAGCGCCCATGGCGGCTTTGACCTGTTGGTTATGGACTCAATACTCTAATAACGGTCAGAAGAAGCTCTGACTTGGAATCCGAATCTGGAAGAGCTTCAACCATTCTTTTCATAGAGTGCCACAGGATATACTCATACTGAGAAAAATAGCCTTGATAACTGGCAATACGCATACTTAGAGTGGAGGCAGCAAAGACTCTCTTACCTAATGTATCAATCTTACGAGACTCTTTGTTAATAAATTCGAGCTGTAGTAGTTGAGGAAGAACGACCTTGTCATTCTCTGCCAGGACTACAATAGGATCCATAAAGGCTTGGGATGCCAAAATGGGACGATCCTTGGGGAGCTGAATACTTCTTATCAATGGATTTAGCCACTCAGGGAATAAGAGCAGGGTTATTCCATACCATTTGAGACAGAGTCTCGA
The DNA here is from genome assembly GCA_016271365.2 of Neoceratodus forsteri. Taxonomy (NCBI): domain Eukaryota; kingdom Metazoa; phylum Chordata; order Ceratodontiformes; family Ceratodontidae; genus Neoceratodus; species Neoceratodus forsteri. The sequence goes on along the minus strand of CM028136.1, from coordinate 938,870,458 downwards.
AGGAAGGCTGAATCGGAGGAGTCAAATCCGTAAGGATCTCCGAAGCATGAAGATACTGGAGTCTTAATATCTTCCCAGGATCGATGTCTGTAGTCTGGAGAGAAAGAGTGGATCCCAGGTTCTTCAACAGAGACTTAAAGGACAGGTCCCGACCACAGGCTCTGTAGCAAAGAAAGATCCTGTTTCCTCCACTTCATCACCAACGAGAGGTCTGGTCAAGATCAACATCATCTCCTGATGGTCCAGAAAGGACTGTTTGGACAGGAAAGGAGGAAAATACTGGCGGTGCGGCCTGACGCCGCTACAGGGCGCGGCACCGGCGCGCCTGGAGAAGCGCCGCACGGCGCCGCGATAGCGCCGCCCGATCAAAACACACGCGGCGGCTCGCTAGACCATGCTAGGCGCCGCCAACAGCGCCGAAGAACAAAGCAGCATCAGCAGGCGCCATAAACTCCTAAAGCCCCGGCAACACCGACACGACCCACAGACCCTGCAGAAGGCGCCGAAAAGCCCAGGAACCTGGAAAGCAGAGAAGAAAAAACAAGAGGTAAAGGGTATCGGTGAGGCCCCTGCGCCGAGCCATGTGAGGAAAACACCTAAACGGAGTCGCTAGCACCGAAGAAGGCGCCGCGCGACTGGAAGGTCCAACCGCCCTACCTGATCGCCGGAGGAGCCCGAGGCTCCGAGGTAAACTCGAGCCAGGCAGAGAACCAACCTCGAGCCCATCACTCCATAAGCGGCCCACTGAAAACTGCTCATCTGGAGCCCTACCTATAGGCGGGAGGGGCTCCGATGTCGAGGGACGACGATTATCGGAAGTTGGCGACTCGAAGAGAGACGGCAACTAGCGATAACCCGACCGTCGACGCAGACATACCGAAGGCGACCTCAGTGATGCCTTCTCTTTTGACCTGTGGCGAAGAAGAGCTCGAGCCGAACGAACGCCGAGAATGCGACCGTTTATTTTATGCAGCGGGGACCGCCCATCCCCGGCATCGGACTGACCGTAGTCGGAACCCTGCTGAGGAGAAGGCGGCGGACCCAGCCGGCTGACTGAACAGCTTTCATACGAAGTCTCCTACAACTCACCTGACCTGCTCATGGTCGAACTCCGTCCAGCAGGCGAGACTTCTTCAAGTAAGTTAAATTTAAATATTAGAAAATTTTACGAAAAATAGAATAAAACTAAGCGATACTACTATCGTGATAATGTTACAAAAACAAACTGAAAACTATCGCTAAGTTTGAAGTTTGACTCCATATGCAGTGGCGTCGTCACTGAAGCGCACTCGAGGCAGGGAAAAAAGGAACTGAAGGCGGTTGGAGGGTCGCCGAGATGGTATTACTACGACGAGCCGCTGTCAAGGGCGCCTCGCTCGCGCCTAACCCTCCAGCAAAAGTTTGCTCCCCGATGGGTCTTAGTGCCTCCGGCGCCAATCCCACTAGTGTGAATGAGTGGTGGAGACTTATGTCCAGGAAGATGGAAGGCCTACAAGAGTGAAAAGCCTGCTTCATTTCCAGAAAATCAGGGTTTTTTCCAGATCAGCATGACACCAAGAGCAATTAGAGACTTAGAAGGTAAACAAAAGGATATATTAATGTTGAGACCAATAACACTACTACTATTGTTTCATTTAGATATATTTAAAATTACTGGTGACCCCTTTTATCACGTGGTTTACAAGCCGATGTCAAATGCCGTAATAATCCAAAAAACGGTTATTACGGCATGTGTCCAAACTTTCTTTCAGCAGCAGTGTTGCGTGACACCTCATTGGCTCTTACTCTGTGTGGCGGCTCTTTGTTTCTGTTACCCGATGAACCGCTTTGATCCTTTGCCTTTCCCTCCCGTCTAATCTCATCTAAGGTTAATATTAACTGTGTAAGCAATAATGCCCGACAGGGTGAGCGGTATTGTGCTATACCGGACCACCCAGGGGCGCAATGAGGCCAGATGCCACAGGCAGAGGGCCTTATAGCCCCTGGAAGGTCCGGTATAGCACAATACCTCCCACCCTGGAGGGTATTATTGTGCTTAGAAAATGGGCACTGTAAAAGAAAATAAGTTTAATAAAAATTTATTTAAAATAAGATTTGTAATAAAATAGTTCCTCCGCCTAATTTACAATGAGGCCTTTAGTCCTAGTAGAGACTCTGCAGCTGCCACCTCCACAGTAGGCTGTTACTTCACTGCCACACACACACACACACACCCGTCTCCACTTTTCTTTTGTTTCATTATTGATGTTTTTTTGCAGTTTCTTTTAATACTTGGGAAGGAAATGTTGCAGTTGCAGTCAGGTGGAGAAAGCGCGGTCCAACCCGCCTGCCTACATGCCTATTAACAGACAGAGTGCTTGGCCCTTGGCCGATCCTACAATCGCGAGTCTTTATTTTATTTTATTTTGTAGGCTTTAATAGCACGACAGAGAAAGGCATCTGCTTGATTTTCTTTTAAATGAAGCGATGCGTAGGTAACAGTGAACACACAAGGAAGCCAATCTGGTGACAGGGTGGCAGCGGGCACAATTGTTGGGCTATGTATTGTGTTAGGAGCAGAATTTTGAAAAAACAAAAGGCAATTTGTTGACTCCCCCCCCCCCATCAGTAGAAGGAGAGACGTATATGAATGTGATTGCTCAAAAATGGAGCTGAGGAAAAACAGTGTTAGTGGCAGGGCGGGGTTCTGCTCACTTAGACAACGGACTGGCATCTGCAGAAGCAGGCGCGAGATCGTGATCGGTGAAGCGCTGTTGGAAGTGAGCACGGCTAGGAGAGATTATGAAACGTGTCTCCCCCGACCGCAAAAATAAAAACCGCAGTGCTTTTTTTAATTTTGTTTTCTTCATGTCACAGTATTACTTGAACTCAGACAGACAGATGGGAAGGGGGGAACAGAGGCTGGCCAGCTGCTAACTCGCTCGCTAAGCGAGACAGAAAAAAATGGCAGTTATTCAGTTTTGAAATTTGGGGTGCCCAATGATAGTCTAAGTAATAGGGCACCCCGAATTGGCCCTTGTTTTTCACTGGGCTCTGCTGCCTGATAGACCAGGGCTCTGGCTAGGGCACTAGCCAATCAGAAGGGAGGATTTTAGAGGCCCATTTTCTAATTGACAATATTTATCTGATTGATCCTGCCTATACAACTGTCAAAATGTATCTGTCATTCCTACCCTTCGAATGCGGCTTCAGGTGACAGAGGCTCAGTGGCTCATCGTGAATGGATGTGGCTGACTTCCTCATTACGATTGAAAGTATATATATATGTGTGTATATATATATATAAAACTAAAGTAAAAAAAGGCAAACAACGCATGTGGTGTGTGTCTGAAAGAATTGCCAAAATTGCTCTACTGCACCAATACTTATAAAAATAATGCCTGTGCAACGTGTGTGTCATGAGGATTATTCACACACCCTCAGTGTGTGATAATCTCATAAACCCCTTGAGGTTCGCTTTCAGGATTTATGAATTATCACACAACTCAGGTGTGTGAAAAATCCACATAACACACACCTGCATGGGCGTTATTCTCTATATAAAATTAAATGGGGCAGTGTATGATCATTTTCTTTTTGCAGAATGAGTTGAGTTTTGACCTCATTGTTCTCCCCAGTAGAGTGAGGACACCTACGGATGCTCTACCCTCTCCCTCGGGGTGGGTCAGAAGTTGGTCAACTGGGTGGCAAACTGGTTGACTGGCAGAAAACAGAGAGTGGTGGTAAATGGTATACAGTCAGAAGAGATGCAAGTCACAAGTGGGGTACCTCAGGGATCAGTCCTGGGGCCAGTCCTATTCAACATCTTCATTAGTGACCTCGCAGATGGACTAGAGGGTAAGAGCTTGTCTGTTTGCAGATGACACCAAAGATCTGCAACAAGTAGATGATCCAGATGGAGTGGGCAGAATGAGAAGAGATCTGGATAAACTAGCAGAATGGTCAGAAGAGTGGCAACTGGGATTTAATGCAAAGAAGTGCAAAATCATGCACATGAGGAAGAAACCCTGAAGCCACTTATAGGCTGGGAGGGAGTTGCTAGCAGTCACAAAGGAAGAAAGAGACTTGGGCATCATCATCACTGATGACCTAAAATCATCAAACAGACCTCTAAAGCAGTAGGTAAGGCTAGGGGTGTTAGGGTGTATTAGTAGGGAGTATCACAAGTCGTAAGAGGGAGGTAATAATCCTCTGTACAAGACATTGGTTAGGCCCCATCTGGAGTACTGCGTGCAGTATTGGAGCCACACCTTCACAAGGACATTAACCAAATTGAGGCAGTCAGAGAAGGGCAACCAAAATGGTGCAGGGACTGCATCAGAAGACATATGAGGACAGATTGCAGGAGCTCAATATGTATACCCTTGAGCAAAGGAGGGAGAGGTGATATGATCGAGACATTTAAACACCTTAAGGGCATAAACAAGGTGAAAGAGTCTAACATGTTTAAATATAAGAAAAATAGCAGGACAAGAGGACACAGCATGAGATTAGGGGGAGGCCGATTAAGGGGAATGTGGAGAAATTCTTTTCACAGAAAGGGTGGTAGATGCATGGAATGGCTTACCACAAGAAGTGGTGGCTATGAATACAGTGCAGGGCTTCAAACAGGCATGGGATAGGCATAAGGGAGCAATACAAATGACTATGAATAGATAGGTCACTGACAGAGCAAAGGCCGATGGCACATTTATAAGGTAGAAAAAGAAATGGGCAGACTGGATGGGCCTTGCGGTCCTTATCTGCCGTCAACTTCTATGTTTCTATATGTTTCTATGGCAAACCTCAACGAATTCAGATAAAAAAATTTATCATACCCTGCCCCACTGCATATTTGATGTATGCAACAGGCCTCCTCTTTAATGGTCTTTTTTTTTTTTTTTTTTAATTACATTAATCTGTTTCTCCTCCTTCCGACTGGCCCCCTTCCACCGGCCCCCCCAGCCCCATCACCTTGGTCCACCGGATTCAGCTCTACTACTAGGTGCTGACTGGCCAGGTGTTGCGCCTGCGAGGAGTCGGCATCATCCAGCGAGTCAGATTTTTTTCTGGATTTTCTTCCCCGAGCCCAAGCACAGAGAAAAGGCGTGCAATGATGCCAATGGCCAAGCCGTGCATGCTTCCGCGCTTGGCATGCCTGCCCCACATCCGCCCCCTATGTTATGGGTCCGTTGCACCAGACCCCAGCCACTGCCAGGGCCAGTTATGCAGCGGACTCCATCCTCACCCCTCCCCAGGAGAGGAGAGCTGTCCTCCGGATGCTCTACCCTCTCCCTCCCCAGCCAACTCCTGGTGGCCCGCTCGCAACGTAAACACAGGTCGCCGGCGTAGTAGGAGGTAAGGCACGGATGCCTCAGCCCTCCACTGGGATGGTTTTTAATGGTCTTTTTTAAAAATGTTAAACTGTTTGCTTTGTTTAAAAATATTTAACTGTTTGTCGGGTGCTACCTGGCAATTTGACATCTTCTTCTACTCTGGCAGTAGCCAGTTGCTATGGGTTCCAAGACACCTTCATTTGTTTGGCCAGGTCATGCTGCTATGGTGTCTCAGATTGGCCAAAGGATGGTGACAAATTCTGTGCAATTGTGCATGCGTGGAATCAAGAGTGCTGGTCGACGTGGAGCCGGTCGGAAGAGTCTATTTGAGGCCTACCAGTTTGGGTTCTTAGTGGAGTTTCCTACAGCAAGCTGCCCAGGAGTCCAGGTCATCATAAGGGAGTCTTCTGTTGTGTCTCAGTGCCTGGAAGGATTGAGATCTGCATTCTTTTTTCTGGAGGCTGACGTCCTCTATTTTCTGGCATCAGAGTACTGTAACTGGACAGCTTTTACAAGGATGCTGCCCTGAGGTAGTTAATCAAGAAGACTTATCTTACACCCTAATGAGAACCTGCAAAATTGGGAGACTGAAGGGTTTAACGTCTGCTACTGGACCACCTATTCATGATTTTCTGTGATACCGGATCTGAGGTAGTTGAACAAGAAGACTTCTGTTTCAGAGACTACTTTTTGTTTTTTGTACAGCACAATGGATACTTTGGACATGACACTGCTGCAAAGAACACCTGGATGTATTACTAAGGTATCTAACTTTTTTGGGGGGGTTTCTTGTGGGGAATACTTCATACTGTCTCAAAATAGCAATGTACTCACGGTAGGGTGGGTGCAAGATGATCACTGTAACCAGCACTGGCAGCACTCTATGAATGACAAGTCTACTACTGAAATAAAAGCAGGTGATGAGTTAATTTTACACATAACTTTTTTATTTCGATAGTAGACTTGTCACCAGCCTGGTGGTGCAGAGGGCTGAGGCAGCGATGCCTTACTTCCCACCACACCTGTGACCCATGTTCGTGGTGCGAGAGGGTCGTCAGGGGCCGGCCGAGGTGGGAGAGGATTGACTGTCCAGAGGACTGCTCTCCTCTCCCGGGGAGGGTGGGGATCAGCGTCCGGCATTTGCCTGACACCTAGCAGAGGCTAGGTGTTGGCATGCCAGGCCAACACAATGGGACACGGAGGTGGAGCAGCCAGCGGGCGCGCTGCATGTGGACGCACGTGTGGCATGCCCATTGTCAGCATTGCATGCTCCGCTCCGAGAAAAGTAGAAAAACTGGCAGCCATGGTTGCGCAGCTTGATGGCCATCCACCTAAAAAATGCCCCGTCTCCGAGGGCGCCACCCGTACTGGATCCGGTCCTGGTGGGGAGTTGGAGGCTCCCCGCCACGGGGGGACAAGCCGTCGGGGTAGCAGGATGGTGGCCCATATAGGAAACGAGCGTAGACGGACGGCGGCTGGAGGATGAAGGGGATGCCTGGACACACTAGGTGCTGACCAGGAGCCAAAGGAGAGAAAAAAAATCAAGCTAAAAAATAGTAGACTTGTCATCACTGCAACAACAAATTTATGCAATGGGTTTTATGCTCACACCTACTGCATATATATCTTTGTGTACATATTTGATCAGTGCTTTAAGCCCTTGGGATAAGGTACTTTAAACATAAAATGATGATGACAATACTACAGTTGCATACCCCAGGAAGGAATCTAGTATGATGGGTAAGAAAATGGCACTGAAGGACGTCGTTAGAAACAGATTCAAACATGGACCTGGTTAAGTGACAATGGGTACTAATGCAGAGACTATTAACTCAACTGGTTCATTAGGAGGAGGATTTTGAATACTACGGAAAGAATGGAGTCATTCTTATATGCTGAATTTGAGTCTTTGGAGGTTGGAGCTCTTTTGTCCCATGAATTATAGCAAGTTTCCCAAACATGAAATATAAGGGATACCAGAATTAGCAGGGTTATAGAGGAGGACCCTGCAAAGAGGTCCAATACAGAAAGACCCAATGTACCCACTGTGGAACTTTGCAGATAAGAAACCAACCCTCTGGGGCCCATATGATCCACTGTGAGACACAAAAGCTCCAGGATCCAAGTGGGAAAAGAAGAGATTAAGAAATCAAGAAAACACAGATAACAGGAATTCCAAACAGAAGGTGGTGTAGATTCCAAAATACTGGAACCCAAAAGACCTAATAAGATACTCAACCCTTGAGGACCCAAGTCTCAATCCAATGAACTTAAGGAACCAGCATGGAAACGAATCAGAAAGACCTGAGTTGCCCACCAGTGGAGGACAATCAATACGAATCAGAAAGATCTGACTTGGAACAGACTACCAGATCAAGTGGTGACAGTTAACGTGGTTTCTACCTTCATACTTAAAGTAGATAAGTGCACTGAAGAAAAAAAAGGGTGACACAGTATTCCCACCAAGCTGGTGAGGCAAAAAAACTCGATGGGCAGGTCACCTTTCTTTCCTAAACACAAACGTTTGAAAGATAAAAGCACTTAGAACTGACCATGTCATAACCCAGTCTCAAGTATCTGAAACACAAAAAAGGACCAGCATTATCTAGGAGCAGAATCAACTCTACAACCCCAACAAGGTTTCTTCCAAAAGACAGCGGAAGGCCTTAGGAAAATGGCACTAAACCCAGATAAGAAACAAAGAGAAAAATACAGTTTCAAAAGATATTCTTTTCAGCAACAATTGATGGCTGCACGAGGAAGAGGAAAAGATGTTAAGTAGATTGCAGTGTCTTAATATTGTACTGCAGATGACAAGATCAGACATTAAACAGCAGTGCAATTAAAACTGTTTTCCCAAAAAGTTAGTTTTAGCGACAATTAATAAAATAAAGGGAAAGAGGGGATATGATAGAGATATACAAGTACCTTACAAGAAGGAACAGGGTGCATGGATACACTATTTTCCAGCAAAAAAGATGCTCCAGGACTAGAGGGCATGGGATGAAGTTGGAGGGAGAGTGAGTCAGAGGAAACATGTGGAAGAATTTCTTCACAGAACGGGTGGTGAGGACATGTTGAAAAAGACCTTCGAAATCGAGGGTACCATGGCCAAGACCATGACAGCGGCGATCTACACCTCGAGGGCACAGATCCGCTGGTTGGAGGAACTACAGGAACAGGCAAACCCAAAGTCAAGGGAGGCTGAATTATTGGACTGTACCCTCGATGCAGCCAAGTACCTCGCGGACATGGCAGTGGACTCTCTACGCCTACAGGCCAGGGCGAAACACCCTGCCAGAGGAAGTAGTGGGGACTAAAACAATCATGGGATTTAAGAATGCATGGGATAGACGTAAGGGAATTCTGGAAGTCAAGGGTAAGGGGCAACAGACTTCTAGGAAAACAAAGTGAACTTACAGGCTCAAATGGGCAGACTGAGTGGGCCATAGGCCATTATCTGCCGACTGTGTCTATGTATCTATGTATTAGCATACCTGTCAAATCTGCATATCCAGGTACCACCTATGCTGCTCACCATGAGTTTTTTTTTTTCTCAACCCTAACCCTTACCAGATCTACACTGGAACAACAGCCAATCAACTCCTTCTCAGTGCAGTTAAAAATAAGCCACTGCTAGGCAAATTTAGATTATGAATTACATACTAACATACTAAAAAGCCAGCAGAATAGGCCCAATGGTCTGTCATGTCTGCTTGTTGCCAGCCCCTTAGTGGGTGCCCACTTCCCCCCCCAGCCCCTGAGAGGGTTATATTTAACTATAGTTTCCCTTTGTACCTGTCCCACCCCTTCTTGAAGCCCTCCACTGTGCCCTCCTCCACCAGCCACCCAGGCAGCACATTCCACGGCTCCACCACCCTCTCAGTGAAATAATGCTTCCTACACTCCCCCTATATTTTCCCCCCTCCAGCTTCCACTCATGCCCCCTAGTTGTTCCCCCCTTCTTTAGCCTAAACAGATCCTTTGTTCCGCTCTCAGTTATTCCTTTTACATACTTGAAGACCCCTATCATATCTCCCCTGTCCCTCCTCTCCTCCAGTGTGTACAGCCCAAGCTCTTCCAGTCTCTCCTCATAGGATCTCCCTCCATGCCCTGAATCATTCTGGGCACTCTCCACTGGACTCTCTCTGAGTCTAGCAGCAATATATCCTTCTTCAGATGAGGTCTCCAGAACTATACACAGTATTCGAGTTGCGGCCTGACCAAGGCATTATATAGAGGGAGGATCACCTCCCTCCTCCTGGACATAATTCCCCTGGCTATGCAGCCCAGTATCCCGTTTGCTTATGAAGAAGGAAATTGGTGAACCACTAGGAATTGAACCTAGGACCTCTAGCATTCCGTGCCAGTAACTCAGCCTCTGAGCTATGGTTCACACAGCTGCAGGGGCTATCCAGGTCTTCCTTTCAAATTCACATTCCCTTTCTCTGGTGTTGCGTAACTTTGCAACCTCAGAAATACATTAGAACAGCCAACCTAGGTCAAATATGGTAGCCATCTTTTTTTTTTTTTATTGAGAAACCACCAAGTTGAAACACTTATAGTGTATGGTGAGGGCTTGTTCTGGATGGAAATCCATGCTTTCTGAAATGTTGTCGTACCACAGTTCAAAGGTCATGGAACGCGGTAATATCATACTGTGTTACGACAACATTTCAGCTCATTTTCAAAGCGCACGAGCCGCACTGTTCACAGAACAGCTGTGGCAACAGAAACGGCAGGATCAACCAGACAGCAAGTCGGGGCAGCGGTGGCACAATCGATCACACGAAGCAGCGAAAAGTCAAACAAAACACGCACATGCAGGATCAACCAGAAACTGTTCCCCTAAACTAAAAAAAAAAAATGCAGGATCAATCAGATATTTTATATTACTTACAAAACGAAAAAACGATCACTTACATTATATCTTCTCACTTAGCAAGAGATGTGGCAGCAATGTTTTTTTTTGTTTTGTTTTGTTTTTTTTAATCCTTCCCATACGCAGCTAGCAACCAATAGAAACCCATATTAATGACGTAGGTATGTCTGGTCCCTACCAACCACAGCACAGAGCCCAGCACTTAGCAACATTATGGAATAAGACGCAGGAGCAGAAGTGACTACATTAAAAAAAAAAGATCAAATTCTTTTTTATTTTACTTTTAGGGACACCATACACTATAAGAAATAGAAGATGGGCAACTCTATACCCATCCAATGTGTTGTACCACCTCAGGGTTCTGATTCCCAGGGACCCGTCAAGCTCTCGAGGTCAAAGGGAATCAGAATCCCTCAGTGGCACAACACACTGGTTGTGCATAGTTGCCCATCCACTATTCACTATATAACATACTCGGATTCTGATGTAGTTAGAAAATGTTACCATCAAATAAAACTAGAAGATGCCTGGAATCCTTTATAGTGAAAAAAGGTAGGGTCACATTTTTTTCCTAATTTCGTTGCACTGCTGCTTTAAGGTAGCTTACTGAAAAGGCAGTCTGCAAGAAGAGCAGTACATAGGATTCATAAGAGTAGGAGTGTCATGATAAAGAAATGTTCACAGTATGATGACCGTGAAAACATAATCCTGGTTATCATACTACTGTCTCAATATTACAGGTCCCGATTTTATTTTTTCAGAAAGGACTGTCCGCACTATAAAATTTGGGGATGAATGGTGTTGTAGACTAAAAAAAAGGAATTTGTCACATTTTACATTAATATATCACGAAAAATGGTTATCACAATGCAGGAAAACAAACACAATAACTGCATCGTCAGTGAAAATTATCAGTTACGGTGAAAAATTATTATTGTTACACCCCTACATAAGAGGTGATTTGTGGTCCAGTGTAGCCGTGTCAGGCTGCTCTGCACAAGGATTTGCATACCCATGATGCTTTGCACTTGGTTTTAAGCCTTATGAGTGTATGCACTGTGGCTTGCAGAGAGGGTAAGAAGTCAAACAATCTATACATGACAAAGAAGAAAAAATTACTCACCTTAGTAATTGCTTTTCTTCTCATGGAGTCTTGCTATATTATAACAATAGCAGTCAGCCACTGCAGCTGAACTGCCCCGGAGAGGAAGGAGTTAACTCCAGAAGATCTGGAGTTCTACAGCGCGAGGGCGCTGTGCCCAAAGCTCTATCTGGCAGTTTCAAATGAAACTGTCAGATCTTACAAACCAACATCAAAGGACGGAAAAAGTCTGTGTGGAAAAACTACACTAGCCTATGGCTACCTACTAGTAGTAATAACAACAATATAAACAACAAAGAAACACCCAGAACCATAATAACAAAGATTGATGGTACTATGGTTAGTTTACCTCTGACAAGCGCATATGGACCCCTTCCCCAAGACTCAAGTCCAAGAAAGGGCAATAAAAAATAACCTAAAAGAACAATCTAGATCCCTAACCCAAAGGAAAACAGGGTTAGGGGAAAACTAAAATGGCATGACACAGTGCTTGCACCAATTTGCCACCTCTACCCAAGTAGGAGTTCTGAGAGGGGCAGGAGGGAGGTGGTTATAATATAGCAAGACTCCATGAGAAGAAAAGCAATTACTAAGGTGAGTAATTTTTCTTCAAACACCATGAAGTCTTGCTATATTATAACAATAGCAGATACACAGCAGTACCTCCATGGAGGGTCAGAACCTACTTAGGAAATAGGCTCTGAAGCACAGCTGTGCCAAACCGAGCATCTCTCCTGGACTGGATATCCAGGGAATAATGCTAGGTAAAGGTGTGAACTGTCTTCCAGGTAGCAGCTTGACAAATCTCCAGAATAGGAATGTCTCTAGCAGCCGCTAGAGACGCAGCTGTACCCTCTGGTGGAGGGCCTCAATCCTGAGGGGTACTCTACCCAGTTTCTGATAACAAAATTGGATACAAGAGACAATCCACCTTGCAATTGTTCTCTTAGTGGCAGGTTTCCTTTGCCAACCTACGCCATAGGTAGAAACAGTTGGAGGGATTGAACCTATGACCTCTGGTGCTCTAGATAGTAACTTAATGCCCTTTTGACATCCAAGCTGTGCAGTCTCCTCTCACCTGAGGAAGAATGCTCAGTGAAAAATACTGGGAGGAGATAGATTGATTCAGGTGGAAATCAGAAACCACCTTAGGCAAAAACTTTCTATTAGTCCTAAGGACTACCTTATCTCTGTGGAAAGAGATAAAATCTTCTTCCACTGACAGGGCCTGTAACTCACTTATGCGTCTGGCAGAGGTGATAGCTACTAGAAAAACGGTTTTCCAAGTTAAATACTTGAGTTCTGCTGAAGACAGAGGCTCAAAAGGAGGTTGCATTAACTGAGCAATGCAAATATTCAGGTCCCAGGCGGGAGCTGGTTCCCGAAAGGGAGGGTTAGTGTGAAGTAACCCTTTAAAAAACTTGGAGAACACAGGGTGAGAAGAAAGGGAGGCAGGCTTCCTGCTGACACAAAAGCAGAGACAGCTGCCAGATGAACCTTCAGGGTAGCTGGTCTAAGGCCTAAGGAATTCAGATGGACCAAATAGTCCAAAGAATGGGAAGATCAGCAGATTCTGGGGTAATCTGCCTCTCAGAGCACCAGATGGAAAACCTCTTCCACTTAGAATTATAAGTGGCCCTAGTGGAAGGCTTCCTTGAAGCCTTTAAAATATCCATAACACCTTGAGAAAGGTGTAAATCAACAATTCTAGCTCCTCAGAGCCAAGCCTTGAGGTGGAGGGACTTGAGGTCCGGATACCACACTCTCCCTGTGCACAGGCCAGTAAGTCGTGAACTCTGGGCAGGCTCAGGGCAGGGTGAACTGCCAGGGACAGGAGCAGAGGTACCAGGGCTGTCTGGTCCAATCTGGGGCAATCAGAATCACTCTGCAAGGTTGAGATCTGATTTTCACTAGTACCCTGAAAAGGAGAGGAAGGGGAAAGCATGCGGGAACTTCCCTTTCCAATCCAACAGAAAGGCATCCAGAGGACTGAGCCCAGTACTGGAGGCCTGCAGCAAGAAAGTTGGTGGTTGTCTGGGGCACGAAAAGATCTATCTGAGGAGTGCCCCAACTGGCAAAGACGGACCCCAGTACTTGTGGATTCAGAACCCATTAGAGTATGGCCTGAGAAATTCTGCTGAGGCGTCCGCCAGCATTGTCCTTCCCTGGAGATGAACCGCTATTAGGGAGGTGTTCAGGGAATAAGCCAGAGACCACAACTTCATTGCTTGGGTGCACAAGGCTGAAGGCAGTACTGCCCATCACTTGTTGATGTACCACATTGTGGTGGTATTGTCTGTCCTGACTTGAACCACTTTGTTCTGGACAGAATCTGAAAAGATCCGAAGAGCTAAAAAGACAGCTCTGAGTTCCAGAAGATTGATGTGGAACAGAGATTCCTGAGGAGACCACACTCCCTGAGTGGTAAGGTCGCCCAGGTGGGCCCCCCACCCTAACAGGGAGGCATCCGTGGTGAGGGTGAGGGAGGGAGAAATGGGAATGAAGAGAACCCCTTGTTTCAGATTGCTTTGATCCTGCCACCAGTGTAGGGCCAGGATCAGGGATTGAGTAACTGGGACCAATTTGGTAAGGGGGTCCTTCCTCTGAGACCAATAGGCCCTCAAATGGAACTGAATGTCCCTCATCTGGAATCTTGCTCCCTGCACAACAGCTGTGGAAGCAGCCATGTGTCTGAGGAGTTGCAGGAAATGCCTTGCTGGTCGAGAGACCGCAGAGGGTAAGGAGGATGCCAGGCGATGAGTCTGTCCACCCTTTCCGAGGAAGAAAGGCCCTGGCTAACCTTGTGTTCAATTCTCGCCTATGAAAGTTAGGGCCTGAACTGGTTCCAGAACTGACTTTGGTAAGTTTAGCAGAAATCCCAGAGAAGTGAGAAGCTGCTGGGTGACTTGTAAGTGGGATTACCTGACCTGGAGACTGACCCACAATGAGCCAGTCGTCCAGGTAGGGAAACACAGCAACCCTGCCTTCTTAAATGAGCCACTACTACAGCGAACATTTTGTGAATACCCTTGGCGCAGAGGTAAGCGAAGGGCATTGCCCTGAACTGGTAGTGGCCTGAGGGCAGTTCCGAACCTGAGGTACTTGGTGGGAAGGCCTGATCAGAACATGAAAATAGGCATCCTTGAGGTCCAGGAAGCTAGCCAGTCCCTGGCCTTAGGGAAGGCAATATCATTGCCAGGGTTAACATTTGAACTTTGGTTTCAACAGATGCTTGTTCAAGTATCTTAAATCCAGAATGGGCCGCCATTCTCCTGTCTTTTGAGGTAAGAAAGTATCTTGAATAAAGCCCTTGCCTGATGGCAAGAGGAACCCTTTCCACTGCTTTGCAGACCAGAAGAAGAAACCTCTGCTTCCAAAGCAAGGGCTTCTGAAGGACTTGCAGGTGGGAAATGCCTGGCTCTCATCTTTGGAAAATATTGAAGCTGAGAACCAGACCCTGGCCTATACCTCCAGAACCCATCTGTCGAAGTTAGGGACAGCCAGCTCTGGCTGAAATAGGCCAATCTGCCCCACTGGTACAGGAGAATCGGCCCTGGGCACCCCATCAGGGTGCCTGCTAGCAGCAGCCTTAGGCTGAGAGGGAGGAGACGGTCTACTAGCCACGCCTACCCCTGCTCTGAAGAAACCCCTCTCAAGGACAGCAGAGGAGGCTTGGAAATTGGCAAAAAAGGCCTGGAAAAGGGTCTGCCCTCACCTCTGGGAGCATGCCTTTGTGGCATGGCATGCTTCTCCTTAGCCTGGGCACTTTGTAGGTAGTCTGTATTCATCCATCTTTTCATATAATTTTCTGTTTGCTCCCCAAACAGAGAATTTCCCTACAGGAAAATCCATAGCCTTTGACTGAGTATCTTGGGACAGATTAGTGCATCTGAGCCATGCCAACCTCTGGAAGCTACAGAAGTGGCCATGACCCTAGAGGAAACATCATTAACATCAACAGCAGTATGAAATTGAACTTTAGAAGCTTCAATGCCATCAGCAGCCACCTGTTCCAACTCACTAGCCAGCTTGGCCATGGGCCTGCTTGGCTAACTACAATACTGTGTCCCACCTAGATTTCTGATATCTAGCCACATAAGCCATATAATTTGCCTGCCTGAGTCCCAAAGAAGCTGCCATATACTGTTTCTTAGCCATGGCATCAATCTTCCTAGAATCCTTATCAGGAGGATGTGAGGCCAGAGGAATATTAGCCTTGTCACAGGCTGCAGCTTGTACCACACCTACATGACTACACTGCTCAATAAGGAAGTCTGTATCCGAGCCTGACAAAGTATACCTTCTGTCCATTTTTTATCTACAGGAGGGACAGAATGAGGATTTTTAAAATCTTTGTTGTTTGCTTCCTAAATGACTTATGCAAAGGAATAGACAACCTCCTAGACTCTGGAATATCCATCATTTCCACATAATCAGGCTCCTCTTGCTCATCCACAGCCTCCTCTAAGGAAGCTGGAGGGTTTCTACAACCTTTTGTAAAAATAAAGAAAGAAGGGACTCAGACAGAATAGGGGAGATTCTAAAGGTCTGTCTGGAGAAATGCCGGTTCGATGGGCACGCCCAGACCCTCCCAGCCACACATATATTGATCAAATTCCTCCTCCCCTCGTGGTTCATAAAAATCCTCAACTTCAAATCCTGAACCACTGGGACTGAACGAACCAACCTTTTACCAACTGTTGGTGGTTCTACAGATCCTGAGACAGTGACTGGACAATCTGAATGGCTTTAGCTATCTCTGCAGCAGTTGGAGACACAATTCTGGACTCCAAACCTCCTGATTTCTTTGTCTTTTACTTGGGACTGGTTCCTCTGAACCAGTCTTCCTTTGCCGAGGAAGTCTCGCCCTGGTCAGAGGCACTCCCTCTGGTCAGTGGGTACTGAACGGGCTGGCCATCGGGTCGCGGACTTCTTGGCCTCTCGTTCCTGAGCGGCCCAATCTCTTCTCCAGGGTGGCTGCAGGAAATTTTACACCTGGCAGTCTGACAGGAGGTGGTCAGCCCCAGACAATAGACACAAGTGGTGTGTGGGTCAGCCTGGCAAGGCGTCCCCACAGAACCTCACAGTGTTGAAACCCAGTGGGCCGGTTTTTCTTTGGGTTTCTCAGACATAATGCCCTAACCAAAAACTTGCCCTTTTGATGGCAGTGCCAGGCAAGACACCCTTATCGGTTCCTAACCGTGTCACGGGTATTTGAAAAAACCGTAATAATTTCGGTTTTTTTAGAACCGATAAGAACCGGGAACCGCACTCTAAAACCCACAGTACAGTTTTAAAAGACAGAAAAAACCAAGCGATCGGTTCAAAACCGAACCGATAATTAATTTTCCACACAGACTTGAATTTTTGTACTTACGGTTACCAGATAGAGCTTTAGAACCGAAATGCGGTAAAAATAATGACTTTTGCCGGTTCAAATGAACCGAAAACTACTCTTTTAAACCGAGAATGAACCGAGCTGAAGGAGCTGATCTCCGGAGCGACTGTTCAGTGAAGCGGAGTAAAGAATCTGACAGTTTCATTTGAAACTGCCAGATAGAGCTTTGGGCACAGCGCCCTCGCGCTGTAGAACTCCAGATCTTCTGGAGTTAACTCCTTCCTCTCCGGGGCAGTTCAGCTGCAGTGGCTGACTGCTATTGTTATAATATAGCAAGACTTCATGGTGTTTGAATATGCAATACAATCAAAGTGCAGAAGACATACAATATGAAAAATATGTAGGGGTGTGTGTGTGTACAATGAAATTCTAAACTCAGACCAGTTTTCCAAACTAGAAATTCTAACCTTGGCACCATAAGGTATCCAGGCCCAAATCATGCACAGAGGTAGGATTTTTGGGGCCCAATACACAGTGGTAATTACATGCTGCCAAGTCCTCACAAGGGCCACTTTGCAGCATTTTTCTTCCTTGCGCTACTTTGTGAAATACGCAAAGGGGTCACAAGTCTTTCCCTGTCTTATCCCACAGGTCAGTGTGCATGGAACTGCAGTGGCGTGCACATCGGCTCTCCAGCACTCTCACCCCTGGTCACGTGGAACAGTGTCCCCGGTCACATGGAGAAGCATCCTGAACAGCCAAAGAACAACTAGAACTACCGGAAGCAGTTTTTCAAACGGTTACTGCCTCGTAAGCCAGAAAAACAGGTTACCCACCTGTAACAGTAGTTCTAGGAGTGGTATACGATGTTCATCCAGACTTTCTGGCACTGCCTTTCCTTTTAAGACTTGGCCAGAAACGTATTCAAGCTGGCTCCTCCCACCCACCCGGGTAGTAACTCCCTCGGCTCCACCCCTCGATGCCAGATCTTGCCCGCTGGAAGCAGTTGTGTGTGCCAAAGCTAGGGGAGGTTGGTTGGGTCTGTGTGGATAAACATCATATACCACTCTTAGAACTACTGTTATAGGAGAGCAACCTGTTTTTCTGGGGACGTGGACATGATGTTCTATCCACACTTTCTGGCAGACTACTAGCAGTCCTTCAGGAGGAGGGAGGCAAGGCGCACACCCCCTACTTCAGGAACAGTGACTGGAGAACTTGAGACCCAAAAACCAGCATCCCGTCGTGACTCGCGCACCCTCTCCTGCCCGTCAAGCACCTCGACCTGGGTAAGACTGCTATTTCGACCGGGACCTACTTTTGGTGCTCTGACTGGCCAATGACTCGCTGAGCTCCAGCCCAATTGGCTGCTGCTTTAATGGCTTCTGCGGGGATTGGACAGTTCATTTTTCCATTGCTTGTACGGCATTTTGCCTGTTCTCCGCTCTGATTCTTGCTATTTCTTTTACACTGCTGGTATATTTTTTCCCCGCTCGCCCACACACCCACCCTAAAACCCCAGCCTCTGCCTCTATTAAATGCTCTTTTTGCGGAGCAAACTCCTCCCCTCCTTCAGACATTGGTCACCTCTCGGGAAGCCTTCTTTTAAAGAAAGCCTTCTCTTCTACCATCTTCAGCCCTCGTACAGCTAGCTCCTCCTTGTTATTCGACACTTCATCTAATCCTGCTCTTCCTTGTCTGCTCCATAAACTGTAATAACTTCAAATGGCACCTATGAAAGTCATCCTTTTTTTCAGCTGCTTTTTTCTGTCATTCAACACTTTTACAAAAGTTGCAGTTTTTCTTCTGCACCAGGATCAGCACAATCTCTTGGATCTATCTCAGCTGGTGCGCATTCGTAACAGGACCTTGCTTCATACAGTGGCCACTGATCCTATCATGTTTAGTATGCCTTTTTCTCAGCCAATGCCTGCCATTTGTAATAAAACACCTCTCCTCCTGCCAGTAAAAATTGCCTTTTATGCTCGGTTTCTCACCAGTCACCTTGAAGTCCTCAGTTTAACTCCTGAAAAATATTTACATACCAAGCATCATAATACACGCATACTTAAAATGATTATAAGTTGTCTTAGAAAACTACTAGTTCTTCTCTTACTTTGCTCAGGGAACGTTGAACTAAACCCTGGCCCACCCGCTACCTTAAATGCCCCTTTGGACCTCTCGCACCACAAGGGCATCAGCTTTCTGCACATGAATGTCTGCAGTTTACTTAAGAAACTTGACATGATCCAAACATGGACACTACATGTGTCGCCAGACATCTTCATGATCTCGGAGACTTGGCTTACATCATCGACCCCAGATAAAACAATTAATATTCCTGGATATAGTATTTTTCGGTGTGACAGATCTACCTGGTGGGGGGTTGCAATTCACATTATGAGCAAGTTTTCAGTTACACTTATTGATAGAACCTCCACTCCAAAAGAATCTGAATGCCGTGCCCTAAAATTAGCATTATCACCTGAAGTTGCCTTCTTAATGACTGTATGCTACAGGCTGCCCTCTGCTGGGCTCGGCTTATTATTTCACTTTCATGAACTACTAGAAAAGGCGAATTCTGAATGCATAATAATGGGAGACTTCAACCTCAACAGGAAAGATTAGAGTTCCAAAAAACTTAAGGAGTTCTGTGACACGAATAAGCTAGCACAGGTTACTCCTGAGGTCACCAGACTCAACAGGGAAAAAACTGGACTGTAGCACTCTTCTGGAGCTTATGCTTGTCAGCAAGCTGCACAATATCTCCCATGCAGGGGTCTTTCATAATGACCTAAGTGACCACTGTGCTACGGCTTGCATTAGACACTCTCCTCACCTAACTTTGTCTTCCAACTTCAAGCTAAAAAGATGTTTGAAAAATTTCAGCCAGACTGCCTTTTTGGCTGACCTCGGCAATATTAAATGGCAGGATTTCTATCTGGCCCCTTCTATCACTGAGGCGTTTAACATTTTTCATAACCTAATATTGGGACTGATAGACAAACACGCCCCGATTAGGATGATCAAGACTAGGAAAAGATCTCTTGGGCTGGTTCACTCCTTCCCTAAAGAAAGCTCTCAGGGACAGAGACATTTTGTGGAAAAGGGCAAGGAAGTCAAAGTTAGACGCTGACTGGCTTGCTTTTTGCATAGTTAGAAACACTTGCACTAAAAAGTTAAGACAGAAAAAGCCCACTATTCCCAAGCAGCCCTTGAAAAAAATAAAAATAGTTACGTCAAGTTTTGGAACATTCTCGAAGAGGTTGAGGGTCATTCACCTGCATCTCCCCTGCCGGCCAAAATAGTGTCCGGAGATGCTACATATACAGATAGAGCAGACATCCTGGAACAACTTAATCACTTTGCTACAGTAGGACTTGCATTAGATGTCTCTCCTGTCAGTAAGCTCAGCTCTCTTGGGGATGCTAGAGATGGCTTAAGCTCCAACGCTGACTCCAAACAGAGATCTTCTTCCTTCAGTTTTCGCCCAGTAACTTTTAAGCAAGTGGAGGACGTCTTACTGACTCTGGATACTGAAGAGTGCTGCCACTGACCACACTGAGCCTTTCTTTCTGAAAATGGGCTGCTATTACCTGACTGCCCCTATCACCCATTTATTCAATACCTCACTGGAACAAGGTGTGATACCACCGCTCTGGAAAGTTGCACACTTTATTCCCCTCTTCAAGTCTGGTGACCCTAGCGATCTGAACAACCACCGGACAATTTCCATACTTCTTATTTTGTCAAAACTCACGGAAAAAATTGTTAACTCCCAAATCAGAGAGCACCTTGAATCTCAAAACTTCCTAAACCCAGCCCAGTCGGGTTTTAGACCCAAACACAGTACAGTTTCTGCCCCAGCTAAAGGGTCTATGGATTGGCAAAATGCTTTGGACTTAAAAAAACATGTGTTTGCACTCTTCCTAGACCTCAGTAAGGCCTTTGATACTAACATACTAAAATGCCAGCAGAATAGGCCAAACGGTCTTTCGTGTCTGCTCGTTTGGTCAGCCCCCACCTTGGGAGCTGATCTTGCTACCCCTCTCATCCTCTCTGGCTTCGCCCTTTCCAGTTCTAGATATTCCCACTGCACAGGACTTTGCATCCAGAACCCTTCGCCTGTACCTGTCCCACACCCTACTGCAGACCATAACCTCCTGCTAAACACCTTGAGTAACCTTGGTTTGGATAGCACTGCCATAGAATGATTTACATATTATCTCACTAACAGAATGCAACAAATTAAAGCCCAAGGGGACTTTTCTCCGTTAAAAACCTTACCTTGGGGTGTCTTACAAGGCTCCATCCTGGGCCCTATACTCTTTGCAATCAACATCAACAACCTTGATTCACACCTATGTACAGCTAATGTACATTTATTCACAGACGATGTGGTCCTTTACACCACTAATTCTTCATTGGATTCGACTCATAAGGAACTTCAGCATGATTTTGTCTCCCTTCAGTATAACCTCCTAAAGCTTAAGCTTCTTAATGCCAAAAGACTAAAGTCATGAGCATTTCACCAGATGCCCCCCCCCCCAAGCCCCAGGATCGTCAAGTAGCCACCAGATATATACCTTACTTGGTGAACCGCTGGAAATTGTGCATAGCTTCAAATACCTGGAATTCTGGCTGGACAACAGGCTCAATTTTATGTGTCATTTGAATGAGCTTTCGAAAAATTTAAGACAATGCTTAGGCGTATTTTATCGCATTAGGTACCTTCTTACCCTAGAAGCCAGGAAGAGACTAGTCCAGACAACCTTTTTGCCACTACTTGACTATGCTGACTTCCTCTACAGCCACGGTTCTAACCCGGTGCTTTGCAAACTTGACACCCTTTATCATCGTGCTTAGAGAGTTATCCTTAATTCACCATTACGCACCCATCACTGCCTTCTGTACGAGTAGTTGGGTTGGTCTTCCCTTTTGTTGTGGAGGTAAAGAAATGCTCTTCTCCGGTTTTACAGGGCACTGACTGATAAACTGCCAGCTAATATCACTAGCCTATACGAGCATGCCAAGGGGTCTTATGATTTGAGACACTTCTCACTAATCAGCTTATACATACCCAGGATGAAGACGTGGCATGGTTTAGCTGCTATTAACTTCTCTCTCTCTCCTCCTTATGGAATGCTATGTAAAGATCCCTAAAGATCACTACCATCCCGGGTCCCTTCATTTTCAAATACCTGATAGTGGGTTACCTGAAGGAATCTTGCACCTGTTACAGGTGACCCTTGTACACCATTCATTGCTCTTTTGGCTTTATACAACCTCAAACTTGCCCATTCAACGACAGCACTGTTTATCTACTGCAAACTGTTTCCGGCTACCTCCCCTCTTGTTTACTCCTCTGCTTCCACTTCCTGTTACCCCTCCCGACTGCTTTTTATACCACAGGTTGCACTCTAGATGCCTTTCCTACTAGTTTACTCTGGCGTGCAAATATACTTGATCTGCTCTAGTTATGACTGTTCTTATATTTTTTTAAGATCATATATTATGTGTCCGATGTTTTCTATGCCTGCTATTGTTTCTGTATTATCATTGTTAACCATGTATTTGTCATTTTCTTGTCCAGGACCACTTTGTAAATGAGCTTGCTCAATGGTGTCATGCCTGGTTAAATAACGTTTTGATTGATTAACTTGTCACAAACTGGAGTGACCAGAGGATAAACTGCACTCACTGGGGTACACAGTTTAACTTTACTTCACTCACACTGGTGAGACTAGGGGCACTGACAGGTGCAATCCAGCCTTATCTATGGGCACACGCATCCCAGACTATCCAATCCCGTAAGAAATTGTAGCGATTTAGTCTCATAGACAGTACTCACAGACGTTGTTCCGTCCACTGGGCATGGAACAACTAAAAAGGAAAAGGCACTCTCCTGGGTAGCCCGTCCAAACAGTCTATTTCAGGTCCTATCCAAGGCAGCTGAAAACACCGCAGAACATTCAGGGGATTGCCCCTTGAGTCCACAAAGAACAAGCAGATCCTTCCACTTCACTGGGAGTAGAAATCAAAAAATCCTGCTGTAGTCTTGTCTCCACCACTTCAACTGGAAGCTGGAAATGACACTCCACTAGGGTGAGAAATTCTGAGCCTTCTCTCAGAGCCCACTGGCAGTACTTCTGCCACTCTCACCTTCTCACTCAAGCTCTACTCACTCAAGACTGAGCATTCTAAGCTCCCCAGAGTGTGGCTTATGCTGCTGTGAGAGTTCTAAATGATCTAATCATTCCTCCCTCAGGCTAGCTGAGTAAACAATGATGTCATTATGTAAGGAGCACTTAATGAGCTCCCTACCAGTTGCCTGCTGCCTGCCTAGCAATACTACTGATGTGATTCTAGTAACCCTAGGGCCTGGGTGGTTACATTACTATAAGCACTTTTTCTTCCTATAAGGATCAGTAAGTAGTGTTCGATAAAAGTTGTTAATCTGAGGTCCAGGAGAGAGGGATTGCTTAGGAACGTTCTACAATTATTGGACTTATTACCGATCTCTGTCTTTCAACACAGACTTTTGAAACTCTGCAATGGCATTTCTAGAGTGCCTGACACTCTGGACTATTTCCATTGAAAGAACATGTAAGTATTCCAGTCCACGGTCTTGCTACAAAGGCCAAATGTTGAACTTTGAGTGATGCTGCCATCAGTAATCTTCGGTAAACCCTCACATGTTGTGACTCTGGAAGATAAGATTAGCTCTCCTTTTTAAGTATTTCCTAATGATTCCTATGCCTTGCAACCAAGGGACAGTTTGTATAACTTTTAAAACGGAATGTAATATATAGAACATAAAAAAAAAAAAAAAAAAAGACAAGGGACTTAGGCTAAGTGCTGACTGCGCCCACTTAGCAACAGTCCCTTGTGACTATGTATAGGGTTCCCACTGTTTATCATCGCTCTTCTTGCAACTGAGATGAATTAGCCTGCAAGAGAAACTTCCAACAGACCTTAAGGGATAGGGGTGTCAAGGCTAACTCCAGCCCACAAATATAAAGATCTGATACGGTGAACATAAAATGAAATGATTAGAGGTTGAAAAGGCATGCATAATTAAGTGTATAAATTGTTTTAACATAAACTGCTTTAAGGCAGAACCAAATATAACCAACTGAAGGCACCATCAAGCAAAAGCAAGCAAGCTGCCTCGGATATGGGGAAATCATTTCACCACTATGTGGTCAAATGTCTAAAGGACACTTGTGCTTATCTTTGAAATATTTAACTCCTCTTCTCCTTCAACAAACTAGATGTTTATCCTGTGACCAAAGGCGAGCTCTCCAGTTGAGTTCAAATGTCAGGCAGTGACATTTATCGACCTGGGTAGCGTGACATGACAGGCTGCCTTAACCTGAGCTGCGGTCAGCTGTCCGGAGCCTTGCCAGCACCTGCAGCCAGTTGCTGAGGTAATCAGGAAAGGTATGAAACAACAACCACATTACCTTATGTTGTCAGTCTCTAGTAATGTGTTCATCACTCAGAGAAGTAGAAAATGCATGAAAAACAAAGATTTGTGCACTCCACGGAGAATACAAGAAGCTGGACTTTACAATCAGTAAAATACCTTTCCTTCACTAACTTACACGATTGTGCTAAACGACTCAAAACCATAACTTCTGCTTGCTGCCATGGCAGCTGACGATGATGCGTTATGTATATAGTGAATTCGTAAATGGTTCCATTACTTGTGTTTCACTTTGAGATTTAAAAAGAAAGGCTCATAAAAAAGTGCAGGGATTTAGTTATTTATTTTATTAATGACTAGGACAAATGGTTTGAAACTAATATTCCCATTTTGACCATGCCCCATTCAAACCATCTTTTATCCATTACCAAGTTTTACATTTACAAAGAATGAAAACCATAAATTAAGTGTTCCTGAATATTAAAAGAGTTAAGATATGGCCACAGACTCCTTGAATAATTTTTTGTTGTGGTGATACGGTGTGCTGAGCAGAGTTACCAAACCCAAAAGCATCATTATATGACGAACACTGTGACAGGGTATATGCCCCTATAGTCCCAGTCCCTTGCTTTGAAAAATGTCTGCTCCTGCAGGGGGAGGTGAGCAAATAGCTCCACATCTCTACAGCCAGATCCACCCCTTGAAAAGGAAACCCTATGGGGCCTGCAAAAAGGCGTGCCGGAAACTGGACTGCCCATAAAATTTAACAGAGCAGAAATGCTATTTATTAGTAATTTTTGACCAGAAAAGCCGGTCTAAGTTGTGATAGTTCATTTCCAGGTGTGTCCTGGGGGAGGATTACATGGACCTATTTTACTGACAGGGGAATGTTGTCTATGACACCAGGAAAACTCTCATACTCTTCTTCGAAAAGTGCCATGGGACCTTATCACATGGGCAGAAGAGACTTCTCATGAAAAGGATGGTATCTCAGTAGTGCAGCACCCCCTTCACACTGGACTACAGTTACAGTTAGTGTCCCAAGTACTTAGCATGAGGCAAGAACCCATGACCGTCTGATATTTAGGAGTGTCACGATATTGTTTTTTTCTTATCACAATAATTACTGTCAAATTATCGTGATAATACGATTATCGCGATCATTTTCTGCATATTTTTAAGTAATGTTTTTTGTACATAAAAAAGAACTTCTAGGCTACAAGGTGCACATTTATTAATTAGAAAAGACCCAATAATGCAGATAAGTATGAATTTTAAGTTTACTTTCATTATATGGATTATTTCAACACATTTCTTGTTTACATTAACTAAAAACAGCATATTTCATGTGTCAGAATCATTGGAAACATACAAGAATGAAGCTGACCACCAATAAAAGATCAGATTCCAATTTTTCCATATAGTAGTTTCATTTGCATAACTGAAATCATTTTGATACCAATACCATACATATGCAATGTAACGCCAACCTGTACTTAATATATCAGCAAGGCCAACTGGGGTGGGGGACTGGGAATACATTTGTCTTGTCCTAGAGGCTGTTGCTTGCATGCATTACAGAAATAAATATATGCCAAGACTCCACTCTAAGCAAAGAAATCTCACCCCTTCCCCAAAAAAGGATATGCACTGCAATGTTGTATAATTATTACTAATGGTTTTATGGAGGGGGCGAGATTGTGGTATTTGGGAAAGAGTGTTGGACACTGGACAGATCTGTTCAGTTTAGCAAAGAGTAACATGCGTGTGTGTGTGGGGGGGGCGGAGACAGCACTGGATGACATGCACAACACACGACACCACATAAAAGTTTATATTTTCACAACATGCGGTGCTAGTGATCACCAGGTGTGGCATGGTGCAGTGTGCTGGTGACCCTTACTAACCATCAGTCCTACTCAGACTCTGTTTATTGCCCATGAGGGTAACTGTGATTAAATGACCATCATTTCTCATTCCCAGTCTCCGCAAAGACATAGACAGGATGGAAGCTGTCCAGAGGAGGGCAACTAAAATGGTGCAGGGTCTGCACCGGAAGACATAGGAAGAGAGACTTAAGGAGCTTAATATGTATAGCCTCGAGGAAAGAAGGGAGAGGGGGGACATGATAGAAACTTTCAAGTACCTCAAGGGAATCAACAAAGTCCAAGAGGGTAGCATCTTTCAAAAAAAGGTGTGCAAGAACAAGAGGAGGCGGCTCAGAGGTAATTTAGGAAGTATTTTTCACAGAGAGGTTGTGGATGCATGGAACGGCCTTCCGGAGGAGGTTGTGGAGTCAAAATCAGTGGTAGAATTCAAGCATGCATGGGATAGTCATAAGGCAGTTCTGGGGGTGGGGGTAGGAAGAAGTAGGCTGCTGGTTAACTAGGATCTGCAGCTTATCCAGTAGGTAGGGAAATGGGCAGACTGGGTGGGCCAAGCGGTCCTTATCTGCCGTCAAATTCTATGTTTCTATGTTTCTATATTGGTATATCTCTGTCCATAGAGTGAGTGACTCATTTCTTTTATAAAAAATGATTCCAAAAGAAAAGTGCTAGACTATTTTTAGGGAGCTGTTTAGTAAAATAGTTCTCTTCACTTCCACACTAATAGCCTAAGAATGCTGATTCAAAATATGGTTGTATGATTTCAGGCATTCATCAGCGCTACATGATGAAATGCACTGCTGAATGCTGAGCTGCCAGTAAGAATCCAGGTGCCATGGTTATCAGGCTCGCTGTACACTAGCCCGACAGTATAACATGGATCAGTGTAAGACTGTTGGAATGGAAATGGAATCCTAACATCCAAATCAGATTGCAGCATTTCTGAGACCCTATTTATTACAATACATAATAATGCCACCCTACCCCATCTCTGTCGGACTCTGCAGCACTCTTGCTCAGCTTGCTGCAGCCTATACGTCAATATCCCATAGCACGGTGGAGTCGTGTATACTACCGCTGTGTGCTACGGTGCACAATTATGGAACACACGCATGACACAACATACAAATCAGCATCACAGTATGTCACTCGTTCAAATCACGATGACACGGGTGGCTCAGGCTGCAGTGCATACTTTAGTCTCCTCCCCCCTCCTCCTCCACATGCTGCTCTATGAGTTCCCCAAACCCACCACATCCATGCATGCATCAGCATCGGCGGTCACAAAACACATAGGGCCTGACAGATAAATACTAGTACATGACAAAAAATAAATACATGCATAAGCATTCTACGAGGCAAGCACCGACCAACCAAAGTGATAACACAAAGTAATTAATAATGGAAATATTATGGATAAACTCCAACCTGTACTTTAAATTTGATTTTTCTTTACCTAGACCAGCAAGCTTATGTTGGGCTGGAGAAGGTAACGTTTCAGCACACCAGCTGGGCCAGTGATAAAGTGTATGGGGGAGGGGGGACAACAGAGAGCTAGCTGATTTTTCACATCACTAGCTCAGCTGGGTAAAAGCTGCAAAACTTAATTTCAAAAGTTCGCCAGTGAGATTGGGAGCCTGGGAGGGAGTGGGGAAATGCAGGGAATCCAATCCATCCACAATGAATCACATTATCCCAGTCACAAACAAAGGGTTTGAGGGATAGTCTAACTTTTCAAACTTCAGCAATCTAGATGCAGCCTGCAGCAACTTCAGCAACCTAGCAGACAGATTTAACTACTTACATCAATTTACATAATTCACACAGTAACAGCACAGCACACACTTATGCAGTCTCAGAGATAAAATGTATGTGGGTTGGTGTTGGCCTGGGTACTGGGGGAGTGAGAGATGGGTTAGTGCATGGTATCTGTCCCTGGAACAGATATAGTCCACTCCAAGTTTACTCCACTTGACTACACCATAGCATGCATGGGAGTCTGGGACTGGGTACTGGTAAAGAGATGAGTTAGTGGTACCTGTCCCTGGAATAGATTCAGTCCATTCACTCCACTACACCATGGCAAAGACACCCTACCTACACTGCCATCCCAGTCCATACTCATACCTCAGACTCATCTGAGTCATCACCACATGGTGACCACTCAGCCACTCACCATAACTGTTACCGTGCTCTGTGCTGCCGGTGCCGAGTCACACTGAGGGAGTCATCATCGCCAGGCAACTACATCACACACCTAGGCTAAATCTGAACAAATTCTGCTGATGGTAGGACTCGGAGAGGAAGTTGGCAGAACAAGCATCACATTCCTAATAGCTAATTTACAGAAACAATTGAATCTCCTGCTCAACATGCTCCTTTAAATACACTATGACCTGTCTGCCCCCCCACAACATGTCCCCATGCCCGGCACCCACTGGAGGGATTGAACCCATCAGATACAAACCTGGCACTTCACTAACACGTCTCCACCACTACCAGACACCCCAAAACCTCTACCATTATTCAACTCATGTCAGGAGGACAGGAAGAGGACCTGGCATTACGCAATCCATATACCAACCTACCTACCCACTAACTACCACAACCATCCACCCTACCTGCACTGCACTAATTTCCAGAATCTCGCATTTATTAACACTTTCTTTAAGATATCGAATAGTACAAGCCTTGCACGTAAGCACAACAATATTAACTTCAGGAGGACAGTCTGCAAAGTGCAGCCAAATTGGAACTGCTATCGCTACTGAGGATCCAAGTGACCACAACATCGCAAGGCAATCACTGTCTGCTTGTTACATTATCAAACACTGTCCCCTGCCCAGCATAAGAGTGCACCAGCACTACATGGCATGCCTTCCCAGGACTGCATTCCGCCAACCACTGCACCGACTAGTAGACTATTTAGTTACTTACTAAACATGATGGAATAGATATACCAAGTTCATCTTCATGGAAAGTCAAATATTTTAAAGCAAACCTCCCCCCGTCACTACCACCACCACCACTACACAGACACCATCATCATCCAATCAAACAAGTCTCCTCTTCTCTGGGTGACGTGATGAGCACGAGAGTTTCAAAGGAAGCTTGCCATTGTCAGTCTCTCAGAGTCTCCTCCACTACTAGTAGCAACGCAGCACTGCGGTCGCCCACATCACCATCAACCAACTGGACTCCCACTGCCCCCCAAAATAAAAGTACTTACCACTACTCCTACTCATCAGTCTCTGTTCTCGGATCTGTGGTGAGCCTGTGACTGACTGACCATTCTTGTTCAACTTCAGATCAGTAGCAGAGAGAGACAGTAGCATCCAGTCAACTCAACTAACGGAAATTTGCAGACCTCATCATGCGATATGATGACCCATCCAACCCGTCACCCATGCTATACCCCTTCCCCGCTCAAGTAACATCTACACAGTAGTGTGTATGTAATTTCTTGTTACTGTAAATCACATTCATCCTCCATTTGAATGGAAGCAAGACCAAAAAATAATTCACCAGGGCCTCAACTCCTGAAGCCAAATCACACCACAGGAGGAATCATAAAAATACTCGGTCAGGCTGGCTGACGGGTCAGGGCGGGAGGACCGTGATTTCCACATTACTGACCAACCACTCACAGACACAATATCTCTCAGGGTCTCATCACCTCAAGCATATTTTAAAGCAGGATTACAAAACTTACAGATATATACAGGCAGACAGCATAAGGTGTGGGCACCTGGCCAATTCATCACTCCTGCTCCAGATCGAGTCTAAGCAACTCCCACCGTGCCCCCCAGCACACAGTTCACTGCACAGCAAATTACCCAGCAACCAACAGCAGCTAGCAATCAATCGATTTGCAATTACAATAATTAAATAATTTACTTGGGGTGTGGGATGGGACGGACTGGACAGAGTGAATTTATCAGTCATTGAAGAAATTTGTGCATCATGGACTGGGAGTGGATTTATCTATTCTGTGACGAAGAGACAGCAGAGTACAATGTAAACTTTGAACAGTTCATTAGACAGCAAAATGTTTTTTTCACCTTGGCAGGCAAACAAAGCAGAGAACAGGCAGAGACACCAGGAGGAAGGAGCTGCTGTTATTATAACTAAACTTCTCTACTGGGACTATATTGCCCTCCC
Organism: Neoceratodus forsteri; assembly: GCA_016271365.2. Taxonomy (NCBI): domain Eukaryota; kingdom Metazoa; phylum Chordata; order Ceratodontiformes; family Ceratodontidae; genus Neoceratodus; species Neoceratodus forsteri. The sequence goes on along the minus strand of CM028136.1, from coordinate 938,840,345 downwards.
CCTAAACAAGTTCAAGTTTTATAAGCGCAGGATTTGACTGACAACAGGAACTTCCTGTTTGAGAGCAGGAAGTGAGTGATCACAGAGCCACCAAAGACTCACCATCCTGGAAGGAAGAGTAGCTCTCCGGTCCCCAGCTGCTGGAGGTCTGACTCTGAGCAAGGAAGGAGACAACTGAGAAATATAGGAACTTCTTGTCTCAGAACAGGAAGATCAGGAGCTTAAAGGGCACAGAAGCAGCAAGTAAGTAGGGAGGGAAAAAAACAGAGAAAAGAGTACAGTAAGTATTCCACACAACAGTTAAGGGGCCAGAAATAAAACATGATAGGAGTGGTGCAATGCAGTGGCTGTGTAGCTGCAGTCTTACGGGAGACGTTCTGGAGGATGCGGTGTTGTCCCATCTGCAGTCACCTCTCTGGACTGAGGGAGGAGGTTGCTCATCTCCAGGCTGAGTTGGCCAGGATTTGTGGGACCTCCTCTCCCACCCAGGGACCACCAGTGCCACTGCCGCTGCCTCAGATGTTGCCAAGGAAGAGAAGCGGTTGGACCACAGTGGGCTCAGGGAGGGTGAGGACGGTGGAACAGAGGCACATTCCTCAAGCTGTACCTCTCCACAATTCATATGCCGTTCTGGCAAAGTGTGGTTCCTCTATGGAGGCACCCACAGTGGAGACCAAGGAGGATGCTGGGAACCTCCACAAAGGAGACCCATAGGAGGGTGGCATGGGACCCCACAGGGGAAGGAAACAACTCCTGGTGGGGGACTCCATTGTTAGGAAGGTAGAACTAGGGGAGGAAGGGAAGAGGGAGGTAAGGTGACTGCCTGGTGCCATGGCTTGGAGGGCCAGGGAGCAAATCCTCAGGATCGCTGCAGCAGCTGCACAAGGGAGGGAGCTGGATGTCATTGTCCACCTAGGGACAAATGACCTGCCTAAGAAAGGGATCAGAGCAGTGCAGGAAGAGTTTGTGGAGTTGGGGAGGGGCCTTAGACAAGTAGCATGCACGGTAACCTTCTCAGAGGTGCTGCCTGTCTATGGCATGGGTGAGGCTAAGGTACTCCACACCATGGAATTTAATCAGTGGTTGAAAAACTGGTGCAGAGCTCAGGGATTTGGCTTCATTGGGGATTGGGGGTCCACCTGGAGGAATGCAGGCCTATACTGGCATGATGGTCTGCATCTGTCCAGGAGGGGAACCAGGATCCTAGGTGATAGGTTTAAATGCTTCATTGGCAAGCATTTAAACTAGCCAAGGGGGGAGGCACTGGAAAGAAGCAGGGAATCCTAGCCCTCCCCCCCAAAATAAATCAAGGTAGTAAGTGAGGTAAACACTAAGATAGAGATGTCGATAGGGAGAAGGGCAGGGGTAAATGGAGAAAATAAACACAGTAAAGACAGGGATGGAGCACAAAGGGGTAAGGCCATCAAGAAATGGAGGGTAATGAGTACCAATGGCCGTAGTCTGGGCAACAAACTCCCTGAACTGGTGGCCTTGATGGAAGAGGGATGCCTGGATATCATAGCAGTCACAGAAACATGGTACACAGAGAACCATGATTGGGATGTTAACATACCAGGGTACACAACCTACAGGAGAGACAAGGAGGGGAGAAGAGGGGGAGGAGTAGCTCTCATGTAAGGAAAGGGATAAAAGCAACTGAACAAAAGAGTAAACAGGGAGGAGAGGAGGCACTGTGGGTCACCTTAGAGACTGAAAATGGCACCACAATCCGCACAGGGGTTGTATACAGACCCCCATGTCAGGGAGAGAGAATGGACAAGGATATGATAGAAGGCATCCTTAGGATGGCAGAGGAAGGGGAGATACTGTTGATGGGGGACCCGACTATGCCAGATGTTAACTGGAGCACCTTGGCTGCAGCCACACACAAAAGCAGGGCCATTCTCAATGCCCTTCGGGTGGCATGCCTTAGACAGCTAGTTTTGGAATCCACTCATGAGGGAGCAATCCTAGACCTTGTACTCTCAAATGGGGACGGTGAGAGGATCTCAGATCTAGAAGTGGGTAGCCATCTGGGAACAAGCGACCACCAAACAGTGTGGTTCATGATAAACTCAGCTACAGAGTCAAGCCATACAAAAGTGAGGGTTCTGGACTTCAGGAGGGCTGACTTTGGCAAGATGGGAGAGTGCCTTAGAAAAGCACTAGCAAATAGGCTAGAAGGAGGGGTGGAGCAACAATGGGGAAACATCAAAACTGTCATCACAGAGGCAACAAGCCTTGGTGTGAAGCAAATAAACAAATCAAAATGAAAGAAAAAGCCACTATGATTCTCAAAAGAGGTGGCGGTGAAAGTTAGGGAGAAAAATACAGCATTTAGGAAGTATAAGAAAACACAGAAGGAGCAGGACAGAGAACTGTACCAGTTAAGGCAGAAGGAAGCAGGGAGGGTAGTCAGAATAGCAAAGGCTCAAACTGAGGAAAAGATAGCCAACTCGGTTAAGAAGGGGGATAAAACCTTTTATAGGTACATCAGGGAGCACAGAAAGACAAAGGGAGGGATAGTGAGGCTGAATAGAAAGGACGGTGGGTGGGCAGACAGGGACAGTGAAAAAAGCAGGGATATTGAACCAATATTTCCACTCAGTATTCACAAAAGAGGAGGGGGAGGTGCCTAATCCAATTAACAGAAGCACTCTGGATAGGGGGTCGATCCCAGTCCTTTCACAGAAGAAAGGGTTCTGAAAGAACTCCTAAAACTGAAGGTGGACAAAGCAATGGGGCCTGATGGAATTCACCCCAGAATTCTAAAAGAATTAAAGGGAGAACTAGTGACACCACTGACTACCCTTTTTAACAAATCATGGGAGGATGGTGTGGTACCTGAGGACTGGAGGAAGGCGGATGTGATACCCTTCACAAAAGTGGGAGTAAGACAGAGGCAGGAAACTACAGACCTGTCAGTTTGACCTCTGTGGTAGGGAAAGTGATGGAATCACTTCTGAAGGAAAGAACTGCTGAGTACCTAGAGGCCAGTGAGGCACAGGACCCAAGGCAGCATGGGTTCACATCAGGAAGGTCATGTCAGACAAATCTAATTGATTTCTTTGACTGGGTGACCAAAGTAGACGACCAGGGAGGGGCTATGGACATGGCCTACCTAGACTTCAGCAAGGCATCTGACACAGTCCCACACAAAAGAGTAATAGTCAAATTAACCAGCCTGGGAGTGGGTCCCAGGGTGGTAGCCTGGGTAAAACATTGGCTGGACAACAGGACACAGAAGGTAATTGTAAATAGAGTCCACTCTGAAGAAAGAGGGGTTACTAGTGGGGTACCACAGGGTTCAGTACTGGGTCCAGTCCTTTTTAATGTCTTTATAAGTGACATTGCAGAGGGACTGGAAGGAAAAGTATGCCTCTTTGCAGATGACACAAAGATCTGCAATAGGGGAGGCGTGGAAAGAATGAGAAGGGACCTAGCAAGGTTGGAGGAATTGTCAGAAGTAGAGCAGCTTGGATTCAATGCAAAGAAGTGCAAAATAATGCACCTGGGAAACAAAAACCCAGGGGAAGATTACACAATGGGTAGTAACAACAACAAAAATGGAAAGGGACCTGGGGGTAATCATATCAGATGACCTTAAGGTAAGTAAGCAATGTGAGAAGGCAGTAGGGAAGGCTGGGGGATACTGGGATGTATAGGGAGAGGCATCACCAGTAGAAAACAGGAAGTTGTTATCCCTCTGTACAGACAGCTGGTGAGACCCCATCTGGAGTACTGCGGCCAGTTCTGGAGACCCCATCTCGGCAAGAACATAGACAGGATGGAGGCAGTCCAGAGGAGGGCAACTAAAATGGTGCAGGGTATGCAAGAGAAGCCATACGAGGAGAGACTAAAGGAGCTTAATATTACCATTATAATAATATAATATTAATATAATATACCCGTGAGGAAAGGAGGGAGAGGGGGGACATGATAGAAACTTTGAAGTACCTCAGTGGAATCAACAAAGTCCAAGAGGGTAGCATCTTTCAGAAAAAGAGTTGTGCAGTAACAAGGGGACACAATTTGAAGATAGAAGGGGGATGGCTCAGGGGCAATGTGAGGAAGTACTTTTTCACAGAGAGGGCGGTGAACGCATGGAACAGCCTTCCTGAGGAGGTTGTGGGGTCTAAAACTGTGGGAGAATTCAAGAACGCATGGGACAGAGATAAGGCAATTTTTGTGGGGGGTAGGAAGAAAACAGACATTTGGGTACCTGTAAATTTTCTTTCTCCGACGGCTGGTCTCCGGGCTTCCTTACTCCTAGGTACAGCAGATTGTGGTGCAGGACCGGACCCTGAAGGAGAAGGTCTGAGGATGGCTGGAAAACGAAAGGTTGTGCCTTTGACAGCTGAATGAGTAGAGGGAACCAGGGGCGGCGTGGCCACCTGGGACAGACTAGGATAATTTCCGCCTTGTCTCTGGCCACTTTGTGCAGAACCCTGTAGAGAAATGGGACTGGAGGAAAGGCATACAGGAGGCCGAGGTGACCCCAGTTTAGGGAGAAGGCATCCTGTGCTATTGCTAGATCGTCTCTGGCTAGGGAGCAGAACTGTTGAACCTTTGAGTTTTGTCGGCATGCAAACAGATCCACTTGTGGATTGCCCCACTTCTGGACAAGGAGCTGGAAGGCTGCGTCCTTCAGTTCCCATTCCCCTGGGAGAACGTCCTTGCGGCTTAGCCAGTTTGCTGTGATATTCTCCTGACCTGGTATGTACACTGCCCTTATGCTTGCCAGGTGCTTCTCTGCCCAGCGGAAAAGGAGAAGGAATTCCCGAAGCATTTTTGTGCTTCGTGTGCCGCCCTGGTGGTTGATGTAAGCCATTGCTGTTTGATTGTCTGTTAGAATCAGCACATCCCTAGTGCTCACTTCCTGATGGAAGTGCTTTAGGGCAATACGAACTGCTCTCACCTCTAGGACATGTATGCTGTACCTAGGAGTAAGGAAGCCCAGAGACCAGCCCAGGAGAGAGAATAGGCTGTTGGTTAAATAGGATCTGCAGCTTATCCTGTAGGTAGGGAATTGGGCAGACTAGGTGGGCCAAGCGGTCCTTATCTGCCGTCAAAGTCTATGTTTCTATAATTAAAGAGGGGTGACCCATCCGTTGATCCTGAACATGGACTGAAGGAATGCAGCCAGCTATCAATTACTAGTCAGCAGCACTTCAACAACGCAAACTGTACTCGATGTGGAAAAAACACTGCAAACTTATTTTAGATTTTAATTAGCACCTGACAAGTTTCACAACTTATTTACTGCGTTTTTCTAACTGCATGGACACAGACCCTAGCTCTTTCCACGCTAAGGTCTGGGCGCCAAAAGATCGAGGTTTCTGACGTTCCCTGACAAAAGGGAGGTGTAGCACTTCCTTCAAACACACATCATTGGACAGTAGTACTAGACTTAAATATTCCGATTGGTCATAAGCAGAGTCTGTCAGAGTAGGATCCACATGACCAGCTTGTGCTACGATTATCTCTGTGTTAAGGCACGAAACGAAGGAGTGATCACTGGCAGTGCATTTTCATGCCTTTAACAACCACGGTATACCGTTGTTGACGGTCACCGCAGTTACTAAAAACAGTCACGGTTTCGGGGGGCGTGGCCAACAGCCCAGCTGAGAACATCTCCTCCCTGCAGCTCTATAGCTCCCGAAATAAAAAGCAATCATTTTTACTTTTAAAAGCATCTCTCGGCTTTTTTATAGCGACCGGAGCATTCAGCAGGACGTCTGGAGTTTGCAGACATAAACTCCTTGGAGAAGCACCAGAAGCTGAAGTTAAGGTGCAAGGGAATAAAGCAGCAGCAAATTCTGAGGGAACCCGCTCGAAGGCTTCAGAAATGGGCAGCAGTAAAGATCAACTCCCAGGTGGTGAGGATCATGCCAAGGCCCAACCGTTGAACGCAGCCCTACTCCATGCAATCCAGAGTCTGGATAAAAAAGTAGACTATTACAGTAGTGAGCTGAAGAATTTGAGTACAAAAGTGGCAGTATTATCCTAAGACACTAAAGGGGCTACAAAAATGGCAGTGAAAGCAATGGACGTTACTACAGACCTCACGAAGGAAATTGGTCTGCTAAGATGGCGGCTGGAGAATTTAGAGAATGCTGCTCGATCCTCAAATATTCAACTCCTGGGGCTGCCAGAGAAGACAGAAGGAGACACTCCACGCATTTACTTTAAAACTATGTTGGCACAATTATTGAATATAGAAGAAGATTTTTCCATTAAAAAATTGTACCACATTTCTCCACGTGGCGGGTGGCCCAAGGCAGCTACCGGTGAAGCTATTCCCCGAACACTCTTACTGGAACTGTGATCGTCAGAAGAAAGGGACATGATTTTGAACAAAGCTAAACAACTTAGCCCACTGCAATGGCAAGAAGCCCGTGTGCACATATTTCCTGACCTTAGCTACTTGACTAGATCCAGAAGGAAGGGATCCGATGGTGTGCAGTCTCGTCTTCGCGCCCTTGGCATAAACCATGTTGTACTCATGCCTGCAAGTCTGTGAGTCATTTATGGGGGAAAAGTATACCAATTCTCAGATCCGACTAATGCTAAGCTACTGGTAAAGTTGGAAAACCAGTTCTCTACTAAAGGGGACAATTCTGAATCAGAGGAAGACACGGAGAATTAAAAAACTTTAATGGGGTCCACTTCTGCTTCATGAAGGGAGACTGGTACCTGAGCGACTGCTCTGTTTGGACTTAACTCTTTCTTAATGTTGGGGCTTCCATGTCTTTTAGTGGGTGACAATTAATGGGCAGTTCGTAAGTAAAACCAATGCTCCTGGTAGTTTAGAAGGGGAGGGTTTCTTTGTGTAAGGCTCTCCCTGGATGTTTGTGGGCATAATTTTGAATTAAAAAGCCTACATGTTATACAGACAAATGATCACATATGTCTTACTACATATTACAAGACTTTTACTTTTAAAAAATGATTTGCTTGTATCATTATACAACTTTATATAGATCTTCATTAGGAGAATTTCAATACTCTGTTTTAAGGAGGTAGATGTTACCTGATTTTAGGCAACGAACTTGGAATGGGACATTTAATCCTATTTAAAGGGATGAAAGATTTGGTAACCTATAACGGTTGATCCCTGCTCATGGCTATTATAGCCAGTATGTTATATTTAGATTGGATAGCCTATTTAGCTCGTTTAGATACTAACAAAGAAGTGTTGGAGTTATTTAGATCACCTTCAGGTGAAGCGACAATGTACAGGGGCAATTTACTGACTCTGTTATTGTAAAAATGAAGTGTTTGTGCAAGTTTAGATATTCTTGTAATGCCTACCTGTTTGGACATATATGTAATGTTTTATTACATCAACTCTAATAAAATATAAGTGCAAAAAAAAATAGTCATGGTTTTAAAACCGCGCTCCCTACATATCACGGTATATCTTTATACTGGTATACCGTGACATCCTACTGAAGTTCCGGGCCCCAAGGACAGCATACTCCGAGCCACTGACAGTGATGATGGATGTAGTCCAATATGTCAAGCCTCCGCCTTACCAAGCTTCATTACGGCAACTGAGGTTCCGGTTCACACTGTCATTCTGCTGGGATGCAGAAATGCAGATGGATCAGAGGCAAACAAATGGGCAGATGAAAGTGTGCCATCCTAAAGCCACCAAGACAATCGTATATGCTATGGTATGTGCCTGCCTTTCTACTCCATTTTGCTCTGCGGGGCCACAGAATAATAAGACTGGAACAGCAGGGCTTGGACATCCTAGCTCACGTGATGTCTCATAACTTTTTCTCACAGGCATATGACTGCCACCCTAACGTCACGCAGGAAGCAGACATGGGGCAGGCCATTTATTTCATTTTTATTGGTTATACTGGAAAGGCATGTGAGCACTGCTGCCCATTTACACAAGCGTCCAGTTACATACAACAATCACGAGACATGACACAGACTAAAACATTTAACTAACAGCGAGGGTTAATACAATGGTGCATAAAAATCAGGATAATATAGACTAAAGGGCAAACCATGAACCAGCCTTGGTGAATTAACAAATACAGGGTGACATTAAGTATTCAGTGAGGCTTTAACAATAATATAACAGTGGGGAAACAAAACATTTAAGTGCAATCTAAAAACTAGCCAGGATGGATTTCTTGCAGTTCTTCTCTTTAGAATTCTGTTTTTGAGCCTGCCTGACTGAAGCACTCAGCCAACAATGAATGGTTAATTAGGGGCACCTAGAGTGCCAGGCAGTCCAGCTATAATGGCACACTTTAGAACAGGAAGGCCTGGCAATATGGCCCTGAGAGTGCAAAGATTCACTAGAACACAGAAAAAAACAGGTGGTTGTAGATCTGAAGCAGAAAGGTTAGGGATTCAGTTTGGAGAGAGCTGGGAGAGACCCCCTCCACTCGTGGGACATAAACGTATCAGACTGTAGCTGGCCCGCCGGCACAATGGTAGCGCTACCGCTGTGATGCCATTGACCCAGGTTCAGGAACGAGCCTGGGAAGACGGAGGGCTCGCCGGGGGAGCAGACTTGAGTGTCCAGAGAACCACTCGCCTTCTCCAGGGTGGGAGGGGGGTTGAGGCCCAGCGCTTAGCTGACCTCTGGCAGAGGCCAGAGGTGTAGCAAGCATTGGAGCCACAATCGAGGGGTTGGGGCATGATGGTCGTCAGCGGTTGCGCCTTGACATCTGGGTGCACGTCACGCCCTCCCAGAACAAGGGGAAAAATCGTCTCTCGGTGTGTCAGAGAGATGGAGCGCCCGGTGTGAACCCCGTAACTCCCGCCTGCCTGTCCTGCTATTGGGTGCCTGACAAGACAAGAAATATCTCAGGGTGAAGGGCCCCACCTCGTACCCACCTGGGGAGTATAGCCATGGCTCCATGGGGGTTCACCTGCTGGTTCAGGTAGGTGAAGAAGTGGGGCAGACACCATTGGCGGGGCTCTGAGAGCTGGGGGAGAGGAAAAATAGTAAGTTAAAAAAAATAAATAAATAAAGGTATCAGACTGTGAATAAAACCATTTGTTTTGATTGCAGAAATCCAGTTTCAGTTTGAAACTGCTGGAAAAGAGCCTTGCTTATAAAGTTAGTGTTACTTCCGAACAGTCAACAACTGCTGTCTATCCTTTCTGTGTGTTCCCTATCAGCTATAGGTGGCACGCTACCCATCTACAAATACCATTAAACCAGGCAGGTGCACATGCTGGGTTTTTTTTGCCTTTAATCTCACCCACTTCCATTAAATGTATGCCAACCTGCCCAGGCCAAGTTGAGAGGGGGAGGGGAGATAGGACATCATATAATCCCACACCATGTCCTACGCTGCTCTGATTCTGTGCTCGTGCAGCAAAAGCAAATCACCACCTCCCTTGAATCTCAGCATACTGCAACTACACTGTACTAACCCAAGACTCCACCAACCCAATGCAGAAAGTCATATTCACAAAAGTGGTGTTAATATTAAGTCAGGCCAACAAGCTATGTAGGAAAGAACAACACTGACTAAGTTACCTACAGTTTTTTTTTTTTTTTTTAACAAATTTAGATTCCTTAATTGAGTCTCTGCAGACAGGAAAGATTACTGGAGACTCCAAACTGTAAATTTAAAAAAAGGAGAGGGGCACTTGAAAGAATTATTTGTTAGCATAGAAACTCTAATGGGAGCCTTGGGAGCATATGGGCAGTTTTGCTTCAGCCTTTTAATGAGCTCCAGTTCTAAAGCTTGAGTGGGGTGCCATATTGGTGTGGTGACACTTAAAACACTGGCGCCCCATTAATTTGCACTGGGCACATTCCCATCATGTAAACAACTGCACAAACGTTTTCCTGTTTTAAGACCATCTTGAACACAAAATAAAGTTCTGTGTTTCAAGACACTTATCGACCTTACACGTTAATTTGAAACAGCTCAAAATGGCCTGGTGGGGGGGGGATGAGGAGACAGGTCCACAGTGTCCCATTTTTTTTGTTTTTTAGTCAGAGATTTCTTTTTTTTCCATATAGGTGTTTATCCACCATTGCCCCCAGCTGCCTTCATCTGACCAACCCCGAGGCCCCATCACCCGGTATCACGGGACTTGCCTTCACCCAGTCACCAAGTGTGGAGGGTAAGTCTTCATCCACAGCTGGAGATGTTTCCTCCATTTTTTTGTCCCGTTGCTGGGGCACACACACCAGACGTGCGTGGAGGTGCATGCACTTCTGCGGAAGTCCCGGAGCACCCTCCCTTCCCTGGCACACATCAGACCCGCACTACCCTCAGACTTCCACCCGAGGGCAGTCGTTCGGCGGGAACACCAGTCCTCCCTCCCTGGGAGAGGAGAGCAGTCCTTCACACGTTCGATCCTCTCCCTTCCCAGCCAACCCCCAGCGGCCCGCTCGCACCGCAAACACAGGTCGCTGGCATGGCAGGAGGTAAGGCACAGATGTCTCAGGCCTCCACGCCACTGGGCCAGCTCACTGTCAGACACTTCTAATGGTTTATCCGTGCACATGAAGTACTAAATTTCTTCTCAAAGCTTTCCATCATAGTGGTATGCCCTAGTAGAGCAGCGCTGACCCAGTCTAACAATATGAGGCAAATAATCACAGCCAAGTCATTATTTATTACTACTACATAATGTAGAGTTCACTGGCCTGCGAAACAGTCCTTTGTGAGGACGGTGCAGCCATTCTTCTGAGTGTCGCTGTTAATCAGGCTGAGTGTAGTGCAACAGAAGTACCTGTCAACTTGCCCCACCCTTTTTTTAAATCAAGTTCTGAATCACTAGTTGTCTTGAGGCAGTTCTTTACTTTTACTAGATGTCAGTAGAATAAAGGTGGAAAAGAGAATGCATCGGAGCTGCTGCCAGACGGCAGTATTTACTCAACTATTTCATGCATTTCTTACTACACTTTCCCATGGGCTTCGTACAGTGTTTTCTCGTGCGACACCAGTACCCTGGGTTAGGGAATAAGCCCTCATCACTAAACAGTGGTGGAAAGGATTAAGCATCCCAGTGGATTTTCTCCTCTTCTGGGGAGGATGGCATGTGACATCACAATGTGATGCTACATGAGTGGCCACAGGTGAAAATGCAGACGGAGCAGCAGGGGAGGGAGGGCACCAGCAGGTTGGCATGCCAACACACACTGCGTTCATGTGTACACACTGCAGCCCTAGCCATCAGCTTCTTGGGGCTGGGGAGGAACGCGGAAAAACACCCGGGGCACTTGAATGGCGCAGCAGTACTCTCAGACCATGCATCACTGGCCATCTGAGAAGGAGCACTAGATTCAGAATACTGGAGGGGTCTGGGAGCCCTGAACGTGGCTAAGGTAAATCAAGAGAGTCATAGCTCCTCAGGCAGTTGGGAGGCGGCCGTGGGCTGAGGAGGTGGACCCAAAAGAAGGGGGTATAAAAATAAATAATTAAAAAAAAAAAAAAAAAGGATTCCTTACAATGACAATGTGTTGCACAAAGTACTGCCAGTAAACAATCAAAGTCAGACTTGGCAACAGGCTGATACATCTTTGTGTGTTGCCATTCTATAAAAGCAAATTCAAAAGTAATTCTTAAGACTTTGGTATCATGAACTTAAATCAAATGATAAAGCTTTGCTTGTGCCTCAGCTGGGTAACTGGCATTTCCTGCAGGAGTGTCTGCAGAAATACACACCTCAAGGATTTCCATGCATTCTGTCTAAAAAAAGGGTGTGAGCTTCTACCCCATTAGATAGCAAAGTATTTTCACAGTGTAGTTCTCCAGCTGTCTGTGTCAGTGATCGAATTAACTTCTAGTCTGCAGAATGCCATAGGAAACTGGCTTCATGGTCATTCACTGGAGTTAAAAACTGCTTTTGCACCAGCCTAGTGGCACTGTGGGTTGGGCGCTAGGCATACCTCGCCCACTGGCCCACCCAGGTTCTCGAACGAGCCCGGGCTGCCAGGAGAGAAAGGATCGAGCATCCAGATGTCAGCTCTCCTCTCTCTGGGGAGGGATCCAGGCTTGCCCGGCATTGCAGCGGCCCCTGATAGCGACCAGAGGCACTGCGCATGCCAGAGCAGCGAGTAGTGGGGTCTCTAGATGCCATTGCATGTCCAAGCTCTAGGGGAAGGAGGACTGAGAGTGTAAACAAAAGGACAAAAAAACCCTGCCGACTGGGTGACAGGAAAACTCAGAGGCCAAGGCCCACCGCCCAATGCCGGCCACCCCCGAACTCCACCCTTTGGGGACTCCCAGTCTCTTCAAGGGCCGGGGAGATGGGAGTCCTCATACTGATTCAGAAGTAGGGGGAGTTGCGGTTCAGGTGGGCGGTCAGGAGCTGCAGGTCGAGAAAGGGACCCTGAGAGATGCCCCAGAAAGATAGGCAACAAAAAATAGTTAAAAAAAAAAAAACTGCTTTGCTTCACATTTTGTGCTTCATTTTCCCCATTTTAAAACAGTACCAAATTCAACACAAATTCATTTTATTTATTAGGAAAGTTGGAAATACATCCTTTGATCTAAAAGCTCCTTTACGAAGGATCCTCGTCATACAATAGAAAGGGGGAAGGAGACAAGACAGGTGCGAACATATTCTGCTGGGAACATTGTCAAAATAAACAGTATTAAATATTTAACAACATACAGTATCACAGTACAGTCATTAATATCAAAGAACTCACAAAATTTGGAAAACCAGATTATAAGGGATCACATCGAAAGTGAGGAGGTAAAGTGCAAAGTTAAAAAGGTACAAGAACTGAGTAATAGTGAGTGAGATAGTAGCAGCGGCACTAGAAATGTGTATGCCTGGGTCTAGCTAGGTGGGATGCAGGAGATAAGTGGGGGACAATGACAGGACCCATCAGGTTAGCTAGTTGTGGATACGGTGGTGTCAGGAACGCACACCGCAGGTCAGGACCTCTGCTCCCACAGTGCCAACCTCAGAACGCAACAGTGTGAACAGGTAACAGACAGGGTAATCCTCCTGTCTGCCTTGGGTCTGAATCATCTGTTATTCTCGCGTTCTGGAGGGATTCAAACTTTGAACCTTATGCTAGCATACCCAATTAACAGGCTTGGATACGTACCCTCTTCGGGGGATGCAGTACAATCCTTCGCCCAGGGGCACCTAGCCAGGTTTTCCAAAATGTACCCTTAGAACTCTATAAGAGACCTAGGTATTTCTTACGTTTTAAGCAAGTTCAGTAACACAATCAAGCTTTTAACAGCTGTCACACTCAATACAGGCTCAGCAATCACATGTAAAATAACAGAAAAGAGCACAGGCTGTATTTTAAAGAAAATGTTTACTAAAAAAAATGTTAAAACAAGTGAAATAAAAAAACAGAACAAATTATATCACAAATCTCACAGTCATATAACAAAAAAAAAAAAAGGAAAGTTACAGAATACAAACTCCTACCACACACAATTAATTCTTCTCTACCTAAGTGCTTTTAAGTCAGAGAACTGTCTTTTTCAGAGTCCAAGAATCATATGTCACACATTTCTCACATACAATGTTTAATTTTAACTCGTACTGTATCTTTCCCCAACCCCTTTTGGCGAGTCAGCTAGCTCCTCCCTTAGAGTTCATTCTAACATAATTTCTACAAGGAGGTATTTTAATTAATGTGAACATCGGAAAAAATACATTTCCTACATATGACAGTCTTTAATCAAACATATCTCTTTGAAGTTTTACAACCCCACAATCTGTCACTAAGGTGTGAGAATGCCAAGGGAAATCAGCCAAAAAACATCCTTTCCTGGTGTCATAAAATTCATATTCGGGAACCAACATCAAAGCAGCAGCAGCAGTTGATAAGGGACCATAAACTATCCCTCTGTAAGGAAAGCATTAATTAAGTTTCCCTGGTTTGTTTAATGACATCCTTACTGACACCTTGAAGGTTAAAAGCCAAACTGCTAACTTGTGAGAGACAATTTCATACACAGACCATTGATTTTTAATACAGATATTATACAAAAACCATAAGCAGATGGCAGAGCGTCACAGGTGGTAGGGGGTTAAGGAAGATAAATAGTAAGGGGGATTATGGAGGTATGTAGACAGGAGAGACTTGGGGAGGAAGTGGGGGTAGAGGCATGGGCAATGGAATCTAGCATGCAATCTGGGCCAGGTCAAGGCATTAGGGGAGCTAGTATCCACATGTGGCTAGAGGTGGCAGAAGCACTGCTCAGGGGGGTACAATAAATTTTCTTAGCTTGGTTTTGAAGTGCCTAAGGCTTGTGTGGCCGTTAACAGAGAAAGGGAGTGCACTGAGCCATGAGGGAGCCCTTACAGCAAAGGCTCGCTTCCCAAGGCTGTTTTTCTAAAAGGCACAGCTAGTGAATGTTTAGCAACACTTCTAGTGGCATGCTCAGCCGGGGCTGGTCAGAATACGGCCTGTAAAGAAAGTGCTGAATGACCAAGGGGGGCCTTCTTTCCAAGAGTGCAGAAAAGAAGCTTGATCCAGTCTTGGAGAGGGAGCCATTTTGTCCTAATATGAAGACTGCATGTATGCTTAGCCGATCAGCACCGAGGACAAATCTGCAGGCTTTATTGAAGGTCTCTACTCTGCAAAGGCTGGTGTCAGTGGCAGCACCATATTCCACGTTTCCATAGTCAAGTATTGGTAGAATTGTACCTCTAACCCCCTGGAGCCTAGCCTCAGCTGTTAGGCAGAACCGAACCCTATAGAGGGCACCTAGCTTCCTGTTAGCGGCAGTGGTGAGATTGGATATGTGCTCATTGAAGGAAAGGGATTCGTTAATATTGACTCCCAGATACTGGAATGAGGACACCTGCTCAAGGATGGAGAGAGAGTTGTACGCAATTGAGAGAGGCTTTGTTAGTCTCCTCTTTTGGCAACCCGCGAAAAGCATAGTTTTAGTCTTTCTGCTGTTGAGCACCAGCAGACTATTGGTGAGCCAGTTTTGAATAAGATTAAAGTTGTGCTGGAGGTTCCTGGTCAGCGTTTTTTGGCAGGGACTATGAGAGAAAATTACTGTGTCATCTGCATAATGCAGTATCTCTCGAGGTAGGGCAGGCAGACGGTAGATTATTCACGAAGAGGCTGAACAGAAGAGGGCCCAGAATAGACCCTTGGGGGACCTCAGCTGTGATTTTGCAATTCTCAGATATGGCTCCATTGATTTTTACTTGCTGGGAATGCCCAGTCAGGTAGCTGGAGAACTGTCTGACTGTATTTGGGGACAGTCCTAGAGCGCTTAGCCTATGGAGCAGTAGCTGGTGATTGACGAGGTCAAAGGCCTTGGTCAGGGCAATGAAGATTGCCCCCAACCAAGCTGCTCCCGTCAAGTGCCTTGTGCACATAGCCAGTGAAATCAATTAGAGCCGTGCTTGTGCTGTGCATCCGACGGAACTTGTGCTGCTGGGGGGCAAAGGAGGTTGTATTTAAGCAGGTGGTCCATGAGCTGGTAGACTATGATTCTCTCAAGCTCAATGGACTGCAAGGACAGGAGTTATATGGATATATAGTTGGCTACCAGTGCTCTGTCTTCCCCTTTTAGCACTGGGGTGACCAGAGCAGATTTCCAGACAGAAAGGAAAGAGGACATGCAGAGTGATAGGTGGAACAGCTTAGTGATGGGAATAACAATCTCAGGTAGTGCGATGTCGATCAGTTTCATATCAAGGCCATCACCACTCATACGGGTTTCCCATGGACTCTGGTGATGTACTTTCTGGTTTCGGCAACAGTCACTTGTCTGAAGTAGAAATTAGGGCAGCAGCTAGAGAAGGTCGATAGATTGGTGGGTAGAATACCGCCAAGGTGTGTGGTAGGTCCTGGAAGGGGGAACCCGCTATAGTCCGAGAAGGCTTCACTGAATACTTTGGCCATGGCAGCATCATCAATAATGATCTTCCCCTTATGTTGGAGCATGGAGGGGGGTGATCTATCGCCGGTCCCAAGGAGGTTCTTTATTGAAGCCCAAAATGTCTTCCCATCTCCCAGACACTGTGATTGTTGGGTCTTGTGAAACGTAGCTTTGGCCAGTCAGATTGCCCAGATATACAGGTTACTCACCTGTAACAGGAGTTCTAGGAATGGTATATGTTGTTCATCCACACTCATTGGCAGTATCCTTGCCGCTTTAAATCTTGCCGGAAGGTCTTCAAGCTTGCTCCTCCCACCCACCCGGGTGGTATAACTCTCGGCTCCGCCCCATGGCGCCAGATCTGGCCCGCTGGAAGCTCAGGTTGTGCCGAAGCCGGAGGTGGGTGGGTCGTGGATGAACAACATATACCATTCCTAGAACTCCTGTTACAGGTGAGTAACCTGTATTTCTAGGGACATGGATATGTTGTTCATCCACACTCATTGGCAGACTCCTAGCAGTTCTCCGGGAGGAGGGAGGCAAGACGCACACCCCAATACTTACTTGGGAAAGAGAGACTGAGAACCGAGGCCCCAAAACCAGCATCCCGGCGGACTCAAGGTCGATGTGGTAATGGGTAATGAAGGTGTTTGCTGACTTCCAGGTAGCAGCCCTGCAGATTTCCTGGATAGGGCGTCCCTGGAAGCAGCCACCGATGCAGCAGTATGGCGGGTAGAATGAGCTCTTATCCTCTGGGAGGCTCCATGCCCGCCAACTTATAGAGATCTATGCAGGAGGTTACCCACCTGCTTATCGTCCGCTTGGCTGCAGGTCTGCCAGATTTGACTTCAGCGTGAGTGACAAACAGCTGGCGAACCTCTCCCGAATTTCAGCCCATGCGCTCCTTATAATAGCGGCGCCTTCTAGGTCAGAGTATGGAGCCTATATTGGCCTCGAGGTGTGATTGGGGTAGAACACCGGCAGAGTCAACACCTGGTTAAGGTGAAACTCCGACATCACCTTCGGAAGGAATTTCGTGGGGCGCAGGACAACCTTGTCCCTGTGGAAGACCAGGTAAGGAGACTCGATGGAAGCGCCTGGAGCTCTCCCATCCTTCTGGCTGACGTGATAGCCACCAAGAAGCGGTCTTCCACGACAGGTGGAGAGAGCACACCTGTGCATAGGTTCGAATGAAACGCTCCGCAGGCTTTGCCAGTACCAGCAGTAGATCCCACGGAGGTGGGGGTTCCCGCACTGGAGGAAATGTGATCAAGGCCTTGAAAAGCGCCAGACCACCTCTCCGCGCCATCGACCGCTTCCCCGCCCGCGCCCGGTAAGCAGAGATGGCTGCCAGGTGCACCCTTAGGGTCGCCGACCTAAGCCTTATGACCAGAAAGGGACCATAAATAGTCCAAGATGCTTGCCAAGGAACAGGAGGAAGGGTCCAAGCCCTTGCTCCTGACACCAAATGGAAAACCTTTTCCATTTGAAGGCATTGCATTTTCTGGTCGACTCTATGGGACGCCTCAACTACATTGAGGACCTCGTCGGAAAGACCCAAGGCCTGGAACTCTAGCCGCTCAGGAACCAGGCCGTCAGGTGCAGGGATTGAAGGTCTGGATGGAACACCTTCCTGATTGACTGAGAGCAGGTCGAGGCGAGCTGGAAGCTGCCGCTGGAGTCCTGGAGCTGAGACTGAGGAGATCTGGGTACCAGAACTGGCGAGGCCAGTCTGGGGCTATCAGAATCACCTGCGCCTTGTCCCTCCTCGCCTTGAGAAGCACCTTGTGGATCAAGGGAAATGGGGGAAAGGCGTAAAAGAGGCCCGGGGTCCATTGCCTCGAGAAGGCATCCCCCTGCAGCGAGCCCTGCTGAGGGGGCGGCATGGAACAGACTCAGCCAGCGTTCTCCATGGAGGCAAACAGGTCCACCTGAGGTGTGCCCCAAAGGGAGAACAGATGCTGTACTACCTCCGGCAGGAGAGACCACTCGTGGGATGCAGCCCCTATCCGGCTCAGGGCATCGGCCAGGGTGTTGGAGGCTCCTGCCACGTGAATGGCTAGGAGATCCGCCTCCAGGCTGCATACGAGTGACCAAATGGGAGAGCTTCCTTGCATAGAAGCATGGAGCCGTCCCGCCCTGGCGGTTCAGATAGTACATGGTGGTGGTATTGTCCGCTGGACTCGGGCCACTTGACCCGGAGGAACGGAGCAAGGCGGTGAGAGCTAGGCGGACCGCCGGAGCTCCAGCAGGTTGATGTGGCATCGGACTCCCGCGGGACCAGAGGCCATGAGCCCGTGTTCCCCCAGATGGGCACCCCAACCCATCAGAGAGGCATCGGTCGATAGAGACCGTCGGCTCGGGCGGACGAACGGGATGCCCTCCTGCAAATGATCTGGAACGGTCCACCACTGGAGAGCGTTCACATCCCTGTGTCACCGACTACAAGCTGGTCCAAGGGATCGCAGTTGTAGACCACTGGCTGGCCAGTCCCCACTGAAGGGGACGATGTTCCAGCGGGCCCAACGGACCACGCTGTGCAGGCCGCCATGAGACCCAGGAGGCGCAGGAAGTCCGGGCAGGCGCACTGCCCAACCAGAAATGATCGGGCAAAGGAGGAAGAACCTCGGCCCTGTCCGCGGGAGCCGCTCTGGCTCGAAGAGAGTCGAGCTGCGCCCGATGAATAGAATCACCTGCTTCGCTCGAGTTCCGACTTGGCCTCGTTGATAAGGAGGCCCAGTTGAGAGCAGACCTGGAGGGCCAGATCTCTGGACCACTCCGCCTCCTTCCTGGAGGAGCTGCTATCAGCCAGTCGTCAGGTAAGGGTATACCGGACCCTCGGCGCCTGAGAATGCTGTCACCACTGCCATGCATTGGTGAAGACCCTGGGAGCTGGAGACAAGCCGAAGGGCATGGCTTGGAACTCGAAGAGGGATCCTTCACTCGAAGCGAAGGAATCTCTGGTGAGACGGACGGATAGGGACGTGAAAGCGTCCTGCAAGTCAGAGAGCAGAACCACACTGGCGTTCAAGGATGGTATTATCTGAGCCAGAGTGACCATCCTGAAGGTTCGAGACCTTAGGAACTTGTTTAGGTCGTGTGGAGTCGAGAATGGGCGCCAGCCCCGTCCGTTCGGAACCAGGAAGTACCTGGACACAAACCTGGGTCTGAAGGAGGGTCCACCACCTCCTTACCACCTCCTTCTGGAGGAGGAGGCGATGTCGGCTCGACAGGCCGCCAGTGAGCTGGGGATCCGAAGCCCCCGAGGGACGGCTCTGAAGGTGGTGCCTGCTCGAATTCCAGAGGCAGGCCTCTTCCCACCACCTCAAGACCCACCTGTCCCGTGGTAACAGCGGACCAGGCGGAACAGGATGCTGGAGCCGTCCCCACGGGGACCAGGGTAGGGTGACGGGATGGGCGGCACCCCTCAGCCCGTCACTGGGCAGGCTTGGAGGAGGGACCGGCCGAGGGACCTCCTGGGCCCTTTCCTCCCTGCCTCCTGTTAGAGGAAGCGGCGGCTTGGGTTTGGGATGCCAAGGCGACCTGCTGGCCCTGGACGTTGCACTGGGCCGGCCGCCCGGGGCACAGAAGGACCAAAGGGCTTAGGCTGTGGTTTGCAGCCTTTGTCCTTCTGAGCGGAAGAGACCCGAGTCAAGGTGGCATTGGACTTCTCGATCCTCTGCAGGTGACCTTCCACCCCAGGGCCAAGAGGTCAGTCCCAAAAGGGAACATCCGCCAACTGTGCTGGGTATCCGGCAAAGGTGGATATCCTCAGCTAAGCCCGCCGACGCGATAGCCACCGCGTCACACCGATCTGGCACATGAGTCCCTATATCCAAAGCAGTCTGAGCTGCTGTTTGGCCACTGCCCTGCCCTGGTCCCGCACCTGCTAACCGTAGTCTGCAGATCGGCGGGAAGATGAGGGATGACCTCATCCAGGAGCCCAACAGGGCATGAGAAAATGTGCCATGAGACGGCGAACTGGCCTGGCGAGAGCGACGAGAGAGGGCATGGCGTAGACTTTTAGCGGTACTAGTCAATTTCTTGGACTCCTTGTCAGGAGAGTTTTGTCCACATCCCTGGCGCATGCGGGCGCGCTGAAAACGCTGTCGGTAACCAACCCCTCAGCAGAGGGTGTTCCAAACCGGACAAGGAACCGGGGGACCGATACTCCTGGCCATCCTGGCCAAGGCGCAGGGCAGGAAGCAGGCGCTGCCAAAGTTCCAGTGCGGACCCACTATGGCCTCGGCCACGGAAAGGCCTCCGTCGGAGAATCCCTCGGTCCAGAATCTCCGTGAGGGGATACCTGGCCCGTTTGGAAACGGGTTCGAGCTCCATCCCGGTAGACTCGAGATGAGCGAAGCAGTCCTAGGAAGGACGACGGCTATCGTCCATTGACTGACCTCCTGAAGACTCCAAGTCCAATCGCTTGGAGAAAGGGAGAATCATCTTGGACTCGGAAGAGTCCTCGAAGAAGCTGCTCTGGCCTGAGCCACCCTTCACCTGCGAGGTCGGTCGGGAGTGAGGGTAACTGACAGCCGATGGGGTAGACCCTTAGCCGACCGAGAATCCTTGGTCGGGCCCAGTGGTGGCTGTGGGCGGAGGTTCCACGGGAATGGTGGAGCAGCTGGTTTGGCGAACAACCGGCCTGGGTATGAGCTCCTCGGATAAGTCGGGGGGTTGTGTCGGCCTTCGGTGACAACCACTTAATGGCGGGGAAGGCGACAGAGTCGGCTTATTCCCGCCCAGGAGAAGCTGTTGCAACATAAGGTCCTCGTGACTGTCGGACGTAATTTACACAGCCTCCCTCATCCGAGGAGGAGGACGAGGGCAGCGGCGACGCCCGCCACCGCTGTGCCGAGACCGAGACCGCCCATGACGGTGGGATCGGCTGGACCGCGAAGAGGTCCGAGACCGAGACCGAGAGTCCCGAAATTTCCGAGGTCGGTGCGGGGAGGTGTCGGCCGGAACCGGCACTCCCTCCGGCTCGGATGGTCCATCCGAGGGCTCCGGAACGAGGCACAGGAGCCCACGGGATCCTCAACTCCTCCCGGGGAACCCGGGAGAGGGAATCTCGCTGCTAAAGGCGACAGCCTCGTCCAATGGGTCGAGAAAAATCTCGACTTCATCGGTGAGTCTCGGTCAACTGACCTGACGGGGACACCGTGAGGCCAGTGCCGAGCCGAGCGGTCGACCGGCCGACGGCCGACGGCCCGGGAGAGGACCTTTCCCGCTCCCAAGAGCGCCGACGGAGGGATCTTACCCTGTCCCTCTTTTGGACCGAGAATAAGGTCCAGCAGGCAGAGCCCTTCTCCTTTAGTGGAGAGGGACAGACAAAGCTCCTTAAAAAGAAGCCGTGTAGGAAGAACCCAGAAGGCGGGATAAATGCAGCTGACCGAGGAGAATACGGCCCGCGCCTCCTCTTGAGGCGCCATCCTTCGAGCTGATCCATGAACCCGCCGCCCGCGGACACCGTAACCCGGCCTCTTGGACTTCACCGAGGGAACGCTCGGGACGTGCCCAGTTGCAATCGGGCAACCGCGGTCTTCGAGGGCGTAGGCGAGAAAAGATGAGCACAGGTCGCCAAGCCTGCGGGTCGTGCTCAAGGCCTAAGCAGTAGACACACGTGGAGTGTGGATCCGTCCGAGACATCTTCTGCCCGCATGGGCATCTCCGAAATCCGGGAGTCGATTTGTCCATCGCAGCCGCGAGGGATAGAAGACTGAAGTCTTTTTGCAAAATTTTATTTTTAAATCCGCAAACGGAGAAATAGGAACCAGTCACAAACGCAGAGCGTTAAGGAGGGAACCTGAGCTTCCAAGCGGTAAGGAAGATCTGGCGTCATGGGGCGGAGCCGAGAGTTATACCACCCGGGTGGGTGGGAGGAGCAAGCTTGAAGACCTTCCGGCAAGATTTAAAGCGGCAAGGATACTGCCAATGAGTGTGGATGAACAACATATCCATGTCCCTAGAAACATTTGTTTCGGGCTGCTCTGTAATTCTGTATGTCCGGGGTAGCCTGTATTGCCCTAGCACAGTGCCAGAGAAAGGTCATGCTGTCGCAGCATGCTGAGTAGTAGAGGGGTGACCCAATCCATGCTACCACCTTTTATCTTCTTCCTGCGATAGGGGGAGAATTTGCCAGCTGCCACTTTAAAGAGAGCGAGGAAGAGTTGAAAGGCTGTTGACAGATGGGCATTTATCTAGGACACTCCAGTCTTGGTTTGCAAGATGGTTCCTGAACTTGACCAGAGAGCTGGCTCTGATGACTCTATTCAATACTAGTTGAGGGGGGAGCTTAAGCTCTTTAGCCGACCACTCACATTGGGTAGGTGAGTGGTCGCACAGGGTGTCAGGCAGAACCTTAACATTGGTAAGTCTTTCTGGGTGCATGGTCAGTACCTAGTTGGTTAAGGTACTAGTCCCCATAAGATAGTTCTGGTGCTGCTGGTGACCATTTGCATTAGGTATACCCAGATATTAGTTCTCCGTGTCTCACATTCAGTATGTTACACTGTTTTTACACTTTTACTGGAGGTGTAATGCAGCCTTGAGTGCACAGTCAAGCGTAGTCAATCCTGCTTGCTTCACGCCAAGGGTAAGCGGGAACTTTACTGCAGCTTACACCATTTTCACACAACTGCAGTAATTACTCACTGCAGTCACACTTGCTATGTGATTTGTCTCACATAGGAGGGTAGGCAATGTGACTATGAGCCCCATTAGCAACTGTACTTCATAAGGTTGTTTCACTGCAAAGTACAGTAGTATTTAATGTGGCTCAGATTTGGTCTGCAAAATAAGCCCACTCCCATGTGACAAGGGTATAAATCGCACTCAACTCCTGGATTAGTTTCCAGTGTGTATAAAACAAGTAGCAGAGCACATATACTACCCCTAGGGCATCATACAAAGTGCAGCTGAAGGTGGTCCAATTTCGAGGTGCAAAAGTCTCCCCACTGCAACGTCACCAAAATCTGCCACACACAATGAAGAAATTTAGCCGGGGCTCCCCAGCAATGAAGTCACAATACAAAATGATGATCAGCACATGTGAGTAACTGTAAATGGGGTTTCTAACCACTAACACCTGAGATATGAACACCACAGATGCTCATGAATGGCACAGCACCAGTTGCATGGCGCCATGGGAATGTCTGTGGCACTGGTGCTACCGCCACAGTCTTACTCCCCCAACCCAACCGTTTTTTGTTTTTTTTTAACTTGTCTTCCCTGGTGGTCCAGCTGCCCTTCCTCCCTAGCCTTAGTCCATCTATGATTGATTCCTTGGCATCCAATAGATCCCCACCCTAAACCCAGTCTATTTACGATTCCCTGGCATTCATTGGATTCCCCCCTCCATAACTCCAGTTCAGTTAAGATTCACTGATATTGGGCTGGTCACGTGATGCCTTCAGGCTGAAAGCAGCAGGAGGGGAGAGCTCCAGTCATCTACAACTTTAAAAATTCCAAATACCCGAGAAAACCTAGGAATAACGACAGAACAAAACCACCACAACGTAGAGGAAGTCCCATTAAATCACTGGGGAAAAAAGCATAAATTAAATCGCATTATGGAAGAAGAAAAACGGAACAGAAATACAGGTTACTCACCTGTAACAGGAGTTCTAGGAATGGTATATGTTGTTCATCCACACTTATTGGCAGGTCCCTTGCCACTTTAAATCTTGCCGGAAGGTCTTCAAGCTAGCTCCTCCCACCCACCCGGGTGGTAAAACTCTCGGCTCCGCCCATGGCTGATCTAGCCTTTGAAGCCAGGTTGTGCATAAGCCAGGGAGGCGGGTGGGTGGTGTGATGAACAACATATCCATTCCTAGAACTCCTGTTACAAGTGAGTAACCTGTATTTCTAGGGACATGGATATAGTTGTTCATCCACACTTATTGGCAGACTCTAGCAGTTCTCCGGGAGGAGAGGCAAGGCACACACCCCTACTTAGGTAGAAAGACTGGAGAACCGAGGCCCGACCAGCACCCAGCGCGACCAAGGTTGATGTGGAAGGAGCAGTAAAGCCTGCTTCCGGCAGAAGCCCTGCGGATATCCTGGACCGGAGGGTCCTTGGAAGCAGCCACCGATGCAGCGGAAGGACAGGTTAAAAGAGCGCTTTATCCCTCTGGGAGGCTCCATGCCCATCACTAAAGTGGAGTCCCTCGGGAGGAGTGACCACCACTCGTCTTCCACTGGGTTGCAATCTGCCAGATGCAGCTTCAGCGAAGGTGATGAACAGCTGGCGAACCTCTCCCGAACTTTAGCTCTACGCTCTCACGAGATGAGCGCTAAAACGGTTCCCACAGAACCTGAATACGGCCTCCGAGGTGTGAATGGGGATAAACCCCAGCAGAGGCAATACCCCCGAAGGGAAGACTCCGCCACCGCCTCCGGAGGAACTTCAGGTGGGGCGCAGGACAACCTAGTCCCTGTGGAAGACCGGATAGGGAGGTTAAAGGAGCGCCTGGAACTCTCCCAGCCTTCTGGATGGCGGAGTGGCCCCAAGAAGGTGTTCTTCCACAACAGGTGGGGGCAAACGCACCTGTGCAAAGGTTCGGATGGCTTGCTCATGAGCTAAGCCCATACCAGCAAGGATCCTGCAGAAACGGGGATACTCTCCCAAAAGGGGAGGCGTGATCGAGACCTAGAAGTGCCAGACCACCTTCTCCGTACCACCAGCTACCCTCCGGCCCGCGCCCGGAAGACAGTGGTGACCGCAGAAGCACCCAGAGGGTCGTCGACCAAAGCCCTGGTCTAAGGATGGACCGCAAATGATCAGGAATGCTATGCCCCGGGACGGGGAAGGGCACCGCCCTATCCCATCATCGGAAGAAGAAAAACTTCTCCCAAAGGACAAGCATCTTGGCCGACTTCTTAGCAGGACGCCTCGAAGGTCGAGGACCTTGCCGAAAGACCCTAGGCCTGGCCCCTAGCCGCACAGGGGACGGCCAACAGGTGCAGGGATTGAAGGTCCAGATGGATAACCTTCCCCTGAAAAGGAAAGACAGGACCGGTGGACTAGAGACCGTCTCGGGAGCCTGGGGCTAAGACTGAGGAGAGCTGGATACCAGCACTGGCAATCCAGTCTGGGGCTACTAGCATCACCTGCGCCAAATCCCTCCTCGCCTTACCCGTAGGTCAAGGGAAATGGGGGAGAGGCACGGAGGGGCCCGGGGTCCGTGGCCCCGATGGCATCCCCTACAGCAAGCCTTGCTGAGGGGTGGGCAAAAAAGAACAGTCTCAGCCTAGTATTCTCCCCGGAGGGAAAAGGGAGAAGATCCTGTGCTACCCCCCGGCAGGGGAGACATTCATGAGGTGCAGCCTATGCCTGGCTCAGGGCCGCAGCCAGGAGTTGGGCTCCTGCCAAGAAATGGCTAGGAAGCCTGGACTATGCTAACCGCCAATGCGAGGAGAACCTCCTTGCACCGAGACAAGGGATAGACCGAACCTGCGGAGTAGGTAGCACATGGTCTTGGAATAGTCCAACTTGGACTTAGACCACTAGACCCCGTACAAGCGGAGCCGGCTAATCAGACCGTCTGTCTCCAGCGAGCAGGAAGGACATCGGGACTCACAAGAGGATCAGAGGCGACGCACTCTGTATTCCCCAAGATGGGCACCCCACCCATCCGAGAAGCATCGGTCGGAGAAGACCGGCAACTCAGGGCGAACAAGCAGGATAGTCTCCTGCTGAAGTTAGAACGGTCCAAGGGAGCGTTCTCCTAACTCCTGGGCTGTAAGTCACAACTGGTCCACGGGACACAGCATTGTGACCTCTGGCTGGCCCCTCCCACTAAGGGAAGGCCGCCCTGAGGCCCAGGAGGAGCAGGAGGTCCTGGCAGGACGTAATTTCCCGGCCAACCCGACCGGCAAAGGAGGAAGAACCTCGCCCTGTTAGCGGGCTGAGCTCGGACTCAAAGTCGAGCTTAGTCCGAAGAAGCTTCACCGCTAAGATCTGAGTTCTCACTTGGCTCCAGCAGGAGACCAGTCTGCCTTCTGGGTGGGGTGACATCCGGACCCTTCCATGCCGCAGAGACTGCTGAGCAGGAAGTGTTAGGAACTTTAGTAGCAGCTCCCCAAGAAGGGTGGAGCCTCCCCAAAACGGACGGAGCAGGAGTAGGTACATCCTGGAGACCAGGAAACAGCTACACACCAAGTCCTGAGGATGGAATGTCTGCAGAAGAGAGACCATCCAGGCGTGTGGGAGGATGGCAGCAAGCCCCGTCCGTGAGACCAGGAATACCTGGGCCAGAACCCAGGGGCTGAATGGGGGAGGTTCACGGCGCCTGATCATCTCTAACTAGAGAGCCAGGCATGTCGGACGGCGACACAGGGCAGTGAACTCAAAATCCCGTGGGGAATGGCTCAAAGGGATCCGCTCGCAACTTGCGACAGGATCACCTAAATACCTCCAGAGCGAGGTGGGGAGCCGTCCCCCCACGGGAAAACCCGGGCTGGGACGATGGAGCTGGAGCAATGCCCCTTGGCCCATCACTGAGCAGGCTTAGAGGGGGAAGGAGCAGAGGAGCCCCTCGGATTCCTGCCTCTCCACTTCCTTTTGGAGGAAGACGCTGGTTTGGCAACAGGCCGCCCAGCACATGCCTGCTGGCCCTCATGCTGGGCCAGGGGGGCCCCAGGGCTCAGGGGGCAAAGGGGCTTACGCAAAGGCTGACGGCTGCCCTTGACCCTGTGGGCGAGAGTGACCGAGTCCAGAGTGGCATCGGACTTCTCGGGCCCATGGATGTATCCCTCCACTCCAGGGCTGAAAAGGTCAGTCCCCAAGAAGGGGATGTCCGCCAACTCGTGCTGGGTTTCCAAGGAGAAGGAAGTTAACCTCAGCCACGCCCTGCGGCGCATGGCCACTGCGGCCGCCACCAATCTGGCACAGGAGTCGCCTGAGATCCAGAGCCGTCCTGGAGCCGCTGCTCCGCCACCGCCCTACCCTGGTCCCGCACCTGTCGAACCGCGGGTCCGCAGGTCACCTGGGAGATGAGGGAGAACCTCGTCCAGGGAGCCCAAAAGGGTGGGAGAAATGTGCCATCAGTGCAACCGAGCTGGCCTGGCGGAGGCCTAGGGAGGGGCCTTGGCGTAAACCTTCACGCCGACATAGTCCATCCTTCTGGACTCCTTGTCGGGGGGTCTGTTTACATCCCCAGCGTTTCCAAGACATTGGAAAACGTCGTCGGTAATTACCCCTTCAGCCAAGGGGTGCTCCGAGAAACCGGGCAGAGAACCAACCGGGATAGGATACCTCCGAGCTACCCTGGCCGAAGGCGCAGGGCAAGAAGTAGGCCGCCGCCATAGCTCCAAGGCTGGGCCCATGATAGCCTCAGCCACTGGGAAGGCCTCCGTGGAAGAACCCCTTCGATCCAGAATCTCCAGAAGGGGATAAGGAGCCCGATCGGAGACGGGCTTAAGCTGCATTCCAGTAAACTCTGAGATGAGCTGAAGTAGACCCTTCGAAGACGATGGGCTGTCGTCTACTGGATGTTCCTGGGAAGACCCGGAGTCCTCCCTGTCAGGAAACATGGTAGAGCCTGCTCCAGGCTCCGAAGGGTCTGCAAAAAGCTGCTGCAGGCCCGAGGCACTCTTCGTCCGACGGGGGCGGGCAGGAGTGAGGGGACCGAGTGACCTGAAGGACAGGCCACGGTCCAGCCTGAACTCCGCTGAAGGCGGAGGAGCAGCAAAGGTCGGACGAGCAACCGGTCCTGGAGAAGGCTCCTCGACTGATTCGAACGGCTGCTGACCAAGCGGCGGCTGCTTGCTATCCGGAGAATGAATCGGGGTCGATTGAAACCCAGACAACTGCTGTCGCCACATAAGATCCTCGTAACACCGACGCCAATGGCATCGAAACCGCTCCTCATCCGAGGAGGGGGACGAGGAAGAACAGCAAAGCCACTTAACCCGGTGCCCCGACTGAGAACGCCGAGATCGGCGTGAGCGGCTAGACCAAGAAGTAGACCGAGACCCAAATCCTCGGGGTAACCGAGGGCGGGCCTGGGAAGAAACAGGAGCACCTGCTCCTCCCTCGGCTCGGAAGAGCGGACGAGGGCTGTCGACCCAGTGGAGGACAGAGCCTCGACTTCCATGGCGGAACCAGCCTCAGCAGACCCCGAAGGCGAGTCGAGAGACTCGACAACGTCTATAGGAATTTAGCCACTGACCTGGCGGGGTACCCGGTGAGGCCAGAGGCGAGCGAATTCTCGACCGAAGTCGGCGTCAGCCGATGAGGAAGGAGGAAATTCCGCTCCCGGCGAAGACCCCTCTCACGGCCCTTTAGCCATAGGCCGAGACAGGGCCAGGTTCCCTCTCCTTGGAGGAGAGGAATGGCAACTCCCTGAATGAACTGAAAGAAGGAATCCAAGGAGGCGGGATAAGCTCCATGGCAAGAAGGAGGGGAGGAAACCCGTCCCTTCCCGGCAGGATCAGACTGCAGAGTAACAGTCCAGCGGGCACCCGCGATCCGATGGAATCTCGGGCGGAAAAAACTACGGATGTCCAGCCCGAGCAGACGCGCTGTCCTCGGAGAGCTGGCGAAAGGGCAGAGCAAAGTTGCAAGCCGAGGATCGTGATCCAAGTCCAGGCAAAAAGAGCACGTGGAGTGCGAGTCCCTCCTGGAGGAACTAACCGTACGTCTCTCGGGGCTGGAAAAAGCCATCGCTGCCGCAGCGCAGAAGAAAAGATCGAAGATTCAAGGATACTTCAATAAATTTGAAGACCAAACTTTTCAGGAACCAGACAAAAACGCAGAGCGCTAAGGAGGGAACCTGAGCTTCCAAGCGGTAAGGAAGATCTGGCGTCATGGGGCGGAGCCGAGAGTTTTACCACCCAGGTGGGTGGGAGGAGCCAGCTTGAAGACCTTCCGGCAAGATTTAAAGCGGCAAGGGACCTGCCAATAAGTGTGGATGAACAACATATCCATGTCCCTAGAATACAGAGCACTCTAGTGTCGGTGAGAAACCAAGATTCACTGATATCCAGTGGATCCCCTTCCTAACCAAATTCCAGTTAGGATTCCTTAGCATCCAGTGGATCCCCCTATCTAAGCCCAGCTCAGTTATCAATTACAACAAAAGATTCCCTGGCATCCAGGGGATCCCCCTTCCTAACCACAGTCCAGATAAGATCTCCCAGCATCAAGTGGATCCCCTGGCTAACCATTTGCTTGTCTGGTCTATCACTGATCTCAGACTCACACTGTTGCCTTCAAGTCCTGCCACATGCCTGTGACAGCCCCTTAGAATAGTTTCCCATAGCCAGGTGGCACTGAGGGTTGAGGCACTGGATGCCATACCTAGCACCATGCTGGTGACCCGGGTTCAGGAACAAACTCAGGCCACCGGGGGCTGGCAGAGGTGAGAGAGGATAGAGCATCCGGAGGACTGCTCCCTTCTCTCAGAGGAAGGGACAGCGGTCGTCCCACTCGTTGACTGCCCTCTGGTGACTGAGGGGGCAGTACGGGTCGGGATACACGTGCTGATGTCATCACGTCAGTAGGGAGGTGGGACGGGAGAAAAAGGGGAAACTGAGCCTGGCAGAGTCTGTGATGGCTCCTGCGTTCACGGGGGTCGACCCCTGTGTCTGGATTGCGTCTCTGGGAGGGGGAGAAGGCCAGTGTCCTCCTCCCTGGCCCCGCTGTGTGAGGCAATCTGCTGGGGATTAACTGGGATCGGCAATACGGAGCCACAGGAAGAAGCCAGAGAGTGACTCTCTCCGCAAGGAGGAACCGCAGCTACCTGTCAGGGCTCCCAGGAGGAAAAACAGATAACAGGGAAAAAAAAAACCTGCTTCCCACTGGTCTAAGGGGAGGATGGTGATACTGTGGCATGTGGCAGGCTGTGCAAGGGCTGGCAGTTGCTGAGCATGGCTCAGAGGCAGATTTACATGGCAACCTCCGCCCCGTCCCTGTGCTGCACCACTGACTACTGTGGCAGTGCAATAAAGGGTTTGCAACCCCTTTGTGTACAGCACAAAGGGGCACAATCAGGAACCTGTGACACACTGTGGCACAAAACTGCAACTACTGGGGCACCAGAAGTCAATGCTAGATTAGTTATTATAAAGAAGTTGATTCTGTGTGTGAAAATGGTTCACATTTTCCTCTCAACTATGATCTAGGCACTTTGATGTGGCTAAAGAAAACATTCACATTGTTAGCCAAGATGGTTTTGATGATGCAGGAAGCAATTTCTCTTGTAAGGGCTTGTATACAGATCTAGTACTGAATGTTCTGCCAAAACGAAAAAAGAACCCAGAGAGTCAAAACAGCTAACTGAACAGAAAGGTCCTTGAGGCCATTTTGTTTGTTGGAGATCTGTAATACTGAGGAGGCAAGAGTCCTTCACAATATGACATTTCTATAAATAACTATAAAAGTAAAAGGACAACCAAAAATATTTGCTGAAATAAGATTACCTTGTTCTTGAAGGATTTCATGGAACAGAAGGTACAGTACAGTACACAGAATAAAATGGGGACAAAAACACAAAGATAATTAAAGGGTTGCTATGATCCCTTTTAGGCTCCTTGTAAAATTCCCAGGTAAATGGCCCAGTGGTAAGGAGACAGCATGTTTTACTGCCACTGGGATACAGGGGTCTGCGTCTGTGCCCTGGAATCCCACAATGTTGGCGGCTGGGGGACATGTGTGTCACGGTGGTGATAGCTCAACTCCAAGGGAAGGCGGTCGAGGGCCTCCCTGCACTCATGCACACCCATTGCCAGCTGATCACAGAGTGGCACTAGTGTCAGCTGTGCAGGCAGTGGTTCCATCCGCCCCTCCCCAGCAGCAGGAAGGGTGCATGCTGGGCAGCCCCTAACAGTGGAGTGGGGGACACGGAAGTCAGCCAAAACGATAAACAAAACACATTCCCAGATAAACTAAAGGAATTTTCCACCTTTCTGAAGAATGAGTCGAAAACTTTACTGCTTGGCCTGGTGGCGCCGGCAGTAGCGCATTACACTATTATTGAGGGGACCTGGATCTGCACCCCTAAGTCAAACTCACTGACCTGAGACAGTGGAGTCTAGGGAGCCCTGCAGAGGAGTCACTCTCAGATTCAGAGGGGAAAGAGGTGGTGCTCCAATTACACTAGCATCCACTGTTGTGGGCTAGTGATAACGTTGCCGGTCGTGGGTGATAAAATGACATCCTAGCCAATCCCTCCCCTTCCCAGGAAGGCACGTGTCAGGACGCAGTCCTGGGCAGGTTTGAAAATCAGAGTAAAAAGCACGGATACCAGGTGCAAAACACCAGTGTAAGCCTGAAGGACGACTTGGGACCCACCAAGCAGGGGGCATTCCCAGTATGGTGTCCATGCTGCAGGCTGTCTGGATGGAATTTTGGGTGGAGGGGGCAGGGCATCATGTGAGGATGACAGGAAGGTTAAGGCTCTGGCCAAAACAAGTTGGAAGGAGAACGTCACAGAAAAGGTAAAAAGAGAATAAAAAAAGTAGACTGCCTACTGAAAAACATGTACATCAGTCAAATTAACATCACAGACATCAGGAGACCTTCAGAGAGCCAGTAGCAAATTTGGTGCATTGTTGCAAACCAGCCAGGGTGTCCAGTCACATTACCCAGCAAATTCGGAATTTGAGGGTCGCAGCATCTCAAACCTACACTGTCCCGAACCGTCCAGTACAGTAGTTCAGAAACACCACACCACTCTACATAAACAAAGCCGGTGCCTGCCTGCAGCAATGTGCCACCCACTCAAATAACTAGCAACTAGCTTCCGAGGACAAGGTGCACAACATACCTACTTAGAGGTAGAATCCCAGTTTGAAAACCATTCTTTTTCAACAATGCTACCTTGAAACTGTGCAGCCGCTAAAAAAAGAGATTTTTACAGTTTTTGGTTTTAACAAAACGGAGTCCTAATGTGATCTTATTTTCTGAGACAAGTCTGCAGCTGGCATTACGTAGCAGTCAAAGTAAACCCCCATCCCTCCACCTGGGGGGGGGGAACAGTGGGGGATTCACAAATGACTGACCCCAAACTACACAAATGCCCTACCCTGTAGAAGCAAGCCTTGGGCTGAATCCTCTATAAAACCTCCATCTGAAATGCCCCTCAGAAAAAACGTCCAAGGGGTGGGGGTGTGAAATGGCATGAAATCCCCACTCCCTGGGGCAGACAAAATGCCGAAATCCCCCATGTAATCCCTCACATTTATCCCACATTGCCGAAGGTGGGAGGGGTGGGGGAATACCATGACTGCTACCTTACTATCACTGAGGTGAAAATACTACCTGATTAAGGAATGCTGCAGCAAATTATTATCTGGGTCTCTGGCATCACCATCACCACCACCACCACCACCACAAAGTCAAAACTGCACAGATGCATATTTGGATCATCTCCATGCTATCTTAAGGCCCTCCTTGTACCAGTAGCGAGAAAGCTTCACTCCTCGGAGTCCACCTGTTTCACAGTGGCCAGTACAAGCAAGGGCATGGACAAACTTTCATTAGCATTTAGGGATCACCATGCCTGGAATCAGCTCTCCATTCATTTTAAACAAATGTACCTACACCTTCAGAAACCTTGTCAGCTGCTCTCTCAAGGAACTGTGCACCACTGCATGGTCTGGCTCAGAGCATGCGACTACTATCTGCCTATATTATGCCACGATTAAGGGTCATTCCTCCAAAGGACAATTAAATTCTTACCGTCGGCCACCAAATGGCTCAATGCATACTCCTCCATGCTTCCATGCTGTTGACCTCAGTAGCAAATGTGGAAAGCCAGTCAGCGGTCCTGAGGGCTGGGGAGGCACTGCTGCATGGCAGTACTCCTTACGGGGGAGGGAGGGCAGCCGGTTCTGCCAACGTAGCGTGACCACTGCAGTGAGCCAGGGAGTTTGCATTTCCTGCAGGGGTATGCTACTAGTGTGTGATGCCGCGCCGGCCAGACATCAGGGAAGTGGGTAGGGCAAGGGACAAAACTAAGGAAAACACCCACCGACAGGATGACGCCAGTTGGCTTGCAGCAGGTCCTGCATCACCAATTGGGCCCTGAGCTCAGATCTGGATTTGGTCAATGGAGATGGGGAGGATGGCCTTCCCTTCCCTGCCCCACCACAGGGGCAATGTGTGTGGATCGCCAGAGCCAGGTAAGACCTGGGGACAGTAAGTGGTGGGGCTGGGCATGCCAAGGGCCATGGCGCAATGGGCAATACATACCTTAATAAACAAAATCCTTCTTGTCTGCTTATTGTTCATTGCCTTAACAGTGTACCTGTTTTTGTTCCAATCTATTCCTACCCTCGGGTAACTACAACAATGAGATGTCACATCTCATAGGGCAATCACAGCTGACAAATGTTCAGTAAATAAGTAAGGATCTGAATTTGCACTGAACGCAAATTATAAGTGTTTATTTGTTTTATTATTTTCTAAATCTTCTGATGTTCCATACTTTTGCAGACTCCTGCATAATCCAAGAAAGTTCAGTCAACACTGTTGACTGTAACCTTGACACCAACATTTCAATATTGGTCAAAGCACATTAGTACTGATATTTAATTTAAAAATAAATACATAAATAATAAAAAAAAAAAAAACTTTCCTGGTATTATTATTAAGGAATCCAAATTATTTTCATAACTGAACATATAGGATAGTATATGGTTGCCCATACACAACAATGCTATTCTTATACTGAGTGGTTACTATGACATCAAGAACCTCGAGAGCGAAGCTCAAGCAGTCCCTCTGACAGCATAGTAACCATGAGGTTTAAGAATAGTGATGCTGTGTATTTGGGCTACCATACACTATTCTATATAGTGCATGGTCCCAAAAAACATAATCGCTTACTTTTTACTCTGTAGGCAGCCAGTTCCTGTTGTCTGGGACCACACCTCTGGGCTATCCACCCATCAGCCAGCTCACGCACCTGACTCGTCAACCGCCCCATGTCCTATGACTCACGCTGATGGGGCAGTTGCATTATGAAGTAGCTACTAACGCAAAACGAAAAGTCGTTCTACATTAGTAGCTACGTCACTACTAAAGCAGAACGACTTTTTGCAGTGTATGGCTTTCCATACACAACCGCATTCTACCATACACTATATTAATCTACAGTATGTTTACTGTAGGTAGTATTGATTCATTTAACAGAGTTAGAGTATTACTATCCTACATGCTGCAACAATGATCTCAGACCAAAGTAAACCGTTGCTAAATACACATGCAAATATAAACCTAGCAACAACTTCTTAAGACACACAAATGTTACTCTGAACCAGCGGCAAACCAAAGCACAATGCGAAAATCAAATTTTTTTATGGGAGCAGCCTGCGTTCAGGATGGAAACTTTGAAGTTGTCTTGATCATACACCTTACATCCAAGTTTCCTTCACAAGGTAAAGTGCATTCACTCATCTTAACCTAGACCAGTCTTTGCCAGAGCCTGGGAAGAAATAACTACCTCTGGTAACTTTGCAAACTTCTCATCGAACATTAATAAAACTGGCATGTTGCTCCTGAACTTCCATTCACCCACCCTATACGGCTGTTTCCCTCTACGTTGGAGAGAAACAAAGCTGAAATATCTTGGATTGCACATCACAAAGGATCTCCAGAATCTGGAGCTTCTTAATTACGCAATCCTCTCAGTACAATTAGCAGAAGGCCTAACAAGACGAAGCTAACTTCCCTTACCATTTTTCTCTAAACCAGAATTGGTCTGGATGAATATTTTACACTGGTTACTCCATCTTTTTCAGACCCTGCCTATCCGTCTACCAACTTACTACTCTGAACTCATGGAAACAATATAATTTCTCGTTATATCTGCAGAGCATGGCCACCAGGGATATGCTATTCAATACTGTAACTACCCACAGTGCAAGAAGGGGTTAACCTTCCCAATCTACTAAACTATGCAATGGCATGCCATCTTCGAAAGGTTGTTTGTTGGCACAGTCCACAAGTTTCCCCTCCTTGGAAGCAAACTCAATTCACCATCAATGATATGCATGCCATTGCTTGCCCCCCTGCTGTTTACATACAGATCTTCTCCCCATCCCGAAATGACTAAACTATACTCACACCCAATACTCTTAGATTTTGGAGTCAATTACAGAGTCTCACTAACTTGCCCCTAGTGTTCTACTTTTGCCACATAATTTTGCCAGACTCAGACTTTTGCCCCTCGCAAATAGACCATACTTTTGCCAGATGGGGCCATCTTGGTCTAATGCATATCTTCCAATTCCTGGACTCCCATAGAGTGGTGCCATCTGAAACACTGCAGTAGCGGTTTGGCCTTACAGGTAGAGAGCATTATCATTACTTACAGATTCAAACATACTTGTTACATAAAACTGGTGAACGGGCTTGTTTTCCCAACACAGCCGCACTACTGCTGCATATGCTGAAAGGAGCCTTGGTAGGGATGCTCTGGGGACACCTCTTTAGGAACTGCTTCAGGGGACTGCAAAAACTGCTCAGGGATGCTATACAATCTATATTAGATAAGTGGAATAAGAGCGAAGATCTTTCCATTTCATATAAGGAATGGCTGAAATATGCTCTCCCAGACCTTAAGGTTACCTCTTCTGTGAGGTGGAGGGAAGTTGCCTGGAGGTGCCAATACCGTTTCTCCTAGACCCCAGCTGTACTAGCAAGATTCATGCCTGCTCAAGAGGTGGTGCAGACAAACCAGGGAGGATCAAGTACATTATATTTTAGCAATGCCCACTTAGCGAAATTCTGGTAAGACACAACTACTCACTTTGAATAATTAGCACTGTCTAAAGAGCTGATCTGTCCCTCTATGGTGCTCTTGTCAGTACCACCACCAGGTCGATGTCTGAGCTCTTGCTCTTAGAATTTGTGCATCTATTAGGTGCTAACAAAGCTCTCACAAGAAACTGGATGCAGACTCTGTCACTGACAATGGCAACTTGACAAGCTATCAGCTCAGATATTTATAACCTGGAAAGGGTAACTGCCTACATACATGGTAGGTCAGATCAATTTCACATCAAATGGCAGGGATGGGTCATTTATATAATGGCACGAGATGACTCCTCCATCATGTGAAAACATCTGTTAGCTGGCTTTGGTAATGTGGAGGGAGGGCTGGCCTGCTGGGTTCTGGTCTTAGCAGCTGGGTCCTTCTACAGTGTGTCACGTTAACCATGAAAATATTTGTGACTTGTGGGGTCAATGTGGTACCCAAGCTTCGGTACTTATTAATATTTGGAATATCTTTGTACTGAATGACACAGAAGCTGTCCTATGCATGCCCTGTACATATGCTCTGCTCTTTGAT
Source organism: Neoceratodus forsteri (assembly GCA_016271365.2). Classification (NCBI taxonomy): domain Eukaryota; kingdom Metazoa; phylum Chordata; order Ceratodontiformes; family Ceratodontidae; genus Neoceratodus; species Neoceratodus forsteri. Next base: position 938,804,224 of record CM028136.1, on the reverse strand, counting down.
TTTAATAAAACATATTTAAAAAAGTAAGCTGTACTGAATTCTTCCCCAAAGAAAGCAATGCAGTACAAATGAACAACAAAGGAAACAGAGGCCAGTAGGATCAGTGTGCAGATGAGGTGGTATGATTGGTTCAACAGACCTTAATCATGAGCACTGTTTGTTTTTTCTAGTATACCTGCTCACCTCCTAACACCAGTACATTGCGTGTGACTGTGGCTTGGCTCTGTAAATGACACTGGGGGTAGACGGGGGGAGCAGGTGCTCAGATGCTCGGCAGTCATTTCAACCCTCCGAGGTGGCTGAACGCATTACCTCAGCTTTTCCACACTGTATTCCTGGTGTGAGGTGGAAGCCCAAAGGGCTGGTTTCTAATTCTTGTTTCTTTCTTGGTAAAAATCATGATTAAGGTCTGTTGAACCAATCATACCACCTCATCTGCACACTGATCCTTGGTCCCTGCCACAAACAACTATACCTACAGTAAACATTCCCTGGCACCAGTCGCCTTACTGATGCCCAGATTCTGAAGCCACTGGTAAGACAGCACAGGCTGACTGGCAAGACGGGAAAGCCAATTCTGAAAATATAATTACTAAGCCGTCATAAAATATAACATTTTTAAAATGCAAAACATAATGTCATTTCATCATGTATTTATTTTTGTTAGTATTTTGGTCACCAGGTGAGCTCACTGGAAACACAACCGTTTTTAAATGGGCAGTGCACTCTCGATAACAAAAACACAGAAACATATCCATCAGACTCACCAAGCCAGCAGTAAGTGATGGGGCAGACTGTCCCAAGGCCTGGTTTCTCATGCGCACTAAGTTTGATGCTTCTCCTGGTGGCTGCCATGCTGACTGGCCTACTCCTCCGTGAATGCTACTAGACAGAGGAAGCAGCTGCTTTCCTGCAAAAGAGGAGGGGTGGGAGAGAAGAAAAACAAAAAAGATTTAACTGGCTGTAATTGCTCAAACCATGGAAAACATTTAAAAAATTAATAAGCAATCCCCTACTTTTCAAGATGAGCCCTACATAAAGTACAGATGTGGGGAAAGTGTGCTTCTGGATACTCGTGACATGAATTTGCAAGCGATACAGAAACAGCTAGCCTCTGCACCTTCCACTCCTTCTTTATTGAATTCTTACTGCATGTGCGTAGGGAAGTCATGGTTCTACGGTTTACAGTGGTTTTCAAACACACCACCCCTGATGCCCCTAGTACTTGCCTAGACTTCGAGTGCCAAACATCTTTCCAGTGCAAACCTAATCTTGAATTCCTACAGATCCACACTCCAAACAGAGATTGGTGTAATACATGTAGTACTGATGACAGCTGTGTTATCAACTTTCACAGTTATCATGCCATGAAAATTCCATAACGTGGCATCCTTCACGTCCACCAGAAATCCCCCATCCATCATGCTTCCTAAATGTCATCTGAAGACATTCTTTAATAAATGTTCTTTTTTTATATGTTCGTGTTCATTCAGTTTTATTGTGTACAATGACAAAACAAGAAATACTTACAAAACGTAACACTGTATCTATAGTTTGTCCATACATGAAGTGTTGAACAGATTATTAATATGCATCTTTCTGTACCAGAGCTTGGTGGGGTGCCTGTGGGGAGTGGTGGGGGAGAAAAAGTAAGTGAGTGTAACCCCTCTGCCAAATGCATGGAGATTACCCAAGATGCCCTTTAAGGCACCGAGAGCGTGCACACGCCCACCGGGGGTGCATGCACTAGGAATTCGCACCTATCAGGCATGAGGGAGAAAGAAGAAAGTCAGTTTGATTTGACAGGAGTGTTTGAGAGGGGTGTGAGTGAGTAGCATGGCGGTTTTGAGGCGGCGGGCGGTCCAGCATGTGAAGGTCGGTGAGACCTGTGGTAGAGGGGGCTTGTCAGCCCCTCTACTCGAAGTATGGCAGCAGGAGCACAGATCCACCGACTGGTGGAGCCAGAGTTGAGAGGGAAGCTGCAGCAAAAAGAAGTTGTGGGGAGACAGGGCATCTCCTCAGCCGAATCAGAGAAGATGGTCGTTGCCATGGGGGCCCAGACATTCAGGTGGTAGCTGGATCGACTAGAGGGGTATGAGGTGGCAGTTCCTATCCTTTGTGTTTCCTGTGTCCACCAGGTAAAGACTGATCTATTCTCTGGTGTAACTCCTGCTATGTGCTGTTGGAAGGTAGGCCACTTCCCCCAAATTCCTCCAGTCATGGTCCTGGAGCAGGGAAAGCCTAGAAGTAAGGACATGTCCGGGACTAATTTAAGAACTGGGTCCAGCTTATCCCCCATTAAAGAAAAGAGCCACCGAAACTATAAGAAACCGTAACCTGCCCCCACCTGCGGGGAAAGCAGTGAAGGTTCTTATGAAAGTAAATGTGTGAGGTAATTTTCCTCAGCCTCAAATTAGACAAGGGGAAAGTCGTGAAGAAAGAGTGTTAGTATTGTTATTCTGGGACATATGGAAAGGGATAAGTCAAGGACCCCATTCGGGTCAAAGATCCTGTCAGAAACGAGCCCACTGTCTATGAAGTGATGTTCAGGCTGGGGGTTCAATTCCCCCAGTCGCTAAAGTGTTGTGCCATGGCCGAGGGCGGTAGAAATGGTGGTAAATGTCAGCAAAGTGCACAAAACTGTAAATAAGTTGCCTCGATGAAAAAAGTGTCTTGAGCCTTCTACAATAAAATGATTGCTTGTTGCATCAAAACTTGTGTGGATCTCAAATGTTCAATTGTATTGCCGTGTATCCTAACCCAATACTTTTCAGAGCTAACATCACCAAGTGGGTCCGGACTCTCTGACGGCACTGGAAGGATGCTCAGATTGTGTCGGTGGTCTCCAGCTGCCAAGAATTTGACCCCCCCATGACTAAGGTTAGTAACCACCTTGAAATCTGAACTATAGAGAAGCAGTTTGACCAGTCTGGATCGGATCCCCTCCCTCCTTCTCTGAGACAATATGCCATCTCTGTCTCTGCTATATGACAATGCCCTAGAGGCTGCACCCATACTGTAACTATATCTTCTGTACTGATACCAATACCCTAGCTACTTAATGTATAGGTCAACAGCCACCCAGGCTATTATATGTAAATACTTTGCTTAAAATGTGTTGTCTCACTAATGTATTGATCACTGTTCCTACTATACGACAATGCCCCAGAGGCTGCGCTTGCTCTATAATTGTTCCACTGTAATAATATCAATACCCTAGCTACTACATGTATAGACTTTCAGCCACCTTGGCTACTGTATGTAAATACTTGAAATGTGATGTCCCACTAATGTACTATCTCTGGATGTATGACTATGCTGACTCGGAGTCTTTGTAAATGAGTCTATGACTCAAAGGGTTGTAATTCCTATGACTGACTAAATAAATAAATAAATAAACCCCTAGATGCGAGGGGTGTGGTCAGCCCAGGAGTCAGCAAGAAGGTCGAATGCTTGTGAATGTTTGCCTGCCCTAACAGCTAGCCAACTCCGAGGCTGGACTGTACTAATATAGAGCCTGTGTACAGCAAAGAAATGCATGCCAGTGCGGATAGTGAGACAAGGGTTACAAAAAATTGGAGCTGTCATCCGGGATTCAACAAAAAGGCATGGAAAAAGCAATTCAAAGTAAAGCAGTACCTCAGGGATGATTCGGGGAAGGCCCAAGCGCTTGCTGTAGTTTGAAGTTGCAAGTCACATGCAAGGCATCGTGAAAAGACAAAATAGTGGTCAGGCTCATGTGAGAAAATGTGGTGAATACATAATTAATCACCAGAGGGGTAAGCTGATTGGAGGAATGGCTAATGAGTTTCAAGTAGTAGAAAAGGAGGGCGGGTGACTTCCGATCAGAGTGCAGAAGATTCTGGAGAGTTTGGAAGTGCTGTTGGTACAGGAGAGAGTTCGATTGATTGCTACATTGAATAGTGTGGAAAAAAGTTAGTGATTTATTGCCAAAAAAGCAAGAAAAGTAGTTTGTTGCTAGCAGAAGTCGAGTTAGCAGAAGAACCACTGAATTTGCTGGAGTTCAGTACAGTTTTCCAAGTGGAGCAAGTTGGTGGAAAGCCATGGCATTTGCAGGCGGATTTGGAGGCAAAACAGTCACTGTTCCTGAAGGACTCCTTAGCTGTCTCTGGGACATGGTACAAAATAGTGGCCCAGGTGAGGCGTGCCTATTTTGTGACTGCAGGGGGAGTGGAGTAATTAGGCAGCCAATTTCCACTGCATGTGCTTGCGGGAACACTAATAGAGGACCTTCTCATTTGCACAAGCAGGAAGAGAAATTAAGTGATCCCTGTGCCATCATCTGTTGAAAAGTGGCAGTGGCCAGCAACTATATCGCATGTTTCCCCCACACATAGTGTAGTGGCAGACAAGGAGCCACTGGAGACGTGGGAGTAAGTGGAAGCCAGTGTTTCCGAGGAAAGGCCCAAGATGGTGTCTGGGCCTAGCCGTCTGCCCAACTCGACACCATCGCCGAATGCCCAAGAACCTCCCATTGGCAGAGGTAGGGGACGAGGGTTGACTCCCGGCTTGTGGAGTACTGCTGCAGGATATGTGAGGGACAGACCTGGGCAGTCAAGAGTCGCCCAAGGTGGAGGCATGAAGCTCATTAGGCTCGGGGAAGTCTCCAGTTAAAATCATCCACCCCCGGGGGCAGAGTGTAATGCCTAAAAAGCTAGAAGAGGCTAAACCATTAACACATCCAAACCCAACCCCCACGGAGCAGCCTGTTATCAGACCAAAAGAAGATGAGCCTGATGTTAATATTGAAGCTGTGGAGACTGAATCTGTATCCGACAATGAAAGTAAAAGTGATCATAGGGAGGTTCTGTCCATCTATGAGCAGCCTATGGAAGGGATCACAAGAGTGTTCAAAGATGTGGTGATAGAGAGAGACATTCCTAAACCATATGCTAGGCCTATTTTAGGTGTACTGGAAAGTACACCCATGCTCCCAGGAGCTTGTAAACGTTTGCTAGTGGATATGGACTCATGCCACCATTTGGATTTGAATGTGCTACACTACAGAGATGGAGTGTGGTTACCGAAAGGACAGGCTCCCAAACCTACAATTAGGTCCCTGCCAGAGTGAAGTCAGGCTGAATGTTGGTGCAGGAGGTACTTTCAAACTGAATTCCCAGGGATGAACTACCCTTATGTTAGTGAGAGAACTTGGGACTTTTGAATGTCGCAGGTCCGACTGGATTTTCTCAGGGGCACTGGAGAAGGTACATATGAAGAATCCTATTGACACCTGTGATGCAGCCTATGACGGGGAGAAGGTGAAGTCCCTTGCAAGAAGGATGCTGCTTGCCTGGGAAGGAATCACCTTGTCTAAAACCTCTGCCTTAGTAGAGGACAGAGTGGGACATCGTATCAAGTATTATGTGGTCCACCACAACAGTAGAGGTATGGAATGCACCATGCCTGACCCATGTTTTTACTTTGCCCCCAGGGATCTCGTGGCAAAATATAAAACTCAGCCACGCACTGCAACCCCTTAAGCATCCTTGCACCCCCTGGTGCAGAGGACAGTTACACCAGAAACTGACTCTGCTTTGAATGTTCTTGTTGTTTGAAAAAACTATATATTTTACACAATCTGTTGGACAATTCTTTAGCATAGACAGTAGCCTGATCAGCTTATGTTAAAGTAATGGACATTGCCAAAGCAAAAAAAAAAAAAAAAGTCAGAGACTGAAATTTTTTTCCAGTTTTACCTAAAAATTTAACTTTTTTTTATTCTGACGTAAATCATTTATTGATAATTTGCATAGTATGTTTAGTTAGCTAGCACAGGAACGTGATGGGGTACTGCTATTTAAATTCCCTAAAATAAGACTGCTAAGTAGGGACCCCACAGAGTTTAAGGCACTCATACTCCCAGCAGTGCTGCAGGGTGAGTTTGATGAACTTTAATTAATTAGAGACATTTCAAGGGACCAGCAGCACAACTTCCCTTTTCCTGGACTATAATGACTTTTAGAGGTATGAGTATCCCCCGATAGCATTTCCCCTTATGTTAAGTAGGGTAGATTTATAGAAAAGTAGTTTGTTGTGTGTTCTGTTAACAAAGCAGTAGTTAACCATTTCCGTGGGGGGAACACGATGCTTAACAGTGGCCTGGGACTTACTGTTAGCGTAACTGTACTGACAGTGCAAGGACAGCCGCAATGTGTGCATGAATAACAGTTTTAGAAGTACTAGTTAAATTATCACTCACCGGTGATGCCTAGATTAGTTACTGTAGAGTTAGATAGAGATAGGCCTGGGTGGGTACTGATGAAAGGTTCATTCTGGGAAAGTTTTGGAGCTGGAAATTGTTAAGGGAGTCCCTAAGAGGGTGAGATGGGTGGGACGTCGGCCCAGTGTGCCTACAGCCAGTGTGGAACATCAGGTCGAGTGGCCATGCCCCCTTCGTGGGCCCAGGTTAGGTTCTAAAGGTGGCTGTACACCCACCTAGTTAGTTAAGTTGCTCATTGCAACCAGACTGATGAATCCATGGTGTGGTGGTTCCTGGGAGAGTGCGCATCATCCCAGAGAATACAGCAGCCTGGCTATCCAGTGAGGGCTTCCCCAGGAGGGAAAGCGTTTCTGTGGGGGGGAAGGTATAACCCCCCCTGCCAAATGCAGGGAGATTACCAAAGATGCCCTTTAAGGCACCGAGAGAGTACACACGCACTAGGAATTTGTGCTTATCAGCCGCGAAGGAGAGAGAAGAAAGTCAGTTGGAGCTGGAAGGAGTGTTCGACAGGGGTGTGAGTGAGCAGCATGGCGGTTTTGCGGTGGCGGGCAGCCCAGCATATGAAGGTAAGCGAGGCCTGTGGTAGAGGGGGCCATCAGCCCTTCTGCTCGAAGTATGGCAGCAGGAGCATCCATCCACCCACCGCTGGAGCCCAAGCTGAGAGGGAAGCGGCAGCAAAAAGAAGTTGTGGGGACACAGGGCATCTCCTCAGCCAAATCGGAGAAGATGGTGGTTGCCATGGGGGCCCAGACATTCAGGTGGCAGCTGGAACGACTGGAGGGGTATGAGGTGGCAGATCCTATGCTTTGTGTTTCCTGTGTCCACCAGGTAAAGGCTGCTCTATTCTCTGGTCTAACTCCTACTATGTGCTGCTGGAAGGTAGGCTCCTCCCGTCTTAGTCTGGGAGCAGGGAAAGCCTAGAAGTAAGGACATGTCTGGGGCTAATTTAAGAACTGGGTACAGCTTATCCCCCATTAAAGAAAAGAGCTGCAGAGACTGTAAGAAACCATAACCCGCCCCACCGGCGGGGAAAGTAGTAAAGGCTCTCACAAAAAGTAAATGTATGAGGTAATTTTCCTCAACCTCTAGTCAGACAAGGGGAAAGTCGTGAAGAAAGTGTGTCAAGTATTGTTATTCTGGGACATATGGAAAGGGATAAGTCAAGGACCCCATTCGGGTCAAAGATCCTGTCAGAAACGAGCCCACTGTCTATGAAGTGACGTTTAGGCTGGGGGTTCAAGTCCCCCAGTTGCCTAAAGTGTTGTGCCACGGCTGGGGGCTGTAGAAACGGTGGTAAATGTCAGCAAAGTGCACTAAACTGTAAATAAGTTGCCTCGAGGAAAAAAGTGTCTTGAGCCTTTTACAATAAAATGATTGCTTGTTGCATCAAAAGTTGTGTGGATCTCAAATGTTCAAACATTGTATTGCCGGCACTGTGGTGTTTCCTAAGCCACTATTTTTCAGAGCTAACATCACCAAGTGTGTCCGAACTCTCTGAGGGCACTGGAAGGATGCTCAGACCATGTGGGTGGTCTCCAGCTGCCAAGAACTTGAAAACCCCTGCATGACTAAGGTTAGCAACCACCTTGAAATTTGAGCTATAGAGAAGCAGTTTGACCAGTTTGGATCGGATCCCCTTCCTCCTTCTCCGAGACAATATGCCATCAACCCCTAGATGTGAGGGTGGGGGTCAGCCCAGAAGTCAGCATGTAGGTCGAATGCCTGTGAATGTTTATCTGCCTTAAAAGCTAGCCAACACCCAGGCAGGACTGTACTAATATAAAGCCTGTGTACAGCAAACAAATGCATGCCAGTGCGGACAGTGAGACAAGGGTTACATAATGCAGTGGTCTAAGGCTCTGAGCTGCAAATCTGGTGACATCCAGCAGACCAGACCTGGGTTTGAATCCCACAGCTTCCACTTGCATACTGTGTGACCCTGAGCAAGTCACTTAACCTCCTTGAGCTCCCAGGTCGCTCCTGTAAAAAAGCTTTCAGCTTAGTGTGCTATACCTGGTTAAACAACTAAATAAATACATAAATAAAAATAAATAAATAAAAAAAGTAAGTCAGTCAGTCAGTCTAGAGCTGGAGACAATCTTTGTACCCTAAAGAGAAGAGTTGTTCCGTCCCCATGACACTCCTTAATATACAATGTCCATGTTTGCCAGCAAGACTGAAAAGACTTTCGATTTCTCAAAGCATGTGTGATTTTTTTTTTTCTAATTTATACATCCCTATGACTATATTTTGCCAGTGAGTGAAGGAGGGAATGGTGTTCTGCAATGAATGTTTAGTTTAGTGACCCCTTTTTAACTGTGGCAATATACATTGTTATCATATACCGATGTGATTTTGCCGTGAGAGAGTCATGGGGAAGTATAAGAATAACACTGTTTTGGGGATCACATACCCAGGACACCCAGCAGTTTGTCTAATTCATTATTAAAATGTGCCCAATAAGAACCCAAAGCTGGGGTGACTGCAAAATATGTGAATGGGAGCCCCTGGCCTGGTGGAGCAGAGGGCTGAGGCACTGGACACCTTACCTCGTGCCACGCTGGTGATCCAGGTTCGGGAATGACCTCGGGTCATCGGGGAGCTGGCATGTGGGGAAGGGAGTGGGACTGAGCAGCCGAAAGGCAGTTCTCCACTCCAAGCGTGGTTGTCCGCCCCCCATAGTCCCCCGTATTTCCGCTCTTATCGGGTGGAGATCTGTTCGGGAGGGGGTGGTGGTGACTGCCAGGGGTGGGGTGAAAGGGGCCAAGCCAGTAACTGGTGTGTGTGTATGTATGTATGCACCCCCACGCACATGCACGTGTCTGCCGAGGTCCTGGGTCTGGGGAGAAAACTGGAAAATTACTAATCAAAAAAATATATATATATATGAATGGGCTGCCTTAGTTTCCCAACAACCTCTCCAGAAGTGCTAGCCAAATTATGAGAGATATTTACACTGCATTATGGAGATAATAAAATATGTGTGACTGTATGGGAGCTCACCAGTGCCTTAGACCATTCTGCTTCGGTAATATCTATGCCAGGTTCTAATGGCCATTTTAATTAAGAATGATCAAAATCTCATTCTGTTGTTGCAAGAGGTGTGTAGATATGAAAGTGCTGGGGGGGCTGTCAGTATTTGTTATAGAAGTACAAAAAACAGATTCCACTGCCACCTCAGGTCTTCTAGTTAATTTTCTAATATGTCAGACTGTACCTGCAAGTGTCGAAAAATCTGAGCGTTGCCAACTGTAGATTTTACAAAGGTCCTCAAATGGTAATACTGTCCCTTCAGACAAAAACTGAAGGATTTGACAAAGACCCTACCTCCCTGATTGACGGAATCTATTATCCATAAGAGAAGGGCAGAAAGCTGAGACCAATGACACTGGAAGAAAAAACAATAAGGAAACAATTTAGGTTGAGTGATAAGGGCTCTCCAATGTCTAAGACTCCCCTGAGTGTAGGAATTATTGGTGAGTTAAGAGGGGGAGGCTAAAGGATTTGTAAATAGTGAGCCACTATACGTTGGGGAAAGACGATATAAAATCTTTCTAAATTGTGCTGCCTTATAATAAAGCCCTATATCATGGTCGGCTAATCAAACTTTCATGTTTGGTAACTGTAGGAATTTACATTGAATCTGTGAAGTTTTTATGCCCTAAATAAATCAGGCAATCAATTTAACCCAATATTACATATGAACATACAAAGAAGCCAGCAGAAGAAGGCCATCTGGTCTATCTGGTCTGCTCGTATTGCAGGGTCCACAGCTTGAGCTACTGCCCCCCCCCCCAACTCCTCTCATCCTCCTTACCCATGATCCTTACCTTCCCCCGTGCCTATCCCAGCCTTTCTTGAAGTTTCCCACTGTCTTCAATGAGACCACCTCTTCTGGCAGCGTATTCCAAGTGTCCACCACCCTTCTCCGTGAAGAAGTGCTTCCTGACCTCCCCCCAGCTTAAGACTGTGCCCCCTTGTGTTATGGTTGCCACTGAACTTAGAGATCCTCCTTATCCACCTTATTTATCCCTTTCAAGTACCTGAAGGTCCCAATCATGCCCCCCCATATTCCCTGTAGCCCAACCCCATGAGACACCAGCGCGCGGTGATGTGCTGGCACGCTTTCGCTCTCAAAGCCTAACGACGCTCCTCCCCGGTTCCGAGATACAAAGCCGCTGCGCCCCTCAAGAGTCGGGTGCATCACCAGCTCCTGTAGGACGTCGGGCGCTAGACAGCACCCCTGGCATCCCACCCAGAGGGAGGAGAGCATCCGTGGGGAAGCTCCATCCTCCCTCCCCTGCCGACCCAAGTCCGTTCCCGAACCCGGGTCGTCGGCGCAGCACAAGGTGTGGCGTCCAGCACCTCAACCCTCAGCGCCACCGGGCCGGCGAACAACTGTATGTTAACGCTGATCTTGTAACTTGAATGTTCAATGTCTCACTCCTATTGTCCCCCACCCCCCCCAGGTCGCACCGGGAGACAAGCAACTTGTTGCTCAGTGTGCCTTCCTGGTGAAACATTTCAATAAAAATTGATGTAGCCCCTCCTAATGCCCTCTGGAACAACTGTGACAATGCTTTATGCCCTAGACAAGGGGGCTGGGGGGGGGTGTTACACTTAGAAGTCAGCAGTTCCCATTTGTGCACAAGGGACTGAGACCTGCTTAGCCTGTCTGCCAAGAGGTTTTGGATACCTGGGAGAAACACGGCCAATAGCTGAAGTCCGTTAGATATCACCCAATGCCACACTCTCATCACTTTCCTGCACAGGGTATAAGAGCGAGTGCCTCCTTGCTTGTTTAGGTAGTACATGACACTGACATTCTCTGTCCGAATCAGCAAGGGACAATAGCTGAGGTGATCCTGGAAAGCCTGGAGTCCAAACAGAATAGCCTGCATCTCCAGGACATTTATATGGAGAACTGACTCCAGAACAGTCCTGAAGCCTTGATTCCGAAAGGATCAGAGAAGGACACCTCAGCGGGACCCCGAGGCATCCATTGTGAGGATCTGCACAGGAGTTGGGGAAAAGAATGAAACACCCTGTGACTACTATATTAGAGCACAGCGAAGCAAGAGACGTGATGAGGACCATCTGTCAGTTGATCCCATTGTACCCAAAGAGTCCAATGCGGTATGCACATATGGAGACGGGAAAAAGGAATTGTAATGATGGTAGCAGCCATCAGCACCAGGAGATGCAACATTGTCCGAGTTAATGAAATGTGTATCAGCTGGGCCAGGGCAACAAGAACCTCTGCCCTGTTTGCAGGCAGGAAGGCACTGCTCATCACTGTATCCAGCACTGCACCAATATATTGGAGGCACTGACAAAGAATGAGTATGGATTTCAGTTCATTCACTATGACACCAAGTTCCTCAAACAAATGTCTCATTCTATATACAAAATCACTTCCCTGGACGGGGTCTTCAGGAGCCAGTCGTCTCGATATGGGAAGACATGAAGCCCTTTCCTTCGAAGGGCTGCTGCCACCTACTAAGCATTTGGTATATACCCATGGTGCAGAGGATAAACCATAGGGTAAGACTCAAAACTGATAGTGGCTACTCTCCAGCATGAAGCAGAGGCACTTGCTGTGGCATTTGTGAATCCTGATCTTGATTTTTGGTATGACCCAGGAGGGGGCCACCACCATGGTTTTGTGCATGGGCTGCCATGGGCAGCAGGCTTGCAAAATGAACCTCTGCCATTCCCCCTGGTGGGCTGAAAGGGTCAGAGAGTTGAGTTACCTTAAAGTCATCCTGAAGGATTGAAGCTCACACAGCGCATTTTAAACATCACTCCCAAAAAGCCTGAAGCCTCTAAAAGGGACGTTCAATACAGCTTGTTGTACATTAGTGGCAAATCCAGCTACTCTAAGTTAGGAACATCTCCAAAGGCATATGTGAGAGGCAGCAACCCTGGCACAGGTATCAGAAGCATCATGTGCAATGCGTAACAGATGCCTTCCAGTAACCACACTAGCCAAGGAAGCTTTAAGCAAGTCAGCCTTGGAAGGACCATCACGTAGAGACTGAATGGTAGATACAGCAGATTTTCACAGGCTATTCTGATATTCAATGATCTATGTCAGGTGGTTTGCAATTCTTAGGCCCAAGGATACAGAGGCATACGTTCTTTTCGCCATAACATCCCGCCTCCTGGATTCTTTGACAGGAGGAAAAGTACTCACGTGTCCAACGGTTCTAGAAGAGTCAGGAGACAAATGCTCATGCGTCTTGGGGCTCTAGAGTGGTCATGAGCATCCATTATAACCACAGAAAAAGTTTCAGGCTGCAAAGCACAATAAGGCTTAAGAGACAGAGCAAGATACCGTTTATCACCCTTCCTACACACTGCAGGCAAGGTATTAGGCCTACATCAAGCAGCAAAGGTAGCCTCCTCTGAGGCAGGATATACAAGAGGAATTACAATGGAGGACACAGTGGGAACCTCCAAAAACTTCCATTAAATTTTTCTTACTGGAGTCCTACTCCTCAGCTTCAAATCCATTGACATTCTGGATTTCTCTGAATAAAGTCTGAAAATAGGGATCCTCAGGAATAGCTCTGAGGGGTATACACCACAGTGTCCATGCTGCATGAGAGGGTAAAGCTGGAAGGCCCCCCCCCAAAGGGACCATTATTCCTTTCATCATCATCCAAATCCTCCTCCATATTAAGGAGCTCAGGAATGTACTCTACTTTGGCATCTGGAATGAGAATGGAAGCAATAGACAAAGCCAGCGACGAAGGCAGCTGCTGCAATGGAAGAATGATAAGTTTGTGCTCCTGGGTCCTGTAGACAACAGCAGTGCTGACAGAGGAGCCCAAGTGAAGGAACAGCCATTATCGTCAGTAGAAGCAATGGTAAAAGGCACTGAAATAGTTCAGAGAACGACGACAACACAATGTGGTAGTCAATAGCACCCTGTAAAGGCCCAGGAAAAACAATGTCAATGGGGCAGAACCCAGCAATAGGGGCAACATATTGTCCATAGTAGATACAGCAGTGCCAGAGCCAGACCCTGACCTCAGTGTCTCATCGGCGGTCAGGGGCCTGTAGTACTGTCACTGCCAGAGCAGACGACGATAAGGACTTACCCTCCTTCAATGGAAACCTCGGTCTCACCGGCAAGGTATGAGCCTCATCCTTATGCTTGTGATTCTGGCTGGAAGAGGAGAACTTTAACCAGAGTTTATCCTAGTCTTTGTACTTGGCCCTCGATGACCATGATAATGTCGCTGAACATCGGGGAGCATCATTCACAGAGGCCGTAGAATGAAAGGGAGCACCAGGCTTGGAGCCCACAACCTCACCTTGAGCGTCCATGGCCTTAATGTTAATGAAGGTTTTTAGAGCCTTCTTTCAGCATCTCCTTGTGGCTTGGTTGTATCCCTAGCAGGTCTTGCAGGCCCAAACAGCAAACACAAACCATGTGAACATTGTCCTTGTAAATCTTGTAGCTGCAAGTACAAAATTTAAAGTTTCTTTCAATGACGGCACAAAAGGACATCACTGCCCCAGACTTAGGAAATGATAGGATCTTTTAGGAGGTTATCAGGATTTAAATTAAACACTTTAAAAACTAATATATTTAGTTTTAATTTTATCCCATTCTCTGACCTGAAATCTAGATTTCCCATTCGGTAGAATGGGGGGACAATTAAGTACATAGGGGTGCAAACTAACTAAAGATCTATCACACTCTGAGTTATTAAATTATGAACCTCTTACTCAACAAATTAATAGGGATCTTTAAACCTCGCTGCACTATCCCTCTCTTTTTTAATCCAAAGAGGAAGTCATGTGTCAGGACATTCTTCCCAGACTTCTATATTTATTTCAGACTCTCCTGTTGGTCCCAGACAAATCTTATTTTCAATACTGGAACACCACAATTCCTTGCATCTTATGGGGAGGAGGACTTCCTGGAATCTGATATACTGTTTTGCAATTACCTAAAGAAAAGGGAGGGGGTGCTGATGAGCAGCTAACTGAGCGGTCGCATATTCCCTCGTTGCTCCCCTTTCACGGCCAAAAAGTTAATTTTTTTTAGAGTAAATAAATACTTCTACCCGATCTTTTAGATTATGTAGTGGCTGCAGTAACACCATGGATGAATATCTTGCCTCCGGTTCATCGAAGAGCCAGTGGATAGCGTCTAAAAATATGAAGAAAACTGGGGAGAATGCGTGCCTGGTCTCGCTGTCTGCAGCTGAGGTTACTGCACTTGGCAAAGAAGTTACCGGACAGGTCGTGGCGCCTCTTGAGACTCGACTGATCAAGCTAGAGGGGAAACTTGATCTGAAGCTGCAAGAAATTCAGGAGCAGCAGACTGCTCAAGTGGGCAGGATAACGGAAGTTGAAGAATGGGTCTCCCACATGGAGGATGAATTATTGCCGGTACCGGGGCAGGTGGCGGCGCTCCAAAAAGAACTGGCAGATCTCAAGGAAGCATTCGACTACCAAGAGAACTACCATCGCCGACTGAACTTGAGGCTGCGGGGGCTACCAGAGGGACAGGAAGGGGAGAGTGCCCTGGATTTCTGCGCAAGAGTCTTGCCGGAGCTATTGAGCCTTCAGCCCACGAAGGGACGAATTAAGCTAGAGCGGGTGCACCGAGCCATGATGCCAAGGCCGCCAAAAGACCAGCCGCCGAGGCAACTGATTATCCACTTCCATAATTTTCAGGACAGGGAGCAAATCCTGAAGGCCTACTGGGAGATGGGGGCACTGATGTTTGAAGGGCAATGGGTCTTTATTTCACAGGATTACTCGGCCCACTTACTCAAAAAACGGAAAATGTTTAATGGGATCATGCAACAATTAAGGGAGTGCAAGGTTGAGAATTTTCTGGTGTATCCGGCTACCCTGAAGATAAAGCACGAGGGGGCTACTTTCTCATACTGGGACGTGGACAAGGCGGAGGAGTTTGTTCGCTCACTTAAACAGAAGCTGCGCTGAGAAGACAAAAGGAGCGGAGGTTGATTGAGCGCTGACGCACAGAGGATTGCTTCAGTTATCGAGCTTTTTGAGTTCTCCATGTGCTTTAAATGTTGGACTCCCAGTGGTTAAAGTTATGCCCTAGGGAGTAACTGTTGAATTGTTATTTTCTCTCCTTTATTTCCCCACGTTTGGGGAAGAGAGGGTTGCATTTCAATTTCTACCCCCCCCCCCTTGGCAGACTAAAAAGAGGCAGTGGACAAGGGGGCAAAAGGGCTTCTGTGGACTGTGGCTGAGACGACCTGCACCAGTGATTGTAATATCGATGTGGAAGCTTCAAGGGCCCCTGGAGGCGAGAAGGAGATGGTCTGAGATATGGAGTGAAGGAGACAGCATATCCTGCTCATGGGTGAAGGTATGAGGGTTGGTGGGCATGGAGGCCTAGCACGTGGATCTTAAGGCGCAGCCTACTCTCCCCAACAGCCTGAGGTAGCAACCCTGGACTGATGAATTTTTAGAAATGAAGAGTGCCAAGAAGCGGGAGGGAGGTCGGGGCAGGTGGGGTTATGTGAATGTTGTGGGGTGTGCTGAGAGGATTTAATGGAAGGCAGCTCTGGTGGGGTCAGATGCTGGGAGCGGCTGGAAGAGGGGACCTTGAATCATAAGGACATTGGTGAAGGCCTTTTTTTTCTTTTTTCAAACGGGTTGGAGGTTTGAAAGATTTCGGCTGTGGGCGAGGGCGGGGGAGCGTACTCGTCAGTACAGGGGATGTGGCAGACACTCCAGCCTGCGAGGAAATTAGTGTCACAGGGAGGATGGCAGGGTAGGAGGGTGGAGAGAGGGAGACGGAGTCGGAATTATAATGACTACGATGTAGTAGAATAAAGGGGGAATGGGAGGGGAGAAGCATGGAGGGGGGGACAAAGGTATAGCATGGCGTATGCAAAGTAGCAGGAAGATGCATCATTTGGAATGCAGTGGACCGAGAGGAGCGGGGGGATGCAGGAAGGCTGGAGGAGAGAGGAGGAGGAGAGCACAGAAATGCTGGAAATGTTGTCTTCCAAGGGGAAGGGGACATTGAGGGGAAATGTAAAAAGTTTAAAGTAATTACTGTTGTTGATGCTGTGTGTGTTGTTCAGAGTGCGATCACAGGAAAGTCCTTTAAAGTGCATGCTAAGAAAGGGGATGAAGTGACCAACCTTAATAATGTTGGTATAAAAGGGGAAAAAACAAAATATACATAGATGGCTGCCATGAAAACGGTTAATGTTGTAACCTGGAATGTCAGGGGTATTATAAACCCAGTCAAAAGGACTGCTTTAATAACTGCTTTAAAAAGAGCTGATGCTCATGTGGCCCTTCTACAGGAGATGCACCAGACAGTTGAGGAGCATGCCAAATTGGCTCGTAGATGGGTGGGGAGGTGCTACGCAGCCCCGGCCACGGCGCATAAAACAGGGGTTGCCATTTTGCTGCATAGGGCTCTCCCCCGTGAAGTAGTTAGAGTGCTGTGGGATCCTAATGGGGGAAGATATATTTTTGTGACTGGCATATTGGAAGGGGAGTGGGTCACTTTTGGCTCAGTTTATGCATCTGCAGTTCATGATCCGCAATTTTACGCCTCACTGTTGGATTTACTGGTTAAAGAACAGTTCCCCAGTCTAATTTTGGGTGGAGATTTAAATTGGTCAATGGATCCGAAATCGGATCATTCTGAGGGCAGGGGGAGAGAAAGCGGTGGTATGTAACAACAGCAGATGGGTATGTCAGAGTTGGATTTGGTGGACGCCTGGCGTACGGCTAACCAGGGGGTAAGAGAGTATACTTTCTACTTAAACCCGCATAGAACATGGTCTCGCCTAGATTACCTGTAACTGACGAAAGAATGGTATACTCGAATGCATGATGTTCGACATAGCCCCATACATGTATCGGACCATGCTATGGTTGTGGTGAAACTGTTGAGTAAGGGAAAGCGGGAATCCCCACCCCAAGGAAATTTCCAACTTATATGGCTAGAAATCCAGAGTTTAAACAATACCTTGAAGAACAATGGGAATTTTATATGAGTATGAACGACTCAGAAGAGATCTCTGGAACTGGGTTGTGGGAGGTGAGTAAGGCCTTTATGAGAGGGGTAATTAGTGAGTATATGGCCCGACTCAAGAGGCAAAAACAAGAGAAAAGGAGGGACCTGGAGGGAAGATTAAAGGAGCTGGAAAAGAGGGTTGGGGGGAGAGAAATGGGAAGAAGTCAGATCTTTGGCTATGGTCAGAGAGGCCTTGAATACCCACCTGAGAATGGAAGCTGGGAGGTCTTGTTTTTTTTAATAAGTGGCAATTTTTTGAATGAGGAAACAAACCAGGACCAATGCTTGTGAGTCTCATGAAGGGTGGTAAAAAGGTGGGCCGGATCACGGGAATAAAGGATAGAAATGGGATGCTACTTAGGGACACGAAGGGGAATAAAGATGGCTTTCCGGGCCTTCTATCAGCAATTGTATCAAGCAGAGGCTACAGGTATCAGGGAGCAAATGGTGGAATTCCTCGGTAAAGTTAAGTTGCTGCAAGTTACACAAGCGCAGTGGGCCAAACTGGGTCAACCAATCACTAAAGATGAGGTTTTGAGGGCTACTCGGGCACTGCAGAAGGGGAAGGTGAGTGGGCCTGATGGGTACCCTGTGGAGTACTACCAGCTGTTGGGAGACCATGTGGTGGGGTTGCTTAGTGAAGTATGTAAGCAAAAAGATGATACAGGAGCCATTGTTTTACCAGATACATGCTATGGGGCCACTATCTGTCTCAAACCTAAGGTGGGCAAGGACACGAAGGATTGTGCCTCATATAAGCCAATCTCGTTGTTAAACACGGACTTTAATATACTGGCCAAAATTTTGGCCACTAGGCTGGAAGACGTGCTTCCGGAGGTGGTCCACCCAGACCAAACGGGGTTCGTGAAAGGCCACCAGTCATATCATAACAAGAGGCACTTACTTAATATTGTATGGCAGGCGAACCGGGGTAAAGAGGAAATAGGGGTTATCTCTATGGACGCTGAAAAAGTGTTTGATAGAGTGGAGTGGGAATATCTGTTCGAGGTGACTGAACTTTTTGGTCTGGATGGACCCTTCCTGGGATGGGTGCAGGCGATGTATGCAAGACCATGGGCGCAGGTGATGGTGAATGACTCCCTATCAGAGAGATTTAATCTGAGGAGGGCACAAGGCAGGGGTGTCCGCTCTCCCCCCTTTTGTTTGCATTAGCGATGGAACCCCTGGCGAGCGCAATAAGGGACTGTGATGAGATCGCGGGGGTAGGGGGGTGAGAGGGGCAAAGCACAAATTGGCTTTATATGCTGATGACATGCTGTTGTTTCTGAGGGATCCGGGATGATCGGTACCTCCCATGCTACAATTAATGGAGACATTTAGGATCTTCTCTGGGTACAAGGTGAACCTTGGTAAATCGGAGATAATGTGGTGACGGCTCCAGGAGCGCGGTGAGGCAATAAGGTCTAAAGATGGCAGGCACTTGCTTGGTGTATTTGGGGGTACAGGTGGGGAGGTCACTGGAGTCCCTGCATCACCTGAATTATACCAGGCTGGTGAAAACCATAGAAGCAGACTTGAGGAGATGGATGCAGCTGCCGGTGTCGTTGCTGGGCAGAATCAATCTCATTAAGATGAATATTCTGCCCAGGATCCTTTACCTCTTGCAGATGCTACACATAGGACTCAGGAGAGAGGAAATCAAAATGCTGGAAAAAGCTTTTTCTACCTCTATATGGAGAGGTAAACACTCGAGGATCAGTCTTGAAAGACTGAAGGCAGCAAGGGAAAGTGGGGGAATGAACTTTCCTGATATGTGAAACTACTTTCTGGCTATACAGCAAAGGAACATAGCAGATTGGGTGCATAGACCTAGTGTCACCAACTGGGTGGATTTGGAACAGGACACTGCCCAGGTTAATCTTACAGCTTATTTGCATAGTAGGGGATTTGGGGCATATACTGTAAGATGGGAGGGGAAGTCAACCCTATGGTGGTACAGGTCCTGATGGCTTGGCAGCAACTTAGGAGGCAGGGCTGGACGCAGAATGGGGAAATGCTACTTTGCCGGTTGCAGGCAACCCCTTTTTTTTTTTGCCAGGATACGAGGATAAAGGTTTTCTAGATTGGGAATTGAAGGGTATTCGTAGTATGAGTCGCCTCCAGGAAGGTGGACAGATATGTTCCTACCAAACCCTGCAGAATGTGGTGGGTGAGGGTAACCGAAATATGTTTACATATATGCAGGTACGGGCATACATGAGTAATCTAGAGAGGGAGAAGAAGGGGCATATAAACTGGATTTTGTAGAAACTACGATTTGTCAGGCCCAGGGTCGGGAGAAAGGCTTTATAGGCCTGGCGGTTAAAAGAGGGAAGCACATACTCCCTGATCGAACTAGCAGGACAAGGATACTATGGGCACAGGACTTGGGGAGGGACATAACTGAGGAGAACTGGAAATTGTTGCTCCCCCTGCATTCAGGGATTATGGCCTGTAACACGTACTAAGAGGCGTATTTTAAATTTCTACACAGGTTATACTATCCGCCTGTGACTGTGCACAAAGCACATCCTGGGATATCACCAATATGTGGTAGGTGTGGGGTGGACAGGGGAACTTATATGCATTGCTTTTGGGCATTTCCCGTAATGCAGAGGTACTGGAAAGCGGTGGTTGCCGAGGTAAGCAGAGTTGCTGGTAGGGAGATACCAGTAGACCCCTTGGGATGCCTGTTTGGTGTTTAAGTGGGAGATGGGGATGAGTGGTTATTGCTCCCTAGGTGGATTAGAGTGCTATTTCTGCTGGCATGCCATGGCATACAAGATACTTGGGTCTCCCAGGCCACCCCCATGGTACAGACCTGGAGGAAGTCGGTCTTGCAGAATTTGGGACTGGAAAAGTTGATTTATGAGGTGTGGGAAAGGGAGGATAATTTCAATAGAAGTTGGGCTCCATTCTTGGCCTCTCTCAATATTGAGGAAGGGTGGATCCTAAGGGAGGGTCTTCTTAGCTAAGTAGGACATGAATCTAATACTGGGGACTACCATTGGGTAAAGCACTAGCACTTTACCTAATGGAAAAATTCAGAGGTCTATGGAAGGAAGGATGAATTTGAAGTTGGGTATGTGATCGCACTTTTGTGTTCTTTTTATGTTCTTTTTGTGTTTTTGGGGGTTTTATTATGTTACATGTTATGAGCCTCGCTTGTATTCATGGCCGCAGTTCATAAATACAACATGTGTGTATTAATGGATATATATGTGGAGTGAATGTTGCTTAATTGTTCATTCAAAACATAATAAAATATTATACAAAAAAGAGGCCTCAATCTGCCCAACATATATATATATATATATATATACATATATATATCATACATATATATATATATATATACATATATATATATATATATATATACACACACACATATATATATATATATATATATATATATATATATATACACATAATATATATATATATGCACACATCATACACACACCCTATGGCGGTTTGACTACATGTAATATGTTGCTGGTTAACCCCATCTTATTTTATTTGGCACACTGGAAGACAATAGAATTTGCAGTACGTTAAATGATCTATTTAATGTAGATAAATATTTATTCTCCAATCCGCTAACAGCAACTCCTTTATCTAACTTTACAAGCTATATGGCCATTCCCTTCAAAATCTGGAGACAATGCTGCATTAAATACTGTATATCCCACATAGCACAATGGTTTGGTTGCAGTCCATGGACTATGATAAAGCCTTGTCACCCAATTCCTTCAATGCCTTACTTTGTGAATGGGGGTCTAGGGGCTTTAAATATATAGATATCAGTTGAATACAGCACAAGGGTTCAGAACACTCCAGGACTTATAGCATGAATTTCACCTCCCCAGGACAGCATACTTCAGGTACGTGCAAATTAGATCATATCTTATGCAGTTAGGTCTCACATTTAAACAACTTCCCAACAAGGACCCTTCTATATATGTTATCACTAAGGATCATCAACAAGGCAGGTATTGGCCCCACCTAATAGGAAGTCTTTATAAGAGCTTACCAGACCCTGTACCAGATTCCAAGGCAGATGTTCTTTGCAGATGACTTCGGAAATAACAGATCATCCAATGGAAAACATGGAATAAATATTCTGTTCCTAACTACAGACTCACGTCTTCGGTACAATGGTGGGACTTTTCTTGGAAATGCCAAATGCACTTTTTTTTTTTTTTAACACCCCAGCTGTGCAAGCCACATACATTGCTCCCCAAATAGGGATATGTTGGGAGTGGTTGTGGTGAGGAGAAAGCCCATCACACTCGTATTTTTTGAACTTGCCCTGTGCTTGCCAGATATTGGCAAGACATCCATGATTTTCTAAATAGGGTATTTGCACATCAAGATAAGTGGAAGAGATAAGGGGAGTAAAGAAGTGTTTTACTACCGTTTTTGCATACTTTACT
Organism: Neoceratodus forsteri; assembly: GCA_016271365.2. Taxonomy (NCBI): domain Eukaryota; kingdom Metazoa; phylum Chordata; order Ceratodontiformes; family Ceratodontidae; genus Neoceratodus; species Neoceratodus forsteri. The sequence continues at coordinate 938,782,503 of CM028136.1, read as the reverse complement.
CTCACTTTCAGATTTTAGGAATTTGTTTCCCGCCCTGCATATATTTACACTATGTCAGTAAACATACACAAAACTGGCAGCACCTTGTGATGCTAGCATCCACTGTACCACACAACAGCCGAGTAGCAACAGTAGGTGTATTATCAACATCACATGTGTATTGTGGAGATGGTTTCCAAAGTTGATCACTGGCTGACCAAAAGTGCTGTTGCAGTATGTTAAAAAGAGAGGTTATAGCACTAAGTAGCAATGGGAAAGTATCTCAGGCTCCAGTATGAAGCAAAGAATGGCAGTGGCTGCAGATGCTCAGTGGGCTAGAGAGACTTGGTTCAGAGGTAGTGGTTGGGGTTCAAGACAATTCTGCAAATAGCATTACTATCATTCAGATGAAAATACTACCAGGCTGAGGAAGCTGGTAGTAAATACTTGCCTTCCCGTCCTAAAATTTATCTGAACCACTGATCAATACCTACATACCTTGTCATTGGTCCTCAGTCGTATTAAAAAAAAAAAAAAGAGCAACTTGATTCTCTGAGAGAGTCATTTCAGTATGGAACAAGTTGCCCCTTGAAATAGTGGATTGCAGAATAATTAATGAATTTAAAACAAGCTTGACAATATTGTAGTGTGAATAAAATCATTGGGTATGTTTTTTAAAAGCATATCGAGCATACAAGGACAGACTGTCCATTAAGCTCGTAATATACCTATGAACCTATGATGTCTATTCCCTTGGGTGGAATAAGGGGCAAGACATTGAAATTGTTGCTTATATTAATATTGGCAGCAAGGAAAGTCATAACCAGACCCCCAACGAAGACACAGTGGGTTTCTACAATTAATGCGCTACACACACACATATACATACATACATTATGGAAGCCATGACAGCCTCTGTTCAGGGGCATCAGACAGGGTGTGGGAAACGTTGGCATAGATGGGTGATGTATCAGCTAGACATGGACCTGGAATTTATCCTCTAGAGGAAACACTGTGACTTCCTAGATTATTATTCCTAGCTGGAATACAGTAGTTATTACATGTAATATGTATCTCTATGTCTCATCAATCCAACCCAGGAATACTTAAAGTGTGTGGGGGGGGAGACAACACAGGTCTTTTCTGTCTTTTATAGATCTGTCTCCCATTAATAGTGTAGTCCATATTTGAATCTGTATGCATGAAGAACAACTGTGTTTATGTCACCGGATCAATCTGCATGTATCTGTGGTTTGGTAGGACAGAAGGCAACCGACACCACACCTCTTGCCGAGTGTTTCTTAAAGCAAACATGCACAAGTGTTTTCCTGATGCCCGTTTTCATTACTAGCAGCTGGGTTGCCAACTTCCCGCGGTCGGATGTGTGTTCACGGCTGGACGTGAATTCTGCAGATTTTTTCCACTGAACCACAGTAAACCAAGGACCATAGACAAGGGGAAGGAAAAAAGGGAGCTTTGTAAAAATCTAGAAATTGGAGTGACAAAGGAGGAGGTAGTGTTGGTGGATTATCTGAACCTGCTAGATATTGACTGGGACGTTCCAGCTACCAGGAGCTCCAGAAGTCCGGCTCTGCTGGGTGCATTCCATGACTATATGCTGGTACAGCTGGTTAAGAAACACACCAGGCAGGCTGCCATTCTCGTTATAGTGTTCACCAACTAAGAGATGGTAGGAGATGTGTGAGGAGGGGAACCACTAGGGCCCAGCGACCATAACTCTATTTGGTATGTGTTGGCCCTTGGGACTGGAAAGCCCCAATCGAGGGCTGAGATCCTTGATTTGAGAAGGGCAGACTTCAACAGAATGAAGAAGTTGGTCAGGGACAAGTCTGTCAGGGAAGACAGTCTCAGAAATTTGAAGGAGAGACGGGGCAATTAAGGGGACATCCAAGTTATGCATGAGAATGGTAAACGAAAGAAACCGGCACAACAGAACACTATGGTTCTCTGAAGGGGTCAGGGAAGCAGTGAGGAGTCTTTCACCAGGTACAAGAAAATCCAGGGAAAGGAAGAATGGGGAAAATACCAACTGAGAACTAAGGAAGCAAAGTGAGTACTTAGGGAGGCAAAAGCAGACACTGAGCTGCTTACTGTGGAAGAGGTCAAGGGCAGGGAAAAGCAGTTCTGCGGGTATATTAGTGAAAAAAAGAAAGAAAAGAGGGGAAATTGTTAGGCTATCTGACGGAGGTAGGGTAACAGAGGAGGACATGCAAAAGGCTGCAGCCCTTAATAATTGTTTTTGCTCCGTCTCCACAAGGGAAGACAGCAAGCTTCTGCCAAAGAGTGGCATTAAGGAGGCCCATAAAGGGAGTCCCAGTGATGAGGCAGCCAGTATTTACCAGTAAAAGGGTCCAGAAAGGGCCAGCAGCTCTAAAAGATAAGGCCCCAATGCCAGATGGGATGCATCTGAGGGTGCTCAATGAACTGGCAGTGGAACTGGTTGAACCCCTGGTATGGCTGTTTAATAGCTCATTACAGATGGGGGTAGTTCCAAAAGACTCGAGGGTATAAAACATAGTTCCACTCCAGAAGGGGGGGGGGACAAAGAGTAAGTGGGGAACTACAAACCTGTCAGTTTTTCCTCTGTTGTGGGTAAACTGATGGAGTCAAGGATCAAAGAGGACCTCATGGACTACCTGGACACCAACAGATTCCAGGACAGTAAACAGCACTGAATTGTGGCAGGGAGGTCTTGTCAGACCAATCTAATAGTCTTCTTTAACAGGGTGATGAGGGTATAGGATAGGGGCCCTATGTAGATTTACTCTTCTTAGATTTCAGCAAGGCTTATGACTTGGTGCCTCATGGAAGACTGCTGAAGAAACTGGAGGATCCAGGTGTAGGCATGGGACATAGTAAGATGGGTAGAAAACTGGTGAAAGGAGAGGCAGCTGAGGGTTGTGACTAATGGTAACAAATCAGAAGAGAGGGAGGCCATGAGTGGTGTGCCACAGAGTTCCATCCTGGGTCCTGTCCTCTTTAATATGTTCGTCAGCGATACTGGAGAAGTAATCTGGGGCAAGCTGTCTCTCTTTACAGATGACACTAAGCTCTGTAGAAGGGCAGATAGCGACAAGGGAACTAGAGAGGTGCAGAGTGACCTGTAAACACTAGACAGGTGATCTAAAGTTTGGCAGTTGAAATTCAACAGCAAGCATATGAGGTGGTGAATCAACCAGTGAACACAAACACTTTTATACAGAAAATCTAGGTAATTTTAAGTCCAGGTAATTTACTGACATGAAACTTCAAGCTTGGCGGTAAGCTAGGAGGCAGTACAGTGCAGTAGGTTAAGGCTCCGAGTTGCCGATCTGGAGACCTGGGTTTGAATTCCACAGCCGCCTAGGTGCATACTGTGTGATCCTGAGCAAGTCACTTAACTTCCTTGTGCTCCCAGGTCACATCTGGAAATAAGCTTCGACTTAGTGTGCTACTCCTGTTAAAACAATGTTCCAATTCCCTTGGCCATCATTTAAAGCCCCAAAACGTTTTCACTGGCCACTGCCAGCTATATCAAGGGGAGCTGTGTCTCTGTTGTATCAAAAATGACCACCCCTCCCGCTGTATCAGTCTGTTTGATTGCTATATTAGGGTCTTATTCCAGACTCATTAGCGCAGCCCTGTCTACCTTAGAGAGATTATGATTATGCCTCCTAGTGGTAAAACGCTGAAGCCACACATTTTACTTTTTTATCAACACTTTTAACAGAGGTGTCAATGTGACTTGGGCCCCTGTGGTACAAACCTAAACATAATGTGCAATTTTGCTTTCAAATAACTGTTTTTCCAGATCAGCAGGTTCTGTAAAGTCCAAAAAATGATATCACAAGCTAAGCTTTCGATAAAATCACTGCAAGTACAAGTTTATGCGGAAGCTGTTGGGAGTGGCAGTAGGAGCAAAAGTGAGCCCTTTGCTGAGGATTTTCTACTCTGGTTCACTCAGTGGCCTTCACAAGAGGCTGAACATGATGCTGTCTTTGACCTGGTGCTTACTTCTCCTGCTACCCCTTCTCCTTCACTTCCTATTCCTTCTCTTTCTTTTTCTGTTTTCTTGGTAAGCTTTTGTTGTGTCCCTGTCTGTTCTCTGGGTGCTTTCTGCTGCCCCTGTTGGTCTGTGCAACTTGTCGAGTCCCTGGAATCTATATCTATCTCTTGCTGCTGAGGGATCAGTGTCTCACACCAATCATTCTAAAAGATTGCAAAAGACTATAAACCATTTAGGCACTGGTAAAACAGCCACTGATGATGTTCAATAATTAAAAGAGTTTCTGTTATGTATATAAACATATAAAACAGTTTACTTCATGCTTTATGGTGCTAACACATAGAGCTGAAATGGATTTAGTGATTAATGTTTCAATATGTTTTTTTGAACTGCAGGACCACTCCCCTTGATAAATCTGGCAGAGGCCAGCGAAAATGTTTGGGGCTTTTGAATGGCAGCGAATCATGAACATAAATTACCTGGATTTGCTCAATAAGGGTGTTTGTGTTCACAGGTTGATTGAACACCTCATATGCTTGCTGTTAATTGGTCCGCTGGGACTCAGTCTCGGTGGACCATGTTGAGTTTCTCACTGGGTGTGACCACAGAGGATACTCCCCTCCCCCCAGTTGAAATTCAATGTCAAAAAATGCAAGGTGATGTACCTAGGGAACAAGAACCCCAGGAAAGAGTACTGGATGGGAGAGAGAAAGCTGAGTGCTACAGCTGAGGAAAGGGACCTAGGAGTCATCATTTATGACTACTTTAAACAATCAAGCCAGTTTAACAAGACCTATAGTAAAGCAAATAAAATGCTGGCATGTCTCAGAAAGGGCACTAACACTAGAAGAAACGAAAGTATTTCTACCTCTTTATAGTATTATTGGTGAGGCGGCACCTGGAGTACAGCGCCTAGTTCTGGAGTCCTCACCTCAGGAAAGATAAAGACAGGCTGGAGCCGGTGCATCGAAGGGTGACCAGGATGATTCGGGGACAGCAGGGCAGAACGTACGAGGATCAGCTCAAGGCACTGAACACGTACTCGCTGGAGACCAGATGAGAGAGGGGTGATACGATAAGAGACCTTCAAGTGCTGAAATGAATAAACAAGGTGAACTCTGAATTGCTATTTAGTATGAGTAACAGTTCAAGGACACGGGGGCAGGAGTGATAACTGATGGGAGAGCGGTTCAATGGGGATAGGAGAATGTTTTATTTTACAGAAAGGGTGGCGGAACAGTCTGCTTACCAAGGTGGTGGGCATCAAAACCATAAATTGTTTCAAGCACGCCTGGGACAGAGCGAAGGGTCTAGTGGTTATACAGGGTGGTAACAATACGGTGGGGAACAAGGGAAGGATAGTAAGGGCTAGTACCCTGTATGGACAATAGGTCCTGGAGTTTTGGTAGGGAACTACTGGCAGACTGGATGGACCATTCGTCTTTTTCTGTCTTCAGTGTCTACGATTCAATGTAAAGCACACTCCAGCTAATTTCACAAAGTGTTATTTAAACGGTGATGAGGAATATGCATCCTTTTTTGGACAAACTGGCTTGCTCCAGAATTTGACTGAACTAGCATATTAGTCCTCAAGCTTTGTCATACTGATTCTCGCCTAAGCTATGAAATATCTTAGTAGAGATAGTGAAAACGGGGGTGGCTTTTTTTTTTGCCACCCTAAGGCCAATCCTATTTTGGCATTCATTGGTTTTGGACTTTGAGTTTTATGGACGTCTTAAGTGATTTTAAGTTGAGTAAGTGAAACATTAAAAAAAATAAATAAATAACAGGTCAAACATTGCTTTATTATTAGCAAACAGCAAGAGCAAGCATGCCGTTCTGAAAAGCACAAAGGTTGAAACTATTTCAGCCACTAGCAGGCAGGGCTAGTATCTGGAAAAATCCACCAGCCCCACTGGCTTTTCACTAGCCCAGCACAAAAATGACCAAATATACAGTTAGTTTCAACTCCTGCACCACATTAATTTGTTTGTTATAAGCAGGAGCAGTACTTAGATACTTGGATATTTAGACTTCTTACATCATCACAAACCAAAACACCATTAAAACATAAGAGAAAATCTGCCTGCATATTTTTGCCATTCATCACCCTTTTCATAAACAGCCCTGTGACTTCCACTCCACATCCTGTGTTTTCCCTCATTCCAAACAGTTTAAAAAAAAAAAAAAAAAAAAACACTTGGGCCATTCATTACACTTTTCTTAAAACAATCCTGTGACTTTCACTTCCTATATGTTTCCCTCACTTCTAAACAGTTAAAAGACAAAACAAAAAAACACTCGGCAAGAGCAAATGAGGCAAAGGCATGAGGAAAGCAGGAGCACAGTTCTGTTTCTGAACTAAAAGTCCTAAAAACAGCAAAATGCCCTACTGTCCCCACCAGGATTCTTATCAGGCAGTCAGCTGCCCCTACTGCTTGGCCCCACACAGACAGTGTAGTGCAGCAAAATATTCCATTAAGCTGCAAGAGCACCAACAACATTTTGTTCCAGGGCAATTGTTATTTTAGGGGTTCCTTTCCACCCTTACAGGCCTAGTACAAGGCTGTAAGCCCAACCACGTGGCCTACAGCCCCTAAAGCCCTTAACCCCTGGACACAGAGTGTCCATTCGCTGTTATTACTGCCAGCAGCCCAGGCACCTGTGGCTGGTCCCAGCCCTGCTGCTCTCCCTCCTCCCAGCACTTAAGATGATACTTGGCCTTCCCCCATGCTCATGTCAAGACTGGCCTGGGCTTGGTGGCAGCCACCTGGCTAGGGTCTATTGTGGTAGCACTGCACCTTTACTTTACTTAGCCTTTTTATTTTAAATTCTTTCCATTTGCTTGACTGACCTCCTCTGGATGATGGTCCTCTCGCTCTCCTGCTCCTCCAGTCCTGACTGTACATGCACTACCAACCTCACTGCAGACTGGCGATCCATTCCATGCTCCTGTCTGGTGCTCATGACCAACACCCACGTGGCTGCCACCACACAAACTTGAGTTCAAGCAAGGGCCTGCCACCCCACAGTTACCAGAGTGGAGAATCACCAGACCAGAGATAGTCAAAGAAGCAGCAGTCCCTGCCCATCCACAGTCATGTCTTGACCTAACCCACCATCACCGTCTGCCCCCAACCCCGCTCACTCTACACCCAGCCTGCCTAGAAACTGCTGCATGTGCAGGTGTGCCGAAGGGACTCTAGCTCTTCCTCCTGGCTAACTGATTGGAGGGTTAGGAGCATGATGTCCCAACCAGCAAGACTTTGATTTTCAGCCTCAGAGGCAAATGTTTGGGCACAAGGGTAAAGAGAAGCGGCCATCAACGGTTACAGGTAGGCAGACATTGAGAAGGCAGTCAGTCACTGGAAGGGGAGGAAACTGACCTGGGAGGTGGAGGAGCAGGAGGAGGGAGTCGACTCAGCAGTCAGAGTTGCGAAAACACAACTCAGCAGAGTTACAGTGGCAGCACAGAATAAATACAACTAATTGTCATTTCTGTTACTTGTGGCCGACGATTCTGATGGCTGACAGCAATACCAGGATCCACACGGCACCCAATGGGTGCTTTAAATGGCAGATTCTACCTGCCCGACAGAAAATCTACCCACATTTGGTCAATGGGCCAGTGCCAGTTTCAAACTCTGGAAGCAAAAGGGCCCAATGCTCAATGTGACATCCTGTCATATGTATAACAGCCCTTCCCGAGATGTCATTTTATTGCCCATTATAAAATGGGTATAAAAACTCCAGAAACCCAATTAGCGGAGGAGCTGGGAACCCAGTGCTGATATCCCAGCACAGCAGCCTTGAAAAAAGCCCTGCGACCTTACTGACCTGTTTACGTTAAGAAGGCACAGCCATATCAATACATTGCAATTCATTTATTTGGGATTTTTTAAAGTACAGCATCTGCCATCTACTGGCCAAACAGCAAATTTACAATGGCAACAACAGGACTACATTTTCTTATCTCCTTTTGTTTCTACTTTTTGTTTCAAAGTTTTACTTATTTAAAGTAAACATGTTTTCTTAAAAATTATTTCTTTGCCTAGCCTTAAAGACCCATTTAATAACAATAAAGCACTCCGGGGTGTGCTTTGCACTTATCAGGTGGTGGAAGCACTCAGACTTAAGCCTCTTGCTTCAACCGATCCGAGGGGTGCTGTTATCCCAACACAAAGCCCACCCTGTCATGCCTTATTACTTGGATGATGCATATCCTGGTGTGCTTTAATAATGTGAAATGTGTTATCAGTTAGTTTATTTCTAGTGAGGGGGGATGACAGAGACCTAAAAATACCTCATGGGAGAAAATAAGGTACAGGTGAGGAGTATTTTTCAGAGGAAAAGATGCACAAGAACAGGGGGACATGCAATGAAGCTGGAAGGGGGCAAATTAAAGAGAGATGTGAGGAAATACTTCTTCACAGAAGACTGGTCAAGGCCTGGAACAGTCTTGTAAGCACAGGTACCACTCTATAACGGAGGATAGGAAGGAGGTGAGACCACAGGCTGGTAAGTCTCACATCTATTGTGGGGACGCTTATGAAGACCGTAATCAAGCAAAACCTTGCGGACTACCTGGAAAAAAATGGTCTCCAGGACAATAAGCAGCACGGGCTTGTGGCAGGGAGATCATGCCAGACCAACTTTGTTGTTTTCTTTGATTGGGTGACAAGGGAGCTGGACAGGGGCCACACAGTGGATCTTCTTCTTTACTTGGACTTCAGTAAGGCATTTGACTCAGTGCCGCACAGGCGCCAGCTGAAGAAGTTGGAGGACCTTGGAATGACAAAAGATATTATTCAGACAGGTGGGAAATTGGCTTAAGGGTAGGCAACAGAGGGTTGTTGTCAATGGGGTTAGGTCAACGGAAGGGGAGGTCACAAGTGGGGTACCCCAGGGATCGGTCCTGGGCCTGGTCCTTTTCAACATGTTCATTAGTGACATTGGTGAAGGAATCCAGGGTAAGCTTGCTCTCTTTACTGATGACACTAAACTCTGCAGAAGAGCAGATAGCATTGAGGGAGTTAGGGAACTGCAACACGACCACCAAAGGCTAGGGAGATGGTCAAATGTGTGGTAGCTGAAGTTTAATGCAAAGAAGTGTAAGGCAATGCACCTGGGGAAAGGAAACCCCCGGAAAGAGTACTGGCTAAATGGGGTTAAACTCAGTACTACTACAGAAGAGCGGGACCTGGGAGTCATTATCTGTGACACCCTAAAACAGCCAAGCCAGTGCAACAAAGCCTACAGCAAAGCAAGCAAGATGTTGGGGTGTATAGGGAGGGTTACAGATAGCAGGAGAAGGGAGGTGATCCTCCCCCTTTACCAGTCCCTAGTGAGGCCACACCTGAAATACTGTGTCAGTTCTAGAACCCTTGCCTAACAACGAATATGGATAGGCAAGAGGTTGTGCAAAGAAGGGCGACAAAGATGATACAGGACCTCCGGGGGGGGTCTCCCATGAGAAGCAACTGAGAGCATGGAACGTATTCACTGGAGGCCAAGGGGGATATGACAAACTTTCAAGTTCCTGAAAGGCATATATAAAGTGCCCCACACAGAGCTACTCAACCAGAGCACCAGCTCAATGACACGCAGGCATGAATGGCAACTGCGGGGAGGGAGCTTCAGGATGGATGTGAGGAAGTACTACTTTACTAAAAGGGTGGTGGACCCAAGGAACAGTCTAACAGTCTGCCTGCTGAGGTGGTGGGTGCAAAAACCGTGGAGGGTTTCAAGCACAGGTGGGACACAGTACGAACACAATGACTGAGCTATGCTTGCAGTACAGAGGTAGGGAAGGATGAGCTGTGGGGGAGGGGGAGGTAGGTCTCCGGATTAACACTAGGTCCCAGGAAACCCTGGGCAGACTGAATGAACCTTCGGTCTTTTTCTGCAATCACGTTCTATGTTCCAGAGGTGGTAGTGGTGAAAACAGCAGTGGGCTTCAAGCATGCGTAGGATAAGCACAAGGAATCTTAGTGGGAAGCAAGGGGGGTGTGAGGGAGACGAGATCAAGTATGGTCTAGATCGACAGTATAGGCGGGAAAAAATGGTCAGACTGGATGGGCCAAACAGTACTTATCAGCTTGTCAAGTTCTGTGTTTCTCTGTTAGTGACAGTACTCCAAATGTACAGCAGCACAATCTCCAAGCCAATTGGTATCCCACTGTTCTTACTAAACAGAGCCAGCACTAGCACAGAATATATGCTGACTGTCTCAAATCCAAGTGACAAACATACCTGTAAGAGCACTGGCGAGGCTGCCCCTCCGCAGCTTGCAGTCATCTTGACTGAGCTGACGCTGCAATTTCGCTTTCCCAGCTGACGATATCAGGTCAGGGTTGCTAAGTTTCCTGAAGGGTAACAAAGAGGGTCCAGGTAACTCCACCTGAAAAGTTGGAAAGAAAAAAAAAATGCAGCGTAAAATATTATACAGTTGACTCTGCAGACTTGTTCACCCTGACTACCCAAACTATGTGCACCTAGAATGATCAATGGCTGCAAAGAAATTATAATTTTTTTTTTCCCCACTTGTTGTTTATCCCCTTCCTCCGGTCTGCCCCATCTGGATGGCCCTCCCTCACTCAGTTACCCAACCTATATTTCTTCGAGATTAAATTAAGGGCCACCGGATATGCCTTGAGTGGAGGTTACCTTCCTGCTCTGTGGCAATTATTAAGTTAGTACAGGTGAAGGAAAGCTGTAAAATGACTGCAATGGGATCTCGAAAATCAAATGTAAGGAAATCATGTCAGAAACAGGCCCTCACTGTGAAGAGAGATTTGCCTGATCATAATGTGCAGCTTTCATTAACACGGAATTCCAAAGGCCAAGTAAGAAAAGCAAACAATTATGAATTTCTAAGAACTGATAATATTATTATGCCATAAGATTTTGGTAATTGATATCGTTTTTTTTTTTTGCTGCATTTAAATACTGCTTAAACAAGGTAAGGCATTAGATGGGGTCAGCTTTACAATGGCAAACTTCAATAACAAGCAAATCCTTCAGTGTCTTGGTAGTCCACTGGTTATCACCTTGATCCTCCAACGTAATGTTTTAGTGGCCCATTAAACCAACATACAAGCCAGCCCGGTGGCACTGAGGGTTAAGGCACTAGACACCTCACACCACGCCGGTGATCTGGGTTCGGGAATGAGCCTGGGCCATCAGGGGTCAGCAGGGGCGAGGAGGGACTGAGCGTCCGGAGGACAGCACTCCCTTCCCAGGGAGGGTGTAGGGATTAGCTTAGCTCCTGAGTGACCTCTGGCAGCAGTTGGGGGGGTGGCCGTGGAACTTGTGTCGCAGCCGTATGGCGGGGGTGGAGCTCAGCGGACGATGGACGTCATTGCACCTCCAAGCTCCAACAGAGGGAGGGAAGGGGGGGAGAATAAAACACAGAAAAAAAACTCTGATCCTGCTAGGTGATGGCTTCCCACAGTGTCAGTCGCCACACGTCCAGGACCGGGTCTCTGTCTCCACCCCTTCAGTCTCCTCGCCGACACAACCGGATGCTCTGGATTCTTGATACAGCACCAAGTAAGTGGATGGCGGGCCTGCCCCAGGGGGCTCACAGCTTGGGGGGATTGTCTGGCATGGGTTCGGTGGAGAAGCAGCAATATATACCAGGAGCAGGGCCACAGTGGGTGGTAGAGCAGCACGGTGAGTTGGGGCAGCCTGAGAGCGTTCAGGATCAGGGATGAGAAATGGAGTTGAAAAAATAAAAATACAACATACATGATTGTGAACTGTAGAACCACTGGCTGCCTGGCTGGCAACAGTACTGAAACAGGTGTCCCACCATAAAAAGATGAAGACCTCAGACTGCTGCATGCGCCAACTTGTTCACCACCACAAAAAAGGCTTTTTCCAAAGTGTCCTGATGGGAAAAGCAATACACTGGACACATATAGAACACACCAATATATGGCTGCCTGCCCCGATGGCCCTGTGGGTAGTGCAACAAGCTCCCACGCTGGCGACCCAGGTTTGGGTGCAGACTTGGGAAGCCAGCTTGTGGTGGGGAGTGGGGTGGGCTGGGGAGGCACTGCCATATCCACCCAGGAAGGGATAGACGTCAGGTTCCATGCAACAGTGATCCCTGCAGTGGGCCAGGGAGCTTGCCTCCTCCACTGGGGCACACTAGTTTTGTCTGTCAAGACATGGCCTGCTGTCGGGGAGGTAGGCAGGGCAAGGGGGGAAACAGGGTGAGCCAGCACCTTTGGATCCTTCCCCATGCAGATCCTTACTGGTGAGATAGCGGGGGGGGGGGGGCAGTGAAGGCACCAGAATTGCCCAAGGCAGGAGGCAAGCAGCGAAGGGGAGACCAAAAGGCTATATGGAAAAAAGAACAAAAAGAAAAAAAAGAACACACCAACATGCAATCAACATATAAAATATTACACTTTCATTCTATCACAAACCCTGATGGCCCAAAATCATTTGTTACGTCCTTTTAAATGCCATCAATCTGGAGAACTCAACTTTAGTTAAAAAAATTATTCTGTGAAAGAGGGGCTGGATAATGAAATGCTTTTTTTTTGTACAGAGCTCACCTTCTGTTTCGGATATACAAGTACTGCAGCATCAGATGAAAGCACACTGCGTACAAAACTCACAGGTTTCAACAGATCAGCCAAACATGGGAGAGGAACATGCAACATGTACTACAGTGTTTAAATACATCCTGCTGGCAGACAGCAGAAAAAACACATTTATACTGTGGCACATAAATATTTACATAGTACGGAAGGTTAGATACCCTTCTTAGTTGAACATCAGTAACACACACTAAAGGGTGCATGTGGTCCCTGCAGACTGACTCAAAACACCAGCACAACCACATTTACTTCAAGACATTATACAAGTTTCGACCCAGAAGCCAAACCTTGTTACAGAAAAAAGACTGGAAAAAAACGTTACCCGTCTCATCCCATGCAGCCTTCATTCAATAAGCTTCAAGTTACTTGCTCCTGATTTTTAAAGATGAGTTATCTCAAGCCCCATATTTTACAAGGCGTGCTTTGTAATGTACAGACACTTTAGTACAACATACATGCAGTCCCCACATCTAAAGAGGATGCCACAGAAGCTATAGCATTAGGGATTAAAGAATCAGCAACAGATTACACCATCCACTCCATAAATAGTTTACAGCAGGGCTAATCAACTTTGCGTGAATAAAAGCTTTTCCTAAACTGAAGCCGTGTGTTTGTTCAGAAATGTACAGGCAGAGGGCAGCAGATAACAAGCCACGGATGCAGTAAAGCCTTCAGCTTATGGTCTCAAACCAGCCACCTCTGCTGCTTGCTTTTATGTCAGCAAGGCAGACTTTGCCAAGATGAAGGACCTGCTGCTGTACAAGGGTCAGGAGAAACTGCATGAGGTTGGTAAAGCACAGCACACGTGGAATTTGCTGAAAATGATGCCTGGAGCACCCATAGAGGTATCCCTGCAACAAGAAAGAGAAAAGGCCAAAAAGTAGCTCTCCTGGCTCAACAGGAACCAAAGGCAACTGATTCTGAACACAAAAAATGAAGTCAATCACTTCTGGAAAGAGACAGGTTGCCTCCAGGCCAGAGAGGAGTACAGAGCAGCGCTGACAGACTGCAAAACTAGAACTAAGAATGCTAAGGAGGGACTGGAAGCCAGGAGAGCAGTATTTTATTTGTTTTACTATTTCTGACCAAGAAAACCCACTAAGCCGAGGCTGGTTTCTAAGTACCACTGGGAGCACAGAAAGTTTTAAAGTGATTTGCTCATGGTCACACAGTATGCAAAAGTGGTGGGTATGGCATTCAAATCCAGTTCTCCAGGTAGGTTGTAGTTCAGTGTTCCTAACCACTATGCCATACTGCTTCCCTAGCAGAAGAAGGTGCCAACAACACCAATGCCTTCTTTTAGTATATGAATGGAAGGATGAAGGTGAAAGAGGTGTTTGAACCTCTTATGGGGGGGCTGTCCTTTAACAGTCCACTTGCATCTTTATTAATGTATAAATGTAAAGGTTGACAAACGCAATAATTTTGCATGTTTTTGTTGTAAATGTGTGGTTTTTTTTGGTTTTTCGGAGGCAGTATAGCGCAGTGGTTTAAGGCTCTGAGCTGCAAATCTGGTGACATCCAGCAGACCAGACCTGGGTTTGAATCACACAGCTTCCACTTGCATAATATGTGACCCTGAGCAAGTCGCTTAACTTCCCTGTGCTCCCAGGTCGCTCCTGTAAAAAAGCTTTCAGCTTAGTGTGCTACTCCTGGTTAAACAACTAAATCAAAAAAAAAAACCTCGGGATTGAACCTCTAACAAGGGAACGGGGGAAGAAGCAGTAACAGAGCTAGAGGCAGTGGCTGAGAAGCTCAATGAATACTTTTATTTTGGTGTTCACCAAGGAGCCACAGGGAAGGGAGGGTGCTCTTTGGGAAGGCTCATGGCATCAGAAGTAGCCATGATGCAGTCTGCAGACATCTCACCCACCCTAGTAGTGGACCACCTGTCGAAGGTAAAGCCAGGTACCTGCGAAGGGGTGGGCAGGATGCAGACCAGGATCACAGTACAGATAAGAAAACAATTGGTGGGCCGCTTGCAGTAATCTCTCAGGAGTCTGTCGAAGTGCCCGGCCAGGTGTGGTGCCGGAGGAAAGGAAAAGTAGCCATTTTACACTCTGAGCATGGCACCACGCTCAGAATGTGAAACAGTGCTATGCACCTTGGTATATGTTTACATTATGGCTGTAGAGGGGACTGCACATTAAGCCACAGAGGTAATTCAAAAATTATTTTTTACAATTAAAAGCCTTATCGGGGGGGGGGGTGCTGAGAGAATAAGGACTGTCCTTTAACAATTCATTTGCATCTTTATTAATATATAAATGTAAAGATTGTCAAATGCATTCAGTTTGCATGTTTTTGCTGCAAATGTGTTTTTTTTTTTTTGTTTTTTTTTTTAATGATCGACAGGATGACCCTGAACATTTTATTTTCCCCCCAGTGGTATTATTATAATGTATAAAAATATATATTTTTTTGGGAGGGGAAGGGGTTAGTCTGACCCTGGCAACTACAGACCAGTCCACTGGATATCAGTATTGGACAAAGTCCTGGAAGCCAGTAACAAGGGCAGAACAGTGGAGCATTTGATTGAGGCTAAAGGTACTTGCCCTCCATCAGCATAGCTATTTGAAAGGCAGAAAATGCTAAACCAAAATTGGGAGGGGCCCAGCTGCCAGATACTTGATAAAAAAACGTTGAACAGCTGTGGCCTCAGCACAAATTCCTGAGGGACACTGCTGAGTACCCTCACCCAACCTTCCATGATGGCGCATCCCACATGCTGCTCTGGCTCCAGAACACCAACGCATGTCTCTATTGTTCAGTGGTTGTAGAACCTGCTTGGGAACCAAGAAATCCCAGGTTCAAGCCCTGCTAGTGCCAGTTACTCACTATGTGACCCTGAGCAAGTCACTTAACTTCCCAGTGCTCTAGTTCACCACAGTGTGAAAATGGGTAAAAGCAGGATCCCACTGAAAACGAGATGTTGCATCTCATCTGGTTATCCTGGGTAAATAAATTGTAAACCAAAACGCACATCAGAAGTGAAAAAAGCACAAGGTATACTTTCTATTTCCGATGATCTTTGCGATCGGTCTTTAACCTGAAAGACTGCTTCCTCTAGAAGCTAAGTTTCAAATACAGGTTACCATTCTCTAATTTTTCAAGTTTTACTGGCCTTTTAGTAAATGTAGTGGGTGTTTCAGCAGTCTGGTGGCCAGTGCCATTTTTTAACTGTACGTATGATGTAATTCATGTCCTTGATCACCTTCATTGTTGTCACCATGCATCTGTGTTCTACTATAGCACTGTGGTCCATAGAGACATACATTACATCATGCAGTAGTAAGTACTGACCAGCAAAGTGTAATTCATAAACACCCAATGAGTTTCCTAAAAGGCCAGTAGAGATAGCCATGAAAAAATGGGGATTCAATATACTGACCGAGTAGCTTGCGCATGGAAATACAACCAGTCACAGACGGGAAACACTGCATCTCCAAGATAACTACAAAACTGAGGGAGTTATCTTAATAGACGGTCCAACATTTTTAGAAATGATTCTGTAGAACTGTAGCCCATGAGCTAGTGGCCATTAACAAAATGAACATTATCACTTAAGAGTCCCTGAACAAGACACACATCATGTGTGGTTGTTGGTGCCACGGAGACTACTGAAAGTCAGATTATAGATGGGGTGACACAACTGGTCCACCATCAATAATATATTTGGAGCAGAGACACATGATGGTGTGCAAGTGAGAAGAAGCTTCTCACACAGCTCACTGAGTAGTGCTTATTTTTACAATCTATTTTATGCCAGAGCTCGAATCAAAGTTTGAAACCTGCCTAGCCTGACAGTGCTGATTATTCAACATTAACCAATGCCAAGCTTTACTGACAGATTAATTTGGTGAATCATGTTAGGGCCAGTGGTTTAGACACTCTAACTTGCCGGTGGTTCAGTCACTACCTCTCAAACTGCGCATAATTTATTAGGAGGCGGAGGTGCATATCCAAGCATACGGAAATTATAGATGGTGTGCCCCAAGGACCAATTCTGGGTCCCTCCTCTTCTCCCTTTTCATCAGCGATATGCCTGATAACTGGGGGCGGCCTCTCTGCAACTCTACGCAGATGACGCTGTCCTACAGGTCCTCTGCTGATATTGACTGGATCAGCTTGGAACTGGAGAATGATTTCAAGCGGCTTGAGACCTGGCTTCTTTGAAACCAACTCTTCCTAAATGTCAAAAAGACAAAAGCAATGCTATTTGGCCCACAAGAGGCTGGGTGCAGAGAGGCAATCGACTCAGTTTGCCCTCCATGGGGAGGCGCTAATTTGGAAGTGGTGACTGCACTGAAATACCTAGGGGTAATGCTTGACCAGGATCTGACCTACAGTGCCCATGTGGACTCTGTACCTAAAACACTATATCACAAACTTGGTCTCCTGTACAGGCTCTTCCCCTACCCATCTATGGATGCTCAACTACAGCAAATAGCACACTCATGCTGGTACTCCTCTATGGAGCCCCCCGTTATACATTCCCTACGGGTCATGGAGTAACATAGGCTCAACTGCTTGCATAGCTGGGTGGAGTGCTTTGTGGCTGGACCAACACTGTGATGGGCCTGCCGACCTGAGATGGCTGACATCTGTAGCACATATGGAGATCCCAGTGCTCTGTCTAGCCTTCAAGCTGTCCAACATCTGTCCTCCACCAAGCTTTGCAGGTGTCCTCAAGCTCAAACAACATGCAGGACACCTGCATTACCTTTCTGGTCCACTACTGGGAATCCCGCGGGCAGGCAATCCTTCCTCTTCACTGCCTCATCCCTGTGGAACAATCTCCAGAGTGAGATACTGAACTGTCCCAACCTTCCATTATTTAAAAATGAGCTGAACGCATACTGCTCCATAGGGAACCAATGCAGGTGCAACTCCTGACGTTATAATTGCTTGCCTATACCTTTCAGATCCCACAGGCACCTGCTGTCCTCCTGGGAGGAGCATGCTTCTCCACCCCTTGTGTCATTGGTAATGTTCGGTCATATTAAGGCTAAACTTATTGTACTGCTATTGCCTCTGTTTGTCACCTCTGTACCATGTGTGTGCATCAGATCAATACAATTTCAACCTAATTTCTGGAATCTATGTGCAATATTCTATAGAGGTAGGTAAGCCAGGACTTTTTCACCTAGAGCCAAGCCAGAGCCGAGCCAATGGTCTGGCTTGATTCTATGAGCCAAAACACAGGCCGAGCCCTGTCTACTGCGAGCGGAATGTTTCAGACATGCTCGGACTGATATAAATACTTTACTTTGACTGTAATAGGTTCGGCTTGACCTTAGCCCTCAATTGCTTACAGAGGTCGAGCCGAGCCAGTCACTAGGCTTGAGCCTGCTCTGGCTTGCCCAACTCTGATATTCTGTACCATGCATGTATAACAGATCAGTGCAGTGGCTGCTTCTCTATCGAGCTTTTTTTGTGCTGTATTTACGTCTGTATGTATACTGAATGTAACTCCAGGTCGCCCCTGAAAAAGGGCACGTTTGTCTCAGTGGGCCCACCCAGTTATCAAAATTCAAACAAATAAATACTTGCAAGGGTTTTGTACCCTACAGATTTCTTAACAATCACAAACATTAGGGCCGTATTCACCAATAGGCCAGATACGTGCCAGAAGGGGTACGTACTATGCCAAGCAAGGGCACAATGCAGAGCCTCTGTGTGGCCTGGGTGCCCCAAGCGCAGCCACGGAGCTTTATACTAGGGGCAGGGCTGGCCTGGGAGGGGGGGGCAGTTGTGAGCAGGACTAGGGGTGTACTACTGGAATCCCCTGCTGGGCCCCACAATGGATCCCCGATCTGCAGATGAAAGGGATCATGGGACACGGCAGCCTGCATACAGGCTGCCATGTCTCCAACGTCAGGTGAAAAACCTTGTGGTTTTCAAGTTTGGCGCCCCACAGCCTGCCACCACCCCCGGCCAAGCAAGGCATGGGGGGGAGTAGGTCTGTGACTGTGGGGAATCCATGTGTCCTGTGACAGCTGGTCAGGGGGATGTGCACAGCTGCTGTGCCAGCTCTCTGGCTAGCATAATGGTAAGCCCCCCTTCACACACACACACACATTGGCCTGGCAGAGCGCAAACCGCATGCCGCTCTCTGCCAGACATCCCTGAGCATGCCCACCAAGACCGACAACGTACTTGTCGGGATCCCCTGCGCATAGTCCTAGGCAAAGGTATGGAGTGGGTGTGAACTGGTAGGGCATCCGCAAGTGTCCACTGCTGGACACCCAGGATGTGCGCTTCCCAGCCCTACACTCCATGTAAAAGGCATGTAGGGCCAGGATACCTTTAATGACACAAAGCTCTGCAATAAGGTAGATAGCAACAAAGGGATCAGGCAGATGCAAAGGGATCTACAAAGGCTAGAGAGGCGGTCTAATGTTTGGTGGTTGAAATTCAATACCACAAAATACAAGGTTATGTTGGGGAGGAGGGATAAAAACAGGACAGAGTACTGGATAGGAGGAGTTAAACTGAGCACTACAGCAGAGGAAAAGGACCTGGGAGTCGTCATTAGTGACACCCTCAAACAATCAAGTCAGTGTAACGAGTCCTATAGTAAGCCTAACAGTGTGCTGGGGTGTATTTGAAGGGGTACTGACAGCAGGAAAAAGGAGATACTACTACCTCTATATAGGTCACTGACAAGGCTGCACCTCATTGGAGTCCTCACTAAAGAAAGGAAAGGAGCAGGCAGGAGACGGTGCAGGGCAGGGTGATCAAGATGATTCAGGGCCTACAGGGCAAATCTTATGAAGATCCACCTCAGTGCACTGAACGTGTACTGACTGAAGATCAGGCGGGGGCATATGATCAAGACCTTTAAGTTCCTGAATGGAATAAAATAAGGTGAACTGCAGAGAACTATTTGGCAGGAGTACAACATCAAGAACCGGAGGTCACAAGTGGAAACTGGCCGGTGGGGGTTAAAAAGGAGCCATAGGACATCCAGCCAAAGGAGATGGCGGGTGCAAAAACTGTGAATTTGTTTCAAGCATGACTGAGGCGAGTGAAAGGTTTGTTGTTTGCTTGGACTGGTAGCAGTAGGGTGGGGAGGCGGGGGAAGAGAGATAAAGCCCTGTATTGGACAATACGTCCCGGGGCAGAAGCACCAGGCAGACTAGACGGACCTTTGGTCCTTTACTGCTGTCACTATTCATGTTTTTATCGGTTCACCTGTGTGTAATCATTAAAAAAAAAAAAAAAATCACAATTCACTGGTACTTTGACAAGGAAATAACGGATGTTGCTAGACAAATAGGCATGGCCTTGTGTGTGTTGGGGGCCCAAAGGATTCTTGGGTCCAGGGACCCTGATAACTTTAATCTCGCCACGACAATCAGTTGCCACAAAACTGATTCTGATGTCCTATGTAGAGTATTACAACCTCACGGCCGGAAAAGCAGCAAGAACAGATTAAGTCTTACAGGGCAGAGCCTGGTTTCATGCAGATGTCTTCAGTAGCAGTAGTAACAGATTTTATTTCTTTGAGGCACCCTTCCCCAAAGGCTCAGGGCACCTTTACAAAACATAAATAATAGACATCATATTATAATATAATCATACATCCAATATCGAACAAATAATCTAACAAATAGCATTACCCTACATTCTAAAACAACAAGACTGCTTATTATTTCTGAGTCCCCAAATGCTTGTTGAAAAAGAAATTACTTCAACTTTCTTTTAAATATTTCTGGGGAAGGGGCCTTCCTTGGATGCCCTGGCAGCGAGTTCCAGAGGATCGGTGCGGCCATCTCAAAAGCCTGATCCCCAAAGACTTCAATCCTGCTCCGGGGACCTCCTGGACACCCTCCCCCCACTGACCGGAGAGAGCATCTTGAGGTGTAGGGATGCAGAAGCTCCCTTGGGTGACCCGGACGCAGCCTGTGCAGGGCCTTAGAGGTCAACACACCTATATTAAAACAGATGCATCAGTGCACCGGTATCCGGTGCAGTTTGCGCAGCACCGGTGCAATATGACAAGATTTCGAAAGACCTGTCAATAGCCATGCTGCAGCGTTCTGCAGCAGCTGCAGGCACTGCAGTGCACCCCCTCTGACCCAAATGTACAGCACGTTACAGTAATTAAGCCTCGAGGTAACAAAAGCATGCATCAGTGTGGCCAGATTGTCCGGGGGGGATAAGGGATCTTATTCGGGCGGTATTTCGCAGATAGTAAAATCTATTCCAGATAACTTTAGTAATAAAGAATGGGCTGTTATGAAATTCAGTTTTGTTTCCACCATTCATTTCCCTCCAGTCATCCCCTAGATCAGCGGTACCCCACAGCAACATTACCGATCTTGTGAAATTACCAGTTAATCACCACTTACACAGGACCTCATCAGGTGAATGGTCTGTCATGTCAGTCATGCAGTGCCTGCAAAGGGGGGGTGCCTTTTCTAGACTTTTTTAACCGAAGGTGTCAGCATGCAGTCATGTGTGCACACACAAGTCTCACGCTGGTGTGCCAACCTTGCCGATGCTACCACCTGGTCTCTGACAGGTGGCGGTCAAGTGGCAAGAAGCACGACCCACCCCCCCTGAGGAAGTAGAACTGTCCCTGGGACCCTCAACTCTCCCTTCCCTGTCCACCCCCCCAAACAACCTGTTCTCATTCCCGAACGTGGGTCACCAGTGGGGTGAGCAGAAGTGCTACGTCAGTGCTGATGGGTTGCCCATGAAATTCAATTTTTGGGGGGAATGTTATGTCCTGACAGTGGCAACAGTTGTTGCCATTTTGCACAAAACTGGAAAAATCACTTTACTTGCCTACAGTGGAAAAAAGGATAAATGGCTAATACCCACTGAGCTAACTGAAAGGAGAAAGAATTAAAATGGATCGCACAACTTTTTTTCCCCTATTAGATTCGTATACATCATGGTTCCCCTCTCAGGGTCGGCAATGACCCAGCCCCGTCCTCCACTAACCTGGCTGCTTCTGGTTCCCCCATGGTGAGAATCTGAAGTAAGGATGTCTTCCTCTCGACGAGCAGGAGGACCTGTAGCAGGTTGGCAGCAGGCTTTACGGTGTGGTGCCGAGTGTACAGACACCAACACGAGAAGGAGGCTGGATTTTTACCCATTTCTCTTCCTTCCTTCCATCCTTGACGCACCAGATGGAGCAGTACAGATCTGCAGGGGCCTCAGATGCTGACTGTGCCTTCTGAGCTAAGAAGCACTGCTTCTGAAAGCACCCCAGCCACCACCCACATGCCTAGAGTGCTCCAGATCCCAGGTCGCCGGCACAGAAGCACGGTCAACAGCAGGCACCATATCTCACACACCTAATAAGTAAAACAGAATATTGTAAGAGAATGCAGAACTTCAGAATTTTGAAGATGCATGAGACACTCTCTTAGCAAACATGTTAGAAACGCAGACTGTGTCAGGGGAAGGACCCTAAGGTTTATTCACACTGTTCATGTCTCTGCCTAGCTCCATGCTTGGCCTCATGCTGGGCTGGTTTAGAGATCTGACAGCTTTCAGCCGATATCACCCCCTTCCCTGGATATCCCCCCCCATATCTGCCTGTAGATACCACTAATCCCTTATATCTGTCCCACCTTATTATAAACCCTGTCACAGTCTTGGCTTCATCCACCTCTGTGGGCAGTCTATTCCATTCATTTACCCTAGGTACTGTGAAAAGAACTTCCTTATGTACCACTACAACCTTGCATGCCCCCACTCTGCACATGTGTCCTTTTTTTTCAAATTCTTTTTCCTCCAGTCACAGCCCGAGGTTCTCTCTCAGGCAGCCCATCCGTTGTCCTGCCCGCCTATGAGTCCCAAACTGTGCCTTCTCTCTCCCCTCCTCGACGATGCCAGCACCCCCCCCCCGGCTAACCCATCCAGGGAGGGTCGCCCCCCAACTTTGTGGCGCTCTTACAAGTCAGACTCTGGCATCGGACGAGGGGCTGGGTAGAGGAAATCGAAGGCCACTCAGGAAAACTCAGCGTTGGGCATGGGCGGAAAGGTGCCGTCGCTTGATCCTCGGCGCCAGTTTTTTCCTGCGTTCTGTTCCGCCCCTCCCCCGACATTGGGCGCGCCATTACAAGCAGCCCACGCTACTGCGGTGCCCCCGATCTCCACCAGGGGCCGCCGGAGCGCCGAGCTCCCCAATACCCTTCCCACGGAACAGGAAAGCAGCCCTGTGGGCGCTCAATCCAGTCCCTCCCCTGCCGACCCCCGGCTCCCGAGCTCGCTCCCAAACTCGGGTCACCAGCGTGGCGCAACGTGTGGCATCCAGCGCCTCAATTTTCAGCGCCACCGGGCCAGCCACATGTGTCCTCGTCACTGTGCCCTCGTTCCTCGTGAACAAGTTTTTCCAATGCACCCTGCTGGTTCTCTGCAAGAATCTGTACAGACTTGCACAGATCAGCCAACCTTTCCTCATACAACCTACTGTGCTGCCCAGAGATCATCCTTGTAGCCCCTCCTCTGTACGGTTGCTATGTGAACCCGAACTTTATTGAGGTGAGGACTCAATAACTGTGCACAGTTCTCCATGTGTGGCCTTACCAGGGACCTGCACAGGGGCAGCATCACCTTTTTTCTTCTACTATCCAATCCCCCCTTTATTATAGTTTCTATAGTTCAAATGGTTCACTCTAATGACTTTTTGTATTGTGCTGCTTAAAAACTCAAACCGTTCCATATAAACAAGGATCTTGGAATGCTTAGAAAGAACATAAGTTATGTTGTCTAGATAGAAAACATTACATGATTTATAGTATAAAATAAGACAATAAAATACAAACATGTGGCAATGTGCTCTTGTTTTAAATGCATATTTGCAACTTCTACACAAACACAACAACTTCGAAGACAGGACCTTCTGGTCCACATAGTTACACCCTGTCTAAAAATAAAAATAAAGGCTTTTACAATTACATAAGTACTGTACACACGCGTCACTGTATGCTGTCACTGGACTGAAAACAGTTTAGGTTTTAATGACGGGGGTCTATTCTGCCAAACAATTGAGACTGGCAAGCTTGCTCCTCAGGGAGTTCATTGAAACACCAGAAACGAAAGGCAAAGCCATGGCCCGGTGAGTCAGCACTGGTGGTGCCCTCACCCATCAGTTATAATTAGCTATTTGTACAATGCAGCCAATTTAACCCCAGGACAGCATTGGCAGTACACTCAGAGGACAAAAAGCTGCAACTGTAATAAGCACCAGTACAAAAGAACCTAAACAGCATGAGGAAGAAACTGAACATTATATGGACTCATACATATATATTCTCCATAACAGTCATGCTTGCCATCACTGTGGCTGGGATTTGGAAGAGGTTCATCCAAAATGACAGACTAAGCCCAATTGTCTAATTACAGGATGGTCACTTTCATCATAGTAACAAGCACAGCGGTATAATAAAACAGCTACTAATTAGCACTGCTGCTAGTTTTAATGAGCCAGCAAAGTTGGCGCAAATTTGGGAAATTTGCAATTTGCAAAGCATCGTAAATTTCCAGACGGGCGCTCCATCCTCACTAGTCCATTTGTTTTTTTTAACTCCAAACTGGCATAAACTCCCTCTTCCCACCCACTGTGCTGCAATTCCACCCCTCCCACCTCCCAAAAATACTTTTATATCATAAATCCCCCTCTCATCCCCCCACTAGTACCCACCTCTCTCTTCGTGCCATCTGCCCTGGTGATTTAATGGTTAAAATATGTTTTTTTTACCCTTCTCCCCATCCGCGTACCAACACACACTACCCCTCACCTGACCAGACCCTAATGTTTCACATAAGACCTCACTGCCTCCCTCTAACCCCCTCACCTCTCCCCCAACCAGCACCCAGAAAATTAGTCTGTATGTGAGCTGTAAACAAAAATGGCATAACTGCATGGCAGCGTCTTTGCGCCTAGTAAAACCTGACTGGCCGAAACAATTTCTAAGTGCAAAGATGTCGCCATTCATTTATGCCATTACCAAGAGAAATGCTCATCAAAGCAGGCAGTCTGCACTGCGGGATGGTTTTCTTGGTTTACAGATCACATACAAATTAATTCTTCTGTGTACTAGTGGGGGGAAGGAGGGTTATATAAAACATTAGGGTCTGGTCAAGCTGGGGGAAAAGAGTGTTTGGGTGAGAGGGGAAACTCTACATTTTAATTATTAATTTGCCACGACATGGGGGGTAGGAGAAAGGAGGGTGCTAGCGGGGGGGGGGTGGGAGGGGACTTTATGATATAGAAGTATTTGGGAGGGGGTGATGGTGGAATTACAGCACAGTGGGTGGTGAGAGTTTATACATTAGAGGATCGCAATTTGTGTAATTGTCACTGGCGTATTGTCCACTTTGTCTGGCGAAAACTATGCAAATCATCTAACTAGCCAGTGAACTAGCAATTCGTGTAGGTTTGTCCCACAAATTTTGGCAATTTACTGGGTAAAACAATATGTGAGTTGCAGTCGTCACCAAATCGAATTCACCCACACCGCTGCTAATGCACCTATGAACTTATGAATGGTCTACTCTGTATGTCTCTGATATACTGTATCCACTTTAACTCATTGTATGTAAAGCACTTTGCATATTCAGATATATTGTATCCTCTCTAACTCATTGTATGTAAAGCACTTATAATTTGTTATCCTGTTAAGTTTCTGCATGTCTGTACTCTCCCGGGTCGTGCCTGAAAATAGTCATTTTATGGCTAGTGCACTTACCCGGTTAACAAAAGCTAAATAAAAATAAAATAAATAAATGCATTAACCTGATAAGGGATATATACAGTAGAATTCATTTGTTTGTTAAAATTTAATTAATTACCGTGAAGCTGACTAGCTGAGACTTTAAGAGGACCTCTTTAACACCTTGTTGGTTCCCTTTTTCACCTATTTAGAGGAAGTGTACAGGACAGGACTCCAATAATGGCTCACCTTTTAGTTGCTAACAGGAGGTCGGATACTTAATCACACTATAACCTCCTCCATACCATGATAAGCCACTCATAGGCGGCTTCAATGAAACAGCAGCGCAACTCCATCCTCTAACCATCACCTGATAAGGGATATATACATTGTTCACTTGGGAACATAAGCAGGAGGCTGGTAAGGACAGAGGTCTGGGGTTATATTCTGTTTTAACTGAAATATTTGAATAGTTTTGTACGTGAAATTAGTTCTGTGTGTTAAAAATTACTACTTTGAGTTAGAACTGTTACTTGGGCTGTGATATTGTAACTTTTGAGGCTTGGGAACACTTGTTTGGCAGTGATAATTAGAGTGTAATTTAAATGTGATGTTTGCCTGGTGTTGGGGAGGAAATTAGCAGAAATCACCTTGTCTTTCATTGTTCACTTGGGAACATAAGCAGGAGGCTGGTAAGGACAGAGGTCTGGGGTTATATTCTGTTTTAACTGAAATATTTGAATAGTTTTGTACGTGAAATTAGTTCTATGCATTAAAAATTACTACTTTGAGTTAGAACTGTTACTTGGGCTGTGATATTGTAACGTTTGAGGCTTGGGAACACTTGTTTGGCAGTGATAATTAGAGTGTAATTTAAATGTGATGTTAAGAGCCATCCCACCCACCCTGTGTTGTAGGCTTTCTTAAATACTGAAAAGCCACTGGGGGTTGGGATTGAAGGGCTGTGTATTTCTGTTTGGGACTGAAATTTGAAGCAACAGGAACTGGTGGGCCTGTGACATCATACGGTACCTGATGTCTGCATACACACACTGTTAGTGGGACTGGACACACACTGGACTGTATGTGCCTGTGAGACTTGGGAACTTTATTGGTGGGGTTGAAATTGGGTTTGTAAATAACTGCAGTCAGTATAGAGAGAAACTGTATTCCAAGGGGAAGGGACTGAGAAAAGTGGGTGTGCCATTATAAACAGAGGGGGACAAACAGGGTTGGCCATATTCCACCATGAGGCATCTCTGGAAGGATTGTAGGCTGCACAGGCTGTGGGATGGCAATAATTCTCAATTAGGCCTGAGAGAGGGAGGCTGCCTACTCTGTAGACAGCTATCTTGTATCAGGTGAGAGGTATATTGGTTAAGGAGTAGCTGGGGAGCTGGAGGGGTGTCCAAGGATAAGGAGTGTGGATATGGGCAGCAGAAGGGTGGGTCTGGGGAGGCTGGGGCAACTCTGAAATTACAGGACGTTATGTTACAGCAAGCAGGAGGGGGGATATTAGGACAGAGGACCCTTAGATAGGGATGTTGACGCTAAGGGGAAAGCGTACGGGGTGAACATTCCGAATACAGAGTGGAGGGGAAAGAGTCAGGAGGGGCTGTTGTGGAGAAGCCTAGTAGAACAGACATTGAGAAGGGAGGGGCTGTTGTGGGGAAGCCTAAAACAGCAGGCTGTGGGAACGGAGCTCCTAAGGAGAACAGAGCAAGAGGGGAAGAAAAGGGGCAGTTTAGAGGTGCAGTCAGGGGAAACTCGGGTTACTTGATGGAGGCTGACAGAGTGTCACAATAAATTTGAGCTACTACGCAACCTAGAGGGGGAGGAAGGGGTTGGTGGAAATGAGGAAACTGATACAGAGGCGGGGAGGGAGTCTGATACCCATAGGGCATCACAGACCCGCAATGGAAAGGATAGAAATAGTCCCAGAGGAGAAGGAAACATAAATGTTAGAAAGCAGGGAGATGCAACATATTGCAGACATGAGGGAGGAGAGCATGACTGGAGAGAAACTGGGAGACAAGGAGGTGGAGAGGAGCCCCTTCAGCAGGGGTCAGTACCAAGGATGGGGCCCTAGCTAAAGAGGACCCCAGACAGCCACTCTGGAAGCAGGGTACTATTACAAGGGGAGGATGGCGGTGGGGAAGGGGAAACCATCAGGGGCAGGATAAATGGTTTGATAAGAGAGGGTTAAAGGGGACACCTATACAGAGGGGGTCTGAGTTAGTGGGCAAAATAACAAGGGAGGCAGAAAGGGAGGGACAAGGAGGTCTCTAATAAGGCAGGAAGACTCCATGGAATTGAGATCACGAATAAAGGGGGATGGGGGGGCATAGTGGAGGTAACCATAAGGATGATGGCGGTGTTAAGGTTCTGTTATTGGGAGACTCGATGATTAGGGGTATCCAGTGGGAGGGACAGGGGGTGGATGCCACTAGCCAGGTGAAGGTAGTGAGTATCTCTGGGCTGACAGTGACAGAGCAAAGTTCATGGTGTATGAACTGGTTAGGAATGTGAAAGGGAAACCGGATTTCCTGGTGCATTTGGGAACTAACGATCTAGAGGGAAATAGCATTTTGGAAATCCAAGCAAGGTTCCAAGAACTTGCCAGAGTCTGTCGGGATAATGGATGCAACATTTGCTTTTGGAGATACTGCCAGTACCAAAGGCCTCAGTGGAGAAAAAAATGAAGATCACAGAGGTTAATGACTGGCTCAGGAAGTGGGGTGAAGAGAGTGGGTTGGGGTGTTGGGAACTGGAAAGGAGTTGAGAGGATAAGGGACTGTATAGCCAAGGACAGGCTTCATCTTGCCCCATTAGGAAGGAAGTCCTTAAACAGGGATGGCTGACTACATTTAAGAAGGTGGGTTTAAACTTTGTGGAGGGGGAAGGGATAAGGAGGGGCTGACCAGAAGCCCCTCCAGATGAGGGGAGTAGCCTTCAAACCCAAGGGGAGGAGGAACAGACTGGGGGTGGAGGTTTCAGGAGGAGCAGAGGAGGATGGAAGTATAAGAACCTGGGTGGGGTTCGACAAAGGGATCAGGGATAAGGGTGGGGTTGGTGTTAGTAAATGCCAGGAGCTTGGGAAACAAGTTGCCAGGTTCCAGGCCATGTTGTTCAGGTGGACATGGCGTGAGTCCTGAAGACATGGGCCAACAAAAAACCATGACTGGGACCTAAACGTGAGGGGTACACTATGCTTAGGAAGGATAGAAAGGAGGACAGAGGGGGTGGAGTGGCTATGTTCATTAGAGATGACACAGAAATTGCTAGGGTAGAAGAGGCAGAGGGAAACGTGGAGGCCTTATGAGTCACCTTACGATCCCCAGCAGGAGATAAGGTCAAGCTGGGTGTAGTATATAGGCCCCCCGGGATGAGTGATGTTCTAGAGGATGGTTTGCTGGACAACATCATTGCCCAGTGTGGACCAAAAGGGGAAGGAGTGGTGTTGATGGGGACCATATGCAAGGTACTAACTGGAGAACCATGTCCTCTAAGGTGGCAAGGGCAGGCAGAGGCTGCTGGGCGGCTTCCAGGATGTGTTCTTAACACAGCATGTGATGGAGCCCATAAGGGAGGGGCATGTCCTGGACATGGTTCTGGCAGATGGGGATCTGGTAGGGACCTGGTTGTAGAGGACCCCTGACTGGAGCGACCACAATACTGTCTGGTTTCAAATAAGCATAGGGGAGAGGAGATCTAGGACACTGGCAGTGGACTTCAGGGGGGCAGACTTTGTGGGCATGGGAAATATTCTCAAGGATCACTTGAAGGGATTACATCAATGACAAGTGTGGAAAGGAGATGGGAGGTCATAAAGCGGGACTTCATGAGGCAGTCAGATCCATGCTAGTTGAAACTAAGGGAGCAAGGTCACATAAACCATGCTGGTGGTCCAGTGAGGTACAGGTAGCGGTCAGAGAAAAGAAGGCGCCTACAAAAAATATAAAACAACAAGAGGAATAGGGATAAGGAAATGTACCATCTTGCATCTAGAAAAGTCACCTGGATGGTGAGGGAGCAAAAGTTCAGTAAGCGCAGCAGCTGGTAGAGGGTACATGGAGGGGGAAAAGGGGTTCTTCCGGTACATTGAGGAGAGGAGAAAATCTAAGGGCCATCTCAGCAGATTGAGATCAGAAGGAGGGTGGGTGGAAGAGGCGAGGGACCAGGCAGAGGTATTTAACGAGTACTTTGCCTCTGTGTTCACTAGGGAGGGGGATGGGATATCTACAAAGCAAGGCACGATGGGGATAGAAGCGGCAGTGAGTGGGATCAGGAGAGCAACAGAAATGGAGCAAGAGGGAGGGAGAGGTACCCCAGGGGTGTCACATCTGGACAAGGATAAAAAGGCCAGTAAGGTGGAGGGGACAGATGATGCTATCTCCGCCAAAAGGGTGTGGTTAGCCCTCAAGGCCCTAAAGAAAGACAAATCTCCTGGGCCAGATGGCATTCAACCAAGAGTACTATGGGAATTGGCGGACATACTGGCTGCACCCCTGGCGGAGCTCTTCAACAGGTCACTTGAGACAGGGAGAGTACCTAGGGACTGGCGAGAGGCACATGTGGTGCCAATCCACAAAGGGGGGTCGAGGGAAGTACCAGGTAACTATAGACCCATCAGTTTGACCTCGATGGGCGGGAAAATTAATGGAGTATACTCTAAAAGGAGCGATTGGGGTGTACTTGGAGGAGGTGGGAGGTCTGGATAGTCGGCAACATGGGTTTGTGTCAGGGACATCATGTCAAACCAATCTTGTGGAGTTCTACGAATGGGTAACATCAGAACTGGACAGGGGAAAGCCTGTGGATGTATTATTCTTGGACTTCAGCAAGGTGTTTGACTCTGTCCCCCACAATGGTCTGGTTGAGAAACTGATGGGGTTAGGAGTAGGCCCTTTGATGGACAGATGGATTGAAAACTGGCTAGCTGGACGCACCCAGAGAGTAGTGGTCTGTGGGGAGCTCTCGAACCCTAGAGAGGTTGGTAGTGGGGTACCGCAGGGCTCTGTCCTGGGTCCGATCCTGTTTAATGCATACATATCTGACATCAGAGAGGGTATAGGGTGTGAAATGAGTCTCTTCGCTGATGACTCCAAGATGGGAGCAGTAGTTGAGGGAGAAGAGGGGATGTTGGCCCTGCAAGGGGACCTGGACACCCTGGAAAGCTGGGCTCACACATGGAAATTAAATTTCAATATCACCAAGTGCAAGGTGTTGCATCTTGGGCGGGGAAACCCTAAACACAGGTACACCCTGGGAGGGGAGGCGCTGGAGGCCTCAATAGGGGAAAAGACCTAGGGGTCATGGTGGATGCATGTATGAATAACTCTGAGCAGTGCAGGAGAGCGGCTAGCAAGGCAAACAGGATGTTGGGATGCATCGTAAGGGGGATCACCTCTAGGAGCAAGGAAGTGATTTTGCCGCTGTACAATGGACTGGTTAGACTACACCTTGAGTACTGTGTGCAGTACTGGAGACCACACTTGAAGAGGGACATACAGCTCCTGGAGAGGGTACAGAGGAGGACAACTAAGATGATACGAGGGCTAGGGGATTTGACGTATGGGGACAGACTTGAGGAGCTCTGCCTGTTTTCATTGGAGGAGAGGAGAGACAGGGGGGACATGATTGAGGCCTTCAAGTACCTCAAGGGAATAAATAGGGTAAACATGGAGGGGATCTTTAGACTAAAGCAGGGAGGTATTACCAGAGGGCATGGTTTGAAGTTGAAAGGAGGAAGGGTGAGGGGGGAAAAGAGGAGGAGGTTTTTTCACTGAGAGGGTGGTGGACCCTTGGAATGCACTGCCTGGTGAGCTGGTTCAGAGATCCACAGTGGAGGGCTTCAAGAGAGGGTGGGACAGACACAGAAAGTGGATGTATCAGATGATGGCCTGTCCCAGGGGGGTGGGGATGGATGATAGGGGTTTCTGGAACACAAGGGAGGGGAGGGCCTCTGCACCCAACTAGGGATCTGAGGTTCGAGCAGACTCAATAGACCGTAAGGCCTAATCTGCTGGCAATTAGTATGTTAGTCACCAAATCGAATTCACCCACACTGCTGCTAATGCACCTATGAACTTACGAATGGTCTACTCTGTATGTCTCTGATATACTGTATCCACTTTAACTCACTGTATGTAAAGCACTTTACTTTGTATGTTCAGATCAGGGGTGTAGCCAGGAATTTCAGATCTGCACACCAAGTGGACTCACTGCGAGAGGTAGAAGCCAGACAATATACAAATGTACACCAGGACCGTGTTTGTTGCCTCATTTGGCACAATAAATACAACTTTTGTATTCCATGACAATGGTTGGTGCCATGCATGGGTAAATACAAATGCCATGCATTGCTCCCTAAGACACCCACATACCAGCCCAGAGCCTGTAAAGTTGTATTGCCCTTGGGATGCAAAGAAAGTATTAGTGACCAGTCCTTCTAGTTTCAATTCCTATGAATAAAATTACAGAAAGGTTCAGCATTTTCTTTGTTAGTTTTCATGGAAAAAGGAAGCAGTTCAGAGCCTATTTGCTACCCCACTTAAATAAAATTGCACACCATGGAGTACTTGGAGTATGCCTCGCTACACCCATGGTTCAGATATATTGTATTCTCTCTAACTCATTGTATGTAAAGCACTTATAATTTGTTATCCTGTTAAGTTTCTGCATGTCTGTACTCTCCCGGGTCGTGCCTGAAAATGGTCATTTTATGGCTAGTGCACTTACCCGGTTAACAAAAGCTAAATAAAAATAAAATAAATAAATGCATTAACCTGATAAGGGATATATACAGTACAATTCATTTGTCGTTTGTTAAAATTTAATTAATTACCGTGAAGCTGACTAGCTAAGACTTTAAGAGGACCTCTTTAACACCTTGTTGGTTCCCTTTTTCACCTATTTAGAGGAAGTGTACAGGGACAGGACTCCAATAATGGCTCACCTTTTAGTTGCTTACAGGAGGCCGGATACTTAATCACACTGTAACCTCCTCCATCCCATGATAAGCCACTCATAGACGGCTTCAATGAAACAGCAAAGCGACTCCATCCTCTAACCATCCCATGATAAGGCACTCGCCAGTGAGTTTAATTCTCTCACCCATGACCAGCAAGCTTAGTCTGCATCTCTATCACTTACCACTCCCCCAACCCCCCCACTCCAGCCTCCAACTCCCACGCCCAGCTGAAAATCGGCAAAACTGCCTAGCCCTCCTTTCCTGGTCAACAAAAACTAATACGTAAATGTTGGTGCTACGAAAGTACTGCACTTACCAGCATCACTTGGATACCCAATTAAAGTGTGTTTGCAGTTCGTGTCTCTCAGAGATGACTATAGCTCCCCCCTCCCACTCCTCTTCCCTGTCTTGGAAGCGGCTGCATTCATATCGTAGCCCAGAACCCATCCCTGCATTAAATGAGCTCTCCAAATAGAAAATAAAAGTAAACCAGATGTAAAATAACTAAGCTGTCATTTTTTTCTTTATCAATAATTCCTGAAGACCACCTATGGTCCAAACATCGATTCTAACTTTTTAAGTGTGCATTTACTCTAACCTGTATGTTTTATTACGCACAGGACTATACTGCTTATTTCTAAAGTTTCCTTCATAAACGTGACTCGTCGTGCAAGTTGGTGAGACAATACAGGGCTCTTGAGGACACAGATACCTTTGCCAGGACATACGTGGATACCTGATGTGCGTCCCCAAGATTCATAAGCACAGCAGACAGAACCCGACTGAGTAGTACCTTTAATATGGTAGGCCTCTCACCCTGCTCATTTGAGCCCAACCACTCTCCTACCCCAAAACTTAGACACCCCTCTCAGTACATTAAAAATGGCTTCTCACCAAAGTCTAACGCAGTGCGACAATCCTCATCTTCGTCTGTGTCACTGCCAAGCCAAATGCCGCTATCTTGTTCTATCACACAATGCATGTCTGGGAAAAGATGCCAGCATCTGGGCCCAGTGGTATGAGAGATGAGGAAGAGGACTGGAGCACATTTTTCTCCACACCCCTGCAGTCACCCAAGGATATACCACGTTGATAAAGATATACGCTGTTCAGGCAATTTTCGCCATCAATCTGATGGCACTGGATTTTTGTCCCACATTTTCTACCTTGTTGCCTCCCTGCTCACCCTGGCATGAGCAATGCCCCTAAGCCTTGACATTACAGCATGCTCCTGTGGAAGGAGCAAGCTACCTGGCCCGCTTGCAAGGGTCAGTGCCCAAAGGACCCTGCCACCAGTCTTCCTCGGCCAAAGCGCACTGCCCACCATCAGCTGCCTGCAGCCTAGCCTGCTTCCCAACAGTTCGACTGGAGTCTGCCCCACACAGCAAGTACTGAACGGGGTGCCTAGCTCTGAGTGGAGAGGTTGCTGGGGCTAAGATGGATGGAGTTGGAGTTTTCCAATTACAATTAAGTCACAAGGTGGAAGTGCGGGGGCACACTTACAATCCCGGAGGGATGGAAGGATGAGAATGTTTCTGCAGTGAGTTTTAGCATGCTGAGAGAAGACTCAGATACTGCACATTAAAGATGAGGTAGCAGCCAGAGATGGCGGTGGGGGGCAACTGAGCAGCCAGAAGGTAGCTCTCCTCTCCCGGGGAGGAACCCTGTCGCCCACCGTAGTTCCACTGCCCCTGGATGGAAGTCTGAGGGCAGCACAGGCAGGCAGGCTGCAAGCAGAGGGAGGGCACCTTACAACCATGGCATGTACATGCCTCCACACGCATGCGGCCGAGACGGGATGGGAAAAACGAATGGACAAAAAGCAGATAAAATATAGATTTAAAAAAAAAAAGATGAGGTAAGTAAATACATTTATTGGGAGCCTCAAAACATTCGTTGGGGCTCTCAAAGTTTTTGCCAGGGCAGTCATCCCCTCCCCCTTTCTTTTCCACATTAGGAGTCCTGGACCCTCAAAATAAAGAATCCTACCAAGAGACCTGACACTACAATAACTACGAACTCAGATACCAAGGTAAAAGACTATGTTAGGGAAGAAATTCAGGGCGCCCATACTGTTCAGCTCCACAGTATTCAGAGTCTGAGGGGATTACAGAAACATAGTCTGTCATATTAAAGTGTAATCATTGTTCCAGATGAGATAAACAATGACCTATTTTTCACAATCTCACTCTCTTTAAAAATTATTCTTTTTTTCATGACTACCGATATTCACCAAAGGCTTGGATACAGACTGCTTCAACAGAGGTCGCCCTCAGGAGATGCAAGCAGTCTTCAGGGTCTTAGGAGCTTGTACATGCTCAAAAAAAAGATTTTTTTAAAACTTACATGTTATTGTTTTTCAGGGGGAAATCTCATACATTACACATTCACAAAACATTTGGATGTAACATAGTACTGTCAAATCAGATATTTTAAAGCACATTTTTTTTTAAACTTTACTGTTTTAAATAAAAAATAAGTACATAATACCTCATACAGAGCAACAGAAATAAGCAGATTCAGCAGTACAGCTAATCAGACATGTGACAAACATTTATGCATCCCCTGTAATCTGTTACAGTAGGAAGTGGGGGTTTCCATATTATAGAAACATAGAATTTGACGGCAGATAAGGACCGCTTGGCCCACCCAGTCTGCCCATTTCCCTACCTAATGGATAAGCTGCAGATTCTAGTTAACCAGCAGCCTACTTCTTCCTACCCCCACCCCCTAGAATTCCCTTATGACTGTCCCATGCATGCTTGAATTCCACCACTGCTTTTGACTCCACAACCTCCTCCGGAAGGCTGTTAAATGCATCCACAACCCTCTCTGTGAAAAAATACTTCCTTAAATTACCTCTGAGCCCCCATCTTCAAATTATGCCCCTTGTTCTTGCACACCTTTTTGAAAGATGCTACCCTCTTGGACTTTGTTGATTCCCTTGAGGTCCTTGAAAGTTTCTATCATGTCCCCCTCTCCTCCTTTCCTCGAGGCTATACATATAAAGCTTCTAAGTCTCTCTCATATGTCTTCGCGCAGACCCTGCACCATTTAGTTGCCCTCCTCTGGACAGCTTCCATCCTGTCTATGTCTTTATGGAGATTGGGTCTCCAGAACTGCATGCAGTACTCTAGATGGGGTCTCACCAGCTGTCTGTACAGAGGCATACACTTCTTGTTTTCTACTGGTGATGCCTCCCTATGCATCCCAGTAACCCCCCAGCCTCCTTGCTGCCCTCTCACATTGCTTGCCCACCCCTTAGGTCATCTGATATGACTACCCAGGTCCCTTTTCCATTTTTGTTGTTGTTAGTATCACACCCCATTGTGTACTCTTCCCCTTGGTTTTTGTTTCCCAGGTGCATTACCTTGCACTTCTTAGCACTGAATCTAAGCTGCCATACATTTGACCATTCCTCTAACCTCGCCAAGTCCCTTCTCATCCTTTCCACCCCACCTTGTGCATCAACTCTGTTGCAGATCTTTGTCTCATCTGCAAAGAGACATACTTTTCCTTCCAGTCCCTCTGCAATGTCGCTTATAAAGACATTGAAGAGGACCGGTCCCATACTGAACTCCCTGCGGCCCCAATTTTAACCCCCCTTTCTTCTAGAGTGGGCTCCATTTACTATTACTCAATGTGTCCTATTCTCCAGCCAATTCTTTACCCAGGCTGTCATCTTGGGACCCTACCCCAGGCTGGCTAACTTGTATATTAATCTTTGTGTGGGACTGTGTCAAATGCCTTGCTAAAGTCTAGGTAGGCCATGTCCACAGCCCCTCCCTGATCTACTACTTTGGTCACCCAGTCAAAGAAATCTATCAGATTTGTCTGGCATGACCTTCCCGCTGTGAATCCATGCTGCCTTGGGTCCTGTGCCCCTCTGGCCTCTAGATACTCGACAATTCTTTCCTTCAGAAGTGATTCCATCATTTTCCCTACCACTGAGGTTAAACTAACAGGTCTGTAGTTTCCTGCTTCTGCCTTGCTCCCACTGTTGTGAAGGGGAATCACATCTGCCCTCCTCCAGTCCTCGGGTACCACCCCATCCTCTCATGATTTGTTAAAGAGGGTAGTCAGTGGTGTCACTAGTTCTACCCTTAGTTCTTTTAGAATTCTGGGATGAATCCCATCAGGCCCCATTGCTCTGTTCACCTTCAGTTTTAAGAGTTCTTTCAGAACCCTTTCTTCTGTAAATGGACTGGTATCAACTTCTGTATCCAGAGTGTTTCTACTGTTTGTTTTAAGTACCTCCCCTCTTCCTTTGTAAATACTGAGCAAAATATTTGTTTAGTATCTCTACCTTTTCACAGTCACCTCTGCCCACCCTCCCTCCCTTTATTAAGCCTCACTATCCCTCCCTTGGTCTTCCTTTGCTCCTGATGTACCTATAAAGGTTTTATCCCCCTTCTTAACTGAGTTGGCTATCTTTTCCTCGGTTTGGGCCTTTGCTATTCTGACTGCCTTCCCAGCTCCCTTTTGCTTTAACTGATACAGTTCTCTGTCCTGCTCCTTCTGCGATTCCTTGTACTTCCTGAATGCTTTCTTTTTCTCTTGAACCTTCGCTGCCACTTCCTTTGAGAACCACAGTGGTTTCTTACATCGTTTCGTTTTGTTTATTTGCTTCACACAAAGGCTTGTTACCTCTGTGATGGCAGTGTTTATTATTCCCCATTGTTCTTCCACCCCACCTTCCTGCCCATTTGCTAGTGTACATTCCTTAGGCACTCACCCATTTTGGCAAAGTCAGCCCTCCCAAAGTCCAGTACTTTGCCTTTGTATGGCTTTTGACTCTATTGCTTGTGTTTATTATGAACCATACTGTTCGATGGTCGCTAGTTCCCAGATGGCTACCCACTTCTACATCTGTGATCCTCTCTTCCTCCATTTGAGAGAACCAGGTCTAAGATTGCTCCCTCTCGAGTGGGCTCCAATACTAGTTGTCTAAGGCATGCCCCTGTAGGGCATCTAGAATAACCCCACTTTCAGTGGCTGCTGTAACTGCACTCCAGTTAACATCTGGCATATTCAGATCATCCATCAGCAATATCTCCCCTTTTTCTGCCATTCTAAGTATACTTTCTATCATTTCCTTGTCCATTTCCTCCCCCTGAGAAAGGGGTCTGTATACAACCCCTGTGCGGATTGTGGTGCCATTGCCGGTCTCCAAATTTACCCACAGTGCTTCTTCTCCTCCCTGTTTTCCCTTTTGTTCTGTTGCTTTGATTCCTTCCCTAATGTAAATAGCTCCTCCTCCTCCTCTTTTACCCTCCCTGTGCCCTCACAAAACAATCAGCTAAGAGCTCTGACCCACCGCTGCGATGAGTGCCTTCCTGTCAGCAAGATACCCTACACAACAATTTGACAGAGAAAATACCCTGCTATTGGGTATATTTAAACAAAAATTTTCTCAAAATGCAAGCCATCTCAACGGCTATGGAGAGTCCCTGGTTTCGGCAGAATTTATAAAGACATATTAACTGCAGTCACTATGAACTGCTGTTTATCTGTTTCACAGTTTGGTGTACAAAGTAGGAATAATTATGCTCTGTGTTACGTTAAGCATACTACACATCGCTATCTGTGCAGACAATTCTGTTAACACTATGGAGCTTACAAATATTAACTTCGGAGGATGTCAGATATCCCCACATCAAAACATATTGAGTCCAAGTCGGTGCAACAGGCAAGCCGACTCGCTGAGGCTGAACCTAGGTGTCAGGACTTAACCTCCCCCCCCCCCCAAGTCGGAGCAGGCAAGGAAATTACCCAATTCCTACCTTACTCTACACTGGGGAAAATAAATCAAATTAACAAATTAGTGTCATTAGAAATGAGCCTAAACCCATTTCAATGTCCCGATTGTCCCAGTTGGCCCCCATAGTGGTAAGCAGTTGGAGCAGTCGGTCAAGCTAAATCAGTCCTCACCCGACTCTTCTTCAGTAACCTCCTTAACCAAACTGGGCGTCTCCCGAGAGGCAAACTCCTTCTTGGTCCTCTCCAACCATCGCCCAGCATCCTTTGGCTCCGAAAACAATAAAAAGGAATGGATGATACAGAGTGCCCTTAATTTCTGCCATACTCCATCAAAGCGCTTTCTTCGAGCATGGGTCTGGAATGAAGGGTCTGAAAAGTACTTCACATCCGAATCATTTACTGTAAGTGGGTAGGCCGCCCGCACTACTGACAGGATCATATCCCGATCTCTGCTCCTGTTGTCCTCACAAGAATCGTTTGAGGTATGTTAGTGTCCACAGGCCTGACTCTTGGGTTAACCCGATAAGCTCTTCTGAGGTTGCTCCAGTCAAAATCACTCGTGGTAGAAATGGAAACCTATAGCCACTCCACCAGAAATTATACTAAGTTAGGTCCCTCAGCACCTTCGGGTATGCCTATGAAGCGGAGACTGCCTGCCCGTACTTCGTTTTCTAGGGCCTCAAGCCTGCCCTGCGTGTTTTCTTGCGTCATGTTGGCGACTGTCACTTGGGTGGTCAGGAATCTTTTTTCACACACTGCAACAGCACCTGTTAGTTCTGTCAGTGCAGCATCGTGCTTTTCAAGTCTGGCCAGTGTCTTTTCCATTTTGGCGTCCATGGATTTGATGGTTGCTAACATCTGCTGCCATGGTCGACCAGCCAAAGATCCCGCTGTAGAATCAAGTTTCAGAGTACGAGGTCTCCTCGGCCTTCCCTGTTTCAGCAGCACTGGGTTTTGAAGCTGCCGGAGTCCAGCCCTGTTTTATCCCCCCATGTTGAATTTAGGCTCAAACGATAACTGCTAGACTCTTGTAACTAATCCAGTGAAAAATTTGAAAGTTTGTTAAGTTTAGAAAGTCTTATTTTATATTTAAATAGTGCTGAAGTGTGGCGTGCTCAGGAAAAGCTTCCTGTCTGGAGGTCGGCTCTCTAGTACCCCCTTTAAAGCATATTAAACCTACAGTTCCAAGTTTGTCTTTGCACCAAGGATATAGGAAAAGAAGGAGCACGATATGAATAGAGCAATGATCAGCAGTGCCACAGCCTTGGGTTCCCAGGTGATGTAGGAGTTTTGGGGTTCCCAGAGACTATATGATTTTATTTGTTTTGCGTCCGAAGCCTTTACTATACTTGTATCTTTTTTTGAGCTCTGAAAATCTCACATTTGCTACTGAGTCCACAATTTGCATCATTTCTGAGTCCCGGTCCTGTAAGTGCAAAAAGAGACGCAAGTGTGAGAAAAACTGCCGCAAGACATGTAGTGTGCAAACTCTTTGATGTAAGACACGAACTGTGCAACAATATAGATGCCAGACTCCTCAGACACGCTCATGTGAAGCATATTATTCTGTCGGATTCAGTCTACCTGCCTTATTGTAAAATTGTATGCAATTGATT
This sequence comes from Neoceratodus forsteri, assembly GCA_016271365.2. NCBI lineage: Eukaryota > Metazoa > Chordata > Ceratodontiformes > Ceratodontidae > Neoceratodus > Neoceratodus forsteri. The sequence continues at coordinate 938,742,880 of CM028136.1, read as the reverse complement.
CCAGCCTTCTTATTTGTACTTGTTTGACTATATTTTTACTTGTTTGATTTCATTCCACTGGAACTCCCTCACTGTATTTGTTGTGTTGCTTTGCAATATCCGTTACTGAGGTGGAATCTTTGTAAAAGAGCACTTGTGCTCAAAGGTATTCTCTGAAATTTTTCAATAAATAAATTAATAATTCCCTTCGGGATAAATATGAGACGACACTAAGGCCAGGATATTCAATGACCCTGGTTTGCGCTCACAAAACATTTGCTCGAGGAGCAAATTAATGCCTGGAGCAAACTACAGGTACACCGTATTTGCACAAGCACTGAGTGAGCGCTAAAGGCACGTTCCAATATTCCGGCTAAAGAACACAAGCACTATCCCATTTGCTCCTACAAACCACTGCCCCCTACTGGCCACATGTGGTATATGACCATAGGGAGTTACAGGGCTGACAGGAGCAAAGCAGCTTTTAGGGTTTATAAATGCGAATGCTCCAAGGGAGCTGTCATATTCAAGTGTCTCCAAGCATAAGACCCCATAGCACAGGCACGGTGCTATGAGGTCATTTGCATCTCACTATGACCTCATTACAGGCCAGAAGCAAACTACAGGTTCTGTATACTGGAACATGAGTGGTAAAAGCATGTTCCAGTGACACGCATTTGTTCCACTCAGACCACAACCCCCTACTGGCCACAAGAGGTATGTGGCCATAGGGAGCCACAGGAACGGCAGGAGCAAATGAGCTGATAGGGCTTGCAAAATAGTTATTGCGTCTGTGACGCTATCTTCTACATTCAGCCATCCCCATGCAAATGACCCCACAACACAGGCAAGGCGCTATGGGGTACTTTGCATCTCATTATGGCCTCATTACAGGCCAGGAGCAAGCTGAGATTGCAACCCCCCCTTGCCATACTGCTGTGTTGCTAGAATATATCTGGCAGTCTAGTGGTACCCCTTCCCCGCGCATCATCCCACTCCCGATTCCCCATCCATGTAGTCTGCCTAACTGCTTGGTAGTCTAGCAGTCCCCCCAGCCCCCCCAATCTCCAAACTGCCATTGCAGTCATCCTCCATGTAGCACAGCAGTTACCCTACCCCCAGTCTCTGAACCAATATTGCCAGCTGCCTTACACAGCCAATGCACACTGGATTTAGTCCAATGTGCCCTGGCTGGGTATGGTAGATGGCGGCTGAATGGAGGAGGACTGCCAGATGCCATTACAGGTTGGGGGGGCTGCAGGCCTACTGGACCACTAGTGGGGCGTGTTATATGAATGGTACTGGCAGTAAGGGGTACAACCACTATACTACCAAGAAATTAAGCATACTGTATGGACAGGCGACTGAAGAGCCAGCAACAGACTACCAAAGAATTAGGGATACTACATGGCAACCGGGGGGAGGGGGCACTAAACTGCTAGGAAACTTGTTAAACACCTCGGACTAGTGATCAGGGGGTGAGGGGGCACAGAGGCAGCAAGACCAGGTTTGAGGAGGTGTTAAACAGCATTGTACCAACAGCTGTTTAACACCTGCACAAATCTTTGAGTATGCTAGTGCACCCATATGCAACAGCAGTCACTTGATCTGCATAGGCGCACTCGCATACTTTACTGCCACTCGCTACAGGGTTAGGTTCTCGCTAACTGTGCCTTTCAATATGACACTTTGGCCCTGTCCACACTGCAGCCCGAAAACCCTTCTGTAACGTTACAGAGGGTGTAAACCGCATCGGTAATGCCGTGCGTTTACACTGGTAACGTTACAGGAGGCGTTTCTGTAACCGTGTGGAAACCACCTCGGTTATGAAACCGGTCCCGCCCTGGGACTGTTACCGGCGGTAGTGTGGACTGCCGGTAACGGTCCCCTGCAGGGCACAAAGCGCAGCGCGAGCTGCATTGAGGGATCGGGCGCCGCTGTAACGGTCACCCAGATCCCGATGTGTGGAGGACACCGCCGAAGTGTGGACGCACTGCACCGCTCCGCGGCCGTAACGGATTACATCCGTTACCGGGCGCAAGCGGTGTAGTGTGGACGGGGCCTTTGTGTGTCCTCTACTTCTGAAGCACTAAAACACTGTTAGCCAGGCACTAACCCTGTTAGATCTCGCTATCTGCTTTCCAATTTCCTGGCTCATGACATTAACCCCAAGACTGGTGTAGTAGCCAGATGCAAGCTAGCTACTGCAGTTTCAAATAATCTCCTTCCCTGACAGTTAACTGACACAATGGTTCCTCAGAAACTTTTTTTCCTTCAATAAGAAATGCAAAATGCGTTTCTTGGCTCCCAGTACCCATCAAGCTGGTGTCCTAGTGGCAGTGAGAATTACATCCAACCTCCTAAACTATCTCAATTAGATAGTCCCCACAGAGAAACTGGTCTGGGACTCTGAAGAGTCAGCCAGCTAAAACACTGGAATCACAAGCAACCCTTGCCTTGTTTTGGGGGAAGGGCTGGCACAGGCACATGCAGATGTATCAGGATATCATTTAATGAACCTGGATGAGAAAGAAGCTCTTCATGACATGCTCTGTACCAAGATATATCCGGGCTCTACCAAGTCAAAGATAATCCTGCTTAACTTCTTAATCCTGCTAATCCCCTGGGTTCCAAATTGGAAGAGGAAGCAAGGGAATGGTCACAAGAACTGTAAGAGTTCTTAGTAGCAACCCCATCCATACTGACAGTCAGTGTAAGATTTTATATATATATATATATATATACACACACATATAAGTTTTATCGCTTGCTGGAGCTGGCAGGGAAGGATTTGCCACCCGGGGTCATCCATCCCCGGCCTGCATCCCAATCACCGGGATCGCAGCCAGGACCATCACGGAGCCTGCCAGCTCCATTTCCTCCCTTGCACTGTTGTGGATGCATTTATGTGCATGGAGGCACGCGCATGCTGTGTTCCCCGCAACACCCTCCCTGCATGCCGCCCTCCATCCGACACTGTCCACGGGACTCCACTTGTTGGCAGTCACACAGCGGGAGGGACAATGTCCCTCCCCAGGAAAGAAGAGCTGCCTCGCAGCTGCTCAATCCAGCTCCCACTCTCCACCACCCCAGCCGACCCCAGCTCATTCCCGAATCTGGGTCACTGGCATGGCACGAGGTGTGATGTCCAGCGTCTCAACCCTCAGTGATACTGGGCTGGCATAGTCAGTGTAAGACTTGTAGGATTTTGCAGCTATCAGAGACAGTCTGATGCTGCGCTGCAGGTGACCCGATATTGATTGCACCAAGAAACACTCCGAAATACTTGAATACTGAACTAGGGCCGCCCTGACGGCCCAGTGCCAAATGACCCGGGTTCGGAAGCAGACTAGGATCCTCACGTCTGAAAGCAGGCCAGGCTGAGACGGCTGCCAAGTGGCATTGAGTCTCAGACAGGGAGGGCTTGAGGTTGGTTCTGGCACCACAGCAACCCATGTGGCTTGCTCCTAGTGCAGGGGCAGGCTGTGCACATGCAAGGCAAAACAAGAAAACTGTTGCCCACGCCTGGAGAGACAGAAGAATGAGATGAAGCCAGGAGACAAGCAGTGGGCATCGCTCGCTGCCCTGATGACCCAGGTTCGGGAACAAGCCCAGTGCATTGGGGGCTGGCAGGTGGAGGGAGCATTGAGCATCCCAGAGGATGATCTATTCCCTCCTGGGAGGGTAGCAGGCACCACTGCTATACTCCACCAGGATGACCAGAGGTGGTGGTGCAATCTGCACTGCTTGTGGGCAGCCCACACCTTTCGTACGCATGTTGTCCATGACGTCCTCACAGTGGGCATCAGAGGGGGGTGAAACTCAAGGTAAAAAAAAAAACAAAAAAAAACTAAGGCATAGCAGTATGAAGCCGGCATTCCTGTACCATGACACCCTGACTGGCTACCCCCATCCCACAAAGGATGGACCATCAAGGGGAACAGCCGACACTACACATCCCCCTCGCAAACAAACTCTACCATGGAGCTGGAGGTACTCTAGGACCACAATACCCACCACTCATCAACCAGCCCCGGAAGATGGAGAAAGAGAAGGCTTTGGATGGTACTGGGAGACATCCAAACAGAGGTGGGGAGCACCGGGGCTGGGGGGATAAATAGAATGAAAAAGAGAAAAAAAATCTGGCCACCCAAGAAACAAAACCAGAAATCACACTCAGTATCTGCTGACCGCATTCATAAAACATTCCTCAAAATTGTACATTTCAAGCATCTCTGTTCTTTACTGCTAAGGGTGCTTCCAGGAAAACTGGATATTGCCCGTTACAGCTGAGACTGATTCAGGAGCTGAAGTCCTAGTTCCCTGATTGGAACATCACAGTCAGTTGCTCTGAAAATGAGTGTCATGTCACAAGCAAGACATTATGACATCAGCTTCTGAATAAGCCCTAGTTGTAGATGCAACTGTAAGGAGCAGTTTCTGTTTTCGGGGTCAAAACTAGGTCCTGAAGCCACTAGCCAGCAGGGCTAGTTACTGGAAAAAGCCACTAGTCACACACACTTTTCCACTGGCTCAGCTGGTGTACTTACTGAAATGTTACCTTCTCCACTACAAGTCCGCAAGGCTACTTAAAGCAAAATCTTACTAGCCAGATACAAAATCTACCACCATTTGTCTAGTGGACCAGTGCCAATTTCGACCCCTGCTGTCAACAGCCTTTAGTGATGTTCTTACTCAGCCCCCACATTCTGAAATGGTCTCCTTCATACAGCTTGGTGCTAGGATTTCCACTGGCACATTAAATCAGCTTTCTTTAAACACTGCAAAAGACTGACTGCCTGTACATGCTTGTGAGTTGTGGTGCTTTATGTACATGAACTGTATGTTTTATATTGGTCTCCCTTTGCTGTTATGTGGCAAGTATACCGAATACTGTAATTCCGTGATTGTGTCAATGTAGCGAATAGCTAACCTCTTATTGTTTTAGAACAACAGGGCTCAATTTTTTTTCCCCATAGCGAAACGCAATCATAATTAGTTGTTCTAACCAGCTGGTTATAATGGTATTCACATGCCAGGTTTCCCGAAGAGCCCATGCACATACTTGCTGCTGCATCTTACGCACTTGGAGAACTCCCCGCTCATACGGAACTTGGGTTGAGACCTGCACTGTGGGCAGCAGATTGTAATACTGAAAAGAAAAACATCTCTGGCAACAAGCGCTACGGAAGCACGACGACGCCTGACACAGATCACCGACAAAACGCTGAACAGTCAAAATAGCGCAAACCAGGCAAAAAAAAAAAAATGAACAAAGAAACAAACCACAAGTGGCAGCAGTCTACTCAATGTACTTTATTTCTGCATCCCAAATGAGCAAACTTGCACCAGGAGAGCACCATAAAATAGTAAGACCTGATAACCTACCTACAGCAGCCACAGTGCCAGAAATGGAGACACTCCAGACTTGCACCTCACATAATGGAAAACAGACACATAACACCACTGAATTACATACAATACATTGCAAGTTGCTTACATTGTAATGCGGGGGGCTTCTTCTCGCGCACCCCCACACCACCGTAATATATACAGAACAACTCCAGTCCGCGCACCAGATGACACAGGGCGAAATCAGACACGGCAATATTATCCCTGCAGCGTTATTCACCACGCTATTTCTGACTCGCTGTTATGCCTTAGCTGTATTTCAGTCAGCATATTGACTGGTTACCAGGCCGAGCTGGGGGGGTTGCAGCAAGAAAGAAAGAAAAAAAAACAAATCCAGCAATTACATAAAACAAAGCCTGGGGACCTGTGTAAAACTGGAATTTTATACACACCCTCTATGTGGGATGCTACTGTATTAAGAGCTTAGCATCCCACACCAAGGGTGTGTATAACATTTTCATTATACACAGTCCCCCAAGCATTATTCTCCCAGTAACACTTGCTGGTTTGCTTTGTAATTTCTTGGTTATTTCTGAAAACAGGCATTCTATTTGTCTAGTGTACTTACATAGTTACCAAAAACTAAATAAATCAATAAAATGTTTTTCAGCATTGAGTTTGTGTATTGTATTGTATCATATCATAGGTTACTAAGTTGTCTCTTACAGTTGTACCAGTGGTCTCATACATATACTGAGGATACCAAAAACCGAAGGTGAGCGGGTCATATATCGTAAGAATGTGAGACCGGGGGAGCGCCGGACAGCCAGCATCGAGGTAGGAAGCACCTTCCATTGCTCTCCTCATCTACCTTCACAATAAACAAAAATAATCGCAATTAAAGGCATTTTCAACAGTCTTGGAAGGACTCTTTGGGTTCCTAAGCCCTCTAGCTATCAATCGATACCAAATTTAACTATGGGGCGCAATAAAACCGTATCTTCCCAAGCCTCCAGATCACAACGGCCTGCTGCAACACATACTACTGAGAACAGAGAAGCAGATCAGTTGGATCCCACTGCTTCGTAAGGCACTAAAGAACCTCCATGGCAGACAATTTTGACCTCAGTCCGTTCAATGGATGCAAAAATAGAGAAGACACTTACGCGGCTTGAATCACATGATGCCGCCATCACTGCACTATCATCCTCGGTTGCGGAGGCTGACAAATGCTCCCTGTCAGTGCAAGCCACCACGGCCCATCTTACAAAAGAAAACCAACAACTGAGAGGCAGGTTGGAGGCAATAGAGAACACCCTTCATGCAGGAAATGTGCGCATAGTGGGCCTCGCTGAGGGTATCGAAGGGATGAACCTTCTTGTATACATTAAACAGTGGCTTGCTGAATCTCTAAGTATTCCGGAGGATTTCGATTGGTCTGAGCTAAGACAGGCCTTTCGAATTATGCCCAGAATAAGGCCTACGGATCCAGGCACTCCACGCACTGTGGTCTTAAAAACATCGGGTCCAGAATTTCGAGATTTATTGATCAGTGCTGCAAGGGTGGCTTATCCTCTATCGGCACAAGGTATGGATGTGAAGCTATTCCCCGACTTATCGTTCCAGGCTCGGGCTCGACGCAAGTAATTTGATGCACTGCACAAAAAGCTTCGCCATTTGGGGATTATACATTCTTTTCTTCTACCAGCTCGGTTGAGGGTGACTTACGGGGGACCTGGCAGTTCAGCGATCCCGGAGACGCCGGACGGTGGGCAGAGAAAACCGAACAGGAATTTAAAGCACATCCACCATGGCAGTTAGACTTGGAGAAGTCGGACTCTGTAGGGGACTAAAGAGAGACTCTAAAGTTGTCCATAGAAAAGTATTGTTTCTGATTAAAAAATACACCTGATTATATGCTTCTACAATTGATAAGGGAGGCAGGTGCTTCTAGAGGGAGAGGGGGAGTACTGTCTAGAAGATAAGTATTACTAACATTTTTCTACTATATTTGTACCCAGTTTCCCCATTTATTTTCTGGAGGCTACTGCTTTTGTTTACATTTTGAATGTCTTTATTCAGGTGGCTAACAGAATGGTTCCTTGTCAGAACTGATTTAAGTGCCTTGTTAAAATTTTAAAAAGTTAATTACTAAATTGCAAGCGTATCACTCTTGGTAATGTGGAGGGGAGGAGGGTCTAAGGTTTCTATTATAGCCATTTAATATTAGGTATCATAGCACTATTGGTTAGTGTGCATTTCTCCCTAGTGTGTTCTCCCTATGGTTTTTGACCTACACCATGATGCGGCTGGCATTACCTTTGGATTTCTTGTGGTATATATTGATAATCTTTGTGCCAATACCCCAACTCCTACTGTGCAAGATTGTAAGAGTTTACACTGTTAATTCAACTGTATCTTCAATCAATTGCCTATTCTATTGCAAGAGAGTACTAACTGTAATGTTTTATCTTTAAAACAATAAACAAAGTATAAAAAAAAAAAAAGAATGTGAGACCACTCTTAGAACCATAAACAGTTGTCTCGGAGGACATATTTATAGATTACTGATCATCTTCCTATGCTAAACAATAAACATACTACTATAATTATTAATCTATTGAAAATTTTAAAATCCACCTTCCTGTGAAGCATTTCAGTTTCCAGGGTACCTGTTCATGAGACGCTCTTTATAGTATAAGGGTGCCTCACGTGCAGGGTAAAGTAGCCATCCGATTAGGCAAGGATGCTCCCTTGATCTTCAGTACATATGTACACGAGTTCACGTTTAACTCAAACAATAAACGTCTGATTACAGACAAATGACTGAAAATTAAAGATTGCCACCCCCAACATATTGCCTTTGAGTTCTGCTGATGCCAAGTGTGATTTTTTTTTTTTTTGCTGGTGGTTGGACCCCCTCTTTTAAGGGTTCCAGTGGGCTAGCAGGCCTCCCACAAGGTCTGTAGGGACCAGTACCAGCAGGACTGTCAGGGGAACAAGCATTTCACAAAAGAAGGGGTGTTCAGCTTATGGGGAGGAAATGCCCCAGCACCTGCACATCCCTTGCCAACCACCAAGTCACAGCGCTGGCATCAACCTGGGCCCCCCATCCTAAATGACCTTCGCTCAATGGGTTTTAACTCTGAATAAAACAAAATGAAATTAAACGTGAAGGCAGCTGCTTGCGCGACCTACTAGGAAGAGGAAGGAAGCAGTCATAACTGTCAGGAGGGGCACTGAAATATCAAGCACAACAAAAAAAAACCAAAAAAACAGTACACAGCAGGATATAGTATATAGAAAAAAAAAAATCAAAACACAAGGTTTACCAGACTGTCTGTATAAATAGCAAAGACAGAATGACGTGGGGGTTGGGGGGGGTAGCTGTCCTTAATGCATAAATCTGCAGGCCGTCCAAAAATCATAAATGGGTAATGTTTGTTCACTGCAGTATGTGTCAATTTAATTAATTGCACATATTAAAGAAGTCATCTGGGGAGCAAGGCTTCTGTGCACCCCCATCTGGTATGCTGAAGATCTTTGTCAGAAAACTGGCATGGTATGAAATTTACATGTTCCAGCAAAACGTCACAAAACCATTTCAATTCAGTGCCTTGTTAATACTTCATTAGTCCACCACTGGTCTCTTCCCCCAATCATTTTAACAGTAGAGGGGGATTATAATATTGTAAATCCTTTACATTTACAGCCAGTGCCTGAGATTAAGAGAGATTTCCTTATCAGCTTTCCACATACTGTAGTTCCAACTTGATTACAGTCACCACCACCATCACCCAACAAATCAAGTACTTCTTCCTACACAGTTGTTGAGCGAACATTTTCAAAACTGGCAAACTAAGCTCCAGTTTGGGACGGAAGGCATTTCTGTGAGGCACATACTGATAGTATGTGTGTGTATAACTCGGTTTTTTTTTTTTTTTTTTTAACTGTAAAAGATTTGATACAATTTAATTTATAAGCACTTGGTGTAATGCAAATGTCTCTTGGCCAATCAATAGTGTCATAGCGCGAGTCCTTAGGGTTCAGAAACTGCAAAGCGGCTGCATCATTCACTTTTTGTCCCTCATTTCTTTGTTTCTGGTCTGCATTTTGTCCGTCCACTACGTTCTCCATGATCCTCTGGAATTTTCTAAAGCATTAACCATAACGCTGCTTCCATAAAGCTTGCCTCTCAACAACTTTTGTCCAATTCTGTCTGACATTACACTGCAATCCCCAACAAACAAAATTGTAGTAAACACACGCAGACACACACACTATGTTCACAGCTGTAGATGGAAACTGTGGGAGCTGGGCAGCATAGATTTCATGTAACTTTTTATAATTCATTTTAAAGAGTAACAAATGTGCTCTACATAAAATGGGAAAGCTACTAACTTCCCAGTAATGCATTAGGGATTATAATCCAAATGTCTGGTTTAACCAAAAAGGATCATATTTTGGCTACACAGAGCTAGCAACCTAATCCCTTTCATTAACTGGTGCGACACCCTGCCTCAGTAAAAATACTTCTGATAAATTAGTTCAGAAAGCACTCCAGCTCCCTCCACAGAAGTGAATGGGAGCTTCTCTCTTTTATGTATTCTTCAAATATACTTCAGAGGATCTTTTGTTAAAAACTGAAGCCTATGCTCAATTAACAGCCTTGTTAAGTTAAGCAGCGCGCCTTAGATTTTAAACAAAATGCCCTCTAAAATGTAAATTTTTTTTTTTTTTTTTTTACTTATGTCCTCGGCTGGTTGTGCCTTTGGTTCCCCCTCCCCTTTCAGCCAGCCTTCACGGCTGGTGCCCCGGAAGCGGCCAGAGCTCAGACCTCCCCGCCAAAGCCCTCCCAGGTCGCATCACAGCAGGTACTTATCCCACCACTGAGGAGGCCTGGACGACGGTCCCAGGAGGGAGCTAAGTTGGGCGCATCCGTGGCGGTGCCGTCGGGGCAGCCTTCATGCTGCCAAGGGTGTTTCTTGGTATCCTCCCCCTGTGGGGAGGGGCATGCAATGACACCAATGAAGGAAGTGTGCACATGTCCACACACGTTCCTTCCAGGCACCTGCCCCATCTCCGCCCCTCGTCTGCAGTGTCGGTGCACTGCCCCCAGTCTCCCCCAGGGGCCAGTCGAGTGCTGACCACTGAAGTCCCCCCCTTCCCAGAGAAGGAGAGCAGTCCTATGGACACTCAATCCTTCTCCTACCCTGCCAACCCCCGGCAGCCTGTGCTCATTCCCGAACACGGGTCGCCAGCATAGTGCGAGTTAAGGTGTCCAGCGCCTTAGCCCTCAGCGCCACCGGGCTAGCTCAAAATATTTAAAAAATTAAGATAAGGAGAGGCTCATTCACTTCTATGGACAGCAGTCCAGAGATCTCCAAACCTGGATGTCAGGAAATGTATAAGCGCTAGGGTGGGGCACCACACCGAGGAGTGAAAGAGATCAGGCTGCTGTCTCCACCAAGCAAAAACATGATCACTTTTCCTTCCTTTCTGCGTCCCTCACGTCACTTACTATCCCCCGCCACGCTACATCCATGGGTCTCCCCAGAAGATGCTGACTATGGATGTCACGATATGAAATTCTGATGGTATAACCGTCACATGTAATACCACGGTTACTGTTGCTTTCAAGAATGAGCTTCATAAGTTCCTACGGACCTATGATATGTGCTCTTGCACCTGATGCTTTGTACCTCTACAAGTCTGTACCTTTTAATTGAGTTTCAGTTGTACTCAAGATGCACTCTGCTTTTAAGTTTCTTGATTACAGCACTGTGACTTTTATTTGTTTATTTATTGAAATGTTTCACCAGGAAGGCACACTGAGCGACAAGTCGCTAGTCTTCCGGTGTGCGACCTGGTGGGGGGGAAGGGGTACAATAGGAGTGGAACATTAAACATTCAAGTTACAAGATCAACATTAACATACCGTTGTAAAGCAGGTGTTAACAAGCAGTGGTGCAACAGTGTTGCACATAATAGGCAGAAAGAGTGGACAATAATAAGTGCTGAGTTAATAAGTAAACAAGTGCTTACATGAAAGAAAAGGGAGCAGTGAGGGGGGAAGGAGAGGGAGAGGTGAGGTGAGGGGAGGGCGAAGAGTCGTGTTCAAGCTACATTCAAGATACAAGATCAGCATTAACATACAGTTGTAAGGCAGGTGTTACAGTGTTAAAACACAGTTGTGCATAATATGTAGAAAAAGTGAACAATAAGTAGTGCCGGGTTAATAAGTAAACACGTGCTTACATGAAAGAAAAGGGGGAAAGGAGAGGGAGGGAAGTAGGGGGAAGGGAGTAGATGAGGGCTACAAGCCCCTGGGGGGTAGGAGAGGGACCCTTGGAGAGCATTTGGCATCCCTTACATTCTATGAAAGATCAAGGGAGGCCAGTAAGGGGGAGCAACTTGGAAGGGAAAAGCGCTAGAAATTTGGGGGATGGGGGAAGAGAATACTTCTATTGATGTATGTAAGATTGTTCTGTACCCTTGTGCTAATGTGCTTCTGTTACTTTTGTTGTACTCTCTTGGGTCAGCCTGAAAATAGGCATTGTATTGTCTAGTGCACCTTAGCCGGTAAACAAAAACTAAATCCACAAAATAAATACTGCATTATTACAAAAGAAGTAGTTTTTGTACAAATAAAAACAGCCTCCTCAAATTCTTGCATCATGGACAGTTGCCATGGAAATGGCAGTTTCCATGAAAATAGAAAAAAAATAGCTGAAAGGTCTGAATACTGTGGTATTATTGAACCATAGTTACTGTGGTATCGGAAATTGCCCACGATATCAATACCATGACTTTCGATACCAAGGTATACTGTAAAACCGTAATTCTGTGACATCCCTAATGCTGACCCAAAGGCGCAGGCATGGGGTGGGCAGAGGTGATGATGGCCAGGATGGGAAGTTGCCCAGGATGTTGAAAGAGGCAGAACTATCGAAGATGGGAGAATAAACAGAGAAAGATAAACGTAAAGACTGTTACTTCTGGCACCAACAGGACACCAAAAATCTAAACTTCTACTAGCTGTAGCACAAGAAGCCCTCTTGGCTCTGTGAAAGGGTCTTCATGTGCTGCTGGCTCTCCTGTACATCATAATGGAGAAAAAATAATGACATGATTGATATTAAATCATCATCCAATCCCAGCCTTTAAGCAGTTTAAACCAAAAAAAATTTTTAAATCCTGGTTTAGAAACACAGAAACGTAGAATTTGATGGCAGATAAGGACCGCTTGGCCCACCCAGTCTGACCTTTTTCTCTCTCCCTCTCCTTCCCCAGCCTCCCTCCAACTCTAAGTAGGACAAAGGAGCAGGGTTAGACAAATAAAACCATATATGCCAGTACAGACAGCATTTACAAAGGCACATTTAACAGCTATGCTAGTGTTTTTATAAACTGTGCCCATTGGCTGGCCATTGGCTTATTGTATTTTTGCATTATACCTCAGGGGTAGAAACAAGGTACAAGAGGGTAGCATCCTTCCGAAAAGAGGTGTACAAGAAGAAGGGTGCATGATATGAGGCTGGGGGGGGAGGCTCAGGGGCAACGTGAGGAAGTACTTCTTCACAGAAACAGTAGTGAATGCTTGGAACAGCCTCCCGGCAGAGGTGGTGGGGGCAAAACGATAGGGGAATTCAAGAATGTATGGTACAGACACAAGAGTACTCTCGCAATAGGAAATAGAGGGTAAGCCACAGATCAGCTAGGGTCTGTAGTACTGCCTTAGGTAGGTAAAAGGGGCAGACTAGATGGGCCACACGGTCCTTATCTGCCGTCGCCTTCTATGTTCCTATGTTATGTGTACAAAGTGACCTTTGGTTTTACAGCATACAGAACAGACTGGAATGTCATTTTCCCAGTCAGTCCCTATCATAGGTTTAAGAAAAAATGAACAGAACTTCATAAAATAACTTGTACATGATTTTGATTCTTCTGGTGTCATACATGAATGTATATATTCTTTACTGTCTGTCTGTGTTTTGTAACTGTACCCCAGCTACTATCACTAGAACAGTCCTGTTAAATTGCTTTATAAAATGCGCAAGATATATCATGCGTCCTGACTAGCCAAGAGAGTTCTGAACCCACTGCTTTGCTGGCAGATGACCACCGGATTGGGAACCCTTCCGGCAATCAGGACACAGCACACCTACTCTACATATTCATGCCTCCCAGAAATGTTTTGAAAAAAGTTTTCTGGCATCCACATTTGTAAAGCAAAATGCCTCAGGACCCCTAACATGCCATAACTAAGAAAAACACATTTAAACAGGTTTTAGCCTTCCAACTTCTCACAACCAACATTAACATACCATTTATGGGAAAATGTAATTAATGTTATATATCATCATACTTATGTTGTTTTTGTTCTCTCCTTTTATTGTAGGCCTCTGCAGCATCGATATTGCACAGAGATGCATGGTTCCAGGTCCAGCCCACCCTTCTCCCACCACTCTTCCTAAGTGACTAGCTCACTCTCCCCTTGGTCACTTGACCACTCCGCTGCAACATTTTGGGGTCGGTACAACATAATATTCGACTGTAGAAAAGAGAAGCACACTATTTTGTCAATGATCAATGCCTCACTCACTCACCCATTCCCATGACAGCACGCACGACAATCTTAATCAGCCCACAGTCATAACAGCACAAAGGATGCTCACACTCTGTAGAAAACATCCTCTGTGAGAATGTCCACATCTCAATAGCCATGGTCTCTCTCTCTCTCTCTCTCTGGCACATTAAAACAGAGGCACCAGAAAACAAAATAAAAATACATACATGCATACATATAGATGCCTATAAATAAATAAATTCGAAGAACTTCTGGTCCCTTACTACCCTGGCCGATCGCTCCGCTCGGCCGACGAGAGGTTGCTAGAGGTTCCGAGAGTGAGTTTGAAATCTTCTGGCAGTAGAGCTTTTTCATATGCTGCTCCCACTCTCTGGAATTCTCTACCACGCCGGTTACGGGAGTGCACCTCCGTGGAAGAATTCAAGAAAAATCTGAAAACTTATCTGTGGCAAATGGCATTTTTGGATGCTTGACCGTTTTGGATGTTTAAGTAATTTTATTCTGTTGAATTTTATACGTATTTTTTGATTTTAATAATTGTTGATAATATGATATGAATTTATTTACAGGTGTTGGCTTGTGTTGATGTTGTGGTTTAATATGTTCAGCGCCTTGGTATGCTGAAAGGCGCTATATAAATAAACCTTTTATTATTATTAAATACAGACCTCAGCCTACATTATCATCTTTTACGTTTCTCACAACAGCACCACAAAGTGGCACAAACAAACCTTCAACAGGGACTTTTTTTTTTTTTTTAAAGAATAACAATGAAAATATATATATTTTCTTTTTGTGCATATGTGTATTTTGGGGGCGTTATTAACATGGTACCCATTTTATAAGCTCAATAAGACACTGCAGGGACTTTGGCTGTCTGTAGTTAATGTACTTCCAGGTGTTAAAGGCAATCAGCACAAGCGCCTCCTGCCTCACTAGGCACCTGGGCACGCATTAAATACAGACAACCAATGTCCAGTCATGTTTTATTTCTTACTTTAGTGTGCCTATCCTGTCCAAATAATATTAATAAATCTTGAGTGACAACTATCTGGGTTCGAAGGTGCCACTTAGTTGCACTATACAACTCCATAAATATATTGAGGGCATTCTGGCCCTCATCAAAACAGGTGGCAAGTAACTCACACTGGCCCCCATATTCAAAGTTTAGCACCAGCATGAATGTGGTTGGCACAGGCACTAATCTGGGTTCGTGCCAGCACTCCAGGCAGGGCCATATTCAGAGGCCCCAGGAGCACTGCCCAAATCCATCAGCACCATGGTGCTACCTATACCGCTGCGCCTATGCAACTGAGGGGGTCCTTCATGCCTACTGGCACAGCAGCATACTGAAAAGTTTATAACCGCAGTAAAAAGTCCCCAGAGTGATACAAATTTACTGCCGCCAATAACCACATCTTATCTGGGGCTAGGCCCGCAACCCCACCACCCAAAAGGCAGGGCAGCTATACTGCAGCCGCCCACCCCTGTGACGTCATTCCTCAACCCCCACAATTCTGACTGTATCACTGATAACCTTGGTAGTCTAGTGGTCTCTCAATCCCCCATCACCCATCCTGACTGTTTCGTCGATAACACTGGTAGTCTGGTAGTTCCCCTACACCCTGATCACTGATCCTGTCGTTTTCCTCGAAGTCTAGTTGTCCCCCTACCCCCAACTGATCGGCAACCCCCATCCATGTCGGCGCAGTGAAGATTCCCCTTAGTGATGTGCCGACATGGCCCAACATTCAGTCAGTTAGCGTCACTCTGCTGCAGAGTTCTAACAGTCTGAATGTCGCTCAGAGCTGATCATGTGCTATCAAAAGGGCAGCACAAATGGCTGCACTGCGATTGTGCCCAGCTCTGACCATGGCATCCACTGCGTTTGTGCACTACTTCACACCCCCCATATGTGCAGGCGTGCGCACACACACACACACATATACACGAGTAGCTAAAGCTTCTGTACTGCAAGCCCATGGGTGCTAGCTATGAGTAACTATGACAAACTGATGTGTTCCACTGCATTCAGCATTTAGAGGAGAAATGTCAGTCATGTCAATTAAGCCCACCCCAAATAATTTTGTTCTTCGGGGAACACTGCTCCCAGACAATGGTTTGCTTTCTTTCACTGATTCATGCACACAGAGTGTACAGGAAGAGTACTGTGGCCAGCCTTGTGTCCTTTTCAAAGCTTAGCCCCTATAAAATGATTTAACTCACACCTCCCTCAAGGTATGACAGAAA
Source organism: Neoceratodus forsteri (assembly GCA_016271365.2). Lineage (NCBI taxonomy): Eukaryota > Metazoa > Chordata > Ceratodontiformes > Ceratodontidae > Neoceratodus > Neoceratodus forsteri. Next base: position 938,726,709 of record CM028136.1, on the reverse strand, counting down.
TTTCAACAAGGAAAATATTGATTTTTGTACAGTATGTGTGTGTGTGTGTGTGTGTGTGTGTGTGTGTTGGGGGTTGTGACTATCATGAGTGAAAAATGTAGGTAATTTCCCATAGGGAGGCTGCTGTGTTCCAAATGGTGTAATACTCAGTATTCCAATTACAGCAGGATGGGCAGAATGAGCTATCCATGCCTGAGGGATAAGGAACGCTTGACTAATTTCCAGACACAAAGGCAGGATTTGAGAATCGATTTTGAGCATATTTTAAAGACTTGGTAGGCCCCCCCCCCCAAAAAAAAAGATCATGTCTTTTAATATAGAAACATAAAATCCTTTGGCAGAAAAGGAACGCCTGGCCTACCCAGTCTGCCCAGTTTTCTTCCCTGCCTATTCTGTCCCAGCAGACACTAACTGGTCTCCGACGACCCTCCACCCCTTTCTCTTTACTGGTATTCCTCTATGTCTATCCAATGGGTATTTGAACACCCCCCCAAAAAAAAAAACACATTTTTGCCCCACTACCTCTTTGGCAGGCTGTTCCAGGCTTCCACCACTCTTTCAGTGAAGTAGTATTTCCTCACATCCCTCTTAAATTTCCCCCCTTCTAACTCTGTTTCTTGACCTCAAGTTCTGTTGTACTTTTTCATTTAACAAAGGCTCCCCACCTCTACCCTGTTCACTCCCTTGAGGTACTTGTGGGTCTCCATCATTCTCTCGCTCCCGTCTCCTTCAGTGTGAACATATTGAGATCCCTCAATCTCTCATCACACAGTTTCTCATGCAAACCATGTACCATTCATTTTAGTTGCCCTTCTCTGGACTGCCTCTACCCTGTCAATGTTTTTTCTGAGATGCGGCCTCCAGAACTGTACATAATATTCCAGGTGTGGTCTCACCAATGATTTATACATTGGTGACATCACCTCCCTCCTACTTGTGATACCTCTCCCTATGCACCCCAGCATTCCGCTGGCCCTACCTACTGCCTTGTCACACTGCCCTGCGACTTTGAGACAATCTGATATTATAACCCCAAGGTTTCTTTCCTCCTTTGTGACCGACAGTATCTCTCCCCCCAACACACACACACAGTATACTCAGCTCCTGGGTTCCCATGCCCCAGGTGCATGGTTTTGCACTTTCTGTCACTGAACCCCAGCTGCCATGTCCTTGACCACTCCTCAGCTCCAGTCCAGTTTTGTTTGCCTTTAAAGATTATATACTGCACCACAAGATTCTCTTCACTTTATAAGATCCCATACTGCTCCTGTTCTTAGAATTCCTTTTAGACAGCAGCTACTCAAAGGTCCTACATTTATAAAGCTGTGCACAAATGGAATGAACCACCAGTCTCTGCAATATGCAAATTCTTATTTGTCTTTTAAAAATATGATTACAAAATACTGCATTGAAAACCCGCACTGTACTGGTTATTAATGTATACATTTTTGTATTTTGATTTTGTATAGTATATATATCTGTTTAAGTGTATTGTCTTTTTCTGTCCGGGTAATCCATGAAAATGGGCATTTAAATTTCATGGAGATAACCTGGTTAACAACTTTTTTTGTTTGTTTTTTTCTACTTTCTATTTATTCCTCCTCTCCCCTCAGCTCTGGTCTCCTCAGCAGCACCTAGGAGTCATCCCTCTACGGTCCGCTCCTACCTGGTCAACCCTCCTTCGCCCATGTAGCCGCAGTTTACCCCTCCCCAGGTGGGGACGAGATGGGCCCCAACACCCCGAACTTTCTCTGGTGGTGTCGGGAGGGAGGGTGCCAGGAGGGCAGCCGTAAATCGAGGGCAAATTCGGTGCTCCATCTCCTGAGCTGAGGGCAGCCTCCCCTGTTCTGGGGAGTGGCGTAGCGCACTGGCGTCAGGCGTTACCAACATCTGCCACTCCTGCCCCTTCTCTGTGCTGCGCTTGCTGTGCCTCCGGCTTCCGCCAGAGGCCAGCCAAGCGCCAAGCAGGAACCCCCCTCCCTCCCAGGACAGGAGAGCTGTCCTCTGGATGCTCGATCCTCTCCCTCCCCTTCCGACCCCCAGCAACCTGGGCTTATTCCCGAACCCGGGTCGCCGGCGTGGCGCGAGGTGTGGCGTCCAGCGCCTCAACCCTCAGCATCACCGGGCCAGCTGGGTAACAACTTTTAAATAAAAAATAATATCTGCTGCCTGTATGAAGATGCAACTGTTTCTGTTTGCTTTTAACTGCTGGTTTCAGTGCTGCAGATGGCTACTATGATGTCATCAGCACTGTGAACACTGCTGACTGATTGGTTTAGTATGCACCGTGACATACCCCACTCTGCAGGATAATATGCTGGGTCAAGATAACACTTTTTACCTTGACTGACGACACACACACACACACACACACACACACACACAGTGGCAATCAAAACAACATTTCAAGCCAGATAACATGCATATCTGACGCTACCTCATGGGATAATCGATGTGTAGGGAGGATTTGCCTCGTGAAAAAAAGTGATATGTAAAAAGAAATAGTTCCCAGAGTGTGTGTGTGAGTGTGTGTGTGTGTGTGTCTCTTGCAGGTACAAATTGTACTGTGTTATGTAAACAGACTATCTGTTCAGATTTTCTTTCTTTTCTGCTTTATTAATGACGCAAAGCCAAGTCTTTTACTTTTATGGGAAAAAGGACAGCGCCTCTGTTTGACGTGCTGCTGACTAACAGCCAGCTCATCAGACAAGCAAGGGTTGTAGCTACTGTGCAAATAACATGTTACTGTGTCCAGTGAAAATAACAGCTTTTATCTTCCAAATGTACTTACCCTTCCATGGTATGCATGTATATTATACATAAGGTTGGGTAAGCATTTCTATAATAAACCTCGATTTTTGCACCTTAACAGCTCGGCCATCGTTTGACCAAGTCGCCTGAAAATTGGCAAGAACGGAGTTGGTGCGAGGATCACTGGACAAAGACTAGTAGTCTAGTGGTCCCCCTACCCCCACAACCAATCGGCAACCCACCACCTACTCACTCACTGAGGCCCCCTGCCACCCACTCATCGTGTGCACTGGTGCAGAGCGGTGGTGGGCACAGCCCTGCTCTCACCTCCTCAGCTAGCCCACTGGCTGACAGTTAATCCAAAAAAGAAACCTAAAGAACAGTTTCCATTCCCTCCCAAAATACAAACTTGTTAGGTGTGCAAGGAACGCCAGGCATTCTAAAAAATAAATAATACGAAACAGCAATACAAAGGGGAACTCTTTCGTGGTTTGTGCTTCCAGAACTTTAGCGCCATTTCACAATTTTCAAACACTGGCCTGATAAGAACCATGCCTATGAAGGAGTGCCCCAGCTTTTTTTTTTTTTTCTTTTTAACTTTTTTCCTTCAAATTAGTGGGGGAGAGGAAGGATCCTAAAACGTCAGCTTTGGCTCCAGTAACTACTGTATCAGAGTCCAGAACTATTATTTGCCACTTTTGATTCTTCATAGCCAACACTCAGTCTATATCTGGACTAATGTATGGTTTTCCACAACGCATGTTTTGTTTCCCCACATATACGTCTGTCAAAATAAACTGTCCATCCACCCAGTAGGGAAATCAAAACACTGCCTTTTCTGTTCCTATTCTGGAAGAGAGGGAGATGACCCACACGAGCTCCAGCTGCCCCTCCCCCAAAGAGGACTGGGGCTCCTAAGGCCAACTTCCTATTTTCAAAGTACTGTTTAAATTACGTTTTATCAATTGCTGCTACTGCTGCTCTGATGCATTCTGAGGTGCTCTTCTGCACAGAAGATGCATTTTAAAACTGTAGGTTCCCTCAAGGCAGTGGTAATGATATGGAACGATGTCCTACGATTCTGGAAACGCACTGAAAATCCAAGTTAGGATCCAGCTATGTAATCTTCAGCTCAGCAATTCTTAATGTTTCTCGTGACTGCTCATCACCATCTGTTTTCTTCACTTCCTCCCTTACAGCAATCCATCTGTCGACTCCAACAGTTTTTTTTTTGTTTTGTGTTTTTTTTTTTTTGCTATTCTGTTTATCCTCCCTCCCTGGCTAGCCCTCCCCTTCACACCACTCTGCCCAGCCTTGTCACCCCAGCTTCCCCTAGGACTTCTCCTACAGTCCCTCATGGCTTGCCCTCTGTGGCAGGGTGGCAGAGAGTCCTCTCAATCCGCCAGGACCAGATCCAGATCACAGGAGGCGCCTAAAATCACCAGGTGCAGGGGGCCTGCAGCAGACGGCGGTCATCCTGCCAGCCAAGGTTTTTCCCCATTTTCTGTCCCTCTGGAGGTGTGATGTGAAAGGACATCAAGGAGCGTGCCACATGTTCTCACATGTTGCGTGCCAACGCCTGCCCTGCCTCTGACCTGCTGACCCAGGCTGCCTTTCACACAGCTTCTGCCAGGGGCCAGGCAAGCATCAGGATGTTACACACACACACACACACACACACACACACACACACACACACACACACACACACACAGAGGAGAGCAGTCCTGCGATGCTCAATCCCCCTCCCACTGGCCGGCCCTCTGACACCTCGGCTGGCTTTCAAACCAGAGTCATCGGTGTCGCAAGCAGCAGCACTACCGCTGCACCAGTGGGCCAGCAAGATATCAGCAGTTAATGTTTTAGAACATACAAAATTCTAGATAAAAAAAGACCAAGGGTGAGCCAACCCACTTACACAGTGGCAGGGCTGCAGCTCACAACGCTGGTGGCCTAGGTTCAGGAATGAGTCTGGGACATCAGGGGCCAGCCAGGATGGGGACCAAGCATCTCAGTGGATGCTCCTCCTCCTCAGTGAGGGAGGACTGCATCACCTCATTCTGTCACCACCACCTGCAAGAGTACAGGTGGCAGTGTAGCAGACAGAGCATGTGTGGGGGGGGGAATGTTGCAGAGCATGTGGCAAGGTGCGTGGACAGCTGTCCTGGTGCCAACATCCCCATATGAAGGAGACCCACAGCAGGGGACTCTAAGGAGTAAATCCCCTCTGTCTGGCTCAATGATGGCTTATATGGCCAGAACAGCGGTACGTCCACCTTGCCAGACAGAGCAACAAAACACAGTGAAAAGAAATGTAGCCCCTCTCCAGCACAGTCCTAGAGCGGACCACTGCCCCTGTCTTGCAGGCCCGACCAAGGGCAAGTGGCCTGGGTTCCCATAGCTTAACTATGGGGGTCCTTCCCTACAAAATAAAATAAAAATGGCGGTGCCTCCACCCAGAGTACATATTAGTGGGTCTGACTGCTTGCAGTACAACCCCCTGGAATGTCGTACCAACACACCTCCCCAACAGTTACCCCAGGCATGTACTTACCAAGTTCGAACCTCCCCACATTCGGTTATAAAACATTTATCTTTTCCACATCATCCAATAAACAGGCTCACTAAAATTAGGCTCTGGATTCATCTCTGCTGCAAAACACTAACTTCATGGTTTATTTACAGGGGAAGGGGGTTTAGGAATGGGGTAAGAGGAATAGAGTTCAAGTAAGTATTTTAAAGATTCACATTTCCCTTTGATTTAAACCCAGATCTCAATCAGTGCAGCCATCCAATTTATCAAACTAGCTAACTGCTGCAGGTGTGCTCAAACCTAGACCCACAAGTCCCAGTCCACTCAACCCCAAAGTCCTTCACGGACTACCCAGATTCTAGCTGCAGGCCTGAGATGCAGCTGGTAGCCGGCATTGGCGCACTTACTTGAATTAAGTAACTTTTCACATTCCTTTCTTTTATTTAGAGCTAAACCTTTATCTTTCCCTCTAGTCCTTAGCTCTACCTCCTGCCCTAGTGGGCAAACATATTTACAGTCCCCAGGTGCAGGGCAATTCCTGCAATTTACTCGTGGTTCTACAGCATCAGTCCTTAGATGGCACAGTTCACAGAACCGAGCACAATGTTGGAACAAGGGGGACAGAGGCTGCAGCTGGCTCTCTCTTTCTCTTGCTAGCAGATCTTGCAGCTTGTCCCCTTCAACCCGTTACAGGCCCCGTTGCAGAGCACATGCGCAAAGCCTGCCAACTACAGAAGACCCAGACCAGGGAGTGGCCCCACAGCCCGGCTGCCTCCTTTCAGAATGCCCTAGCACTCAGGTACAAGACCCGTGATCCCCTGCAGCGGCAGACCGCACTTGATGGGGGTTAGCGAGTTCCTCACCTGGCCCTGGGTGTCAGCAGAAACCATTCAGAACATTCTCTTTTGCTTCTCTTTCTTTTCTGCCACAGTGTGTAGCCATGGCAGTCCGTCGCTCTCTCTTTTCCTTGCTGTATCTCAGGAGTAGACAACAGGTACCCGGCCAAGAAAGGCACATGTCCATCCTTCTGCTTTCACAGTCTCGAGACTTCAGCACAGCCACATTGTCACTCTGGCTCACACATATCACCTGCACACTCAAAGTCCCTTTTCTCACTGTGCAGGTACTTGCTAGTTCTCCAAGATGAAGAGGTTCACTCTTCCCATTCTTCTCTCAGCACATTTACATTCTCCTGTTCCTCATCATTCCTCAGCATTCCCGTCTTTTCCCAGGCTCAGAACGCAACCTTTGTCTTTTTATAGGATCAAGATGCAACCTTTGCCCTTTTTCCAGGTTCAGGACACAACCTCTTTCTTGCAGTCTGCAGTTTTCCCTTTTCCATTCGAGCTGTGCTTCTCTCACTGCTGTGCTGCAGCTTCAGAACAACGCAGAAAATTCAGCAACCTGCAGCCTTCCCTTTTTTCTCTTCCAAGCTGCTCCCTCATTGCTTCCGCTTCCCTTTTCCTGATGAGGAAGGCACTCCCTACCCAGGGGGACAAATTGCTGGCATCCCCCAGGCAGGCCCATCTCTCAGCCCCATTCTCTCCAGGGGCAGGAGCCCCCCTTCCTCTGGAGGAGCTCTCACCGAACAGACTCAAACTCCAAATGTCCTTGCTTTATTGGGAGCCCTTTCCTCACTCCCCATTGGCTGGAGCCACTGTCCTTAGCCAAAAATCAATATATATGCAGCTCCCTTGATGCCTCATTGGTGCAGAAAAAGGTGCCGAAACTTTCCTCTGCATTTTCCCCTCAAAAGTCCTTTCAATCAGTCCCAGAGTCCCTGGCAAGAATCCTGGCTCGGTAGTTGGCTGGCTGGTGTCACATGGCTGCAAAACATGCTGGCCATTGTAAACAGTGTCCACAGTTTGTACAGTGTCCCAGAGGTTTTAAGCATTCCTGCAGCCAAACCCCCTTCTTTCATTTATTCATTTCCCAACCATTTGGTAGCCACCCCTGTGCCCTGTTATCTGACTGCACATTTAAACACATCAGTCAAACCCTCTGGCTGTCACTGCCATTTTACCTGGTCCTTAGGCAGCTCACATTTCCTCATTACAGTTCATACAGTGTGCCAACTCTGTTCCCTGGCTGCAGTCTGTGTAATCTTTTTATATATTCACCCTCACAGACTGGCAGCCTTTCCCTTTTTCAGTGCACACCTCTTAATCTTTATTCAGACATTTTCCCTTCTCCTCTGCCTGTCACTAGCACTAAACCCTTTTCCTTAGTGCTAGACAGGACTCCTGACTCTTCAAAGGGGCACTACCTCATGAATATTAATGAGGCAGCTCCCAAATGCTACAGCGAGACTGGCGCTTACAATAACTGTTCCTGCCGCTTTCCCTCCGCCTCTCTGGTCTTGCCTGTGTCTCCGGTCCCTCTCTTATTGCCCAACAGGACCAGGACCACCAGAGAGGCACACTGAAAGGTCCCCGAAACAGCCGCTCGCAAATGCGTTAGTGCACATGCATGGAGCCACCTGCACCGCAGTGCCATTTCAAAAGCCGACGGCTCCACGAACTTGCTCCTCCAGCCCTGCTCTCTCTGCAAAACAATGTGGGGGCCGGCAGGAGAGAACAGGAAACAAAGGAAGCAAGCCAGGAAGACCCAAAAAAGAATGGGGGGTGGACCAAAACCCCCAGGGAAACAAGCCTTCTTCAGGAGCTCACAGGTAAGCCCCCGGCAGGGGGGTTACAGAAAGAAAAATGACCAAGGGTACATTGTGTTTGCCTCCTGCCCTACATGCACCACCACTACTCAGTATCGCATGAAACGGCTGTATCTACTGTGAAATGGGAAGTGGTACTAGTACATTTTATGGACCTATGCGCTATGGAGAGGAAACCTACCAGCAAGAGAAACCTCCGGGAACCCGAAGACAATTGAGCCTCCTATTTCTCCAGGACATAAAAAAACAATCTCCCTACCACTCGTTACGCCAGAGTTCAGGAGCAGAACATGGTCGCCAGGGACCAGCTTGGGGGGAGAGGGATTGAGTGTCCACACAGGTCACTCTCCCTGTCTGGGGGAGAAAGGCTGCGATGACAATGCTACAGTGCCAGCTGGACAACCACAGCTGACATTACAGTCAGGGCACGCTTTTGCAGTGGGATGCTGCCGGTCAACGCTGGGCAGCCGCACACTCTGTGTATGTGCACTTGGCATTATTAGTCCCAGCATACAAATGGGAGGGAAGGTTCCTGCCCCAGCCACCTTAGCACGACTTTGTGAGAGGTAGACTGTGCCAAAACCAAACTAATGACCTTCCTCAAGAGGGAGACCAGGAGGTACACAGAGACAGGACTGTAGATATAGTCCATCTGGACTTTAGCAAGGCCACTGATACTTCTTTAGTTACTAACATACTAAAAGCCAGCAGAATAGGCCAAATGGTCTGTCTTGTCTGCTCGAAAGCCAGCAACCTAATGGCTGCTCGCCTTACCATCCCCCAGCCCCAAAGAGGGTCTTCATTTGTTTCAATTTCCCCTTGTACCTATCCCACCCTTTCTTGAAGCCCTCCACTGTACCATCTTCCACCAGTCTCCCAGGCAGTGCATTCCACAGCTCCACGCCTCCTACACTCCCCCCTACAATTTCCCCCCTCCAGATTCCACTCATGGCCCCTGGTTGTCCCCCCCACCTCTTTAACCTAAACAGCTCCTTTGTTCCACTCCTGGTTATTCCCTTTACATACTTGAAAACCTCTATCATGTCTCCCCTATCCCTCCTCTCCTCCAGTGAGTGAAGCCCAAGCTCTTCCAGTCTCTCCTCATAAGGCCTCCCCTCCATGCCCTGAATCATCCTGGTTGCTCTCCTCTCAACCCTTTCCAGCAGTACTATATCCTCCTTCAGATGGGGTCTCCAGAACTGTACACAGTACTCAAGCTGTGGCCTGACCAAGGCATTATACAGAGGGAGGATCACCTCCCTTCTTCTGGATGTAATACCCCTGGCTATGCAGCCCAGTATCCTATTTGCTTTGGCTGCTGTTCTTCTACAATTTTCAGAGTTATTCATTTCGACGTCTACCACCCCCCCCCCCCAAGTCCCTTTCTCCTAATAGTAGCTAGGTGACCTTCAGGGTGTATACATGACCCGGTTTTTAACCCCCAAATGAAGTACCTTACATTTTCCAGCATTAAATTTCAGTCCCCACCTCCTTGACCACCCCTCCAGGGTATCCAGATCCCCCTGGACTGACTCCCTCGCTTCTACACAATCCACCATTGCTCCCAGTTTTGAGTCAGCCGTAAAGAGACTCAACCTATTTTTGGCCCCCTCCCTATATCCGAGACGTAGACCTTGAACAAGAGTGGCCCCAATACTGAACCTTGAGGGCCCCCACTGATTACCTTCTTGGTGGAGGAGAGTATTCCACCCACCATTACCCTCTGTAAACGCCCCAAAAGCCAATTCTCACCCCAAACGAGCTCCTGTCCTTCCACCCCCATCTCCCCCATTTTTGCTATCAAACCATTATGAGGTGCTGAATCAAACGCTTTGCTGAAATCTAGGTATAGAACATCCACCGGCCTATGTCTATCCAAGGCCCCCATTACCCAATCATAAAACTCTAGAAAGTTGGTCTGACACGATCTCCCCGGAACAAAGCCATATTGTTTATCGTCCTGATGTCCTAACCTTTCCAACTGCCTCCTAAGTCTCTCCTTGATAAAGCCCTCCGTTACTTTACCTACCACAGACGTCAGACTGACGGGCCTATAATTTCCTATCTCCTCCCGAGACCTCCCCCCCCTTTATATACAGGCACTACATAAGCCACCCTCTAATCCTGTGGCACCCATCCCGTCTGCAGAGAGGTATTAAAGAGTGCAGCCAGTGGAGCTGCCAGTACCTCCGCCAACTCCTTCATAATCCTCGGATGTAATCCATCTGGTCCCGGCGCCTTATCGGTTTTTAGTTTCCAAAGGGCATCCCTCACCCTATCCACTGTGATTTCTCCCCTCCAATCACTCCCTCACGCAACCTTCCTACTCCATCTTGGTCTGGGCCAGCCTCTACCCTAGCCTCTTTCCATCCTCTGGTCTCAGATAGAGATTGACCTCTCACTTTTGCTGACACATCTTCTCTCCTATCAGGCTGTAGGGATCCCTTATCACCCTCTGCAAAGATTGAGGCAAAGTACTCATTTAGCACCTCTGCCTGATCGCCCGCATCCTGAACCCATCCCCCCACAATCTTGATCCTATTGATCTGTGTCCTCACTTTTCTCTTCTCTCTTACGTATCTAAAGAATCCCTCCCCCCAACCCCGGATATCCTTAGCCAGGTTTTTCTCCATCCCTGCCTTGGCGCCTCACCACTCTGGTAACCTTCCTTGCCAATAATACGTACTCCCCTCGCTCTTTATCCCCCCTAGTAAGTTTGAAACATACGTAGGCAGCCTTTTTATCCCTCACTGCTTCCTGCACCTCCCTGGTCCACCAACATGGCCTGCTAGTTCCACCATGCTTACACTTTACTTTAGTACAGGACCTAGTAGCCTCTTGCACCCCTTGTTTAATGGTCTCCTACAAACTTTCAGCATCCATATCCAGCTTAATCATATCTAACCTCTCCCTTAGTATCGTACCCATACCCACGAAGTCCGCTCTCCGGAAATCAACCACTACTGTAGAAGTGCGATTTTCCTCCCCCCCCAGAACAGCAGGAACAAAACCATGGCATGGTTAACCCCCGCCAGTGGACTGCACACCTCCAGGCCCCTTATCTGTTCACTATCCACTAGAACAACATCCAATATCTGCCCTTCTCTAGTAGGTTTCCCCACTTATTGGACCAGGAAGGCATCCTGAAAGACATCGATCAGTCTCTGTTCCCTGGTTACAGAGGATGTCATGGTGTCCCAGTCCGCCCCCGGCATATTAAGATCACCCATAATCACCACCCTACCCTTTCCAAGATCACAATAACCCTTGATGTTTTCAACCAACTTATCTTCCAGATCCTCTTCTATTGCAGGGGGCCTGTATACCACCACTATCTTCAATTTCTTCCCTCCTCTCATTTGCAGGGTTCCCCAAATCGCCTCCACACCCCCTCCAGCCTCCTCAACTCCACAAACCATTAAGTCATTTCTGACTAGCAGCGCAACCCCCAACTTCTCTACCTTTCCTGAATATCTTGAAGCCCTGTAAGTTTAGGTCCCACTCATTTCTCTGGGTGGCCCATGTCTCAGTAATTGCTGCCACATCCGCTGTTCCCTCAGCCAAGATAGCCTGGAGCTCAGGCATTTTATTGCTCATACTCCTGGCATTGATCAGGACTATCCTCCATCCCAACTTCTCCTCTCTCTCCATTCCCCCCAACCCTGCGCAGTCCCTTTTCTGCCCAGTTTTCCTTGAATTTGCAACATATTCCCTCTCACGCCTCGCGTACCCTAAATCTGAATCCTCAAACAGCCCCTCCGGGGTCTTTATATTATTTGAGCCCCCTTTACAAGTTTAAACCCCACCTCTCGCCTATAAATCCAGCAAGTTTTAATTTCAAAATCTCTCTCCCCTCCCCTCCATGTTGAGGTGTAACCTATCCCTGGCATATAGCCCCTTATCTTCCCAAGTATCCCTCCAGTCACCCACCAGCCCTGCACCAATCCCCGAGCCACTTGTTCACCCCTCTAAGTTTAAGCTTGGCCTCACCAGCTGCCCCTGGTACCGGCAGAATCTCAGAAAAATAAATGTTACTTCCTGTAGAGTGACAAACCCTTGCCAGCTCCCGAAATCTAGCCTGTATTTCTAGTTCGCTATTCCCTTCCAAGTCATTTGTCCCCAAATGTTCTAGAAAGTCTGGGGATCCCCCGTAATCCAATGCCAATGAGTATAGGTGGAATTTGGCCTTGTGTACTGATAGACTTGGTATACATTTAGCCTTGACACGGCAGCTTTTACTCTCCCCCTACAATGGATACCCCTTGTCATGGAATCCCCCAGCAATATCACCTTCACCTCACCCCGCACTTTATTAGCCCTCTTTATTCCTTCCAGACTCCTCCTTCTATCATCAAACCCTTGTTTGTTCCTACCTCTTCCATTAGCCTAAGTAAATTTTAACCCGTTTAGTACCTTCCAGGATCCTCCTATCAACGATTCCCTGCTTGTCCCCCCCCCCCCAATCATCCAGTTATCTACCTTTTTCTTTCTATTTTTTCAGTACTGCTCCACTTGATTTATGGATAAATGTTGGATCCGTTCATAGTCTGAAAAAGTGACTATTATCTATATATTACAAATGCTGAAACTTGAGGTAAAAGTGCTTGTTCATTTTGTAGCTTGTTTTGTAGTGAAGAATTCGATAAGTGGGAATTCCTACAACGCTGTAATTAGGCTTTCTACCTTACAGAATTTAAATTAGGTCTCTCATCCAGTCAGGTGTTAGCTACCTGTATTACAATATACAAGAACCCCAAGGTGCTGAAATCCCATCCCTGACAAAGACGTTATGTAAGTTGAAGTGCTGAGGTACCAGTGTGCTTCTCGAGACACTTTTTTCAAGCTATAGCAATAAATATATTTGATATTTAATCACATATTTTTGCTCAGTCCTTGAAGTGCCTTGCCCTGCATTCGCTCCGATTGCTGCTCTGGAACATGATACGTTTCTGGGAAAAGTACACAACTGTGATACACGAGACCTACACAAGGGGAACTGTTAACTGGCTTGGGAGCAGGAGGCAGAGAGTGATGGACAGGCACTGTTCTGAGTGGAGCTGTGTACTTAGTTCCTACCCAACCACACACCAAGTCACCTGAAGTAGGAGCCCTCTTCAAGTGGGGCACTATCCATGGTTCAAATGACTGGGCAGTGGCAGAGCTTGGCAAAGGCACTGTCTGGTGCTACAAGTAATGGTAAAGTTCAGTTACTTTTTCAACAGTAGATCTTCGAGAGAATCTCCTCCATTGAGCCACATCTGTGGAACTGTAAGCCGTCTGCATCAGGACTGCTGGAAAATGTTTGCTAGCTGAAGTCACCCATGCTGGCGTACATCAGCACTGCCTGTATAACACACTGGCTGCCCCTTCATTCCTCAGTTCCAAGCCAAGACAAGCTCAGAGAATGCATCATACCGGCAGGAACAGAGAAACCAGAATCAGGCACATGGCAGAGGTGATGGGAGCTGGAATATGTAGCACACACAGGGCAGAGGACGAGTACAGTGTGTGCTAAAGCAGGCAGCACTTACGGCAAATGCTACCTAAGTACAGAAGGAGAAATGTGGGAAGGTCAGCTGTGGCTCAACGGAGTAGATTATCTTGAAGATCTACAGTTACAGTAAGCAACTGATCCTCCTCCATTGAATCACACCTGTGGAATGATTCCCTAGCAGTACATGAACTTTAGGACACAGGAAACATATCAACAATCCACAGGACCTGAAGACAGCAGAAACTGAAGGACGTCAACCCACAGCCAGTTCGTCTGTGATACAGGCTATTCAGATTGTAGAGTTTTGTGGATAGAACCCCAAGTGATGGCAAAACAGATGTCAGCTGTTGATACATTATGAAAACGAGCCAAAGAAGTGGGCATGCCATGAGCTGAGTAGCCACAAACAGGATTGGGAAACTCTTTACCATGCTTCTGGTAACAAAAAGAAATACAGGATGTCAACCATTTGAAAATAAACTGTTAAACAGGAAAGCCCACCATTCTGGGGGCAAAGGAAAAAGCAAGGTTGCCCAGCAAGCAAATGTTTTGAAGCAGTCCTGATGCTGATGGCTTGCAGTTCCACAGGTATGGCTCGGTGCAGAGAGATGTCCTCCAAAAAGAACTTTTTGGAACTTAAGGAAGGTGGGTTTGAACAAAACCAGCATACAGCATTGTCAAAGTCATGCTGAAATTATGCTTCCAGCCAGTGTTCACACTGAGACCTCAGACCTGGGGGTACACTATACCCTCTCCTGAATTTTAGGGGATACAAGATACATTTGGGGGAGTGCAAGTGCCATTATAAGGAAATTTGGAGCAACACACGAAACATATTATCTGTTCTTGAGTGGGGACTAGAGACTGCAACTGGCTATTAAAAAAAAATCACAGCTCATTAGGAAGGCACAGACATGCCTGAAGTTGTATTCTGGATACTAAAGTAGGCACTAACCTCCCCCCCCAAAAAAAAAAAATTAAAAAAAGACAGTGTCAAGACCACATCACAAACGGTTCCCTTTGAGAGCCCACTTCATCCACCTTTGTCAGTGTTGCACAAGGCTGCCACCTCTACTTCTGCAGAAATAGTAATTTATTTATTAAACAATACCACTTGGGGCTACAACATGTCTTGTTTAAAAACAAACTCAAGGTCAGGTTCCTTGCTTTCTCATTTACCCAATGGCAAGCTTACACTTCTCCAACAGACTATTTATCCGCACTGAGCAACTTGTCAAGAATCAGTGGGCCAAGACTAACCACCTATATGTAGAGAGACGAAATAATGAAAGTCCACTAAAAAGATAGATCAGTGTATGAATGTTCGGACGATATAATAAACAAATTTAATACCATGGTAATTAAGAAAACAGCAATTTTACTCTCCCTAAACACTTGTGTTGATTTAGAATCAGAAGGGACAGTGATTTCCCCCAAAAGTAAAAGGAAAAAATATATAAATAAGTAAACAAAATTAAATTAAAAAAATGTAATGCTGCATTCCACGGTATAATGTGAGCCATGGTTATTAGAAGTACGGGAAATTTCCCACGGTATCAATACTATATCTCCTGATTCAAGTGTATACTGTGATACCAGTAATTGGTGGTATGCCATGACATTTCACCACACAAACTGCAGTTCCAAGAGTCCAGATAAAAACTAATTTATTAAAAAAAGTGATACTCTTGACCTTTTTTTGTGTGTATTTTCATTTTGTCCCCCGTCGTCACTTACATTCCTGTGCCTTTAGTTTCAGCCTTCAGTAGCATCTGAATACCACCGGCCACATTCACCATGCGAGTATTTTCTCACCTAACACAGCCTGACTTGCTCTCTCTTTCCATGTCTGCACTCTGTTCCGTTGGCTGCCATTGCACCGCACTGCTCCTGACTCGCTGGCACCAGCACTGGCACTGTGACCCCGACCTGCGCCAGTGTCCACATGAGTGCGCCACGGCTAATTTAGCCTGCATTCACGCACTTGTGGCTCGTTCCCGCTCTGACCAATACAAGATGGAACCTCGCATGCACTTTACATTTAGGGGGAGTGCCGGCAGAAGAACAAAGTGTTGTGCGTTGTGCATTGTCCAATCAATGCTCAGCAGTGCAGCAGGCATGTGCGGGTAGGACATGGCTTGCAGAAGAGGAGGACTGGCAAGAAAAAGGAACTTGATAACATCAGTTGTGGCTTGGAGGGGGAATCAAAATACAGAGGGACAGGCTACGAAGGCACAGGAACGTGCTAGTAATTTTGCATGCAGTGTACCCACCCACGTATAAATGTGTGTGAATTTCATAATTTATACGCGAGTCACGTACATTTATGCATGAATGGGAACACTGTTTCCAGCTCAAGGACTGAGGCACCAGTGGTAAAGAGGATGCTGGCACCTGTGTACAATATGTAAGAGGAGAAGCAAACAGTGGTGAAGTTATTCAGGAACAGAGAGAAAAGGATGGGACCAAAGATGGGGCCTTAGGACACTCCAGGGGAGGTAGGAAGGGCAGAGGATACTGCATCAATGTGGACTGACCAGTGTCAATTAATGCAGTAGGATGGGAACCAGTCCACTGTGGGGTGGGACTGGCCCACAGCATTCTGTTTCTCCAGGAGGTTACAATAACCCACAGTATCAAAGGCTTTAGCTAGGTCAATAAATATGGCAGTGGTTTTCGTCAATCTCTTTTTCTTCCCTTACCAGATGTCCGCCATCTGCCAGATGCCCCAACCTCATCATCCTGATGTCAACCAGAACTTGCCTGTCAGCCAGTCTTTCCCCAGGGCCTGCCCCCCCAACAGATCAACGGGGTTCCAGTTCTTGGCCGGTGAGCCCAGCTGGTCGGGTGCAAGGCCTGTGGGTGTCCGGTGACATCCTACCTCCTGTAGCATCCATTTTCTCTCTCTGTGGTCCCGAGAGGTGTGCCATGCAATGACACCAGGACGTGCACTCATGCGCACCGCACATCAGCGTATACCATGCCTCATTTGCCTTCCAAGCAGTCCCAGGAGCCCTTTCCCCAGCTTCCACGAGGGGCTGGGCAATCATGGGGCTCTGCAAGCCCTAAGCCCTCCTCTCTTCTGAAGGAGAGCAGTCTCCTTGCCCTGACCAGCCCTCCGATCCCCCAAGTTTGCTTCCAAACCCAGGTCGTCAGCGCCACAAGCGGCTGCGTTTCCTCTGCAACAGCAAAGTGGCTTAATAAATATTGGAGTAGTACTGTGGCCCAGGTTCATTCCATTAAAGATGGTGTCAGTGAAATGGACATGGAAGGAAGACAGAACAGTGGTCTTTCCAAAAGTTAGACTGTAAAGGGGAGAAGAGGGAGGATAAGTAAAGGAAGGCAGGGAGTTAGGCTAGAACCAGCATCTCCTGAAATTTTGCCAGAGTAGGGAGGAGGGAGTTTGGGCGTCAGTTGCCAGGAGAGAAGTCACCCCTCCTTGAGTAAGGGGAGTAAGTTAGCCCATTTCCAAGGAAACAGAACAGCCCAAGACCAAAGGAGATGTTCAGGAGTGTACAGAGAGGGGCACCAGTAGGTGGAGCAGAGAGATGAACCGATGACCTAACTGAACTGAAGAGCAGACTAACCCCCTGACCTACAGTCTGCAAGGCAGGACAATAACTGGGGACAAAACTACAGTGGCTTTAGTACGGCATCACACATGGGGTATCTCTGCTGTGTCACGTCTCATGCCTGCCTGCAGCAAAGGCTCATCTACCCTCTTGTAAGGAGTGACAGATGCACCCTACCCTGGAGAAAGCTACACAGGCTTGCCACAGCTTAAAAAGTCCATCTTTAAAGACACTGTTCCCAGAAGAGTTTTGCCAGTTCTGTGTCTAGGACAAAACTCTTGAGAATACTATAGGAGCTAACCAGAGAGACGCAAGCCAGCATTATTAAACTGCCAAGTCCAATTAAGCTGACTTAAGGGTATGGATTTCACTAAGGTCAGGCGGATCATTTACTTGGCTTTTAAAAACCCACAGTAGCTTTGTAATTCCTTAGGATTCTAAATTCCTGACTGACTTATTTAAAAACAAGAGGCCCTTCAATGCATCAATTCTTGATTGCAGGAGCACTGCACTGCTACTTCAGTTTTTTTCTTTTTCAAATACTACAGAACATTTGTAATTCATCTCAATTCAAAATTCCTGATTTAGTTATTAAAATGAAATCTTTCAAAGCAAAAATATTTGACAGCTGGGACACTGAACTGCTACTATGTTTTTTTTGTTTTTTTTAAATAGAATTATAAAATAAGTAGGAGTATTCAAGGTATCTGACTGGTCCCTTAACCATGATGAAACCTGCAATGAACCCACAACAAAAGAACCAGCCAGTCCCATTACCCACATTAAAATTCTTACATCCACCCCTTGAAACATTCATACTTTAAACATTTAAATGGCAGTCATGCCCCTTCCCCACTAAATACTTTAAATTAAGCGGCCCTAAAACCTAAAACCTCCTGCGAAGAAAACTGTTAAAGAAGAAGGTTTGGGAATTACAGCCAAGTACCTTAATGCCGCACTAGTAATTTGCAGCCAAAATTTAAATTTTATAGATGATCATGTTCGGGAAGGTAAGGATCGTAAACAGTACAAATCCAAACAGCCAGCTGATCCCTTCCACTTCCCAGTTTGCCACCTGCACCCTGTGCGGAGACGTTTTGTGATGTTTAAGTAGGGAAAGCATGGGGTCATGACCTATATAACTTTATGGGGGAAGTTTTCAAAACAGTTTAATATATATTTCAGCAACCTATGATAAAAATGAAAACCACTGCTCAACTAACAGTGGCTTATTAGTTGAGTGATGGCTTTCATTTGTATCATAAGTCGCTTAAATATACAGTAAACCATTTTGAAAACTTCCAACATACACTTCTATAAAGCACGCCCCTACACTCTCCCTGCTTAGACATCACAAAACATCTCAGCGTGGAGGCATGGCCAGCAGACCGGGAAGTGGAAGGGATCGACTGGCCTTCACTTTGGCACCATTTATGATCCCTTTTCTCCCAAACAGGACCATCTACAATATTTTAATTTTGGTTGCAAATGACTAGCACAGCATTAAGGTACTGGGCTGTAAGGCCCAAACTAAAATTGTAATATCTTAGAAATTTTCTTTAAAAGTTATTTTAAAAGAATTAAATGTTGTTTCCCCTCATCGTCCACTCAATACGTATACAGTGGGCCAAGGAGCTACTGTAGCTCCCCCAGGAGGGGCTAGCAGACAGCAGTCTTATCAGTGTTGGCAGGGTCAAAGTCCATCAGGGAAGGAAATATAACACCTTGCCATGCTACAAAATGGGGCTGTATTAAAATACTCCTCAGCCAGGCCACCAAGATGCCCAGGCAGTAGCCACTACCATGTAAACAACCAGAATTCTGGAGTGGACACCAGTCGCTGCATCAGGAGTCAAGTCAGACTGCAGGAAGCTATCAGAGGGCAGTATGTCTCAGTCGGGGAGGGAAGGCAACAGTTCCAGTATGCAGCAACCCCAGCATGCGGGCCAGTGAGCTTGCTCCTTCCACAAGGGGTTACACTGCATCACCAAGGCTGTAAGGCATGGCCCACACCAAGAGGAACAGGATGGATAAAGGCAGAAAACCAAGGGAAGGAAAAAACCCGAACACCCAAACAGGGAATATCCCTAGAGTGATGGCAGAGAAGAAAAATCTATATTTCCAAAAAAAAAAAATACTCAATCACCAGAATGAATCCTGCCTGCCAAAGAGATCTAGCTGAAACCAGAGAAAGGCGGGGGAAGGGTGGAGGAATGCCCCAAGATCGAGGACCTTGTCATTGGGGGGAAGGGGCAAACCATGGAGAAAGCAAAATTTAAACACCAATAAATTTTCGTTCTCCGACTGCCGGCCCTTGTTAGTCGACCAGTGCCCACGTTTCATCACCAAGTGACCATTTTAATATAGAAAAAACAATCATAAAGATGCCCCCCATAGCCTATAATGGAGCGCGTTCCCGCGCTCTCCCTGGGCACACGTCATAACTTTGCTGAGCGCAGGGACGGGACTTCAGCAGCTGCCAGAACTAGGAAGTGGAAGGGATCGGCTCTAAAGAAATTTACAATTCCTTCTTCCACTATTAAATTAAGCAACAAATTTATGCCATGTAGAGCCAGTTCGCTTCTGCTACAGGTAAGGCACCATGACATGTGATGCAAATACTTTACATGGTAAATCTATTTAAAATCTATTCCTTTTCTCAGCTCTATTTGTTTTTTTTGTCGACGTAGTGTCTTAGCTCACTTCTGACAGTCCTACAGAGGTAGCGAGAACTGTGGCCTTTTTACCTTTATCTTTGTCAGTATTTTCATGTGTGACAGCATTAGAGAGTCGATAGCAACAGTTCAGATTCCTATGAAGTCCTATGAAGACAGGTTGAAGGAACTGAACATGTACTCCCTGGAGGAGAGATGGGAGAGAGAGGATCTGATAGAGACATACAAGTATCTTACAGGGAGGAACAGGGTGCAGGAAAACACTATTTTTAAGCAAAAAAGATGTTCCAGGACTAGAGGGCATGGGATGAAGTTGGAGGGAGGACGATTCAGAGGAAACATGAGAAAGAATTTCTTCACAGAACGGGTGGTGGACAAGTGGAACACCCTGCCAGAGGAAGTGGTGGGGGCTGAAACAATCACAGGATTTAAGAATGCATGGGATAGACATAAAGGAATTCTGGAGGTCAGGGGTAAGGTGCAACAGACTTCTAGGAAAACAAACTGAACTTACAAGCTCAAATGGGCAGACTGGGTGGGCCATAGGCCCTTATCTGCCAACACTGTCTATGTATCTATGTATGTAGATTGAGCATCTGTCACCCCCCCATGGTGTTGTACAGTAAGTAGTCCTGCTCCCTCATATACATTACTATCAGGCTTCAGTGGATTAGCCTTTGCAGTGAGAGTCAAAATAAAAAGCATTTCCTGCCTGTAGACACAGCGCCGGCACCATACTGTGCGAAGTTCATGGTTTACGCAGTTGAATGCCTTATTTGAGATTGTACTTGTAGCGTGTCTATTACTGTATTAAATGAATTCTGAATGGAATCTATTCCTTGTCACAGTTGAATTGTGTGCTTTTTCTCTGTGTTGACGAGCTGTCGTAGTTCACTTCTGACAGTCCTATGAGGGTTAGTGAGAATTGCGGCTGTATTACCTTTATTTTTGTCAGTAGGTAGGTGGGTGGGTGGGGGGAGCTGCTGACTAAAATTTTTATACTTGTAATATCTATTTATCCATATCTATCTATCATCTATCGCAAAACAACTTTTTAAAGATAGCCACTTCATTTCCTGTGTTTAATTTATTTTAGTTTTTGTTGATCAGGAAAGGAGGACTAGACAATTCTGCCTATTTTCAGCCTCATCCCAGGGCAGGAGAATACAGATGGATGCCAACTGACACTGAACCAAATTAAGCTGTTTGTGGTATTTTTAGTGAATAGGGGAAATTTGGCCAGGACAGTAGGGAAATTCCTCTACTGATTTGTAGGGGGAGCAGTATGTGTGGAAGTCGAGATGGCCAGTGTCGGTTTGACAACGGAGAAGACGGATGGCGCTATGGAGGTTGTGGAGGTGCATAGTGATCTCAAGGGAGCATGTGCCTCCTGGGGAGGAAAAGTATCAGACGAGGAGGATAATTCTGAGTCAGCTCCAGCGACTAATGTATCCGAGATCGATTCCTTGGAACAGATCATCGGGTTGATGGAGGAGAACGAAGATATTACACTTACCACAGTGCAAGACAAAAATTTGGCTTCAGCACAGTTAGAGCAGGTAATGGAGGAGAAAAGAATGTCTATCCAGAAAGTTTTGGAGGAGGATGATGAACGTAGAATGAATGAGCACCGAAAGGATCCTGTGTGAAGAGAAGGTACGGAACCAAGTGTGAGCTCAGAGCAAGTGGCTGTTCCTGGGCGGAAAGCAGAAGGAACCCAGGGGACTGGGACACAGAGTGCATTGGGGCAGTCGGCCAGGGAGGCAGCGATTCACACATTCGGATTACAAGCGACCGAGGAATCTAATGTAAATTGGTCTCCAGGTACTTCTCTGCAAGGTGCCGGGTGGGTACAGGGGGAGAATGGCCGTTGGACACCAGAGACCGATTGGGTGTCCTTTTCCCAGAGTGGTAAGACTGTTTTCAATCCTTCGAACACTGGATATGCCGTGGATGTTGGTGAGGTGGGGGAGGTTTGGGGTTCCACTTCAAGGGTGTGTATTCTCTTAGAACTTCCAGTCTGTTTTAGAGATGATGTGGTAGATTTAAATCAGAGATCGGGGCAATAGGGTGTGAAACCAGTAGTTGGGCCCCTATTAAACAAAAATTGGAATACAGCAGAGTGTGAAGGAGAAAACTTAAATGGGCCTCCCAGGGATGTTTTAGACCCACCTGGGCCACATCCGAAGAAGGCAGAAAATGGTGACAAGGCTACTGGAAAAATATATGCAGATATTCTTAAAAATCAGGATAAGCCTAAAGACCAGGGTACAAGGGGCAAAGATCCTCCTCCTCCTCCTCCTATGGGAAGAGGGAGGCCAGGAAAAACAAACACAGCAAATTACACTGATCCATCTACCAGACGGTTTGCTGTATGTTTAAGGTATAAAGGGGGCCTAGAAATCTTTCCTGACAGGCTCTACGTGGGGAGAGCACGATTGAAAAATTCTACGAAATTTATAGCCTCAGAAATATATGCTTTGATCCATATTTCTGGCGAAGACATGTTTGATATCAGCTTCAGGTCAATGAGAGGCCTAGGGCATTTCTGGCAAAAGTATGAGTCGATGAAATATTCACCTCTGTGGTCCCCTTTTTGGCTATTCCTTTGACCAAACCTTTAATAAAGTCGATTACTGTGATGTTCAGGAACGAATGTGTACATGTGGGAGATGTTACACAGTGGCTGAACTAGAAATGTACTGTACTGGGGCCTATGGAAGCTATTATAGATGCGGAATTTATATGGACAGGGGGTTGGAGATTTAAAGTAAAACTGAAGCAGAATGAAAGGGGGACTGAGCACATCTGCAATAGATTCTTCCTGGGTAGAGACAGGGTGTAATTTTTTTACCCCGGACAACCAAAGGCCTGTTATAGGTGTGGGTCTCGTACGCACCTATCAAATGTGTGTGACACTATTAGGTGTGGCCAATGTGGAGAAAGTGGACACAGTAATTCAGAGTGTTGTAACCACGTCAGGTGCAATTTATGTGAAGAATACAGTCACATGTTCCAGAACTGCCCATGGGCAGCCAAGAATAATAATAATAGAAGTATGAATCCAGAAGATCTGATAAATAAGGCGCAACAGGCAGGGGCAAGAGGTGCTCCATCTGCCCCCGAAAAGAAGGAAGAAGCTGGGCCCTCGGGCTCCTACCAAGAAATCAGAAAACAAAAGAGGGAGTTAGTGAGAGACAGAAAAAGTGTGGAGAAAGAGGAGGAAATGACCTCAGCCAGGACAATGGCAGAGGCAGAAGCAGCGAAAAAACTAATAGAATGGGACAGAAGACGAGAAGGGGAAAAGAGTCTGCTAAATATCCAAAATACAGGAGAGGTGGTTATGCCCACACCAAAGTTCCATGCAGTAACCAAGATTTGTCCAGGCGTATGAGTTTGAGGAATAGCAAAACAAGTCCAGAAATAAAACTAGAGAACATGTATGAAGTCCTGGACACCCAAGGTGGGGAAGAAAGCCTTCGGGGTGAAGAATCAGACATGTCCTCTGTAGTTTCTTCGGGGAAAAAATCCGGAGGTACAAGATAAACAGTAGGGGAACTATGTGAGGAAAAAAAAGAAGAAGAGAAGGAAAATGACATGAGTAATAGGACTGGATGCAAATAAAAGAATGTCCCTTGCGTTGTTTTTTTGTGGGAAGGAAAAAAGGAGAAAAAAAAAAGGAGAAATAAATGGTTTTGTTTTCAGTAGCATCTGCTAATGTTAGCAGCATTTTGAAAGGGGAAAAAAAAGGAAGCCATGCGGGCTGAGTTACATGGCTTAGCTTGTGAGGTAATATTTGTTCAGGAGACTTGGTTTAATTCTGTTGATGTATTAGCTCAGGCACAAAAGGAATGGGTATGGGGATCGTCATATGGCTTAGAGAGAGCAGATGGGGTGGGAATTTTATTTTCAGGGTTGGGGTTTAAACTGTCTAAAATTATTGCTATTCATCCAGGAAGGGCCTTAGTGGTGGATGGCCTATGGTATGGCCAGCCAAGTAGGTTTACTGTGGTTTATACCTCTCAGATAAAGGCCGAGATAGTGGGGTTACTTGAATCAATACAACCATTTCTGTGTTCTTCAAAGAATATTTATTATGGAGGTGATTTTAATTGCACGTTAGATATTGCAGAATGAAAACATGCAGGGAAAAAGGTGTACTGTGACTCTTATGCGTTGAAGAAGAGTATTGAGATAGCAGAATTAGCAAATGTGTTTGACAAAGTAGATCCTCCAGTTAACTTTACTTTTTTAAAAGGTTCACTTTATTCAAAAATTGATTATATCTTTATTTCAAAGAGGTTAGGAATTTATAGAACTATGGCTCTCTCATCAGTATTAACAGACCA
This sequence comes from Neoceratodus forsteri, assembly GCA_016271365.2. NCBI lineage: Eukaryota > Metazoa > Chordata > Ceratodontiformes > Ceratodontidae > Neoceratodus > Neoceratodus forsteri. The sequence goes on along the minus strand of CM028136.1, from coordinate 938,702,667 downwards.
TTTACTAATTAAAAGTGAAATATGTACAGAAACAGGTATCGAACAACCAAAAACTAGGTGGAAAATGAACGTTTTAAGCCTATTGGTAGATACAGTAATGTTAAAGTAACTTTAGGGGATCTGTTAGTTAACAGGGTCTCAGTAATCGAATTGTTTTGTATGATGACCTTTATAAATGGTGGGTAGATACCAAGAAAGAAATTTGTATATGGTTTAAAGCTTATGGGCGACAGACAGCTAACAGTAAGTTCTTGAAAGATTTGGGGCTCAGAAATAAGTTGTAAAAATTGTTGGAAGCTGCTTACATGGCTGGAGAAAATGTTCAGAGCAAATTGGGAGAAAATTAGAAAAGAAATTAAGGAGGTGCAATATGATAGATAGAGCCTCTTCATTAAGGTTGGAATTAAGTTATGGTACACAAAAAAACACCCTTATAGAGCCATGTGAAGCTTTTAAGGAAAAAAAAAAATAGGTCAAGGATTAATAGCCTAAAAAAAAAAAAAAAAAAAAAGGTCACATAGTAAATAATACTGAGGGGGGTCAGGGAAATAATAGAAGAACATTTCTTTTTTATTATTCTTTTTTTTTTTTTTATCACCCCTATGTGCACCCGTGCTGCCTCTCCTTCAGGCTTCCAAGGTCCACAGACATTCCCTACTATCCCCCCTTCCGCCACCTTACCTCACATTCGCAGCCATCCACGGAGTAGCCCCAGTGTAACCCTTCACCGGGTGGGTCCCCACTCCTCAGAGGGGGAAGGCACCGGCAGGGAGAAAGCACCAGCACACGATTTCTTTGCGGTTCCGGGAGCTCCTGAGGCATTCTGTAGCTTCTCGAGGAGTCTTCGAGGATGCCTGGGGCCGGCAGCCGTCATCCGGCTGGAACTCTGGCATGGTTTGATTTCTTGGTTCCTCTGGTGCACTGCTTCTGTGGTGCCCTGGTCTCCACTGGGGCCACTCGTGGCGAGGCAATCCTAACCCTCACCAGGATAGGAGAGCAGTCCGTCGGACACTCAATCCTGTCTTCCTGTGCCGACCCAAGTCCGCTTCCCCGAACCGGTCACCGGCATGGAAGAGTGTAAGCGCCAGCGCCAACCCTCTATGCCACCAGGCCGGCAGAAGAACATTTAAGTAAAACAAATAGGGACGTGGATTTGGAAGTAACAGAAATACAGAAGTATTTATCTAATTTAACCATACCTAAAATGGATTTTGCAAACGAAAGGAGACTCAAGGGGGATATTAGAGAGGCAGAGGTTTATGAGGTAATAAAGACCCTTAAAGGGGGAATAGTTCCGGGGAGGATGGCATACCCAACAAATTTTATAAATTATTTTCAAGAATATTAGCGCCTTTCCTGGTGAGCGTATATAATTTTAGGTTTTATACCAGAAAAGTTTCAGCAGACTTCTCTATATGGGTGGTTATCTTCTTGTGTAAAAACGGTGATAAACAGGACTTGGGAAAATGGAGACCAATAAGAATTTTAAATTCTTATTGAACTGAATTTAAGATTTTGGCTCAGGTTCTTCAGAAAAGATTAAAGGGGGCGGCAGGTGATGCTATACATGAAGTACAAACCTGCGCTATTCCAGGCAGGAACATATAAGAAAACTCGGCTCTTACCAGAGATGTGATAGAATATGGTCAGAAAACACAGAACAGAGGGTGTTTGATTGCTTTAGATCAGAGTAAAGCATTCGATTGTGTAAATCCTGAATTTTTATATAAGGTATTATACAAATATGGTATGCCTGAGGAGTTTCAGGTATGGATAAAATTACTTTATAATGATGCCGTAGTTAGAACTGAGATGGGGGAAGAAATGGAAATCTTATTCCAGTTCAGGCAGGGATGTCCCCTGAGCCCTATTTATACACATTGGCAATTGATACTTTAATACAGACAATAATGGAAGATAAAAAAATATGAGAGGTAAAAGGGCAACAGGAAGGGGATGAGGTAAAGGTATCTGCTTATGCAGATGATTTAAGTATATTTATACAATCCAACGAAGATATCAAGTATCTGATGACAGCTCTAGAAAAAACTCTCTCTCTCTCTCTCTGGTATCTGGGGCAGTGATAAATGCCCATAAGAATAGAAATATGTGGTTGGGAACTACAGGAATAGATACGGTGGTGAAAGGAGGCATCACGATATCAGATAATTTGAAAATATTGGGAATCTGTTTTGGCAAAGGGGACATGGCAAAAAAAATCTGTTAGATGCATTAGAGGTTGGAGAAAAGAAAGTAGCCCAATGGAAAACATGGAAGATGTCCAAAATACAGCGAGTTTTCGTAGTGAAACAATTTTTATTACCATGTTTTCTGTACATAGCGGGGGTGTTTCCAGTACCAGTGGATTTGGAATCTAGGTTATTATGTTTATTTTTTCAACTAATATGGGGCAGCTGCTTGAACCCAATCAAGAGGGAAATAACATATAAAAATATAAAACAAGAAGGTTTGGGAATGATAAATCTGGTTATTTTTTTCACACATTGTTTTGGTATTTAAACTTATACAAAATTTTTGTTAGTCCAAATGAAATAGGGAGCATGTGGTGGTAAATGTATTGGAGGAATGGGTTAAGGAGTGGTCAGGGAATGGTATGGTATGGTAAAATTTTATTTATACAGCGATACAGCCATTAGGGTTCCGAAAATCCCTGTTCACAAGGCTTACCGGTTTACATTATGCAAAATTATTACAACTATACATTTATAACAATACAGGTTACAAAAAAGTACAAAACAATACATCAGAGTTTACAAACTCATCAATAACAGGCATATTAACATTTTTAGATTTACATTAATTTCACCTATTACAACAACAACAACGGAAACTAAGTTCGTGATTCAGGCCATTTTTAAAAACATAATCAGTAATTGTTAGTTCACGTAAAAAAGGAGGAAGACAATTCCAACTTTTAGCTACTTGATATTGAAGGGTCATTTCACTAAATCAATTTTTTAACTTTGGTATTATTAAATCTCTAGCACCAGTTTTTCTTAAATTTAAACCATGTTTTGGTTTTTGTAATTTGTTTTTTAAATTATCTAAGGATTGATTTTTAAATATATTACAAACCTGATTTAGCCAGATTCCCCTAGCCCGTAAGTCTAATGGAATCCAACCCAAATCCATATACATAGTGCAATAATGAGTTTTAAAATCACACCTTAACACAAATCTTGCAAGCTTATTATAAATGGGGTAAAGGTGGTTTTTTCTTTTTTTTAAGGTAAATATGCCAGAATACTATAAAATATCCTTTAAAAAAATGTGGAAATGGAAAATTACATGGCAACAAATAGAGCAATAATAGGAAAGGAATGTATAAAAAATGAGTTGAAGCAACAGGAATCGGGGAACCAGAATTTAAAAGAGGAATACCAGGAGAAAATCGGTTTGTTTATAGAATGTTAAACAATCCAAGGATACCACAAAAGATGTGGGACTCTCAGTGGTTGATAGCTCATGGTAGAATAGGGGTGAGGGGCAACCACAAACATAAGGCTGTGGAGGATCGTAAGTGTTTATACCCCGGGTGTGGTGATATAGAAGAAATGCAAAATCATTTTCTGTTTAAGTGTAAATATTCAATGGGATTGTGGCCCTTCCTAGCTGCTGAATGGAAGATGCCATGGATGTAAACAATTACATATAGAAATGTGGTTTTGCGGATAGTACTGGAATTATTAAACCAGTTTCATAGTGATACACTACAGATTATTTTTGCTATTTTGAAATAGTACATGTGGCAGAGTCGTTGCCAGTTGCTGTTACAACAGAGGGAAAACTCTCATGAGTGAGTAGGAAAACTGTGTGTGGCTGCTATATTGGAGGTATATGCAAAAGATTGCAAAGTTCACCCTAGAAGTAAAGTAAATTTGTGGTGGAGAGGTTTATCCTTTTTTTTTATAAAATATGCTTAAAACAATTAGGAGGTTACAGTGAAGTGCTAATAAAGGATTCAGTACTCAGGAGACTATAAAAAGGTAAAAGGAATAATTATGGAGTTTGTGTATTAAGAGGGGATGGAAAAAGAAAATAAGAATGAGATATTGTACTGTAAAAAATAAAGATATATATGTGGTGTAAATATGGTTTTGTACAGAATGTGGTATGTGCTTCAATGTAGAAGTTTGTAGGGTGCTTATAATAAAAAAATTCCCCTTCTCTTTCCGAAAAGTGCCATAGGATCTTTAACATCCACCTGAACAGGCAGATGGGACCTCGGTTTAACGTCTCATCCAAAAGACGGCACTTCAGGAGTGCAGCACCCCCCTCATGCAGCACTACAGTGTCGCTATTGGGCTTAAAACCAAGTGCCTGGTGTGTGTGTGTGTAAATGGGTGTGGGATAGATAACACGGACTCAAGATTAGGCTTTAAAACACACCTCGGTGTGATATTTATTTTTAACCAAAATAAGAAACCAAAACAAAAAATTTAAGCAAGAAAGCAAATGTCCAGCTACAATCAGTAGCCTCCACGGTCTTGATCTGTCAATACTGATCTTTTACCTCTGTGATCAATTTCTAGCTACTTCACTCAGGTAGCTCTTTACCTTACAACAGTCAGTGCTCAACTGAAGAACCCCGTGTATTTATAGTTGCTAGCTGGGTCACCTGACCTGCCCCGTAACCTAGACATACATTTTGCTAGCTCAACAATTAAAAATCAGGCAGGACGACCCACATACATAAACATTCAAGTTTAAGTAATGCATTGGATTGTATGAAAAATATAACTAGAAAAAGGATACCATAATGTTTAGAGTAGCCTGTGAGCACCATGCTTAACCCTGGTGCTGGACAAAGATAAAGGTTCCTTTTCTTTGAAAAAAAAAAAATATATATATCACACCCCTTTGAGGAAAGTAAAAACAGGTTTAAAAATAAAAGTATCTATTTTTCCATACCCTACCCAGATCCCTGTGCCAGACTTACCTGAATCTAGGAGCCAGAAAAAATTAGCAAGTATAGGGAAAACAGCGCCCTCACATGCCTTGTTTTATATTGTGTAGAGCTGTCACTCACAAAAGCGTGAGGGGTACTAAGGGCTCATTATAGCCTAATTATCTATGCAAGGCTGTTTCTGAGTTCCAGAAAATGTATTATTGCACTCCCTGTTTGTTTGGTAAAATTAGTTTCTTCTGTTTGTTTTGGGTTTAACTGTAGAAAAGAAAGGAAACTTTCTTGTTTTAATCCCCTAGCTTACTTATACCTGCAGTCTTTGCTGAAAAAAATATAAAACAACCACTCTTTCTCCTGGTTTAATTTTCACCTTTTTTTTTTTTTTTTTTTTTTTTTTAATACCAGGAAGCAAACCACCATTCTGAGGGAAGGGCTTCAGCAGAGGTACTGCCTTTCTCTACTGCCAGTACCTTCTGCTACTCCAGAAAGCCCTTTTTTGTACAGCTTTCCATTCAACCTGCCTAATAACACTATTTAAGCCTTTGGCTGCATTAAATAAAGCACTTTTTACCACATTTATGCCCTGCACAAAGCTAAGCACTTTATCAGCTCTTTATAATTCCTGAATACCTCTAAGGTACTCTAATCACTTGATAAACCCTTGTTTTATATAAGGATTTTTAATCAGAATATTAACCAAGTATATTTAAGCATTTTTAAACATTTTTATCAAGGCTCTATCATATCAGGAATTTCATCACATTCAATACAGGTTGCAAATATCTGTAGTTACATAGACCCTATTCAGTAGGGACCTGTTAAATCCAAGCAGGATATACCTGCAAAGACACATTAAGTGTATTTAATGGTTTCAGCCTTTAAATAGGCACCATATACACTGTTCATCAGAGTGTACTCATTTCTTATGCCACCAATTAATTATCTTGGCATTCTTCTAAGTGCCTTTCATAAATTCCTTGGCACTTCTTAAACAGAACCTTAAAGGAAGAAACTGATATAGGAGGGATACAAAAAAGGAGGAATAAGTGTATAAGAGGATAGGACAGAGCTACTATAGGTGGCCAGCCCACCACAACCTATAAAAAGAATAATTAGACAAAGAGAAACTACTGCGTAGTAGATTTTAAGAGGAGAAAGAAAAAGTAGAGAATTATTTCCTGAGGTCCTAACATACTTCATAGGTGGAATACAGGTTTACTACAGTGTGGGGATAGAACCCACAGCCTTCTGATCTTCTGGCCTCAGAGGTGAGTGTGCAGCCTGCTGAGCCACTGACACGGACATGCTAGTTCTGGGCACCAGCTACTACTCCATAAGTTGGTTTCCAGTGCTTCATTTTTACATTACTTGGCCATAGCGGTGCAGTGACACAAATTGAAGAAGCTGGAGAAGTTGGAAACATCTGGAGCATGTTGACAAACACACCAACCAGTAAGGAAGTAAAATGAAGATAAAAGGGCTGTAACATGCATCACACTTTGTATCGTAGAATAATAAAAGAGGAACAGAAATTCGTATTCTTAGGAGTGCAGGATCCTGTCTGTGGATTCCTATCTCACAGCTTCACACTGCATACACTCTGTGACATATACGTCTAATTTTTAGGCAAAATGTTATGCTTTCAATGCTGCATCGGAGGTCAGCTTCCAAGTTTGGTTTAAAAAAAAAAAAAAAAGGCAAAAATGAAGGTTTTAGGTTTTCCCTGGCTTATACTCCTACTCTCTTGGGCATAAGTACATGCTAGTCATAAAGCCATTAATTTGAGCCCCCAACCCCACCAACTGCAAGACCAACCCAAATTCACTCAAACTCTGCATACTTTTTGCAACATGCACCTGTGCCTTTTCTATATACAGAGAGTTGTGAAAGTGGCAGAGAATCATGATTTCAATCGGGTTATGGATTACAAATGTTACTCACACTGAGGAGTCATTTTAGGAGACAGCACGGCAGGGAAAGAAGGACAAAAACTGTTGACCTTAACATTCATTTACTAGCCCAGGTACTAGTGCAGACTGTCGCAGGCTAGTGCAAAATCTCTGTTACTTGCCCAGCTGGGCTACTGCAATTCCTCCTGTGGAAAGTTGCAGTTCCATTCTCAACCCAGGTATCACATAAATAAACAAATAAATACATAAATTTAACTATTTAATTTAAAGTCAGGTCCTTTTCATGGAAGTTTTTTTTTTGCCTCCTTCCTTCTCCCTAGCTGCCCACTCCTTCGAGTCCCCTAGTCCCTTCCTGACTTGCCTGCCTGTTCCCACGCTAGCTACTCACCTCATATTGTGGAAACCCGGCGTATCCCTTTCGCCGGACGGGTCCCCCTCCTCCGAGGGGAAGGCACCAGCGGGGGTCGGCCAGCGCACTATAGACCTGGCCCGGGATGTCGCTGAGGTGTGCTGGTCGCGGGTTCGGTGGCAGCGGAGGGCTGGGGACCATAATCCGGCCAGCCAGGGAGCTTTTTCCCCCTTTTCCTGCTGGGGGCAGCGTAGTGACATCATGGCATACGCCGTCTGCTCCTCCCCCGGTACCACTAGGGCCGTGCGTCCTGCTCTACTCCCAGCCTCCGCTAGGAGCCAGCAGGCGCCGGACCAGTCCCCTACCCTCCCCCCAGAGAAGGACAGCTGTCCATGGGACGCTCAATCCTTCTCCCCCGGTCGGCCCTCCAGTGACCCAGGCTCGTTCCCGAACCCGGGTCGCTGGCATCACAAGCAGAAACCCAACCGCTGCACCGGCTTCATGGAGGTTTAACTTTGTGCTGCCTTAGCATTAGTGAAATGAAAAAAAACTGATGTCTGTGTGTAGTGCATTTACAAATGGTTTCATTTTATACTAACTACTACTTTTATTTTTTTGCTGGTAAAGATCCTTTCTCCTTTTCCTTTCCTTTCCTTGTTCAGCTCAGTACTCATGGCAGGCAGATTTGTGACTGTCCAGGAGCAGCACAGTTGCTAGGGTTGCTACCTGTCCAGCTGTAGACCAGATAATCCGGTTTTCAGGGTCTTTATCTGGTCATCCGGTGTTGATTAAATGTAGTCCAGTTTTGGGCCATTTTGAGTACTCTGATAGTTTAAAACTGATTGTATCAAATAATTCACTGTTGCATGCATGTCCAGGTAACAAAAAACGTTCTGATGTCACTAGTCATAGGCCTTTGTTTGTAAAATCAGTCTGTCTAGGAGGTGTAAAGTATGGCCATTAAGACCATTAGCAGCAAATCAACCTAATCTGTTCAACTCTGAATTTTAAGTATGGTCATTTACTGCCATGACAGGAAACCGGTTTTACACCTTTATATGCTATAATGGGTTCCTTTTTGTTTTTCCTATATTCTTATATGTTTTAGACCCACTTTTTCAAATTATATTTCACATTTTTATTGCCTTTGTCACTGTGTTGATTATTTCTCTCCTAAGTCCTCAGCAACTGCTGCTCTCATTTTTATGCTACCAGCCTGAACATTCCATGATATCAGCAACACCTTTACAGGCCACTGGAATAAATAGCATGGAATGGTGTGTCTGAAATTGTGGAAAGTGATGTCTTAGACATTTGAAAAGAAACAGCAGTATCTGATGAGGTAAAGGGAACACAATGTAGTATTGAGTATACCACAAGTGAGAGAGGCCCCCACTGTAGAGGCTTTTAAGAGTGGTCTAAAGACCTTTTTATTTGTGCAGGCTTTTGGGGTTTAAGTTATATGTTTGGGATTTTATTTGAATGTATACAGTATGATAAACTGTAAAGGTTTTTGTACGGCGCCCAGAGCCTTCGGGATTGGGCGTCTTTTTAAATAAAGTTGACTTTTGACTTTGACAAGTACTGATAGTTCAATTATCAAAAAGGTGCCAGCCCAGTGGTGCTAAGGGCTGAGGCACTGGACGCCTTACCTTGCGCCAAGCCAGCGACCCGTGTTTGGGAATGAGCATGGGCTGCCGGGGGTTGGCAGGGGTGGAGAAGGATTGAGCATCCAGTGGACTGCTCTCCTTCTCTGGGGAGGGGGAGTCTCACTAGTCGGTGCCTGGTTGCCCCCTGGTGGAGGCTGGGGGAGAGAGCACCAGGGTGACAGCTTGGGGAGGAGTTTGGGCAGACTCGTGGAGAGAGCGCGGGTAGACACGCACGCACTTCCCTCTGCTGGCGTTATTGCACACCCTAGACTCCAGGGGACAAGAAAAACAGCGAAAATGGCACCTCTCGAGCGGCTTGATGGCAGTCCATGTGTGTCTGCTCAGCTTGCGCAGGGCACCCGAAACTGGATCCATGTTGGGTGGGGAGTTGGGAGCTCCCTGCTGCCCCGCCGCGTGGGGGGGGTAAGCCACAGGGGTTACAGGGTGCTGATGTGTGGCTGCAGTAGAGGCAGATGGTGGCCGGATCCCCAGTAGGATGCGAAGGACATGGGAGCAGAAAGGTGGCCAAGGAGGAAAAAAGTGACAGCAGTTATCAAAAAGGTGGTCAAAGCATATCAGAATACATGGCTGTCACGGAATGGAAAACTGGAGAGTGTTTAACAGAGAGAGCAACAGGTTGTGAATGGGCTTTGTACATCCAGCAGGCTTGAGTTTAAATTCCCGCAGCCTCCACTTGCATACTGTGTGACCCTAAGCAAGTCACTTAACCTCCTTGTGTTCCTGGGACTCCCCTGTACATGGGTCTTGTGCCCAATGGGAGTCATCTGGTTGCCAAAGAATAAAAATAAATAACAGTGTGGGTTGATGCTGTTGAATTTATCCTTACTTTTTTGGGGTGAACATTTTTTTTAATAGAACTGGGACAATCAAGCATTTCTGGGGTCTGTGGCCAGGGTGGGAAAAGGAAAGAAAAAGGGAAGAAGACAGACAGACACACTTTGCACTACACAACTTTATTAACTACAAATCTGAAAATGTGGAAATATATTAAAGAAGTCAGTAACCCAGCTGACATTAATAGAAAGCATGCTGACAAAGACAAACAAATAAAAGATCATGAGTACGAAAAGACAAAGCAAAGTCGTTGGTTCCAGCAATGTTGGCTAAAAAAATATGACTGTTTGGGGTGTGATGGTGCAAAAGATGTGATATTCTGCCATTTGTGTATCAAACATGAAATATAGTTGGGTAAGGCAGGCGATAACAATAACTTTCATTTCGGTACAGATAACGTCTGGCTTGATTCTGTCTCGTCCCATAATATCAGTGAAGCTCATGCTAGGGCAAAGGAAAAGGAGGATGCCAGCACTGCTACTCCAGGGACAAGTAATGCAGAGGGAATGCTGAAGAACATGAATGAAGCAACGCTTAACTGTCTGGATAAACTGTTTCACACATGCTATGCAATTGCTAAGAAAGGATGTCCTTTCACAGACTTATGTGGATGTGCAGCCTTGATGATACGAAAGGGCTAGATATCAGTTCGGCAATTTTATCCACTATGTAGCCGAGGTTGAACACATGGCGCTACGAGAAAAAATTGTGGGAACAAAGTTCATTTCAATCATCAGTGACCGAACCACTGACTCTTCAGTCACAGAAGCTGAGATAGTGTATGTGCAGTTTGCAGTTAAAGGCACAGTGAAAAAATCATTTGGTAGGTGTCCATACTGTTGGCAGGACAAATGCAATTTTATTTGCCTTTCATTTAACAAATCACTGTTAATTTTATTTCTTTTATTTATTTATTACGTCATTGGTTTACAGACCTTTGAGTCAGACTCCTTTACAAGGGCACCTCGTCAAGAGAGCAATACTTCACAGCAAACAAAACAATACAGTACATAACGCTTATATTAAAAAAGCAACCAGTGTTACAGGAATTCACTGGTGGTACAAGCTTGGTAATAGGTAGAGCACAGTAGTCATAATATAGGTAAACGAGTACCACGTCAGGTAGCAACCAGAGATATTTTATTACATTAGTCAGCAGATGTTGCCTGAGACCCCAGGCATACACAGCAAAAGTAGACAGGGCAACCCCAGCCTAAGGGTGAGGGTAAGGGGAGGTGGGGGACTATGTGCAGTTGCAGCAGCAAGTGCTTGTCAGATGGCTTCTGAGGGAGACCTTAAAAGGACCAAGCTTAGTGGAATCAGCTATGCTGTCTGGGAGGGAACTGAACCAGCAGGGAGCCCGATAGCAAAAGGATCTCTGGGCCATAGTGGTCCTTACCCTGGGGACAATAAAGGAGGTTTTGACAGTGCTGCAGGTGGAGACTGAGGGGGAGGCACGCTGCAGGGAAGTGGTGACCCCGGGAGGGGGCCCTAGGAGGGTCTTTTTTACAAGAAGGCAGGTTTGGAAGCGGAGTCTTTCTTCAAGGTTGAGCAAGTTGGTGGTGGAGTACAGCAAGTATGTATGGGTGCGCCTAGGGGCTCCCAGCATTAGCCTGCACGCCTTGTTTATAGAGAGCTGGATTCTTGCAAGCGCAGTGTTGTCAGCTGCAGCATAGCTGGGCAGCCCATAGTCGATTAGTGACAGGACAGAGGAGGTGATTGACAATCTAAGGGTCTCTTGTGGTAGGCAGTCCCTATGGCGGTATAACAGTCCAATCCTGACATTGGTGGCCGAAGAAAGGGCATTGATATGGGAATGGAAGGAGAGTGCCGAATCAAAGGTAATGCCCAGATACTTGTAGGCAGAAACATGCTCAATGGGGTTTAGTGTGCTAGGCAGTATCACGAGAGGGGCACCACTGGCTTTGATTTGACAATGCAAGAAGAGCATAGCTTTGGTCTTTTTTAGGTTCAGGACTAGCCTTCATGATGTGAACCAATGCTCAGCTCTATCAAAAGCTTGTTGGAGGGTGGCCTGGTGTGTGTTGGAGTTGGGGTCAGAGGCGAAGAGCACAGCGTCATCCGCGTAGAGGAGGATCTTTCTTGGGCAGGCCGAGGGGAAGGAGTTGAGGTAGAGACTGAAGAGGAGAGGGCCTAAAATGGAGCCCTGGGGAACCCCAGAGTGGACAGGTCGTGTGTCAGACAGGGTGCTAGTGATTTTTACACACTGAGTTCCGGCAGAGAGGTAGCTGGTGAACCATGCAAGGGGGCTGGGGGAGAAACCAAGGCATCTGAGGGAGTCAAGCAGGAGGGGATGGCAAACTGTATCAAAGGCCTTAGAGAGGTCAATGAACACAGCACCGGCAGGACTTACGGCATCAAGAGCAGAGTGCAGAAAGTTGGAGAATTCAAGTAGCGCTGTTGTGGTGCTGTGATCTGCATGAAAGCCATACTGTTCAGGGCACAAGATATTGTGCATGGCCAGGTATTCGGCGAGCTGGATGGCAACTGCTTTTTCAAGGGCCTTAGAGAGTGAGGGGAGAATGGAGATAGGTCGATAGTTACCCGGGTCGTTCGATCACCGCCCTTTAGGATGGGAGTGATGATGGCAGTTTTCCATGTGCTGGGGTACTGCCCCAGGCACAGAGAGCGGTTGAGCAGATCGGTAAGTGGGACCAGGATAGCATCCAACGTCAGACGAAGTAGTTAACCATAGTAACTGCGGGCTACTGCAAACTTCTGTGGGCTAGTGCAATCTCTGGTTCACTAGCCCGGCTGGCTAGTGCAAAAAAAGTTAAGGTTGACCTCTGCGTTGTTATCCTGCTGATGATAGCACTTTCCCATGGCTATAAAGTCGTGGTGGGAATGCAACACCATACAGTTACTGTCAATGATTCCGACTACTCTTACGACTTAGAGCTCAAAAAGAAAAAAAAAAAAACAGACCAACAAACCCGGAGGTGAGCTACAATGGTCCGAGATACTCTGAACCATGCCCTGGGACAGCATAAATCATAGTGGTCCATATGCAGTAGTAAAGTGGGGATCATAAAAGAGCACCCCAACTCCCCCCTTCCCAAAAAACACATCGCATGTGGACTATTTATTTATTTTGTCTAGGATTACAAATACCTTTGAGCCAGGGCTCTTTTACAAAGGTTCCATGTCAGTTAATAACATACAACACGAGACAACAGTGAAATAACAGTAAACCATGCATGTTACAATAGAGCTGTTGAAAAGGCCAAGTATAGGAAGAGTAAGGTGTAGAGGCGGCGGAGAAGTGTGGGTAGTTAAGAGAGGTAGAAAGCATGTGTCCACATGGAAAGGGTCGGGTCAGGCGCCCGGGGGTGGCAAAGAGACAGGGATGTAGCCAGTGGCAGTCGTCAAACAAAGAATGGAAAGGAGTGAAGGAGGGAAAGTGGGGCAGGGTAAAGGGGAGGAAGTACATGAGGGGGCAAAGTGCTACAAGGGGGCAAAGAGAGGCTAAAGAGATTATATGAAAACTTGGGAATTGAAAGTGGCACCTCAGGAGCTGGGGGGGGAAGGGATCAGCAGAATATCAGATGGGACAAAGGCTGTGTAGGTCATGAGCTAGGAGAGGCAGTCACAGGAGCTAGTGGCAATGACATGGTCCCAGAGCCTGGTTTTGAACAGACCTAGTGTTGTGGCAGAAGAGATGGTATGTCTGAGACCATTCAGCCATACAGGAGCCCTGTAGGCGAAAGAGCGTTGGCCCTGCGTAGTCCGACAGCGGGAACTTGTAGATTCTGTGTTGTCGAGCTCCTGGTGTTCCGTCGATTGGGGTTTTGATGTATCAAGGCAGTAACACTGGGGTGTGTGAGGTCAAGGTTGATTTTGCCCACCATAGCACACGTGAGATGTTTTATACGGTTGGAGAGTTGGAGCCATCCGGATTGTTCATAAAGGACACAGGTGTGGGTGAGGCGGAGGGCACCAGTTGCAAGTCGGCATGCTTTAGGGGCAGTTGTTATACGTCGGAGGGAGGACGTCGTGGCGGAGCCATAGATAATAAGGCCATAATCAATAATTGACACCACAAAGCTCTGGACGGCAATCTTCAGGGCCTCTGGGGTGAGGTGTTGCCTATGCTTGTAGAGTAATCCAAGGCGTGTGTTGGCAGCTTTAGTCACGCTATCAGTGTGAGCTGTATAGGAGAGATTGGGGTCAAGCAGAATCCCTAGATATCTGAATGAGTAAACTTGTTCAAAGACGGACCCCTGCTTGGTGGAGATGGCAAGGGGGTGCTGCTTGTGACAGTTATGTGAACTGCAGAATAGCAAGGACTTGGTTTTCTTGTGATTGAGGACTAGTTTATGATTGGAAAACCAAGTTTCAACGGCACTGAATACGAGTTAAAGGCTGTGTTGGAGTGGTGAAGGTTCCTTGTGCGTGGAAAAGACAACAGCATCATCCGCATACAGGATGATTTGTTCCGAGCAGGATTGTGGTAGGGAGTTTAAAAAAGGCTGAAAAGGAGAGGGCCCAGTACGGACCCCTGAGGGACTACAGAGCGGACAGGCAAGGTGTCAGAGATAGCATTGGCAATTTTTACTCTTTGAGAGCAGTTGTCAAAATAGCTTCTGAACCAGCGGGCTGAGTCTGGTGCCAGGCTGGCAAGGAGTAGTTGGTCATACAGCAGCCGATGATGGACCGTGTCAAATGCCTTCAACAGGTCAATGAAGACAGCCCCAGTAAGAAGACCTTTATCAAGGGAACTATGCACTGTACCGGTAAATTCAAGCAGGGCAGTGGTGGTACTATGCCCTTTTCTAAAAACCGTGCTGTTGTGTGCACAGAATATTATATTTGTTCAAATAATCAGTGAGCTGGTCTGCAACAATACGCTCAAGGGCCTTGGATAGTGGTGGCAATATGGAGATCGGGCGATAGTTAGAGTGGCAGGTCTTGTTGCCACTTTTGTGGACCGGGGTCACAGTGGCAGTTTTCCATATTTCTGGGAAAGTACTGGTGTGGAGAGAGAAGTTAAGAATTTTAGTTAGGGGACTGAGGACCTCATCAAGTGTAAGTGATAGCAGCTTCAGGTCCAGGGTGTCACTGCTGGTTCTGGATGTACAGATGGCTGAGGCGATGTGGCGGCGAGCTTCAATCATCTTCATCTCCCTGAAGTAGAAATGAGGGTGGTTTGACAGAGCGCAGGGCATGTTAGAGGGGGTGTGACTGTCTGTGAAGAAATCAGGTGGGAGAACAGTACTGAGGTCAGTAAAAGCCGTGTTGAAGGTGTTTGCAATGACCATGGGATCAAGGGTAGTGGATCCTTCAACAATTAACATGGCTGGAGACTTTGATTGTTTCCCAGTAATGTCCTTGATACTGTCCCAGAAAGCACGACCATTTTCTCAGGTGCTGGTGAGGACATCCTTATAATATGAACTTTTCGTAAGACAAATGGATTTTGTACAGGCATTACGGGCATGTTTGTATTTTTGGATGTCAGACTGTTTGCCTGTGGCTTTAGCCACCGCCCACAGGTGGTCCCTAGATATCAGCTGGGACAGGAGCTCCGCAGTTATCCAAGGGTTACAGAGGGCTTTTGCGTTCCATTTTTTAGAAGAAGCGAAGAGGTCACAGGCCTTATTGAAGGCGGTGATGAAGTAGCTGAGGACTAGGTTTACATCAGTCACCTTGTAGATGGGCAGCCAGTCTTGCAAGGATAGGGGCTGTTTGAGATCGGTAAGTTGACCATGGGGGAGAACTCTGCTGATAATGATTATAGGGGGTGGCTTTAGAAATTTATTAGACCATTCACACATAACCGGGGAGTGATCACTGAGAGAGTCCGGGAGAACGGAGGTACAAGAGATCCTGGTAGGGTGATTGGTAAGAACCCAGTCCAGCAGGTTACTGGTGCCCGTTTTGTAATTTATCCTAGTAGGTATAGTGACCAATTGTGAGAGGTTGGCAGCTGCAAGGGCATCCGTATGAGTGTAGACATCAGATGCTAGCCAGTTTATATTGAAATCACCAAGTAGAATGTGTTCAGAGCCAGGAAGTTGGGAGCTGATGAAGTTAAGAACTTTGATGCCAAGATCTTGATCATGAGGTGGAATATATACAGAGACGATGGTGAGGGCTTTTTGATTGGGACCTAGAAGAATTTTAACGGGTAGGAGCTGGGCCGAGGAGGTAGGCACGGGAGTTGGAACAAGGTGTCCCAGGAGTTTATCCTTAATGTAGATGGTACAGCCCCCTCTCCTTTTATAGACACGGTCCAGTCTGAATATACTGTAGCCCTGTAAGGTGATTGCCAGATCAGGAACTTTTGGTGTCAGCCATGTTTCAACCACAGCAAGGATGTCAGGATTATGTTGGCTGATAAAAGCTTGGGGTGCATCAAGCTTTGGTAACAGGCTGCAAATGTTAATGGTTGTGATGGTAAGGGCCCCTGCCTTTGTTAACTCTGTTAACCAAGTGAATGATGCTCACAGTTATGATGTACATAGTTCTGCTATTATGTTGTCGGGAGTTCAAGGAATCTCTGGCTGCCTTGAGTGTTACATGGCATACCATTCATCAGTGGACATCTCCACAGTACTTTTCTTGGTTTCACTGCTGTCATTGCTCCCGGACTGCAGATCACTCGATCTAACATTAGAACTGCCATTCACAGATATCAAAGGTTAAAAGGAGTAGGGCTAAATACTGGAAATGGGTCAGCAGGACAACGCTTCAGTCTCTGTGGTCTCCTTGTCCAACGATGACATTTCGTTATTTCTGATGGGCCGGCTACTACGGCTCACTCACACAGTGTGATCTGTAAAAGGGAACTGAGCACAGAAAGCAGGCGGTCTCTCTTGCCCACCAACTGACATCATTGCATAGCACGCTCACTGTCAGTTCGGCGGCAAGTCGTAGATGTAAACAGGAACATGAGGGAGATGGCGACAGTAAAATAAAAAGGTAAAATACCAGTGCTGATAAACTTTTAGGCACAGAATAGGACTATTGCATGTACAGAAATGTCTGAGGCACTACAGAAAATGCGATCGCGTTACAGAACAGGGAAAACTGTTGTACATGATCTTTAAGAAAAACAAAAATACAGTTACAGGTAAGTGAGATCTCCTTTAGGGAGGCACAGTGGTGACCTGCTCTTGCAGTGAATAGGACCCCAGAGTAGCTCAATATACAAGATGATATGAATGTTCAGAATTTATTTTATTTATTTCACAATTTATCTATCCTGGACAGCCCCGCTGAGATGCAACATCACATTTCCATTGGGGTCCTGCCTAAATTCATTTTCACAGCTGCATGGACTGGAACACTGGGGCTGTTAAGTGACTTGCCCACAGTCACACAGCGAGTATTTGGTTCTAGCAGGGTAAGAACCTGTGATTTCCTGGCTCCCAACCTGGTGCTCCAAGCACCAGACCACATGGACTCCCATCAACATGAAGCTTAGAAAAGCAAACACCTGCTCTGTAATAGCAAACTGCCAAATGGTTATTTAAAAGGGACACTGTCAGCTTTTGTGACCATTTCCAAAGTGTCTGTAATTAATGTTTCTACAGCAAGAAGTGGCAGTCTAAAATACATAGAAGAGATCTGCACACTACAGCAAGATATTTATTAGTTTTGACAAAACTATATTGTTGCCGTCCCGACTGAAATGTCAGTCACATGCGTTCATGAGCTAGCATGGTGCCAAGCCATGCGTTAACTCATTCATGAACGAGTTAATGATTTTTTTCATCAAAAAAAAAAATTTGAGAACTCACCACCAATATTAAAAGTGACATTCAGTCTAAATTCATATTAGTGCTTATTTCTACCATCATTTATGTTTTTTTTATTTTTGTTCATTAGTTTTAAGTAGTCATACATAAAACTATAACCAACATCCTCATATACGGCAAGAGGAACAGAAGTACAATAAATATTGTGCACTGGAAACTGTTACAGCCACAGAATCTTGCACAATAGGAGTTGAAAGAATCCTTACAGAGAAATCACAACACAAATTTCAGTAAGTTGGTGCCATCATTTATTAAGTGCGGAAGTACACAAAGACAGCACCCACTATCGCCTTAATGCACAATTTTGTATCGTCTTCACTGCATTTCTTTGCTGGATAGAGTGGCATGGATCCAAGCTGAGTTCCATTCCTCTAAGGATATAGGCGAATTACACTCATACTCCTATTTCTTTATTGAAGAATTTGTGAGTTTACTGTCAGGCTATGCAAGAATCTTGTGAAGTATGCTGGTTCCTTTGTGAAGTGTGGAGAGTTTGACAAACTGTGACCATTCAGCAAAGTCAGAAATTCATAACTGTGGTGAAGTATATTATTCAGTGCCTTTGTTCATTGGAAGTACAGTATAACCTCAGAGATCCAAACTTCAAAGAACCAGACTGACCGGTTAACTGGACCCCCCAACCCGAGCTAAGCAGTAAGCAATTAAGCATTAATTGCCACCTGTAGCTTGTTTTATCATCTGCTTAAAAGGCGTTAATGGATAGCGGTTAGGCAAAACTCTAACGCTTACGGGTGTGTTACAGCATTGTAGGCAAGCAAACAAACAAAAGAGGGTGACCTTGTGTATCGACACTAAACTGGAAATAATAAATAAAACTAAATGTGGTGCGAGTTTTGAGCGCTGTTGCCGAGGAGTATGGAACTGGCAAATCTACGGTTTTCGACACAAAAAAGGCGCAGGAGAAAATTAAGTAGTTTGCACGAGAAGCAAAAGATACAGGTTCTGCTCAAACCCACTGCATTGTAAGAAAGGCTGCAAATGAGGACTTTGACCATGAAATGCATTTGTGGTTCACACAAGAACACCACAAAGGCACCCTGATCAGCGGCATCATTGTAAGTGAGAAAGCTAAACTTTTATTCAAACAAATGTACCCTGACAGTGTTGAAGATTTTAAGGCTAGCTCAGGGTGGTTACATCGCTTCAAAAATCGCCATGGCATACGCTAGCTCAGCATGCAGGGGTAAGCACTCTCAGCTGACTGTAAAGCCTCACAATCTTTTAAAATCGCCCTACAACACCTACTGGAACAGCAACAGCTCACCAGAGATCAAATCTTTAATTGCGATGAGACTGGTCTGTACTGGAGGTAGCTTCCCAATAAAACATTGGCAGATGGCCGCGAGAGACAAGTTAAGAACTTTAAATCAAACAAAAATAGAGTGACATTAATGGCAACAGCGAATGCCAGTGGCGATTTTAGACTTCCACTGCTGTTCATTCACAAAAGTACAAAGCCAAGATGTTTTGCAGATGTTACCATGTCAGCACTTCCAGTCCATTATTATAGCCAGCGAAGTCCTTGGAGGGACCACAACATTTCTATTGACTGTTTTTTTAAACACTTCGTCCCCCTTGTAAAAGACTATCTGAATGCAAAATCTCTACCAGCAAGGGCAGTCTTGCTGATGGATAGCCCCCTCACACCCTGCACTCTAAGATCTGATCTCCAGTGATGACATCATTAAGTGCCTCTTTTTGCCCCAACGTAACAAGCATTCTTCAGCTGATGGACCAGGGCATATTAGAGCACTTAAAACAGCGCTATAAGCACGATCTGCTGCGTCGTCTTTTGTTGGGCATGAGTGACTACAGCTGCTGCACTGATTTTTGCAAATCGCTGTCAGTAAAGGATGCTGTTTATCTGAGCGCCAAAGCATGGGGTGAGATCAGTTCGGAATCGCTTCGTAGGTCCAGGAATAAGCTGTGGCCATACCAGGAGGAACAAGAGACTGACGTCACAGTGGCCGACGCTCAGGTTAACTTTGCAGAGGAGCGTGTCTCGCTGGAGTTAACCGAGGAGGAATAGATTTGTACTGATAGTGAAGAAATGGGGCATCAGATCCTATCGGACACTGACATCACTGATCTAGAACGAATGAGTACAGAACATGAAACTGACAGTGATAGTGAGGGGGATGAGGCTGTTATTAACGTTCCTCACAGCAAAGCTGAAGAATGCTTCTCAGTTTGTGTTCAATGGCTGGAGCAGCAGCACGAAGCGAGTCCCCAGAACTTAATGCTGCTCAGGGAACTGCAACACCTCGCTGCCAAAAAATGTCACTGCTCACTGAAGCAAAGTGCTATGACAAATGTTTTTAAACATTCTGAAACATAATTAAATGCATTTTTATATGCTTAATGGTTTTTACTGAACTTCATCTGTATTTTATCTGTATTTATGTTTTTTGTTTTATTTGTATTAAATTGATATTAATACTTGAAGAAGTCCATTTGCAGATTATTTCAGAGTTACGGATCTTTCAGAGATATAAACACCATGCATTCCCATGCTGTTCGGATCTCTGAGGTTGTTCCATAATAACAAAAGTGAAATCTGTGAAGTCTGAATTTATTTTTAAGTTCCTTAAATGATAGAAGGATCTGAGATTCTCCATCTAAGACATCCACTAATCTCCATATTCCTCATTTACTCCAACCCGGGTCATCTACTGGGTTCCTATTATGGGATATTAAATGGGTGAATTATTCCAAAGAGGAATGGCATTAATCTATGCAAGATTTGAATTAATTCACAAATAAGATTTTTCTGAGCATTTAAACAGATCCTGCAATAGAGGGGTTATCAGTAAGTAGATTGGGTAACGGGATAAAAATGAAATCTAATATCTGATATGGAAATAAGAGTTGGGATTCAATTTTTGAGCCATGGTGGGGGGGGGTGTTTCATGGTTTTGCACTGACTGAGTATACTGGAGGGTCTGTTTGGGAAGAAAGTCCTAGTAATATTTCTCCCACAAGGGTTAGGCAAAACCTCCAGCATCCGGGGGTGCTCGGAGTTTGCTAATGAAGAGGCAGGGTGGTTTAGCTCCCCATAAAACGTTTTTAAAGTTAAGTTCTACTTTCTTGAAAATGTTCTTTTCAAAAGTAAACAGAAGGTTTTGAAATATGTAAAATAATTTAACAGCAATAATAATTTTGCCATTTTGATGGAATTAATTTTCCCTAACAGAGATAAATTAAGTTCATCTCATCATTCCATGTCTGCTTGGATTTCTTTTGGTAGTGGGGATATATTAAGATCTGGAATGTTTTTTTAAAGTGTTATTCAGTACTATCCCCAGCTATCGCAGTTCATTCTTTAGGATACTGCCCCTGCAATAAATCTGCCAGACTTATTTCTAGGCCTTTTGGGCAAAAGAGAGGCATACTTTGGATCTTATTCTAGTTCACTGCGAGTCCAGATACTGTACAACATTTTTGAAGGAGGAATTTAAGGGCATTATAGGAATCTAAGGGTCTACTAAGGGTTAAGAGTAAATCATCTATGTATGCAAATACAATTTGTACTAGTTTCCCTACTTTAACTCCATGAATTCTTGGGAGAGTTCACAATGGACTGAATGAGGGGTTCCGTTGAAAGTATAAGTAAGCATTGGGAAAGGGGCAACCCTGTCTCGTACCTCAAGATAGCTTAAAGAAAGGGTACAACATTCCGCTGGTAATAATCGCTGCTGATTAGTTTTTATAGAGGAGTGGGACCCACTTGATAAAGGACTCTCCAAAACCAAATTTATGCAATGTAACCTTCATAAAGTCCCATTCCAGTGAGTCAAAAGCCTTCATCACATCTAGTGATATCGCAATGGCTGGGGTTTTCTTTATATTAGAAGAACAAATGGTGTTAAGTAGCCTTCTAATATTGTCAGCCACAGATCTGCCCTTTAGAAATTTTACTTGCTCCTTCCCTAGGATTTTCCCTAATTCCAAGTGAATTTAGATAGATAGCACTTTAGCTAGGATGGGGGACAGAATCAACCTTTGCTACACCCCATGACCTATCACAGCAGGCCACAAGGAACAAGTACCTAACACAATCTGATGCAACCTACCAGATAGGAAGGACTCAAACCACTTGTACGTTGTCCCAGTGAGTGCTCCATATTGTCAAAGGAGACCCCCTAGAACCTCAATGATACACCTTATCAAATCCAGATGAGAGATGGAGGAGAATAACCACAGAACATTCACCTCAGTCTTTTGCCTGGAAAAAGTCATTAATACCCTGACAAGCCCAGCCTCACTGCTATGCAGAGGCCTAAAACCAGACTGGAATGGGTCATAAATGTTCTGTTTCTTGAGCTGAGCCTCGAGTAGTTGCATCCCAATTAGCTTCTAAGGTTTGAGACAGGCCTCTAGTTTTCCACGTTGTCAAGGTCCAACAAAAAATTCTTTAACGGGGTCTCACTAACACCCTCTTTAAGGCAGATGGGAAGCATTCCTCAACAGAATACTGCACAATCATGGCCATAATCCGACCCAGGGCCTCCCGACAGTCCATCAACATCTGGGTGGGACCTGGTCAAAAGGACAGAAAGGTGAACACAGTCCAATTATCACCTCGAGTAAATCCTCATCCTACACTGGCTAAAACTTGCTCTAGGACCATAAGTATCAGCCCTACTGGCCCCTTGACAGGCCACTTGTAGAGATTCCTGCTCAAAAGGATGAAACTGTCCAAGAAGACCAAACTCCTCACACTTAGCTGCCGAAAACTCTTCCCAGGATTGCATACAGGGTGGATACAATAATCTTTCCACAGTGTGAACTAGCTGGGCTGGTCAATTCTTTAAGAAAATCACCCCTAACCGGAATACTGACATTTTCAGAGTGATTGCTCTCTGATATTCCCAATAATGGGTCCCAAAAGCCAGCCTGCCGTCCACCAAGCCAGACCTTTTCTATGATCGCTCCAACTTCCGCCCTGTTGCCTTCAACTAGTGCAGCTCATTGATATGCCACAGCAAACTGCGGTGGGAAGTCAGCAAGTGGACATGAATAGGTGTTAGGGTGGGAAGAAAGTCAGCAAGTGGACACGAACAGGTGTTAGGGTGTCCAGACTCACTGAGATGGCCAAATTATAGCAGTCTACAGCCACCTCTGCACCACTTTAGCACACTGTTACCAAACTCGAGACATTCAGTACCACCAAGAGCTTTTCTGGGTCAAGATTACATCTAAAAGGCTGGCGCAGTGGCATGGTGGGCTGAGGCACTCCATGCCACATCAGCGACCCAGCTTCAAAAATAAAACCATATCACTCGGTGGCAGGCCAGAGAAAGGAGGACTGAGCATCCACAGACTGGTCTTCCCCTTTGGTGAGGGGGGACAGTACGTTCCGCTGCTTGGCTGCCACCTAGCGGAGGCTAGATGGTGCAATTTCAGCTACCTCTCAGACATCAGCCACAGATGCTGAGTGCATGTGGCATCTTCACACCGCACTTACACATCACAGCAAAGGCACTGACCTCAGGGAAGAGGTGAAAACTGGGAAGAGTTCCTTAACCGGCAGGTTACAGATGTAGACCCTGCAGGCTCTGCACCACTGCTCGTGGCACCTATCCACCTGCAGTGGTCAGAAACAGAATTTGTCAGCAGATAAGGACTGCTTGGCCCACCCAGTCTGCAGTGCCAAGTTAAAGAAAAAGAGGCTGGCAAAAGTCCCGGAATGATAGGTGAGTGGGCTGCAGGTCAATGCTGGAGAAAGGCTGGTCGAGATATATAGGTTCATAAATAAAACATGGGGGGAAAAGGTAACAGTGGACCATCCATACGGGGAAAAGAGAACCCGGGGGGCCCCAGTCAGAAACTTCAAAGCACAGTGATCTGTCCAATGGACAGGATCCACCCTGGCAACCAAAATGTTAAGACTTGGTGGGAAGACAATGTCCAAGGTGCGATCTAATTTGTGTGTAGCAGTAACAACCATCAGAAAGAGGCCTAGCAATTATATCAGCTGAAGAAACTGCAAAGCAATTTGCAAAATATTATCTTTCACCAGTCATGTCTGGAAGAGAGGAGGCAGACTTGAAATTCTGGGAGTAATGCAAAAACACAAATATATAAAAAGTATGCAAATGTAAAAAGCAAAAGCTGTAAGGTGCCAGGTAAGCCACGTGACTGACAGCTGGATGAACGAGGGGAGCAGAAACTAGAGACAGTAAGCTGCAAGAGCAGAAGGGGTAAAATGTGCATCCAGAGGATGTTAGGGTGGAGATGAAGGAAAAAAGACATACTGAGAGGAAGGCTGTTCAAGAGGTTTGAGAGAGGAGCGGAGAACACAGACTAACACATAGAGGTTTTGCAGCAAGACGTGAAAGTAGGAGGGGGCATTGCAGAAGAAAAGGAAAAAGGAATGTGAGGAAGAAAAGAGCAGATAGGCAGGAGAAGCAAGAGAGCTAGTATTTAGCAATAAAGGAGCAGTAGTTGAGGAGATGCCAAGATTTAAGGGAATGAAGAGTCAGTTTATTTTATTTTATTTTTATTTATTAAAAATCGATAACCAGGAAAGGCACACTGAGCCAAAGCTCATTTCCAGGTGCTACCCAAGTACAGAGCATACACAGAAATGAGAAGCATTACGAAAAGTAATTCCAAAAAGACACAGTTTTATTTAGAGGAAGCAGTGGTGGGTAAAAGGTGGGGCCTTTAGAGCAAAATGGAGTGGAAAAGGAGATCCAGTCCACCTAGTGTGGTTTTGAGGGCTGCACTAGAAACAACATCTGCATAGCTGAATAACAGCACAATGGCCCAATGGTAGCATGTCATGCTCAGAAACAAGTGACCAGAATACAAGAGCAAATCTGGGACAACGGGACTGGGGATAAGGTGGTGATGTGTTTCACAGGCCTCAGGTCCTTAAAGTCACTTGATTTGACCATCCTCCTTATTGATCTTTGATCAGTTGATTGGTCCCCCCTCTCTACAGCCTATAATATAAATTCTGCCCTACATTACTTTCAGTCAAAATTCTTGGCTATATGGGATAGTCATGCACCCCTGTGTAGAACCAGAGTGCGGGGTTCACACCTTCCCCAGATGACAGCTGAGGTACTTACTCGTCTCCGCTCCAGAGACCTTGCCTGCATACTTTTAAGCACATTGGCTCCCACTCTTCATTGGCTCACTACAGATGTCTCCATAACACCTGTACTAAAGCGGTCAGACTTGCCAAGTCTGAGTTTTTTGGTTCCATGCTTCAAAACATAAATGACCCCTCCAATTTTTGGAAGGTTATCCATTCCCCCTCCCACTCTAAAGACTGGTGACTCTCTTAATTCTGACCCTTCTGCTGTTGTCAACTCTTTCAATTCATACTTAACTACCTGTGCTCTTTCTCTTATCCCATCTTCCACCTCCCCCTCCCTCTCCCTGCCTTCTTTTTCCTCCTTCTCTTCTGTCACTCCTGCTTTCCGTTAAAGAGCTGATGACACATTCAAGAGAACTTTAACAAAAACTAATATTTAGACACAGTTCAGCTTGCATTTCCATTAGTGCTGTATTCCTCCTCCCCATTATTTATTACTGAGGTCATCTGTATGAAAACAGGATCTTTGCTCCTGAAGAGTTTGTGTATTCCTGCTGTTTTCTCCCTACCTAAAGTCACAGAGCACTGCTTGTGATATCACAGTTACTCCCACAGCAACAGACTGTGATGTCAAGAGAGGATTATGAGCTGAAGTAGGAAGTAAGCTGTAGAGGCAGATGGACTCTAAAGGAAATCTAAGGGATAAGGATCATATATTGATGCAAGTTTCCTTAGTAATAAATAATGAGGAGGAGAAATATATAAAATATAAATGGAATGCAGGCAGAATTGTACCTAATTATTATGTTTTTTAAAGCTTTCTTTGAGGCGTCAGTAGCTCCTTAATCCATTAAAGGGAGGTAAGTCCTCACAGATTTGATCCTAAGCTTCTCCTTCACTCTGCACCTGCCACTGCTCTTCCCATTACCTTACTTCTAAATCTCTCCTTTTCCTCTTCTACTGTTTCTGATGTCTGGAAACAGGCTACTGTCATACACATTCATAAATGTGGCAATCCCACTTCTCCTGGTAACTTTCGTCCAATCTCTCTCCTTCCTACCTTGGCTAAGTTACAGGAGCGTATTGTTGTATCTCAGCTTACTTCCTTTCTTAACAATTTCCCTTTTTCACCCCCTTCCAGTCTGGCTTTAGGAAATCCCACTCCACTTCTACATCCCTCCTTCAGCTCACTGATTCCATACTTACAGGCATGGATAAAGGACTGATGACCGCTCCCATTTTTGTTGATCTTGCTAAAGCTTTCGACACTGTGGCGCATCCCCTTCTACTGGACAAACTTAAAGCTGCTGGCCTTTCTGACTCTTTAGTCAGCTGGTTTTGTACACACCTTAAGGGCAGATCTCAAGCTGTCTGGATAGGTAAATCCATTTCACCTTCTCTCCCCATTAGCTCAGGTGTCCCTCAATGTCTGTCCTGGGTCCTATTTTCTTCTCTATATTCCTAAATGACGTACCCTCTGTCTGTTTCTCCGCATCCATTCATAGGTATGCTGATGACACAGTTCTTTTTGCTTCTGGTTCTTCTCCTTATGACCTTACTTCCAGACTTCAGTCATATTTTGACAACATTCAGCGCTGGTTCAAGGTTCTCATACCAGGCCCCCCTCTGGACAAATGCGCTACCTCAGGATATCTGTGATGCAGCAATGACTGGCTCTTTTAAACACAAACTACGCCAGCACCTTCTCACCACGGGTACCTGTGCCTGCCCCCTCTAAATCCCGCCTCAAGTCAGTAATCACACTGCCGTAGTCTGCACTTACCCTCTAGTACTTCTTAACCCTGACACTGTTCTACTGGGTAGCCCCGAACTTGCACTTTATTGACCCACCGTCCTCTCTCATGGCGCTGCCACACCCCCCCACCTCTCTTCCCTACCCTTACCCCTCCACTACCTACCCCCACACACCCCTTCCTCTTACCATTGCCTCTCCATTTTCTCCCCCCTTCTCCTCCGTCTACTCTACTGATTTTTGTCTCTCCTTGACGTGGGAATACACTGTACAATGCCTCAGTATAGTGTAACCATGAACTCTATCTGTATTGTTGTGCCATAACATGTGTTTATATACTTGCTACTGAACCACTCTGTATTTTAATGTTTATGTATCGCTCTGTACTTATTAACGGACACGGAACCAAATAACGCACATCCACTCACTGGTGCTATCCAAGATTTCAAATAAATAAAAAGGTAAATCAACTGTCTCTTAATGCCAAAAAACAGTCTCTATGACTTTTGGTACCCATCAGAGGCTTGCCAAACTTACTTCTCCTCCCCAATTTAAAACCCTTGATGGTTTTATACTTGAGGATGTCTCTTCCTTTAAGTTCCTCGGGGTCTGCCTTGACCAGCATCTTGATTTCTCTGTGCACAGTGACACAGTTCACCAAAAGCTTCGTCCTATGCTTGGTGCTTTGTACAGGAACAAAAACATGTATTCCGCTCCCTGCCTGCCGAGATTTTGTACTAAAAATTATCCTTTCAACTTCTGACTACGGTTACTTAAGTCTTCTACAGTGCCCCTAAAACCTCCCTTGCCAGACTGGACCCCCTTTTTCATTCATTCTGCTGCTTTGTTTTAGATTGTCCCCATCATACTCACCACTGCTCGCTTTACTCAGCTCTTTCTTTCCCCTCACTTGATGCTAGGTGCCTTTCCCATTGTGTCTCTTTTTTGTCCGAATTCTGTTTGGCACCCTTCCCTCTTATCTCAAATCCCTTCTTTCCCCTCATCCTTTTTCCACCTACCCTCTTTGCAACAATACTTTCCATTCTCTTAATATCCCTCCTAGAAAATCTACTGCTGGTCTATCTGCTTTGCTTACCGCTTTCCTACACTCTGGTCCTCCCTTCTCCTTTCTATTCGTTCTGCCTCTTCTTCCTCCTCCTCCCTAAAGTCTCTTCTTTCTGACTTTTGTTGTCCCACTTGCAACTGCCTCTAATTCCTCCTCCTTTCTCTATTCACCAGTCTTGCCCTCTTTTGCAGTTCCATTTTTCTTTTATTTTAGTTTATATACTGAGTGTTTTAATTCTCTACTTTTGCCTTCATTTACTCTTTGCCTTACATTCTTGTTTCTGCATGTATTAATTATTTTGTATTTTACCTTATTATTATATTGTTAGACATCTCTCCCTCCCCTCTCCCCCAGGACTCATCTGGAAACTAGCTGTTATCAGCTCAGTATGTACCTACTGGTTAAACTTTAAAAAAAATAAATACACATACATAAATAAATGACAGTTTCCCCATCTTACGGAAGGGGAAGCTGTGGCCTAGGAGGCTACTGGGGGGTGTCCACAGCACTCCAACTATGTCATTTTAGTGCTTAGTCTCATGATTACTTTGACCCTCAGCTGTCTATGAAACATGATGCTCTTTAAAAAGTAACAAGACACAGGCTTGTAGTGACAGAATTCTTTTTTGTTATACAGAGTGGTCCAATGTGCCTCGTTTTTGCAGGAGGAAAATTGTACCTTTGACTGAAATTACATCATTCATGCTGCTTTTCACAGAATGTTGTAGCTCTGGCAACCTGGGAAAGAGGCAGCAGTAACACAAACACTATGCAGGAAACATTTCAATATTTTTACTTCATGAAGGGCATTTGGTTACACACACAATTTTAAAGTGGAAATAAAGTAAAACTGTACTTTATGTTTACAGTTCAACTTTTACACATGGAGTTTTAAGTGTCCTTTAGGCAGTTTAGTCAGTTTTAAGTTCTCATCGAGCAGGAATGCAGTTAATTGGTTGATTGGACGCAGGTTCCACATTAATCAAAACCAAAGTAGCTGTATTCTTCAGCTTCAAAAGTGCAGTCTTTATCCCTAAACAAAATGAAACAGAGCCAAGATGATGCCTTTTTTTGTGCTGGCTATATATACTGGTTTACTACTATATTCATCTCTACAGCTCACCCTTTCTTCAGTTTTCATTATAGTTTGGATGACATATGTAAACGGTATTTGGCTGCTAAACGGGATGATTTTAGGGCTGCTGAGTTCTCAGGGCAGTAGTCAGGGAATAGAATCTTCATGAAACAATGCAGCAGCCAAAGGCAGCATTCTGATGCTGTGACTAACGGCCCTCATTTCATAGATACAAGACCATTACCGTCACACTGACATCACAGGAATATCTGCAATGCACCGCATCCAACTTTTTTTCCTTTTTAATTAAAAATAATCTTTTGTGGGGGGCTGCTTTTTATTTACAATGTTTCCACCTTCCATTTGGAGACAGATACCCCTTCAGCAGGTTCTGCAAGCTTACCCAACATGCCCAGCATTCACACAAACAAGATGCCCAATCGAGGAGCAGCACTAGCATCAGCTGTTAATACGGGGCATGGCAAATACAGCACTGGAAAGTTCAGAACAGGAAAGTTCACCACAGGAAAGTTTCGTGCAGGAAAGTTCAGCACAGAAACACTAAACAGCCCAAAATCTGGTCACGCATTTCACTGCAGTGGTGACGTGGTGTTGTAATAGTAAATTCACACTTAAACCTAAAATTTCACTGAAGTGGTGCTCCATGGCAGCGTGGACCAAATTTATGGCTGTTTAACTTTTCTGTGCCGAACCTTCCTGTACCAAACTTTTCTATGGCAAACTTTCCAGTGCCCTATTTACCTACACCCATTAAGACAGACACTTGCCTATCTTCCCAGCCAGATGGTGGGTGCCAAGGCAACCCCATCATCAGGGGAAGCTACCGGGGGGGAGGGGTACTTTTTTTAATGAAGAGCTGTAACAGAACAAACTAAAGATGGCTTCCTTTTCCGTAAGTCTTTGATGCAACAGAAACCAGATTTCCTTCCCTTTAAACGTTATGTGCATTAGAAAAATAGTAACTTTGTCTCTTCTGTTCATGTGCAACACCAGAATTGTTCTTGTCCTAACTTTTAACTCGAAGGTAACACTCAAGCCATTTTCTCTGTCCCAACTCCTAAGAGATATAAGGCATTGCCAGTCAAGGAGCATCCCCTGGGACACCCAGGTTCGGTATTGGTCCAACAGAACCTGGAGATAAATGGCAGGGGATGGATCCTTCAGGGCACAAGCAGTGATTACAGCATATCCTGTGAACAGGATCACAGAGAAGCTCCAGTGTCAACGTCAGTCTTACTGAAGCTCTCACCTGCCCACCTAGCTAGAGAATCAGTTGCAGTGACAGCCCACTGAACATAAGGGGGATGTAAAGTGGGAAAACATGAAGGAGGGGGTGGACAACCTCAGCATGGGATCCACTTCATGCTGGATTCGCCCCACTGTGTAAAATCCTCTTACTGGTGTGGTAGGCAAATTACTCAATTTCGAGACTCTATAAACTATAAACCGACTTCCCTGGCAATCAGCTTTAATACCCAATGGTCATGAACTTGCCTGAAATGCCTGCTAACACTGCCCCTTAATTTACTGACTCTGAATTTCAGGGTATGTTGCCACAATCTAATGTCAGACTGTCCTATCTTGTCAATGCCCTTAAGTGGGCAAAGTACTGAGATCATGTCCCATCTCAGCCTCATTTTCTCCAAGAACATATTAAGGGTCACCAAACTCACCTCACAGCTTGTCACCCCAAACCCCTGATCAAGTTGGTGGCCCTATGCTGCACCCTCTCAACTGTCTTAATATTCTTTTTGTATTTAGGAGCCTAGAACTGCATTAGTGCTTCAGGCGGAGTCCTGTCTAACCACAACCTTGTAAAGTGCCAGGATTACTTTCTCTGCCCTACATTGTGCGCCCTCCCAATGCTCCCCGGCATTCCTCTGGCCCCCCCCCTTATTTTTTAGTAGACTTTATCACTCACCATCAGGTTCTCTCAGATGCTGGCACTCAGTGATAGCTCTGTTGCCTACCTGAAGCCCCCCACCATTAGTGCTCCTCCCAACCCAGACCTCCTCCGGCCTGTCAATCCCCCAGCTCTGAGCCCCCCCTCAGGTGGGGCTACCATCTTCTCCAGCACTTTATCTAGTAATCTAATGGAGCGATCGGAGAGGTGGAGGGAGACTAGGACGGATGGCCCGTCATTGGACATGGGGGGCCCACCACTGGCCAGCACCGTCGCCTACAGATGGTAAGGGTTTTCCTGCTGTTGTGTCCCCAGGAGTAACGACGTGCAATGATGTCTGCATGGAAAGCCATAGATGTCTGCCATGCTCCTCCCCCTTAACAGCTCCTTGCAAGCAATAGCCTTAGTCTCCACCGTGGGTCCCTGCTGTGCCGGAGGCACCCTGGATCCCTCCCCAAGGAGAGGAGGGCAGTCCATCGGACCTCGATCCTCTCCCTCCCCTGTCAACCCCTGCACCCGCGTTCGTTCCTGAACTCAGCTCGCCAGCGTGGCACGAGGTCTGGCGTCCAGTGCCTCAACCCTCAGCGCCACCAGGCCTCCTCTGTCCCCGTTGACAGCACAGAGTAAGGATCTCCTGGTCCACTTAGTCTGTCCTATTTCCCCTACCTATAGCGACACCGCAGACCCTACTCAGTCTCTGGTTTCCCCACCCCCTTTTTTTACCTCTAAGGTCCCTGTGTGTGTGTATCCCATGCATTCTTGAATCCTTAACCGTTTCAGCCCCTACCACCTCCTCTGGTGATATACTGTTAAAAGTGTGACAGAGACTGAGCGACTCAAATATGAGCTACTCAATCTCAGCGCCTGGAATGTGAGCTACCCTTTCAGGGTAGCGATGGGTGAAGAAGAAGGCAAGAGGAAGAGGGGCAATGGAAGAGGATGGCAGGGGAATGGGAGAAGATGGCAGGTATGTGGGAAGTTATGCAGCAACAGGCTGCCGGGCTGGCTGTGTGGCGTGGTGGTGAGGGTGGCCAGCCACAGTGGAGAGGGTGCAAGGTTCGGGGATGGGGAGGCGCACACTACTTTTTGGTGCGGTGAGGAGAATTTCATTTTTTCCAAGTTTCACCTCCTCCCCAACATGCACCCCTCTGGAGTTGTTAATCTTTAGTTGGGGGGGGGTGCAGGGAGGCACAGCACCCCCGCATAATAAACAGATTTTGTTTCAGCTGCTTGTCATCGCTGCGAGTGTACACTGCCTTTTTTTTTTTTTTTTTGGCGATGTATACTCACCCTAACAGCGATCACCATTATGACGTAGAATCTCCTCTGGGAGGCTGTTCCCTTCGTCCACCACCTTCTCCGTGAAGAAGTACTGCCTCCCATTTCCTCTGAGCTTCCCCCTTCTATCTTCATACATGTCCCCTTATTCTCAAGCTTCTTTTTCTTTAGAATATGCTTCCTTCTTGTACCTTGTTCTTTCCTGTGAGGTATTTGAATGTTTCCCTCCTTTCTCCCAGGGAGTACATATTTAATTTCTTAAGCCTTCCTTCATAGAGCTTTTGATGCAGGTCCTGCACCATTTGGTTGCCCTCCTTTATACCACCTCCACTCTATGTATTTCCTTGCGGAGATGGGGCCTCCAGAACTGCACACAGTGCTCAAGGTGTGGTCTCACCAGTGATCTATACAGGGATATTGTTACTTCCTTCTTTCTGCTGGTGATTCCCCTGCCTATGTCTCCCAGCATCCTGCTAGGCTTCCCCACTGCCACACACTGCTTGACATGTTTCAGCCCCTTTACTGTGACACCTAGGTCCTTTTCCTCCTCTAGGGCCAATGAGTTTCCATTTTCAGTGGAAACACTGGAAAAAATGGAATTTGTCATTTCTGAAACAGCACTGAGAAGTCCATTTTTTCATGAAAATACTCTGCTTGCACCACTTTACAATGCAAATAACCCCACTTTGCACCAGCTTTTTGTGCAAACCTCTCCATTCTGAGCCAAAGTTTTGTATAAAACTTGCTGAGTTGCCTTCAATTTGGGGGGTAGAGGGGACAGAGAAAATGGATTTTAAGATTTTTCCAAATGGAACTGGCCATTTTTTTTAACACAGAAAAATCACTGTCTCTACTCCTCCACTACAACAAGAGGACCCACACACAGTGTGCAGATTCTAGCTCTGTTTTACCCCCAAGTGTAGCCCCTTGCATCTGTCTATCCAAGGGCCTGATATTCAGAAGTTTGCCCAGGTGCAAACTTGGCTTTGTGCAGATCAGTGTTCCCATTTACCCCCATCTGTACTTGATTCAAGTACAAATTATGAAATTCATGTACATTTTTGTGTGAAGGGGTACACTGTACCCCCATAATTCTGTATGAAGTATATGTACCCCACAAAAATGTTGTACAAATGGTAGAATGAACCCTTATAATTTATTTTGTAACCCTGAACATTTTTGGAGAGGGTGCAGTGCACCCCAGATCTGCAGCCTTAATGGGAACACTGGTGCAGATGTCACATATTCAAAAGCCCGGTTAGCGCAGGCAAACAGGATTTGCACCCAGGCAAACTGTGGAGGGGAGGGACACAATGCAAATTGAGGGGCATGGCCCAGAATGTTGGCGCAGTCCAATATCCCCCCCATGGCGACAGCCATCCTGCCACAGCCATGCAGGAAGTCGTTTGCAAGGAAGATCCCCCTCCATAAAACAAAGCCCTGCCCTGAACCCCAGCAGTGATCTGAGCGCCCCCAGTCCATCCCTTCGTGGTGGTTAGTGTTTCTCCCCCTCACCTGCAGCACCAACAATACCCCCCGGTCCCCCTAACCCGACTGTCGGTGCCACGGTGCATCAGCGGCAAGCAGCACAGCCCTCCACAGTTCACCTCGGCCACCCGCCCATCATCTAACAATAGCAGGGAGTGCAACTTATTTATAAGGCAAGGTGTATCACCCATGCCTTATAAATAAGCCGCACTCCCTGCTACTGTTAGATGGCAGGAGGCCAAGGTGGCGTGTCAGCTGTGTCACTTGCTGTCAATTCACCATGCCACCAACAGTCATGTAAGGGGTACTGGGGGGTGGGTTGTTGGTGCTGAGGGTGGAAGGGGAGGAATACTAAGCACCACCAAGCAACAGCTGGAAGCAGGATAACTGCTGGGGTATGGGAGCCAGAACTTTTCTTTAGGGGAGGACTTCCTTGTGAACAGCTTCCCACATGGCTGTGGTGGAACGGTTGTCGTCGTTGGGGAGGGAACTGACAAATGGGGGGGGCCTTTCATCCACACAGGGACAGAGATTAGGTGGAGGGAGGGATCGCTAGACACTAGGGACTAAGACTTAACACATCAGGGATGCATGTGGGGGGGGCACTAGACACCAGGGACGTGATATTGTCTATACTGGGGTGGGATTGGAGGGAGAGGGCACCACTAGATACCAGGGTCATGATATTTGCTATACAGAGTGGGACTGAAGGGAAGGGGGCACCACTAGACACCAGGGACATGTTAATTTCTATAAAGGAGTGGGACTGGAGGGAAGGGGAACCATTAACACCAGGGATAGCTCACTGGGACTGGGCAATTGGGGGGGCAGTGCAAACCAGCCTCGCTCCCCATGCAAATGAACCCATAATGGACATGCAAATGCCCCCTTACCACCTTGCATGCCCAATGGGTTCATTTGCATGAGTCTGTTTGAATATAGGAAACTGTGCTCAGGCACTAGCCACTGTGGCACCGTATTTTGGGAGCCAAGTCAGGGCAGCACTAAGTGGCTTAGCGCTGGGCCAACATGGCTCTATATTCAGTCAAACAGCGCCAGTGTGCTATTCCACTGAACACAGCATCTTCGGGCACCCGGGCTATTGCAAAGTGGAGTACAAAGTTTTGTGCTCTGCTTTGCACATTTCTGAATACTGGGCCCCATAAGTCCAACCAGTTCGCTGGCTTGCAGGTCCTCCTGACATCTGTCCCCATGCAAAGCCATGTAACTGGAACCAGAGGAGAAAATGTACAGGTAATCTGTTCTAAACATCCCCTACTGTTTGCCCTACAATACAATCAAAGGAGACCCCCCAACCCCCACCCACCTGCTTCATTTCTATACTTCAGCCTGTAGGGTTAACAATCTCACTAACCACCACCACCTGTGCTGCCTGAGGCTTATCCTGTAGGTAGGGAAATGGGCAGACTAGGTGGGCCAAGCGGTCCTTATCTGCCATCAAAGTCTAAGTTTCTATGTTTCTTCTGCTTCTAAAATTGCCAGTCTGTGCTGAAATGAATGAACTTCAGTTTCTTATATTAAATTATTTTATGAAACCTTCCAGATGACCGTGCGCGTAAATAAAGATGCATTCCTGCAATCTAAAGTCATTTCTTCATGACCTTCTGCTCTAGAAACGAGCCGTCTGCAGGCACAAATAGAAGGTAGAAGGATTTCTGCATGCAAACCTGCTTTAACCAGCAACACTGGAAACCCAAGGGTATGACAAATCACCACAGTCCCAAAACACTCTTAGTGCTGGTTCCAATTTATTGTACTTTTAGAGAGACTGCTTGATTCAGCACTTTCAACTTGGGGCCCTACGTATTTTTAACATGAGGCTTTCAAGTGCAGGATATTGAAAACAAAAAAGGAATATGAATTTTGAAAGCCAACAAACTTTTTAAAGGGGCACTATGAAACCTCCGCAGGCCAATTATGACCCTTTTAAACTAATGGGTGGGGTGACATTATAGGGCTCTAATTTTACATTAATTTGGTGCTCTAAAATACCATGAATTGGGACATAATACAAATTTAGCCTAATGGTATTCAATTTTGAATACCAGACACACAGAAAGCGTATTTAGTCAGAGATGGTATACCAGATTTTTGGACAGAGTACCAAGTTAGGATTCTAGCATTCCACCTGAAATCCAAGTTTAAACTACATTTCTAGCCTGCAGTACCTTAAATACCGAATGTAACTGCCTTTGTAGATTTTTCAATATGGTCTATTTTTAATTAAAACAAATATTGACAGAAGTTTTTAAAATTACAAGACTATATAGCTTAATAATTAAACAATATACCACGAGCTGGTGTTGGTGATGCCAGGATTTACCCATGCCCTGGGGTGTTTGGCCACGTACGCAGCCAAGTGGCCAAAACACCCCAGAGCATGGGTAAATCATGGCATCCATCACCAACATTCTCAAGTGGCATATTGCAATTATACAATGGACATCTATATATTTTGTGTGTGAAAAAATATGAAAAAACTAAGTTGGTTTAGATGTTTTATTAGTTTTTATTAGATTTGTTGTTACATTTGGAAAAATAGTGCTTTGTTGGTAGGTATGCGCATGTGCAGTGGTGCCAGCAAGCGGGCGAGGAGATAGCCTTAATGGCTACAGTTTGGGGAAAACAGAGGCTCGAGGAAACCGCGGGTCCAGAGTCCAGCAATGTAAGCTGTACTAGTGCATATTTAAAGGGAGCAAAACGAAGAGAGGTAATTTTGTTGTGGGATTTTTTTTTACAGTGTCACTGACAAACTGTAAGAACAGGGTTCTGAAAGAGAGAGCCTGGGGAAAGAGCAACATGTTTCTTTTTTTTTTTCCCCCCGAAAGCCAGAAAAGAAAAAAAATGAATTTCATGTGATTTGGATTTTTTTTTTTTTTTTAATTCATAGCAGAATTGCACTTTTGAAACTTGCAGGATTTTTCATATTGTTTACTCTGACAGCAACATCGTGGCTTTGTGGGGGTTTTGCCCTGCTACTATCGGTGTTTTTGATGGTTGCATTGATTTCAGAGGGGCCCTTGATGCGGTTTACTGGTGGCTGGCACCTCTTCCCGTGGGGTGATTATAGCTTTTATAACGGGAGAGATGTGCCAGGTAGCCAATGAGATTAGAAGATTTGTGCTTCATTTCTATGCCCATTGTATAATTAAGCAATAAGGCACGACAGGGGGTGGTATATCATGGGATATCGTCACGCTTCGGGTGGTTGGGCACGAGGCCGCAGGCAGAGTGCGTCCAACCGACCAAGAAGTGACGATATCCCATGATATACCACACCCTGGAGTGCCTTATTGCTATTATGACCTGGCTTAAAGTTTCAGTTCATTTATTTAAAAAAAAAAAAAAAATCTGTTAAAATACTTTTTTTTTTAATTGCATTTGTGATGTGGAAGTTTACCTTTTAATTAAAAAGTGCACAGTTTCTGCTTTCTCCAGCAGATGGTGCTGCTGCTACATGGTGACAGCTCTGTTTGTCTGTGAAGCCGCTACTCTGCCATGGTATGTGCAGTCTCTGTGTGTTGTCCGTGGTCCTGGTCTCCCCATAAATGCGGTACTGAGCGATGGACTCAGAAACAGTGAGGTTTAGTAAAAGAAATATTAAGCTGTTGATCAGTAATGGAGGATCTGGAAGCAACAGGACTGAGGACGAGTTCAGTAAGCGTAGCAAGCGCTGCCGCTGCCGTTTTGAAACTAGCATGTGCTTCAGCGGGTGAGAAACATGTTCGTTGGGTACTGTGTAAAGAATTGAACTCAAGTTCAGATAAGGATTAGTTTTAAAATAGCTGGACATTTTGTGAGGCTTTCGAGCAATTACTTACCTGCTCCTGCGTAAACCGGAAGTTCACCATTGCTACCACATTTGAAAAATCTGCCGGCGGCCAATGTGGCGAGCGTTTAGGTCGGAGGAGTTTGTTAATATGGGTCAGTAAGGAGGCTGGTGGCACTGGAGCTTTTTTGAAGCAGTTATGATGTAGCTCGATATCATCACGGCTTCAAAGAGCTTTCAGCCAATCACATTTGTGTATTTACGATCGCCAGTTCATAATTATATTTACGCAACAGGTGTCAGGATAAAACTGACACATAACTTCTGTTATCTGAGTCACTGTGTGGATAAATGGGTGATGATGTAATCACTATGACTACATCACTAACCACCACCACCTGTGCTGCCTGCTCAGCAGTCCTGCCTCCCAGTTTCACTTTCACCTTCTCACAGTGCTCTTTACAAACAAAGCTATCACAGTCCCAAAGACTCACAGAATAAACACCCTAACCAAATCCCCTCCTAAAAACCAGAACCACATTTTAAATGAAAACACTTAACAAAAAAAGCAATTTTTTCCTCTTTCTCAGCACAGCAACCCTGCAAACCAAACACAGCAACCAGGCACAGAGAAAAAAAACATAGACAGAAACTTAAAAAATATATAACAAAACTAAACCCAAAAAATCCTGTTGCATAAATTAAATATGCGGGGGGCACCTGTGGGATAACCAAGTTATTTTTACAGTAGCCTGTGACCTCTCGTAAACCTCACTCAAGGCTTCACCACTCGTGAGGTTAGTCGAGGTCACAGGCTACTGTACAAATAACTTGGTTATCCCACAGGCGTCCCACACATATCCCTTATAACTCGCATCTAATTTGACTGAAGTAGTGCAAATAGGCATATCGTTTATCAGCATGTACAGTGTTATCTGTAAAGGGCAGGGGATACGTAGTAGATTGCTGCCTCATTATTACAGTAGAGATAAAGAAGTGAAGGAGAAAAAAGAAAGGCAAGAATCAGAGTAGATGTTTAACTGTTACATGCCAGACATGCGTTCTTTAGGAGTGAATGGTGCATCTGTGTTCTGGTGTTAAACCACCAAGATGGTGCCCATGTTATTTTACTATTTTAAACTGGATTTTGCCGAGAGGTTTTAATCTGTGTACAAGACACTTTCAACACCCCCCAATTAGTTTTAAAGCTCCAACATTGGTCTGCTAAGCTGGGGGCTGGGTGGCAAGGGAGCCAACAGTGCCCTTTAATTACTGTACAGGGTTTCAGCTGGACTGTAAAACTGCTATGATACAAGGATACTTCAAGTTCAAGAACGAACCAAGAAATGTTCTTACACTCTGGTCCAGGTGCGACTGCCCCCTCTGACGAAACTAAATATCTGCTCAATCACTCAATACTTTGGAGTGCATCAACCTTGTTCGCATTAACTAGTTTGATGATCACTGCATGTCCTATTGAATTGTCTATTGTTGCACCTCTGTAATTCTCTGTGAAAAGGCTCCATTGGAGCTGCCTCCTGAACTCTACCTGCTTATGCTTTGTACTACCAATTATGACAAGGAACCTTTGTAAATGAGCTCATGAACTCAAAGGTGTATATCCAAATGAATGAATAAATAAATACTGGGCAACTGCTAGTCAAACCATATAAGGATCACAAACTGCATGCCCATCTGCAGTAGCAATTTGGCACTGTGAAAGCAGTGATTTATCATCTTAATGCGGAACAGCTGAGCAAAAAGCAATGCGGTAAGTGGCAGCTTAAACACTGCTACAGAACCAATTTATAACACAAACAGCTTTGAAAAGAAAAACTTCTAAGCCAACCTGGAGTAATCGTACCACTCAGCCTTTCATCACACAAAAGTGGGAGGCTGTCCCTCCAAATGTGGGAGAAGGGGGTACAAAAGATACAAAATGAGAGCCATATTAATCGAATTTAGGAAAAAGAAGATCAGACTCAGAACACTGTTGAAATCTGTGCTTTCATGTTCACAAACTTGCTGTCACTTAAGCAATGCATATTAATATGAATTTCTGTACTGAAGTCTTTTACAATGTGAGAACACACGCTCATAATGTGGAACCAAGGGGCTTCAGAATAGTAATGTGAAGGACTCTCCCTTCCTAATGTAGAGAGATACAGGTGAAAAAGAAGCCTATGCACCATGCTACCATCACGGAGGTTTGGGTTCGGGGGCAGACTTCTGGGTCCCAAGGTCCTGACTGATAGCAAACGGGAGCATCTAGGAAGCAGTACTAGCTCTCCCAGATAGCAGAAAACTGAAAGGAACTATTCTCATCTCCAACAGCCGATTCACAAGGCAGCAGAGATTTCATGCAGGTACTCAACCGCCCTCTTGGCTAACAGTGGTCAAGGTCAGTCCACAGTGATGGCTGCTAGCACAGTCCGGGTAGAACGAATGGGCACTGGCTTTGCAAAAAGGAAGAGGGCGTCTGAAATAGTGCAGCAGTGGGATATACGAGCTTGTTTAAACACCAGTGTAAGCACCACTGGGGATAACCTATCAGACATTAAATTCCACCACCACCACCACCACCACAGTATCTAAACTACACTATTAAATCATGAAAAAGACAAACATGCTGAACAAGATGTTTAAATGTTTCATATCAACACCACATGTGTGCGGTTTTTTTTTTTGCTTGAAGTAACTGCATCATGTTGTAAACTGATCTGTCTATGCTCATGTACCAAGTTCTCTCAGCTCGCTCCCTGCAGCAGGAAACAGTTATACTGGTATTTATTCTCCAGCAGCTACAGCTAATCTGACCAAGTACCTGCCTGAATGTACATCACCCTATACTAATTCTTATATCTGTTTATAATGTAGTGAGAAAAATATGAGCCATTTAATTGGCTGAGAGACCAAGTACAGAAGTGTAATTATGAAACCTTATTTACACTCCTCTACTTCTTCAGACTTTGCACTAGTTCAACTACAATATTCAACACGCGTCACACTACCAAGACAGTGTCTGAGCTGCTGTTGAAAGCAATTGTAGGAGTTGAGAGCAGGGCACACAATACTGACGGAGGTAGTTGCCAGCACAGCTAGGAGTGTTACTGAGTGGAGCTCGAGATCGGAGACAAGGCAAGACCACGATGCCCTAATGGTTTTGCCAGCAGCAGGCTACCATTTGCAGTAGCTGGAGTGAAGAAAGTGGCAATGTTCTACATCTCTCTGGGTAAGTCGGAAGGAGAGCAAGTGGAGCAAGGCTGGTGTTGTAAATTAACTTTTTTTCCCCTTTTCCTTAGGTAAACAGATTTAAGCTGTATTTTCCAAGTCAAAACCACAAAGTACTCTTTAGGTACGAGGCACCTGCTTCACTCTCTCAGACTGCTCTGTTTCATGCTGCTCTGAAACTGCCAGCTATGAAACAGTTGTCCCACAACAAACTTTTTTTCCTTCTACATAGGAAAACATTTCTAGACTACATTTTCCAGCCTAAAACCATAAATTACTTTTTGTTTTTACATGTTTAGGTAAGAAACATGTTATAAAAATGCAATGTGACACTTCAGGGATTTGTAATTATGGTGAATAACTGCATTTTGCTGTCAGATCTACAAATGTAACTGGCCAAGAGATGTCACTTGACTGTGCATTAAAGAACACCTTTCTCGGTGCAGTGAAAAATCATCAGGAGGCTTCCTTACCTAATTGGGAGTTCCTCTATAGTAGTTGTAAAATGTTCTCTTTAGTCCCTTATGGAAGGGACAATATCGTATTTTGCCCCAAGGGGGCTAGCTGCTCGATCCCTTCCACTTCCTCTTGTTACTTGAATAATGACTCCGAGTTGTACTAGAAGTCAGGTTAAAAATTGTAAAAGTAACTCTTAAAATATCACCCCATGGGCTTACATGGAGCACATCCCCGCGCTAGTCATATAATGACATCACAAACAAGGAAGCGCAAGGATGGCGTCGGAGATCAGGAAGTGGAAGGGATCAAGCAGCTAGCCCCCCTCAGGGGCAAAACACTCATTCTGTGAAGTACTTCTTCCTAATATTTCACTTGAATCTTCCTCCCTTCAAAGGCCCTGTCCTCACTAAGGACCGACTGTAAAACATTTTATAAAATGTTTTATAAACCGGTCCCTAGCACAGTTGTCGGAGCATCCACATTGCGATCACACAACTGTGCTTGCCCGAGCAATTTCCCAGACATGACTGCAGCACCAGCACAAAGCATGCAGTCACTGCAATGCATGATGGGATACTCATGATCGGGCATGGAAACGTATCGCCGCAAAAAAGTGCATCGCCGGAATTGGGAGATCGTTGGTAGCTCAGCAACAACTGTCAAATATATATATTTTTTAATCCTGCAGCTAAAATATGAATGACCCTTCTTGTAGGATGGGTTGCCTTAACCTGTGTTACAGCACGGATTGCATCCACACCTCCTGCTAACATGGATTAAGGCAACCATGTTGGTCTAAAACTGTGCTAAAGACCACCTCCCTGGCATGGCTTTAGAACACAGCTGTAACACGTAGCCATGTTACAGTGTGTATGCAAACAGTGTTCCATGGGCTTAAAACAGTTTAAGCCAGTTAAACCATTTTAGCCCTGTTCACATTGTTAAATCATTTTCCAAAAACATTTTCAGACTCACCATGGAAACCCAACCACACTGTCATGTACCATGTTTAAGCACAGTAAGGTCCCACTCCACACTAGAGGCTGTAACGTTTCCAAACACAGCATGGTTCCGCAAAGAATGTTGGGTAGAGGGAGGACTACTAACACAGTGCAAAGGAGAAACACACATTGCACGCGAGTTCACACCACCAGGTACCAGTGTTTCGTAGTATGAAACCGTGTCTGAATCCTGCAGACTACATAGTCCTGAGACCGGTTTTAAACACGGTTTCAAACCGTGTTCCATGTGAATGTAAACCATGTTTGGGCTTGTTAAAATCTTTAAGGAGCTTTAAAACATTTTAAACAAGCCCAAAAAGTGAACAGGGCAACTAAGTTCCCTAGTGTGTACCAGGCCTTTGGACACTGACTGCTCCCCTGTCCTCCTCCCATCCTTGTACATTTCGCTTATTTGAAAACTCAGCTTCTCACCCTCACTCTCCTCTTTTCCATGGACAATAGTCCCAATGCTGCCAGTCGATCTTCTCTGCCTAACAAGCCCATGTTTAGGAAGTCCTCAGCTACCCTGGTTACCCTGTAATACTGTGTGAAAGCTTGGAACCTTCATCCAAGAAAAGAGAAGGATAAACTAGAAAGAACAGAGAGGAGGAAGAGGAGGAGTAGGAGGGCAAAAATGATCCAAGAGCAGCAAGGCAGGACCTATCAGGAGTGGTTAAAGGACCTGAATATACATTTGTTAAAGGAAAGAAGGGATTGAACATGTATAACGACTTACAAATACATAAAGGAATCTAATACTATCTAATATCTAATATTAATTCCATACCTCTCAAGCTCCTTTTTAATTAGGGGCCCCTTCCCTGCTTCACGGTCACCCTCCTGATGTCTCAGCCGAGAACAAACTAGGCCCCTTCAAACACAAATTGCGCCAGCACCTCTCTACTCTCTGCAACTGTGACTGTTCCAACAAGGTTGCCTCTCCTTCCTCCTTCTAATCCCCTCCCTCACATCCCCTGCCCTTTTCCCCTCCTTTTCCTCCCCTTTTTTCCACCTCATTCGATTCCTGTTCACCCCCTCTCTCCCTTTCTTTTCCCTGCACCCTGATCGTACCCCTACCCTGCTTACCCCCCTCCATCTATTACACTAATCCTCCTCCCGCTTACCCACCCTCCCGTCCTTGCACTAATCTCCCCCCCCCCCACCTCTACCCTCTGTCTATTTAAGCCACTCTCCTCCTGGCTCCCATCCTCCCACGCTCTGTGTTCACCCCTGCTCTCCCTTCTTACACCACTCCATCCTCCGACTCTTCCCACTCCTTCCCCCCTTTCTCTCTTCCCACTCTCTTCTTCCCTCTTACCTGTTATCACTCTTGCTCTTCCCTACATGCACTTACTGACAAGGTCTTTTTCGACTGCCTCTTACCCCCTTCCCCTTTGCAACCTGATGTAACACCTCAATCTCTGTATCTCAGTATGTCCTTGTCTATTATTCAAACCAATTTGTAACCATTACCTCCTTGTATTTTATTTTACATGCCATGTATGGTTACTTACTGTGTTTCGTACTCTCAAACAGGGCAGTGAGAGGATCTCAGATCTAGAAGTGGGTTGCCATCTGGGGACAAGTGACCATCAAACAGTGTGGTTCACGTTAAACTCAGCTAGAGTCAAGCCATACAAAAGTGAAGGTACTGGACTTTAGGAGGGCTGACTTTGGCAAGATGGGAGAGTGCCTCAGAAAAGCACTAGCAAACAGGCTAGAAGGAGGTGTGGAGCAACAATGGGAATTATCAAACTGCCATCACAGAGGCAACAAGCCTTTGTGTGAAGCAAATAAACAAATCAAAGCGAAAGAAAAGCCACTATGGTTCTCAAGAGGGGTGGCTGTGAAGTCAGGAAGAAAAAGATAGCATTCAGAAGTATAAGGAAACACAGAAGGAGCAGGACAGAGAGCTGTACCAGTTAAGGCAGAAAGAAGCAGGAGGGAAGTCAGAATAGCAAAGGCCCAAACTGAGGAAAAGATAGCCAACTCTAGTTAAGAAGGGGATAGAACCTTTATAGGTACATCAGTGAGCGAGAAAGACAAAGGGAGGGATAGTGAGGCTGAATAGAATAAACGGTGGTGGGCAGAGGGGACAGTGAAAGCAGGAATACTGAACGAATATTTCTGCTCAGTATTCACAAACAGGAGGGGAAGTGCCTAATCCAATTAACAGAAGCACTCTTGATAGGGGGGTCGATCCCAGTCCTTTCACAGAAGAAAGGGTTCTGCAAGAACTCCTAAAACTGAAGGTGGACAAAGCAATGGGTCCTGATGGAATTCACCCCAGAATTCTAAAAGAATTAAGGAAGGAACTAGTGAAACCACTGGCTACTCTTTTTAATAAATCATGGGAGGATGGTGTGGTACCCGAGGACTGGAGGAAGGCGGATGTGATTCGCCTTCACAAAAGTGGGACCAAGACAGAGGCAGAAACTACAGACCTGTCAGTCTGACCTCTGTGGTAGGGAAAGTGATGGAGTCACTTCTGAAGGAAAGAATAGTTGAGTACCTAGAGGTAAGTGGAGCACAGGATCCAAGGCAGCATGGGTTCACAGCGGGAAGGTCATGTCAGACGAATCTAATAGATTTCTTTGACTGGGTGACCAAAGTAGTAGACCAGGGAGGGGCTGTGGACATGGCCTACCTAGACTTTAGCAAGGCATTTGACACAGTCCCACACAAAAGATTATTAGTCAAATTAACCAGCCTGGGAGTGGGTCCCAGGGTGGTAGCCTGGGTAAAACATTGGCTGGATAACAGGACACAGAAGGTAATTGTAAATGGAGTCCACTCTGAAGAAAGGGCGGTTACTAGTGGGTACCGAGGGTTCAGTATTGGGTCCAGTCCTTTTAATGTCTTCATCAGTGGCATTGCAGAGGGACTGAAGGAAAGTATGCCTTTTGCAGATGACACAAAGATCTGCAACAGGGTTGATACACAAGGAGGCGTGGAAAGGATGAAAAGGACTTGGCAAGGTTGGAGGAATGGTCAGACGATGGCAGCTAGGATTCAATGCAAAAAGTGCAAATAATGCACCTGGGAAACAAGAACCCAGGGAAGAATACACAATGGGTGGGGAGGTAGTAATAACAACAAACAGGAAAGGGACCTGGGGTAATCATATCAGATGACCTTAAGGTTAGCAAGCAATGTGAGAAGGCAGTAGGGAGGGCCGGAGTATACTGGGATGTACAGGGAGAGGCATCCGCAGCAGAAAACAGGAAGTTGTTATCCTCTGTACAGACAGTTGGTGAGACCCCATCTGGAATACTGTGTCCAGTTCTGGAGACCCCATCTCCAAGGACATAGACAG
This sequence comes from Neoceratodus forsteri, assembly GCA_016271365.2. Lineage (NCBI taxonomy): Eukaryota > Metazoa > Chordata > Ceratodontiformes > Ceratodontidae > Neoceratodus > Neoceratodus forsteri. The sequence continues at coordinate 938,657,746 of CM028136.1, read as the reverse complement.
GATAGAGGCAGTCCAGAGGAGGGCAACTAAAATGGTGCAGGGTCTGCAAGAGAAGCCGTGATGAGGAGAGACTAAAGGAGCTTAATATGTATACCCTTGAAGAAAGAAGGAGAGGGGGACATGATAGAAACTTTCAAGTACCTCAAGGAATCAACAAAGTCCAAGAGGGTAGCATCTTTCAGAAAAAGAGACTTGCAAGAACAAGGGACACAATTTAAAGATAGAAGGAGGAAGTGTTCAGGGCAATGTGAGGAAGTATTATTTCACAGAGAGGGTAGTGGATGCATGGAACAGCCTTCCTGAGGAAGTTGTGAGTCTAAAACTGTGGAGAATTCAAGAATGCATGGGACAGACATAAGGCAATTCTTGTGGGGAGCAGGAAGATATAGGCTGTTGGTTAAATAGGATCTGCGGCCTATCCTGTAGGTAGGGAAATGGGCAGACTAGATGGGCCTAGCGGTCCTTATCTGCCGTCAAAGTCTATGTTTCTATGTTTCTGTATTCTGACATGGAACCTTTGTAAATGAACCACTGGTTCAAAGGTATATGTAATCCTAGATCTTAATAAATAAAAATAATAAGGCAGACACTATTGTGCTAAAACTAAAAGGACAGACCAGCACTGGAGATCACAACCTCAAACTGACAAGAGGAAAGTTTTGAAGATGCATGAGAAAGTACGCAGGGTAGGGGAATGGGCCATGTCATGATTACTACAGGACATTATACAAACAAGACTTATTTCTCTATCCTGTAAACACAAAGTGTTTTTTTTTCATATACGTGTTTATGCTCCTTGTGGCCAGGACAGGTTGGACTCCCATCTGCTCTGCTCCGCAGACCCCCACCATCCTGTATCTCCCCAGGATTTACCAGAGTATCGAAGCACCCCCACAGACCCCCCCCAAAGTCAGGAGGGGAAAGAACATCCCCTCCAAAGCACAAATCCAGCTTTCACTCCCAGAGTAGGGAGCAGGACTGTAACTAGTTAGCATGCCCCCCCCTCCCCAAAAAAAAGAAAAATCATGGCTCAGGGATCGGAAGGGAGGGCATCTACCCGCCAGATAATGTATGTAGGAGCCATGGGAGGGGATGGGCAAGAGAAGAAGGATTGGTAGATTGGTAAATGAAAGTAGACTTGAGCTGCCGATATATTCATTAGTTTTAAATACACAGTGTACAGGAGGATCAGGAAGGGGGACTGAGCTTGTCTGAATTGCGACTATTATTGCCCCCTCAAAAGAAACAAACAAACAAAAAAATGGGGGCCAGGTGGGCACCTATTTAAATGTGTATCCCGGGAGTTGGGGTGGGGTTATTCATAAGATGGTGTTGGCCCCTGGCACCATGACAGGAACCAGCAGATCTTTGAGAAATGAGTATTTTCTATGTGGTAGGTGGGGGGAGGGCCAAAGCTAACCGTGGCCACCTGGGCAGTCTGGGAGCTTTCTTAAATTGGTTTTAGTTTAGATTACTATGTCACCTTACAAACAGGAAACAGTTCAGACTAAGGCGAACACTGCCTGGTTCAAAGTCCGATGTTCTACTACAGAACTCAGTGGTTGAAAGGGACATAAGCTGCATCATGCAAACAGTTCTCAAATGGTCCTTAAAACCAGTGAGTAAATCAGAAACACACTGAAGCCCCGTTCACACGGCCAAATCTATGGCGTTGGTGGTGGTGCACAGCAGCAAGATCACTGCCGCTGTGCAGGTCTGAACATTACAATTTTGCCGTTTGCAGGTTGCATTCTGTTGCCACTATGATCCCTCTTTTCTTGGGATCATGGTAGTGGTGCGGGCGTCCTGCGCCGTTTTCTAGGCTGTCTGAACAGCCTGGCAGCACCCACAATGTCGTGACAGCAGGGGTGTGCAAATCCTATTACCCCCTGTCCGGGGCAAGTAAACTTCCTTTAATAGCAAGTACAAAAAGAGAGCTAATTTCACTGTAATGAACAGGGGCAAGTGAAAATTCAGCTACAGTCATGGCTAGGCAAGTCCTAAAAGTTTTGATTTGAACACCCCTGTGTGACGGGCTTTTCCCAGCCTGTACCTGTGTTTCTTTTGGCTGCAGTCAGTTGGTTTTTCCCCACACGAGTTCAGCTAAAGGTTGTTTTTTGCAGTAGAAACACAGCTGAACTCAGGGAAGTCATACGCACATGCCCAGTGTCAGGGCTCGACTCTTGAGACCGTGTTTTCTCCTATTTATAGCCCTCGGTCAGCAAAAACAACCACTTCCCAGAGTTCAGCTGTGTTTCTACTGCAAAAAGACAACCTTTAGCTGAACTCGGGTTGGAAGACCCATACTCGTGCCTTCTGGCCCTGCAGCATCATCAGCCACACACTCCACTATTGGAACCCTCCTCAAAATGGTGGAACTTTGCTCCAAACATTCACAGCACTCTGGAGCTATGCAGTCTGAACGCTGCTCCACAGTGTTTCAAAGAGACTGGCCGTGACGATCTACATGGCTCCGATGTAAATTCTGGCTGTGTGAACAAGGCTCGAGATTACTAAAAAGCCAGTAAAGATGGAGAAATAATAGAAACTGAACCAGCATTTAAAAACAACTTCTACATTAAAAATAGTTACAGGTTCCATACAGTTCTCCTTTAGGTGTCTTCCACTGCTAACTGGTGGATTCCATCATTTACCAATACAAAGCACAGCCATAGAACGTTCTGACTGGTTGAAAAATGAAGTTGGCCCAAGACTCCTGAGCTACAAAATAAAAAGCCAATTGCCTGACTGCCCTGCCCTCAGAGCAATTTTGCCAGAAGCCTCACTGTTGAAACAAAGAACTGCCAAAACACATTCCCTTCGCTCTTTATGAAAGAAACAAAAAAACAAACAAAAAAAAACATATTTCCACCCAGCTTTCATGCCCAATCTGTTTGTAATTTTCTAATAAAACATATTCGGGAAACCACATTTTGTGGCAAGTTACTAAACCTGCAGAGTTTGGTCATCTGGTTGGAGAGAAGGAAAAAATTCACAAGTTTCAAACACAATCATAACACACAAGCATTGACAAGTTGCAGTGACTAATTCAGTCTCAGCATGGAGCTGCTGCATAACTCCCAAGCACATGTGGTATTTTTATTCTGTTTAAGTATCCTGTGCGTTTTGAAAAAATGGCAGTGTAAACAGAAAGTCACAAATACCAAGGGGTTTTTTGCTTGTCAGACACCTAAAACACAGAATTTGACAGCAGAAGGAGACGGACGGTCCACTGAGTCCAACTATGTAACGTCACCCCACCGACCTACTGTACTGGTGGGCTGTTACCCTCCCCCATCCCTCTAACCCTTGCTGTCCCCCTTGGATCCTACGAATCCCCCTGCCCTGCCCAAACTGTGTTTAAGCATGTTAAGGATAGCTGCCCCCACCACACTGCAGGCAGTCTGTTCCATGGTTCCATCATCCTTTCAGTGGAGCAGAACTTCCTCGCGTATTTTCTTAACTTTCCCCCACCAACCTCCAGTTATACCCCTTAGTCAAGGCATCCCATTTCTTACAAATAGGCCCTCACTGTTTACCTTGTTTATACCCCTGAGAAACTCAAGTGTTTCAATCATGTCCCCCACTACTGCCTAGCTTTCAGTGAATACATGTCTGTGGCCTCACATGATCTGCCCCACTGGCCCAGGATCATCGTGGTTAACCCTCGCTGTACAGACTCTAGTCTAGCAATGTCTTAACTCAAGTGAGGACTCCAGAAATAAGCACAGTACTCTAGATGAAGCCTCACCAGGGATATGTACAATGGCAGGGTCACCTTGCTTCAAGACCCCTCTCCCTATACACCACAGCATCCTCGATGCTTTGCTGTTTGTTTTGTTGCACAGACTCGTCTGGTTAAGAGAGTCACTGAATATGACCCCCAGATACCTCTCCTGTGTTGAAATGGCCAGTCTGAACCCTCCCATCCAGTATCCTGCCTGTGGATTCCATCTCACTAAGTCCATTACCTGGCACTTCTTTGCACTGATTTTACTTAATAGAGCTTTCAAGTTTAAAACAGACAAACCAGATAACTGTTACAAGAGAAGTTCATAGTGTGACAGTATTTCGATGACAGTCAAAATAATTAGTACAGCAAGACTGCTACCTCCTATATGTGATGACTGTGTCATCATACATGCCAGACCACTGTAAAGTAACAAACGATAAACAACTACAAACTTGTGTGATCTCTGAGGCCTATTACTATTTTTGGGTTTCATCATACGCGTTTCAAACATGGTACAAAAGACAGGTCAACATCCATTATGTGTAGTGTCCATGGCTGTCAAATGTCCATAAATTTGGGGAACAATTTTTAACAGAGAAAACAAAGTTTCATCCTGTCAAAAAATAAAGATGTTTATCAATCTAAAAATAAATTGCATCATGTGATATAACCCATTAACGATATTAATCCACTGCTGAAGTGTGGGAAACCTCCTCCCTGAGCCAGAGCCTAGTGATGGCTTTACAAGCTGTCACCAATAGCATGAATAACAAGGCTCTTGAGTTGCGCTGGACCCTCAGGTGCCTAGGAAGTGTATTTAAAAACTACCAAACTAGCCATAAGAGGTGTCATAAAGTAAACAATTTCTGTAACTGGTGTTTAACCTATGGGATTAGTTTAGGACATGACAGGAAAACATGAACTTGGTCAGCCCTGGTCTCTCCACATAGTGTCCAACATGTCCCCCACTGGTCCCCCAAGTACGAATCCTGTATCCCTGGAGTGTGTGGAAGTACCGATTCTGGCATTTCCAACAAAATTCTCTCCAAAAAGGAGAGGGATGGTTTTTACAGACTGTAAGGCATTTTTGATCCATGTCTCTAAATCAGTTTTAAAGGTCACGGCTTCACCTTTCCAAGATCACTCTCAAATCTGCATTTGCCAGGCCCTGTAGCTCTTTAAATGCTACATGCTTCACCCCACCCGGACTGCAAAAGCACACTGCACATTAAACCCATGGGGTTCAGGTGTGCCAGTCTCTACCCTGTTTCAACAGCTACACCCATACTAGCAAATATCTAAAGTGTTCTCTGTTTAGGAGACTATATTTGTTCTGGAGTACCTCAAAAAGGGAGGACCCCATTCTCGTCCAGAAACTGAAAAATATGATCTACACTGATCTGCCTCCTCCTACAGAATATATTATCTATATTTGAGGGCATATAATTGGTGTCATGTGCTAGGTGTCGACACAAGAACGGGGGGGGAGGGTCTGGAATTTCCATTGGCACTAAATATCAGCTTTCCAACTGCCACACCTTGAATCATCTCTCCAGTTTCTCTGTGTCTTTTTGGAGCTCCCACAGCCCTTCCTGGTGATCTACCCTGTTGCATAGCTTTGTGTCATCAGCAAAGAGACACAACTGTCCCCGGACACCTTATGCCACTTACGAACATGTTTTCTTTGAAAATGTGTTTACCGGGTTGGAGAACTGATCAAAGGTCCTTTTCCAGGCTCAACCCAGGGCAATAGACACATACAAAAAAACTGATACACTGGCAATATGAAGACCAGCAAAAACACTGCATACAAACAATTCTACAGTTACAATGACCTTGTTCTAACAGATGCTGACAAAAGTGCATTTTAATACTCATAAGTATATAGCTTACAAAGCAAAACAGGCAACTTATTCCAGTAATTGGGAACAGCAATAGAGAAAGTCCTTATCTATGCCAGGGATTACCGATGCTGCTCAGTCCTCCCTGTTATCAGGGTTCAGGATGATCATGAACTATTAGTAACAAAAGCACAGGTCGGACGGCACAGCAAATCTCTAATCTTAGCCTCGGTTTATCTTCCACCCACTAAAAATACTGGATACAACTGCTACCCTTCCTAAGGGAACAGAGCTTCTCATAACAGGTGACTTTAACATCAACTGGGAGGGCAGGGAATCCACGCCTTTCAAGGATATGGTTGCTACTTCCAACCTGACCCAACTCGTAGACAGCCCAACAAGGCGGAACCACAAAACAGGAAAAGACACCTTCCTTGATTGGCTCCTCTCGAGTTCCCCTTCTCGGATCTCTGAGCTTAAGGTCCTGCCTGACACCTTAAGTGATCACTCCCCAGTCACTTTCACATCGTCAAACAAATTGAGCAAGACCCCGCCTATCATAATTAACAGTAGGGTCTTGGGGAAAGGCAAGTTTGGGGCCCTCTCCTCTGCCCTCTCCCATCATGACTGGTCCCCGGGGCATTGATCATGCAACTAATACCGACCAGGTCCTAAGTTTCTTTATAGAGGGCTTCAGCAACATTTGTGATATCTTTGCACCACTGAGGAAAAGAAAAATTCAGGGTCAAGTTAATGACTGGATCACAGGGGATCTCCTCGCCCAGATGAAGGAAAGGGACAACCTCTGGGAAAAAGCCAGCTCCTTTCACAGCAAACACAACTTCCAATGCTATAGAGCTGCAAGAAACCACTGCGCCAACCTTATCCACCAAGCAGTAGCCAACTTCCATAAGGAGTAGCTTAATAAAACTTGGGGCAATGGGAAGAGTTTTTAGGAGAACATCAAAAACCTTCTTGGAAAGGATGAGAAGATGATCCCCCATTCGCTCAACATCAACAACGTCACGATTACTGACCCACAGCACATCGCGGATTCTCTCAACACAACGTTTACTGACCTGACTGGAGTGCTACCCCCCGAATACCTGCACCCTGCTGGGGAACAAACCAACTGCACGCCTCAAGGGGGTTCATCCCGTCTTCTATGCCAAAAAAGTGTCAGTGAAGGAGGCTTACAAACACACAAAAAATACTAGGCAAGACCAGAATGGGGAGTGATGGAGTCAATATGAAACTCCTATCCCTAGCACTGGATGTCATCATCATGCCAGTTACAAAACTATTTTAACAAATCACTGGCTCTTGCACAATTCCCCGGGATCGCCGGTGCACAAGAATGGTGATATGACATGCACTGCCATGAATATGCCAGTATCCATCCTCTCTCCCTTATCTAAAGCTCTGGAAAAAGACTGTGGCCACCCAACTCACAGATTACCTCAACAAATACAACTTATTACGTCCCTACCAACATGGCTTCAGGCAGAATCATAGTACCTCCACTGCTTTGCTGGACTACACTGACTACTTGCACAAGGCACTAGACGAAGGAAAACTGGTGGGGTCAGTCTTCATAGACCTCACCAAGGCCTTCGACACTGTCAATCACTCTCGCCTCCTGACTCAACTACAGAACCTGGGGATTGCAACCACTGCTGTCTGCTGGTTCAAGGACTACCTAACACACAGAAGCCAACTTGTAAAATTGGGCACACAGTATCTAGCTCCAACGAGATATCTTTAGGGGTCCCACAGGGGTCAATGCTGGGGCCCTTACTATTCAGCCTCTTCCTAAATAATCTTTCTGAAGCCTGTGACACTAAACTGATACTTTATGCAGATGACACTGTACTTCTCACCAGCAGCTCGTCAACAGTCACTCTCCAATCTGAGCTGCAGGCATCCTTCTACAAGCTGGAAGACTGATTCTGAAGCCATAAACTTCTATTAAACTACAAAAAGACCAAGGTGATGCTCACAGCCAGCCCACAGCACAAAAAGAAGCTCCCTCCCCTCACCATCTCCAATAAAGTCAGTGAGCCACTAGAACAAGTTCACTCCTTCGAGTACCTGGGGGTCACCCTTGATGACTCCCTCACCTTCACCCGACACAGTGGTAAAGGTAGTGAACTCCAAGCTGGGTGTAATCTATAGGCATAAAAAGTATCTCACTCCAGAGGCCCTCCGTCTCCAGCTCCATCCTTTCTACCATTGACTACTGATTGGTGGTCTACGGCGCAGCAACAGACACTGCACTAAAAAGGATTCACATTACCCTCAACAAGGCATGTAGGCTCACAATGGCTGCAGATCAAAATATCCACAACCTGCTCCTTATACAAGCAGACCAATTGGCTGCCACTAAAGAACAGAATTATATTCCAAACATGTCTCCTTGGAAAAAAGGCGCTAATGGGTAAAACCCCCCATGCATTTCTAGCATCCTAACATCAAGTGCTACCAGCTATACCACCAGAGGCGGGAGGAGGGGGGTCCAATCAACACCTTTCTGACAAATTGTGCAGGGACGGTGTGCTTTCAGCTATAGGGGCCCCCCAATGGCTCAATGAAATCCCAGTGCACATTCTAAACTCCCAATGCATCTCGCAATTCAAAAATGGCCTAAGGCAACACCTTCTTACCAGGACAGTTTGTGAATGCCACTAGGACTCTTAACACCCATAATATCCACTAACCCACACTCTCCTTCCCCTTCCTTTTACCACCCCTCTTCGCCCTTGCCCTATGCCTCTGTCTTCCTCTTCCCCTGTGCCTTTTCCCCCACTGGATCAACCTTATAACCAACCTACTACCACTACCTCCTAGACAAAGCCACTTCTTTTGGCCGCCCACTCTCCCCCCAGTCTCCCCTCCCCTTCACCTTGACTCCTTCTCGGACTCTCACACTAGGTGTCACACCTCTTTATCTCCTTTGCTACATACAAACACTGTCCTTTACCCTAGCTGAATGCTCTTGACGTTGTACTATCACCATTGGTACTATGAATGACATTATAACCTTATCGTATACTAGCTCTCCACTATTTGAGTATTGTATATAAACTGTTTATTATTGTTGTCGTTGTTTGATGTGGAACCTTTTGTAAAAGAGCTCTGAGCTCAAATATATGATCCGAATCCCTAAATAAATAAATTAAATAAATAAAAGTGTGGGATTCTATCTTCGTTTTACAGAATCTAGTTTGCAAAGATATATTATTTGCTGAGCGTAAATTACCATTAGTTGTTTTTACAGTTACAAGTTCAGCAACAGCTTAAGATTCAGATGAAAAAATAGCCCCATGAAGAAGGCAGCCAAAAAAATATTTCATCCACAACACAGGAGATAACCAACAGAGATCAAAATATACGGAGCAATAGTGAGTTCAAAGAGGGAAAAGTAAGACAAAACGACAAATATTATTATAAACAAATAAGATTTTGTAACTCCTTAGTGCCCAAATCACAAAATAAAGTGAAACATAGTCAAAAAGAGGGAACAACGAACCAACAGTAATAGCTTCACGGGTTTCAAAGGAAAATTATTTTTCAATTTAAAGGCTACACAAAGTTTTTGGTTTATATTTTTGCAAACCAACTTGACATGAGCAGAAAAAAGATAATGTACGGTCAAGAAGAATGCCCATATATTTGGACTGCCAAACTTGCTCAGTTACATTACCCAAAGAATCATTTAACAGTTGGGGGCTTCCACTCAAAAGTGCCTTTAACCCAAATACAACAGACTTATTTTTCTTTGCATTGAGGGGCAAAGAACTGTAAGTGAACCAATCACAGACTGCATAAAAATCTTTAACCGTACACAAGGCCACTAGTGTTCTGCGGCAGAATTTTCCAATTTCTGTGGCAGGGCTCCTTGGCTCCTGTGGCAGCATTTTCTGATTTCTGTGGCATGATTTATTCATTTCTCTGGCAGAACGCAGTCCTGCCACTGGCTAAATATTATGTCATGTCATCGATGACATCATATGCTTAGCATAGAGGAGGGGCTTCAGGATAAACAAGATGGGAAAGAAAGCCTGACACTATGGAAAAACAGTATATCTGAATGAAAATTTACCAAAAACAATGAATTATGTGGCACTATATAATTCCACAACCGCAGAATCGCAGAATTCCAGGGGCCTTGACCATACTGTCAAAAATCCCAATAACTTTCCTAGAACTAGAGAAGATTATTAAAGGAAAACTCCCAGATACTACAAAAATGGCAGCAGTTGCTGCAAAAACACCCAATTAGGGTTTTTAGCATTAAGTAAATTTTTTCTTCTGTACTTGTTTAACATGCTAGTTATTATCTAAATACCGGCACCGACCGTCATGTCAGCCAAGTCGCCCGTGGCCATCCCGCACACACACCAGGTGCCTTCCAGCATGAGAAGTATGCTAATGAGAGCTACTAATTCTGCAATTAGTGTGGTGTGCGCGAGATGGCCGCAAATGGCTCAGCTGACATGATGGTCGGCGTGGGTCTTTGGTTAGTAAATAACATGCTAGATGTGGTAAAAATTTACTTTAATGCTAAAAGCCCAAATCAGGCATTTTTGCAGCAACTGCTGCCAATTTTGTATTATCCAGATTTTTCCGTTAAGTTGTTAGCATATAAATGGATCCCTGAGGAACCTCCCTATCAACAGGTCGCGACTAAGAAAAAACAGATCCAGTTTCAACTAACTATGAATGCTCAGACAAATAATCCTCTAACCAGGAAATAACATTAGATGATCACAAAGAAGGCTGTGGTTAGTCAGGTCGAATGCCTTGGTCAGGTCCACAAGCATGGCCCCCTTGATGTTACGAGGATAGGTCCTAGGACTGATCCCTGCAGCACCCAAATTGTGACCTCCACATCCCCCAATTTAGCCCCATTTACCACCACCCTCAGTTGCCTCCCTCTAAGTCAATTTCCTACTCCACTTAACTAGACCCCGCTCTCTGCCTAAGTCCTCCCGAACTTCTTCAGCAGTCTCCTGTGTGATACTGAATCGAAGGCTTTGCTGAAGTCGAAGTAAAGCAAATCTACTACCTGTTCTCGGTCAGCTGCTTTGGTGACCCACTCAAAAAAAACAGTATCAGATTGGTCTGGAATGATCTCCCTGACACAAACCTTGCTTGCTGTCCACTGTACTCCAGGTAGGCCACCAAACGTTCCTTAACTATGGTCTCCATCTGCTTACCTACAATGGAAGTAAGGCTGACAGGCCTGCAGTTACCTGGCTCCTCCCTGCTCCCCTGCCCATGGAGTGGTACTACTTCAGCGCATCTCCAATCTACTGGCACCAATCCAGACTTCAGCGAGTCATTAAATGGACAGGTTAAGGGTACTGCCAATTCCGTAATATTCTCACTAGGTACATGACAAAGCAAATATTCTCACTGTAGGTCCTTCAGAATAGAGTCCTAACATCACTTCGTTCTGGAACTTACTTGTTCACATAAGTTCTAGTTACAAAACATTAACTGCATCTACTTTGAGACAGCAGCACACCCAACCACTTAACCTCACAAACTCATGCCACTGAATAAATCAAATATGGCAAGGACCTAATTAAAAATAAACCTGATATTTTATGACTGGTCTATGGACCCCATGGTATCACAAGTGGTGAACCACGGGTGCTGCTATAGGAATCACAGTTCACAAGTAAAATACCATATGATCTCTCTCGGGGTTAGTGTCTCCAAATGTTTAGGGATTTCTAATATCGTGGCAAGAATGGACCCCATTCTTTAGCCAGGGCATATTCAAAACTCAAGAAATGAGTACTGTATTAATCTTTGATGTTTGCTGAGAGCGTTCTTCTCAGCACACGCAACATCCCCAAAATGGCTTCCTTTTGAAGTTCATAAGGTGTCACAAGTATTGGTAGCATATTTAAATGTGCCTGAAAGTTCTTTTTGATTAATCCCATTGCTCCAATCACTACTAGAACAATCTGTGTGTCCTTATTCCACATCAGTTTGGTTTCTGACTGCATATCTTGGTATTTCATGATTTTGTCTCTCTCTGTACGCAGGGCACTGTAGTCACTGGGGTGGCTATTTCAATCAGCAATGCTACCTTTGTTCTCTTTTCTTGTATTACATTATCGGGTTTTCTTGCTTCCACTTTCTTGGCTGTTGGTATTGGGTGATCCCATGTGATCATTACTTCTTCATTCTCTGTGATTCTTTGTGGTTCATGTTTCCATATGACAGAGAGAGAGAGGGTGCGTGTTTAGGCAACACATTCTTACTTTTATAGTACCCTGTCCCAAGGGCACAATGCGCTTCACAATTACTCAAACAAACAAAAAAACAATAACAATTAAAGAGCTGCTCACACACTCTCACGGTTTGTAGGGTGGGACAAAATCAGTCTGTGAGCTGGTGGTCAGTTTGGCCACTAACTTTCAAAATCTGGTAATCAAATCAATATTTTTAGTACCCATCATTTTTAAAGGCTCAAGAAATCCCTTGAAGGCAGATAGCCAGTTGGCCAGTAACTCTCAAAATCTGGTAGCCAAACCATTTTGGTGGCCACCGGCCACCAATCTACCTGGTTTGTCCCACCATGACAGTTCAGGCAGGCAACTCATGCCAATGAGCTGCCTGCCTGATGATCTAAATTCACTGCTTATCAAGTGAATGAAGAAATGTTCACCCTAATTTGCCCGGTTCATGACTTCCGTGTACGGGTCAAGCAGCTGCCAAGCGCTGCAGCCTTACACCTATAATCAGCACTTTGATGACATGGAGTATGGAACGGGCCGCAGGTGCTGTTTGTAGATTTCAATAAGCTCATGGGAGAGGGTTGTCTAAATATACTTAGATTACCTTTGCTGGCACGTCTACATGTATTGGGATTGTTTATACTACAGCCCCATGTATGTAGAACAGTCAGCAAAGATTATCAGAAGTCAAAGGTTACCATTGCATAGAAAATCTAGGGCAGACTGTACAAGGTGCATGGGATTATAATAGTTTAAAAAATGTATTCATCAAGCGTTAAAAGAACTGGATGAACTCTGGTAAGGACAACATGGAAAATATTATTTTGGGTCCTCTTTTACAAACATCAAATTACTTTGCTGGACACGTGATGTGTAAAATCAGTTATGCAGTATCAATAATAAGCATAAAAGGATCCGAGTGCACTGCACTGAAAAAACTACAAGGTAAATAGTCAAATACAATTTGACCATTTGAATCCAACTTACATAAAATAAAAGCTCCGTTTGCACTGGCTTGTTAGAGCAACAGTAGCGCTCCCCTTGTGACGCCGACAACCGGGGTACAGAAGCAAGCCCGAGACATCAGAGGGATGGCCAGGGTGAAGGGGAATGGCTCAAGTTTCCTGCTACCACAGCATCCCCATGGGTGAGCACAGTGAGAGGTACAGTGGGGGAGAGCAGATCAGGGAAGGACATCTCTGTCGTTGATGGGGTGAGGGGACCATCATGACATTAGCTTGGGACAACCTCAGGGGAGGAAACCAAGGAAAAGCACAGGGCCTGAGGCAGGAAGATTCTGGCATCCCGCAGACCCCTACACCCATGGGTAGCTATAAGGCTGTGCTCCATGCTCTGAGCACATTTGCTTACATTAGGAGCACATTTTTTAAATCTAAATTTAGTTCCATTGTGCTCCTGCAGTACACTAGGAGTATGGTCCATTTTGCATCATTAATCATTGTGCCAAGACTGTACTACATTTACATGTCCCCGAATGACTTGCCTGCCTCATCCGTACTGACCATCAGCACATCTTTCTTCAAATTTTTCCTCAAGTTAGTGATGTGCAAGTGCAGTGCGGACATGTTCATATTTTTTTTTTCTTTTCAACCAACTCCCTGGAAAGAGCAGGATTCTGTTGTGTTGGAAAATGTAGGTGTAGGTTCTGTTGCCGTCGCCGGTTTGTGATGTGGCGAGGACAAAAGTTGATTCTCTGAGGAAGGCATTGCACACCTGATGCCAGCAAAAGTTAGGGTCATCAGTGGTGGTCAAGAAAAGTGTCTGGCTGCATGAGATAGAATGTAGACTTTTTTTTCAATATTATAAAAACAAAATTAAGGAACTGGCACATTCTGGGGTTTGCCTGAGCAAGGCAATCTGTGTGGCAAAGTACTTTTCATGTTGAGTGAGTGTTTGTGTGTGTGTGTGTCACTGACACACACACACACTCATTTAAGGTGACGCACTGTACAAAACAAATTCTTGGGTTTGTCCCCTCCAGGTTCATGGTGTGACCCCTTGCCCTTGAGCATCTTTTTTTCCATGTAAAATGCTACCCTCCTGTACCTTATTAATACCTTTGAGGTATTTGAAAATTTTTATCATGTCCCCCCTTTCCCTCCTTTCCTCTAGAGAGTGCATATTAAATTCCGTGAGTCTTTCCTCATAGGGCTTTTGATGCAGGCCCTGTACCATTTTGATTGCCCTGCTCTGCCTCCACCTGATCTATGTCCTTCCGGAGATGGGGCTTCCAGTACTGGATACAGTACTCGAGGTGGGGCCTCACACCAATGATCTATACAGGGATAACACTACCTCCCTCATTTTGCTGGTGATACCCCTCCCTATGCACCCATGCATCCTGCTAGCTTTCCCTGCTGCCTTATCATACTGCTTTGCTACCTTCAGGTCATCAGAAATGATTACCCCCAAGTCCCTTTCCTGTTTCATGGTTGCCAGTACCTCCCTGCCTAATTGGTATGTTGGCCCCAGGTTTCTGTGCCCACCCCACGTGCATGATTTTTGACTTCTAAACCTCTAGCAGCATCAGAAATTGTTAATTTACTATCAGAAAATGTATAGTTTGTAAATAAAAAAAAGTAGGTAGAAGTACGCCCACGGTGTAAAGCAGCACATATTTCATGGTACAAGTTCAGTCAAAGTGTGCTCCTCTGTTTCGCAGGAGCACACCATGCTAAATCCTTAACACCACCACTGCCTACACCTGCCAGACAGACACCACTCCAGCTGAAACCTGGTCTCTGACAGAAGTAGCCCCATCTTATACCCTTCTCATTGTGGGGAGGGGCTCAAGGACATGTGTGGAGAAAAGGTAAGTCCTGAGGGTGAAGGGGCTGGGGACACCAGAGAATGGCGGTACAACCCCAACGGAGCATAAAACAGAATGGGGGGGTCCATTTGTAACACAATTTGATATTAAACTTACAGACTGTATACCCACCAAGGCTGAAGAGTGTATACCCATCACGGTTGAAAAGAATCACATCAGCGACACTTGAGCCAACTGACACAAACCCTGCTTACAGCCAACTTTAAGCAAACTAATGATGGACAGATGTTTGACTGACAAGATGCCCACTGGGGAGAAAATATAAGGGTCAGCGGCAGGTAGAATGCCAAGGCAGAAAAAAAATAAACGCTCACAATACTGGTTTCAAAATATCAAATTTATTCCAGGATAGCAGCCACAGGAAAGATGACAACATTAATCCCAGTGCTTCACCATCATCACGGTTTCACCCCCTGATAAAGCCGTGGTGATGGTGAAGCACTGGGGTTAGTGTTCTCTGCTCTCCTAATGCTGCTATCTTGAAATAAATAACATTTTCTTTTAAACTGCAGCTATGCACCTTTTTTAAATGTTTTCTTTATCTCCTCCTCACTTGCTACCACCTGGCTCATGTTCTTGATTTGCTTCCTGTCCCCGGACTCAACTATTGATGCTAGAACTCCTGCCCTTCCAGACCCTCTCTCCCATGCTCCGAATGATGCATCCCGAGCCTGACCAGAGGTCTGCCGTTCACCTACCAGTTTTAGTGAGACTCTACCTCACTTACTGCGAATGAGAGAACATATGAATCCACTGATGGATGCAGTGTGAAAGACAGGGAGGAGCTGGTGCATTCATTTGCCCATTGGACACAGGCAGCCCTCCATACAGCGCTGTCATTCAGCCCAATGAGGGAACATTTTTCCCCACATTTTTTGCACGCGTGCTTATGACTGCCCTTGGGGGGATGCCAGATGCTGCATAGTCACCAGGGTTTTAAATAGCTGGTATAGCATAGCAAAACGCTACGCAAAACAGAGGGTAATGCTAACCATTTTTTTCAGTAAGTCTATGGCACAGTAGACAAAAGTAATAAAATTATATATATTTTTAAATTTTGCTAACCATTCTGTGCCAAGTGCTATGCATTTTTACAGCTGATTAGCACTTTCACGTGCAGAACTGCTAATCGATTTTTTCGGCTTATTAATACCCTGGTCACCCACTGTTTTGTCCCACCCCACCTTTCCAATTTGTCATGACGTAAGCTCGCAACTGCTCTAGGGGAGTGCCAAATGCTATGTGGTCACCCACAACATCTACAGCATGCCAAAAGCCCCAAGAGGTGTCACGGCATACAAGATGCCAGGGAATCCACCCAGGAAGCACAGGGTTTTAAATTGATTGATTAGCAGTTTTTTTCTTGGTACTATACTAACTGTACAGAAAGTATTTTTATAGATTTTCTAGAAGTGCTGTGTTTGTTAAACACAGCAAGGCAAGAGCTATGCAGTTTCACAAAGATTTAGCACTTTTATGAGCAAAACGCTAATCAATTTTTAGAGTTAAATAAATCCCTGAAGCAAGCATCCACACAATCATTCTTAGTCATCCCTGTTGACCTCTACTCTGGACATTAACTGGAACTGACACTTTATCAGAGCGGTACCCCACAGATAACAGCCATGGAGCCCGCCCTCTGCCTGCTGTGGTCCTTTTTGTATCTGCCTGGGATTGAGGGTTTCCTTCTAGGCAGCACCTGATGCAGTTTTGTGTGTGGTCCTCTTTTGGGTGCTTTTCAAATATCAAAGCAGGCCACTTCACCTCGCCGATATTGCTCCAAAGTGCTGCCTGAAGTGCCTGGTCTTTTAAACCAGATTAAAAAGTAGCCACTGACTTCTTCTCCAAGGAGTACCCTTTTAACTTACTAGTGTACAGAACAATTCAAAGGGAAATATTTGATGTCTGATATTTCAATTTCTGTGCCAATCCCAACCTCCAAGAATTCAGAACTGAGACTGTCACAGGGAAATTAAATAAAAGAAGACTGTCGGCCCGGTGGCGCTGAGGGCTGAGGCATTGGACGCCTTACCTCGTGCCACGCCGGCAACCCGTGTTCAGGAATGAGCACGAACCACCAGGGGTCAGCCGGGGAAGAGAAGGATCGAGCGCCCGATGGCTGCTCTCCTTCTCTGGGGGGGGGGCCAGCCTGCAAGCTCCCGCAGCAATACCGCCTCCTGGGGGAGCTCGGGAGGTAGGTGCAGTACAGGAAGGTAGCAGCGTGGGTTCCGGGACAGACGTCGTCAGAGGGGCGGAGCAGGAGGTACGTCTCATCGCGCCTCCTTGCTCATTGGCCCTCATTGCACGCCGGCGCTGGGAGATGTGGAAAACACCCTCTCCTCACCTAGGTGACGACTCCTCATTGCGAGCCGTCAGATCATTGGGGCAGACTCCACTGCACAAGTGTCCATAAATCAATGGTCGGGAAGTAGAGGGCTCCCTCCACCCCACTGGGGGGGTAATC
The DNA here is from genome assembly GCA_016271365.2 of Neoceratodus forsteri. NCBI lineage: Eukaryota > Metazoa > Chordata > Ceratodontiformes > Ceratodontidae > Neoceratodus > Neoceratodus forsteri. The sequence continues at coordinate 938,640,603 of CM028136.1, read as the reverse complement.
CGGTATCAAGGTCATATATGGACCAAGGTGCTCTAGGGGCAGATTCCAGTGTGATGATAGGCTGCGCAATAGAGGAAGTCTGAATGAGTGGTGAGAGGGGGCAGTAGGAGGGATAAAAATACTAAGTATAAATAAATAAAAGAAGACCAGCCGGCGCACCGGCACAGTGGTAAGACTACCACTTACGATGCCAGCAACCCAGTTTAGGGAACTAGCCTGGGTCATTGGGGCTGGCCAGGGAGGGAGCGAGGGACGCTGCATCTGTTGCAATACTGCCACCTGAGTGACCACAGGTGGCAGTGCTGTGGAGATTTAGCAGAGGGAGGAGCGGACATTAGCCAAAGTGTGCAGCCACACTTTTGCATGCCAATGTCTTCAGAGGCTAGGACCAACAAATAGTGGGGGAATGGCATAAGATGGAATGATGGGGCAAACTCAGGCCCTGGCCTGATCGAGAAGCCACCCAACCATGTAGGTCCTCACTGGAAGGACCAACACCGCCCCACCTCTGGAGGTAAGCCAGGGGTTAAAAAAAAGGGTAAGTGCTTTAGAAGGTCGGGTACAGGGCAAGGTGGTAGCTGCCAGATGGAGGCAGCACTGGAGACTAGGCATGAACAAATTATTAAAAAACAATAAAAGCAGAACAGAGCCAAGGAAAAGGAGAAAAGTAAAACAAGACAAAGAAATGGCAGAAAGAAAAAAGAATGAGAACATTTTTATTTAGCATTTTTCCTCACGGCCATAGCTCCATTTAGGAATATTTCCTAGTTTGCAAGGGGGGAGGCCCAGCGAGACGGGCAGCAGCAGCAATCATTACCAAAATTCAAATGCAAGCAAGTCTAAGGACAGATACACTGAAATGGTGACAGGACATGGAGGAAAAGGACAAAGAATGGTGGAGACAAAAGAGGGAAAACAAACGGTGAAGGGAAGGGCAAGTTAAGGAAGTCAACAAAATAAAGAAATGAGATTATTTAAAGCAAAACAAAATCCATGTTAATATTTTTTTATACCTCAACCCCCATTCATGTTCAGTTTCCATACTTCATGTGCCTTCTTGGAGAGCTGTGGTTTCCTGTTTAACCCAACAGCTTGCACTTCAGGTATGATTCACAGTTGCTCTCCCCACCAAATAAAAAAAACAAACACCTTTTGTATTAATTTTGTTCTATAACATTTACTGTGGGACAGCCTGCCACCCCTTCTTCCACGTTGCTATGTAATGTAATAAAATAAGATTTCCGGGCTAGCCTGGTGACACAGTGATAACGTTATTGCCCACCACGCTGTTGACCCAGGATTAGGAGCGATCTTGAGTTGCTGGGGGCTGGCCATGGAGGGAGAGGATGAGCATCGGACAGACTGCACTCCTCTCCAGGGGTGGGGGAGGCGTGCTGTTCCCACTAAACGGCTGACATAAGGCCAGAGGGGGTCTTCAGGACAGTACAGGAAGATTGGAAGCTGCGGGACTTCAGCGGCACACGTGTGTGCCTTCACACATGCACATGTCTGCATGCATGCCCCAACACAGAGACAGGGAGAAACATCAGAGGAAAATGTGTGAGGCAGGTGTATATGGCGCCTTGCATGCCAACACCCCCCTGCTCCACCACCAGAGACACCACGCAAGCCAAGATACTGAACAAGTCTCTTCGGGGGGATGGGGGGATAGACCTCCCCACATCCCTGCCACAGAGGTGAATCCATGGGTGTGCCAGCTGACCAGTAAGTTCCAGGTCGGTCGGAGATGGTGGATGTGGCGCGGGACAGGGTTGAGGGGAGGCCTGCCTGTTTTGGCCTCAGGCAGAAAAGCAACTTGATTGGGGGGGGGGGTAGGGGTAAGAGTTCCATGTGGGTATTGATTCCCTCTGTGCCACTGTTATTGTATTTTTTAATTTTCATTGCAACCATCTTTTTTTTCCTTTTTTTGCAGACTGCGTTAATGTTCAGACTCCCCACAGTGGAAAACATTAGCAGCCTGGGGTGATGCTCTCTCTACCCCTATTAATTTGAATCCTCCAAGGATGTACGTTAGGCAGTTGTAACACACGGCTAGGGGACTGAATGCACTCAGCCTATGGCCTCGTGCCTCACTATGCCCCCTACCCGTGTATTACAACTGTCTAATGCACATCCCGTCGTGTCCTATTGCTTACATATAGTATTTATAGATCTCAATCAATGTATATTAATACAGCCACCGAGGCCATGGTTGTAAGAGTGGTCTCACCTAACATTCTTAGAGTACGAGAACTGCTCACCGTTGGGCAGCAGTTCTCATATCCTAAGAACGACGCAAGACCACCCTTACAACTGTAAGAGTGGCCTTAGTGACTGTGTTTATATACAAAAGTGGCATTTTCATTTCCTGAAGCTGGGAGCAATAGAAGCCACTTGCCTATATCCTGAAATCACCATCTTGTTCTTCACAGGTGCCTATGCATAATACTATATTTATGTATATACAATGTGTGTGATACAGGTACAGAGCACTATGTGGTTAACCTAAAGGCTCAGAAAGTTCAGGTACTTACTTTAACAGTAGATCTTGGAGACAATCTCCTCCATTGAGCCATATCTGTGGAACTGTAAGCCACTGACTTCAGGTCCATTTAGAAACTTCTGCAAGCTGGGGATGCCCACGATGACGTCTGGCGCTACCGCCTATATAACATGGGTGGTCCCACTATCCTATATTCCCCATCAGAGTCAGGCTAGGAGGATTATCAAACCGGTGAGGGATTGGGAAAACTAGAACCAAAATCAGGCACACAAGAGATGGGATGGAACTGGATAATGAAGCCCTACATGGCTTAGGAAGAGTACAAAGTATGCAAGAGCAGGCAGGACTTCCAGTAAACGCTAACTGAAGTAGCGAAGGAGGAAGGTGGGATTGTGAGTTGTGGCTCAATGGAGGAGTCTCTCTCTCAAAGATCTGCTGTTACTGTAAGTAACTAAACTGTCTTCTTTAAGGACATCTCCCTCCATTGAGCCATACCTATGCAGTAATTCCCAAGCAGTACTGGACCTTCTTTTTCACTCTGTAATTTTGCTTTGGACTTTTCCCCTCATAACCATCATTGCTCACACTACTCTGTCCTTTCACTACCCTCTCTTGATGCCAGGCGCCTTTCCCAGTGTGTGTCCTTTATATCTAAATTCTGTTTTGGTTCCTTTCCCTCCTACCTTACGTCCCACATATCCTCTCCCTCAGTTTCCTCCCACCCTTTATGCAATAATGCTTCCCATTCTCTCACTATTCTTTCTAGAAATCTTCTGTTGGTCAATCTGCTTTCCTAAACTTTGGTCTTCTCTTCGCTATTTGTTCTGTCTCTTTGGCTTTCTCTTTAAAGTCTCTCCTTCATGACTTTTCTTCTCCTACTTGCAACTGTCCATGACTCTCATCCTCCCCCTCCCACCTCACTAGTTCTGCCCTGGCAATCCGTTTCCTTCATTACAGGCATGCCATTATTACATTACGTGTTCATTATTACTTTTCATGTAAATATGTCATTTTGATCAGTCTTCATTTTTTGACTATGCTCCTTGATATACTGTATTGCTCTATATGATTTTTCATATCCCCTACCCCCAGGACACATCTGGAAACGAGCTGTTAGCAGCTCAATATTTCTTTCCTGGTGAAATTTTTGAAATAAATAAATAGTCTTCCAAAACAGGAAGTGCATTTCACAATAGCAACCAGTTCAAGAGGAGGATCCAGAACCATATTAAAATCCCACACCTGAAACGTTCTACGGCTTGAGGGACGAATATGCAGGATACTTTTTAGGAACCTGCAGGAAACTTCAAGATTGGCAATACAGCAGCCAACTGCACTTTCACAGGATAGTACTACCAACACAAATCTGACAAAGAATAAAGAAGTAATCCAGAACATATTTCACTTGACGCATAAAAGGGTCCGAGCTATAGGAGGCACACCAAATCATAACATTTTTCTATTTCTGTGAACAGGTGTGCTTAGTGGACAGTTTACAAGCTGCAAAGAATCTGTCAACAACTGCATAGGAAACTGCAAAGCAGGAGAGTTCTATGTCCTCAAGAGCCAGGCAAGGAGTTGCAGGGACTGAAATCCAGGTGTACCAGACAGCCCTGCTCCTGTGGCAGAAGGCCTGCATGAAAAGGAATCAGGACAGGCAGAGCCACTGGCAACTGCTGTAGCAGTGGGAACCAAATCTGTCAGGTCTAGAATGGAGCTACTAGATTCAACATGGCCGGTTCAGCCAAAAGCTTGACAGAACCCTCTGAATCAGATGGAAGTGACGAAACACATACAGGAACCTCCCTTTCCCGAAGAAGGACAACACATTTCGCCAAAAAACTCCAGGCGCTGGAGCGAGAGATCAAAAAAGCTGAAGTTTTGTGTTGTGTGGAGATGCAGCAAGGTCCAGCTCCAGACAACCCTATCAGTCAAAAGGGTTGTCAATGACAGAATCAATCAGTTCCCACTCATGGGACAGACCTGGTATCAACTAAGATGGTCCACCAGGTTGTTGAAGGAGCTGGGCAGAAGCATGGTCACTGGAAACACATCAGGTTCCACAGCTGTCCTTCTCCAAATGTTTACAACTGCCGTTTTATGTAATGTGGGAGAAATAAACTCGATAAGGTAGCTTGCAGGGAGAACTAGACTGAGTTCTGGTCATGACATCATCAGTAGTTCTTGAGCTAAATTCCGAATTGATGCTAGAATTTTTTAAAGGACTCCCTCTTTAATTAGAGAAAAGCCAAATCCAGTCTACAACTGCCACATGCTGTTCTAACAGTGCTGTGAAAACTAAGTTTAAAAGACAATGCATTAAATTTGGCGCGGCCCTTTAAGCAACTGTTAGCTGGAGAGGCAATTTGCCATACCCCATAAGGAAGGGAAGGATGGAATTCACTTGTGTAAAATGCATTTATGAGACTTTAAAAGTACCATTTTCACTTCCTCCACCAGCTTCGCTCCATTTGCGAGCAGCAGGCCCTATCTATGTCTTTTCCAGCCCTTACATGCACTGTTCTATCTTCATGTTTTTCCTTGGTCTCTCTAATCCAAATTGCGACTACTCGTTTTACCTGCTACCCTTATCCTTTAGGGCATTTCTGCCCCGGTATGATGACTACTGTCTTCCATACTTGAATCATGCTGTTATCTACCTTCTGCTTGTAATGCAAACACCTGACGTACTTGTATTGACACTGTTTCTGCCTGATGAATGTACCTTGTACTTGTTGTGCTTGATGTTCTTGAACTGGTTGTCTAATGTGCTTGCCTGGTAAACAAAAGCAAATAAACTACTAACAAAGCTCGAAGTGGAGAAGGACATGTTCATTGGCAGGGCTGGAAATAGCAAATGAGAATTCAGGCTCATAAGTTACTGTGTGCTACCAGAGCTAATTTTAAACACCCCAAAATAAAGTTCTGCGACGCATACTTCATACATAATAAAGGTGGCATGCTTTATTGTTTGGTTTGAACAGTTTATTACTGAATACCACTGTTGAGGGCACATTGCAATGCAAGAAAAATAGCACCTTTGTCTTCAGATTGGGACTTGGGGGAGCAAGTTGGGAGGTGAGGGAGCGATTTTCTATTTACGGAAACAGAAATGATTTTGACGGCTAGGACATTTCTACCAAGGGACTCACTTTTGCGTCCTTGGTTGTCATTGTTTACTGAAGGTTTAATACACTAGCTTATATGCTGCCTGCATTAAATATATTAGACTGCCCTGTCACATGTTGGGTTTGGATTCTTCACAAATCCAAAAACTTTTATTAGCTCCATGTTTATCTTGTTCTGAGTTTTAAATAATTTATATGTGTTATTTTTCACAGTTGAAAATTTTATAAAGTTGGACTAGTAAGTGCTTTCACTTTTAATATCCTGCATAAGTTCAAGACATTTTATTTTTATTTGAATGTCTTGCCAGGAAAGGCACATTAAGCCAAGACTTGTTTCCAGGTGCATCCTGGAAGTACAGGGAAGTAAAGTGACTTGCTCACTGTCACACGGTATGCAAGTGTTGGCTATGGGATTCAAACCCAGGTCTCTAGGTCTGCAGCTCAGTGCTCTTAATCACTACCCTATACTGCCTCCCTAGACCCGGCAATAAGTTGAATGTGTACAGATGTTTCAGGATATTAGCAAATCATTTTTTTTTCAGCTAACATTATTATTGCTCAGTGCAACAGTCTCTTTCCAAAAAAATAAATTACAGCACACAGTGATGCTGTAACGAATATTAGTGTGCAATGTAATTGAATGAGGGTGTAACTGTGCCTCTTTCTTAAGTTACATGCTTTTTCCCTTTTTTGGGGTTCTAGTCAATCTGTTGCTTTACTTAAAGTTCAGATAGAGAATGGTTTTGCTCCCCTCCCATGAACAGACTTAAGTTTAAATGTGGCACCCAAAGCCCTATAAGGGCATAGCCTATACTGGACAATAAAAACAGGTTACTCACCTGTAACAGTAGTTCTAGGAGTGGTATATGTTGTTCATCCACACTTTTCATCCACTCTTTGGCATGTTCCTTTCCCCTTTAAATCTCGCCGAAACTCTTCAAGCTGGCTCCTCCCACCCACCCGGCTGGTAAACACCTCGGCTCTGCTCCATGACGCCAGATCTTAGCCCGTTGAAAGCAAGGTGATTCGCCTAAAGCCGGGGAGGTCGGGTGGGTGCGTGTGGATGAACAACATATACCACTCCTAGAACTACTGTTACAGGTGAGTAACCTGTTTTTCTAGGAGCGTAGATATGTTGTTCATCCACACTCTTTGGCAGACTCCTAGCAGTTCTCTGGGAGGAGGAGGGCAAGGCACACACCCCCTACTTAGGAAACAGAGATTGGAGAACCGTGGCCCCAAAGCCAGCATCCCGACGTGACTCAAAGTCGATGTGGTAATGGGTAATGAAGGTGTTTGCTGACTTCCAGGTAGCAGCCCAACAGATTTCCTGGATAGGGATGTCCCTGGAAGCAGCCACCGATGCAGCAGTATGGCAGGTAGAAAGAGCTCTTATCCCTCTGGGAGGCTCCCTGCCCGCCAACTCATAGCACAGACCTATGCATGATGTCATCCATCTTGCAATGGTCTGTTTTGCTGCAAGTCTGCCAGAAGCGGCTTCAGCGTAGGTGACAAACAGCTAGCGAACCTCTCCCCGAATTTCCGCCATCCTCTCCTTGTAGTAGGAGAGAGCACACTCTCCTACTACAAGGGTATGGAGCCTGTACTCGGCGTCATGAGGCATAGTTAGGGTAATATACTGGCAGAGTCAACACCTGGTTAAGGTGAAACTCTGACACCACCTTCGGAAGGAATTTCAGGTGGGGGCACATGACAACTTTGTCCCTGTGAAAGACCAGATAAGGAGAGTCCACCGGAAGCACCTGGAGCTCCCCTGTCCTTCTGGCTGACGTGATAGCCACCAGGAAGGCAGTCTTCCACAACAAGTGTGAGAGCTCACACTTGTGCATGGGTTCGAATGGCTTGCCCATGAGCTTTGCCAAAACCAGCTAAAGATCCCACTGAGGTGGAGGTTCACGCACCGGAGGGGATATGTGACCCAGGCCTTTGAAAAAGCGCCCGACCGCTGTCTCCTGTGCCAATGTCGCCTGACCGGCCCATGCCCGGTAAGCGGAAATGGCTGCCAGGTGCACCCTAAGGGTCGATGACCGTAGACCCCCTTTGGAGAGATACCAAAGGTAGTCTAAAATGTTAGCCACAGAGCAGGATAAAGGGTCCAGACTCTTACCCTGACACCAAATGGAAAACCTTTTCCATTTGAAGGCATAACATTTCCTGGTCGATTCCTTACCAGATGCCTGCACAACTGTGTAGACATCCTCGGAAAGACCCAGAGCCTGGAACTCTAGACGCTCAGGTACCAGGCTGTGAGGTGCAGGGATTGAAGGTCCAAGTGGAATACCTTCCCCTGGTTCAATGATATCAGCTCCGGGCGTGTACAAAGCCACTCCAGGGCCCTGCAGCTGAGGCTGAGGAGATCTGGATACCAGAACTGGCAGGGCCAATCTGGGGCTACCAGGATCACCTTAGCCTTGTCCCTCCTCACCTTGAGTAACACCTTGTGGATCAAAGGAAATGGAGGGAAGGTGTAGAGGAGGCCTGGGGTCCACGGCATCGAGAAGGCATCCCCCTGCAGTGAGCCCTGCTGAGGGGGGCAGGCATGGTACAGCCTCAGCTTGGTGTTCTCCCTGGAGGCAAACAGGTCCACCAACGGTTTGCCCCAATGGGAGAACAGGCTGTAAGCTACCTCTGGATGGAGAGACCACTCGTGGGATGTCTGGCCTATGTAGCTGAGAGCATCCGCCAGTTGGTTCGAGACTCCTGACACATGGATGGCAAGAAGATCCGCCTCCAACCAGCTGACGAGGGTCCAGATCTGGAGCGCCTCCATGCATAGCAGACGAGAGTGCGTGCCGCCCTGTTTGTTGAGGTAGTACATGGTCGTGGTATTGTCCATCTGGACTTGAACCACTTGACCCCGGAGCTGAGGAGCAAAAGCTGACAGTGCCAGTCTGACTGCTCTAAGTTCCAGCAGGTTGATGTGGCATCGGGACTCCTCGGGGGTCCAGAACCCGTGGGCTCTGTTGTCCCCCATGTGGGCTCCCCAGCCCATGAGAGAGCATCGGTCATGAAGCGACCGTCGGCTCAGGGCGGACAAACGAGATCCCTTCCTGCAGACGACCTGGGATGGTCCACCACTGGAGAGCGTCCCACATCTTCTGGGTGTCGTGACCAGCTGGTCTGAATGACCCTGACGCCGAGTCCACTGAGTGGTCAGCTCCCACTGGAGGGGGCGCATGTGCAATCTGGCCCAATGGACCACTGAGGTGCACGCCGCCATGTAACCCAGAAGGCGCAGGAAGTCCCAGACAGGGCGCAAGTGCCCAACCAGAAATTATTGGGCAAAGGAGGAAAGAACCTCCGCCCTGTCCACCGGGAGCCGAGCTCTGGCTTGACGAGAGTCAAGCTCTACCCCGATAAAGCCCATCACCTGAGAGGGCACGAGTTCCGACCTGGCCTCTTTGATCAGGAGGCCTAGTTGAGAACAGGTTTGGAGGGCCAGGTCCCTGGACCTCTCCACCTCCTGCAGGGAGGAACCCGCCAGGAGCCAATCGCCGAGGTAAGGGTATATCCGAACCCCTTGACGCCGTAGATGGGCCGCCACCACTGCGATGCACTTGGTGAAGAACCATGGGGCCGATGACAGGCCGAACGGCATGGCTTGGAACTCGTACAGGGTCCCTTCCACCCTGAAGCGGAGGAACCGTTGGTGGGACGGACGGATTGGGACGTGGAAAAACGCGTCCTGTAGATCCAGTGAACAGAACCACATGTTTCGCTCCAGAGATGGTATGATCTGATCCAGAGTTACCATCTGGAAGGTGCGAGACCTGAGATATTGATTCAGGTAGTGGAGATCTAGGATGGGGTGCCAACCCCCCATCCGCTTGGGCACTAGGAAGTACCTGGACACTTGCCTGGGTCTGTAGGAGGATCGGCACTGGAGCTACTGCCCCATAGAAACACAGAAACATAGAATTTGACGGCAGATAAGGACCGCTTGGCCCACCCAGTCTGCCCATTTCCCTACCTACTGGATAAGCTGCAGATCCTAGTTAACCAGCAGCCTACTTCTTCCTACCCCCACCCCCTAGAATTGCCTTATGATTGTCCCATGCATGTTTGAATTCCACCACTGATTTTGACTCCACAACCTCCTCCAGAAGGCCGTTCCATGCATCCACAACCCTCTCTGTGAAAAAATGCTTCTCATAAATTACCTCTGAGCTCGCCCCATCTTCAAATTGTGCCCTCTTGTTCTTGCACACACCTCTTTTGAAAGATGCTACCCTCTTGGACTTTGTTGATTCCTTGAGGTACTTGAACGTTTCTATCATGTCCCCCCTCTCCCTCCTTTCCTCGAGGCTATACATATTAAGCTCCTTTCGTCTCTCTTCATATGTCTTCCGGTGCAGACCCTGCACTATTTTAGTTGCCCTCCTCTGGACAGCTTCCATCCTGTCTATGTCTTTGCGGAGACTGGGTCTCCAGAACTGCACACAGTACTCCAGATGGGGTCTCACCAGCTGTCTGTACAGAGGGATAACTTCTTCCTGTTTTCTACTGGTGATGCCTCTCCCTATGCATCCCAGTATCCCCCAGCCCTCCCTGCTGCCCTCTCACATTGCTTGCCCACCTTTAGGTCATCTGATATGACTACCCCAGGTCCCTTTCCATTTTTGTTGTTGTTGGTATCTCCCCTCATTGTTGTACTCTTCCTCTGGGTTTTGTTTCCCAGGTGCATTACCTTGCACTTCTTAGCACTGAATCTAAGCTGCCATACATTTGACCATTCCTCTAACCTTGCCAAGTCCTTCTCATCCTTTCCACGCCTCTGTGCATCAACTCTGTTGCAGATCTTTGTGTCATCTGCAAAGAGACACCTTCCTTCAATCCTTCTGCAATGTCGCTTATAAAGACATTGAAGAGGATCCGTCTAATACTGAACCCTGCGGTACTCCACTAGTAACCCTCCTTTCTTCTGAGTGGACTCCATTTACTATTACTCTCTGTGTCCTGTTCTCCAGCCATTCTTTACCCAGGCTGTCATCTTGGGACCCACTCCCAGGCTGGCTAACTTGTATATTAATCTTTGTGGGACTGTGTCAAATGCCTTGCTAAAGTCTAGGTAGGCCGCGTCCACAGCCCGCCTGATCTACTACTTTGGTCACCCAGTCAAAGAAATCTATCAGATTCGCCTGGCATGACCTTCCCACTGTGAATCCATGCTGCCTAGGGTCCTGTGCCCTCTGGCCTCTAGATACTCGACAATTCTTTCCTTCAGAAGTGATTCCATCATTTTCCCTATCACTGAGGTTAAACTAACAGGTCTGTAGTTTCCTGCTTCTGCCTTGCTCCCACTTTTGTGAAGTGGAATCACATCTGCCCTCCTCCAGTCCTCAGGTACCACCTCCTCCCATGATTTGTTAAAAGGGTAGTCAGTGGTGTCACTAGTTCTACCCTTGGTTTTTTTAGAATTCTGGGATGAATCCCATCAGGCCCCATTGCTTTGTCGCCTTCAGTTTTAAGAGAGTTCTTTCAGAACCCTTTCTTCTGTAAATGGGCTGGTATCAACTTCTGTATCCAGAGTGTTTCTACTGTTTGTTTTAGGTACCTCCCTCTTCATTTGTAAATACTGAGCAAAAATATTTGTTTAGTATCTCTGCCTTTTCACAGTCTCCTCTGCCCATCCTTCCTCCCCTTTATTAAGCCTCACTATCCTCCTTGGTCTTCCTTCGCTCCCTGATGTACCTATAAAAGGTTTTATCCCCCTTCTTAACTGAGTTGGCTATCTTTTCCTCGGTTTGGGCCTTTGCTGTTCTGACTGCCTTCCCAGCCTCCTTTTGCTTTAACTGATACAGTTCTCTGTCCTGCTCCTTCTGTGATTCCTTGTACTTCCTGAATGCTTTCTTTTTCTCTTGAACCTTCACTGCCACTTCCTTTGAGAACCATAGTGGTTTCTTACATCGTTTTGTTTTATTTGCTTCACATAAAGGCTCGTTATCTCTGTGATGGCAGTTTTTATTACTCCCCATTGTTCTTCCACCCCTCCTTCCTGCCCATTTGCTAGTGCATTCCTTAGGCACTCACCCATTTTGGCAAAGTCAGCCCTCCTAAAGTCCAGTACTTTTGTCTTTGTATGAAGCGGCTCTATTGCTGTGTTTATGGTGAACCATGACTGTTCGATGTGTCGCTAGTTCCCAGATGGCTACCCACTTCTACATCTGTGATCCTCTCTCCATCTCCATTTGAGAATCAAGTCTAATATTGCTCCCTCTAGTGGGCTCCAGTACTAGTTGTCTAAGGCATGCCCCTGTACGGCATCTAGAATAACTCCACTCAAGTGGCAGCTGCAACTGCACTCCAGTTAACATCTGGCATGTTCAGATCACCCATCAGCAATATCTCCCCTTTTTCTGCCATTCTAAGTATACTTTCTATCATTTCCTTGTCCATTTCCTCCCCCTGAGAAGGGGGTCTGTATACAACCCCTGTGTGGATTGTGGTGCCATTGTCTGTCTCCAAATTTACCCACAGTGCTTCTTCTCCTCCCTGTTTACCCTTTTGTTCTGTTGCCTTTATTCCTTCCCTTATGTAAAGAGCTACTCCTCCTCCTCTTTACCCTCCTGTCCCTCCTGTAGATAGTGTATCCTGGTATGTTTCGTCCCAGTCATGGTTTTGTGTGTACCATGTTTCTGTGACTGCCACAATATCCAGATGTTCCTCCTCCATCAAGGCCACTAATTCAGGAAGCTTGTTACCCAGACTACGGGCATTGGTACTCATTGCTCTCCATTTTTGATGGCTTTACCTTCTGTTGCAGCATCCCCACTGGCACGTTCTACCTCGGTCTTTTCTCATTTAGTACCCTGTTTTGTAGGAGAGGCTGGGATTTCCTGCTGCTTGTCAGTGCCTCCCCTTTGACTAGTTTAAAAGCTTGCCAATGAAGCATTTAAACCGATTGCTCAAAGACTTGTTCCTTCCTGGACAGATGCAGATCATCCTGCCAGTATAGGCTGGTGTCCCTCAGGTGGAACCCCAGTCTAATGAAGCCAAACCCCTGTGCTCGCTCATTTTTTTCAACCATTCATTAAACTGCATGGTGCTAATTACCCTCGCCTCCCCATGCCTTTGACAGGCAGCACCTCTGAGAAGGATACTATGTGTGCTACTTGTTTTAGCCCCTTCCCAGCTCTGCAATGTCCTCCTGCACTGCTCTAATCTCATGATGAGCCAAGTCATTTGTCCCTAGGTGGACAATTACGTCCAGCTCAGACTCCCTTGCAGCTGTTCTCGTGATCCTGAGGATGCGCTTCCTGTCCCTCCAAGCCATGGCACCAGGCAAGCACCTTACTTCAGTTTTCCCAGCTCGCCTCCTTGCAGAGGAGCTGAGCAATGTCGTCCCAAAGGGCTGACTGTGTGCAAACTGAGATCCTTTCCTCCCGAGGGGCACACGCTCGGCAGGGAGGGTACTGCTCGAATTCTAGAGGCAGTCCCCGACCGACCACTTCCAGGACCCACCTGTCTGAAGTGATAGCGGACCAGGCAGAAAGAAAGTCTCGGAGCCGGCCCCCCACGGGAGAACACAGAACTGGCGTGACGGGTGTAGGGGTGGCCACCCCTGACCCGTCACTGAGCAGGCTTAGAGGAGGAGGAGGAGGCTCCTGGACCAGCACCTCAACCTCCTTTGAGGGGCTGTTGGGGACCCTGCTTGAGCCTGGGGCGCCAAGCTTGAGCCTGCTGTTGCTGCTGACCTTCCTGCAAGGAGGGCTGTCTAACCGCAGGAAAAGAGTGCTGAAAAGGCTTCTTCTTGCGCTTCTGCTGGTTCTTGCCCGAAGAACCCTTTGCAGAAGTGGCATCCAAGGTGGCACTGGAGTGCTCTATGCGCTGGAGGTGACCTGCCACTCCCGGACCGAAGAGATCAGTGCCAAGGAAGGGCATGTCAGCTAACTTGTGCTGAGTATCCGCCGGGAAAGAGGATAACCTCAGCCAGGCCCTGCGGCGAGTGGCCACTGCGGCTGCTAGTGAGCGGGCACAGGAATCTCCAATATCCAAGGCCATCTGGAGCTGCTGTTTTGCAACAGCACAGCCCTGGTCACGGACCTGCTTAACCATGGTCTGCATGTCTGCTGGGAGATGAGGGAGGACTTCATCTAGCAACCCTAAGAGGGCATGAGAGAAGAGTGCCATGATCACTGCCAAGCTGGCCTGACGAAGGCCCAAGGATGAGGCCACATACACCTTCCGGGCAGAATGGTCCATATTCTTGGACTCCTTGTCCAGAGGGTGGTCAGTATCCGCTGAGCTACCCATACGTCTAAACACAGAGGCAGTCACAAGGCTCTTGGTCGAGGGATGCTCTGTGAAACCTGCCAAGGACCCCATGGGTACAGTGTACTTGCGAGCCATGCAGGCAGACTGAGCCAGGCAAGAGGCAGGGCACTGCCATAGCTCAAGGGCCGGGCCAACAATGGCTTCGGACACTGGGAAGGCCTCCATCGGGGTATCCCCCCTCTTAAGGATATCCGTGAGAAGATATTCCACCTTCTTTTGGATAGGCTCCAAGGGCATACCGCTTGACTCTGAAATAAGGCAGAGGATGCCCTGGAAAGAGGAAGGACCTTCCTCCAAGCCTGTCACTGACAACTCATCATCAGGGTGTGAGTGTAGACCAGTGGTATCCGAGTCTGAAGAGTCGGGATATAACGGTCTCCCGCCTATGTCCCCTTCAATACGCCGAGGGCGATCGGGGACAACAGTGATGGACAGATGACGGGGCAGGCCCGTATCTGTCCGGTCCTCTTTCGAGGGAGCCCCTCCCTGAGGCTGCTTAGGTGGTGGCTCCACCAAAATTGGGGGGAGACTGGAACAGGCCAAACAGGAATGCGTGCCGGTCCTACCGAAGAAAGAACCGGAGTCTTCGGTTCTAGAGGGGTCGGCACCGGCCTTAGAGGCTGGGGCCAAGTAATGGCTGGTGTAGCCGGCGGAGCCTGCTTATGACTGGTCAGAATTAGCTGTTGCCACATAAGGTCCTAACGCCGATAGAGCTTCCATCTAAGTCTCTCCTCATCCAAGGAGGATGAGGATCGTGGGCGACGCCTCTTCCGAGACTTTTGTGACCTTTTTTTGGTTTTTCGACCGAAGAGGGTCCTGGTCCTCGATCAAGACCGACGGGGTTGGCTTGTTCGATCGGGGGAGGCCGGAGTTGGTGAAAACAGAGGTTCCGGCTCCTGTCCCCCAATCGGGATACCCGAGGGCTGGGTCTCCTCATCGGGGAAGGAAAGGAAAGGATAGGTGTCCTCTCCAATGAGTCATCGACCTGGGTCGGCGACAACAGCTCGATCAGGTCAAGAGATATTTCGGCCGGTTCGGTCGTTTCCTCGGCCTTGGTGCCTTGGCCTGACAGATGCTGGTGGCCGAGGAAGTGATCTCGACCAAGGCCGAGAACGCAAGGTCCTGGGATTCAGACCTCTCTCGGTCCCAGGAACATCTTCTCCAAGAAGACGACTTAGGGTCCTTGTCCCGTTTTCTAGGGTGGGAGGAGTGCATGCCCGAGGGCGCCTCACCCCTGGTCGGGAGAGACTGGCACAGTTCCCGAAAGGATCCTGTGAAGGTAGAGCCAAGGTTTAGCGGCACGAAAAAACCTCAGCTGGCCGAGGCTTGGGCAGCTTCTTCTTCAAATGCCGCCATCTGGTCGAGCTGCTTGGCGGATCCTGCAGCCGTGGAAACTGCTCACCTTGCCTCCTTCAATTTCACCGGTGGATTGCGAAGCTTCGGTCTCCCCAGCTTAAGGCGTGCCTTGCGGTCGTCCAGAACGTTGGGATGGAAGGCCAAGCAGATGGTGCACGAAGAGGTGTCATGCACGACACCCAAACAATAAACACACAAAAGGTGGGGATCGGTGCGTGACATTTTCTGTCCGCAGGGACACCGGCGAAACCCAGGGAACGACTTGTCCTCCATGTCCGATGCGCTCGGATCGGAATCGTAAACTCGTACGAGTTTCAAAGAAAGCGATTGCGGTGAAAACCGTTGATCAGTATCCAGGGCCTACGATACTGCAGAAGTAGCATGAGGGAACCTGAATCTTCCAGCGGAAAGGAAGATCTGGCGTCATGGGGCGGAGCCGAGGTATTTACCACTCAAGTGTGTGGGAGGAGCCAGCTTCAAGACTTCCGGACAGATTTAAAGGGGAAAGGTACATGCCAAAGAGTGTGGATGAAGAGTGTAGATGAACAACATATCCACGCTCCTAGAAAAAGTCTTTCATTTTGGTACTCGCCACATGCTCATGGGTAACAGGTCTACAGCAAGCTGCTGTATATCATTTAGAAATGTACTGATTAATTAAAACTGCCCTCCTAATTTTAGTTTTTAGCACAGAGATACACGTTATTATGAGGTAGTATAGCGTAGGGGTTAAGAGTACAGAGCTGCAAACCTGAAGAACTGGATTTGAATCCCACAACCATCACACAGATACTGTGTGACCACGAGCAAGACAATTAACTTCTCTGTGCTCCCAGGATGCACCTGGAAACAAGCCTTGGCTTAGTGCGTCTTTCCTGGCCAAAAATTGTAAAATACATTTATTTTATTTTTATTCTTTGGTAACCGGGTAAGGCCCACTAGGCACAGGTGCCTGTTTTCAGGGGCAACCCAGGAACACTGGGGAGGTTAAGTGACTTGCTCAGAGTTGCAGAGTATGCATGTGGAAGTTGTGAGAATCAAACCCAGGTCTGTCTGCTGGATGTACCAAGCTCATTTACAGCTCATTACTCTAACCTCTAGGCTATACCATCAACCCCACAAATAAATGAATTACACTGTATATTAATGGAATAGTTTCCATCATTGGAGTTCCTTGACTGTTTCCGGGATGGAATGTATGTGTTGTATTTTAGTACGAAAACTGATCAACTATAATTTAAAAAAATATATATTATAATGCTATATTGAAATTTTAGACCAGCTTGGATACAGGGTATTCTCACAAAGGTATGGTAAGACTGTGTCAAGACTGCACGCCTTGCAAATACACTGGTTGGACCTATTTTGGAGATGCAAGCATGACTAAATGTTATAACTGGTGACTTCAAAATACACATCTTTGTATTAGGTGAATGTCATGTCCCCTTGACGGCACAGTGCTCATTCAAGTTGGTATCTTTGGAATGACCCTTCCCAGTGAAGTACTAAATAGGAAGTTGCTGATCAAATACTCATACTGAATGGTACTGTCACTGTATAAATTGTAATTTGTTTCTAGCAATTAAGAAAATATATATAAAAAAAAAAAATAAGAAAACAGCATGACTCATAAGTCAACTCCCCAAGTATCACAGGAAATGCTTCCACAGTATCTCAAGTGTGTTCATTCATTCTTTGTAACAAATAAATGAGCCAATTTAAAGCATCTGCCCTATCGCGTGACTAACACTCACTACCCTGTGCATTTCTGCCTGTACACAAACCAAGAGTTTTTATAACTTAATGCCAATCCATTCAAAACAGTAACGCGATCGTTATTATCCACTGTATGACAAATAGTTCAAAATCAGTTTCTCTACAGCAGATGTTCCACCCTAACTACAGCATGTTTTTCAAAGGTCAAAAAACTACTCACAGTTTTGTCAGTATGTGGAAGTACTGTTCTTACGTCCCTAACGCCTAAATAGTAACTTTAGAAAACCATCATTTTTAGGCACTATTTAGTTTACTGTTGTTTACTTTTTTTTGTATTTAGTTTACTTTTTTCTTTATGACTATGAACAGTAACATGAAAACCGGACCACTGGTAGGACTTCATCTAGTCTGGCTACAAGCAGCCAGAGAAAATACAGTAAGTCTAGGAGGACTGTGATGCTGGTTTCAAGTTAATACACACAGTTACAGTTTAAAGGATAAAAATTGGCTATTATGTGTTATATTGTGATACATGAGAGATAAGTTGTAAGGAACTGAGAGGTAGTATAATTCATGGATGCTACTTTCCCCACCCCTGTACTCTCTTTTCCTGTATATGTAACTGTGATCAAAACTAACAGTAACCATACAAACGTCACGTATTATATGAAATAGAAGATGGGCAAGTCGGCTATCCTTGGAAATAACCCCACTGAGTGGGCCAACAGACCATACAGTTACTTGCCCTTCAGGCTCATGGCCTTGTGATCTAGTTAGCTCCTTCCGTGGGTTTATTTCCTTGTATACCGCACTTATCCATCATTTATTTTATGAATATATATATATATATATATATATATATATACATACACACACACACACACACACACACAGACACATATATACATACACACACGTATGTATAGTATCCCAAAGCACTTTACAAGCAATGAGACAGACTGGAAGTGAAGCAACTGTAAACATATACTTCAACCCACCATTAAGGATGTTAAGAGGGTATAAACTACCCAGCCCACCATCATGCTGCCTTAGATACTCTTTGAATGTGGCACATAACACTGTGGACTCCTGTATATATGAGATTAACATCCCTACGTGCACACACACACACTCACACACTCACTCACTCACTCACTCTCTCTCACTCACTCACACACACACACGTGTCAGGACTGGAGCATAAAAAAAAATTCTATTGTGACATTGATTATTTTGCCTCTACTGCTCGTGCCAGAGGATCAAATGTATTTGTTTGCACTTGAAAATGTAATAAAATGTAAATTAAAACAAAATCTAC
This sequence comes from Neoceratodus forsteri, assembly GCA_016271365.2. Lineage (NCBI taxonomy): Eukaryota > Metazoa > Chordata > Ceratodontiformes > Ceratodontidae > Neoceratodus > Neoceratodus forsteri. The sequence goes on along the minus strand of CM028136.1, from coordinate 938,622,287 downwards.
TGAACAAAACTTCATTTATTGCTGCTTTTTGGTGGTGAGCTCTTCTCACACGTAGGGGGAGGCAATACTGAACCTGGTACTGACAAACGGGGACAATGTCACTGACGTCACTGTGGGTAGCTACCTGGGGACCAGTGATCATCATACGGTGTGCTTTAATATAAGAACTGGGCCAGAATCAAACCACACTAAAACAAGGGTGCTGGACTACTGGACTTCAGTAGGGCCGATTTTATGAAAATGGAAGAATGTCTCAGGGATAGGGAAACTGGGTGGAATTGAGAAACAGTGGGCAAAAACCAAGGAGGGCACTGAGAAGGCAACAAGCCTCTGTATCAGGCTGATTAAAAAGGGCAAGAGAAAAACAAGAGACCGCTATGGTTCTTTAAAGAAGTAGCGGAAAAAGTAAGGGCAAAGAAGTTAGCATTTAAACGGTACGAGATGACACAGGAGGAGGAGGATAAGGAGAAATATCATGAGAATCAAAGGGAGGCAGGGAAAACTGGAGCACAAAGGCATAAACGGAGGAAAATATTGCCAAATCACTATAAAAAGGGGGATAAAACATTCTTTAGGTATAAAAGCGAAAAGAGGAAGAACAAAGGAGGGATAGTAACGCTGAAAGGGGAAGGACGGATTTGTGTGGAAGCGGACCAGAAAAAAGGCGACACATTGAACAAATACTTTTGTTTAGTATTTACGGAGGAAGGGGTAGGTGACAGGCCACAGACAAGGGCATTAAAGGAAGGGAGGGGAACACTAGTCCGTTTACAGAAGAGAGAGTCCACAAGGAACCAGCACAACTAAAAGTGTTCAAGGCAATGGGGGCTGGACAGGGTACACCCTGGGATACTGAAGGAGCTCAAGGAGGTATTGGCTACACCTCTGACAGCCCTGTTCAACCTCTCACTAGATACGCGGGAAGTTCCGGGGAACTGGAGGATGGCAGACGTGGTCCCACTTCACAAAAGTGGTAATAGGAAGGAGGGAGGCAATTACAGACCTGTCAGTCTGACTTTGGTGGTGGGTAAAGTAATTGAATCACTACTGAAGGAAAGAACTGGGGAATATCTTGTGACCAGTGGATTACAGGATCCGAGACAGCATGGTTTCACAGGGGGAAGATCTTGTCAGACAAACCTGATCGAGTTCTTTGACTGGGTGACCAGGAAAGTGGATCAGGGTGGAGTGGTGGATGTGGCCTACCTGTATTTCAGTAAGGCATTCGACACTGTTCTACACAGAAGACTGGTAAGCAAGCTGGGCAGCCTAGAAGGGGGTCCAAAAGTAGTAAAATGGGTAAGAAGTTGGCTAAGCAACAGGAGTCAGGGGGTGGTGGTAAATGGTGCTCACTCTGAAGAAGGCACAGTGATCAGCTGGGTGCCACAGGGGTCAGTATTAGGTCTGGTCCTCTTTAGTGTCTTTATTAGCGACATTGCAGAAGGGCTGGAAGGAAAAGTATGCCTGTTCGTGAATGACACAAAAATCTATGACAGAGTGGGCACACCGGGGTGGGGGGGAGAGATGAGGGATGATCTGAAAAAGCTGGAAGACTGGTCAAGGGTTTGGACTCTGCTTCAATGCCAAAAAGTGCTAAATCATGCACTTGGCGCAAAGAACTCCTGGAGCAATATAAAATTGGGCAGGGTGGTATTGGCAACCACAAAACAGGAAAGGGACCTGGACTTGGAAGTAATAATTTCCGATGACCTGAAGGTATTAAAGCAGTATGATAAGGCAGTGAAGAAAGTTAGCAGGATGCGCGGGTGCATAGGGAGGGGTATCACCAGCAGAAAGAGGGAGGTAGTGTTATCCCTGCATAGATCAATGTTGAGGCCCCACCTAGAATACTGTGTCCAGTGCTGGAGGTCTCATCTCCGGAAGGACAAATTTGTTGGATGAAGTACAGAAGAGGGCAACCAAACTGGTGAAGGGCCTTCATCAAAAGCCCTACAAGGAAAGACTCAAGGAATATAATATGTGCTCTTCTAGAGGAAAGGAGGAAAACATAGAAACATACAGAAACATAGAAGCTGACAGCAGAGAAGGGCCGCAAGGCCCACCCAGTCTGCCAAGGTGGGGGAGGACATGACAGAAACATTGAAATACCTCAAAGGTATTAATAAGGTACATGAGGTAGCATTTTACACAAGAAAAGATGCTTGAGCGCAAAGGTCATGCCAAGCGGGGGACTCAGAGGAGAGGGGAGATATGAGGAAATACTTCTTCACGGAAAGGTGGTGGACACCTGGAACAGCCTCCCAACGGAGATGGTGGTTGCTGAAACGTTAATAGGATTTAAGCATGCATGGGATAGATACAAGGGGACCTTTAGTAATAGGGCATGGGGGGGGGTCGAGGAGGGCCTGCAGTGGCACAGTGGGTAGGGAAAAATAGGGCAGACCAGGTGGACCAAGAGGTCCTTACCTGCTGACAACTTCTATGTTTCTGCCCTTGGCCCCCCAAAGCTTCAAGAAACCGATACTGTTTACTTGTGATTTAAGCCATTCATGTTTGTCCTGGAAGGCAAGCATTAACTGTAGCTTCTGTTTACATACAATCTGAAGATGCAAAGTATGGAAACTAGAATCCCCTTCATCCGAGCTGCACATATTCCTGCAATTGCAGCAGCTTCGTCTGCTTTCAATTGCCATGTGTTACTGCTTGAGTGTCGAACATGTTTAAACATTTACAACCAAAAAGGAAGGAAAAGATAAACATGATTTGCAAGACTTCAAGATAAAAAAAGAAAACTGACCTACAAATTGTGTTTAAGCAACTGGTTTTTCCAACATTCTTCTATCCCAAATACACAATGCATACCATGTTTACTGGGACTTGGCACACCAAGTTAATGAAATACTCTCTTGTTTAACCCCCTTCCCCAACCAAACAATGATACCACCACATTTTTTGTTACATTTTTATTCCCAACACTAAGCCTTTGTTTTTTTGTGTGCATATACAGTATACGTATATATACACACACACACACACACACACACACACACACACACACACACACACACAGTTTCATTTGGTGTCCTATCTATTTCCTTTTTGCTGAGCGTATCAGGGCTCTGTACTTCTCTTGATAACCTTCTATGGTCCAGGTTCTGGGCTCTCCCTGCTGCATACCAACAACTGCTGCCCCCACCCTCCAGATGGCACTAAGGTGTACTAATTCGGACAAACTGAAACTGGTCAACTGGCAAAGGAACCTGTCTGGGCCTGAAAGCTTTCATAAAAAAATAAAATAGAGAGTTATGATTGGCCTCACTCACCTATTCTATTCCATCCCTGGGTCGTGCCTGGAAATTAGCCCTGGCTCAGTATGCCTATCCCAGTCAGAAAATAAATAAATGAACAACATGACCTTGTGGCAATATTATTTAGAAAATGGACTGGGGAAAAACCCTGGCTTCTAATAGGACACTATGTTTGCTTGCAAGTTGTAGCAGTGAAACGGTTATGCTTACAGAGTGGCACATAACGTCTTTGTTTGTCAGACTGCAACCTCAAATTTCAACACAGTAGTTCTCTTACCCCACCATACGAACATGACAGGTGTCATTTTTTTAAATCCCATTCAAAAGGTGATTTCGTGGAACTGTGAAAACATGTTTCAGTGACATATGAAAAAATGACACCCATCTCACCAGGTAAAGTAACAAAACACAAAAAAAAAAAAAAGAAAAGACTGTTGAAAAGTTGCTGTCAAAATCTCAAAAAATACCAGTTATGAGCGAACACTGAAAATTTGTAATGTTACTTCATAACTGCATTGGTTTTTGAGAGTTTGACCCTAAATGTTTAACACAGTGTTTTTAATGCTCTATTTTATGAACAAGACAGGTGCCATTTTTTAAATCCTGCCCAAAAGGTGATTTTGCATAACAACTATGAAAACATGTTTCCGGAGGGTTGAAAATGATATTGCCTTGTTCATGAGGTGTGATTTAAAAATATTGAAAATGTGGGGTCAAAATCTTCAAAAATGACAAAAGATGTATTAAGAAACACTCATCAGACTTCGTTTGCTTTCAGTTCACAGTTGAGCCAGTAGCGAATGCACTGGCAATGGGTTAGAGGAGTACATCGTGGGATCCTATGGAGGTAAGTGAGGATGAAGTTGTGGGGAAGTAGGGACTGCAAGACACTGGTGGACAGTTTTCTTTATTTCAGGTTAAAAAAAAAAAAAACTAAAGAAACAACAATTTAACTTTTTTTTTTGTTTAACAGGATTTATGTTGTTTGGGGGACTAACACCAGGAGTTGGGCACCCCAGTGTCAGAACTGGCTTGGGATGATCATCGTCCAACACTGAAGAATGGGCACCCCAGTGTCAGAACTGGCTTGGGATGATCATCATCCAACATTGTAGACTGGGCACCCCAGTGTCAGAACTGGCTTGGGATGATCATCATCCAACATTGTAGACTGGGCACCCCAGTGTCAGAACTGGCTTGGGATAATCATCATCCAACATCGTAGATTGGGCACCCCAGTGTCTGGATTGGCCAAAAGCGCTAGCGAGTGGCTTAAATGTATAAACCAGAAGCAGCAGTGATGAGCAAAAGGGCAGGCTGTCTTGGAGGGTGGAGAAGAAACTGAAGAGTGCTGGCAGGAAGGGACATAAAGTGCCAATGAGCAGTTAAGCTGGCAGTGCCAGTAAGATTGGAGAAAGCTAGAGTGCCGCCGAGCAGTAAGTGTATCCTGTCTAAAATCCCACTAGGCAGAGAAACAATCCTCTCAACAACACCGCGTGAGCAGTACAAACAGCACAAGAAACATAAGAGGTGCATATGAAAAAGCAGATACCACTGTGTATTTTCCAGCCCTCTCATTGGCTAACTACTTTAAAGTGAAAACAGAAAGGAGATGGAGTTGGCAGTTTTGGGATGAAGATTGTGGATTCAAAAGTTGTGACAGGTGGAGGAGGCAGGTGGCCAATGGACACTAAAAAAAAAAAAAAAAAACAGGTTTGGAAATGAGATTTTGAAAGATACCAGCCAACTGGCTACTTGTCCACGAAGTGATTTTTGAACCATAAAAAAGGACAGCATCCAAAAACATTGATTTGACTACCAGATTTTCAAAGTCAGTGGCCAAACTGTCCACCAGTTCCCAACTGATTTGTCCCACCCTGTAAGGAGGACCAAGCCCCAAAAGCCCTCTCTCAAAGTGATAGCAATATGTTAGCTATGCCTTTGGCAAGTAAACATAAGAGACCTGCTACCAGCCTTCCCTCTATACCTGTCAAATCACTGTGCTCCATTTAGAATTTCAATTTTTATGGCTGACTGATATAGTTAGGACACATTTTTTGGAATCACAATAGTGTAGGGTCTACTGGAACCAGAAGAGGTTTTACCCATGTTCCTAATACAGTTATTGTTAGGACTACATCCGGATAAAAGACAACTCTCCATCATTTACTGAAGATGCGAAGACACAGTGCACAGCTCTCCCACGCTGTCAAAACACAACATAACAGTTCTCTCAAGTTGCGCTTAGTCAAAACCCAACATACAGTATAGTCCTCATGAGACGAGCGCAACACAAAATACAGCCCCCTCAAACCATGCGCCATCAAAACACAACCTGTTGTCCTCTTGAGCCACGATCAACCAAGACATACAGTCCTTTCAAGCTAAGACTGCTGCATTGTAGCCATTTGTAGAACACTGTGATGTCACTGAGGAACAAGCTGTGCTTGACAATGTAGTTAGACGCAGCTTGCTCTTCCATGACATTACAATGTTTACAAATGGCTGCAAAATAGTATTAACGTTGAACAGACTTGGTCATCTATATCTATTCAGTGCTTCTAGCTACAGATGCGCCCAATATACCTCACCTGACAGAGCTTTTCACAGACTTTCAAACAACGTCAGCCACTGTATATGAATGCTTCCCTTTAATTATGTTCCTGATCACACATTTAGATGAATGTCCATTCATCTAACTTATCTCGTTTCCCTTTTTGGTGTCACATCTTGTAAGGTCAATCCTTTTTCTAAATGTGTTTTGATCAGATTATCCCTAGTCATCAATGGTTCAGTCCTGTATTTATACCACTTGACAGAGGAGCACTGTTACTTTATGGTAAGCAGAAGTTGCTGGATAGTTTGATACCTTTTATTGGACCAATGTATGTCTTGTACGAAGACGATATAATACACAAGCTTTCAGGGCCACACTGATCCCTTCATCAGGTACCTATACTATCTTGCAAACCCTCCTGGATGGAAGAAGGGTACAGCCAGGGATTCCCTAACACAAGGGTGAGGGGCACAGCATCCAAAGGTGGGGGGGGGGCTGCATTTAATAAAAAGATAAGAGCATGAAGTGTGTCTCAATTTCACTAAGGTACAGCCACTACAGAAATAAAAACGTTCTTTTTTTTCTGATGCTGGCTCCACTTGTCCCCTTCCTGGCTCTTTACAGCACCAGAGAGGTCCCGCCTGCAAACTAGCTTTGGCTCAGTGCACCTCTCTCAGTTACCAAATTTCAAATAAAAAATGAACAGAAATGTCTGCTATTGTAACAGCACATTTAAACCTACTGGCCCTTTGGACAAGGTACTGAAAGCACGGAGGTTGGCCCGGTGGTATGAGCTGTAGCCACAGCCCCTCACTAAGTTTATGGCAAACTAAAAAGCAAATCAGTATATTAGAATCAAAAGCAACTGGGGTATTCTCCCATCACGTCCCCCTTCCCCACCACCTGGAACGCACTACCAAAAGCAGCCAAAAACACAGCAGTCACGGCTGTCAGACGGCCCCACGGGTAGCACATTGTGCTCCTGCGCTGGTAACCTAGGTTCAGGAGCATACCTGAATGCTGGGACAGGTGGCTGAGGGGGTTGGGGTGGCGATGCTGCTCTCTAGTACTCCAAACTGGGGAAGGACAGCACTGGATTCTGCCTCCACAGTGACCCCTGCAGTGGGCACGGGAGATGGTCTCCTCCGCATGGGTTTGCTCTGCATGGCGTGAGGTCTGATGGGGCACTGCCCAGCATTACTGGACATGCGGTGGCACATAAAGGGATGCGGAGAAAAAAAAAAAGTTTGCCAGCCCATGGGTGCAGCATTAGAGCACTGCTCGTGATGCCAGTGACCCAGGTTCAGGAATGAGCATGAGTTGTCAGGGCCAGCTGGGGGGGGGGATTGAGCGTCCCAGTGGATGCTCTCCTCCTCCTCCTCCCAGGGTGGGGGGGGGAAAGAGACCCACATCCCACAGTGCTACTGCCACCTGTAGATGTATGGGTGGCAAAGCGCTCATGACACAGGGAGGGAGCCACATCCCGCAGCAGTACTGCCACCTGCAGATGTACAGGGTGGCAGAGCACTAATGACACAGAGAGGGAGGGAGTCACGTCCTGCAGCACTACTGCTGCCTGTAGATGTACAGGTAGCAGAGCGTTCGTGACACAGGGAGCTGCATCCTGCAGCTGTAGATGTATGGGTGGCAGAGCACTCGTGACACAGGGAGGGAGCAGCATCCCACAGCACTACTGCCACCTGTAGATGTACAGGTGGCAAAGTGCTCATGACACAGGGAGGGAGGGACCCTGAGCAGCGTATCATGAAAGCATGCTAACACACACACTCTCACAACGGGGACCTCGTCCCAAATGCCGGCATCCCTGCAGGGTCATGGGAGCCAGACCAGAAGAGGAGGAAACTAAATGGAGATATATCCCCCTTCCACCCATAATTCCTTGAAGGCCAGTATAACCAGCCGGGAAGTGGGTATATCCGCCACTCCAGAGCAGGAGGGGTGCAGAAAGAATAAAATTAAAAAAATAAAAAAAGGTTCCTCGGCTGCCTGTATGTTGAATGCTGGTATACGTGGCCACCACTCCATGTGAATCTCCAGTGGTTCGACAGTGGGGGGGGGGGAGCGAATGACAGAGCTGGGAGGTCACTGAAAGAGCCTTAATGTCAGCGGAAGGTGGCAGCCAAAGGACAAAACAGTCTATGGAAAAAAGACACAAACACATGAAGGTTGTTTAAACAACTTGTTATGGCCTCTCTGAAAGAGTCCTACAATTGCACTAAGTAATGCAGTTTGACCTTCCATACACTCAGGTCCTATATCCCTACAGCCACGTACGCATAGCTCTAACCTGTAACTAATGCAACTTAACCTGCTTTATTGTTCACACAGACTCTTTCAGTCGAATACCTAACTCGCAAACAGTGCAATCTGACCAGCTATGTATTTAGAGATACGTATGTATAAATACTAAAGTGCAATGTTTGCTGAGTGATCCCTTCCGTCACGGCATGCTTGAGAAACAGGTTTTGCCTCAAGGAGTTTCTGCCCTTGGGGAAATAAATACATATAAATACAAGTCCCAGGGATGGCAAAGAAATGTTGCAAGTCAAAGACAGGCATCTGGTTCTGCTCCAACCTGGACATTACCTGAAATATGAATTTTTACAATATTTCAGAAGTAACAGCTCAACCAGTCACACCAGACCAGTGGCTCAACTTAAGAGGTCTTGATCTGCCTTACCTCTTTTACACAGGGTGGGCAGCTGATCATCATAATTTTTCTGGCGTTCAAGGTCGTTTTCTAAAACAAATCATCTTTCAAATCAGTGTAAGTGTTTGTATTATGTCAAAGTATGTAAAGCATTTTGGGATATATTTGTATGAAAGGTGCTATATAAAATAAAATTATTTGGCACCGTCTGTATGCTTTTAAGTGTATACAGCATTGTGCCCACAGTACAACAAAATATTGGGTGTCACATTTTTAGGAATGAAAACTGCAAACTGCTAAGATTTCCATCATGCAACTTTAACAAGAGTTGCCCTTCTGTTCCAAGAAATAAAGAAGCAAAGTCCTAGACTAGACAGGTTCTTTAGGAGTGTGACTATAAGGATAACAGCTACGGCAGCAATACTGTACATCAAGGCCCTGAATTACTGCCTGAATCCTCAGTAAACTATCCCCAATGGCGGCATTTTTCAAATCCAGTAAATAAAAATACATTATAGGCTCGTATTCATCCTTCTCTAATGTTTTGTATTTGTTTTTAATAGTTTTTATATTATTGTTTGTATACTCTGTATTTAATCTTTTTGGAATGCGCCTTGATATTTGAAAGGCACAATATAAATAAAGTTTATTATTATTATTATTATTATTCGCAACTCACTGGTTCCCAGAAAAAACACCAGAGTGTTGCATTGCTTAATCATACAATGGTACATTCTGATGATCCTGTACTGAAATGAGAATTACAATAAAACCATAAAGGAGAAGAACTGCCTTGAACGTGAAGACATTTTTGCCCTGTAGAAGCATTTTTTTTAAACTACTAGTTCATATTCTGTAACTACTCCATATGTGACTCGTTGTATGGTTCCGCTTTACAAGCTGATGCTAAGTACCATTTCAGAACTGTATTTTAGTTGAAAGACTTGTGGCCGGGGAAGGCACACTAAGCCAAGGCTCATTTCCAAGTTCGACCCAGGGGACAGTTTTATAAAGTGAGGTTCAAATACAAGCAAAATATTCATTTATTTTTATTTTATTTAGTTTTTGTTTACCGGGTAAGTGCACTTGACTATACACTGCCTATTTTCAGGCATGGCCTGGGAGGTTACAGAACTGATAGGATAACAGTAAAACAAGAAGTCAGCAGAAAACAATACAGTAGCAGGAAGGATGATGTACAAAGCATAACATTTTGAGCATTGCCCAAGCCAGTGGGCACAAATAACAATGGTGAAACAATCAAGGCAAAACTAGCAGATATAATTGTTCAGCCAGGAGAATTTGGAGGTAGGGGACACTTATTACTATGAGACTACTAAAATAGTTTGATAAACGTAAAAAGTACAATCAATTATAATAGAAAATAAAGACAATTACTGAAACAGCGTATTTGTGGATGCTTGAAACAAATACAGGTATACATAATAACTAAAAAGTACATGCTTATGTAGTTTATATCCCTCTCAACCACAGAGTTCTATGGTTGTATTTATTTATTTACAATTATACAATGGCAAGGAAAAATATAAGAATCTGATTCACACTGTTTAGGCACGGGATTATTCAATCACATAAACTAATTTATTAAAACATCAACCACAGAAAAATTTGCTATGCAAGTATGGTGAAATGTATACAAACATGCAAGTGCAGGCCACAGTTAGCTTTACTGCAAAATACTCCCCTATGCCCCAGTGCTTTGCTTGCTACAGCTTCAGCAGTGGACTCTGTTACGATATAGTGCACCAAGCTTGGGAGGAATTTTCTGGGTGAGCCCCAAGGTCTAAAAACTCTTAGCAATTGTGGCTGAAATGCACCAAATTTCTTTAGCCGCAATGGGACCTACCTAGATTAGCCACTATCTCAGGTCAACTGAACAGTAAAAATTCATAATTCCCAAATGCCTTAGCCAACATGATGAATGAGAACAGAAAAAAAAGTTCGCCAAATTGAATTTACTTTAGCCATTGACCACAGTGGCGATCCTTAATACACACAAACACACACACAGGTTTTTCACGGATAGTGCCCATATGGATCAAAAAACTGAACAGTCACACACACCAAGATACTGGATTTGAAGTGGAGACTTTCTTCAAGCTGGGTGCCATCAAGTGACCTGAAGGAACAGAGTGCTATCAACTGCCTACTCTGTTAATGCGCTGTTACTGTAGTTACCCATTGCTGCTAAATGTGTAATGATATGTATTCCTTTGTTATTGTCCTGTTATTTATTTATTTAATCTCAGATTACAATGTTCATGTTATAACACAGGTTAGGAAAAAGTATAAAAGCAAATGGCTAAACAGCACCACATGACCGTTCATTGTCTGTTAATGCACAGCTGCTGCGAAGCGCTGTAGAAAGAAAGATCCCTGGGCAGACCTGCACTCATTATGCATGGGAACAGTGAATGGGAAAAGGCAGCCATAGTTGAAAGTTGTCAGGTCAGGTCATGCAGGCAGCACCAGAGAGAGTGAAAGAGAGAAAGCAAGTGAGAGACAGGCAGTGTGGGCGGGACACACAAAATCAATGTGTAAATGTACTGGTCCCCCCATGCTCCGCAATCACCAACTAGCCTGTTCTGTGTTCATTTCCCCCTCCCCCCAACAAAAGAGAGACAGTGAGTGAAGGAAAGGCAGCACAGGCGGGACACACAGAATCAGTGTGTACATACATTCGTCCCTCCGTGCTCCATAGTTGCCAACTAGCCTGTTCTGTGTTCATTTCCCCTTTCTCCACCCCCAAGTGAGGAGAGTGAGTGAATAATGGGAAGCACTGGCAGGACATACAACATCAGTGTGTACACGTATTGGTCCCTGAGTGCTCTGCAGTCACCAACTAGCCTGTTCTGTGTTTGTTTTCCCCTTTCTCCCTCCACCCAATGAGGCCAGCGAGTAGCGATGGGCTGCAAAGGCAAGACACAGAAAATCAGTGTCTACATGGAGTGGTCTCCCAGTGCTCAGAGTCACAAAACACCCTGTTGTGTGTGTCATTCCCCCAAAGACAGAGAGAGCAAGTGAGCGACAGACAGCAGGGGCGGAAGACACAGAATCAAGGTCTCAATGTAGTGGTTCCCCTGCTCCATGGCAGCATGAGCTGTGCCCCCCCACCAAAAGCAGCAGCAGTGACAGAGAGATACAGACAGGAAGTAGCGGACCACGGGTGGTGAGTGGGACAGACAAGGAGAAAACAGAGGACCCTTTGGTGGGAAAATGCCACAGTGTCCTGTCTTTCTCTGTCAGTGGCATGGACTTCTCCCTGTCAGTGGGCCAGAGAAACACAGACAGAAAGACCAAGACCAGCAGAGAGAGACAGCAAAAGTCATCAGGAAAGACACCTAAACATTTATTTTATGGACAAGAAATGTCACAAAGCATTTGAGGACTAACTTTCTGGCATTTCTTCGTCCACAAAATAGCAGACATTTACATAATTTTTATGGACTACTTTTCAAGTCAGCATTATACACTTGCTGTTTGTCTTCAAGCATGGAATAAACACCTTTCTAGTTTTTCTTTTCATTTTCAAACATTACCCATGTTATAACTGCAATAACCCATGACATGGAATGGGGTTATTGGGGATTAATCAACATCCTGGGTGCCATGAAGGTACTCGTCCTGTGGCCTTGTGCCTCACAATGCACCTGGGGTGTTGATTAATCCCCAGTAACCCCATTCCCTGTTGTGGGTTATTGCTTACTTAATTTGCCTGGCCCTCAAGATACTACCTGTTATAGACCTCTATTCGTACACTCCCAGGTCATACCTATAAACATGCATTCAATTGTCTAGTGTTCTTACAAAGTTAACAACTAAATAGTGCCATATACTGTAGTAGAACATGGATGTATTGTAATAACAATGTAGGAACTTAACAAGCAGATAAATTCCATCATAAAGTTCTAACACAGATTTTCATTCCAGTGTAGGCTGTCAGTTGCCTCTGTGAAATGAGTTGTGGTGGTCTCAGTCCAGTTCCCAGTGGGCAGGTGTCCACATCACAAAACCACCAACACAACTGGCACCAATTTGGCACCCTCGTTGGCAGTCTCACATGAGAGGCCAAAGACTGAATGGGCATGCAGTCTGTACTACCCTCTCTCTCACCTATGTGGTGGTCCCTTTATGGTAGGGTTGATGCACACTGGCAGGGCGGTGTGGAGAAGCTTGCACTGTGATCGCATGTGCTGTACCTGTCACATGGATAAGCAGAGGACTTCAGTTTCCAGTCAATCCAGCACTTTTCACAAGCACAAAAAAAAAAAAATTCACATACAGCAAAAAAAATCTTAAAAGGCGCCCCCCACTTTAGTCCCCGATTAAACTTAGTCTAAAAAGTTGAATTTTACCTTTCTGTGTGCACTGATATTATCTTTTTATCTAGTTGTTCTTGCTGTTCCCTCCTGCAAGACATTTAAAAAGAGTGCGCACCTAGAGGCACATCCCAGAATCTCTCATGGCTGATATCAGAGCTAGAGATCAGCTGCGAGACACAGTACGTATGTATGTAAGCTATCAATAGTAGGAGCTATTAACAAATCCAGTTCATCCTTTCTGGACCCCAGTAACATACTGTGACTAAGTACCGACTGTGCAGTCTATAATTAGGCCTCAGCATGGCACCGAGATCAGGAAAAGCATGAACTGGAGCTATGAATAGTTTCTACTGTTAATAGCTTATATGTTCTCTCCCACAGCTGATCCTCAGATATGACATCAGCCATGACAGGATGTGGGATACGCCCCTAGTGTTGTGCTTTATAAAAATGTTGGGTGGCAGGGATAGCAGGATCAACCAGATAAAAGCCCACAAAAAAATAATAAACTTTTACTTTTTAGGCAAAAAACCTAATCAGGGACTGTCCCACACCAATGTGTGTGCTACTTACTGATAGACACTTCCCTTTAAAGGCTAGTCAAAATAACGGAATGTGAACCAGTATGTGAAACGGTCTCTACAGAAAACAAAGGCTTGCAGGTCAAAGGCAGTTCTCTTTTAAAGCAGCAGTTCATGTTAGCCATTAAAAAAAAAAAAAATCAGGACTTCTTAAGATTCAGTCTGGGAGCACCTCTACTCCATATTATTAGCTCCAAATAATTAAGGCAAAAATTGTTTATTTTGACCACAAATATAATCTTCCAATGCTTTTGCAAAAGCAAAGAAAAACAAGTAGTTCCTCAAATAGAATGAACATTTTATGTGAAGCATTTGGACCACTTCGGAAATACTTTATCAGGCCCAAATTCTATGCCATTCACTAGTTGTTTTTCCTTGTGCATGAACCCAAACTGAGAAATGTGGAAACAATGTAAACTTTTTTTTCTTTAAACCATCTGTTAATTGTTACACAGAGGTACTGTCAGACTAATGTAACTTTATAAGCCAGTATCTCTGGGACAGCACGTGCTAGAAGTTAATGTTATACCTAGTTTGGATGGTGAGTCTGGCCTTTTCACCAGTACACACTATTACAGTTCTAATGAGTTGGGCTCAAAAGAGATTTGCTTCTAAACTGCACTGCGTACTTGTTACTGATGTTAAAACAACACAAGGGCGTAAAGATGAAGGGCTGCAAAAGGGCTCAGGGACTAACACAGCACACAGGTCTACCGTGAGGTCCTACAGTACGTGCCCGCCGTATAGCAGGGACTACAAAAGGAATAAGGGGAAAAAGAAAAGCAAGGAATAAAACAGCAGATATAAGGAGGGATCCTAAAAGGCAGAGGAAGAACAAATGGAAAGTGTTGTATGCCAATGCTACAAGTCTGGGCAACAAGATGGATGACTTGCAGGAAGTAATGGCAGCAGAGGAAATAGACATAGTGGCTAGTACTGGCAGCCCTCCATGGGGGGTCGTCTGTGGGGGAAATGCGAGGTAGAGGTAAGTCCCAGAGACAGAAGGTGACAAGGCTGGGTGGGTCGGCTGGACTGAGTGATAGGGGCCACTTGGGACGCAAGGGGGACAAAGTACAGTAAAATCAACAAAACAAAAAATTATCAGGGAGGCTAAGACAAAAGGCAGAATTTAAGCAATGGTACTTAACCAGGAAGTGTTCATCACTTCCCCTATTTTGCACTGCCTGGTAGTTTAAATTTTCAGATTTAACTTTTGCTGTTTACTGCTTTTTTTTTTTTTCCTGATAGCTGGTTCCCTCGATTTTTAATATGTATTCTAATGTTGTGTGGATCCACAGAAAATATGGCAGTCACCCGTGACCTTCCAATTTCCTGGTTTTCACCCTTTGTTTACACTGCTTGTCCTATAACACTGAGCAGGCAAAGGAAGAGGTGGTGCATTCCAGGTACATCAGACAAAAAAGGGCAGCACTCCAGTCCCCTCAGAATCCAATATGGCACTCCTGGCAAGGGTCTGTGCTGAGTGAGCACAGTCCGAGTGAGTCGGCAGCTTTACAAGGGTAGACGGAACCCAGCACGAGGGTTGCTACAGCAACCCTTACTCTGGGTTCCAACTATCTTTCTAAAGCTGCCCGCTCCCTCGGTCTGTGCTCACTCTCTTCTGGCTACTGCTGGTGGCTTCGTTCTGTTACTGAAATGTAAGAAAAGATAACATGAGTGACACACTTTTGTTCATTTTTAAGCAGAGAGGGTCTGACTCTGAGCTTGTAGCAGGTTGTCACTTTCTGCTATAGACACCGCTCGGTCATGGAACATTTCAGCCATGAAAATGAAAGTGCTGCACGGTCGTTCCCCTCTCCCTGCAAACGGAGGGAGCTTTCTTTTACTGAAATGAAGTAAGCTCAAAAAATCTAAGTTCTCTTACTTTTTGTACACAGGGAGGTTTATGGACATCTGCCACCATATTACGTAATGGTATTAAGACTGTTCTGTCATGCAACAGTATAAAAGTGAAAGTGCTTGTGCTAAGAAACTGTGAAAATGGCAAGCAGGATTACATTTTTACATGTTTTTTTTTTTAATGAATGACAGGATCAAGCACAACAGTGGTTACAGTGTGGAACTAGTATATTTACTTATGCCTGTGGGTGGCAGCTTGAGTGTGCCAGTGGCAGCAGTTGTATGTGTATGTGGTGCCTATCTGTTTCAGGTGTGGAGTGATCTCACTGCTGGTGAGAAGGTTCTGAGGGCTGGAAAGTAGCTCAGGCATGCGGTCATTATGGAATAATGCACAGTCATGTGACATGTTTCAGCCAATAAGGATATTGAATTTTCACTGATTTTATATATAGAGTACAAAATCACACATGCCCACACAATGCAAAGCATCATGGGCTGCATATGCAAATCACCACAGAATGTTATGCTAGTTCAACTTTAAGCAGAATTGCATGGTGCTGAAAGGCCGCTCACACAGTTTGCAAAGGGTGCTAACAGATGACATAGACACGTGTTTCGTCCTACCAGGACTCATCAGTATGCCTCGTCTGTTTGCCACCCCAGTGGAATGAACCAGCTACCTAAGGCGGTCTGTCTGGGTTATGTTGTGAGTGAACCCATTAAAATAAAAAACTATTTAAAGACAAAGAACCTCTGAGCAAACACTACTGAGGCAAGAGGTTACCCCAAAGGGCATTTGGCTGGGAAGCCAAGTTCAAGAAAATACAAAATCACACATGCCCACACAATGCCTTTCGGCACCATGCAATTCTGCTTAAAGTTGAACTAGCGTAACATTCTGTGGTGATTTGCATATGCAGCCCATGATGCTTTGCATTGTGTGGGCATGTGTGATTTTGTATTTTCTTGAAACTTGGCTTCTCAGCCAAATACCCTTTAGAATCCCTCGCCTCAATGTTTGCGCTCAGAGGTTCTTTGTCTTTTAAATATTTTTTTTATTTTAATGATTCACCACAACATAACCCAGACAGACCGTCTTAGGGTAGCTGGTTCATTCCACTGGGGTGTCAAACAGACGAGCATACTGATGAGTCCTGGTAGGAAGAAACATGTGTCTATGTCATCTGTTAGCACCCTTTGCAAACTGTGTGAGCGGCCTTTCGGCACCATTAATTCTGCTTAAAGTTGAACTAGAATAACATTCTGTGGTGATTTGCATATGCAGCCCATGATGCTTTGCATTGTGTGGGCATGTGTGATTTTGTATTTTCTTGAAACTTGGCTTCCCAGCCAAATGCCCTTTGGGGTAACCCTTGCCTCAGTGTTTGCGCTCAGAGGTTCTTTGTTTTATATATGTATATACACACATATACATACACACACACACATATATACACACACACACACATATATATATATATAGATATATATAGATATAGATATATATATATACACACACAGTATACACACACACACACATACACACTTTTTACTTTTGACCCAGTTTTGCATGAATATTTACCAGATTATTATGTCAAAGGCAGTTACAATGGAGCTTTTGACCCCAAAATTCCCTAAGAACAAATGATGTACTTTTTTGTTATTATAACTAACAACTGTAAACCTGTGGAAGAAAAAAAATTACACTTTTTACTGCTCCACAAAAAATGCAAGGATCAATTTATTAATATGTTCTGGCCTACATGAATCTCTCTGTTCGGTGTTAGCAGTCAACAAAGCAGGCCCACTCCCAAACAGCAGGAGGAAGTTCATGGGTGATAAATGGGACACGTTTGAGATAGCAGGAACTACAAAGGAACGGATGCTAAATGGATTGAGAAACATAAAAATCAAGAAACTACCAGGCCCTGACAGACGTCATCCTAGAGTGGGAAAGGAAACAAGGCAGGTACTGGTGAAAACACTATCAATCATTCACAAATTCTGTCTTCTAATATCCCCCAGATGCTCCCCCACTCTCGTTTTGAATGCCCTCTTGGTCTCACCCACACAAAAAGAAAGGCAAGTAAATGTGGCCGAATATATAATCCCTACCATGGAATAATTGATAAACTGACCTCAAAAACCTCTGCTGCACTGGGGGTAGTGAAAACACTGGACTTAATTACTGATGTACAAAATTTACAATGTCCACACTGATAACCCCTAGACTGGTTATGTAACCAACTTCCCTGACCTCTATGCAAGGGCAGAAATGAATGCACCAGCATATGTTAAAGATTTCTCCCTTTTCGGATATACCATCCTGCCCCCCCCCGGCGGTCTACAACCCCCTCCAGAAGAGGCTCAGTTCTCAATATGTGCCAATTCCTACTGAGAAATGTTCTCATTTCTGCTAAAATGCTACTGTAAGTTATAATGAAATGCAGGGTGTCCTCCCTGGCATTATACCTGACACCATACTGCAGAAGTTCCTTTCTCTGCATCTTAGTTACCTGGACCCTAGCATCACTGACCACAGAGTTACTGCATCCCCTCATTCTAAATCTATTATGCATTTCTGCAGCTTTCATAGCAAAATCCAAAGGTTTACTACAATTTCATTTAAGTCGTATGAACTGTGACTTTGGGATGTTCCTGATGGTGCAGCGCGGACAATTAGTAGTACGTAAAATAGTAGTCCGAGCTGCTGGTTTACGGTACAAATCTGTAGACAAACTGGCATCTTTATCTTTTAGTTATGGTGAAGTCCCAAAAATTAACCTGATGTCTGCATTCACAGAAAAACGTCTATTTGGATTTATGCAAACAGTCTACAAATTCTGCACTGTGCCGTGCCACACCATCAGGACATGATCAATAAAATGCCTGAACAATTCTATACAGTCAAAAAATGGATTATTGTTCTGGTCATAAATAACATCCACTAACATCCACTACAGACTGTGCCGCCTTTGTTTGGCAACAGTTTAAAAAAATGCTGACGCTCCGCATAATAAGGTGCAGGGTGGAACAAATCAGTTTGTGAACCGATGGTCAGTTTGATCACTAGTTTTCATAATCTGGTAGCCAAATCAATATTTTTTTGTGGCCATCATTTCTATGGACTTATAAATATTTGTGGGCAGCTAGTCAGTTGGCTAACAGCTTTCAAAATCTAGTATCCAAGCCAATTTATTTCATGGCCGTTGGCCAGCTGACTACTTTATTTGTCCTACCCTGATGAGGTAAAACTTTCCCTTGGGAACATTTTAGTTTCTTCACGCTTGGACAGTCTGTGCTTGTGTCGCAGTACACCAGTGTTTGCCCTACTATATTGACAGGAAGCCAGTAGAGAGCACGCAGGAGGAGAGACACCTGGGGGAGATCATAAATAACCTGTAGCCATATGTTCAGTGCAAAAAAGCATACAGGAGGGCTAACAAGATGCTGGGATGCATAATATCGAAATTTAAATGCCTGTAAATTTTCTTTCTCCGACGGCTGGTCTCTGGGCTTCCTTACTCCTGGGCTGTACCTCCTGATGCTGATGAGTAGGTAGGAATCAGACCTCTGCAGCAGGGGACATCCAGCCCTCCACTTCCCGTATTCCTCAGTTCTTCCTAAAGCAGTCCAATGTGGCAATACTACAAGAACTTGGAAACAGAAAACAAGAATTTTAAGGCATATGCAGCCCTGAGGCCAGCCAACAATATATATTCTGGGAGGGAATCTGAAGGCCGGACCAGCCATAGGAGAAGGAAAATTTACAGGTATTTAAATTTCAATTTCTCTCTCCTAAGCTGGTCTCCCAGCTTCCTTACTCCTGGGATATATGAAAGCAGTACGTCCCCAGATGTCTCGGGTTGGAAGAATGTCAAAAACCCAGAAGGGTTCCCACAACTGAAGTACTTTGCGGCCAAGGATGTCTCCACCGATAACATCACTTCCAGTGAAAATGTTTTTATTTTTTTTTTTTTAATAAAATGTGTGAATGGATGAACAGATGGCTGCTAAATTATGCCCGTGAGGGAGCCATGTGCTCTCACTGGGCTTGGCAAGTTACTCCGGCCTGATCATAAGCCGTGCAGGTGACGGATAGAATCCGACTGGCTATAAAGCCCAACAAATCCTTGCTACTCAAAATTTTTGCCGGTAGCTAGCATGAATAAACTTGAGGTTTTGCTAATAGCTTCCTCTCTCAATGCATGTTTTCCTCCCTCTTCTCAGGTCTAGTGTATGAAATTGTCCTTCCTTATTGCTTTTAGAGAGTGGGCATAAGGAAAGAAGAATGAACCCGATTGTAATGGAGAGGAGACATAACTTTTGGCAAACAAAAGTTGGAACTATTCTAGCCTGAGGAACAAGAGTACAGCTCTTGGGTAAGCAGTGCTCTTAGTTTGCTGGTCCTCCTGTCTGAAGCAACAGCTTTGGGAAAGAGGGTAACCTTTATTTGAGAAGCACGATGGATGCCTTAAAAGGCTGTAATGGGGACTGGTTGTGGTCTTGAAAACCATATTACTACTCCAAGGTGGTTGCTTTGGTGTAAAGGAATATGTTTTAATGTTGCTGCTTTTAGAAACACCAGACATGGGGATATGAGCCTGACAACTCCCCCAAGTCCATGAAGAGTGCCCCCCGTGCAGAAAACTCCAACTTGAAAAGTGGCTGGTTGCAGTCCTTCGTCCATCTATCGTAAAGGAACTGCAGGAGTAAAGGCCAATATATTAGGATACTCTATAAGTGACTGGAATGAAGACAGAACCAAAATACTCCCTGAATTCTATAATGCACTTTGGAGGAAGAAGAGATACACGAGTTCCCCATCATGTCAATAACAGAAGCTCTGTAGCATAGCTCCTTGAAAGTTTTTCCACTCGAGCTCCAGGTCTAGAGAGACAAGTTGTTGACATGGGATGCAGAACCGGAATTTGAAGGAGAATGTCAGGGCTGAACCCGAATGTTAGAGGTGGTCGCCTTGACCAGAGAATGATAACCAATTAAGTGTGGGCAAGACATAAGGGCCAGACTAGAATTATGACTGTCCTCTCCAAAGCCACTCTGTGTAGAACTCTTGATAGAGGAGGTATTGGAGGAAAGGCTTACAGGAGACTGACATATCCCAGATTATGGGGAAAAAGTGCCCGAGCCCCCTCTGGTTCATCTTTGATCAGGGAACAGAACTGCTTTGTCTTAGAGTTCTGCAAACTGGCGAAAAGATCTGTTTGAGTATTGCCCCACTGTTCTGTCTGGATGTGGGAGGCACTGCCCTTCAGCTGCTATTCCCTTGGCTGGCCAACCTTGTGACTGAGTCATTCTGCTGTAGCATTTTCCTGTCCTGGTATGCGAATCGCTCAGTGGTGCTCAAGCCACTGAAAGAGTGTATTCCTTTAGTAACTTTAGGCTTCTTGTGTTGCCCTGAAGTTCGGTGTATGTCAGCATTGACAGATTGTCAGTTAGAAGCAAGCTATCCTGATTGAGGAATTGCTGTTCAGAGTGCCTCTGGGCATGGCCTACGGTTCACCACTCAGGGAAGTTTATGCTGTGTCTTGTGTCTAACAGCAATCTCCTGCCCGGTGCCAACAGCTGACGCAGGCGAGCCTTCCTCAGCTCCTGAGGCTTGTATCGGTCGTGTTCCAGACTTAGTGTGGATGGCCCACCTTGCGTCCCGTCGTGACGTCTGACCACTGGGACTGTCACTGGAGAGAGGATTTAATCTGTCTCAATGAACGGTGTGAAAAAATAAGCAGTTAGCTGAGCAGCCTGTGAAACTCCTTGATGAGTTTTAGCAGATAACCAAAAATGTCATTTTCGCGGGGAGAAACCTTGTGTCCTGATGTGTGCCCCCACAACAGGCCGACGGGCACCTGACTCCTTCTGCCATTGCTTGTAATGCTTGGTTGAGCTGTGGGGCCTTTAAGCGGGCTATGACCGCTACTAGCATCCTAAATACTGTTCGTGAGTCTGAGGAAGACCACAATATTGGAGTCTGAAGTGGAAGTACTGCTCTCCCACTCTACACTTGTGATAGTACGTGTGTCATTACTGGGCGGGACTATGCAAATAGGAATCTTGCAGATTTACTGGAGCCAGAAAAAAATCTCCCTTTTGCGATTCCCTGATGAAAAGGCTTCCACCTTGAAGGGTCTACTGCGAACAAACTGTTCACGAATATGAGATCTAGGACTGGCCTGAGTCCCCCCCGTGCATTTTGGCACATGAAGAGAGGGAAGAAAAAACCTCCAGCTGCTGAAAATCTGCAGTAGACTGTAAAAATTCCCCTTGTGCGATTGTCTGTCTTTCAGATGGGTTGCCAGCGAAGGGGGGGGGCTTGGATTAGGTAACCCATGCTGGTAATGTCTGAGGACCCCTCTATCCAACTCGGTTTGGGCCCATTCATGGAGAGTTTATTGAAAACCTGCCCCCTAGTGGAGGAAGTGTGAATAGTGTGTTCTTGTTTCCCCTCCAAGACATTAGTGTTTTAACCCTTAAGGTAATCTTGGTAATGAAGAAGTCATCTGGGGACTGAAGATTGGTCCCCACCTCTTGAAATGGCATGTGCACCTTTAGCCATCTCCCCGGAATCCCTCTGAAGAGGCATGTGCACCTTGGTCATTTCCCCGGAATCCCTCATTGCCTCCTTCATGGCTAGGCCAAAAAGGAGATTACCTTCATTGGGTTCAATAACCAACTGGCTCTTGCAGAGGCAACTGCTTGCCAGGCCCGAATCCAGAGGTTGCAGCGAGCCAAGGCGCGAAGAAACATGGTGCGACCTGCGCATCTGACCGCCTTCTCTTATACATCTACTGCATAAGCCAAAGTCAGACCACAAACTGGGGCCCCTCACAGAGAGGCTTAGGGAGAGAGGATTGGCGGATGCCACCTTGAGACGTTGTTGATGCTGAGCAAGGCACCTGCTTTTCTCTGCCCTGGGTCCCGGAGAGAAGTCCCTCCTTCAGCCGGGGTAATCGACTGCTTGGTTAGGTTTAAAAATTGGAGGATCGATTCTAGGGTGGTCTGACCATATTTCCGATTGTTTCTTGCCAAACTCTTAGAAAACTTGGAGAGCCACTGGATAGGTGCATCCTGGACCTTGCCATTTCTCCTTTAAAAGTTCCCTATGGCTGGAGGAATAAGGAAGGCTGAGGCTGGTCTGGTGGCAACTGCCTGATGAAAAAACCTGTATAGTTCGGGCAAGTGCCTCTGAGGCACAGCCGAGGCGAATCTTGACTATGACCTCTTTTAGTAAAAAGAACAGGCCCTCCAGGTCCAAGGACTCCTGGCTCCCAGTTCTTGGCTTGACTAAGCAGCATTGTCTGAAATGGTTGATCCTTGGGAATGCTGACGGAAATGCAGGGAGTGCCTTCCATTAAACTGGCTGTAGGAAGCCTCTCCCAGTCACCTCCAGAGCCTCCGCCGGTCACCTCCAGGAACAGTAGTGACCCTCGACCACTAGCACTGCGACACCTTGAGTTGCTCGGCAACTAACTACTGTGACACCTTGAGCTGCTTGGTGACTAACTGTGAACCTGGGTGCCTGCTCGCAGAGCTGCAAGTTCCCAGAAGGCTTCCTTCGACGAGCTAAAAGCCCAAGGAGCTCGACGACAGCCTAAGTTACTTGCCACCTGGCTAGTTGTGCCATACTCGTCCTTCAGCGACGAGCTGACCCTCTGAGGCACTGGCTGACAGAAAAGGTACCCTAAGGAAGCGTCTGGGTTCAGGCTGGATGGATAGTGGCCTTCGTCGACAAGCACTGTGACTCTGGGTGCTCGTCAACAAACTGTGCCTCTGGGCGGCCAGTAGTGGTACTGCTAGCTCAATAAGGCGTCCTGTGTCCATTAGCGTTAATTTAATAACAATGAGCCAGCTAAATCAGCAGGAGTCCTGTGCCCCTTAGCACCAATGAAATAATAATGATAATAATAATAATAATGAGCTAAGATGCTTGTCGGGCATGCCTCTGAGGGACCTGTAGTAGTGGCGCCACTGTGCATCTGGACAGCCTGTAGTGGCACCGCTAAAACAACCAATTTAATAAAATGAGCCAGCTAAATTAGTAAGGAGTCCTGTGCCCCTTAGAGGCAACCAAATAATACTGAGCCAAGAAGTTAAGTCAGCCGTGCCACCGGGTGGCCTGTAGTGGCACCGCTAATTCCAGAAAGTTGAACTATGGTGCCAAATTCGTAAACGCTGAGCCCTAGGGTTTGTCGTCCGCCTGGGTGCATTGCCAACACACAGCTGTGACCGTGAGCCTCCGTCGATGAGCTTAGCAACTGAAGAGCCCATCGACAGAAAACTGGCCGCTGAAGTGCTTGGGGGCGCCTAAATATAAACGTGGCCAGTGCTCCACTACGACAAGCTCCCTCCCCTCATTGAGCTGTTCAGAATGGGGTTCTGTGAGGAGCTGGCGCTTCAGCTCTATGGAGGAGCTGGTGTGGCACATTCCATATACAGGGCGGCATAATTGGCTGGCAGTGGCGCTTCGGCTCAATGAGGAGCTGGCGGTGGCGCTTCCATAGGCAGGGTGGCACATCCGGACTGGCGGCTCATGCTGCCTGAATGGTAAAGACGTATTCCCCCCCCCCTTTGATCCTTGAAGTCGACCGGTGGCTCTCCTGTGAGCCCGACCTGAATGCTGGGGGGGGTGTGAGCAGGACCCACTAAGCGAGAAAGAATCGAGATGCCAGCCTGGGCGCCACAGCGTGGCAGAGGCACGCAGGAGGAAGGGTGGAGGGTGCCAGTTTGATCAGCATGTGGCTGAAACTGGGACCCCACCCCAAAAGGCAGAAAATCCTGATCGCGATGATTGAGAGGGGCCAGTCTATCCAGCATGCAAGGCTGAGACTGGGACCCCCTACTGGCACAGAGAGAGGGGTTGTCATTGGGTCCACCCATCCTTGCTCTCTGAGCAAATCCAGAAAAGGACAAAAAAATCCAAACTTACAGTCTTGAAGTCTTCAGCCCTATCACCGCAGTGACAGAGCTCTGCTGCAGAGTACCTGTTCCCTGCAAGGCAGGAAGTGAACTGGGGAAGACAGGAAGTGGAGGGCTGGATGTCCCCTGCTGCAGAAGTCTGATTCCTGCCTACCTACAGTATCAGCATCAGGAGGTACAGCCCAGGAGTAAGGAAGCCCGGAGACCAGCTTAGGAGAGAGAAAAGAGAGATTACTAGCAGAGGAAGGGAGGTGATACTGCCCCCTGTACAGATCACTGGTCAGGCTGCACTTGGGAGTACTGTGTGCAGTTCTGGGGTCCGTATCTAAGAAAGGAGAAAGATATATTAGAGACAATGTAGAGAAAGGCAACACACGTGATCAATGGACATGACAAAATATACAGTACAAAAAATACACTAATCTTTTATATTTAAATTTTTAAGAAACAAATGTTCAATAAGCAATCAGTAGAAGATGCAAAAGAGGAATACCAATAGAAACACAGAAACATAGTTTGCTGATAGATAAGGACCACTTGGCTCACAGTTTGCCCATTTCATTTTATCCCTGCCTGCAGTATCACCACAGAACCTACTTGATATCCAGTCTGTTCTACTTTCCCCTTCCCTACCCCCAAGAGTTCCTTGCGTCTATCCCATGCATTATTGAAACCCACCATAGTTGTTGCCTCCACCACCTCCACCGGAAGGCTGTTGCAGGAATTTACATCCATGGATTTCAGGATGGCATTCTGTCTAGAGCAATAACTATCCCAGGACATGTTTAAGAATTGGATCTTATTACTAGTATAAAACAGGGGACATGGAGGGAGTTGATGGATTTTACAAAGCACACGTATTTCTATCTTATGTAGTGAATAAATCTATAAATAATAAGGAACACACTGACCATTCTATGACATACAGTGTAATAACCAAGGTTGCCATCTTTCTTGGAACTGCAGCAGCTTCCCCATCAATTGAAATGTTCATTTTTCTGGTGCATAAATTTGTGCAACAATCTGCTGCCACTTTGCTGTACTGGATGGAGTAGACTAACCAAAGGCTGGCCCAGAGCATTTTTTTGCAGCCAAGAAAAAGACAGAGTAGTGATTGGGGCTGGAAACTCTGTCCTTCCATCAGGATGTCCAGGAGGAACA
The DNA here is from genome assembly GCA_016271365.2 of Neoceratodus forsteri. Taxonomy (NCBI): domain Eukaryota; kingdom Metazoa; phylum Chordata; order Ceratodontiformes; family Ceratodontidae; genus Neoceratodus; species Neoceratodus forsteri. Next base: position 938,596,911 of record CM028136.1, on the reverse strand, counting down.
CAGATGGATGTCCAAGAGGAACATAGCTGGATGAACTCTTCTCTACCTCCCAAAGCAAAAAGAAATACCAACCTCTGCTTATCCAGAACCATAATGGTAAAACACTGGAACAAGTAAAGTTCAAATACTTGGGCATCACCTTTGACGATACAGTAACATTCTCCATCCATACAGACTCAGTCGTCAAGTCAGTAAATACAAAACTTAGGATCCTCTACCGCCATAGGCACTCTATGACACCAGATGCTCTCAAACTTGCCATCAGTAATTCAGTGATGTCGTCCATAGATTATGGGCTGCCTATCTATGGGGTAGGCACTAAAACTGCCCTAAACAGTGTCAGCACACTTCTAAATAAGGCCTGTCGAATAGCCATAGGGGCTGCCCAGGACACCCACACCTGCACGCTCTACACAACAAAGCTGGGTGGCTCCCACTCCATCCTAAAGCACAATACCAAACCTGCCTACTTCTGAAAAAAGTGCTTCTTGGGCTTTCTCCCCCTGCACTGGGCTGCCTCTTTACGAAGGTAGTTCCCACCAAATCAACAAGAAGCACGGCTACAGACAGGTTGGTGATTCCCTTCAAAAGGACGAAACTCGCCCAGAACTCCATCCTGTGCCAAGGACTAAAATGGTACAATGAGTTACCTGCTAATCTTACAGAATCACCCAAGATTAGTACCTTCAAATCTGGGCTCAGATCCCTTCTTGACACAAAAAAGAATTGTGCTTTCCTGCACTAATACGGCAGAATTTCAGCCACCCAACCCTCTCCCTTTCACCCTCCCTTCTTATCTCATCAACCCCCCCCATCCCCGAATGAGGTCCACTCGGCTGACAAACCACTTCCACCACCACAACGCCATCCCTGGCTGACCCCCTATCCCCCCCTTAGGCTAGACTGACCAACTAAATAGTGAACTACAAGGCTGAACCCTATTTACTCTATCCTCTTCAACCTTTAGTTGGATATATAAGATTTCTTTGGTATTTGAATGTCTGTGTAACTGTTTTCTGGTCTCTGTAAACACTGTTATATTTGTAATGTTTGTTCAACAATGACCTGGAACTTTTGAAAACGAGTCCTGGACTCAAAAGGTAATAATCCTAAACTGAAATAAATAAAAATAAATACATAAATAGGACTTGTGGGTCTACAAAATGAAGTGATAGATGTTGCTTTAGCTGATGCCTGAATTCCTCCAAGACTAGGCAGGACCAGAAGACGCGAGTCTAGTCGGCTCTCAGTCCTGCACTTTCTCCAGCAAGAAAGGCCAATACTCAAACATGGAAAGATAGTAAAGACGTGTTTGTGCTCATGCAAAAAGTCACTGTTAGGTTCCTGGGGAGTGGCATCAAGGTTGCACAACAGCATAGTAACTTCATGAAAAACTTTGCAAAACAAAACAAAAAAAAAAAAAACAGCCAGGAGACATAAATCTTTATCTTACCAGATTGTAGTTTACATCCAAAATTTATTCACCAGTAAGTAGTGCAGTGCAGAAAAAATTACATTCTGCTTGTCCCAGATCCAAGCTTCGGACCACGGACAAGACAATTCATTATATGTCTTCCTGGCTCAACTGGCTGAGATATCCCCAGATATAGAAATGTCTGAAACCGCAAACACAGCTTTGCATTAAATAAATGTGATGCTTAGCCTTAATTTAATTTTAGCACTTCTCCGTTGCAATGGAGTTAAGCTGATGGTTAAAGGGAGGTCATGCTAGATCTATGTAATTTTTCTGCACTGCACTACTTAACTAGTGATTGAATTTTGGAAGTAAACGTCAGTCTGTTAAGATAAAGATTTCTGTCTCCTGATTATTTTTTGAAGAGTTGCAATGCACACATACCTTTTACTTAGCATTCACAAAATAAAAATGTGTTTCAATCTTAACATGAACTCATTGAAGGACAGAAGGAACAGTGGATCATGACAGAGACTTTCAAGTTCATGAAATAGTTCAGTAGAGTGGACACAGCAAGCCTATTTAACCTGCTATACAACAAGTCTACTTGGGTCATGTGCTAAGGCTGGATGGGAAGTTCAAAAAGGATAAGAAAGAACTACTTCACAGAAAGGGTGGTAGACTGGTGAAGCAAACTTCCAGACTAGGTTGTGGAAGAAAAGACAATATCAGGGTTCAAAACAAACTGGGATGCATTTAAAGGAGTCGTAAGACGAGATAATGTAAACAGGAGAAAGGAGTATGAGGGAAATATAGAAACATAAAATTTGGCGGCAGATAAGAACCACTTGGCCCACCCAATCTGCCCATTTTTCCCCTACCTACAGTACCATCGCAGATCCTAACTGATTTCCATGCCATTCTCTCCCCTCCCCCAATAAGATTCCCTTATGTCTATCCCATGCATTCATGAACCCAACACTGTTTCTGCCCCACCACCTCTGCTGGAAAGCTGCTCCAGGAGTCCACCACTCTTTCTGTGAAGAAGTACTTCCTCGCATCTCTCCTGAATCTACCCCATCCAGCCTCATAGCATGTCCTCTTGTTCTTGAGCACCTTTTTTTCTGAAGAATACTTCCTTACTGTACCGTATTTATCCCTGTGAGCTATTTAAAGGTCTCTACCACATCTCCTTCTCCCTCCTCTCTTCCAGAGTGTACATACTGAGGTCCTCTGGTCTCTCCTCGTGGGATTTCTGAAGCATACACTGCACAATTTTAGTTGCCCTCCTCTGGACCCCTCCACTCCATGTCCTTCCAGAGATGTGGTCCCCAGAACTGGACACAGTACTCTAGGTGGGGGTCTTAACAGTGATCTATACAGAGGCAACACTATCTCCCTCTTTCTGCTGGTGATACCCCTTCCCTATGCACCCCACCATCCCATTAGCCCTCCCAACTGCCTTGTTGCAGTGCCTGGCCACCTTTAAGTAATTAGATACGATTACCCCTGGGTCTTTTTCCTGATTAGTGGTTGTCAATTCCACGCCACCCATTTTGTACTCTACCCCAGGGTTTCTGTGCCTCAAGTGCATTATTTTTGCACTTTTTCACAGCGAAACCCAGCTGCAATACCCCTAACCACACCACTCCATGAGTTCTCTCAGGTCTGTGCTCATTCTTTCCACCCACGATGGAGTGTCCACCCTATTGAAGATTCTGGTGCCATCTGCAAAGAGGCAGACCTTTCCTTTCAGCTCCTCTGCAATGTCACTGTTAAAGACATTAAAGAGGACTGGTCCCAGCACTGATCCCTGAAGCACCCAGCTGGTCACCCTCACTTCCTCAGAGTGAATTCCATTTACCACCGCCTCCCTCTACTGCCCATCTCCTAACCAATTTCTTACTCAGTTTACCGCCTTTCGACCCACTCCTAAACTACCCAGCATTCTTACTAGTCTCCTGTGTAGAACAGAGTTGAAAGTCTTGCTGAAATCTAGATAGGCTATGTCCACCTCTCCACCCTGATTTAGTTCCTTGGTCACCCAGTCAAAGAAATCTATCAGATTCGTTTGACGTGACCCCCCCCCCAATACCCTGCTTTAATACACCTTAACTTCCTCCCAAAATGCTTTTACAGAGTATTCACCCCAAATCTCCCTCTCCTCTATATTTTATCTCCATTGCCTCTATCCCCCTCTTCTGCTAGCAACCTTCTCTCCCTACCTCCATCCTGCCACACCTACCTATCTATCTTCTCTCCCTCACCTCTATCTTAGCCTGTTCTGCCCTCTGGCAGGGTTCTCAGCATCCTGAAGGGGTCATTTCTTGGCATGCCTCCCACTTCCCCTCCCTCCTCCTGCACTGCACTCCTCTGCAGTAAACTGGTTTGCCCCTAAATCTAAAATGCACTTGTATTTAATTTGCCCTTCCATTGTACCGAAGCTTTTGTACTGTCTGTGCTGTTGTACACCTAGTCGCCTTAGACCGAACTGTTGTATGCCATGTAATGCACTGCCTGCTAGCTTCTCCCTTGCTTCCCTTCTCCTTGATCATCATTTGTATAATCATGATGTCTACTTGTTTCTTACTGTAAGCCATTCCAAATGTGTATACTGTGATATTGTATCAATCACCATAGTCTATCCTCATGTACACCTCACCCCCCAGGTCACACCGTGAGACGAGCAACTTGTTGTTCAGAGTGCCCTCCTGGTGAAACATTTCAATCAATCAATAAATAATTCCATGCTGCCTCCGTTCTTTTAACCCATTTGATTCAAAATATTCCACAATCCTTTCCTTCACCAGTGATTCCATTAGCTTTCCCAGATCACACTGACTGGCCTGTAATTGCCAGCATCCTCCCTACTACCACTTTTGTGAAGTGGGACTACATCTGCCCTCCTCCAGTCCTCCAGAACCACTCCTGTTTCCAATGAGCTGTTAAACAGGACTGTCAGAGGTGCAGCCAGTACCTCCCTGAGCTCCCTCAATACCCCTGGATGCACCCCGTCTGACTCCATTGCTTCATTCACTTTCAGATTAGCGAGTCCTGAATGTTCCAGTTACTTTTTTGTCGCTCCTCCCCTTCTCCTTCTTCTGTGAACACTGAACAAAAGTATTTGTTCAGGATGTCTGCCTTTTCCTGCCCCACCTCTGCACAGTTCCCCCACCCCCTTCCTGCCCTTTTTAACCTTACAATCTTTCCCCGGTCTTCCTCTTTTCACTTACGTACCTAGAAAATGTCTTGTCCCCATTTGTTACCACCTGTGCTAGTCTCTCTTCAGTTTGCACCTTCGCACTTACTGCTCTCCCTGAGTCCCTCTGTTTCCCCTGGTACACGTCCCTATCCTCCTCCCTCTGTGTCTCCCTGTACCTTTTGAAAGCTACCCTTTTAGCCTTTACCTTTCCAGCCATCTCTTTTGATAACAACAGCAGTCCCTTTTTTCTCTTCCTTCTACGCGTTTGATGCAGAGGTCTGTTGCCTTCACTATGTCTGCTTTTACCTTCGCACACTTATCCACCACCGTACCTAGGTCATCCCTGAGGCATTCACCGATCTTTGTAAAATCTGCTCTGCTAAAGTCCAAGACCCTCGCCCTTGAGTGGTTCAACTCCACAATCATCCTAATATTGAAACATACTTTACAGTGATCGCTGGTGCCCAGGCGGCCTCCCACCTTGACGTCTGCAACACTGTCCCTGTTAGTTAGTACCAGGTCCAGTACTGCCCCATCACAAGTGGGTTCACTGACTAACTGCCTGAGGAACACCACCTGCAGGGAGTCCAGGATGTCCCTGTTTCTAGCTGAAGCCGCAGCTGGCAGGCTCAAATCTACATCCAACAGACTAAAGTCCCCCACCAGCGGCACCTCCCCCCTTTCTCCCATCTTGCCAATGACTTCACAAGTACTTATCTAGCTCCTCCCCCTCTGCTGGAGGTCTGTAGATCACACCAGTGCGAACAGTGCCTCATTACCCATCTCCAGGGTGACCCACAATACCTCTGCCCTCCCCCTGTATTCCCTGAATCTCTGTCGCTTTTATGCTTTCCCCCACATAAAGCAACACACACCCTTCTTTCCTTCTCACTCGGTCCTTCCTGAAGAGCGCATAGCCTGGTATGGACATGTTCCAATAATGGTTCTCACTGCACCACGACTCAGCAAATGCCACAATATCCAGGTCAGCCTGTGCCATGGTGACCTCTAGATCCGGCATCTTATTTCCTAGACTTCTAGCCTTAGCATACATAACTTTCCAGATGTTCTACCACTCTTCTTCTTGCCCCCCCCCCTTTTGCCCTCCCTCCTTCCCCCCTCTTTTTACAGAGCTGGTGACACGTTCAGGAGAACTTTAACAAAACACAATATTTAGACATAATCAAGTTTATATTTCCCATTAGTACTGTGTTTCTCCTCCCCATTATTTATTACTGAGGTCATCTGCATGAAAACAGGATCTCTGCTTCTGCAGAGTTCTTCTACTCCTGCTGCTCTCCCCCTACCCGAGATCATGATGTACTGCTTATGACATCACAGTTACTCCCATGGCAACAGATTATGATGTCACAACAGAGGATTATAACTTGGAGTAGGGAGTAAGCTGTAGAGGTAGATGCACTCTAAAGGAACTCTATGGGATAAATATGTTATATTCATGCAAATGTCCTAGTAATAAATAATGGAGAGAAGAAATATATTAAATATAAATGGAATACAAGCAAAATTGTACCTAATTATTATGTTTTTTAAAGTGTTCCTTGAGGCATCAGTAGCTCTTTAATCCTCCTGTTCCCATCCCCCTTCATTTCTATCACCCTACTTCCTTCATTAATTTGCTCCTTGGGGGGGGAGGATTCCTCTCCACTTGGGTTCTTCCTACTCTCTCCTTCAGCCTGTGGAAAGGGGCAGTTTCTGCCTCCCCGATTTTAATGTTCATCAAACTAACATCTGAACCAGTTCCCCACACAAAGAAATGCAGGCCACCACCCCTGTATAGGTCCTTATCCCTCCAGGTGGATCCCCAGTCCCCAGTGTAGCCGAACCCCTCCTCTCTGCACCATTCCTTCAACCATGACTTGAAGCTCCTGTTGCGGAGATCCCTCTCCTTCCCCATCACAGATAGGCAGCACCTCAGTGAAAGATAATGATTGCACTACCTGTAAGACTCATCCAAAGCTCTCTAAACTCCCCTTGCGCTATCCCAGCCTCATCCCTAGCCAGTTGATTAGTCCCCAGATCGACAATGACATTCAGCTCTGCCTTCTGTCCTGCTTCCCTAGCAATCCTCAGTATCCACTACCTATCCCTTCAGGCCATAGCACCGCACAGGCACCTAATCTTCCTCTCGTCCTCTTTCCTATTCCCAAACCTATCCCCTTCATAATCAAGTCCCCCACTAGAAGTTGCTTCCTCCTCCTCTAGAGTCCTCTTCCACCCTACCTGGAGTCTCCAATGTGAAGGACACCCACATCCTCCCTTGCCACTACCATGGGTGCCTCCTTCTGGCAATTCTGCCCCATCAGAGCAGCGCAGGAGCTGTTAACATTAACAAGAATCTAAGATGGGAATACTGGGGCACACTAGACGGACAATTTAGCTCAGTTTTTTTTCTGTTTTCACGTGTCTAAATATTAGCATATCGTCACATAAACACTGCATCGCTGTGCCACAGCCATGCTGACCTGGCACCAAGCTTACATTAAAAACAAATGACGTTCTTAGCCATAAGTGTTCCAAAGTTAGCCCATTCTAAAAGACAAGTTATCTGAAAATGGAAGACTTTGGAATAGTTCAGCCTAGAAACTTATTTCTGCTTAAAGTGCACCTTTCCTGTTCTTTTATGAACTGTCCCCCAGACCATATAAGGACCCTTAATTGACCCCATGTCCACTGCTGCATGATTTATCATTTTTGGCTGCTGGTATACTGGGAGGGAAGGGATTATATTTTAGCTCTGAGAAACCAAAATCACGATCCCTTTCACCTCCTGATTTGGAGACGTGCCCCTGCACTAGCATGTTTTTTTAGATGTGAGAGTTGGGGGGGGGGGGTGAGGGGTGTTCTCTATTCACTACTATAAGGCCACTTTTTAAAGTTCCTTTTGGGTTTTTTTGGGGCACCACAATCCTGCGACCCCTGGATAAGAGGTCCCTCATGTGTGGCAGACCCTCCACGAAAAGGGACAGCTTATTTTCACATTAATTTATTTACGTTTTTGACCAGGAAAGGCACAAATGAGCTGGAAACCAGCTTGCCTCCAGGTATGTCTTAGGGTCGGCTGGGGGGCACAAAAGATGATAAAAACAAGAACAACAATAATCAAACAATACAATTCAGTGACAGACCATTAAAATACATAAACAATAACATAAGAGTATGCCTAACTTTTTGATGCAGACGCCTCCTCACCAATGCCATAGCGGTGTTTAAATGTTATACCTTCAGCTAAATGCTATCTCAACCTTGTAATTCACACCAATTTATTGTCTACATAGCTTGTAATGTATTGTTTTGTGCAATTTTGCACTTGCTTGTAATGTAATGCTATGTACCTGTTCAATTTTTTTCTTGTAACTGACGTGGAACCTACAAATGAGCATCCGCTCACAGGTGTTCTCCAAGACATCAATAAATAAATAAATAAATAAAAGGTATTTTATCACAATACAGAGTGCTACACAACATAATATACAGAATAAATACATAGGCAGGTGTGTATAACAAGAATTTTACACACACACCTGAGTTGCAGGACACTACATAAACGCCGAAAGCGAAGCTTGAGGAGTGTATAAAAAGCATCCTACACTGAGGATGTGTGTGTAAAATTCAAGTTTTACATACCTCCGTGAGTGAGGCAGTGTGGCCATGTGAGCAGCGAGGGAAACCCCGCACGTGTTCACTGTTACAATTAGCTGGTTATAATGCCACATTATAACTGGGTTTCCCTATGGGAGAAAAAACACTCCCTGGTTATTGAGGAGCAAATAATGATATGGAGTTTTACACATAGCCATTTTGGAATGGGGCTGAACATACAGCAGCAGCAGCAGCTCAGGAAGCAAAGTGGAGGGGTTTGAATTAAACTGTACTGTAATCTTCAGACTGACGAGGTACATCACTTGTACAATTCAGCGCACACCCTACTGCATTACAGGAATTCCAGTACTGACTCCCGGAAGCTTGGGAAAAAAAAAAATGTTCTTTTAAACTGCTTTCCTATTTTGTGCTCACCATGACCCAAACAACAAAACAACACATGGCTGGTTTCCCCTTTCCCTGGGTTGAGATAGAGAAAAGGTGCACTGATGAATCCTACCAATGACAACACACATGTTTACATCTGTTGTTTTCAACCTTGCAGAACATCTGTGAAACATTCTGGCACCATTCAGTTCTGCTAAAAGCCAAGCTAGCCTTAGTTCTTTCATCATTTGCATCTACTTCCCATGATCTGCTGCAACAGTGGTAATGTGTAATTTTGGTATTTCTTTGAAACCTGGCTTTACTGCTAATGCCCTTCCATGGTAACCCTTGCTTAACTGTAACCACCCAGTCCCCTGGGGTTACTATAATTCCATCAGTATTAGACCAGGTAGGTCTATGGCCAGCAGGTAGGGAGTTTTTTTTTTTTTTCTTTTTTTTAGAAACTATCACATTACATCACTGTTTACCTAGTTAGGCTAGGTGAAAAATAAGCGATGTCATTTAGAACTGCTGAAGCAGTATAAGCTTTTTAGCTCAGCTGCAGGTGAAGCAGTTTAGAATCTTGGGAGTTCAGAGTGCGAGTTCCAGTTTGGAGAGTGACGAGGAAGGAGCTCTCTGTCCAGCAGAAGGCAAGGTGTCTGACAGCCTCCCTGGGCTAGGTGAAGGACCTCTTGTTATTTTCTCACCCTAGTGAGTGGAAAAACAGTGTGTCTAAAAGAAGTAGTGGAGACCTGTGCCAGTGGAATCCACGAGGGTTCATTTTCACTCAAGATGTGAGACGGGACTGAGAAATCAGTAGTTCCAAGGGGCAACCCCCTGATGGATGGAAGATCGTCACAGCTGCCAAGAAAGAGACTGCAAAGAGTTTCTGCAAAAGCTATGGATTTTGAGGAAGGAATGTTTCTTCAGATATGGTCAAATGTCTGTAACAAAGGGAATGCCAAACTGTGAATACAGTGTGCATTTGAGAGAGACTTTTTGGGTTGTCTGGTGTTGTATGTGCCCCTACGATGGCTAGATTACAGAAACTCAGGACCCAGTTCACCACAGATATGTGCTGTCAAAGTGTACTAAAGTAAAGGATGCCTATAGCAATCCAGGAGGGGTTGAAGGATCCAGTTTTGTGTGTCCTAAATGGAATGGCAGTGACTGACTGAGGCTGGGGTGGGCAGAACCTCACGTTTAGTAGCAGTTCAGGACTAACTGATTACCAGATAGGCACTGTCAGGAGTTTCAAGTTAAGTATGTGGTAATTCCCACTATATTTACACTTGGTCCTGGGGCCAGTCCTCTTCAATATCTTCATCAGTGACATTGGAGAGGGACTGGAGAGTAAGGTTTGTCTATTTGCAGATGACACCAAGATATGCAACAGAGTAGATGATCCAGATGGGGTGGGCAGAATGAGAAGAAATCTGGATAAACTAGCAAAATGGTCGGAAGAGTGGGCACAGCAGGAAGGGCGACAGGGACATGCAGCATTAGACCTGTAATTGAACATCTTTTCCGTCTCCCAGGAAGTAAACTGTGATTCACGGAGTATGACAAAACACTACAGGACATCCACAACAATGGAAGGAATCAAACAAATGCTTAAGATGGTTAACATAAAAAGTTGGCCCAGATGGAATGCACTCAAAAAAAACACGACAGTTGGACAAAGAACGGTCCATCCCACTGGCAATAATATTCAATGAGTCAATAAGATATGCCTATGTACCAGAGGCCTCGAGAGAGAGTCCCATGTGGTGTCAATATTCAAAAAGGGTTCCAAGGCTGAGCCAGAGAATTATAAACCAGTAAGCTGCATATCAATTCCACAGGAGTTACTAGAAATGATCATAAGAGATACAATTGCTGAATACTTGCAAAAAAACAATTTGTGATTCAAAAGCTCAGTAGGGATTTTGAAAAGAGGAAATTCTCGTGCAACACAAATCTTACTGCATTCTTTGATAATGCTGCAAAGGAACTTGACATAGGAAGACCAGTGGACACTGTGTACCTGGACTTCAGCAAAGCATCTGACGTTCTACCACGCTGGAGGTTTGTTCACAAAATGGAAAACTTAGGTATGACTGGTTAAGTAGTACCCGTGGGTTAGTAATTGGCTGCAGGATAGGAAACAGAGTTATAATTCAGGGCAGTCTATCAACATGGAAACAAGTGACAAGTGTTGACCCACAGGGGTCTGTACTTGGAGAAACTGTGAATGAGTCCTCTAGGACTATGCTAGGACTGTATATGCCTGCCAAGAAGGGGGTTCCCTTATGTGTCTATTACTCTTTGTCTGTATGTTATTCTTGTATGTACACTGTTGTTTGTCCTATATGGATTGGCCACCCATGTATTTTTTTGTTTGTTGGTGTTGTTCCCCCATCTTGGTACACCTAACAAGTTAGAAGGTATTAGGAAAAGCCCTTTATAAAACCAGGGGCTTGAGAGCTTCAAATGGGGTGTGTGGCAGTTAAAACACCCTCAGTATCTGTGAAGAACAAATTGCTGTGCTTCTGGTTGAAAGCTAGCTGTTTTTATACGCTTCCATTTAACTATGGCATTTTCTTCACGAATGTGCACAACAGCACACTAATACAATAGCGCAATAGCAGGTACACTGAGAATAAGTACATTGAAGGATTTATTTGTGTAGAAAAGAAGTAAGCTCACCTTAAACAGGCTACAGGTGCCTTTGTGTGGTACCCTCTGAAACTAAAGTGCTTATAGAGCTGGCCCGCCAGAGAAGAGCCATATTTATGCTCAGCCTGTTGGTGGGAGGGACAATTAAGAGTGTTTACCCTTGACAGTATCCACAATAATGAAATAAAATGAGATTTGCTGCATTCTACAGTAGAATTTGAACGTGACTGAACCAATACAATGAAGTTAAACAAATAATAAAATTGTTAAACAGAGTTTTAATCATGTTATGTAACCCCAGTTGATTGACAGCTGATTTGAACCAATCCAGAACATTCCTCAGGGTATATATGTGGATGTTTAACACTGTGTAGTCAGATGCAGTTGGAATGCTGAAGAAGCAGCACCCAGAGGAACTAGTGCTTACTAGTTGTTTTGTTTTCCTGGAGTATGTTAACACTGAAATTAAGTTATTTAAGTTCTTGCTTGATTTGTTTATTTTAGTTTATTATTTTGACAAAACAAGTTCGCTTATTTTTGTTCCTGTGTAATAAAAGAAGTTATTTTTGCAAGACTACAACTTGGCTTCTGTGTCCATCTGTACCCACTTGGAGACTTTGACAGAAACACTACGTATTTTTTTTTTTTTATTTCTCTTTATTTAAAAAATGTTTGCAACAACAAATAAAAACAAAACAATAACAAACATCAACAAATTGTGTCTTAGTTACTTATAACAATATCCATAATCATCTTGCGTGCTACTATAGAGGAGACACTATCTAGTATCACTAGATCAAGGAATACAGCCCAGTCCATGTTCCAGCATATAATAAATACCCAATGCTGCCGTAAACCTTCAAACTGCCCAACAGTGTTATTCAATTTCGCTGTTAATTTTCCATCTTACAGACTTGGCGCATAGCACCCTGCCAATGTGTCACAGTAAGGGCTGTGGGGATTAGCCAAAATGTGGTAATTATTTTTTTTTTTTTTTTTAAACATATTTTTTTCCACCACTCCAGGCCAGGCAGGGATGGACCTCCTTCCACCCTAGCCAGCCTGCCTGTATATTATTCTACCGAACCTGCCACATATCCGGTCGGCGCCAGCCCACCAGCAACACACCACTGTGCTGTCCCCTGGCTACCTTCCACAAGGCCGGGTACGCTTTCAGCAGCTTCTTGGCATTTCTTCCTGCAGTTCATCTGGCCACCCACGGTGGAGGTGATGACTGGCGGTGTCCCCAGCAGAAGGCGGCTCAGTTCCAGTGGTGGACATGGTGAGCAGGCTGAGGCTTCATCCTCCCTGGCCTGCATCTCTGTTTCCTGTCTCCTGTGTCCTGCCCACCCCTCTGGAAGCACGCAACTTGACTGGTAGCTGGCAGAAATAGTGCAGCCAATCCATGCGCTTAATCCAAGGGTCCCTCCTTATTAATTGTGGAGCCTCTGCACCACTGCCCGTGGTCACCCAGGTAGCGGTAGTGCAGCGGGTCACAACAGCCTCCCTCCGCGGAGCACGTGAGTGTACAGCAGGATGCTTGATCCTACCACCTCCTGGCCTACACTCCGATGACCCAGGCTCGTTCCCAAACCCAGGTCATCGGCGCTGCAAGCAGTACCTCTACCACTACACCGGCGGGCCGGCCCCTGGCAATTACTTTTTTTTTTGCCTCCAAGAAACAAATTTGCACCAGTTTCTTTATTTGAGGGCCTCTATGCCCCTGTGGGGGAAATCTAGAAATAACACATTACTCACAGATAATATAAAGTCTGTACCAAAAATGGCTTGGAATAACACTATGTATTTCTAAGTAATTTAGAGTGAGCACCACTAGCTGGGTTCCAAGTTCACTGATGACACCAAGACGGGGAGAGTAGTTCCAACACTCTCAGGAGGAGATAAATGAGCTGCAGAAAGACTTGGAAAAGTTGTGGCTGCAAGAAGACAGATGTCAGATTAACATTAATGTGGAGAAATAGAAAGTCATGCCTTTTGAAAATTATTTAAAAGCAAACTACTACTTAAATAGTTTAGTTTTCCAAAAGTCGACAGGAACAAAGACCTGGGGGTAGCGATCTGAAGCACATTCAAATGGGATCAACAGTGTAAGCTGGCAATCAGCAAGGCAAGCAGAACTGTGGCATGCATCAAGAGGAACTTCATAAGCAGGTCAAAATAAAATGGCTTTGTACCAATTGCTGGTCAGGCCCCATCTCAAGTACAGTGTGCAGTTCTGGTATCTGTATCCAAGAAAGGATATTGACATGATAAAAAAAGTTCAAAGGAATCTGGCCGAGGCACTGGCAGCCTCACTGGCGACCTGGGAACAGACCAGGGTCACTCGGGGATCAGTTGAGGGAAGAAGGATTACGTGTACAATGACAGCTCTACTCTTTCAGGTGGCGGGGGGAGAGTGCATACCACTGCTCAGCTGCCACCTAGTGGAGGCTAGGTGGCACAGCAGTGGTCACCTTGTCCGACGTCCAGGTAAAGGCGTAGAGGCATGCAGTGTCTTTACTCTGCCCATTAGCGCCACTGCATGCGTGTCACCCCAAAATGGGAGGAAACAGGGAAAAAGTTCCCTCAACAGCAGGAAGACACTGCCTACCAGGCAGGCTCTGCACCACCTACTGGGCACCCACCCATCTACTGAGATCAGGAAGTAGACAGGCAAGTACTGGGAACTGTGGGTGATGGATATGAAGGGTTGCCAGCTGAAGGGGGCTGCTGGGAGGGACAGGGAGAGAAACACCAGAAGATAAAAAAAATAAGAATGATGATGAGCTGGAGGGGGGCGCTGTGGAGCCCAAGCAGTGAACTCACGCTACACTTGCGCTCCTCAGATTTTAACATTTTAAACTTTAAATTCCATTTATTTTGCGATTTTCAGCCGGAATTCGATAACATATGAGAACAGCTTGTGGTGCAGAATGGGGAAGTTGAACAAAAAACAGCAGTGAGGGATGGCAGGGAAGATAGAGGAAAAAGGACTGACTGCGGGCCCGAGCATGTGCTCCACAAAGCAAAGTGTCAGAGGGACAGGGACCAGAGAAAACCTCACAGTCCCTTGGCCAGAAAATGCAATAGCTCTTAAACTCATCAACAATCGATGAACAATAAACTGGACATTCTAACAGGGCACTAACCACTGCTGAAAAAACGATGGACTTCCTGCATGGGGATGTGGATAAGAAGCACCACTCCGATGCCTGTAAAAGCACCATGGTGCAATAGGGGGGGAAAAAAATGTAACATACAACTAATCGCCTTGAAATTTTAGAAAATCAAGTCCATAGCCAGAATATAAGATTAAAAGGCCTACCAGAAGGGTCAGAGGGAGACTACACTACGTTGTTCCTGAAGGAATGGTTCAAGGATCAATTTAAGTCACAGCTGCTACCTGAGATGGATTTCCAGGTCATTGAGGCATACTGCAGTCAGTCTAGGATGAAGCAGCTGGGGACCTCCCAAGGATAATGATGGCTGTTTTGGACACCATGAGCACAAGGGACAGACTGCTCAACTTAGCAAAACACTGTGGGCCACTGAGTGCAGAAGGGTCTATAGTGTGTGCTTTCCCCAACATTTCCTATGCAACCAGAATTAGAAGGAAAAAATGTAATGGGGTGCACCATAACTTATGTGAACTGAATATATCTCATAACATCCGTTTCCTAGTAAAACTTTGTGTTGTACACAGCAGTAATATATATATTTTTACCAATCCAAGCAATGCAGGAAAATGGGCATCCGAGATGACACCACCAAGAAAGCCACCTGAGCGACAACTGAAGAGGAAGCCGATGCTGAAACCTGAACTGCTATAGCAGGTTTGTTGAAATCTTAGTGCTCCAATTCCCTCCTCTGTACAGGGGGAATAGTTTGCTGATTAACATCTATTGTTTCTACAGTACATTTACTCTCCGCAGGTATTAGTGAAAGTTTAAAGTGTATAATCATTCACAACTGCATCAGAATGGTGAGTACATGACTTTTCATATAGTCATGTTTTGAGAGGTTTGTTTCAAGAATAGCTACATACATGCTTATAAGAAAGCACGTCAGACGTTTATACACCATGAACTTCTGGTAATGTGGCTTACTGCAGGTACACCCACTCTGAATGTAGTTAATATTTTAGATACTGCAACGTTATCTACTTTAGGGTATATTAATTTTAATGTTAGATTTAACTGCGCCTGTTATACATCACATTGTATTGTTATAAGTCTGACAGGGGGTTAGCAAATGAGGCTATTACTACACTCACACGTTGGATATTACGTGGCACCTACAGCCCGTTTTGAGCACAGGAGCTTTAAGGACACATTTCTAAACTATTACTGTCGGTACACTGCCATGCGCTCTTGGGCTACAGTTCTGCAGATGTGGGCTTTTAAGTACTTTATTAAATAATATATAGATAGCCTCTCCTATAGTGGATATAAGCGAAGCATACTTTCGCCATGTATAAAATTGGATGTTACATCTGTTGCTTGCAATTTGTACTGATTCTCCTTGCAAGGAATACTTCATATTTTTGCAATTTATTACAAAATGAATAAAATATAAGTTTAACAAAAAAAGAAAAAAGGAGAGCAACAGAGGTGGACAGGGGAATGAGCTTTGAGGACTCATTTGCAGAACTAGGACTTACTAGGACTCCCTTCACTGAAAAGGAAGAGACTCAGGGAAAACATAATCACAGTATTAAAAATACCTGAAAGAGACAACACCAGCAGATCAAACGTAGCTCTTCAGAATATCCAAGGATAAGAAAACAAGAGGGAGGAAAAGTCAAGGAAAATATTAGAAGAAACTATTTCTCGGAAAGAGGGGCAAATGTTTGGAAGCACATGGGAGCTTTTTGCCCTCAAAATCGCCTCGGAGGCACAGCTATCTATAAGGTAGCACTTTACCGTTACCCTTTTTCTTCCCTGTAATGTCACACGTCTTGCACGTTTTATTACTCTAATGCCACGTTGCTTTAGATCACCGCTCTAGTGAAACCGCAACTGAAAAACGTTTTATTTTTTTACTGTATTAGTCCATTAGGATTTGAAACTTGGTCACTTGCTGAGGACACAAAAAGGAGTGGCTCTGACTTTTCACCTGTGCCATCAACCGGGCACAGCACTGAAATGCAGATCATCTGGTCTAGAGGTGAGGTCAAAATAAGTGCAATAGCAAAGTGTTGCCTTGGAGGCAACACTTCCCACTGCTCGACTGCCACCCAGCAGATGCTGGGGAGTAGAGCATTCAGGACTCTCGTTAGAAGGGCATGATGCGGACGCATTTAAAGTGCATATGTGGCAGCACACACACGAGCATCACCGCACACAGCTTAGTCTCTGGGGAACCAAAAAAGTAAAACTCAATTCAATTTTATTTGATCACCAGGTGAGTACACTAGGCCACACTGCCCCATTACAAGCACAACCGGAAACATACAACACAATCTATACAAATCCAGATATAAGATAATCATATGTACAATAAAAATATACAACCTGAACTGGCCCGTCGGCACAGTGGCAGCCCTACTAATCGCGATGCGGACAACTGAGTTCGGGAATGAGCTCAGATCGTCAGGGGCTGGCCAGGTGGAGAAGGACCAAGCATCCCAGGGGACACACTCCTCTGGGGACGGTGGGTTGCCGCCTGGGTGACCACAGGTGGCAGTGCAGCCGAGGGTGCAGTGAGAGGGACATACGCAGGCCAGAGGTTTGGTGCATATGTGCCTTGGACCTCCTGTGTGCACCTGCAAAGAAAACCAGAAAAGACCCCCCCCCCGTCCGACTACCCAGTGAAACAAGGGAACTGGCTCAGAAACCCTCAGTCGACCAACATGACGAGGATGGTTCAGGTAGGAAGAATCCCCCCCCCCTTTCACTGTCTGGGGAAGCCATGGCAGTGTGGAGGTAGATGGCTGTAGGGGTTTAAAGTACAGCAGAGCCAGGCACCTTGGGAACCCTGAGGGAGGTTGTGGCAGTGGCGCAGATGGGTGTTATAAACCAGAGAATACAAAAATACTGTACCGTGTATATATTTATATATTTTTTATGGCAAAAAGCTGCGTTTAATGCATCAGTTAGGGTTAAAGCGACAAAAGTGAGGAAATGAGACATTAGGGTTGAGCACCTAACCCCCCCGCCACACCCCTCCTCCACAGACTGACTATGGGGTCGTGTGGCCCAACTCTCACCCCATTCCATATGTAAACAGGTTGACATGCTACAGTAAAGAGGAATGAGGTGAGAGTTAGGCTGCACGACCCCAAGGCATACCCCGGTGTCTATCAGTCTGTGAAGGCGGGGGGTTAGGTGATCAACCGCTCTCATTTTTGTCGCTTTAACTCTAACTGATGCATTAAACGCAGTTTTTTCCATGAATTTCCTTACTTTTTGAAAAAGTGTAATACAAGTAATAAAAAACATGTATTGGTGGGAGCACGGGGCCCAAAAAAGTTGCCCATTACTGCATAACAACATGCATATGTGGGAGCACAGGCCCATCACACTGCAGGCTTACTCTATAGTTTAAAATCTTGTTGTAGTGGCATAGATCACCTAAACATGATCTATACCGCCAGTAGCGAAAACTCCGTATCTTGCTTCATTTTTGAGATAACAGCGCCAAAAGGCGTGACAGACACCGCAATGTAATCCTATAGGGAAATCGACAACTTCGTCATAAACTGCAATATAACTAGTAAAAAACATGTACTGGCCCCACGCTCCCACCAAGTTGTCCATCACTGCATAAACATATGCATCTGTGGGAGCACAAGCCCCCACTTATGCATAGCTATACAGCATCCCTATACGGCAAAGAACCCTTAGAACACAAATTTAACAATATCTCATGAACCGTGCAACTTACGAAAAAAATTCCACTGCTGGCTTACTGTACGGTTTAAAATGTTGTTCCAGCGGCAAAGCAGCCAGTAGCAAAAACTCTGTATCTCGCTTCATTTTCGAAATAACGGCACCGAAAGGCATGACAGACACCGCAATGTAATCCTATGGGGAAAAAGGTCAACTTCGACATGGACTATCTTTGCAAGCAATTAATTCTCCAACACCTAAATAGCATAATTCACACCTCTAGGGCATCCCCTCAACACCCTGTAAATTTCAAGTAAAAAGACCAAATTGTTAATGAGATATGCAATTCTAAAGTTTTTACACCTTTAAAAATTTTTCGGTCGTGAGATAGCAAATATTTCGTCGGTGAGAGAAATCCTAGGCCGCGACCAAACATCTGGTCTCACCAATCTAGGCCATCTGGTCATCTCCAGGGACATCTGGTTGTGAAAATCTGGTCATCTCCTCACGAACGAAGATCGTCCTGCGAACTAAGATTTTGCAGGGTCACGAACGAAGTTTATTAGCAAGTCACAAAAGAAGAATTTTTAATTTTTAAAAAACTTATTTTTTTTTTTTTTTTTTGACAGAAATGAAGCAAACCAAAGGCACGGCTTTGTAGAGGGGGTCACCCTGAACAAAATCCATGCCTCATTTGCCCCAAAAGTCACCCGTGGAGAAAGCTACGACATTTTGACAGGAAAACTAAAAACAAGATGGCGGCTCGTGAAAGAAGAATTTTTCTGACAGCCAAAGCTTTCCTTCATGAGCCTGCAAAATCTTTGACCACGAGACCATTTTTCTTTCGCAAAATATACATATAAATTTTTTGAGTGAACTAAGCATGTTCAGAACTTAATCCATTGAACAGTTGGAAAGTCATTAACACGCGAAATTTGAGGTTTAACATTAAAGTGCCAATTCAACCCTAACTATAGGGGTGCGACCACATCCCTATTTGTTACATATATTTTTTTTCTTCAGTTGACTCTCCTCCCCTTCCCCCTTTCCTTTCATCCCTCCCCTTCCCCTTCACCTTATGTTATAATTGCCTTTCTTGTGTCACTAAATTAGCACTTGGTAGCCTTGAGCCCAGTTTACCACTTCTTGCACCTCTAGTTGTTCTCCATCTTCTGTCCCTCTCCCCACGAGCTACCTGTCCCTGTTTTTTTACTGTGTATGTAATATATGCTTATTATTTTGTATACCCTGGTTCGACTCATCCGATGTCTCTGACCTTAGCTTAGCTACCTAATCACACTCCTTCAATGGGATACTGTCTGTTGTTATGGATTAATTTGCACTATATTATTTATTGTGTTATTTACCATATCCTATGTATTGGAATTGTATTGTATGCATTTTTTTGCTATGTTTTTGTTGATCTCCACTCTCTTATAACCCCCCCCCGGACGCTTCTGGAAACGAGCTGTTTACAGCTCAGTGTTCCCCATTCATTGTTTTAGCGCAGTGGGCTGCCACCCTATATTTTTTTGCCAACACCCTATATTTTTATCCGTTACTGAATTTTTTTTTTTTTTTACAAAATCCTCCAAATTTGTCTTTTATTGACATCCTTTACTGAACTACTACCCGTTTTGATACCAGCACACTATATTTTACTTAAAATCCACTTTTGCACATGTACAGTGCACATAGGAGGTCCAGAAAAATAACGCACCTTTTGACCTGATCACCACTGCCACCGCCCTGTATTTTAAGACAGTGGGGAACCCTGCAGCTCATGTTGCCTTTCCTGGTAAAACCTTTCAAGTATAATTATAAAACCTAAAAATGATTTAGAAGCCAGTGAAAACCGCTGAATCAAATAACTCAAGATGTTCCTTAAAACTGCTAATTGAACCACTGCTTGGTAAGAAAATGCCTTCTGTCCAATATTCGATTTGTACAAATGGAGAATCAATGACAAGGTTTGATTTGATGTTAAGAGCACAGTTGTTTTTTCTATATTGACAGCAGTTAATTAAGTGAACTATCCTTCCCTTTTTTTTACTTTTAAATATTTAATAATAATCTATACAACTTTGAATAAGGGCTCTTGAGCGCCAAGGTCCTCCGAACACAATAAAATAAATTACCTGTCCCAGGCTACACGTATCTTTCTCTTGTAAAGGGAGCCACTGAAGATTTGTGTACATACTACAGTGGTGTTCAAATCTACTTGCCCTAAGGGTAAATCTGCAAATAGTATGGTAAAGTGTATTTCATTTTGAACACACTTTAAGCGAGGCTGCACCCCAAACTACACTTGCATAATCTAGAATGGGGCGTAGACTGCTCTGGCAAAGCTCAGGAGGAAAACAACCTAACCAGCAGGATGAGGATAGCAATTTCACAGCCCAGGCCTCGCACTGCCAAGCGATGCATTCATCCACCACACAGTGGTACTGAGTAAGTGGTGAGGATAAATAAGACCTGGAGGTGGTAGGTGATGGGGCTGGGGGACCCTGTTGGAAGGAGGCTGGTAGGCCCACATGGAAGTATACAGTATATAGCAAAGAAATATCTTAAGTGCTTGCTTACTTAGAAGAAAATGGGATGTCAGGGCACTCCCACAGAGCTGATTGAGGGGGGAAGAGAACATGATGGGCCAATGATCTTTCCTTACTAAAAGGGGTGGGGATGGAATATAGGTCACTGCTAGCTATCTGAGCCCTCCCTCTACCAATCCTAGTCTACTTCTGGCTGCTTACCCCTGGAGCCCAGTCAAAAGGAGGCTGGTCAATAGGGAAAATGGGAAGTGTCTTGGGAGAGACAGACAATGGATCTGAAAGGGGTTATCCTCCTCAGCAGACAAGGCTCAATAAAGCTTTTTTTTTTTGCATAATTTCTTTATTTAGATTTTCAAAGTCACAAAACTGACAAAAGACCAAAACATCAGACAGTACGAACATACAACAGCAACAAACAATAAAGAACTCAAACCAATTCATTACAATTATGTACAAGGGTCTAGTGCATTATCATAGCAAGAGTGATCAACAAAGACATTTATTTATTTAGCTTTTGTTTACCGGGTAAGTACACTAGACAAGTAGTATGCCTATTTTCAGGAACGACCCGGGAGAGCACAAAACATACAGTATACATACATGGCAATATTGGAGAAACAGCATGATACAGTAAAAAACAGCTATAACAACGCTCGTATAAGGGCAGAGATACTGCCACACATAGTACAAATTGTTACAGGACATAGATAGACATTAGAATCACTGAATACATATTTGACAAAAGAATGATCAGTACATCACCATGTAAATTCATATGCTGTTTGTCATGCTATATAGCACAATGGTAAATCTACCCGATTAGAAATAGGAATGTCCTTGTTCGAGGATGGCACAAAGACATCAGTCCAGGCAGCAGCAAAATAGTTCCTATTCCCCTCTACCCCATTTCCAGGCCAATGCCATCCCACAGAATCTGCACCTCACCAAGGGACAAAGAGGACAGAAAGGGTTCCCACGTCAAGCAAAATTTCTCCCCCTTACCCGCTGCCATAAAGGACAAGCACTCGAAAGCCAGCGTCTATATGGCCAAGTTTCGCCATTGTTGCACCATGGGTGTGTTTCCAGAGACCCACGTATTGAAGATACAGTGGTGTGCTAATATTAGAAGTACCCTAGCCCATCTCGGCGGCACCTCCATTCATTTGGGCCAGTTTCCTCAACCCAAAACAACAGTGGGAGGGGAGCTCTCTGCAGCTACTGCCACATGTTTCCCTTCCTGTGTGATCTATATCCAAAAACACTGCAATATGGGGCATGTCCATAAATAGTGGCAGTAGGAGCCCACATCCGTCCCACACCGCCCACACATCGGAGACACAGCAAGGTAAAATTTGATAACTATCGGGGAGGACAGTACAGCCTATGGACGAATTTATAGAAGGATTCCTTATCTTTATTACATATGAGGATACCCCTATGCAGGCCTAGTATGATCCCCCAGAGCTCATCCTGCACAGGTGTTCCCAGATCTCACTCCCACAGAAGTTTTGTTTTTTGAGTGGGGTCCAGAAGAAACTGCCTCCCGGACCTGACAACCTTCCCTATAAGTCCCTCTGGATTTTTCCGAGCCCCCAAAATAATATGCTCTACCTTCTCCAGTGGTGAGGCGACTACCTGTCCTCGTCCCAGACCCCCAACATAGGCTCTAACTTGCAGGAAACAAAGGAAGTGTGAACATAGAAACCCCGTACTTCCCTGCAACTAATCAAAAGAGCACATCCCCTCTTTGGTACGGAGATCACCCATGCATGCAACCCCCGCACTCCCCACTCACAGAACCCTGTATCCCCCAGACTGGGAAGAAAAAATGGATTTTCATTCACCGGGAGCAAGAGGGTCTCCTCTTCCCTATACCTCACCAGGCTACACACATGCTTCCACCCCTCCAGAACCAAAACAACTAACAGATTTGGCCATTCCAGGGCTACATATGCTAGCTGTCCCTACCTAGCCAGACAGGTGGACAACCTCCCCGGGCAGTCCCTTTCCTCTAGGTCCAGCCTGGCTGCCCAGTCTAGGACATACCGAAATTGCACAGCCAGATAGTAATGCTTAAGGTCTGGGAAGTTGAGCCCCTCCCCCCCCTTTTTTTTTAGTATCTTCTTTTAGTCACTGAAGGCTAGTGCAGGGCGCGCCCTGCCAGATAAACTCCGAAAATGCCCTCTCCAGCCTTTTGTTGTGTAAAGCAGTTTTTTAAAATAGTTAGCTTTTAAGCTGGCCTGCCAGTGCTGTGGTAGCACTACTGCTTGCGACGCCAACAAACCAGATTCAGGAATAAGCCTGGGTTGCAGCAGGTCCGGCCAGGGGAACATTGACCAAGTGTCCTATGAACGCTCACCTCCTCTGGGGAAGAAGGGAGTACGATCTCTACCACACCACCACCCAGGTGACCACAGGTGGTGGTGCAGCTGGAGCCCTGGACTGAGGGAGCGGGGACATTTGGGGCACGATGCACTGCATCAGCAAGGCCCTGCCTATGTCAGGGAGTGGGACCGAAAATGCGGAAAACATCCTAACTGCAGCAGGACACCAACCACTGCCTGCTGCAGGCCCCACACCGCCAAATGGGTTCTTCCTCACCGACCAACACTAAACCTCTGTCCGGGGGGCCCTTCCCATGAGGGATTATTCGTAGGGGAATGGCAAGTGAAGGTAAATCCCAGAAATGGCAAGTGATAGGACTGAATAGGTCGGGGCTAGAAGGGGAGCAATACAGTAAATACGTTTTGGCTCACTGCCAGGGGTGTGCAAAGATTTTTTTTTTCTTTGCTTTTGCGACAGATGTGGAAATGCAAATCTGAATGGTGTGGTTGAGGATGATCTCAGCCTGTTCCACTGTCGAACTGCAGTTAAGTCACTGAAATGCATTTGAATGGCAGTTTGTTGCAACCCATGCCATACTTGCCTTCAGGCTAACAAGGAGAGATTTTGGAGTTGTCCAGCACCAGAAATTACCTAGTCTCAGACACTGAGCAATGGGATTTGGACATCCCTTCTGAATGGCATGACCAGTGGACAGAAATCATTTTTGGCAAAACGGACTGAACAACAAAACTTGCTAAATGAACAAAACACTCACATTGGCAGGGAAATAAAGGTGCATTTGCACAGGCCCTGGGCAAAGGATAAAACTGTAAATCAAACAATAGGGGCCAAAATTAAGTTCTTCAGCCACTAACTAGAAGCGCAACAGACTGATAAAATATAACAGCCCTACTGGCCCCGCTAATATTCTTACTGGTAGGTTACTTTCTCCAATACAATACAATCAGCAGGGCTACTCAAGGAAAATTCTACTGGCCCGATACAAAGTCATCCAGCACTTGGCAGGTGGGCCAGTGCCAGTTTTGAACCCAAAACAATATACACTATGTAAACAGGACCAAATCTTGAAATTACCTGCTCAAAAACATGGAAGGCCTTGTAGGTCTCAAAAGGCCACAGCAGTATAGAAAATATGGAATGACAACAACCTGCTGCACAGCGCCTAAAGTAAACAATTAGACACTGTTGTGCACAAATACAGCATAAAGAGTTCCTTTTTATTTGATCAGGGTTATAACATCTTCAGGTATTGTGACACATAGCAGCATCTTATGTTGTGTTGTGTTATTTGTTGTACTCTGAGATTTTTAATAAAAAGAAATTTGCAAAAAAATAAAATAAAAGTGCTTCTTTGTACATTCTTAGGGTGAGAGAATCATAAAATAACGCAGAGCGGTACGTGTACACTACAGATGCAGGAGGTGATGTCCTTGTAACCATACCAGGTATCCAGTTTCAAAAAACAAAAGAAAGTTGTGACTGGACACTCCGAGAAAAGGAGAATGAGAGGTGGTTCAATATATTGTGTCAAAGTTCTGAATTTACAGGATATGGACTCACAGATCGCTACGCAGTGACGCGAAACTGTGCCAACGTGCACAGTGCCAACCTTATTGGACTTTATATTCAGCTACCTTGTCCACAGCACTGCTGAAAGGCTCTTCTTTAATGACTGGGACTGAAATGATTTTGTATGTATGGTGTTCCCTCCATACTGCACGAATGGAGGAAGAGTATTTTAATCCAACTGTCATATTTCTGTCTCCTAATTTCTGTACTCCAAACCAAGAAATCGTATGCTCAGTTCATCTTTTAAAAAGAATAAAGTAAAAAAAAAAAAAAAGTCAGCTTACCTGCCTTAAGCAGTACCTGGGAGAGAAGCCAGAGACTATCACACAATGGTTAAGCGGGCTGCTACTAGAAGAGTGCAAAAGCCTAATTTCTGCAACTGTCTTGATGCAAAAATGTCTTGGTCACATAACAAATGTTATTGCATCATGCAGCAGAGCTTCTCCAAAAAACTCACTAATCAATACATTTTTTGTCTCAGACTATGGTTTGGAGTGTTTTATTCAGCTACACAAATTGGGCTTTTGCACACTTCTAGTGACAGCCCACTTGACTCTGGTGTAACCAACTCCAGCATCACAGGTGTTACCAACAAAGCATTTGTAAGCAGGGGTTTTTATTCCTGCCTGTCGATCCAAATGGCGGCTTCGTGCATGCGATCATTTGCGGGTGTCTGGCAGCGGATTAGCTGGTGCATGCAGGAGGTTGTCTTTCATTACAAATGGCAGATGAAGCTGTCGTGCTGGGTGAGAAGCAGTACTTGCAGGTAGGGCAGGGTGGAGACGGGCTATGGGGAGCCACAGCTAAGGTCTTTCATTTCAAATGGCAGATGAAGCTGTCGTGCTGGGTAAGAAGCAGTATTTGCAGGTAGGGCAAGGTGGAGACGGGCTATGGGGAGCCACAGCTGAGGTCTGGCCAGGCCAAGACACTGGAGGCACTCCCAATTATAACAGAACTCCCTTTTTTTCTGCCTTTGCTGAGGTATGCGACTGAGTAATTTTGGTGGAAAGGATGTGGAAATGGGTTATTTTTGTGGTGTCGTCACTCTCCATCAAGTAACAGTAAGTGATCAGAAAAAGGGACGCTCAGGCAGCTGAGGTATTTCTGAAGTTGCAGGACATGCAATTCAGTTTCTGCTCGTTTCCCCTCCTTCAAACTTAGGATGGATGTCTGCCTCAGAGAGACAGAGAGCTGCTGATGGAGCACGGCCGTCACAAGACCTTCACCTGTGGGAGTTTGCACAGAGGGTAGCCTAGATGCTGTGTGAACCAGGTTGTGAGGAGCAACAGGGAAGCTCGTTAGAGTGACATCCTTTCCTGAGTTAAATAAGTTTGAGTTAAGTAGAGGAAAAGATGGACAGTGAGGAGGACCTCAACAGCCAGAGACGGCTTTATATTGTGCCAGAATTCAGAAACCCTTGGCCGATAAGGGGAGGAACTTGATTGTGACACCCTTCCCCAAGATAAGCAGCCTGCAGTAATGTAGGGAAAAAGGTGGTATGCGGAGCACACAGTTGGAGGTGGTATTCCGAGCACACAACTGGAGGTCACTTAATACTACGTCAGAAGTCTGAAACCCTTGGCTGGTAAGAGGGAACCTGTTTGTAGTCTTGTCACGATATGAAATTCTGATGGTATGATAATTGTCACATGTAATACTGCGGTTATCGTCATACCGCGGTACTGCAGAACAAGTACTTTTCGCATAAAAAAGAAGCCTCCTCTAATTGAGTTATCCCTGAAAATGCAAAAAAAATAGCTGAAAGATCCCAATACCACAGTATACTGTGGTATACCGGGAAATACCGTGAATCATGGTTATCGCGGTACAAGAAATTGCCCACGGTATCGATACCATGACTTCGATACCCTTGATATACGACAACCCTACCTGTTTGAGACACCCTTCCCCTAAGTAATAAAAGCCTACAGTAAAATAGAGAAAGTGGTTGTAGGCGAAGTGTAGCTCCACAGCAGGAGGTTGCTTTACATGAGAGGGAGGCAAAAAAGCAGCAGCTTCAAGGCAGGGTTCCAGGGCATACTGGATGGACATTACATCTATCGCTCCTTACCTTTCTATGTTTCAGTCTTGCACCGTGAGTCAGAAACCCTTGGCAAGTAACAAGGGCCCTGTTTGCAAACATCCTTCCCCGAAGTGATACGATTGGGATAAGGTGGGGGAAGTGGTGACAGAAGAGTTGGGGATTCAAAGTCAGACACTGCTTGGGGAGGGAGACGTACCCAGTGCACATTCTCTATAAACCTTAGCAAGTCAGTTTTCCTAAGGAAAAGGGTCTGCTCAGGAGGCAGTAGCAAGCAGGGCAGGCTGTGAGCACTCAGTTTTAAGCACCTGCTCAAAAGTGAGGCAGTTAGCTACTGGCCAAAATGGCTTACAGATAGGGGATTCACCATGTCAAGTAGGGGATGGGTCCATTCAGAAAGACATTGAAGGAATCCATAGACCAGATACTAACGTATCAAAACAGGACAGCAGAAGGACATTCCCATTTCCAGAAGCAGAGGGGTCGAGAGACAGTATAGGAGGTTACACAGCTGAGGTGGCTAAATAAGGGAAGTTCCATCTCTTGCGCTGGAGTTAAGGTACCAGGACTCAGAACAGAAGTTGAAATGTCCAGAGTAAAGCAATTATAGGATCAGAAACTGTGTTGCAGCACATTTCTCTTCATTATGGAATGTTAACAAGGGTTATCTGGTGAGGGACTGTAGCTTGCCTTCTGACAACCCCTCACCAAAGAGTCACTACACATCTCCACGCGGCCAAGCCTACATCCATAGACTTAAAAAAAGAAATGCCTGTTTATTGACAGAGTAATTCCCTCTGTGAAAGTAAACACTATATTATGTAATGGTAATAAAAATGTGTTTCACTACGCACGTTATAAACTAAGTTAGTTTTTCATCCAGCATCAGCACTGATTTACATATTAAGTATGCAGCGGGTGTCTGTTTCAAGTACAGCACTTTTCCCCAACATTACTAGTTACAGCATCTGGAAGATCACATAGAGATGTGAAATGCATACAAAAAAACAACTACTACTATACAAGGGCCCCAAAAAAGAAATGGAAAAATCAAACAGAGTAGGGGACAGGACAGTAGTAATATGGGTATGTTTCCTGACAAATGCCCTTAACCTTTCACTTTTTCTGGGGGAACAGGAATCACAATGGTAACCCTTCCGGACTTTCAAGGTGATGGGGACCAATGCATTTCAGTCACCTTCTTTTCCATGCTGCCAGCGTTCAGCATCAAGTGCAGTAGATATTAAAGAGCAGGTACCAACTGTCAGGTACCCATCCCCTCAAAACACATATAATAGTGTACCTGCTCCACTGTTGAGGGGTATTAAAAATTCCATGCGCTTCCCTCCGGTTAAAAAGTTTTATGAAATGGGTGGTAGAAAAGCAGCATTCTGATTGGCTGCTAGGAGTGTGCTAATATGTCTAACACCATGGGAGAAGGATCAGGCTGTGCCAAGCTATGGCAAGCGGGCATTGATATGGGTGATGCTGCCCACTCAGAACCTTGAGAAATGAAAATGCAGCCATCTTGTTTCTCGCATAAGTGGTGCCAGTCTAACTGTATAAAAATTAAATAAATACACCTGACCTCCTGTTATGTTGGCCTCGGTCTTTTAATGTTTGTTTTTAAATCCATGCAGAACGTAGCAAAGGAGAAAAAAAAACCAAAACACAAAATGCTGCGATCTGTCTCCCAGCCCGCACTCGCTCTCCATCCCAATCAAAACGTGCTCTCTCTCCCAGCCCCCTCGCTCTCCATTTTAATCAGAAGCGACTGCTGATTATTACAGCCGATGATTCATTTTAACAAAGTACTGCCACAATCTCTGTCCCGGGAAAAAAACGCAAAGTGCTGCAATCTGTCTCCCAGCCCGCTCGCTCTCCATCCCAATTAAAAAGTGATCTCTTTCCCAGTCCGTTCGCTCGCTCTCTATTTTAATCAGAAGTGACTGCCGATTATTACAGCTGATGATTCATTTTAACAAAAGTACTGCCACGCTCTCTCTCCTGGCCCACCGGCTGAGTGGCTGTTCAGATCGATTGCTAACTTGGGGGGGGTGAATACTGCCATGACAACCACATGTAAACTACAGAAGCCTTTATAGGACAAAATTCCTTAAACAAAAAAAAAAACAGTAGGCGGAGGAACTATTTTATTAAAAACGATGACCAACATTAAACTTTTTCACTTTTAAATACTATACATTTTAGCCATCACATACATCTGTATTTTTGATAGCCATTTCATAAGTGCAATAAGCCACTCCAGGGTCTGTATGTTAGACACTTTCACACATGGCTAGGAAGCTGGACGCACTCAGCCAGTGGCCTCGTGCCTCACTACGCCTCCTAGCCGTGTGTTAAAGTGTTCAACACACACCCTGTTGTGTCTTATTCATAGCACCTCGAATTTGCACTCCCAGAAAAACAGAGCCATGTACCCCCAGCCCCCTTTTGTGATGTCAGAAAATGAATACTGAGGGTGCATGTTATTAACCTGTCTGTATGCAATGTAAAGATACAGCTATGACTTTTAGTACAATTTAGAGGTGCCATGCAGAAAAATCAAAGCAGCTGCTGGAGTAACAGTCCCTGTTTACTGGAGTGGTCACTTTCATTTTCCCAAGTGGCAACTCTAAATAGTACTAAGAGTCATTGACAAATGACGCCAATACAGGTCTATGGAACACACACACACACACACACACACACTTCAGTTTCTGACATCACAAGAGGGATGGGGTACCTGGCTGGGGGCATCAGACATGGCTCCGTTTTTAAGGGGTGCTATAACTTTTTACCCGGAAGGAAGCGTATGGAATCTTTTATAATCCTCAACAGTGGAGCGGGTCTGCTATTACATATGTTTGAGGGGGACTGGGTACCTGCTCTTTAAATTTACACTACGCCTGTATTTGACAGGACAGCCTTTGGGATTGGAGCAGTTTGTCAACATCACTAGACTGCGGCCCCATACAGGGGGGAGAGAGAGCTCCTTTGCTCCGTGCGTGTACGATCAGACAGGGGCACACAACCACAGTGTCATTACAAAGATCCTGGATCCCCAGCTGGGCAGTGTGGAGAAAACGAAAATACAAGAACTTGAGACTAGATCCCAGAATGCTGGATGGTTCAAGCCAAGTCACTGGAAATGCGTGTGTACATGACAGTCCCTGCAATGACTACAGGATCGAATCTCATAGCATCCCATCATTTCAGTCTGCCACATCAAATCATTTTAATAACCTTTATTAACCCGGTAATTGCCCTACACTACAATTCACTCGTATACGAAGTGTATTACGATTACGACCTGTAACTAACACCCCCCTCACCCGCGCCGCCGAAGGAAAGCGTAGAACAGTTTTAAATAAAGAGTAAACCATGGGATTACAGGAATCAGTTTTAATGCCAACCTGCTCTCTCTTTTCTACTCGTCGTGTGCCTGCTTCTTCTGCCTTTCCTCGCAGCTGAACTTTCTCGTTGCTGCCACCATCCCTTGGCGGCTGTGGTGGTGGTGTTGGTGCTTCTCGCTGCGGCTGGCTGCCGTGCCTGCCGAACCGGTGCTTCATTTCGCCGTGATTCCCCGAACCCCCGCGCCAGGCGGCGGAAAGGGGACCATGTCTCTCACTCTGCCCCTGGGTACATCCCTGCTACTGAAAACATGGGTTTGATAGGGATAGATTTGGGGGGTCGGTGTCGTGTCAGGTTTTTTTTTTTTTTGGGCGGGCTCCTTCCGTCCACACTGGCGTTTTTAATCACCAACAGCCCGACAGCAGTACCACAGCTCGCGCTCTTACCCGCTTGTTTCTTCAGTGGTTCCCCCCACCAAAATCCCAGTTCAGAGTGACAGCGACCGCGCGCCGGGCTCTGCGGCAAGCCTCGTTGATCTCGCGACAACTAACCAAGTCGGAAATGGGCGGGGAACGGTTGGTTACCCAGGCTTGTGTGTCACACCCACCATAGGATACCTATCATGAAACTCGCACATAGATCTCTTTCTGGCCGGGTTTTACCTTGGTACAGCTGTGATGTCATGCAAATAAGCGCAGCAAGGCAGACTGTGAGGTAGAGCTGCCTTCCATGCTGTATCATTCAAGTGCTAGATGTGTGTGTGCGCTCAGATAAGGTTGAGGGGGCTTGGGTCGCGTGGGGATTCGTGAACCTAACAGATGTTATAAATAAAAACGATTGCGCGGTGCCTTCACCCAGGAAGGCTGCTAGGTCGTCTGTTATGTTAGTGCTATCCATGGGAATAGCAGGAACCCACTACGTGGTCCTCACTAGCACAGCTATGGGCTTAGCCAGACAGTAAAAAAATGTGCACACTAGGGTCTTGCTTGTTGCCCCAGCTGGCACAATAAAGTTTGTGTCCAGCATGGCACTGATTGTTCCCTGCCAACACTCACACATGCACTGGTAAATACAATTGCCATGCATTGCTCCCTGAGACACCCATATATCACCCCAGAGGCTGTAATGTTGTATAGCATATGGGATGCAAAGGCAATCTCAGTGGGCAACCCTTCTAGGTATTGGGTCCCAGGAGTGAAATTACAGAAATGATTCTGTTTTTAAACTTGGTTTTTATTATAATTTTATACAGACCAAGGATACTGGCATATTATACAGTCGGACTACATTTGTTGTTTTAATACAAGCACACTATAGACGAAAGGTGGGCAAGCCAGGAATGTTTCACCTAGAGCCAAGTCAGAGCTGAGCCAGGGGTCTGGCTTGACTCTGCAAGCCAAAACAGGAGCCAGCCCTGGCTACTGCAGACTGTTCATGACATAGGAGTTGAACATTTCCAACACTAACTGCTCAGGCTGACAAAAAATGCTTATGTAACCCTAGGTGGCGCTATCCCCAGGGCTACTATCCCTGCCTGCTTGGCTAGTAGCAGGTTAAGGGGCCTGAGTTCTGAAACGGGTGCCTCCACCCGGAGGTCAGGGTTGGTAGTGGTCAAGTTAACCTGGGCACAGCCCTCGGGGCACTGTAACCCCCTGTTTCCCTGCTAGTAGCCGGAACAATATCCAATAGTCACTTTCACAATACCCGCCCCTGATACACCTTACAAGTACCCACACTGTTTGCACTTACCACCAGGGCTGGTTACTCTGGCTCGACCCTGGGGACCCCCTGTAAAACAAGGTTAGGCATAGCAAATAGCTACAGTACTCTTGGCACAAACTGGAACCACAGTCGGATTGAATGCAGAAAAAGATCTGATTTATTCATGGGACTTGAACAAGGGAGGGGCGTAATCAGGTTGATTTGCTTAGATGC
The DNA here is from genome assembly GCA_016271365.2 of Neoceratodus forsteri. Taxonomy (NCBI): domain Eukaryota; kingdom Metazoa; phylum Chordata; order Ceratodontiformes; family Ceratodontidae; genus Neoceratodus; species Neoceratodus forsteri. Next base: position 938,565,020 of record CM028136.1, on the reverse strand, counting down.
GCTATCAGTCAAACAGTTATGCATGCATTAAGAGTCCCTAAACACTCACACCCTCTGGGTACCCTGGTGGAGAAGAGATGGGCTAGCCAGGACCATTGCCCAGTGTAGACCGGAGTTGCAGCTGGTTGGGGCCCTGAGATGAAAAAAACAACATGCACAATACACACTGTTTGTAATCTGGAGCCAGATGGCTCAGTTCATGAAGAAGAAACAACAAGGAAAGCAGATGACACACTTAGATTAAACTGTTGTTGCGGAGGGGGCGCTGTGGAGCAGCGAACTGGCAGGACGCACTTCCATGCAGCTCTGTGCATCTACAGCTATATTGTAATAAAAATCATTTTTTGCTGTGGAGGAAAAATAAATCTAACTGTAGCAGTGAACAGCTCGGGTCACCTGGAGCCGAGGGATGTCAGATGGTCATGGGACGGAATCAGAAAGCTGAACAGCGGACCTAGCAAGCGGCGGCAGCGAATGAGCAGGCCGCGAATTATCCTTACGACTACTGCCGTGGAGAGCTTTGCAGACCCTCCACGCTACGATCGACTTAAAATAGAGTCGCTTATTCAACGCTTTGCTGATCAGACGTCCAGTTGGAGGCAGCAACACAAGTGGCATCAACCGCAGAGAAAACGGCTGTACAAGCTTTAACACCCACAACCAAACTTGTGCAAGAGAATGCCCAACTTCGGTATAGACTGGAGGCTCTGGAGAACTCGAACAGGGCCTCGCACATTCGTATAATTGGTCTTCCAGAGGGCTGCGAAGAGGATGACCTACTTGTCTTTCTGTATTCGTGGATTCCTATGGCACTCAACCTTCCACAAGGAGATTTAAAGGGTCAGCTCCTTAAAGCATTCTGAATTACGTCGCGAGCTGACAGGCCATGTGGCGAGGCCCCAAGAGTGATTCTGGTGGTAACTACAAGCTCCAACATCAGAGATCAACTCTTACAGGCAACGAGGTCATCAGGAGGGTTAGCCTTTAACAGATCTACCATCCACTTGTTTCCAGATCCCTCGTCCGCAACATGCACCAAAAGAAAGACGTTCGATGCGGTGAGAGCTCTGCTCCAGGGGTTAGGAGTAGCACACTCGCTTCTGATACTGGCCCGACTTCGGATCCACTATGGTGGTAAGACTTTTCAGTATACTGATCCAATCAAAGTGGGCAAAAAAGTGGAATCAATGACCAAAGAGTTTCAGGCGTCTGAGGGCTGTAATGGCAGTGACTTGGCTCTGATCAAGAAACCTGACTGTCCACAGCTATAATAATTTGTTTATAATCATACCTGCTCTTGAGATTGCTGTTCTCCATTCAATCGCTTGGTTTTCCCAATAGCTTTAGATAAAATAATAAAAAGGTGTATAGAAAATGCATGATTAGTGCTACTATTATAGGAGTACCTTTTAGTATTAGGATTGGGGTTCATATCAGCACTGGATGTTGAGTAATAACTCTTTGGACTCTCAACATTTTGGACTTGACCCCAAAAGCCTTAGTTAGCTGTGGCTCATTTAGATACGCTATTTGAACATAACCTATTTAGTCCCCCCCCATCCTGAAGCCATTCTGTCTAGGCTCTTATCCTAATGTACATTTGATGTATCTGGTAAAAAAAAAATGTTTGATACCTGACAGATGATTGTACAATATGCAATTGTTTATTGTAAAAGCAATAAAAGAAAGTAAAAAAACTGTTGTTGCAGGGAGCTACGCTGATGGTTACTCATGATACCCAAGACTGGATGAAAGTCGAGACAGCAGATGGTTGATCTGGAGTGCCAGGAGAAGCAGGGCCCACATGATTCACCAAGGCATCATTCCTGTTCAAGCGTGGAGCAGGGGGCTGATCCCCAGGCAGGTCTCTCATCAATGGCTTTTTCTGTGCAGTGGGGTAGTCTGGCAGGGCCCTCATGGCAAGGCCCGGCCACATGGAGATAACCGCGGATTCAGTCCGATTGGGCTGGATACAGCTTCCAGCAAGCAGAACACAGTTCACATGGTGGGGAACCAAATCACGACCCACTGTCAATACACAGCACATTTACATGTAAGGAATTCTACAGTACCAAGCAAGTCGTTCTCCCGTCACCGTCGCACAGTCTCAGCACCAACTGGGAGTTCAGAGGTAGCATGGACTTCCTGACAGGCCGATCGCATTCAGTAAAATCTTCGGTCTTCCTCAGGTATGAGCCTGGTCACAAATCAGTGGCTTGCTTCGCTTCTCTACTCGTATTTAGTCCATAAATAACTCTCTCATTCCCCCTCAGGGCAGCAGGCAAACATGCAGGCCAAAACTCAGGACTTCCCACAGTTCTTCCATGCAGAGTACGCAGACGGCTGCTCGACTGTCTCAAGCTGTTGCTTCTTCAGCTTCCAACTTAGCTCTGCCCCAGACAGCAGGCAGCCCGAGAGTTTCCCCAAGATCCAAAAGGTTCAGTTGGCTGATTCAGCTGTCAGCTACAACAAAGACTCCCCCTCCAGGTGCAAAAAAGGCGCCAACAGCCCAAAACTAAAATTCCCACACACTTTGACTCCACGCAGACCCTGGTAGCAGGCTCCATTTTAGAGTCCCAAAGTACTGATTGGTCCAATTCGGAAGTTCAGGACCAAGATGGTGGAGATAGGCAGAACAATCCTCGCTGCAAAAAAGGCAGGTAAGAACAAACTAGAATATTATTATTTCTCTAATAAATAAATCAGTAAACCAGCACACCTTCAAACAGAGCTCCCTCCACGCAATTAACGATGGCAGAAACAGAGCTATTATCCAGCAGCCCGTGTGGGACTCGAGCATGGAAACACTCAGCCCCCCCCCCCAGTTCAATTATAACTGCAGCCAGGCAACTCTTAAAGAAACAGTACACAGGGTCTTTACGGGCACCCTCTAGTATTAGCCTTTAAATGGCTAGGGTGCTGGACACCAGCCTGGCAGCGAGCATTTAGGCAAGCTCACGGAAGACTTTTTGGGAACCCCCATTTGTAGGGGGGTTACATGTACTTTAACCATAACTGTCTCAGCTTGACCGTGACTCTCAGTTGCTTATAGAGGCCGAGCCATGCCAGTCACTAAGCTCGAGCCAGGCCCGAGCCTGCTGTGGCTTGCTCACCTCTACTGTAAACAGGGATAAAAATTAAAGGCCAGCCAAGTGGCCTAGAGGGCTGAGGCACTGGACACCTTGCCTCTCGCCATACCGACGATCTGTGTTTGGGAATGAGCATGGGTTGCCGGGGCTGGGAGTGCATAGAGCAGCCACCAGGCAGCTTTCCTTTCCTGGATTAGGGAGGTCGTCCTCCCTGGCCCTCTTCAACACAGTGACTGCTTTGAGAACAGGTTGCATGTTTGGCCTGCCCACATCCAGGCTGCTTGCGTGATCAAGCAAAAACGAAGCAAGTGGTGCGCAAAAATCAAACCAGCTACACCCGTGAGGAAGAATCTTCATGATGCAAAGTGCCAGGGAAGTGTTTTTTTTTTTTTTACCTTACTAATTTTTGGCTCACGATAAAGAGGCACCATGCAAAGAAATTGATCTTGGTTTGATTTTTGCAAATTACTTGATTGGTTTTTGCTTAGTCTTCCCCTTTTAGTGGTTGCAGCAGCCTTGCCCTCTCAAGAGCCTAAATTGCTTCTATTTGTTGTGCCCGCGTAACCAGGTGCTCAGGATTGGGTGCGGCGGAGGGGTCACTCTTCACTCTGTGTGGATGCTTCAGAGGGCCTGGTGGTGCACATTCTGTGTGAAGTGGGTACTCTGCAGCTATTTCTGGTCTTTGCACATGTGGAAGGGATGGGAGGCTTCTGAGGATTGGGCCATAAGCCTATATGTGTTAGCTGGCAAAGTCCTTTAGGCTTTCAGGTGAATGGTTCCTGGGTTCAAGATATAAAATGGGTCTAGGATGTGGTGTGGTACCTCCACCTTTAAGGATCTTTTTTGACACAGTGCTGCCATGGTGCTTCCCTACAGGAAATAAATACTGTCCCTACCTTCAATGACAGGGATCCCAATAACGGAACCCCTCTCCACTTATCATTCTAATCACGTGTAACCAGCCTCTCACTCTCTCGCTTGAGTCATGTTACGAGTAAGCAGTCTAAGGGTTAACTTGTTCCCTTAGAGCTGTTTCCTGCTGGACTCAGATGGAGTCGGAGAGTAGGATGTTTGTGGCCTAGTGTCTCATGGCTTGCCATGCGCGGTCTGCACATGAATAATCATGGCTGTGCTCTGCTCTCCCTTTGCTTATTTACCCCGGGTCGCACCTGGAAACGAGCCCCAGCTCAGTGTGCCATTCCCAGTTACCAAATGTTTAGATAAAGATAGATGAAAATATAATTTAGGGAGGGGACCTGGTGGGTGTGAATCAGAGGTAGCCCTTGCTGGTTGGCATTTCTATTGAGAGGGACAGAAGGAAAGAGAGAAGCCACTGGACAGCGTTGTTTCTCCTCACCCTTCTGGGGGTTGGGAGAGGCCCCTCATGCCAGCAGTGGAGGAAGACCACTATAACCTTGCTCTGACCGAGGGGAAGACCAGCTAAAGAGCTCCACCTGAAAGGCACCCAGAAGAAGTATTCATAACTAGTGTCAGGCCTCCTTTCAAATGTGGTCATCGGGGGCACTTACTGGCCCACTCCCATCTCAGCTAACAGCTCCAAGCACAGGAGTCCAACTCCAAGAATGTGCAAAAGGTCACCATGGTACAAAGTGACAAAGAAGAACCCAAAGTGCACCTCCATCGGGTTATGTAGCTCGTTGGTAAGCGTTAACATAACACATGGGTAATCCTCATCACCAATGTGTATGGCAAGAGTCATTGTCAGTCAAGTCCCACTGTGGTTGTGCCAGGATAAGGGTGGGGGGGGCTGTAGGGCCTTAGGTCACCATGGTTCATATGGCACAAGTGAGGTGTCATGCAAGGGCAGGTCTGACTGTGTGTTGTACGGGAGCCACATTCTGGTCTCATGTTTTTTATATGTCTCAATAGCTGGCACTCCAAATTAAGCATGAGTGTTGTTCCCCCGATAGTGTTTTGTCCTGCTTGGTAAAAGTGCCACAAGTATGTGTCCTGTGGAATAATCTCCCCCATGGGGCACTATTTAAAACAGTCTATGGTAAAGGTGGCCGGCCCGGTGGCGTAGAGGGCTGAGGCGCTGGACGTCTCACCTCGCGGCATGCTGGCGACCCGCGTTCGGGAGCGAGCCTGGGTCGTCGGAGGTCGGCACGGAGGGGGAGGGCGGAGCTGGATGGAGCAGTCGGCGGGCAGCTGTCCTCTCCGGGAGAAGGTGAGTGGCATCCCTCGCTCAATGGTTGCCCTCTGGTGGAGGCCAGGAGGCTGCGCAGGCTGGGGGAGCCAGTGTTATGCCAATGGGGTGGGCAGAAGGGGATCGTTACCGGGGCTGTAAGGCGCATGCGCGCGCATGCATCCTTCTCCTGGGGCCCCCGGGAGAAAAAACTGGTGGACGAAAAAACCGACGCAGGGTGATGACCGACTCCTCTAGGGCACTGCTCCCAGATGGGGCGTAAGGTAAGCCCCGGTAATTCTGGGTGACAGGAGCTGGGGGAGTCAGTTAGATGGGGGCCATCCAGATGGGAGCAAAAAAATAGAAATAAGATAAAAAATAAATAAATAAATAAAAGTCTATGGTAAAGGTTAAAAAAGTAGTAACCCTAGGCTGATAGTGCTAGTAATAGTAAAGTGAGACAATAGTGCTAGTAATAGTAAAGTGAGACAATGTTAGTTTTCTACAGATGTGTATATACTGCAGATGAAAACCCTACTGTGAACTTACGCGGGCTGAAACCATGAAATTACACTGGCCCATAACACAAAGTATTCCTTCATAGGACAAATGCAAGTGATTGTTGTACTATGTTAAGTAAAGCTGGCCCGGTGGCACTAATGGTTGAGGCGCTGGACGCCACACCTCGCGCTACACCAGTGACCAGGGTTCGGTAGCAAACTCAGGTGCCGGGGGTCGAGGGGAGGGGTTGAGGATGAGCGCCCTTGTGGTGCTCTCCTCCCTGGGGAAGGAGGGACGGGATGCTCCGGTGTGCCAGTGGCCCCCGGTGGAGACCAGGGGCACTGCAGCATGCCAAGCAAGCACATAACAAGCGTGGCCGACGCCGGCAGGGTTGCTGTGCACCAATGCGTCGATGTGCATCCTGCAAGGGGAGGAGGGCTGGGGTAGCACATAGAAAAAGGGAAAACACCGGCGCTGTGGACAGGCGACGGCACCTGTCCTCCATGCCCTTCGCCGGGCCAACCCCAACTGGCCTTCCAGTTCCTCCAATGTGAGCCCTACCCTGCAGCCAGAGTCTGACTTACAAGAGCGCCCAAGAAGAGGGGGCGACCCACCCTGGGGTGCTGGCTGCAGTGGGGAGGCACAGATCGGGGGGGAAATTGGCGGGCAGGACACAGACTAAGATGCTCAAGAGAGGTTCCACGGGCCGCAACCAGAGGGAAATAAAAAAAAAAAAGTTCAGGTAAGGAGCGCACACTTTTTTCCTCAAAGGTGCACCAGTCAGGAGGACATGTGAAAGAGACAAATGGGGCACGCACCAAGCATGTACAAAAGTAGACATGTTTATTTTAAATTGTAACAGGACGCATACACTGGGCTAAAACCCGTACATACTGACTCAGAACAATGAGTCTTCCTAAATAAACAGCCCTACCTGGTTGACTCCAGTGCCACATGTGGGCAGTCCGTTTGTCTGCGGTCTCTCTATTAATGGTGCCTTGAGGTTGCTAGGTTCCTGGTCCCCATCTCCACGCCGTGATGGCAAGGTAAGGTGTGAGATATGGCTTCAACCCTATCCCGCCCTGGATAAGAGTACCATCAAACCTGTAGACACATGACTGGGAGGATGGTTACACATGCAATGAATAACAGTAACACAATAAGGACAAAGTACTAAGCAATTACAGGTAATGAAAATGAAGAGGTTTATTTGGGAGTCCGGAACAGGACCTCGGATGTGGAAAGCAAAGGTAAAAATCACAATAACAGCTTTGGCAGTTCCCCAGTTTCAACTCCCACTGTATGCAATATCCCAGTCCACATTTCCCACTCTTATGCACCAGTTGAACCCACAGTTCCTCTGGAAGCTCCTAAACAATTAGTGCATAGACACAGTGCAGAGGTTGTAGGTCTGTGGAAGACGGACCGTGGTGTGGTACTGTTAGAAGTGTTTGCTGGCTGCATATGCAGACTGTTACTCACCACAAACAGAAGGAATATAATCAGTTGCTTCTGGCTTTCAGAGTCTGTACTTGGGAGGTAGTGCTATGGTCACACAAGAAGCCCACAGATTAACTAACTAACCCAACCAGTTATAAAATGTATTTGGGTGGTACTCAGTACTCACAACCTTCGGTGACAGTGTGCTGCTAGCTCCGTGGGGGTCATCTCCGCTGTTCAGGTAGATGCAGGCTGTGTAAAGGTGTGGCAGCTCAATCGTTCACCTGGTGCCGAGAGATGTAGGCCACGGTGACTCTGGTGATGTTAGTTCCTCCTTGTGGTAGGTGCCAGCTGTGTAAAGGTGCGGTGAACCTAGCATGCTGCCTGTGGCAAATCCACTGGGGAACCTGCAGGTCTGGAGATAAGTTCCTGGGAAGGTAAGTGACAAGACTGTAATTACTCCGGTGACATTGAGTCCTCTTCACCCAACAGGGAGACTTTTCTTCATCCACCCTCACTGGTGGGCAGTCACTCAGGACCCAAAGTAGTTCAGTCCCCTATCAGAAAGATCCTGACACCAGTTTGAGAAAGTAGCAGCTACCCACCCTCCCAGTTCTGGAACAGTACCCATGGCAACACCTGTTCATGTATGCCAAAGCCCTACAGAGACACTTTAGCTTAAAAAAATACCTCTTTTGGGACTCAAGGATCTGTCTTACACACAGCTGAAGTCGGACAAAACAGCACATTTGTGCTCTTCAGCTCCTCTGACAGAACTCACTGCCAAAGCTTCTAGAGTCCTGGCCAACAGACTACAGACCCACATTTATTTATTTATTTATTTATTTATGTGTTTGTTTGTTTTTGGTAACCGCATGGGTGCACTAGACATAGAAATGCCTATTTTCAGGCACGAACCAGGACAAATTCACATTTACTCCATCAGTCACCCAGATCAGACTGTTTTTTTGTTTTGTTTTTTCATGAAAGGTTGTTTCCTTCAAGATAACTTCAGATGCCTATTAAACATATTCTCCTCCCAGACCAAACACAGAAATACTCAACTGACTATGTCACTGGACGCAGAGAAAGCTTTTGATAGGGTCAGTTAGCACTTCTTAAATTACTCTCTGCTGTCCTTCAATTTCAGCCCCAAATGTTTGCACACTATTGCTGGCTGTATAGTAACCCAGGGGTCACTGTCAAGGTAAATGGCTATAACTCGAATAGATTCACATTAGGGAGGAGCACTAGACAGGGTTGCACTTTGTCTCCCCTCTTGTTCACCATCAGCCACAAGTCTCTGGCCATCGCAGTCTGCCAGAACCCTGATATTAGCTGTATACAGGTGGGGTGGAACCAGACATGCATAAAATATCTCTTTTTGCTGATGATTCCATCTTCTTCCTTTCGCATGGAGACACCTCAGTTTCAGCATTATTAACTACCATGCTCACCTTCAGTAAACTGTCAGACTATAAACTGAACTTTTCTAAATCAGAAACACTGCTAGTTAGTGGCAACTGCACTCGAGCATTCAAACAAACTTTCCCTTCACTTGGGCCAAGAATAATCAAAGTCCGTATGTAGGGGTGCAGGTTACTCCGCAAATCTTCAGGTTGTTCAACATAAACTATATGCTATTGTATGCCACCATGCAGTCTGATATGGCTCACTGGAAGTTGTTACCCCTGTTGCCTGTAAGACATGTTAACACTCTTAAAATGAACCTACTACCCCAGTTTTTATTGTTGTTCCAGATGCTGCCAGTACCTATTCCTGAGACATTTTGGTCCCGAATACTGAAAAACTTTAGTAAGTTTATTTGGTAAGGTCTTATGTCTTGAGTAAAAAAAAACCCACAATTTTGATCATGCTTAGAGACAAAGGAGGCTTGGTCATGACAGATGTAAAATTATTTTATTTGGTAGTGCAGAAAGCTTACATAGTTATATGGGCTAAATGGAGACACACAGCCTGGTGATATTCCATGGAGGACAGAAAAGGGATTTCCACACCTTTTTATTTGTCTTGCCTCTGACTCCACTCTCTCAGGCATCACAAAGGAAAATCGTCAATCCATAGGTACTGCACTCCTTACGGATCCTAGATAAAGTCAGAAAAGAAATGAAATTAGACTCTGATGTTGGGCCCCTGTCATTGGTTAGATACGTCCCCATCCCTGGCCCGGGGATTTGCCTTTTGGGAAGAGCAGAGCATCTCTAAGTTCTCTCAATGCCTGGCAGGGATGCAGGTGAGGAGTTTTGGGGAACTTTCCCAACAATTCCATTTTCCAAACTTGGAATTATTTCGATTTCTTCAGATTAGACACTATATCCAGTAAGGGAGACCATGCAGAAATCGGCTAGGGAACAAAATGCACCAGATGTTTTTTTTTTATTGGGGCACCACTTTAAAAAAACAGATTCGGATACATATCAGACTTATAAAGCACATTAAGGAAAAGTATAGCTATCCCCTCTGAGGGCATTAGAAGCTGCTGGGAACTAGAAAGCGGCCTTGTTTTCCCAACTGAGAAGTGGGATAAGTTTTTACAAAGTAGCTGGAAGATAACCTCATCACTCTACTGGAGAGTGTTTAGGTGGAAGGTGTCCATCCATTTCTTTAACACTCCCACAATCACTAAACATCCCAACACTATTAACACAAACCAGTGCTGGCGTCTCTGCAGCAACACGGGATCCCATTATCACATCTTTTGGGACTGCCCTAGGTTGAGGGGACTGTGGTGTGATGTGCATGACATAGTTCAAAAGCTTATGAGCAAATCAATTCCATAGGATTTTCACACTCTGGTTTTGGGACACTGTCTGACCCTGATCCATGACAAACAGTTAAAGAAGGTAGTCCTCATTAGTGTAGTGGTGAATATCCCCGCCTGTCACGTAGGAGACCGGGGTTCAATTCCCAGATGGGGAGTTGTGGTTGTAGTCCTCGTTAGTATAGTGGTGAATATCCCCACCTGTCACGTGGGACACCGGGGTTCGATTCCCAGATGGGGAGTTGTGGTTGGGGACTGGAGACTGAACTGTTGGGACCGTGTCAGCGGTCACAGAGGAAACGGTGAGAAAAGGCAGCAAATTTATTATCAGCAGCACGAGGACCGGCACTGAAGGTGGGCAGTGGGGTCAGGTTGGAGTCCGCATCGGCGGGGGAGAAAGGGACTGGATCTCACAGTCGCAGTCGGCGACCACGAGGAGCAGGAGCGTCAGCGCCAGGGGGCCTATCGCAGAGGCCAGGCACCAAATTAAAATTTTTCCTTTGTTGCAGCTGGGCTTAAAAAGGGCAGGCCCAGCCATGTCGGGACTGGAGACTGAACTGTTGGGACTATGTTGGCGGTGCGTGAGGAAGCAGTGAGAAAAGGGCAGCAAATTTCAGTTCGCATCGGTGACGAGGACCGCCCTGAAGTTGGGGCAGTGGGGCCAGGTTTGGGAGTCCGCATCGGCAGGGGGAGAAAGGGTCAGGATCTCGAGGTCACATTCAGCGACCACGAGGGGCGAGGAGCAGGAGCATCAGCACCGGGTGGCCTATCGCAGAGGCCAGGCACCAAATTTAAATTTTTCTTTTATTGCAACTGGGCTTAAAAATGATAGGCCCAGCCATGTTGAGATTGGAGACTGTACTGTTGGGGGATTATTTGTCCCGCCCACCCTGGCCCAAACCTCTATTAAATGGGCTGAGGGGGTGTGTTCTATTGGAGAGTGTTCACATAGCAGGGTCTTAAAGGTGACGAGTGGGTAAATGAGCACAGGGTATGACACATTAATGAAATCTGGCTGAGCTGTTAGCAACTTCAAAGTTAGCACTGTTTATTCTGTATCTTCAGTTAGTGATTAAGTGTCTATTTTAAAGCCTGTTTATCCTGTATCATCTGACAGAATTTAAGTGATTATTTAGAGCAGGGCTGTTTGTTGAAGTGAATATGACTGACCTAGGATACCCCAGTATGGCCACTTGGAGGGGAGGGAGGGGTAGTATTCCAGGGGAAGGGATTGGGAAATGGGGAAGGTGCCCATAATGAATAGAGAAGGACAAACAGGGTGGCCTCTTTCCACCACGGCAGGCATCTTCGGAAGGGTTGTAGGCTGCACATGCTGTGAGGCGGCAATAATTCTAAAGTGGGCCTGGAGAGAGGGAGGCTGCCCACTCTGTAGACAGCTATCTTGGATCAGGAGTGAAGTATTTTGGTTAAGGAGTAAGCTGGGAGTTGTGGGGGTGACCAAGGATAAGGGATGGAGGTATGGGCGGCGGAGGAGTGTGGGATGAGGGGAGGCTGGGGCAATGCCCAGAAATTAGAGGAGGTCACGTTACAGCAAGTGGGGGGGATATTAGGAATAGAAGACCCCTGGATAGGGATGTTGACGCTAAGGGGAAAACTTATGGGGTGAACATTCTGAAAATAAAGAGAGTGGAGAGGAAGAGTCAGGAGGAACTGTTGGGGGGAAGACTAAAAGAGCAGACAGTGGGAAGGGAGCTCCTAAGGTGGATAGGGCAAGAGGGGAGAAAGAGTGGCGGCTTAGAGGGGCAGTCAGGGGAAACTCAGGTCACTTGATGGAGGCTGTCATAGAGTGTCACAATACATTTCAGCTACTAAACAACCTAGAGGGGGAGGACGGGGTTAGTGGTAATGAGGAGACTGATACAGAGGCCAAGGGAGGGAGTCGGATACCCAGAGGGCATCACAGGTAGGAAATGGAAAGGATAGAAATAGTCCCCGGGGAGAAGGGGAAACTTCAATGTGAAGCAGGAGGGGGAGATGCAACATATTGCAGAAACGAGGGAGGAGAGCACGACTGGAGAGAAACTAGAAGATGAGGTGGGGGAGGGACCCCCCTTTCAGGAGGGGGGGGTCTGCACCATGGATGGGGCCCTAGGTGAAAGGGACCTGCAGGGGGCCTCTGGAGGTAGGGGTACCATTATTAGGGGTGAGGATGACAGTGTGGGGGAAGGGAATATGATCAGGGCCAGGATAAAAGACCCGGAAATTAGTGGGATAAAGGGGACACCCATTCGGGGGGGTCTGAGTTAAGTGGGCAAAATGTTAAGGGAGGCAGAAAGGGGAGGGTGACAAGAGGGTCTCTCATAATAAGGCAGGAAGACTTCCATGAAATTGGGATCATGGATGAAGGTGGGGAGAAGGGTTGAGAACGCATAGTGGAAGTAATCATAAGGATGATGGCGGTGTTAAGGTTCTGTTATTGGGTGACTCAATGATTAGGGGTATCCATTGGGAGGGACAGGGGGCGGGATGCCATAGCCAGGTGAAGGTAGTGAGTATCTCTGGGCTGACGGTGCACAGAGCAAAGTTCTTGGTGTATAAGCTGGTAAGGGATTGTGGAGGGAAACCGGATTTCCTGCTGCACTTGGGGGCTAATGATATAGAGGGACACAGTGTTTTGGAAATCCAAGCAAGGTTCCGAAAACTTGCTAGAGTCTGTCGGAATAATGGATGTAACATTTCCTTTTCGGAAATATTGCCGGTATCTAGGGCCTCAGTGGAGAACAAAAGGAAGATCACAGAGGTAAATGACTAGCTCAGGAAGTGGTGGGAAGAAAGTGAGTCGGGGGTGTTAGGGAACTGGGAGTTTGGGAGGATAAGGGACTGTATGCCAAGGACAGGCTTCATCTTACCCTATTAGGGAAGGAAATCCTTAAACGGGGTGGTGGACTACATTCAAGAAAGATGAGGTTTAAACTTGTGAGTGGGGGAGACAAAGGAGGGGCTGGCCTGAAGCCCTCTCCTCCAGATGAGGGGGTAGCCCTCAAACCCAAGGGGAGGAGGGGGAAACAGACTGGGGGAGGAGGTTCCAGGAGGGCATTGGTGGCTGGAGGCACAAGGAACCCGGTGGGGTTCGACAAAGGGATCAGGGATAAGGGGTGGGGGTGTGTTAGTAAATGCCAGGAGCTTGGGGGAAACAAGTACCAGAGTTCCAGGCCATGCTGTTTGGGTGGGTGGGGGTGGATGTGGCAGCAGTCACGGAAACGTGGGCCAACAAAAACCATGACTGGGACCTAAACGTGAGGGGATACACTCTGTTTAGGAAGAATAGAAAGGAGGGCAGAGGGGGAGGAGTGGCTATGTACATTAGAGAGGGCATAGAAATTTCTAGGGTTGAAGAGGCAGAGGGAAACGTGGAGGCCTTATAGGTCACCTTATGAACCCTGGCAGGAGGTAAGGTCAAGCTGGGTGTAGTATGTAGGTCCCCCAGGATGGGTGATGTTCTGGAGGATGATTTGCTGGACAACATTATTGCCCAGTACGGACCAAAAGGGGGAGAGAGTGGTGTTGATGGGGGACCTTAATATGCTAGGTACAAACTGGGGAACCATGTCCTCTAAGGTGGCCAAGGAGCAGAGGCTGCCGGATGACTTTCAGGATGTGTTCTTAACATAGCATGTGATGGAGCCCACGAGGGAGGGGCATGTCCTGGATGTGGTTCTGGTGGATGGGGATCTGGTAAGGGACCTGGTTGTAGATTATCCCCTGACTGGGAGCGACCACGATACTGTCTGGTTTCAAATTAGCATTGGGGGGATCTAGGACACTGGCCATGGACTTCAGGGGAGTAGACTTTATGGGCATGGGAAATATTCTCAAGGATCACTTGAAGGGGATTACAACAATGACAGACGTGCAAAAGAGATGGGAGGTCATAAAACAGGGACTTCATGAGGCAGTCAGGACCTGCGCTAAGGTGAAGCGTAAGGGACCAAGGTCACATAAACCGTGCTGGTGGACCAGTGAAGTTCAGGTAGCGGTGAGGGAGAAGAAGCTGCCTACAAAAAATGCAAAACATCGAGAGGGGAAAGGGAAATGGAAACATACAGTCTTGCATCTAGAAAAGTCACCCGGTTGGTGATGGGGGCAAAGTCCAGTAAGGAGCAGCAGCTGGCACAGGGTAAAAGGGGGGTTTCCGGTACATCGGGGAGCGGAGAAAAACTAAGGGCCAGATTGGCAGATTGAGATCAGATGGTGGGTGGGTGGAAGAGGCAAGGGACCAGGCGGAGGTATTAAATGAGTACTTCGCCTCAGTGTTCACTAGGGAGGGGGATGGGGTATTTACAAAGCAAGGCACAAGGGGGACAGAAGCGGTAGTGTGTGGGACCGGGGGAGCAACAGAAATGGAGCATAAGGGAGGGAGAGGCACCACTGGGGTTTCACACCAGGACAAGGATAGAAAGGCCAGCAAGGTGAGGGGGACGGATGATGCTATCTCCACTGAACGGGTGTGGCAAGCCCTTAAGGCCCTGAAGAAAGATAAATCTCCTGGGCCGGATGGCATTCATCCGAGAGTACTATGGGAGTTGGCGGATGTACTGGCTGCACCCCTGGTGGAGCTCTTCAGCAGGTCGCTTGAGACAGAGAGGGTACCTAGGGATTAGCGTGAGGTGCATGTGGTGCCAATCCATAAAGGGGGGTCGAGGGAAGTACCAGGTAACTATAGACCCATCAGTTTGACTTCGGTGGTGGGAAAATTAATGAAGAGTATACTGAAGGAATGATTAGGGGTGTTCTTGGAGGGGGAGGGAGGGCTGGATAGTCAACAACATGGGTTTGTGCCAGGTAGATTGTGTCAAACCAACCTGGTGGGGTTCTACGAATAGGTAACATCGGAACTGGACAGGGGGAAGCCTGTGGATTTACTATTCTTGGACTTCAGCAAGGCATCTGACTCAGTCTCCCACAATGGACTGGTGGAGAAACTGACGGGGTTGGGAGTGGGCCCATTGATGGTCAGATGGATAGGAAACTGGCTAGCTGGACACACACAGAGAGTAGTGGTCGGTGTGGAGTTCTCGAACCCTAGAGAGTTCGGTAGTGGGGTACTGCAGGGCTCAGTCCTGGGTCCGATCCTGTTTAATGCATACATATCTGACATCAGGGTGGGTATAGGGTGTGAGATGTCTCTTCACTGACGACTCCAAGATGGGAGCAATAGTTGAGGGGGAAGAGGGGAAGGTTGGCCCTGCAAGGGGACCTGGACACCCTGGAAAGGTGGTCTCACACATGGAAATTAAATTTCAATACCACCAAGTGAAAAGTGTTACATCTCGGGCGGGGAAACCCTAAACACAGGTACACCTTGGGAGGGGAGGCACTGGAGCCCTCGTCTGGGGAAAAAGACCTAGGTGTCAAGGTGGATGCTTGTGTGAATAACTCTGAGCAGTGCAGGAGAGTGGCTAGCAAAGCAAACAGGATGTTGTGATGCATTGTAAGGGGGATCACCTCTGGGAGCAGGGAAGTGATTCTGCCACTGTACAATGGACTGGTTAGACCACACCTCGAGTACTGTGTACAGTACTGGAGACCCCACTTGAAGAGGGACATACAGCTCCTGGAGAGGGTACAGAGGAGGGCTACCAAGATGATTTGAGGACTGCGGGAGTTGACGTATGAGGACAGACTTGAGGAGCTCAGCCTGTTTTCACTGGAGGAGTGGAGAGACGGGGTGACATGATTGAGATCTTCAAGTACCTCAAGGGAATAAATAGGGTAAACACAGAGGGGATCTTTAGACTAAAGGCGGGAGGTATCACCAGAGGGCGTGGTTTGAAGTTGGAAGGTGGAAGGATGGGGGGGGAGGAGGTTTTTCACTGAGAGGGTGGTGGATCCTTGGAACACGCTGCCTGGTGAGCTTGTCCAGATTTCCACGATAGAGGGCTTCAAGAGAGGGTGGGACAGATACAGAAAGGGGATGTATTGGAACACAAGGAGGGGGCCTCAGTTCCCAACAAGGGATCTGAGGTTCGAGCAGACTCGATAGACCGTAAGGCCTAATCTGCTGGCAATTAGTATGTTAGTATGTTCCAGGTCCTCCTATTGGATGCTTCGAAATGTATTACCCTGCAGTGCTTTCTGAGGTTGCTCCACAGGTGTCCACTTGGCACAAGAATGTGGACAAAGTACGCAGTATGGAACAGATCACCTTTGACTTACAACTCAGGGGAGACTTGTTTTTGACCACTTGGCAGCCTTGGGACTCTTTCCTTATTACACGGGTGATTGCTGACCTGTAATTATCAGACAAAGACACCCGGCTTATTCTTTATCTGCAGCGGTCTCACCTGTATGAGTCAGATAATTCATCACAAGCCACACTGGCTTCTGTCAGGCTTGAGATATCCCAGCACTGAGAACATACCCGTTTAGTACCCACGGACAGCATACTGTGCAGTGGTTGCACCATTACTCAGTATGTTTCTTTCTTCATATTATTGGATATCCGCACTGCTGAATGACAATGGTATTGCTGTACTGCTGTGTTTCTGTCTTTTTAAGTTCCTGTTCATCAAACCAATGATGCAAACTTTTATTTATTTAGTTTTATTTACCAGGTGGGAGAATTAGACAAGACATTTGCCTATTTGTAGGCACAACCTGGGAGAATCGAAATAGGCAAACAGAAACAGGATACATGGTGAATATACACAATTACATATCTATAAGCATAGAAATACCTAAAAGAACAAAAATACAAAATGTAATAAATGGGAGACAAAGTACAGGGTGTAGGGTAATCAAAACAACAGTACAACACAGTAAAAATCTCAAAAGCAGTTGAAAATCTAAAGTCAAGCTTTGAAGGTGATAAACTTGGAGTTTATGATCAGCAATACAAACAAATGCGACAGCTCAGAGATATACAGATTTACCAGGGCAGACTCACAGAAATGTAAACATTACCAGAATTAGAGAGCAATGTACCGGAAATGTAAGCAGCTTTTCAGTATTGTCTGTCGTTATAAAAGTGCTCGATAAAGATGAGTTATCAAAAGAAGAAGATTCTTTAGAACCCTCTCGTAAACACTGGAGACACCATTGGCTAGAAATAGAACCCAGTGGCCCAATATTCAAAAATGGGCAAGGCAGAGCACAGAGTTTTGCACTGCGCTTTGCCCATGCCCAGGAGTCTGAGGATCCTATAGTCAGCCAGAAAGCGCACCGGTGCTATCCGACTGAATATAGCGGTATCATGGCGCAGTGCTAAGCCAAGTAGCACTGCCCCAACATGGATCCCTGCTGTGCAGGCAATAGCACCACCAGATTGTATAGCTCCAGAGCTCTAGCCATGATTTCCAGGTGAACCCATGCAAATCAGTTCATTGGGCATACAAGGTGCTAAGGGACCATTTGCATGCACATTATGGGCTCATTTGCATGGGTGGAGGTGGCAGATTTGCATGGATCCATCACCACCCTGAGTGCCCCATCTCCTATAATAAAGAAAAGTCCCGAGTGCCTTATGGTCTCCTCCCACTGTCCAATCAGTGGCCCATCACTTACTGTGCTTCCATTATCCCTGGTGCCCAATTTTCCCCCTCCGACTCTCTGATTGCTGACCTGTCACTTACTTCTATTTTTCCTGGTGCACAGTGTTCCTCCCTCCATCTGATCACCAGCCCATGACTGAGCTGAACAATCCCTGGTGCCTAATGGCTCCCCCACCCCTCTGATTGTTGGCTCATTATTTTAGTTATAACATCCCTGGTGCCCAGTTGTCCCCCACCCTCTGATCACCGACCCATCACTTACTTCTACTTTCTTTGGTGTACTATCTTCCCCTCTCCTTCTGATCCCTGGCCTGTCGGTGACATAGTGTAGTCCTGGCAACTAGTGTTCCCTCATCTCCGATCCCCAGCCCCGACACCAAAAATGACATCCCTAGCATTCACTGGTCCCTCTCAGTCCTCAATACCTGGCCCAGTAAGGGTGAACCATAGTTCCTTATGTCCAGTGGTCACTCCTTTCCCTGGTCCCGATCCCATGTCCCATAACAAACTCAACCTCTAGTCCCAATTATATGATAACAATAGCCAGAATGGAAGCAGCATAGTCAAAAAACCAAACCAAAATAGTTCCTAGGTGCCTGTGGTAACCACCACCCTCTGAGAGCAGTTCCCTCCAATACACAATCCCTGGTGTCTAGTGGACCTCCCAAAGTGGCACTGACCACCCACCTTGTCAACTCCCCCTTACCTGAATCGCCGGTGCCACGGGACCCCAGATGGCGACAGGCACAGCTCTCCTCTCACCTCCTTGGCAGGTCACGATATGAACAGAAAGGGAGCACGCGTCCTATGTATAGTACAGAGGATGTGCACCCTGTGCTATACACAGGACAAAGTGCTCCCTGTCTGTCCATATGGCAACCAGCTGAGGAGGTGAAAAGAAAGGACTGACAGTTCAGGCCAAGGGCTGGGCAAGGTGGGTGGTCAGTGCACCGCAGTGAAGGCGGCTGCCAGCCAGAGATTAATGTTAACTATCAAGGGGGGAACAGCTCTTTGAGAGTAGGGGTTACCATGGGACACCAGGGACTATTGTTTGTTTTTTGGGCATGCTACTTACATTCCGGATATTGCTATCATATACACAGGACTGTAGGTTGACTTTGTTACAGGGCTAGGGATCGGAGACCAGGAGGGGAAGAGGGACCACTGGAAGGCAGGGAATATGGTATACCTTCTGGGCTGGGAGGGAACACTGGACACTAGGGAATATGGCTTACTCTATGGGATCAGGGACCAGGAGGGATGCCAGGGAACATGGTTTACCACATGTGACCGGGAATCAGGGGTTGGGAGGGACCACTGGATGCCAGGGAAATAGTTTACCATATAGAACCAAGGATCAGGGACTGGAAGGGACCACTGGACACCAGGGATGTTCTTTTTGGTAATTGGGGCCGGGGATCAGAGACCGGGGTGGGGACACTAAACCCCAGAGATACACTGTGTCAGGGATAAGCTGGTGATTGGGGGGTTCACAGGGCACCAGGGAAAATAGAAGTAATTGACAGGTCAGCGATCGGAGGTTGGGGGACCACTGGGCACCAAGGGTAATAGCAGCACATGACAGGCCAGTGATTGGAGGGTGGGGATACCAGTGGGCACCAGGAGACAGGTGTGCTTCCCCACTGGCCAACTTGGTAGTAGGCTGCAGTAACTCTCACAGCCACCAGGGTTGCCCGCCATAAGACAGGGTTTTGTTTGGCAGTATTTGCTCTGTGCAAAATGGCTGTGCTAACCTCTTTTGCGCAGCGCAAATCTGCTGAAAGTAGGTTTGCACAGGTATTCCTGTCCTAGACCCTCCTTTTGCCCACCTGCATACATTGTTTTGCACGTGCACTAACCCAGTTACCACGCGCAATTGCCCCTTTTGAATATCACACTGTGGCAAAACCTAGTTTGCATCCACATAAACTTTTGAATATCAGGCCCCAGATCTTCTCTGATTAACTGACTGCAGCCACCAGTTGGCTTTCTTGCTGTCTCACACTATACCACAACAAAGAAGGGTGCTGCTGCACACTAGCTTCAGTTCATCAGAGTATTAGGGGTTGCAAAAGCTTGTTTCAGTAGAATCATAGGGGTTGTGAAGCTCCTCCACCTGCTAAATTTTATGCAGAAAAATTTTTGGAGGTTGCAGTGTGCATCATAGGGGTTGCAAATAAATTAGAGTGGTCTCAGCTGCAACTCCTGGCTACCCCTTAATGATTCCCATCCTCTATACAGTTCAGTCTCCTTCTGCAATCAAACTATACTTATTGTCCCTTTGTACAGTGTCTAACTGTAGGATTGGAGTTCTCCCAGACTCTAGTGATGTCCTGTGGGAAAGAGGCGAATGTGGAGTTCAGAAGTGCCTTTTGGGGCTTTTGCTGAGTTTTGACAGCTGAGTGGCTCACCAGCCACAAGGCAACATTGTGTTGATCCTGCTTCACAACTGTAGTGCAGTCCCGATGCCCCCCCCCAGTGCTCCTGTGAGATAGAGAGCAGCTGATCAAGTAAAACAAAAACCCAACGGCAGATTGGAAGGATGACAGCTACTGTGACACAGATGACGAGAGATTTGGGGGTGGTGATGTCCAGCAGCCTCAGATTATCAGAACAATGAGATAAGGTGACAGGGAATGCAAACAGGATGTTGGAAAAAGGGAGGTCATATTGCCCCTTTACAGGACTCTGGTGCGTCTGCTTCTGGAGTACCGTGTACAGTTCTGGAACTTGAATCTGAAAAAGGGCATCATCAGGTTGGGAGATAATGCACAGGCAGGCATCCAGAATAGTACTGGTGTAACAGGGAAGGACATATGAACAAAGATTGGACTGCCTTATCATGTACTCGTTGGATTCCTGAAAGGAAAGGGGGCATGGTGGAAAATGCTTAAATACATAGAAACAGAATTTGATGGCATATAGGCACCACTTGGCCCATCCGTTCTGCCCATTCCTCCTTACTTACACTATTACCATAGACTGTACCCGATCCACAGCTCTTTCTCCCCTCCCTTTCTTTCCATTATGATTTTCCATTGTGCTTATCCCATGCTTTCTTCAACCCCACCACTGTTTTCACCCCCGCCACCTTTGCTGGAAGGCTGTTCCAGAAATACACCACTCTTTCAAATCCTCCTAAGTCCCAGTTGCTGCAATCTCCTGTCCTGTGCCTTCTTCTCATGCTGAGTGCTACAATAATGGGAGCACTTCCCATGCCAGGTACTACAGTGCAGAGAACCAGAGAACTGCATTTCGTGTGGTACAGCTCTCTGTCACATGTGTCCCATGTGTCTTTCCCAATGGAGCACCTGTCTTACAGTACTCCGGAGCTGCAGGTCAATGTAAGAGGGAGACAGTGGACACAGAGGGTGAGAGAGACAACCCCCCTCCTCAGAGCCTGTCCCGACTAAGACCAAAATCTTGGATTTCAGGAGGTGCGCATCAGAGCAGATATGACGGTGGACCTAAAGTGGTCCATCATTAAGGAAGGAATTCTATTTGGCACCAATGAGTGTGTTAGGCTCAGAAGGAAGAACACAAGGGCCAAAACGCCCAGCTTGTTCAGTTCTGTGGTTGCCAAGGCAGTAAAGGAAAAGAGGTTGGCCTAAAGAAAATTCAGGAAGACCAAGAGAGAGGTGGATAGGGAAAATTACCTAAGGTTGGCTAGTGAGGCAAGTAAGGAAGTATGGTGTGGAAAGGCACAGAAGGAGCTTCAAATAGCTGAAGGAATTAAGAAGGGGAGAAGACTTTCTTTCATTATATTAGTGAGAAAAGGGACAAGAAAGAAGGGATTGTTAGGTTTAAAAAAAGGTGTGGAGTGGGTGGGGGATAATGGGAGGAAAAGCAGAGATACTAAATGAATAGTTCTGTTCTGTCTTTACCATGCAGAAGGATGGACCAGTGCCTTCAGGAGGGAAAAGAGGAGCAGGGGGGAGGGGAACACAGACATAGTGATAGAGGAGGATAGAGTGAGGGAGGGTCTGCTGGCATTGAAAGTGGACAGATCACCAGGCCCGGACAGAGTACATCCAAGGGTACTAAAGGAACTGGCTGAGGAACTGGCAGGGCCACTAGCAGACCTATTTAATAGTTCACTAGAGTCAGGCGTGGTACCACAGGACTGGAGAACAGCACATGTAGTGCCCCTTCACAAAAGCGGTCCCAAGGATGATCCAGGGAATTACAGACCAGTCAGTCTGACCTCCATTGTGGGCAAGCTCATGGAGACCATACTAAAGGAAAGGTTGGAATATATAGAGGAACATGGTCTCCAGGATGAGAGGCAGCATGGGTTCATGGGTGGGGGGGAGATCATGTCAGACAAATCTGACTGACTTCTTTGACTGTGTCACTAAGACAGTAGACAGGGGCCAAGCGGTAGACATTCTGTATCTTGATTTCAGCAAGGCCTTTGACTCTGTGCCCCACAAAAGGTTGATCAGGAAGGTGGTGGATCTTGGAGTTGGGGAAAAGATGGTCAAATGGGTAGAAAACTGGCTGAGGGACAGAACCTTGAGGGTGGTGGTGGGGGGAAGAGTTATCTGGCACCAGAGAGGTAACCAGTGGGGTCCCACAGGGCTCTGTGCTGGGGCCGGTGTTGTTCAGTGTCTTCATCAATGACATTGAGGATGGCATTAAAGGCAAAATGTGCCTATTCACAGATGACACCAAGGTCTGTGGAAGAGTGGATATAGATGAAGGGATACGGGACTTACAGGAAGATCTGGAAAAGCTGGGGAGGTGGTCCAGGATCTGGCAGCTTGACTTCAATGCCAAGAAATGCAAAGTTATGCATATTGGAGCCAAGAATCCCAGGACAGAGTATTACCTGGGTGGAGTCCAAGTATCTGCATCAGAGGAAAAGGAGGACCTGGGAGTGGTGATCACTAGTGACCTGAAGCACTCCACGCTGTGCAAGAAAGCAGCAGCAAAGGCAAAAAAGATGCTGGGATGCATAGCTAGGGGGATCAGTAGTAGGAGAGAGGAGGTTATACTGCCCTTGTACAGGTCACTGGTAAGGCCACATCTAGAGTATGGAGTTCAGTACTGGTGCCCACACCTCACAAAGGACATTAACCTGCTGGAGAAGGTACAGAGGAGGGCTACAAAGATGATAGCCAGTCATCAGGGCAAGGCATACGAGGAGAGGTTGAAGGCACTGAACATGTACTCCCTGGAAGACAGGAGAGAGAGGGAGGGGACATGATTGGGACATTCAAGTACTTGAAAGGGATAAATAAGGTTGATAAGGAGAGTCTCTTTAAGCTGAGTGGCAACCATATCACAAGGAGACACAGTCTTAAGCTGAAGGGTGGGAAGTTTAGGAGGGAGGTCAGGAAGCACTTTTTCACAAAGAAGGTGGTAGGCACTTGGAATGCACTGCTGGAAGAAGTCATCTCATTGAAGACAGTGGGCAGCTTTAAGAGATGCTGGGAAAGGCATAGGGGGAAGGTAAGAATCATGGGTAGGGAGGAGTGGGGAGGGAGGGCAGGGACATTAGCTTAAGCTGTGGACCCTGCAACACAAGCAGACTTGATAGACCAAGTGGCCTTCTCCTGCTGGCTTCTTCATATGTTTGTATGTTCATCTTGCAGCTGTAACTCCCCCATGCTGCTGTCCTTGTAAGGTGCCAAATACCAGACTACTGAGGACAGAGAGAGAGAGAGAGAGAGAGTGTGCATTTTAAGTGTTGAAGCAGTTGTGCTGCATGTGTCTCTTACTTCTTTCCTGTTCCTTCCTCCCAACGTTGTCCTGTGTCAGTGTCTTCCAGAGTTGTAGTGCGCAAGGCAGTGGGAGAGAGAGCGGTAAACAGAATTCAGAGGATCTGCATGTTTCTTAAATTTGTCTTGTGCTCTCTCACATACATTCCCTTGTGAAGTCAGCATTGCAGTCACTAACAGTGTCTGCAAATGACTTTGCGCATCCTACCCCTGATTGTCTGACACACAGAACGGCAACTCTGAGGGGCACAGCTTGCAGCAGAAGGAGAGCAAGTTGTTCCCCAGTCTGTGCCCTCCAGAAGCAGTACAATATCTGGACAGTTGTGATTATGTCATTCCCGAGTGTAGCAGGGGTAGCCGCAGCAGTTTTGCCCAGCCCTCCTCCATGCCCGGCATACTTCTTAAATATCAGCAGATGTAGCCCAGATCTACTGATATTTACAAAATATGCTATTAATTCCATGACTTTTAATCCACAACATGTAGAGTTTGCCTGTCAAGTGCCAAGCCAATCCAAAAAAAGACACAAAATAATGGAAAAGGAATGGGGAAAAAACAAGGCTAAAGTAGCAGAAAATGTGTTGTTTGCACAAGAGAGCACCAAAGTTCTACATCTTCTGAGGCAGCCTTTAAATCAGATCCTTGGTCTTTGTTAGGGCCAGGCCCCAATGTTAACTCATTCTGGCAACACCTCTGAGTTAGAGATTGACATGGGGGGAGAGAGGGAGAGAGACTGAAAACTTCACCAGCATCATAAGGATCTGTTTACAGAAAGCAGCCTTACCTAGCCCTGCACCTCCTGGTAACAGAATTCCCCAATGTGGTGTTGACTGCACAATAGAAGGAGTTAGCATTGTTCCTAGTGAGACACATTTGTCCAAGCAGTGAATTCTCTGTGTAATGCAAGGTGCGGCAGGCTGGCGGTTGCAGGGGTTGGGGAGAGGCACTGTATCAGACACGACCACGGCACAGGATGAGAGACGAGGGGAGACAGTGACACAGGGAGTGGAATAGTGAGAGGCTGCAATGGGGCTCCAAGCAAGATGACCTACAGTGAGACAGAGAGAGACAGAGTAAGAAAGGCAGTCGCAGGCCCACGCGAAGTGCTAGTTGCATAGCAGTGTGTGTGTGGGGGGGTCACTGAAGTGAATGACAAATGACAGTAGCAGACAGTGTTATGGTAAGGAAATATCACGAATCATCTGACAACTGTATGTGTGACATTTCCATGTGCATAGCAGGGATGCAGTAATAAGTCTTGCTTAGGGATTATTCTACAAGGTGGCAGGTTACAGTACCTTTCTAGGTCTTTAAACGGGGGGAAAACCTTTTCAGGGTGTTTCCCTGGTTCTGCACATAACCCATGTTATAAGTGCAATAACCCACTCCAGGGTATGGGGTTATGGGGATGTAGTGCACAGCTGGGGTGCTGTAAGGACACTCGGCCTGCAGTCTCATGCCTCACAACACACCCAGCCTTGCATTAAAACCCCATAACCTCTATCCTGTCATGGGTTAATGCTCACATATAACGTGGTAGGACATTTAACTAATAAAAAAAGCAACCTTGGAGTATGTCAAGGCTGCATATAGGCCCCATTGTTAT
The DNA here is from genome assembly GCA_016271365.2 of Neoceratodus forsteri. Classification (NCBI taxonomy): domain Eukaryota; kingdom Metazoa; phylum Chordata; order Ceratodontiformes; family Ceratodontidae; genus Neoceratodus; species Neoceratodus forsteri. Next base: position 938,540,222 of record CM028136.1, on the reverse strand, counting down.
TTAATTATTTTTCCTTTCTACGGCAGATCTCCCACCACCCCCACTGACATGCTTCCAGAGATATACCCTGATTCCAGGAATGTACCCTGTGAGGTCCAGAGCCTCTTCAGCCCCCTGGACAAGAGTAGCCCACCAGTTACCCCAACAGCTTGTTCTCCATGACAGGGGCACCAGAGGGAGGGCTATTCTCCCCCTCCCCCGAGGCAGTTCACACACTTGTGTGGATCAAGAAAAGTGCCAGCCGGGGGTTGCTGTAGAGCCTGAGCAAGATGGCGGCTTTTTGATCACTCTGTTCAGCTTGCGCTAGCAAAACATAACAATTGTGCACTTTTACTCAACTTATCTGGAAATAAGTGCTCAGAGTGTGGATAGTATTGATCCGTGGCAGAAATGGGAAATCCTCGTAAGGATGAGAACCAAGGCCCCGGAACTATACAGAAGAATACTCCATCAGCTCATACAACACATTCCATGCAGAGTAGGCCCAAAGAGAACTCTGGAGAGACAGCTGAGGAGACCCTACAAACTATCGGGGCAAAATTCACCAAATTGATTAAGTCGGTTACAGTCCTCTCCAACAAATTTGATGGACTCAGCAATCAAGTTGCAACACTTGAAATGTCAATGGAAGGCACACAGACAACGGCTTTGGATGCCTCTAAGAGAGCGGATGCAGCTATGGGTGCCGTTTCCTCCATGGTGAAAGAGAGTAGCCACTGGAAAGCCCATATTGAGACTCTTGAAAACCAAATCAGAGCCCCTAATATAAGAATACTGGGTATTCCAGAGGAAGCAGAGGGAGATAGCCTGTTAATATTTTTGCAAGATTGGTTATCTCAGCAACTTGGGGCAGATCCACAATCCAAGAACTTGCAATTTCAGCAAGCTTACTGAGTAACTCCTTGTGGCAGAGTGGAAGATTTGGAGGTACCACAAGCTATAATTTTGGTGACAGATGGGACAGGTACAAGGGATCTAATTCTGAATTTGGCCAGACAGAAGGGCAGTCTTTTCTATGATGGGAACTGGATTAATCTTTAGCCGGACATCAGTTACGACACTCATACTTTTTCTACATCCATCCTCCAGAGTCATAAGAACATATAACTTCTCCTAGTTATTCTCATATTCCCGAAGCCCATTGTTCATGCTAACTATAGGTTACTCAGCCTTTTGTGCAGAAAGATGCTCTGCATGCCACTCCTGATAAATGGACACATCTTGGTCAAGCCAATGCCGGAGCAAAACTTTATTGGCACAAGCAGCTATCAGCACCACGTTGTACTTTTGTGCCCCTAATAAGTGGTAAAGAGACAGAGGTGACATGATAGAGACTTTGAAGTATATCTAGGGAATAAATAAGGTGAATGAAGGCAGATTATTCAAAAGGAAAGTAGGAGTTGAAACAAGAGGTCATTAATTTAAGATTGGAAGGGGGAAGATTAAAGGGCAATGGGCTGTATTCACTAACATAAAAGTTGCCTACGGGCCGCGCATCCGGGAGCATAGGCAACCTTAAGTGCAAATGCGGCACAGTGGGGGTCCCATGGACCCCTGGTGGCATTCACCATGGGCACGCAAGGCACATACGCGCCCACCTCACAGGACACTCAAGGAGCACCGTGCCAGGGGCGTGTCGGGATGTGCCTGCATTACTTGGCATGCACAAAGCCACGTAATGCCAGGCTAAGGGGACACTGGTATGCCAGCCAGGACCAGGTGTAACCTGGTATGCGCCCCTATGTTCACCGGCCACCAGGCATGGCAGCACCGGGCAATGGACATCTGTGCCTGCCCAGCCCACTAGGCTGCAGGGGAGGGCTGGAGCGGCGGCTTGGACGAGTGCCTGGTGGGCAGTCTGCTGTTGCCACAGTATGCGGCATCCTCCTGGACTCTGCACCTGCTGCAGGGGTGTAGGGGATCCACTGTGAGACCCAGTATGGGCATCTGATTGGAAGCCCACCTGGGTCCATGACTCCACCCCCCCTCAGACTGCCCACTCTACCCTGCACACTGAGGGGGCATGTCCATGGACAGGTACCCCACGGATGTGTGCAGTCATACATGCTGCACACCCTGCATCTGTCTGGGGCCACAAAGCTAAGTGAGTGGGGTATGCACTTCAGGCACATATAACCCACCCTTTAGTGCATAGGGCCCATTGTAAGGAGATGTTATTTCACTGAGAGGGTGGTGAAATCCTGGAACAGATTACCTAATGGTGGTGTGTGCAGAAACAGTGGAGGTATTCAAGAGGGCGTGGGACAGACACAAGGGGTTGTCTGGTAGGCAGAGGAAAATATCCCTGGGAAGTGGAGACAAGTAGGGGCGGGTGGTGAAATGGGCAGACTAGATGGACCAGGATGGTCCTTTTCTGCTGACACATTACTATGATACTGTGATGATGTTTGCAGTCACCTATTGTGCAAATAATGCGATGAAGGTATTGTCTAGCCCCAACAATGGATCCAGCTGGTCTTTAATTGCTTGCCGCAAAGACTGTGTCTTGGGGCATTGCCACGACATATGAAGTAAAGTGCCCTGCATTTCATTGCATCTTGTGCATATATCAGATTGTAGCTGCTGCATTTTATGGAGTTCAGCAGGTGTGAATACATAATACATACATAATTTTTAGCTGCATCAGCCTGTAAGTGATGAATTTAATACATTTATACAAGTCTTTCCAAATCTGTTGCCAGTGATAATCTCTCTGAGCCTTAGGCAGCATAGTTTGCCAGTGTGAGAATGTACCATCCACTTTGTTAGTTGTCAAGCCATACATCCCACCATATAGACTGGAAATGTGGGAATGTTGTCTAGTTGGCTAGTGGGATTATAGTGGCACTACGAGCCATGTTCCCCTGCTGTCTCCTGACATGTTTCGTTAATATACGTGTGACGTCAAGGAAGGCAAACACTGTTCTGTTTGTTACCGGGACCCAGATATTCAAAGGGGTTGTGCCTGGCACAATAGAGATGTGGTGGCACAACCCTGCCTTGCGCCCTGGCGGGATATTGAAAAGGCTGCCCGGGGCATTACAATTCCCGATGCGCCAGGGTGCAGTGTAATGGTATGCAGCACAGATGCAGCGGGCGTGCCCATGCATAGGCGGCACATCCCAATATTTAGCCCGAGATGTGTGGCACATATGCTGGTGCAACCCTGCAGTGCACCACATAGAGGGGCTCAAGGTTGAGCCACTGCAGAGCAGGGATGGTCGTATGTTATATTCATTGGGGAATCAAGGACTGGGGAAGACGTACTAGACTACCAGGGATTTCTTTTACACTTCTGCCACGCAATAATGGCGGCTATAGAGTAAGGAGGTGCCCTAGGATCCCCACAGCACCGTCATGCTGTGCAGGCGTCAAGTACAAGTTGCCGTGCTGTCCTGTACAAGGCATGCAAATAGGGCCGTAATGACATGCAAATGGACCCATTTGCACCCTCGTATAATATGCCTCATTTGCATGCCCCCTGCTGAATATCACAAGATGCGCCTAGCACAACTGCACTTGTGCTGGTGCATCCCTGTGCTCCCTAGCTGTGGCTTGCACCAGCACAGTGCCACTGCATCATATGCAATATGTGCACTGGCACTGCCACATTCAATGGTGCACCGTTAAATATCACCTGGACCTGGCCCCAGCGCATCACAGTTGTGCTGCGCCCAGGCTTGCACCACTGCCTGGTGCAGTCTAAATATCCGGCTCCTGGTGTATTTGTTGAAAGTTATGTAAAAGGAACTTAATTCTGAGTAAAGCTCCTCAGCAATATTTTTTTTTTCATAAATTTTCATTATCATAACAAACTTTTGTGAAATGGTTCTTCCCATTAGTTTGGTTGAATATATATCTCAAGAGCAGAGGAATATGAGCTGCATCTCTTCACCACCAATTTTGTTAGTGGTTTTAGTTACAACAGAATGACTCAGATTGTCCCATAATTCTCTTTGATGCTTTAGCTTCTCTTGCTTTAGTATCTCATTGTACATTTTCCTTCTGTTATTTATTACTTGCAAATTCTGCTGTGTTTTATTTTGTATAACTATCCAGACCAAGTCAGTTAGTTCTATTTTTCTGTTTTCTACTCTCACTGTTAAACCAGGTATCCTTTCTGTTCTTTTGGATGTACTAAGATTTTCACACAGTTGTATGCTAATAACTGGTTCATCATTTTGTAAAATTAATTCTTCAAGCATGTTAGGCTGGGCATTATATAAAATATATTCAATACTGGAAATATTTTCAGAGGAGCATGTAATCCTTTTAGAATTAATTATTGCATGTAAGTCCTTGTTTATATTTACTGTTTTGGGGTTTTAATACTGTAATTTAATGATATCTTGAGTGGAAAATGTGGAGATTCAGATTGTTGTAATACCTCAATGTCAATTACTTTATCAGGGGCGTTAATACTTTGAAAAAAAAAATAGATCTAGCATTATTGCTCCAATAGGAGAATGATATGAATGGGTACCATCCTGATCTCCTTTGGGTCCACAATTTATTAGAATTAAATCTAACTCATTAACTATATAGCTATAGCTTCTTACCAGCTTCATTGTCTCTTAAATTGTTTTGATTTATTAATAGGCTTTACGTTCTGGTTTATGACATTTATCTTACGTTGTATGTTTGTTCTATTCTATTGTGTTAGATCATTCAGTAGACAGGCAGTATGGCATTCAGGTCACCCGCTATAAACAAATCATAATTTGGGTAATTTTCCTGTAATTCTTTTAATATAATTTCAGTTTATTCCATTTATCTGTAAAAGTATACTGTGAGGTTTTCAGAGGTATATGTGAAATGACAAATATGATTTAAAGATTTTCACCAATTATTTTGGTCAGTAATAGATTATCCATATCAGCATCTATTTTCCTTGCTTTTTTGCCTTTTGAAGCTTTATTGCAGTTAATAAACCCATTTTACCTCTACCCTATTTATTAGTTTTTTTGGTCATTGTTTATGTTGATTTTTTTTGTTCCAGATCCTCCCTGTGGAGGGGCTGTGGGATAACAGATGGACCAGACACCAAACTTCAGATTCAACACACAATCTCTGTGTGATGTTTATTAAAAATGCAGTAAATAAGCTTCTGCAATGCCATATTCCTTCTTCAGTATATCAGTTTGCAGCAACAGACTATGTACGTCCTTTCTCTGCACTTAGCCAGCACCTACTGACAGTGATCTCTGATCTAACTACTTTTCAGTGAAAACCCTTCATCCCTAAGTGGGCCACATTTGCTTGGGTTGTGGGGTCTCAAAGGGAAAAAAAAGCTAAAGACAAAGAACCTCAGTGCAGAAACACTGAAAAAAGGGTTACCCCAAAGGGCATTGGCAACAACTCAAGTTTCAAAGAAATACAACATCATACATACTTCCATAATGCAAGCATCATGGATATATATATATATATATATATATATATATATATATAAATCACCATGACATTTCAGACTTGTTCAGTTTACAGCAGCGTGCATGCATTTTAAATAACACAACTAACTTAATTTCTATAATAGTCACCTAGTACTTTTAACCATTATCAAAAACAACTAGTGCTATGGTATTTTCAACGTTTACAGGTTTTATTAACATAAGGCATATAGATCAAGGTATTTTATGACATAGTGCTGTTACATACTAAATCCAACAATGATAAACACAACAAGCTGGATATTCAAAAGGGTTGTGCCTGTGCAAAACCGAAATTGCGCCATTCTGAGATATTCAGCAGGAGGCAGTTGCACCCAAGTCATGCTGAGCAACAGCACAATGCTAATGAAGGCATGCTCAACCGGAGGGGGAGGAACCATGCATAAACTGCACAGCCCCATATTCAGCCAGGCTGTGCAAAGTTGTGCAGGCGGAACCCCCAGCCTGCGCCTGCACAGCTTTGAGCCAAAAAAAAATTATTAAGTCGAGGGCCACTCACAGGTGAGCTGCCACATTGCAGGGTGCAACACAGCAGCTGCCACCTGTGGGTGGCCCTCCACTTCTTCCCTGTGCCCCCCTGCAGCCCGATCATGGGCATAATAGCAACCCCCCATAGCCGGATCATGGGCAGAACACACTCCCCCACTGGCCTGATCGTGAGGCAGATCTCACCCCACTGGCGATTGTGGGCATAACATAAATGAACAAGCCCCACCCCAGTTGGCCCAGTCGCAGGCACAACATAAAGAACAATCCCACCCCGACTGGCCCGATCGAGGGCATAACATAAATGAACAACCCCCACTGGCCAGATTGTGATCAAAATAGAAATGAACCCCCGACTTGCCCGATCGTGGGGATAACAGAAATGACCCTCCACTAGCCCGATCGTGGGCAGAGCGGAGTTCAACCCCCAAAGACCAATATCCTGGTGGTCCAGTGGACATGAAGCCATCAGCGGGCATGGAGTCAGAACCCACAAGATCCAATTTCTCTGGTGATCTGGTGGCCCCCACCCACAGAGCCCCACCATCCCGCTCCCCTCATCAACCGCCTGGGGTTGACTCTAATGCCGCGATCGGGCTTCACGGTCCACTGGACCACCAGGGATATTGGTCTTTGGGGGGACTGAACTCCGTTCTGCCTGTGATCGGGCTAGTTGGAGGGGTTGAACTCCATTCTGCCAGCGATCGGGCTAGTGGGGGTCATTTCTGTTATGCCCATGATCAGGCCAGTGGGGAGTTCTGTTTGCCGCATCGGGCCAGTCGAAAGTTTCAGTTCTGTTTTGCCTACGATCGGGCCAGTCAAGTGGTTTAGTTCTGTTTTGCAGCGATCGGGCAGTTGGAGGTTTAATGCTATGCCCGTGGATCGGTCAGTGGGGATTTACTCATGCCCGTGATCGGGCTGCAGGGGCGTTGGTCCCTGATGGCTGCTGCCTGGCAGGGCGCCAGGCACAAGTTGTCAGGGATCGGCGCACCTGCATGCTAATAGCATGCAAATGGGGCTATAAGTAGATGCAAATGCCCCCTCCATGCCTTGCATAACTTATGGCCCCATTTGTATGTCACCTTTTGAATATCGGAAATTTGTGCATGGTGCAATGGAACTTGCACCACCGCATCTTGAATGCTCCATTCTGACCACTTGCGATGGCGCAAGTTCCACTGCGCCATGCACAGTGGCTGTGGCCAGGGGGTGATATTCAAAGGAGTTGCTCAATAGTGCAACTCCGTTGAATATCGCCCCGGCCACACCCCTGTGCAACTTTTTTGAGCAGCACAAGGGCTTGCCCCACAAAATGGTGCAGTTTGAATATCCAGCCCAACCTGTTTTACATATGTTTGGAGGTCACTACAATAACCTCCCTGTACAAGGTCCTGAAAAGGAAAATGAAAATGAAAGAAAACACTATAGCATAGTCAAGAAACAGGAGGGAATGCCCATAGGTGGCCAACCTTATGGACTAGAAATTGTAAAGGATAGATTAAGCTAAGAAATAGAAGAACTGTTGCAACATATTTAAGAAAAGGTCAGTCCTCAAGAGTGGCAGCAGCTCCCTGTCACATATCCCCCACCTTAAGAGGAAAGCAGTTCATTGCAGATTGCTTACCACCTTCCTGTCCTAGAAAGGGATGGAGCTTCCACCCATCCATCTTCAGAAACTCAGTCTCAGGGTCCCTATTAATGATAAACATTCTCTCATAAACATAGTGGATATCATCATTCTTTACCCTGAGGCATTAACACATTTCTCAACTGAGACTAACGTTACCTTCCCTGAGCTATCTCCTTTTAGGGAAAGTATGTCTCATTTCACTGACATCAATTCCTGCACCATATCTAGACATGAAATTAGCATTTACATGTTTTGTCCCTGCCCTGTGGAACACAGTAAATCGATAAGGCTGAAGAGTCAAGTACCACTGCAGTATACGGGGATTTTTTCTCATTTGGTGCAACCAGCAAAGGAGGTTGTGATCAGTTACAACCTTAAATGTAGCCAGTCCAGATGCTTCCAGCAAGTTATCCCACTTCTAGCACCAGGTCTGTGGAGTGGTTGTGGGATAACAGATGGACCAGACACTGAACTTCAGGTTCAACACACAATCTCTGCATGATGTTTATTCAAAATACAGGAAATAAGCTTCTGCAATGCCATGTTCCTTTTTCAGTACATCAGTTTGCAGCAACAGACTGTGTATGTCCTTTTTCTGCACTTAGCCAGCACCTACTGACACTGTTCTCTGATCTAACCACTTTTCAAGTGAAAACCCTTCATCCCTATGTGGGCCCCGTTTGCTTGGATAGTATAGTCTCAAAAAGGAAAAAAACAGCTAAAAAAAAACTATAGTGCAGAAACATTGAAAAAAAAGAGTTACCCCAAGGGCATTGGCAACAAATCAAGTTTCAAAGAAATACATCATCATACATACTTCCATAATGCAAAGCATCATGGGATATATGTCAGTCACCATGCAATTTCAGACTTGTTCAGTTTACAGCAATTTACATGCATTTTAAATAGCACAACTAACTTAATTTCTATAATAGTCACATAGTACTTTTTGCCATTATCAAAAACACCTAGTGCCATGGTATTTTCAATATTTATAGGTTTCATAAACATAAGATATATAGATCAAGGTATTTTATGACTTAGTGCTATTACATACTAAATCCAATAATGATAAACACAACCTGTTTTACATACATTTGGAGGTCATCATAATAACCTCCCTGTATGAGGACCTGAAAGGAAAAAGGAAAATTAAAGAAAACACTATACCATAGTCAAGAAAGGGGAAGGGGTGACCATAGGTGTCCAACCTTATGGACTAGAAATTGTAAAGAATAGATTTGGCTAAGAAATAGAACTACTGTTGCAACAGATTTAAGAAAAGGTTGGTCCTCAAGAGTGGCAGGACCGCTTTGTCACACTTCCCTTGTTCTCAGACCCTCCCTGCCCGCCTCTCCCATGCCCAGGCTTGCTCTGCTGGGTGGGGCTGCTGGGTGGGGCTGCTGGGTGGGTTCCCCCCCCATGGACAACTATGGGCAAAGCCCTGGGTCAGAGCCATGGGAGCGGGACCTCCTGGTGGACGGCAGAGGCAGTGGATGGTGGGAAGGAGCAAGTCATCATACTGGGGGGGCCAGCTTTTTTCCTCAAGACTTGACCCCTGGGGGCAGGAACATTCAGTGATGTCCAGCATATTAATGCAACGGTGCCAGTCGCGGTGGTACTTCCAGTCTCTGCCAGGGGGCCGTGAAGCACCAGATACTCTTCTCCCTCCCTCGGAGAAGGAGAGCAGCCCCTAGGATGCTCGATCCTTCTCCCCGGCTGGCCCTGTGACTTCCGAATCCGTTCCTGAACCTGGGTCATTGGCATTACAAGTGGAAATCCAACCACTGTGCCAGTGGGCCAGCTGTTTTTTGGTCATTGTAACATATGTGTCATATCTAGAAAATGTTGATCTTTCTGACAGCCACCATGTCTCTTGTAAGAATATTACATCAAATGAAAAAAATTCCATACATGCTTTTTCAGAGAATTTGTTAAGACTATTTATATTCCAAGATAGAACTTTCCAGTTCCTGTGAGAAGTAAATGTATTTACATTATTAAACATCAGTTTGGTCTGTCAGCTACTTGTTTGCCTTGCCAAGGGTTTGTACCTATTCTGCTGCATTCAGTAATTTGGAAGTGTTGCTGTATCATCAACTACTGGTGCTGAAGTAAACTTTTTATCTAAAGTAATCTGACCTTCAAAGACTTTATCAATGTTTATAATATGTATATCCATCACATCTAAAATGTCTACATGCTGGAGTATAATATTTTCTAGATTTCCATTATTCAGAACAATATTTGTGGGAAATTAAAAAAAAAAATCTGATAAAATTTATAGCCATTGTATTGCACTTCTATCCAATCTAACCTGAAGTACATGTCCAAAAAAAGTCACCAATTGCCCTTTTGGTTCTTCCTATTGTTTCATCCTTTGGAACATTCCGGTCAAACATTGCTATTCCATTATGTGTAGTGGGAGCACCAACCTTATTATAATTTATTTTTATTTGTTTTTTATTTGTTTAAGGTCTAGAAATTACAACCCTTTGAGTCAGGGACTCATTTGCAAAGGCTCCACGTCATACAAAATAGATTAGAACAAAGTACAATAGATTAGAGCAAAGTACAGTATGTGATTTACAATAGAGACAACAACTTTGTGAAACAAAGAAAGACAGTTACAAACAGAGATGCGTAGGGAAAAAAATTAATATAAAATGGGTTTCCACTACTAGAATTGGTGGAAGGGACTCTTACGTTATATTTTGTAAGTTATCAATTGATGTTCTAAATTTAGAGTAAGCCAGCTGAAAACCAATCAAATTCAATTTTTTTTCTGTTATTCCAATGTTTATGTGCTAATTCTGGATTAATAAAAGCCACCAGTACCTGATCAGTGGGCTTCACTCCAGAATCTAATAATCTTTAAATATTTCACTTTCCCACTTATTGTTACTTCAGTCTCATTTAGTTGTCATGGTATTCCCTTGACTTCTGTTTCAAATGTATAGTCTGTTTTTAATAAACATTGTTTAAATACCGCAGACAAATATGGTCTACCAGTGTGGGTTCTTCAGTCATGATTCTTAATGCTTTTAGTAGATTTTTTTCCTTCAAATCTGATCTGTCACTTCTGATGAGTTTAAAAAACAATAATACAAAGTCTGTTCCAGAAATGAGTCTTGTAGCCAAAAACAATGTTTCTTTTCTTTTTCTGTGTAATAAAAATGTTATTTATTTATTGAAAACTTTGGAGATTACCTTGTAGCACAAGTGCTCATTTATAGAGGTTCCATGTCATATACATATTCACAAAAAATATTACAGGTACAGTAAGAGTTCCAGAGTCAGGCTCAAAGCACTTAAGACGGAACAATTACATAGAGTTTTGAAAAAATCCATACAGATCGTTGTGTAAAAAGTAAGTTGTGTAATAAAATTCTTATTTTTTTTGGTAACATTTCTGGTACCTTATTAGCTTCCTGTGTTATTCCTGAAACATTAATCATCCCAAGATCAACTGAAAATTCTGGACTACAAACTTCTGTATCAGATTAAGAATCATTGGACAAGGCATACACTGTCCATCTGTTTGAAAGTGAGACTGGTCTGGGAGTATCCTACTCGGATTTGACCATTCATACCTCTTAAGTGTCTACCCAATTTTCCAACAAAGGCATCAGGTAGCTGCTTTGCCCACTGGGAACAACAAGGCCTAAGATTTTTGCATCAGATTATAGAGGGAGAACTAGTTAAGGATTTCCTTACTTTGCAAAAGGAGTTTGAAATACCAAAACATGACTTCTGTCATTACTTACAATGCAGACATTATATACAGGCAGGACCAGGCACTCTTCCCTTAATAGCCGACCCAGTCCTAGGAGTGAAGTTAATATGTGATAGGGGTTGTCAGTCCAACACCAAACACCTGATATCACAGCTTTACATATTGTTGCAAGAAGGGATGGGAATCCTAGTTGTCCAGAAAATTCAGGATAAATGGGAACTAAAATATGGCCAACTTTTGGGAGAGGGAGAGTGGGAGAAAATATGGAAAGATGTACATAAAACTACTGCACTGGCAAACTGCCAGGAATTGAGGTGGAAAGTGTATGGTTGGTATTTTATTACCCCCACAGTGTCCAAATATTATAGTACCAATCAGTCAGATGCTTGTTGGAGAAACTACAGACAAATTGGGTCACACTACCATATCTTTTGGGAGTGCCCTAGTACACACTCATTTGGGCTGCAGATAGGACCTATCATTCAAAAAACCCTAGACATACCACAGCCCTTAACCTTCCTAAATTTGGTGCTTGGCCTACTGCCAGACGAGCTTCGATCAGTGGTCACCGCATACTTGTTCTATATCATGATGGTGGCAGCCTTGAAAATTATAACACAGAATTGGTGACCTCTAATGTTTTAACAATCAATCAATGGAAAATGAATATTACTACCATTAAAAATATGGAGGCAGTCACTGCCAGGATGAGGTTACAAGTGGACAAATTCAGTTCCCGGTGGATGCCGTATTATATTTATATTGAAGAAGTTGAAGGCCGGGCGATATCGGAACAGCTCATAACCTGACCTTTCAGAAAGACTGGAGGTGGAATATATGCAGTAAGCAATTGAGAGATATATTTACAATTCCATAGATCGGGGGGGGAGAGGTCTCTCTTTTTTGAGCCGTGTCCCTCGTCATGGAACTTAACTATTTAGAAATAATCGCACCAAGCAATGACAGCACCCACTTTTCTTTATTACTCTTTTGTTTATTATTTATAGTTAACTTGATGATAGTTTCATTTTTTAAAACATTTGTATAAACATAGCAGTTTATAAGCTTAATCAAAGCAGGTAGAGTTCAAAAATATAGGAAGAAGGTCCTGCAGAGATGATTATACGGACTGGGTCATCTGTCTTTTGTTTGTAGTTCTCATCAGGAAGGAATCTGGAAACTGCAAAAAGAGAAACCAGACATTACTCCAGCTATCATATGGGTCATTTCAGACACTGAGTTGAACTTTTTAGCAGACCCTATCTGGTTTATATAATTTTACAATTATTTTCAATTGTTCTGATTCATTGGCTTAAACCTGCCTTGTCGCCTTGATGAATGTGTTAACAGTTCTTTATTGTTAACTGCTGAATACAACTGAAGTACAAAAAAAATAAACTTCTATATATGGTTCCTGCTTTTATTTTTTTGTAATCTAAAGACAGCAACTTGTCAATCAGGATGATAGCATCATCCTTTTTCAAACTTATATTTTATTTATTTTATAATAAGGTAAAATATAAATTGTTTTCCCATTCCCACAACAGTACAGATGGGGAACCGCATAGAAAACAGTTTCTCATTATTATCAGTATCCCCAGGTAAACCATTTAAATCAGAGGATAACTTAATATACAGTAATTTTTTTTTTTTGCAATTTAGTTTACTTTTTCTTCTTCTTCTTCTACTGACTGGCCATCATTGATCCTGCCTTCTCATGCAGCCCTATTACCCACCTTCTCTATGACTTAAATCTCTACCCTGGCATGCTCCCCAGGGCAGGGTCCTCAGGGGAGGTGCCACCCCTGAACGGAAACTCGATCAGTGATCTGGGAGACAGAGTGCCATGATCAGCAGTGTGGGGACTGCAGTGATGGATAGACAGTCTCCTGCAGCAGCCAGTGGTTTTTACTTTTTCTCCCCTTCCCTGGGATATCTAGGAAGCTTCCCAGTGCTCATGCATGCCGTGCATGCACTCACGTCAGATCGCGGCAGTGTCCCCTCCGCAGCTCATTGACTGTGATGTACCACCTCCTGTGATCACCCAAGTAGCAGTAGAGCAGCGGAGACCAAGCACCCTTCCTCCCCGAGGTGGAGAACATCCAGTGGGATGGGGGAAGCAGGGTAGTGGGGCACTACCTGCCAGGGTTGTGGGGGCAGGGATCTGCTAGACACTAGGGAAATGTTGACACGTAGTATGCAGGGGATAGGGATGGGGGTCCACTAGACTCCAGGAACCGGGATATATTTATTTTAATATTTCATTTGTAGGGGATTAGGAATGGGGGAAACAGCGGACATTGGGCAATGCTGTAATTTTCTTCTACAGAGGATCAGGATGTGGGGACAACTGGAGATCAGGAACAAGATATCCTAATATCGGGTGGGTGATTGAGTGGGCGTAAGGGACCACTGGACATCAAGGAAACTTGCCTCATATCGGGAATAGGGAGGGGGCTCTGCTAGATGTGAGGGACTGGGATATATTTATGTCACTATTTCATTTACGGGGGATCATGGATAGGGGGGGTCTGCTAGATGCCAGAGACTATGATATATTTATTTTGTTATATAATTTACAGGGGGCTCGGGATGGGGAACAGTGGACACTGGGGAATGGTGTTGTTTTTGTCTACAGGGGTTGGAATGTGGGGACCACTGGACACCAGGAATATGTGTTTGACATGGGGCATGGAGTGCGGGTGGGGGAGGGACCACTGGGCACCAAGGAAACTTCATTATACTTGGGCTGGCAATCATGAGGGGACCACTCGCACTAAGAAAACTTCTTTCTTTTATACTCAGGCTGGCAATCATGGTGGGGGGACCACTAGCACCAGGGAGAGTTGACTGGTAACATCGGGCCAGCGATCATGGGGGGAGGAGCACCAGGGAAACTTTATATATTTACCTGGCATGGGATTGAGTGGGGGAAGGGACCACTAGACACCAGGGAAATGTTATGTTTCGCCGATCATGGGATCAGGTAGGGGGGGAAGGACCACTAAACACCAAGGAAATATGATATATTCACTGGGCATGGGATCAGGTGGGGGAAGGGACCACTGGACACCAGGGACTATTGTGCTGAGGGTCAGGTGGAGGGGCCACCACAGTGCCTCCTCCAACCACTAGAGATGCGTGAGATAAGGCAAGGTCTCAGTGGGTGGTATTTGCTCCATGCAGGGGGACCACCCAAGAGGCCCTTGCACAGAGCAAATGCTCTTTGAATCAGACTGCACTGATATTTAGGTCCTCTCCCCCTCATTTGCATTATGCCCCCTCCACACTTTGCCCTGGAGAAAACTGGGCTTCTGTGACTAGTGACGCAACACAAAACCCAGTTTGCTCGCACAAACCTGCGTTTGTGCCAGGGCAATGTTTTGTGAATCTTGGCCCTGGTGTTCTATTTCCATTTGATGTAAACTGAAACAGTTTAACAATTTATAGAATACTATACTTTGGTTCAGATTTATATAAGCACCCTCTAGCAAGTGAGGGGATGAGACTGCAGTAATTCTATTGGGCTCCTTTTGAGGCAAATTAATCTTAAAGGAGAACTGCACAGAACCTATAAGTCTTTTTTCCCAGTAGAAGCTGTTTATAAATACTGGTTAAAATTTGACTTGCCCACCATGCCGCATCACCATGCATGTCACTCTGACATCACAGGTTAGGCCATCTGTTTGATCCCTGGTGTATCACCTTTCTGGAAAACTGGTCCAAACCAGATTCACCATTTCCCAGCCCAATTATATGGATTGTCACTTCAGCCCATTCTTCTTCCAGCTGCCCTCACTGTAGAACACAGTCTCATTTGGACCTAACCCTGTTTAAACTCACAACAGCTCCTTTAATATGAAAAGAGCTTGTCTTCCTGTGAAGATTCCCAAAACAGACACCCATTAATGGAAAGGGACCCTGCTGTCATACAAAACAAAATACATTTGATGACAGGAATCCCACACCCAACCTTTCTGAGAACCCAGACAAGATTTTCAAAGTTAAACCTCTTTCACCCTCTGCTGAATTACCTAATTGTTTTAATGAACATAAAACAACAAAAAAGTCATACAGTGAAAAAAATAAAATAAAAGTGCTACTTAGACTAATATTTTTAAATGCCGATTTAATGTACAGTATTTCAACAGTTTTATCAGGAAAGATACTCTGAGTTGGTAACATCTTGTTTTCAGATGCATCTTGTGGGAAAGTGGTCCTGGCAAATAGATTAGATAAGGTCTTCCCCAAATGGGATAACCACAGCTCAGTCTGGGTTTGTATGGGGGAGAGGGGCAACAACAAACCTAAGAACCTTATTGCATTATATGGTCTGGGTATCCCTTGGAGAATCAGATAGACCATTAGTGGTGTCCTTTAACAAACAGCTTTTGAGCATGTTGAGTGAAAACCACCACTGGAGTACTATAAAATACATGGGATTTGGACTGGGTTTCTTAACTTGGGTACAGGAAATGTATAAATCTCTAGTTGCTATGATCCAAACCAGTGATAACTCTCTCAGATGTTTTGTTTAAGGAGGGGGGCAAGGCATAGCTGTCCTCTGCCTTCCCTGCTTTTGACCTGAATACTGAGTTGTTAGCCTTGGCCATAAAGTCTTACTTCCAGATTCATGGAGTTTCAGTAAAGGGGCAGTACATATGGTATCCATGTATGCAGATAATCTCTTGGTTATGCTCACCCAACCGGAGGAATCTCTTCCCATCTTGTTACAATTGATTGAACATTTTGGCCAGAAATCAGGCTATGAGAATTATTTGTACAAATCTATGGTGCTACCATTGCAAGAGTTTGACTATTTGGCCCTGAGTGAGGAACTCCCATTGCAATGAATAAATAAAACAAAGCGTCAGTTTGCACTAACTCAGGCCTGTGCCTGCGACTGTGACTCTAGCTCTCTTCCTTTCTCTATTACCTTGACCTTCTCCTTTCTGTCTCTCCTTATTTCCTTTCCATCCTCCTTCCTCGACTTTCACGTCCACCCTCCCTTTAATCTCGACACTCTGCTCTGCCTATACCTCTCTGGCCTCATTTGAACCATTCAGTAACTGGCCCCTGCTGCTCTTAGTTTCCAGTTCTTATTCCATTTTCCATTTTCCCTTTCTGGTTTCCTCCCCTCCCACTCCTCGCTCTTCATTCTTCTCCTATCTCTACTCCTCTCCCTAGCCATTCCTCTGCCTTACCTCCCTCCAACTTCAACCTGTAGGACCCCATGTTCCTTCTTTAATCCATATCTTGCAATAAATGGTACCCAATTTAGCACTTCATGTATCTTGGCTACACTCCTTGCGTCCAGACTTGTGTTTGCACTTTGACAATAGGACTGTTCTTATTTGAACAGCTCTGGCTACTTTGATATTTTTTTAAACCTGCTTGTCTATTTTACTTAATTCACATTATTGTTTTAGTCTCTCCATTCACTTCTGTTTTAACTGTATGTATTATTGCTTCATTGTTTTTTATTGTCATGATGTGGAGCCTCTGTAAATGAGTCTATAACTCAAAGGTTTATTCCAAGATTGAAATAAATAAAAAATAAAAGAAAAAGGAAAGACTTTAAATATCTGGAAGTGACTACTAAACCCAAGTACAGTATAGTATTTCGTTTGTAGCAAATTGTCCTATTGTTCTTCTGCAAGTGTGAGTGGACCCGACTAAATGGAAAGCACTATCCTAATCAGTATTAGGATAGGCAAACGTGATTAAGATTTCTATGTCAGCAGTATTTTTATATCTTTCCTGGTGTTACTGGTGCCAATTCC
Organism: Neoceratodus forsteri; assembly: GCA_016271365.2. NCBI lineage: Eukaryota > Metazoa > Chordata > Ceratodontiformes > Ceratodontidae > Neoceratodus > Neoceratodus forsteri. The sequence continues at coordinate 938,523,137 of CM028136.1, read as the reverse complement.
CAAGAATCTTACTAGGGAATTTAGCGCAATAGTAAGCGCATGGACTAAGCAGACTAAGGCCCTGTCCACACTAGGGGTTTTGTAACATTGCAGCTGGTCTGTAACATTACAAAATATGCAGAAACGGTTTGTGACCACACTACAGCATGCTTTTCCATGCTCTGAAATGGTTTAAGAAACCATACTCAAAACTTGATCAGAGCAGGTTTTGAGCACAGTTGCAGCCCAACACGGTTGCCTTAAACCGTTTTAACAGTGATGTGGACGCACACCATACTGTAAAGCAGTTTAAAGCAACTTCTTTGGGCTGTCTTGGCAAATGTTTGCCTCCTGAAAGAAAAGGGGATAATATTACTTACATCCCTGTCCTCGACATGGGATCCCAAATCGATTGGTGCAGTTTTTAGGCTGATCGGTTAACATGCCTCTTCCTGAGTATCCCAGCATGCATTGGACACCCGCAATGCTTTGCAGGACTGCTGCAAGTATGCCTGGGAACTCCAAGGGGCATCTTCCAAAGTTGGCTGTAGTGTGGATGGAGGGACAACTGTTCTGAAAACCGTTATACAAAACGGTTTTCAAAATGGTTTCCAAAAGCGCTGATAGTGTGGACAGGGCCTAAGACTCCCTAAATAAAACCAAGTACTTTAATAATGATGCCATAATCACAAAGGGAATAGGACTTCCAAATTTGGAAATGTTTTATAATATAGTACAGTTAACTAGCCTTTATGGTTGGTGTGATACTACATGTGGGGAAGTTGGACTTTCTATACAAAGTGAGTGAACTGACCGTCAGACTTTAACAGATTTGCTATATGACTCTGCTATTGGCAGTGTCAAGATACTAAAGGGGTGGCCAATGCTCTTGTATTTTCAGTTGCGACACTAAGTACATAAGAAGGCAAGGTACATGCAAACACTGGGGTATTTACACCATTGTGAGCTAATTCACTTATCCTCAAATTTATCAGGAATAATTTATTCCAGATATGAAAAGATAAGGGAATTTGTGCTATTGGCCATCTCCAGGAGAAAGGACAAGTTTCATTCTTTTTCATATCTGGCCATAAAATATAACTTAACACAATCTCACTACTGCAGGTACAAAGAGGTACAACATTTTGTTGATGTACAGGAGGGCAGCACTTTTTATTTATTTATTTATTTATTTAGTTTTTGTTGACCGGGTAAGTGCACTAGACAAATCCTGCCTATTTTCAGGCACGACCCGGGGGAGGGGGATTTAATTAAGCTTTTTTCCTCCCTAAGCTCTGCATGACAGCACCCACCTCAGCATGTCACTGACTTTCTCACAGGCTTATTGATTATTCACCACTTACCCAGGACCACTATGTGGTAGGTGGTCTGCCATGTTGGTCGGTCATGTGAGAGCCGGGGTGGGGTGGAGTGGGACAGCCTGTCTTTTTCTATTTTCTTCTGAGTGGCATCGCATACAGTGGCATAAGCATGCATGCATGCTGTGGCATGCATACGCACCAGACTGCTTGTAGCAGTCCCTCCCCTCATGTATCTCATGTATGCTCCCATCTATGCAACTGCAGGATCTGCCACCTGTTGCTAACCACATCCATGACACAAACAGTACCGAAAGGTTGGTAACCAGACTTTACAAATGTCTACTTATTATAACACCAGCATCCATGGGGAGAATGCTGTATAAGTGATGGAATGGTTGGATGAGAAAATTACACATACACTCACACTCACACTCACACACACACACACACACACTAACTAAAAAGAAAAAAAACTAAACAGGAAGGGAGAGAGACGTGGGGAGTGGTGCAATGCATTGGCTGTGGGGTGGCAGTCTTTCAGGAAATGTTCTGGAGGCTGTGATGCTGCCCTAGTTGCAGGCACCTCTCTGATCTGAGAGAGGAGATTGCCCATCTCTGGGCTGACCTGGCAAAGATTCAGGAAACCTCCTCCCTCACCCAAGGACTACTGCCGCTGCCTCAGAGGTTGCCAAGAAAGAGGAGCGGTTGGTATTTTCCAGTACTTATTCCATTTTCCATATTTTCCATTTTCCCTTTCCAGTTTCCTCCCATTCCCTCCATCACACTCCTCTATCTTCATTCTTCTCCTATCTCTACCCCCTCCCTAATCATGGGTGGGTTCAGGGAGGGTGAGGGTAGTGGATCAGAGGCACATCCCTCCAGTTGTACCTCTCCATAATTCATACACAATTCTGGTGGAATGTGGTTCCTCTATGGAGGCACCCACAGTGGAGACCAAGGAGGATGCTGGGAACCTCCACAAAGGAGACCCAAAAGAGGGTTGCACGAGACCCCACAGGGGAAGGAACCAACTCCTGGTGGGGGACTCAATTATTAGGAGGGTAGAGGGAGGTAAGGTGCCTGTCTGGAACCATGGCTGGGAAGGACAGGATGCAAATTGTCAGGATTGTGAGAGCAGCAGCATGGGAGAAGGAGCTGGATGTCATTGTCCATCTAGGGACAAATGACCTGGCTGGGAATGGGATCAGAGCAGTGCAGGATGAGTTTGTAGAGTTGGGAAGGGGCCTTTGACAAGTAGCATGCATGATAACCTTGGAGATGCTGCCGGTCTATGGCATGGATGAAGCTAGGGTACTCCGCAGCATGGTATTCAACAAATGGTTGAAAAATTGGTGTGGAGCTCTGGGTTTTGACTTCACTGGGGACTGGAGGTCCGCCTGGAGGGATGTAGACCTATACTGGTGCGATGGCCTGCATCTGTCTGGGAGGGGAACCAGGTACCTAGGTGATATGTTTAAATGCTTCATTGGCAAGCATTTAAACTAGCCAAGGGGGGGGGCACTGAAAAGAAGCATGAAAATTCAAGCCCCCCATGCAACAGGGTAGTTAGTGAGGTAAACACTAAGGCAGAGAAGTTGATATGGAGCAGGACAAGGGTGAATGGAGAACAAGGCAAAAACAGTAAGGACAGGGATGGGGCTAAAAGGGGTAAGGCTATCAAAAAATGGAAAGTGATGAGTACCAATGCATGTAATCTGGGTAACAAGCTCCCTGAACTAGTGGCCTTGATGGAGAGGGACACCTGGATATTGTAGCAGCCACAGAAACATGTTATAAAGAGAACCATGATGTCAACATACCAGGGTACACAATCTTCAGGAAGGACAGGGAGCATAAAAGAGGAAGAGGAGGATTAGTAGCTCTCTACGTAAGGGAAGGGATCAAAGCAATGGAACTAAAGGGTAAACAGGGAGGAGAGGAGGCACTGTGGGTCACCCTGGAGACAGGAAATGGTGCCACAGTCCATACAGGGGTTGTATACAGACTCAGGGGGAGGAAATGGACAAGGAAATGATAGAAGTCATCCTTAGAATGGCAGAAAAGGGGAGATATTATTGATGGGGGACCTGATTATGATGTTAACTGGAGCACCTTTGCTGCAGCCACATCCAAGAGCAGGGTAATTCTCGATGTCCTACAGGGGCATGTCTCAGACCGCTAGTGCTGGAACCCACTTAGGAGGGAGCAGTCTTGGACCCAGTACTCTGAAATGGGGACAGAGAGAGGATCTCAGATTTAGAAGTGGGTAGCCATCTGGGAACAAGCGACCACCAAACAGTGTGATTCACAATAAACACAGCCATAGAGTCAAGTCACACAAAGGTGAGAATATTGGACTTTAGGAGGGCTGACTTTGGCAAAATGAGGGAGTGCCTCAGAAAGGCACTAGCAAACAGGCAAGAAGGTGGGGTGGAGGAACAATGAGGAAAAATCAAAGCTGCCATCACAGAGGCAACAAGCCTTTGTGTGAAGCAAATAAAACAAAACTAAGGAAAAAACACTATGGTTCTCAAAAGAAGTGGCGGGGAAGGTTAGGGAGAAAAAGATAGCATTCTGGAAGTATAAGGAAACACAGAAGGAGCAGGACAGAGAACTGTACTAGTTAAAACAGAAGAAGCAGGAAAGCAGTCAAAATAGCAAGGTCCAAACTGAGGAAGCGATAACCAACTCAGTTAAGAAGGGGGATAAAACCTTTTATTAGGTACATTAGGGAGCAAAGAAAGACCAGGAGAGGAATAGTGAGGCTTAATAAAGGGGAGAGGGGGTGGGCAGAGGATGACAGAGACAAAGCAGAGATACTGAACAAATACTTCTGCTCAGCATTTGCAAAAGAAGAGGAGGGGGAGGTACCTAAACCAAATAATAGAAGCACACTCAATGGGGTGGGGTCAATATCAGTCCATTCACAGAAGAAGGGGTACAGAAAGAACTCCTAAAACCGAAGGTGGACAAAACAATGGGGCCTGACGGGATTAACCTCAAAATTCTAAAAGAACTAAGGGGAGAACTAGTGGCACCACTGACTACCCTTTCTAACAAATCATGGGAGGAGGGTGTGGTATCTGAGGACTGGAGGAGAGTGGATGTGATTCCCCTTCACAAAAGTGGGAGCAGGACAGAGGCAGAAAACTAGAGACCTGTTAGTTTGACCTCAGTGATAGGGAAAATGATGGAATCACTTCTGAAAGAAAGAACTGTTGAGTACCTAGAGCCCAGCGGGGCACAGGACTCAAGACAGCATGGATTCACAGTGGGAAGGTCATGTCAGATGACTATAATTGATTTCTTTGACTGGATGGCCAAAGTAATAGACCTGGGATGGGGCTGTGGACGTGGCCTACCTAGACTTTAGCAAGGCATTTGACACAGTCCCACACAAAAGATTAATATACAAGTTAGTCAGCCTGGGAGTAGGTCCTAGGGTGGTTACCTGGGTAAAAATTGGCTGGACAACAAGACGCAGAAGGTAATAGTAAATGCAGTGCACTCTGAAGAAAGGGGGATTACTAGCGGGGTACCGTAAAGTTCAGTACTGGGAAAGGTCCTCTTTTAATGTCTTTATAGGTGACATTGCCGGGGGACTGGAAGAAAAAGTATGCCTCTTTGCAGACAACACAAAGATCTGCAACAGGACTGATACACAAGGGGGTGGAAAGGATGAGAAGGGACTTGGCAAGGTTAGAGGAATGGTCAAAAGTATGGCAGCTTAGATTCAATGCAAAGAAGTGCAAATCAATGCATCTGGGAAACAAAAACCCAAGGGAGGAGTACACAATGGGGTATTAATGACAACAAAAATGGAAAGGGACCTGGGGTAGTCATATCAGACAACCTAATGGTAGGCAGGCAATGTGAGAAGGCAGTAAGGAGGGCTGGGGGATACTGAGATGCACAGGGAGAGGCATCACCAGTAGAAAACACGAAGTTGTTATTCCTCTGTACAGACAGTTGGTGAGACCCCATCTGGAGTACAGCATGCAATTCTGGAGACCCCATCTCTGCAAGGACAGACAGGATGGAGGCAATCCAGAGGAGGGCAACTAAAATGGTGCAGGATCTGCACCTGAAGCCATACAAAGAGAGACTAAAAGAGTTTAATATATATACACTCGAGGAAAGGAGGGAGAGGGGGGACATGATAGAAACTTTCAAGTAACTCAAGGGAATCAGCAAAGTCCAAGAGGATAGGATCTTTCAGAAAAAGAGAAGTGCAAGAACAAGATGGCACAATTTGAAAAGAGAGGGGACAACTCAGAAGCAATGTGAGGAAGTATTTTTTTCATGAGAGGGTGGTGGACGCATGAAACGGCCTTCCTGGGGAGGTCATGGATTCAAAAACAGTGGGGGAATTCAAGAATGCATGGGACAGACAGAAGACAATTATAGTGGGGGGTAGGAGGAAGTAGGCTGTTGGTTAACTAGGATCTGCAGCTTATCCATTAGGTAGGGAAATAGGCAGACTGGATGGGCCAAGTGGTCCTTATCTACCGTCAAAGTCTATGTTTCTATGCAATAACAAGAAAACATGGCACAGTACATATAACCAAGAAATAGTACATGGAACTAAATGGAGCAAAGGGAAATCATACACAAGATATGCTGTATAAGAGGAAATATTCACTGTCTTTTTATTTTCACTGTATTCGCTGGTTTCATATTAAGTGTGAAAGTAAAAAGACTGTGAACATTAGGTGGAGCACTATACAATAGCAGCACTAGTGTATTACCAGTGAAAATAAGATGGAGTGAATATGTCTGGTGTGCTTGGAGCGCTAAATGTAATGGGTGTGGATTTAAGGTGTAATACAGTAATGCACTGTGCATGATACAGTACTATGTGTAACAGTATACATACAGTCAGGATACACGGATGGGTGACATTCATTGATATGGTGTTCAGCCAAAATAGGCATGGTGACACAGTTCCTAGCAGCCTAGGACCAGGTACATGCAGATACCTGGTTAAGAAGAGTGCAGCATACCTCTCAACCTCCTGCCTCATAAATCAGGGACAAGGCTTAAAATAATCAGGGACAAAGGACCAAAATCAGGGACACATCTTCAAAATTAAAGATGTCCACCCAGAAAGCTGGTAGAATATGGGGCTTAGTGCAAAATGCATTTTCTAAAGAAGAACAAGTCTGTAACTTTAATGCTTGACATTGTTTTGTGCTTACAGTACCCACTGTTTAGCCACAAAAACACAAATTTTAGGAGGGACAAAGTAAAATTTTGAGACAAAATCAGGGACATCCCTAAAAATCAGGGACACTTGAGAGGTATGGAGTGCAGTATTCTCTTTTAAAAGTTTGACTGGAGGGACATTGATTAAGTCATATAATGGGTTTTGACTTAGAATGGTCTCCTTGGGCAGTTTTACTGTGAGATCTGGTGTATGACTCCCTTAGTACAGTGCAGTATAAAGTACTATACTTAGACTTGTGTTGTGCAAAGCTGGGGATACTAAGAATCTGGAAAAGCCTGCAACCTCCATATGATAAGGAATGGTCAAACGGTTCAACCATACCAGTTTGACAGTAAATATGTTGAATGCCATTACAGCGATGGCACAATGCCGACAGTCGGCATTGTGCCATCAGAAAAATTTTTTTTTTTCCAGGGGGCTGTGGTCCCCTTGCACCCTCAAGATTTAATATAATCAACTCTGGTTGGAGTTGTTTCAGGGAGGGGGGCACAACACCAGGAGAATCAGTGTCGAGGTACCACAACACCGTTACAGCGAACTGCCAATTTTGTTGCTGTAATGGTCATCGTGGTTTTATTTTTGCTGTTTCAATGGTATATGCATTAAACAGTATGATGGATTGTGCAAGTATGGGAAATATAATGTAAAGAGCACATAATATTTGGGGATATGAGAAAGTCTGGCTCTCTTTTATAACTCACCTTGCACAATACCCTAGTCTGCAGGGAGTAATATTCATGACGGCTTTATGTGTTGTCACTAATCTTATGAACTCTAATACAGTATATTATGCTCAGAAAACAAGATAGGTGTTCTTTATCTGTTTATTTTTCTTATCCTAGAGTGATATGAATGTAGGTATTGAGATAATGGAAGTTCCAAGCAAACTGTTTTAAAATAACACAAACTACGTGTATGTGTTCCATGCTGTTTTTATTGTACTGCATCTGAAATGTAAATATATACATATGAAAAATCACTTCTAATACTTTGTTGATACTATTCTGTATATATTGATATTATTCTGAAACAGTTTTCTGAGTATATTATTCACAGATGCTGAATGTGCATGGTTACATTTTATGTTGTCTATATTTGTGATTATATACGAACATACAAATTTGCCAGCAGATAAAGACCTTATGGTCTCTCAAGTCTGTTCAAGTGTGCAAGTAGCAACCCTTATACTGAGCTGCCCCTCCCTCCCTCGACCCTCCCTCTTTCTGTATTGCATCCCCTTTTTAAGCAGTCCACTGTTCTACAGGATACCACTTCTGCAGGCAACACGTTCCACCCAGACACCACTCTCTCTGTAAAAAAGTGTCTTCTAATTTCTCTCCTGAACCTTTTCTCCTCCAATCTGAGATCATGACCTTGAGTGTCCCTACCCCCCCTTAACTTGATTAGTCCCTCCGTGCCTGTTTTGTTTATTCCCTTCACGTACCTGAAGATTTCAATCATATCTCCCTGTCTCTCCTCTCCTCTAGTGAGTATATGTTCAACTCCCTCAGCCTGCTCACGTAGGGTATGTCCCCTGGTCCCTGGATCATCTTTGTTGCCCTGTGTTGCTCCTCCTCCAGTAACTTAATGTCCCCTTCAGGTATGGGCGCCAGTACTGCATGCAGTACTCCAGGTGTGGCCTAACCAACGACCTATACAACAGCAGGATCACTTCCCTTCTCCTTAAAGATTTACCCCTGGCAATACAACCCAGCATTTTGTTGGCCTGTGCAGCTGCCTTCCTGCATAGTGCTGAGTTGTCCATTGAGCCTGTTATAACCACCCCAGATCCTTCTCCTCCTCTGTCATGGCAAGCTGGCCCCCGGCTGGTAACTCCTTCTGGTTTTTTTTTGCCCCAAAATGTAGCACCTTGCTCTTTTTGGCATTGAACCCCAACTACCAGGTGTCCAACCAGATCTCCCAATTTTGACAGATCATCCTGCAACCCATGCCACCCTCCTAGGTCATCCACTACTGCTCATATCTTTGTGTCATCTGCAAACAAACTGATCTTGCTCTTGATGTGTGATACGAACAACCCAAACAACATCAGTCCCAGCACTGAGCCTTGCAGTAGTCCGCTTGTCACTGCCCTCGGAGATGAGAGCTCCTCTCCCACTACCACCCTCTTCTGCCTTCCCTGTAACCAGTTTACTACCCATCCCACCATCTTACCCACATATACTATATTATTTTTGGTTATATGTTTTATTTTATTATGTACAGTGCCCAGAGCCTCTGGGATTGAATGCTTAATAAATAAAATTACTACTACTAGATGTTTCTTAGTTGCAACCCAGCCAGAAAATGGCAAACACCTTGTAAAAGCACTATGCTTTTTATTTTTTTGTATTTACGCTAAAATGGCTGGCTTTTTTTTGGACCCATGGCCTGGTCACCCATTCCTTCAGGCACCCTTTATGACACACCCACTGATGTCCCCGGACTCACCCTGCATTGATGGATGTGCTGCAAATCCCCTGAATCCTCTGTCAACTAGAGATTCTAACTTATCCTTGTTTGGGGGGGCCCTCCTTTTGCCACCAGAAGAAAAGCATCTTAGAGCAACCTGCTGATGGTGGGGTAGTAGGCCAGCTCATTTGGGGTCCTGGTGGTGTCAAAGTGGCTGCCAGAGAGGCCACCATCTAGCATGCCCAGGACCATCCCCTTTTCTATCCTTGGGTCCCACCCACCTGCATGGTACCGTGTGGCATCTGAGAGGCAAGGCTGCTTGGCAGTGTACTGTCACTCATGCCACCAAGTGTTCCTCAGTAATGTCACCACCAGGAACCACTAGAAAAGTGGAGCTGGGCCACCCACCCCACAGGATGGAAGCAATCAAAGAACACTCTGAATTCTTCCCTGCTGTCCGAGGCTCAGGGTGCAAACCTAGGATAGCGACTTGCCAGAGTGATGTCCCATTGTTTAGTCCCATGGATTTAGGTATGACAGTTTTTTTCCAGTCTTCTATCCCCCCAGAGGTCTGCCTGATGGCCCTGCAGCCCCATCACCAACTTTCTCACGGACTTATCGATTACCCGCCAGTCATGCAGAATCCATTGACCAGCCATGTCAGTCATGAGAGAGTGTGCAAGGGGGTGCTGGTTAGGAGCGGTCCGGCATTCATGTTCCTCTAGGTTTCCAGCCCTGCCCTTTGCGTGCACTTATACTGCACTGCCTCCCAGCTTCCACTAGGTAACAGTCCCTGCAGCAGGAACTGATGTCCCCCCTCCCTGAGGAAGGAGAGCTGCCACTGGGCACTCAATCCTTCTTCACCCTGCTGTCCCTCCGAGTGACCTGCATCCATTTCTGGACCTGGTTTTTCACTTTTTCTGAATTTGGGTAATATTGCATGTTACTTAAATAGAAACGATGTAGTTTGCAACTCAGTTGTTATTTCAGATGAGATTGGGCACATTCAGGGTGGTATGCCCATAGGTTCAGTTGTTATTTATCTTATACCCTTAATCATGCTGTGAATATTTCACTCTCCCCTCTAACAATCCCTGTTCCTTCTTGCTTTCAAGTGTCGGAAGATAACTAAAAAAAATGAAGGTGGGGTATTTAGGTATTTTTGAAGACAAGCAAAGATCTCTGTTGTTTATCAAACTGTTCCCTACTGGCTAAAGGGGCTCTCCAGTACTTTGTAGATTTTTTTTTTTTGAGGGGGCATTCTGTTTTTTTTTCCTCATCTCTCTGTAGCAGCCCCTATTCACTTGTCTGACAACCTTTCAGACCTACCCGTGCCTTCTCTGCCACTTACCCATCTCTTGAGTCGACACTGGGTGCTAGCCACCCCCCCCTGAACAGCGCAGTTTTAAGAGGCAGAGGACATTTGGCACATCAAGGCCCAAGAGTGCCTGCAGCTTAATCCCATGTGCCTGTGGGGTATTTCCTTGTTCTTCAGAGCTCCCAGGGACACCAGACATGAGGGTTCAATGATGTGTGTGCACGGTGATGCACAGCTACACTCATCAGAGCCAGTCAGTGTCGCCAGTCAGCGTCCCTCCCTCAGCAAAAGCTTTGGCTTACACCACCTCCTATGGTCACCCAGCGCTGTATTGCAGTGGAGACTGAAACCAAGTACTCCAAGGAGGGGAGCATCCTTTGGGATACCTAATCCTCTCCACTGTCCAGCCCTCTGATGACTCGGGATAACTCCCAATCCGGGATCAACAGCGTCATGAGCGGTAGTGCTGCCGCTGCACCAACAAGCTGGCACGGCATGCTAGATTTTGCTTCCTGCCTCTGTGTACAAAAGGAACCACAGACTATGTTTCAGTGGCATGAGAGTCAAAAGTAGCTCTGATTTAAAGATGCAGTACTCTGTACGTAGTTCAGTGTAGGGGCACGCTAGAAAATAGCTCCTATTGGCAGTAAGGGAGAATCACTGCATCCCGGTGTATTGGCTGCAGTGGTGTAAGCAGAAGGGTACAGACAGAGCAAAGTGACAAATGCTGTTGCAAGCAGGACTATACCTCCCAGTTTTTTTTACCAGTGGTATTTAGGAGAAAGGGGGCCCAATAGTCAAATGGACGGAGGAGGAATACTTTGGTAATTGCCAGATGGACCTCATGGGTAAAATACTGATTCAGCCTATGGAAGAATGGTATACCGACGCCGCAGCAACTCCCCTACTGCGAAGACCATCACAGCGACAGGAATTAGGCAAAATCCGCATGTCACTGTGATGGTCTCTAAAGTTCAGGAGAGTGCCATGCAGGGTGTTTTGCCCCCCCCCCAGTCCAACTCCGACTCAGAGTGGGAATCCTAGAGACCGGGGGATGTGGGGGTGGATCCCTCCACATGGGTGGTTCGGGGGGTGCAGCCCCCGATAGAAACATGGAGGCATCCCTGACACCACATTGCCGACACTCGGCACTGTGGCTGTTGCTGTCGGGGATGTCTCCATATGGGATGGCGCTGCGGCATGGTAAAACCATAGAGAATACCTGGGTTTTGATTACTAGCCGAACAAACTTGAATAATGTCGGTGAAGCCAGCAGCTGAAAAACTAGCAGAACTCTTTCTCAGCTCTGCATCAGCTGCTTGAAAATGCTTATTTAACTGGAAAAAACTCTTTAAACTTTAACAAAAATGGCATAATTTTACAGTTTGCACTGCAGTGTGCTGAATCCGAGGTTACCAAAGTCAAGGGGAGAAACTGGTTTTGGAGAGAGAGATGGGCCACAAAAATAAAATGCACGAGGGGGCCAAACCCAAGACAGATAAGCCTGCAACAGCCAGAGAGCCCAAGGCTCCAACAACCAACTTGAAGACTAGCCATCAAACCCGGCTCTCCTTAAAGTGATCCAGAGCATTGATTGTAACCTGGAGGAATATAATTCGAAAGTCATCCTCCTAGATGCCAGAGTTGACAGAATAGAGGACAAAGCAAAAGTGGAATCAGCTACCGGGTTTTCTGGAGAGCTCTGAAGGTGACTTATTACTGAACCTTTGATGCCCATGTTATCCAAGTTTTTTAACTTATAGTTTATTGATGTTTCATGAATGATAATACACACTTTTCCCTCAGAAGGAACAGTATAGCAGTTTTTGCTTATAAATGTATACTTCAGTTTCAGTACAGTACTGTTTCATTCCTGTACTCTTCTTGGAACTATAATTGGAGTTTAGACAGAAAAAAGGCTAATTGCCCATTGTATCTGTCTCTCACCTCAGTGGGGCCACTTTGTTAGATCCATGTCAAGTATGTATTGATCCAACCTCTTTTTGAACACTTACAAAGAGTCCAGTTCTGCTACAGTACTTCCTTAGGTAAGTTGTTCCAACTCACAACAGCTCTGTAGGTAAAAAAAAATCCCTCTTCTTTTGTTCTTTTTTGGGTTTATAAGCTTAATTTGTTTGCTATGGCTCGTAAGATTAATATCTGTAGTACTGAAATCCATATTTAAATTTACCCGTAGTTCCTCATTTCTTACGATTTAAAACATTTGTAGCATGTTCCCCCTAATCCTCCTGGTCTCCAGACAGTAAAGTCCTTAACTTTGCAGCCTTGTATTGTATGTATTGTTTCTTTTTTTTTTTTTGTATAATTTGTTTATTAAGAATTTTATGGTTTCCATCCACAGAAACAATGCACGTCAACAACATATAAAAAGAAACTAAGAAAACCCAACAGTACTTCATACAATTCATGCATAGGTGCACATTTCCAAAAAAAAAAAAGACATTACACAATTGTTTTTCTACAATTGATAAGGTATTAAGAAGATGTGGCTTATTTTCCATGATTACTTTCTTCCTCTATCTGGGTGAGAGGCTAATCTCCTACCAGGGGCTCTCACAACCCCCTGCAGGTATCCCAAATATTCCATCAATGTATTTATACTTCCAGGTCTTCCTGCAGGATTAAATAGGCCAAATACAGCACCCAGCTGTGAAGGAAGCCCTCTGCTCACCCTCTAATTGTCATTGTGAGCTTTTCCAATGCCAGAGTCTGGAGATACAAGGTCCGCCACTGCTGCAGCATGGGAGCCGCATTCGAGACCCAAGTGTTCTGGAGATAGAAGACTTGGTTTGCTGGCCAAGGTACCTAGCTTCACCTGAGCTCTTTCCTTCTAAGACTGCTTGAAAGGCAGAGTAGAGAAACTTACCAGAGCAAGGGAAAAGGATCAAGACTTATTTTGGCTAAGCAGATTTACTGTGTGGTGGTGTTTTTAATTTTTACTCACAGGGATTGCTACTGTTTGTTGCTAACATTTCATTGCTTTATTTTTGTCTGCAGCAAAGTGTTTCTTACAGCGTATATCTTCTCTGAAATTATTACAGGTGGTGCTTTACAGGTTTTACAGTTTTATCTAACATAAGGATAAGCTTTCAGGGTTACTGCATTTGTTATTGACTGATTGTTTCTGCTCTTACCTCCTTGTTCTTTCATCCATGGTTCTTCTTTTTCAGCAGGGGAAGGGCCCAGCCACCCACCCCCATCCCCAACCACCCCACACTACACTCCTTTTATAGGGTACCACAGTTGTGACATTTCCTGTGGCAGAGCAGGAAGGGGTGGATCAGTGGGGCCTCCACAAGGTGAGCACAGGGGCACTAGTAATTTAACTTGTTATAACAAGTTAAACAAAACACAATCAAACCATTACTTTAATTTTTTTTCCTTCTAATTACTCTGACTAGAACCCAGCAACTTATCTGGAATGGATATCATTAACTGCAGGTACTGTGGAACAATTTTCAGAAGGACAGTCTTACAGGATTTAGGACACTGTCCTACATGCTGGGCCTTTGTAGATCTTAGGGCTCAGCTCCGGGCAGCATGGGCAGAGATTGCGCGCCTCAAATTTCATATTTAAGAGGAAATAAATTATAAGAACCACCCACCACTTCCCCAGCATCCAACAGAAAAACCTCGATTGCAGAGGGTAGTTGGTCCAGGAGGTTGTCAGGTGGTTAGGAGGGGCAAATCAGGTGCCCCATCATGCTCTGCTCTCCAACATACTACCTCCAAAAAACATATAAACACTACAAACAGGTATCTGCCTCTATCTCTGAAATCAAACAAAGAGGCAGAAGACACTGCAGAGCAGGACACTGCAGCACAGGAGCTAGCACAACAAAACTCACCCATCAGGAACCAAAACAAAAAAAGGAAATCCAAAAAACTTCTGATCATAGGAGACTTAATGATTCGGGGAGTTGATACCTATCTCCAGCCAGAGGTAATGGTCAGATGTCTCCCAGGTACATCAGCATGGAGAGACACTGACCACATTGATAAAATTGTTCATAAAGCAGGAGAAAACATTGATGTCCTAGTACACATAGGGACTAATGATCTTGCCAGCCGGTCAGTTGTGGAGACCAAGGAACACCTGACCAGGCTGGGTGACAAACTATCATCTATTTCATCCAGCATCTCCTTCTCTGAGATCCTGCCAGTCTGGGAGAGGGGAGCAGATGGACGGAAGGTCAGAGAAGGGGAGATAGGAGAGCTAAGCATGTGGCTCAAGGGCTGGTGCCAGGAAAAATGACACAGATTTGTAGGGAACTGGCAACAGTTCTGGGAGCGAAAGTTCTTTAAATTTGATGGACTGCATCTGAGTAAGAAGGGAGTCAGTGCACTGGGGCAGAAGTTTGACATCTTTGCAGAATATTTAAACTAGCAAATGGGAGAGGGGCAGCACCCCATACATTGAATGGAAGAGCACCCTCCCCTCAGCTAGTGGTCAAACAGGGATTCAGCATGTTTGCAGTTCATTTGCATCACGAGGTAAGAAAAAGGTTTGTCTCCCCTACGATGCACAGGGTAATGTCAACCTCACCCAACAACTAACACACCAAAATCTGGCCAATGGAAAATCATGTACACAATGCTCACAGCCTGGGAAATAAGATCCCAGACCTGCAGGCAATAATGTCAGAGGCTAAACTGGACATAGTAGCAATTAGTGAGACGTGGTTTACCAATAACCACATTTGGGAGACTTCAGTACCTGGCTATGTATTGTTCAGAAAAGACCAAGGTGCAAAAAGGGGGGGAGGAGTGGCCCTGTATGTCAATGAAAATATCAAAGCTACAGAAATTCAGAATACACATAAGGAGCCAGAAGAACTGTGGGTCACCCTGGAAACAGGAAATGGGACAGCCATAAGAACTGGGGTTGTCTACAAGCCCCCAGACCAGGGGGAGGATGTAGACACATTACTGTTAGAAGATATACAAAACATGACAGCTAAAGGGGAGGTTCTGATAATGGGAGACTTCAACATGCCGGATACAGATTGGTCAATACCAGCAGGAACATCTGCCAGAACTAGACACATAGTGGATTCCCTGCAGGGGGAGGGCCTCAAACAACTGGTACAGCAACCCACAAGAGACAGGGCTATCCTAGATCTAGTACTAACTAACAAGGAAGGGATCACAGATCTCCAGGTAGAAGGTCACCTGGGGGCCAGTGACCATCACATGGTATGGTTCAATTTGGCTACTACATCTAAATCATCCCATTCCAAGGCAAAAATATGGGACTTCAGAGGAGCTGACTTTGATAAGATGGCCAACAGAGTTAAGCTAGCCCTGGCAAAAAGAAACACAGGTGAAGGGGTACAGGCAAAGTGGGCAAGCATTAAGGATGCAATACTTGAAGCAACATCCCATTGTGTTAGACAGAAAAGAAAGTGCAAAAGAAGAAGGAAACCACTTTGGTTCTCAAATACAGTAGCAGAAAAGGTCAGAACCAAAAGGCTGGCTTTCAGGAAATATAAGGGAACACAGTGGGATGAAGATAGGGAGGCATACCAAACTGCCCTAAGGGAAGCATGGAAGGCAGTAAGACAGGCAAAGTCCCAAACTGAGAAAACACTAGCATGAACAGTAAAAGAAGGTGACAAGACTTTCTATAGATACATTAGTGAAAGGAGAAAGTCCAGAGGGGGTATTGCTAAGCTTAATGGAGAAAAGGAAGCATGTGAGGAGGAGGACCCTGTAAAGGCATCTATCCTAAATAGATACTTTTGCTCAGTATTTACTGAAGAGAAGGTAGGGCAGAGCCCACAGCTTAGCATCATGGACACAGGGGGGAGGGAGGTGAGCACTACTCCCTTCACAAAAGAAAGGGTCCTACAAGAGCTTGCTAAACTCAGGGTTGCTAAGGCAATGGGACCTGATGGCATACATCCCAGGGTACTTAAGGAGCTAAAGGTGGAACTAGCAGAGCCATTAGCAGAACTGTTTAGTGAGTCTCTGAGCACAGGAGAGGTCCCAGAAGACTGGAGAAGGGCTCATGTGATCCCCTCCACAAGACTGGTAGCAGCAAGGAGGCGGGGAACTACAGACCAGTCAGTCTTACCTCAGTAGTGGGCAAGATTATGGAGGCACTCCTTAAGGAAAGGATAGTGCAACACCTGGAATCCATAGGGGCACAGGATCCAAGACAGCATGGTTTTACAAAAGGAAGGTCCTGTCAAACTAATCTCATAGATTACTTTGACTGGGTAACCACAGTGGTGGACCAAGGGGGAGCAGTTGATGTTGCCTACCTTGACTTCAGCAAAGCATTTGACACTGTTCCACATAGAAGATTGATAAATAAGCTGGGTAGGTTCGGGGTGGGTCAGAAGTTGGTCAACTGAGTGGCAAACTGGTTGACGGGCAGAAAACAGAGAGTAGTGGTAAATGGTATACAGTCAGAAGAGATGCAAGTCACAAGTGGGGTACCTCAGGGATCAGTTCGGGGGCCAGTCCTCTTCAACATCTTCATTAGTGACCTTGCAGATGGACTAGAGGGTAAGGCTTGTCTGTTTGCAGATGACACCAAGATCTGCAACAGAGTAGATGATCCAGATGGGGTGGGCAGAATGAGAAGAGATCTGGATAAACTAGCAAAATGGTCAGAACAGTGGCAACTGGGATTTCATGCAAAGAAGTGCAAAATCATGCACATAGGGAAGAAAACCTGAAAGCCACCTATAGGCTGGGAGGAGTTGCTAGCAGTCACAAAGAAGAAAGAGACTTGGGCATCATCATCACTGATGGCGTGAAATCATCCAAGCAGACCTCTAAAGCAGTAGGTAGGCTAGAGGGTGTTAGGGTGTATTAGTAGGAGTCACAAGTCGTAGAGGAGGTAATAATTCCTCTTTACAAGACACTGGTTAGGCCCCATCTGGAGTACTGTGTGCAGTATTGGAGGCTACACCTTCACAAGGACATTAACCAAATTGAGGCAGTCCAGAGAAGGGCAACTAAAATGGTGCAGGGACTGCATCAGAAGACATATGAAGACAGATTAACAGAGCTCAATATGTATACCCTTGAGCAAAGGAGGGAGAGAGGTGATATGATCGAGGCATTCAAACACCTTAAGGGCATTAACAAAGTGAAAGAGTCTAACATGTTTAAATATAAGAAAAATAGCAGGACAAGAGGACACAGCATGAGATTAGAGGGGGGACGATTAAAGGGAATGTGAGGAAATTCTTTTTCACAGAAAGGGTGGTGGATGCATGGAATGGCTTACCACAAGAAGTGGTGGCTATGAATACAGTGCAGGGCTTCAAACAGGCATGGGATAGGCATAAGGAGCAATACAAATGACTATGAATAGATAGGCCACTGACAGAACAAAGGCCGATGGCACATTTGTAAGGTAGAAAAAGAAATGGGCAGACTGGATGGGCCTTGCGGTCCTTATCTGCCGTCAACTTCTATGTTTCTATGGATACAGTGCCTGGCCAATATTATGAGGACCCTTGCCCATCTAGGCAGCAGAACCCACTCCCCCCCTCCAGGGCTTTCCAGCCCAAATAGGAGTAATAATGGATCCAACTGAAGCGTTCTTCCCGCCATCTTCCCCACCTCCAATATTATTGCCCTCCAAACTCTTGTAATATTGAACATGTCCAGAAACAGTGGAAGTATGTCCCAACTTCCTTCTCATACCTACCACATGTGGGGGAGATTGCTGGGTGAAATATGTGCACTATTGTGTGGGGGGGCTGTAGAGTCTGTGCACACACTTACAAATGGCCTCCTTAAATCTGTTATACACCACTATTCCCATGTACATGGAAAGCATCATCCTCAAGTTTGCTTCCCCTATCAGTATCCCTATGTCCCTTTTCCACAATACCTTAGTTTGTTGGACATAGTCTGGGATATATTGCTTCCCTTCTCTTGTAGCCTTCCAGATGAAACCTTTGGGGTCCCTTTTGGCCTGATATATTACGTGCTCTATCTGTTCCAACTCATGGGACCCAGTCCCACCTCTTCCCATACCTGCAACATAGCCAGCCTGAAAGTACCTAAAAAGATGATGCTTCTGTAGGCCCAGGTAGTGCTGCAGATCAGCAAAGAAGCACAGACCTCCTCCCAAAAACAAATCCCCAACACTCTGGATTCCCTTCTCCTTCCAAACCCTGAGCCCTGGATTCTCTAAACCTGGCAAGTAAAAGGGGCTCCTAGCCACTGGCAACAACAGTGTTTCCAGTTCCTTTATCTTCCTGCTTCTCAGAAGTTGGCCCCAACTATCCAGAACTGCCAGGATCAGTGGGTTCTGTTCCCCCTGTGCCTGGTATGCCCTACAGCCTTTCTTATCCAGATAAGATGAGAGCCTACCTTGACAGCCAATCTGTTCCAAATCCACCCAGCTAGCTACCCTTGGCATGTGCACCCGATCACTAATATACCTCTGTTGGCTGGATAGATAATAATTCCGGGGATCCAGGAAATTCAGACCTCCCCAGGCCATTTCTGCTTTCAGCCTCTGCAAACTTGTCCTTGGACGCGTTCCCTTCCATATAAAGGAGGAAAAAGCCACATCTAGACTCCTAATGTCCCCCCTTGTTGGTCCAATGTGCACCATTTGCATAATGTAAAGAATCCTAGGGAGGGCATTCATTTTCATTAAGTTAGCACTACCCAGTCAAGAGATGGGCAGGGGGTCCACCTGCGAAGGTCAGCCTGTATTGTTTTGATAATGGGAATGTAGTTTAGCTTGTACAAGGATCTCAGCAACTTGCCCACCCTAATGCTTAAATATGTAAAACTCTGATCTGCTCCCTTTAGGCCCATGTGTCCCCTTCCTGTTCCTTCCCCCCAGTAAACTAAGCAATTCAGATTTACTTAAGTTTATCTTATAACCTGAGAATTGGACTAAGTTTTCAATTAGGTTAAGCAGTGGGGCCGCTGAGATTTCTGGATCCTTCACAAATAACGGCACGTCATCTGCATATAAGGTGATTTTATGTTCCATTCCTGACACTCTCTCCACTCCTCTAATCTCCCTGCATTGCCGAATTGCCAGTGCCAGTGGTTCCAGCACCAGTGCAAACAACAGGGAGGAGAGTGGGCACCCCTGCCTCATGCCTCTGGCCAAGTCCAGTCTTCCCAAGAGTGCATCATTCACCAGTACCTGAGCCCTGGGGGACTTACACATCGCCTGAACCCATCACACGAATGTGTCACCCAGACCAGACGGGACAGTACCTCAAAAAGGTATCCCCACTCCACTTGGTCGAATGCCTTTTCTGCATCCATAGAGATTATATACATATCTTTCTTCAAACTGTTTGCACTCCACACTACATTCAACAGCTGGCGGACATTATGATATGAAAGGTGCCCTTTAATAAACCCGGTCTGGTCGGGGTGGATGAGATCCTGTAGTACCTGTTCCAATTGGGTGGCCAAAATCTTTGCCAAGATTTTTAAAATCACAGTTCAACAGGGAAATCAGCTTGTATGATACACACTCTGTTGGGTTCTTTCCTGACTTAGGGATCAGGCATATAACTGCATCAAAACACGAGACAGGGAGTGTGACCCCCTCCAGCTGCTGGAAAACTTCACATGGGGTCCTGCCAACTGGTTTGCCATGTCCTTATAATATTCTGCTGGGAAACAATCCGGGCCACTGGCCTTACCCACTTTCAAGCCCTGAATAGTCCGCGGCACCTACACTACCGGTCAAAAGTTTTAGAACACCCCAATTTTTCCAGTTTTTATTTGAAATTTACGCAGGTTAATGTTTCAATGTACTCTGAAATTAAAGCATAGAACAAATAAACAATTGGAGATAAAAATAAATCATAGAACCATTTTGTTTAACAAAATGTAATCTAAATTATTGACTCATCAAAGTAGCCACCTTTTGCAGATATACTGTAACCGCCGAACACACTCGTGGCATTCTTCCTACAATGGACATCAAATATTGTTCGGAAGTTCTTCCCAACACTGTTGCAGAATTTCCCACAAATGTGTTGCACTTGTAGGTTGCTTTTCACCCTTCTGTCCAGTTCATCCCAAATCAGCTCGATGGGGTTTAAGTCTGGAGACTGTGCTGGCCATTCCATGATTTGAAGCCTACCGTCTTGTTCTTTTCCTCAAGGTAGTTCTGACATAGCCTGGAGGTATGTTTTGAGTCATTATCTTGCTGTAGGATGAACCCTGACCAACTAAGGCGTGAGACAAGAGGCTACTGCATGGCGCTGCAAAATGCTGTGTAGCCCTTTGGTTCAGGGTGCCAGTCACTTGTGCTGTTGTCCTGTGAGCCATCTATCACGCAAGCTGTTGGACTCAGAAACTTGTCTTCTGATTCTGTTGTGGCTTTGGGTCTGCCAGACCTCTTCCTGACAGAGTTTCCTCCAGTTTCAAGTGCCTTTTGATGGTGTAGGAAACTGTACTCACTGACACCTTGGCTTTCTTTGCAATTTCTCTACAGCAGTTTTTGCTAACCTAAACTTTTTTTTAACCTCTAGCAGTTTACCGCTTACCTTTGTACCATTTCAGGTTATTCACTGGACTTGAATTGCTTAAATTTCAATAAAAACTGGAAAAATGGGGGTGTTCTAAAACTTTTGACCGGTAGTGTATACCCTCTTGATTGGCTGATTTAAACTATCTCTTAGTTCTCCCACTACTTTTGGAGTGTCAGTTGGTCCAAAAAGCCCCTAGCTAGGCCCAGTTGCCCATCACACTTTGCCTTGTATAACTTCCCATAGAAGGTCCAAAAACACTCTAATTTTCTGCTTATCCCGATGAAAGGTACCTCCCTTGTCCCAAATACCAGTGATCCAAGTAGGGTATTTCCCTCTTCGCATCAAATGGACCAGAAATGAGCAGGGTTTGTTCCCCACTCATACCTTTTTTTTTTTTTTTTTTGTTTTTTTTTTACAGAAAATCCATGTTTTCTTGGCTTCTCCCCACAGCAGTGCATTCAGAGCCTCCCTGGTAGCCTCCAAAAGGCCTCTAGTTTCTCCCTATTTTTCTCCCGCCACTCTTCTCTCCAGTTCTTTCAAATGGGACTCTAAATCTAACCTTTTTTCCTGTCTCTGTCTCTTAATCCTGGCCCCATAGTTTATGATCATGCCCCTCATATATGCCTTCCCAGCATCCTATATTGTGGCCTTGGAAGTAGGGGAGCCTGCATTTGCTCCAATATATGTCTTTCACTGGTCCTCCAGAAACTCTCTAAACTTTCTCTCTCCCATGATATATGTGGGGAACTTCCACGAGGGTTGTTCCACTCTTTGCTGACCCATATAGGCTACCAAAATGACCATCACATGGTCCAGTATGTGACTGGGGCTGTAGTAAATATTTTGAACTCTCATGTACCAATCCTGGTTGGGGCATGTAGATGTAGTTGATATGTGACCATGTACCATTAGGGCTAGAGTAGAATGTGTATACCTGTGCTCTTGGGTTTGCTGTTCGCCACCCATCCACCAGATCGAGGTCGGCCATACCTGTCTGCCACTGTCTTATAGCCTCCCCAGTCTGGCCCTGGCCTACAGAATAATCCAGGAGTGGGTCCATAGTACAGTTCATGCTCCCCCCCACAATATGAGCATTGGGAATTGTTCCTTAATCAGCAGAGAGGAGTGCTCGATAGAAATTCTGGTTGCAAACCGCTGGGGCATAAATACTTCCAAATGTAACAGTTTCTCCATACATCTCTCCTGTAACAAATATGTATCTGCTCTCTCCTGGATCCTTCACCACCCTCTTAACCTGAAACAAAAGATTTTTATGCAATAAGATAGCAACCCCTCTATTATAAGAATAGGATGCTGCAAAACAGGTCCCCACCCAGCCACGTGCCAACTTCGCATGCTCAAGATCAGTAAGGTGGATCTCCTGCAGCAGTGCCATCTGGGCTCCTTGCTGTTTGAGAGCCATCAGGAGACCCATACGCTTCACCGGAGTGGCAATCACCCTAACATTCCAGGCTATCATAGTACTAGCTTTCATCTTAGCCATTATACGTAACCAGATTCTTTCCCTGTACCCATTTCCTTGATCCAGATGAGTTCACTGAGCCCTGGATGAACAACCAGCCCCACCAATATTCTTTTTCTATTATATCCAACTGATTAATGTACTTCATGCACCTAAAATAGATGTCTTTAGAAGAAAACAAACATTTCAAAACATAATAACAAGTTCTAATCCCCCCAACCACTCATTAAGCTCCCTTCCCCTTCTCTATATACTATCTGTTTAACAAATGTCTTCTCTTCCTGCCCACCCCCTCCCAAGATACCCAGCCACATCCCACAATATACTATTATGTTGAAAAAACTATTAGAACTACTCCCCATGTCGCCCCCAACACCCTATCCCCGCAACTACTAGTAAGAAAGTTTCCATTTATACCCTCCCCTAACAATCCCCTCCACAACAAACTCCATCCAAAAATGAAGTATAAAGACAATGACTGCTGACTATGCATGAGTGCCTACCAGTCCCCCACAAAGTGGATGCTCCCCTCCTCCCCGCCAGCTCAATATACCAATAAGATGTCCTATACATAGCCGTTACCAAAGACTAGGCTCAAACTTGGTTTTGAACAAGTATATATTAACTTGTTAACAACAACATGAACAAAGTCCATCCCCAGCTTCCCCTCGATCCCCCCTCACCACCCTATGTCTCATCAACTCACTTCCTGTCTTTAAACTCCCTCCAGACAAAACCAGGTGAGCAAACAGATTTATACATCAGGGTCAAAAACCCAGTGCACCATAGTCCATTATACTGTCATATAGTCCATGCCCTGAGGATGACGGAAAAAAAAAAAAAAACATGAATCACCAGCCAGTCCCAGGGTAGGGGCCAGGCAGCGCATCCAAATACATACATTGCACCCCCCCGACCAGCCTACCTGCGGCCTGGGTCTCAGTCAAGCTTCCAGTTCCCTTCTTGCAGGCCCTTTCTGGATGAACTACCTCCTTCCGTGCTCTCCTCCAAACAGTCCTTCTCATGTCCACACCAGGCCTTCAAATTCATCCCTCCATACCAACAGCATCACAGTACCTTTGCGGGCTGCCAGCTCCCTTAGGTGTCCCAGACTATGAGCACATCAACAATCATGAGGTTACAGAATGTTCAAAATTTTAAATCCATGTGACAATTAGGTCGATCCATCAGCAAATTGTTCCAAACATGATGCTGCATCTCTTGTTAGTCTGGAGGGGTCTGCAGTTCGCATGGGACTATGAGCAGTAGTTAACAAGGGGCCCAGGAATAGTTTCAATATATATACAAACGGGGTGATCAAGTTCAAGCTACAGTCACTCCATAATCCATAGTCCTTCACCCAATCTTCTTCCATGGATCTTTCACAAAGACCTCCCAAAACAAGAATGTGGCTCCCTCGTGAATAATTTTTAAGGTGGTGGGATGCACCATGAATTGCTCCATCTTCATTTCGCGTACTCACTGGAGGAGAGAAGAGACAGGGGTGACATGATTGAAACCTTTAAATACATGAAAGGAATAAACAAGACGGGTACAGAGGGGCTGTTCAAAGTAAGGGAGGGGAGGGACACCAGGGGCCATGATATGAGACTGGAGTGAGGAAGGTTCAGGAGGGAGATGAGGAGACACTTTTTTACAGAGAGGGTGGTGGCTGGGTGGAATGCGTTACCTGCTGAAGTAGTATGCAGTAGAACAGTGGACTGCTTCAAATGAGAATGGGACAGGACAAGGGGGAAGGTTAATGAAGGGGAAGGGTGGAAGGGAGGGGCAGCTGCAGAATAAGGGGTGCTAGCTGCACATTCGAGCAGACTTGATAGACCTCTAGGCATTTATCTGCTGGCAAATTTCATATGTTCGCATAGCTGAGCCATTACAGCATTAAACATTTTCTGTTTTTTCAGCAGATGGGCCAAATAATCCTGCAAGATAAACAATTTGTGCCCCTGATACAACAAGGACCCTTTTTCCATATAAGCTCACAAGACAGCCTCTCTGTCCTGGAAAAGGTGAAATCTCATAATAATTTGTCTGGGATGCTGATCCGCCGGTGGCCTAGACACCACTGCTCTGTGTGCCCTCTCCATTTTAAACTGCCCATTCTTCGGTGTCAGGCCCAGAAGCGCTGGCAACTTTGCCGTACAGAACCCCAACACATCTGTTCCTTCTTTACCTTCCGGCACCCCCCTCAGCCTTAGATTCAGTCTGTGGTGATAATTTTCTTCATAGTCAAAGGACTCCTTGAAATCCTCCAGTTCTTTTTGCAGTATTGCAACTTGCCCCAGGACCGAAGTCATCTAGTTTTCCAGGTGAGAAATACGATCTTTGGCCTCCGTAATTTGAGCTGCTTGTGAGGTTTGCTGGGATAGGACTTCCTGTAATTTATCATGTAGTTTGCTTTCCAATGTAGTTAAATGGGGGTCAAGCATCGCAAGGACCTGGGCCGTCAACTCTCTGTCTAGCGCAGTAATTTCCACCGCCAATAACGAGACTATGCCTACGCTTTCACTTTGGTTGCCAGCCGCTTGTTTTTTCCCACTTTTCCTCGCAACTCTTTGGCTTTTGCCAGCATCTGAGGTCAGATACTCATCCATGTCATATTCAACTCACAACTCGAGCACTTGATGACAAGAAAAAAGGGAGATCTTTGCAATTATTTCAATTTTATTGAGCAGGTTTCACAGAGCGAGAAGAGAACACATCTGCTCAGTTAGCTGCTCGTTAATGCCCCTCCATATGTATTGTTTCTTAACCTTGAAACCATTTTTGCTGCTCTGTGCTGAATCCTTTCAAAGTTATTGATGTCCCTTCTGGGATAAGGGCTCCAGAATGGAGTACAATATTCAAGATGGGGTCTGATGTATGTCCTGTGTAGCGGCATAACGCATTTCCTGCCTCTGCAAAGGAGTGCCCTACGGATACATATTCTGTTTGTCGTCTGTATAATAATAATAATTATTTCTTTTTATTGTGCCTTTCTAAAACCAAGGCACCTTAACAGCAACTTCACATAAAAAATAATAAAATAAACACAGATTCAATTACTGCTGAATTCATAAAATACAATAAAATAGCATCATCGGGGTATGCCATCAACCACAAATGGTTCTTTATGGCCTGTTTAAATTCCTTCATGGATGCGCACTGGCGAAGTGGACAGGGGAGAGAATTCCAAAGGGCTGGGGCTGCATACATAAAAGCATGGGCCCCTGAAGATTTTAAAGAAACCCTCGGAATCTCTAACAACCCCTCATCTGCCAAGTTGAGCAATTGCCTAGGGCAGTAAGGTACCAGGAGCTCTTTCAGGTAGTCAGGCCCAGTCCGTGTAGGGCTTTATTAGTCAGAAGTCAGTAGCCTTCAAGCCCAAGGGGGGGAGGGTGGAAACAGACTGGAGGTGGAGGTTTCAGGAGGAGCAGGGGGAGGATGGAAGTATAAGGAATCTGGGTGGGGTTCGACAAAAAGGATCAGGGATAAGGGGTGGGGGTTAGTGTTAGTAAATGCCAGGAGCTTGGGAAACAAGTTGCCAGAGTTCCAGGCCATGCTGTTCGAGGGGGTGGATGTGGCGGCAGTCACGGAAACGTGGGCCAACAAAAACCATGACTGGGACCTAAATGTACGGGGGTACACTATGCTTAGGAAGGATAGAAAGGAGGGCAGAGGGGGTGGAGTGGCTATGTTCATTAGAGATGACATAGAAATTGCTATGGTAGAAGAGGCAGAGGGAAACGTGGAGGCCTTATGGGTCACCTTACGATCCCCAGCAGGAGATAAGGTCAAGCTGGGAGTAGCATATAGGCCCCCCGGGATGAGTGATGTTCTAGAGGATGGTTTGCTGGACAACATCATTGCCCAGTGTGGTCCAAAGGGAAGGAGTGGTGTTGATGGGGACCTTAATATGCCAGGTACAAACTGGGAACCATGTCCTCTAAGGCCAAGGAGCAGAGGCTGCTGGATGGCTTCCAGAATGTGTTCTTAACACAGCATGTGATGGAGCCCACAAGGAGGGGCATGTCCTGGATGTGGTTCTGGCAGATGGGGATCTGTAGGGACATGGTTGTACAGGACCCCTGACTGGGAGTGACCACAATACTGTCTGGTTTCAAATAAGCATTGGGGAGTGGGGGTGAGATCTAGGACACTGGCAGTGGACTTCAGGGGCAGACTTTATGGGCATGGAAATATTCTCAAGGATCACTTGAAGGGATTACCTCAATGACAAGTGTGGAAAGGAGATGGGAGGTCATAAACGGGACTTCATGAGGCAGTCAGGATCTCGCTAAGTTGAAACATAAGGAGCAAGGTCACATAAACCATGCTGGTGGTCCAGTGAGGTCCAGGTAGCAGTCAGAGAAAAAGAAAGCGGCTTACAAAAATATAAAACAACAAGAGGGGATAGGGATAAGAAATGTACCAGCTTGCATCTAGAAAAGTCACCGTATGGTGAGGGAGCAAAGTCCAGTAAAGAGCAATGGCTGGCACAGGGGATACATGGAGGGGAAAAGGGGTTCTTCCGGTACATTGGGGAGCGGAGAAAAACTAAGGGCCATCTCAGCAGATTGAGATCAGAAGAAGGGTGGGTGGAAGAGGCGAGGGACCAGGCAGAGGTATTTAACGAGTACTTTGCCTCTGTGTTCACTAGGGAGGGGGATGGGATATCTACAAAGCAAGGCACAAAGGGATAGAAGCGGCAGGAGTGGGATCAGGGAGCAACAGAAATGGAGCAAAGGGAGGAGAGGTACCCCAGGGTGTCACATCTGGATAAGGATAAAAGACCAGTAAGGTGGAGGGACAGATGATGCCATCCCCACCAAAGAGGTGTGGTTTGCCTCAAGGCCCTAAAGAAAGACAATTCTCCTGGCCGGATGGCATTCATCCGAGAGTACTATGGGAATTATGGACATACTGGCTGCACTTACGGAGCTTTTCAACAGGTCACTTGAGACAGGGAGGGTACCTAGGGATTGGCGAGAGGCACATGTGGTACCAATCCATAAAGGGGGGTCGAAGGAAGTACCAGGAAACTATAGACCCATCAGTTTAACCTCGGTGGTGGGAAAATTAATGGAGAGTATACTAAAGGAACGATTGTGGGTTTACTTGGGGGAGGTGGGAGGTCTGGATAGTCAGCAGCATGGGTTTGTGCCAGGTAGATCATGTCAAACCAACCTTGTGGAGTTCTATGAATGGGTAACATCAGAACTGGACAGGGGTAAGCCTGTGGATGTATTATTCTTGGACTTCAGCAAGGCGTTTGACTCTGTCCCCCACAATGGTCTGGTGGAGAAACTGATGGGGTTAGGAGTAGGCCCTTTGATGGTCAGATGGATTGAAAACTGGATAGCTGGACGCACTCAGAGAGTAGTGGTCTGTGGGGAGCTCTCGAACCCTACAGAGGTTGGTAGTGGGGTACCACAGGGCTCGTCCTAGGTCCAATCCTGTTTAATGCATACATATCAGACATCAGGGATGGTATAGGTGTGAAATGAGTCTTCATGGATGACTCCAAGATGGGAGCAGTAGTTGAGGGAGAAGAGGAGGTTGGCCTGCAAGGGACCTGGCACCCCTGGAAAGCTGGGCTCACACATAGAAATTAAATTTCAATATCACCAAGTGCAAGGTGTTGCATCTTGGTCGGGGAAACCCTAAACACAGGTACACCCTGGGAGGGGAGGTGCTGGAAGCCTCAACAGGGGAAAAAGACCTAGGGGTCATGGTGGATACATGTATGAATAACTCTGAGCAGTGCAGGAGAGCAGCTAGCAAGGCAAACAGGATGTTGGGATGCATCGCAAGGGGGATCACCTCAAGGAGCAAGGAAGTGATTCTGACGCTGTACAATGGACTGGTTAGACCACACCTTGAGTACTGTGTACAGTACAGGAGACCACACTTGAAGAGGGACATACAGCTCCTGGAGAGGGTACAGAGGAGGGCAACAAAGATGATACGAGGGCTAGGGGATTTGACTTACGAGGACAGACTTGAGGAGCTCTGCCTGTTTTCATTGGAGGAGAGGAGAGACAGGGGACATGATTGAGGTCTTCAAGTACCTCAAGGGAATAAATAGGGTAAACATGGAGGGGATCTTTAGACTAAAGCAGGGAGGCATCACCAGAGGGCATGGCTTGAAGTTGGAAGGTGGAAGGGTGAGGGGGAAAAGAGGAGGAGGTTTTTCACTGAGAGGGTGGTGGACCCTTGGAATGCTCTGCCTGGTGAGCTGGTTCAGAGATCCACAGTGGAGGGCTTTAAGAGAGGGTGGGACAGACACAGAAAGTGGATGTATCAGATGATGGCCTGTCCCGGGGGGGTGGGGATGGATGATAGGGGTTTCTGGAGCACAAGGGATGGGAGGGTCTCTGCACCCAACTAAGGATCTAGGTTCGAGCAGACTTGATAGACCATAAGGCCTAATCTGCTGGCAAACAGTATGTTAGAAGACTGACTTTAAAGGTGATCTGCCACTGTATTTGCAGCCAGTGCAGTTCGTGCAGCACTGGAGAAATATGACAGGTACGGGGAGTACCCATCAATAACCGGGCTGCAGCGTTCTGCATGAGCTGCAAGTGGTGGATATCAACCCCTGGTAGCCCTAGATACAGGGAGTTGCAATAATCAAGGCGCAAGGTCACAAAGGTGTGGAGCAACATAGACAGATCACCAGATGGAACTAGGTGCTTAATCCTGGAGATGTTCCTCAGAGGGTAGAATGATAATTTGACGACTGCTGACACCTACAATTGCAGTGTCAGTCCGTCGGCAAAAATCACCCCCAGGTTCCACACCCGTTCAGAGGTAGGGAGCTGGGAGCCACCCAGAAAGAGTCCTGAGGGCAAACCAGCTCCCATCCCCTCTATCCAGTGACCCGGATCCACAACCATCACCTCCATCTTCTCCGAGTTCAACCTCAGCCAGCTTGAATTCATCCAGTTCTGGATTTCAGTGAGGCAGTTGTTAAATACTGAGAGAGCACTATCCTGGTCAGGTGCAAAAGATAGGTAGAGCTGGGTATCATCAGCATAGCAGTGAAACCTCAGCCCATGATGTCAACCACCTTAGTCACAAAGAAGCAAGCAAGTTCTTCACACTCTACTTGTGACAAGGCTCTTCGAACCTGCAGGCAGGCTGGGTTGCACAGTCTGTCTACAGTTCAGAAGAGCTGAGCTGGTCGGTTCTGAGCAGCCGCAATCTCCATGGACAGGAACTCTGCCTTCTTATGGGAGATTGTGGAATGATAGACTTGATAATGTTCCATCAATCTAAGATGGTCGGCATCAAGGGCGGATCTCCACCAGCAGTGCTCTAATCTTCATCCTTGTCACCATATCTCCCTCAAAGTCCCATCAAACCATGGGGACCGAGGACAAAGGGGGAGAGGATGAACACGGACAGGAGCAATGAGATCCAGAGCCAAGGAGATGGCTTTATTATAGCCCAAGACCAAGGCATCTGAGTCATTGCTCACTCCAGAAAGCTCCAATAGGTCAAGCACTGCTGCCAGGCCCTCTGAGCTTACATCTTGCAAAGGGCGGTACCTGACCATCTCCACAGGGGTAGGCCTATGAAGGGGGGGCACAAAAACTGAACCCCACAGTGTAATGATTGGACCATCCAACAGGTTCCACCACCAAATCGAAAGCTTCAATCCTCAGGAGGAAGACTAAGTCCAGGGAGTGACCACCTTTATGAGTGGCAGAAGTAATAACTTGTGTAAAGCCCAAAGATGTCATCAACTGGAGGAAGTGTTGTCCAAATAATGAGAGTTTGTCATTGACCCAGGAGTTGAAGTCACTCAGGACCATCAGCCTGCGTGACTCAAATGCCATGTCGATCACGAAGTCCACTACTTCCTGCAGGAACCGCTTCTCATCACCTAGTGGATGGTAGAGAAGGGCAATCCTGCAACCCACACCTGCCACTACAGTACACTCGAATGACTCAGCCTCCTCAACTGGTACATTCATAAGGCCCAGTTTGGATTGAAACAGACTGCAACCCCTCCACGGTCCAACCTCGGGAGGTGTAGCACCAAGGACCCGTCCGAAATAATGACTTCTAATATGGGGCCTGCATTCTCATCTAGCCAGGTCTCAGTAATGCACGCCAGATCCACTGAACCAAAAAGGTCTGCAATAACTGCAGTCTTATTCTTGATGGATCTGGCATTGCACAACACTGCCCGGGTAGTACGGGCTTCTGGGGCTACTTGTCCACCAATATTGGTGGTGCCCATGGATATGGAAACCAGACAGGAAGGGCCACGTTCCAGATTCCATTTCACCCCAGGGCGTCTTCTGGATCTCACTATCCCAATATGATGGCCCCGCTCATTTGTCCTCCACTGTTCACACCCCCCAACTCTTCTCCTCCCCCTACGAACAATTCCCAGTGCTCTACAATGCTGGTATGGCGATAGCTGTAATGGGGGGGGAGAAAGGGTTGAGGAGGAATAGCGCACGACTGTGGGGACAGGCCTCCTACACATACTAAGACCCAAAAACACTAAAACACCCCTGAATAAATCCCCAATTAAATAACTAACTAAACTCCCAAATTAAAACAGGCCCCAATAATTTTCCTGAGACTCCCCACTTGCTCTCACCAAGAGAAGAGTCTCAGAAAAATTAAATAAAATTAACTACCCTCCCCACCCAAAACAAATCTATACTACAATAAAATTACAATAAATTAAAATGATAAAACAACAATCCAAACTCCAAAGTCACTAAATAAATAATGTAGATGGTAGTCCAAGAAAAAAGGGTGATATATCACCACAAGGAGTCCACTTCCAGGAAGTCCAAATAATAGAATGAAAAACAATATGGTTGGAACTTAACCAAAATAACTAAATAAAACTTAAATAAACTTCCTTTCACAGAAGTACAGAAATAAAATAAATAGTTTAAAATGCAGTTTCGACCCCAGGCCCTCTCAATACCTGGAGATCGAAAATAAACCAAGCACTCTCACTGCCCAAAGCAGAGTTAAAGAAAGAAAAGTTTAAATTCAGACCATAAAATGCAAGTCTAAATAAAAAACACAGTTTCGACCCCCAGGCCCTCTCACTACCTTGGGATCTAAAATAAATAAACTGGGTACTCTCACTGCCTGGAACAGAGTTCAAAAGAAAAAAAGTTTGAATTCTGACTGTAGATTGAAGTTCCGATTGTGAATGAAGTTTAACCTTTAATTCCAAGAGGTAATCTCCTTGTAGCAAGAAAATCGCAGTATAATCCAAATCTTCTTTGGTGTCACAAATGTCCTATATCAGTCCAGGTGTAACCTATAACCATGCCAGACAGCTGACACCCTACCTATGAGGGCTGCCACCAGATATATCTGCCCCACCACCTCGACACCTTAACTGAACTAACCCACCCGCTGGCCGGCTCCCCAGTCAATCCAGACCCATTTCTCCTGGGCAGAAACAGACTCTGGAGGCTAATTACCAACAGCTGCAGGGGTCATGCTGTCCCAGGTCTAAAAACTCCATGAATCTGCAACCAAATTTCTTCTGATTTCTCTCCTCAATAAAACGGACCAATTCAGTCCATCAAGCTTGAACACAAAACAGAATTCTCCAGCCTTTACCACATGCGCTACTCTCTTGTCTGAGCGTTCTCTCTGTTACATGCCATACCAAAGACAGTCAACAGTCAATTCCAAAGCAGAGGACCATAAATATCAAGCAAACACACTGTTCTGGAGAGTCTTCTACAGTGCTCTCTCTCAACCCATTCGGGGTGGCAGCGGGCTTGGTCAAACAGCCCAGTGTACACTCCGTGGCCGGTCAAGCGACTCCGGTAACGTTCCAGATGGGTGAGTCCAAATAAGTTTCCCAACTATTTAACTATACAATTTTAATGACTCAGGGTAGGCAAAACAGAGAGAC
Source organism: Neoceratodus forsteri (assembly GCA_016271365.2). Classification (NCBI taxonomy): domain Eukaryota; kingdom Metazoa; phylum Chordata; order Ceratodontiformes; family Ceratodontidae; genus Neoceratodus; species Neoceratodus forsteri. The sequence continues at coordinate 938,490,981 of CM028136.1, read as the reverse complement.
CAAAAGAGATTAAATTAAAGAAAATAAAATTGGCAAAAAACGAAACGAGCAACAAAAAATGAGCAAACGAACAAGAGACTAGCTATTAGCGCAGAGCTACTTCAGCACACCTAGCACTACGGCCATTATTATACTGTCACTGTGTGACTTCAGAACAGTGATCACCAAAGCTTAAGTTGTTATTTATTAAAATACCTAAATCATGTGTATTTTCTACTTCCCTTAATATGGTTCCATTAAGAGTATATCTTGTATGGGTAATTTTATTTCCAGTATTTATGACCACACATTTTCTATGCTAAAGTACATTTCATTTGTTTTTGTCCAAAGCTCAATAACAGTACTCTTAAGATCTCTTTGTAGCTGCTCAATTTGGTTACTAGTGCTCACTTCCATACCAACTTTTACATCATTGGCAAATTTCATCACCCAACTTTTTGTCTGTTCATGTAAGTCTGATATGAAAAAGTGAACAACATGGGTCCCAGCACTGACCCCTGAGGGACTCCACTACCTGCATGTGCAGAGTTTGATAGGGATCCTCTTACTCTAACTCTCTGGGTTCTACCCATGAGACAATTTGTTATCCATTGTGCTAGTGTGTAATTAATCTTTTTTTGTTGCAATTTATCTATCAGTGTTTTACGCAGGACTCTGTCAAACGTTTTCTTGAAATCGAGGTACAGTGTATCACATCAACTGCTTAATTTAACACTAAGGTTCTACTCACTTTTTCATAAAATGTCAGGGTGTTCATCAAGCAAGATCTATCCTTATGGAAACCATGCTGTGTTGAGTCTATTATGTTTTTTTATACAACCTCCTCTTCAAATATTTTCTTTATTATTTTCTCCATTATTTCATCCAGTATAGCCATCAGACTTATTGGTTTGTAATTGGTTGATATTTCTCTTTTGCCTTTTTTAAAGATTGAGACAACAGTCGTGTCCTTCCAATCCTTTGGCACAATACCTGACTCCAGTGATTTATTAAATAACATTGTCAGGGGTCCCACGAATTGATATCTAATTTCTTTTAGCGTTCTAGGATGCAGTTTGTCAGGTCCCACTCACTTATTAACATTCATTTGATCTAAAAGTTGCATAACTTCCTCCCGTGTTATGGTCAAACTATTTTGTTCTATTTTCAGGTCCATGTAGCCCCTCTGGTGAATGTTTCAACATACCCCCTTCCACCGGTTTATTGTAGACTGAACAAAAGTAATCATTGAAGTGTTCGGCCATTTTGTTTGTGTTCTTCTTTTATCATATGTGAGCCATCAAGTATTGGTCCCACAGTTCTGTCAACTGATTTGTTGTTTACATATGCATAGAATAGTTTTCCATTATCCTTTAGATGGGCTATTTTAAACTCAAGTTTTTCCCTTCCCTTTTTATCATGTTTTGTACCTCTTAAGTTCTTTCTTAAAAATCTCTACATTATATTTGCTGTTTTCTTTTTCATTGCTTTAAATGCAGTTTTTCTTTTTTAGTTGTTTTCTGATTTTGTTGGTGAACCACTGAGGCACTTTACCCTTTTATTATAAAGCTGTTTGGTCATGTTTTTTGCTCCAACTCTAGTATGATTTTTCATTTCTTCACAGACTTTTTCTAGTCCTGCTGTTTATCCTAATTTTCCCCAGTTCCAATAGTGCCTCCTTGATGGTTTGGAAATTGGCCCTATTATAGTTCTTTGCCACTGTCTTGCCTGATATTTTATTTGCCTGTTTTTTATTAGAAGGAAGACCATATTATGGTCGTTATTTCCTAATGGTTCTGTAACTCCAGATTAGTTATTAGGTCAACTCTTATCTGTGAAAATCCAGGATATTCTTTTGCCTTGTTGGTTCACCAACAACTTGATGTAACCCATTCTGTAATAGAGTATCCACAAACATTTGTTCTATTTGACTAGGGATTGTTAGGTTCTCCCTGTAGATTCCAGGCAAGTTAAAATAACCTATCAGCAGAATGCCATTACGTTTTGAGAATCTTGAGATGTGGTAAAGTAAAACTGAGTGGTCTACTGCACTAGTATCTAAAGGCCTGTAGCACACCCCTATAGTTAATTTTCTCGGGTTCCACCTATTTAAATCAATCCATATTGATTCACTATTTGTTTCATCTTCTGTGGTATCAAAGATTCTATTGCAGTCAAGGTTATCTCTAGCATGCAAGGCCACATCACCATTTCTTTTTTCTATTCTGTCTCTATAATATAATTTATAGCCATCAATGTTTCTATTCCAACATAGGTGTTGAGACCACCAAGTTTCTGTTATAACTGCCATATCCACCATTCTTTCTTTATGATCTCCAGTTCCATTTTTTTAATATATTTAGTCTTCTAGGATTAGCCAATAACATGTTCATGCATTTGTGTTTCATTCCATTTGTTTTATTTGTTTTCCCCAAGTTCGATTACTTTCCCAATTCACTATTTTTTTATTACCCATTCTCCCCTTGTTCATTAGTTTAAATCTTGGTTTTGTTTGCCGTTATTTATTATTTCAAAGAACATATTCCCCAGTGCTCTGCTGCCTTTTCTGCTTAAATGAAGTCCATCCCCACAAAACATGTCATTATTACTATCAAAGACTGCCCATGTCCTTGTACCCCTCATAGCTTGTTCCCCTGTCTTGCTGCTACATTTAGGGGTTTCCCAAATATATAAGCAATTATAAATGTCATTCAACGTAAGCAGCCATCAGCTGGAACTATCTTAACTATTATAAACTTCATAGTGTACCCAATCTATGGAGGTCATGTTTCTACCCCCTATACAGGCACATTCAGTGTAATACTCTTTTTTTAGTGGAGTTTTGCCTCTCATAATAAACATTGTGGCCCCAACATTCAGAGCCAGTCAACAGCGCAGTGCAGCCTGTAGCCCTGCTCCAAAAATAGCATGCAGCCGACTCTGAGCTATATTCAGATAGTGCACCCAAATGGAGCGCACTAACTGACTGAATATGGGGCAATGCCAGTGCAGCGTAAAGTGAAAACAGGGTATGCTGACACAGCTCAAGGCTGCATATGACCCACAGGTGATAGTGCACCCAAACAGGGATACTGTGGACCATACTGGGCATACAAGGTGCTAAAGAGGCCATTTGCATGCCCGTTATGGGCTCATCTGCATGCATGCAGCAGCCCCCTTCCACCAATGCAAGGTGGGGATGTACAGAACCCCAAGGCTTCCTTGGTGTCAAGTGGACCCCCTTCCCCAAGATCACTGTGGGTACAAAGTAATTGACACCTCCCTGGTGTCTAGTGGACCCCCCATTTCTCTGGATATGAAGTAAGTGAAACATCTCTGGTGGGCTAGCACCCCCATCTGTGTGACACCCCCACCCACTGAGGAACTTCAGCTGTGCATCCTCCCCACCATGGTGACCAGTTCCTTGGTCAAGGATGGCAGCCAGCACAGCCCTCATCTCCTCGGCCAACCACTGTGTGACCTGCACAGAGTATGATCTCAAGGGCTGTAGAAGCAGTTTCAGTAGGTGGGGGGGGTGCCACATGGATCGGGGTGCTTGGACGAGGAGCCATTAGCCCACTAGAGTCATGTTATTTACTTCTTATCCAGGGCAATGGGAAGGTCCAGTAGACACCAGGTATGTGTCATTTACTTTGAATCCAGGGTGACTGTCTGTTAAACACCAGGGAGGTGTCATTTACTTTGTATCCAGGGACATTGGGTGAGGGGGGTCCACTAGACACTGGGAAATTCATAGTTACTTTGGTACAAGGGCAATCAGGGATCACTGGATTACCAGGGAGTTCGACTGCAGTATAACCACCCTACATTTGGGGTGGGAACACAGCCTTACAGTTAAGGCCAGTTTTCAGCTGCATTGAACAGTGCCGTACTGCCAAAAACCTCTAAATATACCACTGCACTGTTATACTTGAAGGATTCCTCATCTACATAGGTACAGTGGTATAGGTAGCATGATCACTCTACTGGGTTTGGGCGGGACTCCAGGGGCCTATGAATATGGCCCCACCCGGAGCGCCAGTGCTTATCCAGGTTAGCATTTCACTAACCCGGTTTGTGCCACACTAACCTTTTAAATATCGGGACCTATATTCTTTAACTTTAAGCTGAACTTTAAACACTTAATAAACTTTGCTAGAGATGATGGTTTAAATTGTAGAGAAAAACATTACATGCACCTTTCAAAGGAAAAACTTCACCTTGTAACCGTGTGTGATTTCTACATGTCGTCATTTGGGATGTAATGTAAGTCCATCCTGTAAACAAACAAAGAAGAGAGAACTGTCTGTGCATGTAAACACACGAGAGTCTGTTACTCTGGGATGAAGTCCCTCAAATACTTTTTGGCATGAATCAACATCATTTTCTCCTCTGCGCTTGTATTCTGTTTCAGTGGTTTGTTAATTTAGGGGAGACATTACAAATTAGGGTACAACAGGAATGTCTGCTCAGCCCTATCTTATATGAACTGCAAAAAATGCCTTAATGCTCTACTTAGGGTTACAGCCACAAAAGTAGGGAAATGTAGTATTAGAGTTTCCAAACCTAACACCCCACTCCCATGCTGCACACACCAACAGGCATCGCGGGGTGCCTTGGGGCCATCAGCCCTAATGCTTACCCCATTCCATAAGTAAATAAGCTGAGATGGGTACAGTATAGAAGAATGGGCTAACAACCCCAAGGCACACCCCCGACACCTGTTGATGTGTGCAGTGTGGGATGGGATATTAGGTTTGGAAACCCTAACACCACATTTCCCTACTTTCGTGGCTGTAACCCTAACTACAGCATTAACACAGTTTTTTTCAATTTACTTCCTTTCTTTTTGAGATAGTATAATCTTATCCTTATTTGCCTGTTGGAGCACTCACATCCCTCTGTAGATGCATATATGTAGCTGTGGAAGCACAGGGCCCTCTGGGCCCTGCACTTCCATTTATAGGACAACAGTGACCAAATTGTCAGCATAGCCATTGTATTACCCCACCTCATGAACCCAGTACAGAAAATTTTCAAAGCCACGTCAAAATGTAATTTTGAGCAACTGCAATGTCATTCTGCACCCCAGGTGTGAAAACACATTTTGGGCAAGATTTGAGAAATGACAGCTGTGATATACATGAGGTGGGTTAATAAGACGGCTATGTTGAAAATCTAGGGTCAAAATATTTAACATTTTCAAAATTACAAGTGGGCAAAAGCGTAATTGCAGTGAATGGTCATAACTTTGGCATTTTTTCATATTGTGACTCCAAATTTTCAACATAGTCTTCTTATAACCTCACCTCATACACCCTGTAGGTGAAAATGTTCAAATGCATGCCAAAATGGCATTCCGCACCACAAGTGCAAAAACACGTTTCAGGCAGGATGTGAAAAATGACTGCTGTACTTTTCATGAGGTGGTGTGAAAAATGGCTATGTTGAAAAATTGGAGTCAAAATATTGAAAAATTCCAAAGTTATGCACATGCCTAGAAAAATCTCAATAAACATGCTTAATTCTGCCATTTTTAGGAATTATTTCACCAAAATTTTGAACGTGGCCTTTTTGGGACCCCACCTCATGAACACTGGTGGTGAAATTTCATTATTAGGTCCTGAAAGGTGATTTCATGCAGTGACCGCAAAATCACCTTCTGGGCCTGATTAACAAAATTACAGTGCCAGTGTTCATGATGGGGGACCCAAAAAGGCCATGTTGAAAATTTGGTTAAAAAATTCCTAAAAATGGCAACGTTATGAACATAAGTTCAAAATGCCATTGAAATACATTCTACGGTACTTACCTTGATCCCTCAGTTCATGATTCAGCTTTGAAGAGTGCAGACATCTCTCAGTCCACAGAAGATGACAGTTTATGACCTCCGGTGGTAAGTATACAGTAAGGGAGAGTGTGGGGTGGTGGGTACTCAGTGGGAGGATTGTGATGGGGAGGGGGATGGAGGGGACAACATGGAACTTTCTCTTTTTCAGGTTTTAAAAAAAAGACTTTGGGGACAGTTTTCTTTTTACTGGATACAAGTAAATAAATATTTTGGGACACGGGGGTGGGCTCCCCAGTGTCCCACACTGCTGGGGGGGCTTGTAATGCCGACATGGGGATTGGGCCCCCAGATGTCAGCACTATCAATCAAACAACAGGCTGCTGGGGGGCTAAAATAATAATTAGAGGACAACAATCGGAGGGTGGGGGGTGCCACTAGACACCAGGGAATGTAGTTATTTTGTTTATGAGGATAGCGATTTGTGGGTGGGGGGGTGCCACTAGACACCAAGAAAAAAAGGCAGCTGGCAGCACAACTTCAGCTGCAGCTGCAGCTGTGAAGAAATTCCCGGTGTTCTCATACACAGAACACAGGGGAAGCACTTCTCTTGCTAAGCTGGGCACCTGGGATTTTGGGTGCTCAGAAAACATATTAGTGGGCACAATATTAAAAAACAAACATCTGAATCTTGCTAAATGGGTCCTGTTTAGCTAGGTTCTTAATAAGTGACATAACATTGAGCCTAATATCTCAGATCAGATTCTAGACAGGATTAAAACTGCTGTACTTAATCTTGGTTCTTATGGCTAGGATTCTCTAAAGAGGAGCAATCCCTTGTTCTGCTGAGTAGGATCTATGTAGGCAAACAGTCCCATAAATCTGAGTATCTCTCAGTATTATTACAGGTTTCAAGGAAGATAACGTTTATGTAATATAATGCATATGGCTATCAGGGAGAAAAGAAAGGAAAGAAACAATGCAGTTTGATAATAAAGGAGGTTGCCAGATGTTGATAAGTGTTTGGAGGAGAGGTGCATTTAAAGGGACAGTAACCATTGCAGGGATTGCTCAAATTGTGAAAGCCCATGAAAAGTTATATTGAAATAGGAATTGAGCTTCCTTGTAGGTGTCAAAAGTCCCAATATATGAATATTTAAATCATCTGTAAATCAAAACAAGGCAGCAGCCAATTCATGCAATCTTAAAACAGAAAGTGATGTCACTGGGGGCAAACTGTAATTAACAACATACAGCTTGCCCCTCAGTGACATCACTTCCTGTTTTTAAGACTACATGAAATGGCTGTTGCTTTGATTTGATTTACAATTTATTTAGCTATTGATATCTCAAGATTCCTGTCCCCTACAGGTAAACTCAATACCTCATTTGAAAGATCTTTTCATAGGCTTTCACAATGTGAGTGATCCTCCAATGTTTAGTTCCTCCTTTAATATGAGGAGTTTAGGGTAAAGATAAAGGAAAAAAGGGTCACAGAGTAACATTACAGCTGCCCCCCCAGGCAGTCAGCCACATGCGCTGCCGTGAATATCTTCCGACTGTGTCTGCATTTATGGTACAAAATTCAAATAGTGGTCTAGTTGGTAGAGAACCCACTTTTGCCATCGGTTATCAAAAGCAGTAACGCAGTCTTGTAGCCTAGCTGTTATCCGTGCTGGGTTATACACTTTGTATGCCAGTTTTCTCCACTGTTCTTTTAGGGAAGGGGGACCATTGTAAACCACAACCTGGTTATTACCTTTTTTGCAACTAGGATAAGTAAAGCGGTCTGTTTATATATGAGTTTGTCTATCTTTATTCCTTTTGGGGAACTGCCATTAGAAAATAGGAAAGATTAGGGAGTTCCTGTACGTCATAGCTCAGTTACAATCTCATGCCAATGTGTTTGAAGAAATGGACAAAACCAAATTATATGTTCTACAGTATGTCTGCTGATAGTTGTCCACAGTTACTCCAACACCTACCCTCGTCCAGTCCAGCATATTTAGCTGTGATATTAGGTGTTCGAAAGAATCTGCTCCTGGATTTCCAGGCTAATTCCCTCTAATATACAGTAGTGGAAATCTTTTGAGATGGGAGAGCATTTGCTTCCCACATTTCTTAGTGTAGCTCCAGGCCCAGTCCTTTGGACCATCTTTTCCTAAGACATTCTGCATTAACAGAGGAATAATCTGCTAGAGCTTTGTAAAGCTTACTAATCAAGTGGTCCAGGTTTGCACCTTGTAAGGAGGAAGTTACTAATTTCACCATACTGGAGGGAGATTCGACAACTGAAACCAGAGCCTCTTCTCGGGGCTGCAAAATACTCTTCAGTTTAAGATATATGGGAAATTCAGCAGAGGGCAGTTTGCTGTGTAGTCTGGAGTGATGCAAACGGGATTAATCCAGAAGGTCCTACTAATTGGTGTGTTAAGCAAATGTGAAAATAAATCCATCGCCAGAGTGATTTAGCTAATTGAAAGGGATGTTGACTGTATCATAAGCTAGGGCTCGCAGATATGTTCTTTCAGCTGATGAAAGGACAGAATGTAAAAGATGTATCCAATTTCTGAAAGTTTCTGTGGTATATGGAGCAAATTTTCAGAGTGGGAGGCATGCTGGCGGATTCCCAAAATATAAGAGTTAGGTCTGAGATGCCATTTGGAGTGAGTTCTATTTGCTTCCAATGGGCCCACTGGCAGGTTGACAGCAGGGACAGGAGAGTTCTGATTTGAGCCACCTTTGTATATGGTTGCAGATTTGGAAGATTCAGCCCTCCTCTGTCTCTCGGCAATTGCAGTAGGGTATATTTTATCCTGGGGGGGTTGCTGCCTCAGAGGAAATGGGAAATTAATGCATCCCATGAATGGAAGTAAGTTCTAGAGAGGGTAAGGGGAAAAGTTTGAATAAAAAAAAGCAGGTGTGGAAGTACATTCGGTTGAATAGTTTCAACTCGATTTAGGAATCTCAGTGGTTGTTGTGTCCATCTGGAAAGGTCTGCTGCTACCTGCTGAGTGAGGGGTCCATAGTTTAATAGTTCTAAGTGTAATAGCTGTGCAGGTAACTCGATTCCCAGATAATGCATCTCCACTCTAGTCCAGCAAAAGGAAAACCGGCGCTTTAAAATGGGCGAGGGGGAAAAGAAGTATTTTAGAACTTCACATATCTGGAATGTGTAGTACAGTATGGGCTGCACGCATTGGCTCACGCTATGGACCAATGGGCATATACTCCTACCTACAGTGTCAGTCTGACGGTGGCAGGTGGATGGGCTGCTGCCCGCTGACCGGGGGCGGGCTCAGTGGGCAGGTGGGGAGGGGGGTACCATTAGACCACCAGGGATATTAGACATAATTCTTTTTTTATTACAAATGCCCACGATCGTGCTGATAGCGGTCCACTGGACCACCAGGGATATTGGATTTTCTTTATGTATACCTAAGTGATCGGGCTGTGAGCGGTTCGCTGGACCACCGGGGATGTTGGACATAACATTCTTATACAAATGCCCGGGATCAGGCTGACAGCGATCCACTGGACCACCAGGGATATTGGACATAATATTTTTATACAAATGCCCACGATTGGGCTGACAGCGATCCACTGGACCACCAGGGATATAGAAGTTCTTTATTTTATTGGACATAATATTCTTTACAAATGCCCGCGATCGGGCTGTGGGGCATACTGCTCATTGGTGCAGGGCGCTGGTCCCTCGACGGTTGCTGCCTGGTGAGGGTGCCAGGCAGAAGTCGCCGGGATCAGCGCACTTGCATGCAAATGGAGTTAGAATGACATGCAAATGGCCCCATTTGCACCTTGCATACATTATGACCCCATTTGCATGTGCACTTTTGAATATCGCGGTTGCTGCACATGGCGCAACAGAACTTGCTCTAGCGCATCCCCCTGCTCCACTCTGGCCACTTGCGCTGGCACAGTGCAACTGTGCATGTGCACTGTGGGTAGCCAGGGTGCGATATTCAACGATGCTGTGCCATGGTGCAGCTCCGTTGAATATTGCCCAGTCAATGCCCCTCCGCAGCCATGTTACAGCCTGGCGCAGTTTGAATATCTGGGCCTTTAAGTATAGGACAAAAGTTAGTTTTTTTCTAGAAATGATGTATATGCATCTCAGAAACTGAATAAGCTGCCATCACAAAAATGTCCACACATACAGACCTTGCTTCCTGGACAACACATACACAATTTCAGCTCATTGTGTCAAAGGTAGCTAAAGATATTAATGTTCAAAATTTGCAGTTTAACATTAAACAGGCTACTCAACCCTATAGGGGTGCTACTGTGCCCCTATAATATTTTTTGTATTGACCCAAATCTTAGGAGAATTGAATCAGCTCAGGAGATAAGAGGGGTAATGTGACCAGGAAGTGAGTTTTTCCCTCACACTGTCACCTATGCAGATGATTTATGTATTGTAGTGCCTGACATGACTTCTGAGGAAAACACATTAAAACTTTTGCAGGACGTTTTGCAGATTTCAGGATCCAAGATTAATGTGAGGGAAAAGAACAGTATTGCCATTTGAGAATTTGCAGAAGGTCATTTCCTCAGATATAAATGGAGCGGGCATTTAAAATGGGCCAGTTGTGATTCGTGGTGTAACTGTTGGTATTTCAGATATGGCAAGACACAACAGGATAGAGAAATTAGTACTGGCAGAACAGAAAATAGAAAATTGGAAGGCATGGCCAATGACAGGAAAAGAGAGTTTAGATGCTAAAAACCTTTATTATACTTATCTTTTTATTTCTTAGTTATATTTTCCCTTTGCCACAAAATTTAGAGGCCAAGATCTATAATGTTTTTTTTTTCAAACTATTGTGGGGCAGCAGATCAAATCCAGTGAACAGGAATATAAGATATAGACCAATGAAAGAAAGAGGGATCTCAATGATAAATCTGGTGATCATCTTTTTTTAGTGCTTTCTTGTTTAGCAACTTGATCCCAGTGCTCCAGGGTACAACTAGATCATGGATTCCCTTTTATATACAGAGGTGTGGCTACTTTTTTAGGAAATGGGAGATGGGCCGTTTAGGCATTTTCATAATCTACCAAAAGATATACCCCAGTATTTGGTGGATGTGCTTGGAGAAAATGGTGTTTGAAAGTTGCATACAGGGTGGCATTATCTCCTTTGATTTGTTCTGGAAGTGCACTGAACCAGGAAATGGCAGTCCCCCTTAGAAACAAGTATAAGGCATTGGAAATGTATAAAGGATCAGTCCAACCGTGTAAGGAAATCCAGGCTTGGAAGTCCTTGAGCCAGTCAACAGCATCTTCATGAGGCAGTGCAGAGAAGGGTACTGGCCGTAAACTGGTATGGACCATTGACTGTGGTGAAATAACTTTAATATAGATAAGATCATCTTGAATGGCTTGCATAGTTAGTGCTCCTGGAGCTGAGATGGAAGACTGGATGTCGTGCAGGATGGTTTCAATTTTGTAGCCCCACACCCTTGAGGTGGGTGAAGATAGTTCTCTGGATGCTCTGGCACCCATACTGGTGTCTTCATCAGACCCTGTAGGTGGAGATGAGCATCGTTTCATTTAATGAAGGCTGTAAGGATGAGAAGGAGTTGCCGTCATGTAGGAGATGGGATGTCGTGGAGTAGATGAAGTGCCGAGAAGAAAATACTTTTGTAGATAAAAGTACAATTATTTGTAAGCAATTTCCATCGAATGACGTCTTAATAAACAACTTCCACTCAATTCTGCTTTGTCAGTTATTTAAATAAAGTTTTTGTTGCAAAAATCAGCCATTTGTTGTAGTGTCCCTTGATTTCAATTGGGTTGCCATTGATTCCTACGGAGTGAGGTCATTTGGTGCCCTTCACATGATGGCTGCTTAACCTTGACATGTAGTACCAGGATTACTTGACTGCAGTAAGATGGCCACCACCAGGGGAGTTTAAAGGTCACTGCTTTGTTATAGTTTGTAGCAGACAAGATGGAGGCTGCTTGCCATGAGGTTGCTGTGCAGGGACAATATGGCAACAGGCCTTCCTCCCCACTGAAAATGGTGGGCTTTTACTTTGGCAAGTGCCAAAAAAATGGGAAATTTCTGCATTTATTTGCTGCATTCCATTTTGGGTCACAGAGTTTTTGGTTTCATTAATATTCTGTCTGGTGTACACCAGGGTTTGTGCTTTAATTTACTGGACATCTGTTTTGACTTCTGCCTCTTTGTATTGGAGCGTGGGGAGGATTGCTCTCACTGCAAAGCAGTCAGTATTCATTTATTGTCCAGCACTTGGTCTCCCCCTTCTTCCTTCCAGTTAGCCTTGTACTGCCCCCCCATGTGTTTACTGTGCCCCTTTGTGAAGCATAGCTGAGTGGAGAAGAGGATCGCTCCATAGTTGCAGGAGCAGCTGTATGAAGCACCGAGTGGTTGCGGAGCAAGGGGAGAGCTGTGATTCTTTGGGGAAGTGCTGCATAGTAATGGCAGTTGCAACAGGGAAGCCGCTGTGCCGAGAGGCTTGTGGAGCGGCTCTGAGCATGTGGAGCAGCGAGGCAGCTGTGCCAGGCTCCAGTGCAGCTTCCAGGCAAGGTAAGAGCTGCGGTCTGGTACTACGGGAGGAGTGACGCTGCAATGTTACTCTGTGCGGTTGAGGGGGGAGAAGCTGAAGGAGCGGGGCTGAATTTGTTGGTAGAAGGCTGGAGGCCTGTAAGTTGTGTTTTTCTGCACTGTGAGGCTGGGGGAGAAGCTGCGGAATAGTGGCGGGTGGAGCCGCAGTTGCTGTGGGCGGCAAGACTGGGCTACGTTTCTTTCATTATTTGTGGAGCAGTCCCTTTTGGAGTGGCGTTTCCAGGCCACGGAGTTGAGCGGGAGAGTTGGCACTGAACTTGAGGTGGGAGGAACAGAGCAGCAGATTGTTGCTGGCCACAGTCGAGAGGCAGCATCAGGGATTGTAAGTTGTAATTTGAATTTGTTTTTCTATGGCTGCAGTCCCTGTTGCAAAAGGCAGTTTGACTGTAGATGCTGTTTAAATATTTGACAGTTGCTTGCTGGAGAAAAAAAGAGCAGTTCAGAAGGAAGCCCTGCCACAAGGTAGAAGCAGGGGGGAGTTGCAATTTACAGTTCCATGGAGTGGAGGCTTTGAACATTTTACTTCTTGTACGGCAGTGGATAAAAGGCTGAAGCATCAGTGTCCCACATTTAGTTATATATAGTCCTGAGGCAGATTTGCAGGAGGCTTACAGATTGAGCAGGAGACAGTTCAGTTTTGCTTTTCCTCTGTGCTGCCAGGGCTCTGGGACAAATAACATTCAGACTGATTGGGCATACTGAGGGATATCACTTGGGGTACCCAGCTGTGCAGACAAGTAAGATGGGGGGTCTGGGCAGAAGAACAGCTGCATTCTCCATCATGTGTGACATTTTTGTATTGGTCTGCCACGGATGGACCCTTACCTTCTTTCTGTTCTGCCAGACCCATCTGGATCTGCTGCAATTGGCATTTTGCTGGTACCAAACAAACTGAGTCAGATGCATAAAATAATAGCAAAAATAGTTTATTCAGAGACATCGTCGGGCAGGAGCAACTATTCAGCACGAGGCAAGGCAAATTTTATTTGAAAGACTCCCATCCCGGAGGCTCTGGGTGCTGTACATACTAAAAAAAGGTTCCGTATAGACACAAATACAAAAATAAATAATACACTTATAAACATCAATACACATCATTAGATTTAAAATAATACCTTCAGCAGCAGTAATAAACTCAAAGGAAGTCAAAATTATTTTAAATATCAAATTCAGAAATTGGGTCAAGGATATACAACACAGTGCAGGAAGGCCTGATTATTTAAGAAGGCCTTAAGGCGGGCCTTGAACACCTCAACAGAAGGGGCCTTCCTAACAGCTGGAGTAAGCGAATTCCACAGGACGGGGGTGGCGACACTAAATGCTCTGTCACCAGCTGTCTTCAACCTCGTCCTGGGAATCGCAAGGAGGCCCCTAGAGGAGGAGGAGCGGAGGGGGCGGACAGAGACAGCAGGAGTGAGAAGGTCCTTCAGGTAACCAGTGCCCAGGCCATGTAGGGCCTTGAAGGTGAGTAAACCCACCTTAAAGAGGACCCTCCACCTGACCGGCAGCCAATGCAGTTGATGCAGCACCGGCATGATATGACAGTACTTAGACTGTCCCGACAACAATCTAGCTGCTGTGTTCTGCACTGGCTGCAGTCAGCGCAGGGTACCCCCAGAGACCCCGAGATAGAGCGCAATACAGTAGTCAAGCCTGGACATCACGAAGGCATGCACCAAGGTGGGGAGGTCCAGAGGCAGCACTAAGGGCTTTATCCTGGCAATATTCCTCAGATGGTAAAAACTAGAGTGGACAATGGATGCCACCTGTAACTCAAGTGACAATCCACTGTCAAGAATAACGCCAAGATCACGCACCCTAGAGGTGGCCTTCAATGGTACAGAGCCAAGAAAAAGCCCTGTCTCTGCACCAGAGGCCAACCTATCACGCCCTCTGTTCAATTCCACCACCAGTACCTCTGTCTTATTAGGGTTCAGTCGCAACCAGCTGGAGACCATCCAATCACTGATCTCAGCAAGGCAGCTGTTAAGCACTTCCACTGCGCCAGATGTTCCGGGGCAAAGGAAAGATACAGCTGGGTATCATCAGCATAACAATGAAAACCCAGACTGTACTTCCTAAAGATCTCTCCCAGGGGCAGCATGTATTTGGCGGATAAGACCGAACCCTGGGAAACTCCGCATGACAGGAGTGCAGGGGAGGAGGAGAAATTACCCATCACAACCCTCTGCCTCCTGTTAGATAAAAAAGACTCAAACCAGCAGATGACAGTGCCGGCTAGTCCACAGAAATCCCATAGGTGGTCAAGTAACAATCGATGGTCCACCATATCAAATGCTGAAGAAAGATCGAGGAGAACCAGAATTGTCCCCTTCCCTCAATCTTTAGCCCTAAGGAGGTCATTGTGCACCCGAATAAGCACAGATTCAATGCTGTGCTTCACATGAAAACCCAGACTGGAGAGGCACATATAAATTATGGGCCACAAGATGCTCCTCCAGCTGAAGCGCCACCATGTTCTCCACAATCTTACCCAAAAATAGAAGATTGGAGATGGGTCAGTAATTTGCCTAGATGTCAGGGTCCAAAGATGTTTTTCTTTTCAGAAGGAGTCTCACCAATGCCTCCTTCAAGACATCAGGAAAGACCCCCTCTAGTTCAGACTAAGTACAGACAGGAAACGGGGTTTCCTAGCCCCTGCAGGCAATAATTAGCATAACTCATTACCATAATGACTCGCAACATTATCTATTCTGTTAAAGGGGTGACAGCTAGTATTAAGCCCCATGGTTAACTGTACTCTACACATTACAGGAGTAACAGAACAGAATTTAGTGGACCAACTGATGGAATCCAGGATCCTACAGAAAATGTGGGACACATTATGACTGCTGCCACAAAAAAATACACGTTCGTAATAATCATCACCACAAATCTCTGGCAGAAAGGTACTGCCTAAGGACTGGATGTCAGCAAAGCTTAGAGACTATGGAACATTTGTTTTTGAATGTGCTTATATTTCAAACTTATGGCATGGGCTTGCAGTTCAGTGGTATGATCCCCTGTTGAACAGTATGATTTATAATACTTTAATATATGAAACAACACAGGGGCTGGGAAAAGTTCCACCCAGGAACCTTCAGACTATTGCTGGCAATTTTCAAGTGGTGCATTTGGCAAAATAGGTGCCAATCTGTAGTGCAGTAAAGAGTGGTATCATTCCACTTCTGCTGGGAAATGTTAAATCAGAAGTATTGTCAGTTATAAAGTGATACCTTTCCTTCCCCCCCCTAAACTATCTAATTTGTGGAAGGGGACACCTTGGGTTGCTCAGTGATTAAATTATACAGGAAGCAATACTGCTGTGTTCTTATGAAGGAATTGTTATCACTGTTCTGTCGTAAAGAAAACCTTAATCCTTGTACACGTATTTTGAGTTTATGAGTTGTTTGTATAATTGATTTCTACTGTTGATCTGCTTTCTACTATTGATTTTCTTAATAAAATCCCCCTACTGTTCTTTTTCTACCAATACAACTGGGCAGAGTCACTCAAACAAGAATTACAGTTTGGGACACGAGAATAAACAGGCTTTTGATGTACTTCTGGGATATAATAGAAGAACTGGATCCAGAAATGTTACATCTCTTAAGGATCAGCAGGGAATTCAAAGGTCACAAATTAGTGACATGTGACAGACAATGGAAGTTTATGTATCCGAGACCTTTTCATCCATGTCTCCATGTCCTTCAGACATTACAGATTTCCTAAATCAATGCCCCATTCTACTTTTACAGCCATCTGTAGGGCAGTTAATGGTAACCCCAATCACCCTACCAGAGGCATACAGATTTAGTCTTTGCCGTATTGGTCCTTGTAAGAACAGATCCAGAAGCAAATGATTTGATACTTTTTATTGGACCAACATAGATGTAACAAAGAGAACTAAGTACTTTAGCTTTCGGACCAACCCAGTCCTTCCTCAGAAGCTTAAACCTCTTATGCTTCTGAAGAAGGACTGGGTTGGTCTGAAAGCTAAAGCACTTTGTTCTTTTTGTTACATCTGTGTTGGTCCAATAAAAAGTTATCAAATCATTTGCTTCTGGATCTGTTCCTACCAGAGGCAGAGCGTGAAATAAAGTCACTACTGGAGAAAAAGTGCCCAGATAGTGATGGGTTGTCTATAGAGTTTATATGATCTTCAGTCAGTCCCTAGGCCCCGCTTTTGTCTCTCTTTATAATGAAATGTTATGCTCGGAATCTTTGCCTGCTTCCATGCATAAAGCCCTGATTATCTTTTTGTTTAAAAAAGGGTGACAGGTCCCTGTTAATGAACTGAAGACCTATTTGTCTTCTGAACGTGGATCAAAAGATTTTATCTAAAGTCCTGGCCAATAGGTTACTCAGTTGTCAGGAGATCTCATTTCTCCTCAACAGTCCTGTGCTTCACCTAGAAGAACAATCCATGAAAACTTTGCAGTTTTGGCTGGCACTTGTCCCAAATATAAGCAATATGCTTTTATTAAAATATGGCAGTGGCAGCTAAGCCCTACAATGATGGAGACAAGCACAAGAAAAGCCTTGTATGAAGCTATTATGTCACAAAAGTTTTTTATATATGGCATATACAAAAACTTTTCTGCTAAATTGAAAAGACTCTTAGCCTTTTTGTTTTGCAGAAATAAAGCTCAATTCAACTACTCTCTCAAAAAATTGCTTGTTTAATTCACTATTCTTATTTGTATTAGATTACGGTGATTGTGTTTATAGAAATGCAACTGGACTGACGTACCCTGGACAACTCATTGCTGTCATTTATACACTTCAACAAGTTGGAACTCTTTGTCAAGCCATGGAGAAATGCATTGGTATTTATTTGTGTATAGACTTATTATTAATGCTCTTCCTGCATTTTTACTTAATATCCTTCATCATATAACAGTAACAAAGCATAGCCTCAGATCTGCCAAATTTAGGTATCAATCTAAATTCGGGGCTTACATCTTGACTGTTTTGGCACATGGGAAACAACCAGGAAAAAATGCAATTTAAATGCATTACTTCCCTTTTCTCATTTTTTTTCCATTTACATTGTATGCTCCTTGTCACCCTTGTTTCCCCCTTCAGACCAACCCCCCCAGCCCCGTCAGCCCAGTATCACTGGGATTTACCTTCTCACCTTTGCCTGGTCACCAGGTGCAAAGCCTGCAGAGGGTCAGTCGTCACCCACAACTTGGGTTTTTTCCCACCATTTTTTTCTCCCCTGGTTTCCATCCCCGTTGCTGGGGTACACATGCCAGATGTGTGTGTGTGGAGGTGCGTGCACATCTGCAGACGTCCCGCAGCACGCTCACTCCCCTGATGCCCATCAGACCTGCACTACACTTGGGCCTCCACCCAGGGGTAGTCATTTGGCATGAGTGCTAATCCTTCCTCCCTGGGAGAGGAGAGCACTCCTCCGGATGCTTGATCATCTCCCTCCCCAGCTGACCCCTGGCACCAACTCACACTGCAAACACGGGTCGCCAGCATGGCAGGAGGCAAGGCACGGATGCCTCAGGCTTACACACCACTGGGCTGGCTCCCTTTTCTTATTTTAAAGCCTCTATTGCTAGATTGATATTTAGCAACTGTAATTGTTTTGGATGAATTTAATCTATTTTAACCTTTAAAGAACAAACTTATTACCCGTTTGTAAGTTCTGTGATTTACTACTGTATATTTATCTGTTTGATCATTTTATTGTCTTTTATTGTATTTGGATGCAATTATAAATGAGTCTATTTTCTCAACTTGCTATCTAATAAATTGATGGTGATGATATTAAACTGGATGTCCCATCTTGTCAAGTACAATATATCCCACAGACTTTGGCACAATTAGTATTGAAAAAGGTTCCTCCTAGTACTGTATGTGGGATGTCTTATGGCTAAGTGTTTATGGCAGGTTGGTGGTGAGGGGAACATGGAAACATAAGACATTAGAAGAAAGGATTTGTCCCGGGATGGAGTGTGCGTCAGTTTTGGAGACACAAGAACCAGTTATTGAGAGAGTACCCCTTTGTTGCGGGACTGTGGACTTTTCTGGGTCAGGCATGGCAGTGGGATCTAATTAGGGATATAACATATGAAGGTCTGATACATAGGTTTGTGCCACACAAATGGGAATCCCTGAATATGGGCATGTGTATCCTTTTCACTATTCTGAAGTTTTATATTTGGCAGGCAAGGTGTTGTTATGTCATACAACAAAAACATATTACTTATGGAGAAATTCTGATCTTCATCAACTTAGCTTTGAGAAAGGTATACCAGAGGGATGCTTCTGAATTCTCTGCAGCACATTTAGGGTCTCATTGGAAGGGTTTTCCTACTATCAGGTTTCAATAGTCAAATGTGAGAAAATTATGCTCTGGAGTTTGTTTTATTCTCCCTAGTAAGGTGGTGACTATATCTCAACTGATTCTACTCTCCTTGCTTTGATTTTTCCTTGGCATATTATTACATGAGGTGCATACTTAGTTTCTGATATTATAGCTGATCCTCTTTTTGTTTGATACTTTCTTTTTTCTTTTTTTTTTTATTTGTACATTTTAGGTTGTTTTTTGGTTTTCAAAAAATAAAAAAATTCCCGTACTCTTCTTTCTACTTTGATCTTTTTTGTACGAAGAGGTGATAGATCGGGCATTGCTAACTGGAGACCCATTAGTTTATTAATACAGATTTAAAGATTCTGATGGAAATTCTGGTCTCCAGACTGGTACAGGTCACCCCTTTCCATATAGAGACTCCTCCCAATCCTGTGGCATTCCTGAACAAAAGATCCAAGACAACATTCATATGTTACATGAGTTGTTTATATGTGGAAGCACAGGTGATGTCTCGGGCTTTCTCCTGGCCCTGCACCAGGAGAAGGCCTTTGACCATATTTCCCATGAATACCTAATGTGAGTTCTTCAACACTATGGGCTGCCGGGAACATTTGTTAACTGGGTACATGTAAAATATTCAGATAACAGTACTGTTCCTTTTCTGAATGGCTAGCAGGGGCTTACAGTTTGGTTAAAAGGGGGTGTGAGACTGGGATGCCCCCTTAGTTCCCTACTCTATGTATTTGAATTGGACTGTTTGATTAATTTGCTAAACAATTCTGGTCATATTTTGGGAATGGGCACTTTGGGGGGGGGAGGTTAACTGCACCACCTGTGTTGGCCTATATTGATAATGTTTGTCTCATGGTCCAGGATTTGAAATCTGTAGGGGCTGCTTTGGAACTTCTACAGTCCTATTCAGAGACTGCAAGGGATAAGGTAAATCTGCAGAAAAGTAGGGGGATTGCTTTAGGGGCTATGAAGAACAATTACCTGTACAGTATCTCTGGGATTTCAATGGGAGATGACCCTCTTACCATTTTGGGTATTAAATATGGGGGAGAAGACATGGCTTATACGAATGGGGAAATCATATTGTCCCTTATAGAGCGTAAGGTGTTGTTCTGGAACACATGGCCTATGTCCAAAGCAAAATGGGTCTTTATGGCCAAAACCTTCCTGATACCTATATTTCTTTATGTTAGTTTCACTTTCCCTCCACCCAAGGTTTAGGAGGTGAAAGTTTATGAAACGGGCTTCCATATACAGGAAATCCAGAGATTGGGGGGGGGGTGTTAAACCTGATTAACCTATTGATTTTTTCACTGTATTTTTGTTTTTTGTAATTTTCTTAACCCTATTTTGTTACAGGCTTCCAAATTATGGGTTCCTTTTGGACAAGCATGGTGTTCTTTATTGTTGTCCACATGGAGAAATGGTAGTATGTCACCTCTGGGCCTAGGGCGAGTATCGTTACCCCTACCAGGGTTTCTCAATTCCTCTCTGACATAAGTACGGCAGTGGAGAATATGTTGTCTGCAGTTGTCTACCTTAGGGCTGGATGACTATGGTGTGACCTCCTCTTTATGTTTGCTTGCACGCATGTGCAAGAAACATATTGTAGCAGCTTGCTGCAGTAGCGAGTTGTGGAGGGGTGGCAGTGTTGTTGCCAATGCCAGCAGCCCATTTTGGGGCTGGTCTGTATTGCACCAATAGGGGATCAAGCTGTGGATGACAGCACTAGTGTAGCTTGCCACCAACTTGAAAGACACTTGCTGCTGCAATCAGGGAACGCCCTGTCATTAACAATCAGCTGTTTTTGCTGTTGGAGCAGTCCCTGATTGCAGCAGCGAATTACAGCAGCATTGTCTGGGGTCCCATTTAAAAAAAAAAAACATGGTGGTGGCTTCTCCATTGGCATCTCACCGTCCCCACGGAAGCCAACAGACAGCCGTTGCCTCTCACAGTCCCCATTAAAGCCGACAGGGGTGCCCAATCCCTCTATCTGCATGCTCCCTCCCCAGTTCATTTGCGGATGGGGTAGACCAATCCCCATTAGCAAAATTGCCCCCCAATCTGTTGTGTGCCAAGGGGGTGCCCAATCCCCCTCAGCTTGTGCACCTGCCCCCTCTCCAATACTCTGCTAATGGGGTAGCCCAATCTCTGTCGGCACAATTCCCTCCATCTGTTGTGTGCCAAGGGGATGCCCAATTCATGCACCCGCCCCCATAACACTCTGCCGATGGGGGTGCCCAATCCCCGTCGGCCACAGACCCCCCAAGAAACATTCAGGTGGCATGCTGGGTGCCTACCCCAGTGTGCCAAAGTACCTGTAAAAGCAGAAAATCTTCCCTAGGTTTTTTTTGCCCCTGTAAAAGAAAAACTCTCTCTCGTTGAGTCCGGTGCCCCTCCCCCAACCTGCAACCACTCTCTGCACCCCCCACCTCCTCACCCCATACTTACCTCTGGAGCCTGGCACTACGATCTTTGGTGGACTGGGCACACGTCTGCACTCTTTAAAGCAACTGCAAACTGAAGAAATGCCAGTAAGCTGTATAACGGCATAAATGGGTTTTTTCAACTTATATGGATATCTTGGCCATTTTCACAAATTTTGGCACCAAGTTTTCAACCTGGGGGTTCTTGGGACCCCATCTCATGAATTAAGTGACTGTCATCTGGTTTTTCGGTCCTGAAAGGTGATTTCGTGGTCACTGCGCGGAATCACTTTTCGGGACCGATTAATGAAACAGCAGTGTCACTGTTCATGAGGTGAGCTCTCAAAAAGCCTATGTTGCAAATCTGGTGAAAAAAAATTCCAGAAAATGACTGTGTTACGAGTGTGTGTTGCGCAGTTTCCATGCACACTCGTAACTTCGTGAATTTGTAATATTTTCACTTCAAATTTTCAACACTGGCATTTTTTCATACCTTCTTATAAAGAGTACAGGTGTCACTTTACACATCCTGGCCGAAATGTGTTTTCGCATTTCTGGCACAGAATAGCGCGGTCGCTGTGGGAAATCAGTGTTTGGGACAGATTAAGAAAATCACAATGACACTGTTCATGAGCAGAGGTCCTTAAATGCCTATGTTGAAAATTTGGTGACAAAAGTCCATAAAATGATTGTGTTACAAGCGCGCATTATGCAGTTTCCATGCAGACTCATAACTTTAAAAATCTGTAATATTTTCACTCAAAATTTTCAACATTGTCAATTTTGCATACTTCCTTATGAACAGTACAGCTATCATTTCTCATCCTGCCCAAAATGTGTTTCTAGCATTTGGCGCTATGTAGCAACCGGTGCTGAGAAATCAATGTTCAGGACAGATTAAAAAATCATAGTTACAGTGTTCATGAGCAGAGGTCACAAAATGCCTATTTTGAAAATGTGGTGAAATAATTCCACTAAATGACTGTGTTACGAGCGTGCATTGCGCAGTTTCCACGTACACTCGGATGTTCGAGCATTTTTAATATTTTCACTCCAGATTTTCAACATAGCCTTCTCTTCACACCTCCCTATGAATGGTAGAGCTGTCATTCTTCATATCCTGCCCAATCTGTGTTTTCATGCATCTGGCGCAGAATGGCGCGGTCGATGTGGGAAATCAATGTTCGGGACAGATTAACAAAATCACAGTGCCACTGTTCATGAGCAGAGGTCCCAAATGATTTCATGAGGTGGGGGTCACAAAAAGGCCATGTTGAAAATCTGTACTGCAAATACCAACAAATGCCCGGGGCGTTAGGGTTTCTAACCATAACGTCCCACCCTGTACAGACTGATAGGCATCAGGGTGTGCCTTTGGATTGCCGGCTGTAATGCTCATACCATTCCACCCCCACCGCCCCACCCTGAAGCCAGTGACAGGCATTGAGGTGTGCCTTGGATTCTTCGGCCCCAGACTTCACCCCATTCTCCTATACTGCACCCATTTCAGTGCATGTCCTTATGAAATGGGGTGACTGTGAAGCCAAACACCCCAAGGCACACTTCAACACTTGTCAGTGTCTACAAGATAGTGAGGTGAAATTCTCGTGAGCTGCTGGAGTGGGCGACGCACCAAAGGCACACCCCAAGGCCTCTCCATCTCTGCAGGGTGGAGGTGGGGTTGGCGTGAGTTCAATACTTCACTGCCATTCCTATTCTGCATCTGTCTAACTCCTGCACGTCCAATGCTAATATCAGCAAGCAAACATTCAGCATTGACAAATGCTTGTTAATAGACCCTATTTATGTGGAGGCCAGGGGTATCCCCCCGATGTGTAGACACAAGAATACCATAAAAAAATTGAGATTTAGTTTGGATTTGTTCCCATGAGAAATTGCAGGTTCGGGGGAACCATAAATGTAAGAGTGCATCAAAAAGGTTTTGTCAAGGTGGACGGAGCTGCCTATATCTTGGATGGGGTGAATTAATATTATTAAGATGAACGTACTCCCCAGGTTGCTGTACCCAATGCAAATGCTTCATGTCAGGCTTACCAGAAAGGACATTAAAAGAATGGAAATAGCATTTTCAGGCTTCCTGTTGAGAGAGAAGAGACCCAGGGTCAGCCTGAGACACCTGCAGGCAGATAAGACGGGGGAGGGGGATGAATTTCCTTGACCTCAGGAATTACCACCTGGCGGCACAATATAGATTTGGGAGTGATGGGGTGCACAGGTCACCGGCGGCAGGATGGATTGATCTGGAGGAGATATCATGTCCTGGGTGACTAATGGCTTACCTGGGTCTGGGAAGCCAGCAGAGCTATCGCTGACTACCTAACAGAAACCCGCTGGTGGTGTCCGTCATTCAGGAGTAGGGAAAATACAGAAAACTATAGGGGCACAGCGGGACAAGACTCTGCTCCTGCCAATTGTTGGGAACCCAGCCTTTCTTGCAGGACTTGGAGATGGAGGGTTCCAGAGATGGGAAAAGGGTGGAGTCAGGTGTCTTTGAGACCTGTATGTAAGAGATCAGTTAGCAGCGTTGGAAGAGATCAAGAGGGGAATGGACCTCCCGGTGGGGCACCAGTCTCACCTGCTACAGGTGAGGGATTATATTAGTAAGTTGGGAAGAAGGGTTGCCTCGGAATCCCCCTTGTCCCAGGTGGAGCACCTGATCTTATCTACGAACAGGGAGGTGAAGGGCTTGATAGGCAGGGCAGCTCAGATTGGCAGAAGAACTCTGCCGGATTATACCACAAAGGTGAGGAGGTAGGGGGAGCAAGTTCTTGGCATAGAAATACAGAAAGAGTATTGGCAAATGTTACTGCAGATACACAGGAATCTATTAATATGTAATCAATTCCAAGAATCCTTTTATAAGTTCCTACACAGGGTATATTGCCCACCAGCAGTGGTAAATAAATTCAATCTCAGGATATCCCCAATGTGTGGGAGATGTTCAGGAGAGCTGGGTACATATATACATTATTTCTGGTCCTGTCCGGTGCTCCAGAAATATTGGAAGGAAATTGGAAAGGAGGTGGGGACTATGATGGGCAGAGAGCTAGGAACGAACCCTCTCACCTTATTGTTTGGAATAGAGGAGGGGCAGGATGGTAGCTGCTGCTGAGATGGGTTTGAGTGGTGCTGGCACTTGCCAGGCATTGTATACTAAATAGATGAGTCTTGACAGTGACACCCACCCAGAAGCAAGGAAGGACCCTTGTAATACAGACCCTGGCCTTAGAACACATATCATACAGGATCAAAAACAAGGAAGAAACGTTTCTGGGGGACTGGGGACCCTTCTTGGACTCTCTGAGTCAGGGGGAGGCACAGGCCCTTAAAGAGGATTTGTGACCCCCAATTAAGGCCATTAGGCCACTGGATGGGTGGAGGATGGAGGATAAAGGAAAAAGGGGGATAAGTTTTGAGTAAGCTATTAAGTGATGCTGCTGCTCTATCACACAGTTGGGAAAACTGAGAGAGTGTCGTGTATATATATCATATAAGCCATATTAAATGTATTGCTAGGGAAGTCAGACCTATTTTGTTTGGGGGAAGTGTAATTGTTTGAATGTTGTTTGTTCCGTGATTGTTCTTTTTCTTTTCCTTTTGCACTAGAATGGAATATGGAATGTAAGAAAATTTATTTTCTCTGTGTGTACATGTGTAGTTACTGCAAAACTTTTAACAAAAATATGTTGCAAAAAAAAAAAAGAAAAAGGTTTTGTTTTTGGGATTCTTGTTCCTAGGAGCTGGAGACTACGGCCCATCTGTTCTTCACCTGCTCATATGTTACACACTTTTGGAAGGAACTGGGCAGGTCCTGGGGTAGCTGTAAATTTGCTTATCTCTCTTATGGCAGTTTGATTTATCTTTTTTTTTTTTCAGGTAACTGGACAACCTGGGCTTACAGTACATTATGTGTAATCATAGCCTACCTTAAATGGTCCATCTGGCAGGCACACTATACATTTAATTTTTCAGCAAAAGTTAGTCCCTATACCATTATTGATATTTTTTTATTTTTATTTATTGAGTAAATCAGATATACAACCTTTGAGTCAAAGACTCATTTACAAAGGCTCCTCATCAAAGCACATAACATCAAACGTAGTACAAAGCATCAGGTTAAAAGTAGTATATAAAAATACAAGGTGGTAGAGAAAACACAAGAGATGAACAGTTCATACAACACTGAGGGTAATTATACAAGTCCGACTAAGAAGCAAATAAGTGTCAGTGTACAGTTCAGGTAGTAAGGAAGGTGCGGCCTGTACATACAAGAAGCTATCAGGAAGCCGATTTTGTCATTTACACAGTAAATCATGCTATTGAGAATTACACAGCAGTTTGGTAAAGAGGCACTTTGCCCAAGACTTATTCTAGGAGGTACTGGTGATGCTGATGGTCTACACGTAATTGTTCGCATCAGCATCACAGCTCTAACTCTGAGACAGGGCCAGGCTGGCACTGGCCAGTACCCGGTAGCCGGGTGATTGGTGGTGCTAAGTCGCAGCCATACTGACCCGAGCACTGGCATCGGTGGGAGGGGAGTATGTGGTCTTTGAGGGCCATTTTGAATGGGCTCACTTTGGTGATAGAGGTAACAGCCTTAGGGAGCTCATTGAACCATATCGGTGCTCTGTAGTAAAAAGACCTTTGTGCTAGTGAGGTCGTCACCCTGGGGACAGCCCAAAGCAGCTTGTTTGCTGAGCGGGTGAGCTGCAGCATGAGCAGAGCAGAGGGATGCAGAAACTCAAGGTGGGGGTTAGGCCTAACTGCATTTTTTTGGTGAGGAGACTTGTTTGATAACGGATTCTTTCATCTAGAGTGAGGATATTTGTTAGGGCATAAAGGGAGCAGCTGTGGGTACGCTTGTCTACTCCGGCGAAGAGTCTGCAGGCTTTGTTGATGGCTAAGTGGATTTTATTTAGTGCTGTGTGGTCAGCTGCAGCATATATGGTTAGCCCGTAGTCAACTAGAGAGAGAACAGAGGAGGTGAATGCAAGGTTGAGGGCCTCTGGCGGCAGGCAGTCTTTATGTCGATACAGTAGTCCTTTGAGAATATTTTTTTTTTTATACTTCAGCTTTATTTTCTTCATATGTGGATAAAAATCTTACATTCCATCTCCATCAAATAAAATCACATCCTTATTTCCAATACTCAGACCTTAACTTCTCTTACATATCCATCTTTTTTTATACAATAAAAAACATAAGCCTAATTTCTGTTTATTTGTTCATCTTTCTTATCTTTCATATTATTATTCATCTTTAATAGTCGAATGCATTATACCTCTATCTATTACATACTAGCTTTCTTTATACTCTGCTGCCTCTGACCCACCAAACCTCTCTTTGCCATCGGCATCACTCACCTCCATCTAGAGATAGAAAAACAGAAGTCTGGAAAAAATGATTAATTTTGGAGGGAAAAGTACATCTCATCCCATCCCCCCCCAACTCAATCACACCCCCTCACCTCTTTTTCCAGTCTCTCATCTCTCTCTCTACTCTGTTTCCCCATTATTTCTTCTTACTCTCCTCAAAATCAGTCACCATGTTCTATTCCTACTCTAATTCCCATCTCGACTATCTGTTTTGGTATTGTGGCAGCTGTTGTCTCAGGGAATAGGTAATCCTTTCAAACATCCTTATCTTTTCTACCACCTCCCTCCATTCTTCCACTGTGGGAGCACTCGGCGAAAGCCACCTCCTGGTAATGGCTTTTCCAGCCGTGGCTATCAGTACATTCCATAAGTATCTGGCTTCCCGCCCTCTAAGCTCTGATGGGTATACCCCTAATATCATGTGTTCTGGCCCTCTTTGTATCGTTGTGTTGAACCTTATCCTCATATCGCTCTGTATCCCTTCCCAATATTCCTTTAAATCAGGGCATTCCCCAAAAATATGTGCTTGGTTGGCAATCTGTGCACCACAACCTCTCCAGCAGCTACCTGTTATTGCTTTATGCCACTTAGCCATTTGCTTCGGCACTCTGAAATATCTGGATCTTAATTTCCATACAAATGCCCTCCATTCTGGGGAGGATGTGGTGCTCCAGGTGTTTTGCCAAACTGCCGTCCATTCTCTACTGTCTAACTTAATCCTTAACTCTTGCTCCCATTTAACTTTTATATAGTCCGTTGAATACTGTAGGTCCTTGATATAATTCTGATACAGAATTGAAATAGCCCCTTCCCCTCTACTCGAATTCCAGATTGTTTCAAATGCATTTGGAGCCGAGTATCCTCCAGCTATTTTAATTGAATTGTTCATCTGCTCCCCTATAAAATCTCTAATCTGGTAATAATGAATAAGTTCCTTCCCCGTCCAATTGAACTTAGTTTGAGCTTCCGCAAATGAGATTACATTATCCCCCTTGAGGAACTGCCATGGGGCTCTGCACCCTTGTCTTTCCTGCCTTTTATACCAAGGATCAACAGCTGCTGGGTTATTCCCTATATTCATGGTCCACCAAATATACTTCCAAAGGTATACTCTGGTAGCACCTTTGGACAATCCCTGTCTATATCCCTGTATTGCTGCTGCTGTCCCCAAATAGGGTGTACTCATCCACTCCTCTCTGGGGTGTAACATTGAACATTGTGCTAATATTGAGGGAGACACTCCAACCTCTAGGTCAATCTCCTTCCATCTTGCCGTATAGGCCATATGTTGTAATAATAGTATTATTCTAGTCTGGGCTGCTATCCAGTATCCCACCAATAGGGGGACCACCAGTCCTCCCATTTTCTTGGGGAGATATAAAGTTTGCTTCTTAACTCTGGGCTTTTTACTTAGCCAGATAAAGCTCAATATCGCCTTTTGCCACAATCCTAACTGTTTAAGGGATAGTGGGGCAGGTACACATTGAAATAAAAATAAAAAACGTGTTAAGACGTTCATTTTAACTGCCTGAATCCTCATGGATAAAGACATTGGAAGAAGCCTCCATCTTTGTATATCTTTTTGTATCTGCTCTACCAATGTAGGGTAGTTTATCTGTGGCAGTCGGGAAACTGTATTATCTAATTTTATCCCTAAGTATTTCAAACAGGGAAGATCCCATCTCATGGGGTATAGACTTTTTATCTGCGGGGATGGGATATAATTTAATTTCAGTACCTCTGTCTTAGTATCATTTAGCGTGTATCCCGCATAATTTGAAAATATTTTTAAGTGCTTAAATAGGCTTGGTATAGATTCTTCTGGATTAGTTATATAAAGTAAAATATCATCAGCATATAGAGCTAATTTTTGCTGCATCCCCCCAAGTTGTACACCTTTAATTTCATAGTTGTCCCTAATCCCTTGAGCCAGGGGTTCCAAGTATAGGGAAAACAACAATGGTGAGAGTGGGCAACCCTGCCTTGTTCCCCTCTCTAAGCTGAATGGGTTTGAGGGATGCCCATTTGCTCTTACATAGGCTTTGTGTGTGTCATAGATTTTCCTAATAAGGTCAATAAATTGAGTAGGAAACCCAAACCTCCCTAATATCGCTCTTAAAAATACCCATGAGACCGTATCAAAAGCCTTCTCGGCGTCTAAGAAGGACTGCAGGTTGCTTGGTACAATTCAAATGATCTATTATATGCATGTTCCGCCTCAGGTTATCCTGCGCCTGTCTCCCTGGAATAAATCCAGTTTGGTCCGCTTGTATTAACAGTGGGAGTATTTATTGTAATCTACGGGACAAAACTGCCATGAATAACTTGTAGTCTGTATTAAGGAGGGAGATTGGTCTATAAGAGGGACATAACCTTGGATCCTTACCTCCCTTGGGAATTACTGAAATAATAGCCTGTGACCATGATTCTGGTGGGCATCCCTCTGTTGAAAGGGTTTCATTAAAAACTTTTAATAATAGGGGGACAAACTGTTTCTGAAAATGTTTATACATTTCGTCTGGATACCCATCCGTTCCAGGGCATTTATTTGTTTTAAGTCTAGATATCTCTCCTACCAGTTCCTCTCTAGTGACAGGCTTCACAAGCTGCCTTTGTGCCAGTTCTGGAACCTCAGGTAGTGGGATATTTTGTAAATATTGTTCCACATCCATCTCCTTACAGGTTGGGGGGGCTGTATATAATTCTTTATAATATGTTCTAAAAGCTTCCATACTCTCTGGTGTGCTTTGTAACCTACCTTTATTCTGTGGATGTATTATCTTAGTTATATGGGCTTTCGCTCTTTGAATATGTAGTTTGGCTGCTAATAATCTAGTAGCTTTGGGCCCTCCCTCATAATTTCTTTGCTTGATGAATAATAATTTTTGCTCAATACAATAGTCCAGTTCTCCATTCAATTCTTGTTTAATTTTGTTTAACTTTTTGAAGACATCTTTGTTGTATTTTATTTTAAGTTGAGTTTCTAAATTATCTATTTCTCCCCTTAAAGCTTCTATTCTCTTTTCTCTTTGCTTCTTCCTACGGGCTGCTATGGCTATCAGCTTCCCTCTCAATATGGCTTTTAATGTGTCCCATAATAGAGATGATGTTACTTCTGGTGTTGTATTTTCCTCTATAGCCTTTTTAATGGTATCTATTACTTGTTGTTTGATTTCTTTGTCCTGTAACAATCAGACGTTCAGTCTCCAGAACGTTCTCTTCTGGAAGTCCCCTAAATTTATTTGTAGGAATATCGGGGCATGATCTGACAGCACCGTATTGCCTAGCCAGCTGTCCTTCACCTCCATCATTATCTCTTTTGGTAAAAGGAAATAGTCTAATCTCGAATAGCTTTTATATGGCGGGGAAAAAAAGGTGTAATTTCGTTGTTTAGGGTGGCCCCCTCTCCATGCATCTACATACCCTATCTCCCCCAGGAGTTTCACCAACTTCTTCGAGGTCCCTCTCTCCTTGCGCCCACCCAGAGCTGTACTATCCATATGAGGATCCAAGGTTATGTTCAGATCTCCTCCCAGTATAACTTGTCCTTCGGCCCATTCCTGTAGTTTCAACAGTATCGTTCTGTATACCTGATAGTTTGAACCAGGCGGTATATAGACCGATGCCAAAGTCAACAGTCTCCCTTGAAATTTACCTTTGAGAAATACATATCTCCCCTCCCTATCAATACATTTATCTATTATTTTGAATACTGTTTTATTTGGTATTAGTACAGAAACCCCTCGCCTTCTACCCTGCCCATAAGAGGCACTGACTTCATAGTTAAAGCCCATTTTCCCTAATTTATTGTGTTCTGCATGAGTAAGATGCGTCTCTTGCAACAAAATAAAGTCAGGGCCCTCCTTTTTCATTGCTGCTAATATCTTGCTTCTCTTAATGGGGTTAGTCAATCCATTAATGTTAAATGAACAGACTAATGTTGTTTTATCCATCTTCATATTCCCTCTTGTCCCTTCCTTTTCTACCAGTAACATTTCTCTCTTTCCTTTCAGTCATCCCTGAGGTGGTGGATCCTAGGCAGCTTCAGCAATATGCATTCGTTCCCCTTTCCTTTTCGTACATTTTAGGCTTATAAAACTTCTGTATACACAACAGACCATTTCCCAACCTATCAGGAGATCTAAACATCTCGATCCCCCAACACTTTAATAATCTAACATGTTTTCCTCTAAACATGTAAAATATGAACATTTACTAACCAACTAGTTAAACACAACTTTCCCCCCTTATCAAAAGAGGGAGAGAAAAAGATGGTTGCTTCCAAGGTAGGGGATCCCAACTTCGTGGTTCCCTTTCTCTGCCCTCCAGAGATGTTATTGAGGACAGACTCAGGTGGAACTAGTCCCGTATTCCTTGGATATCCCCTCGAGAAAGCTTTCTCCGTAGAGTAGCTTTTAGCTGAATTATCACCTTCGGACCGCCTAGCAGCACAGTTACGGTGTTATATTATAAATACCTCCTGCTTCCAGCCCTCCTCCTAATGCCTACTTCTTTTTTATTTTCCTTTTTCTTCCCCACGCTAGATACTTATAATATGTAAAATACCCTATTCCCTACTCCCCCTCTTTGTATGTGGATATATCCCACCCCCAGGCAAGTTCACTGTGTCTCCTTCTTTTCCTCTCTATACTATATTTCCCTCCTTCTTTATTTTGTTTATTTCCACATGTTCGGGAATACGGTGTCCAACCCTACAATAGCCCTTCTTAAATCCCCTAGGCCCCAGTTCATTTCTTGCTTGTGTCTAGGTACCCTTGTCCCTTGCATCTGGATTATTTCATTTAGCTGTTGTCTCTTGTCTCAGGAAGCAACCAAGACCCTTGCACATGGGTCTAAAGTAAGTCTGCCTCTTGCTTTCTTGCCGCTAATGTCAGCTCCAATCATAAGCTCAGGGAGTCTGAAGTTTATGTAGTCTCACCTAGTACAAGACAAAGCAAAACAAAAAAAAAACACCCTTCATCAACCCCTTTTTGTCTTTTCCGCCACTCATTCCTCCAATAAAGGGGTGATTCCGGACAGAACATTACATCAGCGATTATGTAATTGGTTCTGGGGCATCTTTCATGGACCCTCCCCCCTTTCACTCCTTATAGACTTCCCTGCATTACTAGTTCGATTTGGGCACTCTTCAGTTAAGTTCCCCTATTTGTTTATTACATGTTGAATTTCCCCCTACATCTGCCTCGTGCCCCCTCCAAATAATTATTCAGCAACTTATCTGTAAGTGATCCTTTCAGATACCCTTTCCCATATATTTGATTTTACCCCTTAAATCGACCCAGACCCCTTGCTTCAGTCCAACGAACAGTTCTGCATACACTGCCATTTTTTAGATATGCAGTTCAGTCCTTTCATATGGCAGTTCGTGTATTCCCACCTAGGCAATGTGTTTACCAGAGTATTGTTCAGGCTAAAGTCTCTCCGCCTCTATAGAATCAAGCCAAATAAAAGTACCTGTGAGCGCTTTCACCCCTGCCCACATTTCAGCCTTCCATCTCAGGCCCTGCTCGGTCTTCTCTGTGTGCATTACCCCTCTCCATCTTCTTTAACTTCTCGAGTGTTTCTCTGAGCAGCTTCATTGGTGGCGTTCCCTTACGTTGAGTTGCCACCTGAAAGACGTCCGACGAGAACCTCTGACTTCTGTTAATCCGTTCCCTTTCCTCCGTCGGTAGTAATATTCCCTTCTGTGTTAACGCCTCCATTGCTTTGCTTGGTGACCCATATAGTTGCGCTCCCTCTGGCCAATGAATCCTCAGCATTGCCGGGAATGGTGTCTGGAACCTTGATAACCCTTTCTTTCAACACCCTCAGGATCGGGGAGTACTGCTGTCTTGCTTGCTGGATTTCTACCGGGTAATCATGATCCAACGTAATTTTAGATGTTAAGTAGGTCATTTCTTTTTTCGCCCATGCTCTACAAAGTAAATCCTCCTTTGTTTGATAACTTGAGACCAGGAATATTATGGAGCGAGGACGCGCCTTCGGGTATTGGGGTTTCTGTCCAAGTGACCTGTGGGCACGTTCTACTTTTAGGTTATAGTTTGGTGGCAGCTCTAGTATGTCTTTAAGAAGATTTTCCACAAATGCCGACATCGGGGCTGTCTCTGCACCCTCTGCCAGCCCATAGAATCTCAGATTGTTCCGGCGTGATCTGCTTTCAAGATCTATACTTCTCGCCTGTAACCAAATCGTTTGCTGGATCAGAGCCCCCACTGCTTGGCTAAGGTAGGTCGATGTGTCTTCCACCGCTGAGATCCTAGTTTCAGCCTCCTCTATCCTGTTGTCAAGTTTCGCAATCTGTTGCGAGAGCCCCTGTAGGTCCTTTTTTGTTTCTAGTCTTGAGCTGCGGATTTCTCTTAAAATTGTTTCAAAGCGCATCCTCGTTAGCTTATCCTGCTCCCCCTCCGTGTCATAGTCGGATCCCCGGGTACTGCTTGGTGAATGACTGTGGCTTTGCGGCCTATGCTCCGGCTCCAATCCAACTGCATTTCTCGCTTTGAATAGATGTCTGTTCTTCAGGGTGCCTCCCTTGTCTCTCTTCCTGGTGTCTTTAGACATTCTGGGCAATACTGTAGTTTTTAGAAACGCTCGATGGGTTTTTTTTGCTCTTGTTTTATATAGCGAGGGAAGGAGCTCCTTTGCTGCGCTGTCTAACTGTCCGTGGCGGAACCGGAAGTCCATCCTCTGCGAATATTAATGGCTGAGGAGAGGTTATTAATGTGTGGGTGGAATGAGAGGCTGGGATCAAAAGTAAGGCCCAGATGTTTATAGGTATATACCTGTTCCAGTTGGAGGCAGGCTTTGGAATAGATTTGTAGTTGGGCATCACTGTACACTCTTTGCCGGTGGGCAAAGAGCATTGTCTTAGTCTTTTTAACATTGACCACCAATCTGTGGTCAGTGAACCAGTTTTCGACACGGCTGTAGGCAAGTTGAAGAGAGGACTGTAGGAATATGGGATCAGGGTGGGCAGCAAACAGTACTGCATCATCTGCGTAAAGCAGCAGTTTACTTGGGCAGGCTTTTGGTAGGGTGTTCAGGAAGATGCTGAATAATAATGGACCGAGGATAGAACCCTGGGGAATCCCAGAACGGAAATGCAGAGTAGCCGAGAGAGTGTTGTTTATCTTCACCCGTTGGGACCTATCTGAGAGGTAACTTGCAAACCACATGATGGGTCCAGGGGACAGTCCGCTGAGGTGGAGAGTATTTAGGAGCAGGGGCTCTGAGACAGTATCGAAGGCTTTTGACAGGTCTATAAATATCGCTTCCACAAGGAGTTTCTTATCCAGGGCTTTGAGCAGTGAGTTAGAGAACTCTGTAAGGGCAGTTGTTGTGCTGTGCCCTGTTCTAAAGCCATGTTGTTCATTACAATGTATGTTGTGCGTGAGCAGGTAGTCGGTGAGTTGAGTGGCAACAATTTTTTACAGGGCTTTGAGAGGGGTGGAAGAATGGAGATGGGCTGGTAACTATTGGGTGACGTGGGGTCACCATTCTTCAGAATTGGTGTAATAGTGGCTGTCTTCCAGTCGGCTGGAAACTGCTGAAGTCATAGGGAGAGGTTAAGGAGGTCAGTCAGTGGTGAGAGTACAGAGTCTAGCACCAGTTTAAGGATTCTCATATCAAAGGAGTCTTTGCAGAAGTTTGAACCCCCAAGGGCATTTGCCAGGTATTGCCTTGCTTCCCTTCTAGTAATAAACCTGAAATGGAATGGAGGGTAGGCATTGTTTGGTTCAGGGGTTGTGGGTCGAAGAAGTTATTCGGTAGGGTTGCACTCAAATCAGTAAATGCAGCATTTAGGCAGTTGGCAAAGGTAAGTGGGTCCGAGGTGAAGTCATTGTTGACAGTTAGCTGGGAGGGTGGTGGCACCCTGGCTTTCCCATTCAGTTCTTTAAGGTTGTCCCAGAACAGCCTTGCATTTCCCCAGGAGGAGGCGAGGGTTGTTCTATAGTAGTCTGATTTGGCCATCTTTATGGCCTAGGTACACCTATTTCGGGCCACGTTGTAGGCAAGCCTGTCTGTCAGTATCCCAGAGGCAGTTGCTTTGTGCCAGAGGTCATCACGGTTCTTTAGTTGTTGAAGTAGGGCTGGGGAGACCCAGGGGGCATTACATTTTTTGGATTGGACCTTTGTGATGGGGCAAATCTAACACACACAGTGTTGAACATGCAGGTGAAGTATTCCAGGGCTCCATCTATGGAAGGGGACAGGCTGATAGGGGACCAGTCACAATGGGCTATGTATCGCCTTAGTTTAGTGAAGCCACCTGGTAGGAAGTGACGGTGGGAAAAGTTGTTAGGTTGTGGTATTTGCCGCGGACATGATCAGGTGAAGATGATCAGGGAGTGGTCGCTTAATGAATCTGGAAGAACAACCAAGTTAGACGTTTTGTTTGGATGGTTGGTGAGTAGTAGGTCGATCAGTGTGCTAGATCCAGTTCTGGGATTTACCCTGGTTGGCTGATTAACTAACTGGACCAGGTCTAGGGCAGAGAGGGTGTCTTTCATAGGGGAGGCCGAGCTAGACAGCCAGTTCACATTAAAATCCCACCCTAGTATAATGTGTTTGGTTTTGGGAGGGAAGCTACAGATATAGCTGGCCAAGGATTGAGAGGCTGCCGCTTAGTTTCTTGATGGGATATCAGGGTTTTAAATAATTGATTAGCAGTTTTTTTCTTGGGACAATGCTAACTGTATAGAAATTATTTGTATAGGTTTTCTAGAAGTGTTATGTTTGTTAAACACAATGAGGCAAGAGCTATGCATTTTCACAATGTTTTAGCACTTTTATGAGCAAAACGCTAATCAATTTTTGGAGTTAAATAAAAACCTGGATATAGACCACGGTAATGGAAATAGGGGCTCTGGAAGGGTCTGGTGTGAGTTTTATTGTCAGGGCTTGTGCCCCATAATCCAGGGAAGGAGCTGGTGGGTTATGGCATAACAGGGAGTCACGGATGTAAAATGCACACCCCCCCCTCGTTTGCCAACTCTGTCAGCTCTAAGAAGGGTGAAGCCTGGAAGTGTGACAGAGGTGTCAGGAGTTTTCTTTGACAGCCAGGTTTCCGTGACGGCTAGCACATCCGGTTGATGATATAGCATTCAGCACTGTAGAGGTGCCAGCTTCTTGGGCAAGCTGCAGATGTTCATAAAAGCTATTCTCAGACCATGATGTGAGGTGCTAGCATCATGCGAGAGGGGACCCAGGATGGGGTGCACATTGCCTAAGATCAGAAGCAGAAGGGCAAGTACTCTGCAGAGTGCAAGCACACACTGCTTGCTGGAATTGGTATGATGCTTCTTAACAGATTTGCTGCTTGAACAGGGAATGGCCAGGGAGGAGAGAGAAGACAAGGAGAGGAGCGTAATTTAACATGGCAGGTGGTGGTGGAAGGTGACAGCTGGGAGATGCAAAGGGGGAATGGATACGTGAGCTATAGAGAATGGGAGAGTAGGTGGGAGCCGAAGTTGTGTGGGGGTGGTGTCAGCAGGTTGAGCCATGGACGAAGGATTGGACAGTCCCTGGTAGAGGAGGACGACTAAAGTGAAGATTAATGTTAACATTCTAGGGCCAAGAATAGTGAGCTGAGGGCAGGGAGAGAAGCCAGGGCTTCGAGATGCAGAGGAAGTTGCTTCTTATAGCACAGTGTTGGAGTTGTATGGGAGGTGAAAGTGAGGAAAGAGAGAATGTAGGCAGGCTAGGTGGAGCACTAAAGGGAGAAGCAGTACAGAGAACAGGAGGTATACCAGGATAGTTGGAGAGGCAGTACAAAGTTGAGCAGCAGGAGTAAGCCTCTGTTGGTACTGTAATAGAGTTGGCAGGAGAGGAAAATAGAGAAGGAATGCTGCCTCAAGTGGCTGATGGCTATAAGTTGCCAATGGAGAAGTGGGCTGATTGGTTCAGCACTCAGCCTCACTCTCACGCTCAAACCCTATATAAAGGAGAGCCGACCAAGGGTGGTGGTGGGGGCGGCAGGGCTCCTCTGCTTTCAGAGAGGCAGCAGGTAGTGCCTAATGCAGCATTGGTTCCAGCCGCTGAGATCCATACCTGCTATGCTGTCCTGTGCTGTGGTGGAGGGAGGGCTTCAGTAGTCTGGCCCTTGCGACCGTCCACCCTTGGGGGTGGGTGGGGGGTGCCTCCTATCAGATCACTTCAAGCAGAAATCTGAGGAGAGGACAGAAGAGACACTTGTTATAAACAGGTAAGGGCCTTTTGCTACTGTTAGGGGGAAGGGGTGTAAGGAAAGGGGAGTGGAACAGCTCCTTAGGGAATTTGGAGCAACTAAAGCTGGAATTCAGTCTCAGAGAGACCTGCTATTAAGTACTTGAGCAGCGGGTCAGTGGAAAGCAGCCAAAATCAAGTTAAAAACTCCTGCTTACATTAACTCTTTCTACAGTTCAGCAGAGAGGTTTGCTGGTAATTAAGTTAGACCGTCCTGCTTTAAAAGAGTTGCTGGTAGGAGTCACTTTTTAACAGCTACCCTGACTGTAGCCCTGTAAGGCACACTAAGTTCGAACAGGATTTTAGTAGGGGAAAGAAAATGGCACCGTTTAAACAATAACCCCTACACTCCTTAGGCACGCAGTGTAACTTTCAAACACTAGAGTAAATTTGGGTTGCAGGTAACACGCAGTGTAATTTACAAATAATTAATTAAACGTGTACACCTACAGAAAATCAAGCTAGCAGGAGTCCAAGAGTGTTCTAATGACGAGTACTGGAGTCCAATTTTCAAACGTAAAAAAGGGCACCAAATCTGTTCCTTCTCCTAGCACAGAGTGCAGGAGTCTGTTTTTCAAATACAAAAAAATGGGCGCCAAAACTGCTGTCCTCTGCTCACAGAGAGGCAGCAGGTAGTGCCCAATGCAGCTTTGGTTCCAGCCACCAAGATCCGTACCTGCTATGCTGTCCTGTGCTGTGGTGGAGGGAGGGCTTCAGTAGTCTGGCCCTCGCGACCGTCTGCCCGTGGGGGTATGCATGGTTACTAATGAATTACACACTGTTAATGATTTTGAATATAAAACTCTTTCAAAACAACTTTTTCTCACCAGGTGGAGGAAAGTAACCTGGTTAAAGTAAGTAGGCTTTCCTTACTTCAGGGTTAAAGCTACCAACTTTCTGAGGCCGAAAACTGGGACGGTCCATCCTGACCATGCCCCCCCCACTGCCGCAGACAAAGTCGTGCACAGTCAGTTACATTTTGCTGCTTGCTCTTGCCATGCCACTCCACAGTAACACCAGTAGCAAACATTAAAATTAAAACAATACATCATTCTGCTACAGCAAGTTCCAAATCATGATGTACAGAAAGTTCATTACAAGCAAACCTACGTTAAATTGTGATCAGACGTTCGAGCTGCATGTACTGCTCCTCCTGACAGTCCCATCCAACCCATTTACCCTCACCTCATATGCTGACTAAACTTCACGTCAGTGACTCCCACCACCACACCAGATTGTTTTCACTCACTTCTCTACAGCTGATCAGGTTCAGGTACCTTAGTTCCCTGTTGCCAGTCTCTTCTTTGTCTGGAGTTCCTTTAAGCTGCTGGCAAGCAGACATCAACATGTGCTTGTTTGCACTACTATCCAGTAATCTAACAGGAAGGAACATGCTGTACTGTGCTCCCACTGACATGCTTGCAGTGCAACACAGGTGTTGGGGTTGAAGTTACAAACAGCTGTCCAGCCTGAACAGTGCCAAAGTGGTGCTGAAATAATTGTCACTCACGGATTAGCAGTCAACAAAAAAAAAAGAGACAAAACTGGGACAAGTAAGCAAAAACTGGGACAAAAGTGACATTTTGCAAAACTTGTGGGGACACTGGGACATGCTGTCTAAAATAGGGACTGTCCCCGGAAAATAGGGACTGTTGGGAGCTTTATTCAGGGTTGATTTTTGGGTTTTCTTTGTATCTGCTTTTGGGGTGTTTCTGCTGCATTTATTTATTTATTAAAGCGTTTCATCAGGAAGTACATACTGAGCTAAAATAGCTTATTTTCAGACGCATCCTGGGGTAGGGGGAAGGGAACAGCAAAAAATAAATACATTCATACAAAGGTTTAGATACATAATAACAATAAATACAGCGGTAGATACAAAATATATACACAAGTACACAACTGTGAGCACAGGGATCAATGCTTAGAGTTGCATTTATTAACAACATATGCTGAGCGAATGGCGACACCTTTACAGCGAACGACAGTACAGCAACACAGCAACGGGTCACTGTACTGTCACCGCGGGACCCTGGCATTGCTTTCCTGGGGTCCTGCACCCCCACCCTGCATCAACTCCAGTCCAGAGTTGATTATATTAAGTACCAGGGGTGCATGGGGCAAAGCTCCCCCCACCGAAGAAAACAAAGCAGTTTTTGATGGATTTATGTGGACCGCACTGGCGTCCACATAAACCGCCGCTGTAACGCCGCCAACAAAATATTTGTCAAATCACTGTCATAGAGCCTATAAACAATATTTACAAAGTAGGATGTCATGGTAGACAGGTAAGGGGGCTACAAGCATAACAGCAATGTGGATAAGGTGTAGAAACAGGAAAAAAAGAGGGGAGAAGAAGAAAAATGAGTTGGGGGCCAGCTGCGTTAAGGGCAGTGATAGGAGGGGGAGGTGTGGGAGCAGAGTAGAGAGAAAAGAGAGGATTTGGAGGCAAATGGGTTGAGGGACAGTGTTCCAAAGTTTAGGAAAGTAGAAAGAGAAGGCAGCTTGACCAGCATGTGATTTGCAAGAAGGGGTCTGAAGGGAGCGAAGCCCAGAGTTATGAAGGGAGTAGGGGGAGGTGGTAGAAGGTGAGAGGAGGGAGTCAAAATAGGGGGGTAGGGAAGAGAATCAGAAATTGGAGGAAAAGGAAATGCAGTGGGTTAAGTGGCGATCCTCTAGGGAGGGGAGGGGAAGGAGAGAGCAGAGTAAAGAATACAGTGATGGGTGTGGGGAGGACAGTTAAGAGCGAACTGGCAGAAGGAGTGGAAGAGGGGCTCCAGTCTGGCCAGGGTGGTCTTAGGGGCAGCACCACAGACAATGTCGCCATAGTCAAACATGGGGAGAATCCTCTTGGTTAGGATGTCTCAATGGGTGGGTAAGGGGGATGCAGCGTCTGTGCCTATAGAGGGCACCAAGTCTAGGATGGAGCTTTTTGAATATGGCATCTATGTGGCAGGAGAAATGGAGGTGCGGGTCAAGCCAGACACTGGGGTACTTGAAAGAGGGTACATCATCGAGTGGGACACCATTTTGGTTGTGGACAGATGGGAGGAACTGGAATTTGGAAAGCCTGGAGGAGTCTCAGGAGAGATATATGCTTTTGTTGTCTTAATGACCTGTTACATAGACGTGATGCCCATATGACATTGTATACATTTTCTTTTATCAATTAAAACACCCGCACACTTCATTGATAAGTGCCATAGGATCTTTTACTTCCACCTAGACAGTGATCAGAGATGGGCAGGAAGAATGTCAGTTTAATGTCTCATCTGAAGGATGGCACCGCAGCAGTACAGTACTCCCCCTCATACTGTGCTGCAGTGTCAGTTATGGGTATTACCCCAAGTACCTCATGTAGGGATAGAACCCAGGATCTTCCAATCTTCCAGCCCCAGAGTCAAGTGTGCTACCTTCTTCTGAGCCACTGATACTACTTATTATACATATTTTCCATAGAATTCCCTTCCCAGTTCATTATTATGGAGGAAATTTGCATGGAAACAGGATCTTTACTCCTCAGAGTTCATCTACATATACAGCTGATTCCTCACTTGAAATCATAATCCTTTGTTATGATGTCACAGTCTGTTGTTATGGTAATGACTGTGATGTAACAAGCAACGTATTATGATATTAGGTGGGGATTAAGCAGTAGTAGCTAATCAACTTGCAGAGAACAAAGATCTTGTTTTCACGTACATGACCTCAGAAATAAATATTGGGGACGAGAAATACAAAACTAGTATGAAATATATACTGAACTGAGTCGAAATGTTGTGTTTTTCAAAGTTCTTCAGGAGGCATTGGTTGCTCTCTAAGAAAAGGGAGATTAACTTTTTGAGTGCTGAGTATGTTTGAATGTATATAGATTCAGGACATATATTATCTAGCTAGCTAGCTATCTATCTATCTAGCTATCTATCTATCTATCTACTTTATAAGTCAGCTCTGGGTTTTGCTAGTTCTGTCCCAGCCACACTAGTAAGAGCAGAATTGGGAATGATTAGCCCAAAAGCTCTGGCAGAAGCCAGGGAAATAAACTACTAGATCAGATTATCCAGGATCAGTATTCATAGACTGCCCCGTATCTGTCTGGCTGAAAAAGTTACATGGCAGACATTGGGTTGTAGACAGTCAAACTGGTTGAAAAACATAAATTCCTACCTCAGTATATATGGTCTAGAATTTTTAAAAGGATACATAAACAAGGGGATTCTAATTAGCCAAAAATATAAAGACTATGTAACAAGTAGAATTATTAACAACTATAAAGATAGAGATCTGGAAAAAAATCTCTTGTACAAATGATATTAGGCATGTTATGGCAACACTCGCTCTGGCTTCCTTCTACCTTCCTAAAGTTACCGACTCGCTCGGTCTATCGTCGCTCTCTTCCGCATACAGTCTGCAACTTCTATTACCCAAAGGGAAGACAAACTAACAGGAGGGACTCACTTTTCTTATTTTTTAAACAAAGAGGGGCTTACTTTGTACTCTTAACAGGTTCCCACTTTCTGCAATGCCCACCGCTCGGTCACGCTACATTTCAGCAAAGAAAGTGAAAGTGCTCCAGGATCACGGTACTCTCCGTACAAAAGCAGCTTTTTTCACACAAATTAAGAGAAGACAACTAAAAAGTGTATCAAGTTCTGCTTTTTTATATACAGTAGGTTTGTGTTAATCAGGTACCATCATATGTTTTACTAGGATTGAGACTGCTTGGTTACACTGGTTAAAGTAATAAAAGTGGTTCTACACTGCGAGACTGTAAAAATGGCAGGCAGGATTTGATTTTTAAATTACATTTTATGTAAACATTAATGGCATGATCAAGTACATCAGTTTGTACAGTGTGGGGCTACTACTGGTATATTTAGTTATGCTTGTGGGTGTCTGTTGCATATGTGTGTTAGTGTGGGTGCCTAGCTGCACCAGGTGTGGGGTGGTCTCACTGCTGGTGAGAAGGTTTAGAGGGCTGGAAAGTAGTTCAGGCGTGCGGTCGTACTGGAGGGCATGCGGTCGTTGGGAAATAATGCACGGTCATGTGATGTATTCTGTCCAATTGTATAAGTGGGATTTCTAAGATTTTACCTACCCATTTTATAAATATATATATATGTAACATAAATCTGTACCCAAGCAATACACTGGGATAGCAGGTCCCATACAACAAAATTGCCAGTAAATTACTTTTTTTTTACTTATGGTTGTAGTTAAATATATTTGATCTGGTTGATCCTGCAACCATAGTTTTACTTGAGATAGAAAGAGTGAACAGTATCGGCTAGAATATTTTCAACAACAGTTGTAAATAATAAACATTTTTTTAATTGTTGACTTTGTTGTTCAGGACTTGTCAGGCCCAGTACATTGCTTGGGGCAGACTTTTGTTTCCCTAAAAGTGATTTGCTAACAGTTACACAGTAATTAAAATTCTTCAGGTTCACTGTTGTGCTTTAACCATTAGCTCACAATGTCATTTCTATGTCAAAGACATCTTTAATAGATGATATGCAGATCCAGAACGGGCAGGATGATTCTGGTAAAGACACAATACATTTTTCCTCTGCTAGTGCAGTATTATTCACTGTTAGTGTGGTATGTTACTGTAAAGGAAGAACTTCCCCTTTCAGAGAGACGTGGAAAAATATAATCTTTTATTTACAGGAATCATTTGCACAGAAAAACACATCCTTATTGGTTTGGGAGGGTAATAATTTATCCAGGCAGGATGCCCATATGGTCGTAAATATTTTGTCATCTGAATTTAGGATTAAGATTGGACAATAAGAAAGGTTGCGCGGGTCCTTGTCCAGCTTCAGAATTGTGAATATAGTCACTAGTTTCCAAAATGAGGTGGAGTAGCTCCCTGCTGCACAGTCACATGCGCCATAAGTAACAAAGGAAGCAGGGTATCTAAGAGGGTCATATATTTCAGCTGGGTATCTGTCCATGACCTGTCCATGTGGACATTTTAGTCTCAACCTCCCTCACCCCATCCTCTGTTATGGGGTGATCAAAACTGACTGTTGTTCTTTGTTAAGTTTGGCTAAATCCAGCCTCTGCCAGCTAGTATTAATTGGAGAATCCATAAGGGAAAGAGAGTCTGTGTATACATTGCTACAGTATTGTTGCAATATCTCTCTCTTTTATCCAGTCTACATGGTAATCTAGCCTGTCCATGATCAGATCCTGTAGCTGTAGAATACAGGCATTTCTTTTTCTTCACCCTTAGTTTATGTGCTATTTGCCTGACCCCCAGCCCGTCCTTCATAATACTATAGTTTCATACATGAGAGAGTTTGCTCTAATTGCTAGTTTAAAATTTAGTGAATTCCTTCTTTTACTTTTGACATCTGACTCTCTATGGCCTTATCGCATTTTGTATTTAGCAACCGTGATGTTCTTAACGTGTCTTTAAGCCTCACCAATTTTTCCTCCCATTTCTTCTTTTTCTTTGAAGCTTACACTATCTTCCCCCAGAGGAAGAGGTTTTAAATTGTCCCATACATTTTAATCACTGAAGTTACCCTTTTCCTCCAAAATCTGATATATCCTATCATCTACCACCTCTTCAAAGTTGTTGGCATCTCTCAAGAGGGAGAGATTTAATTGCCAGGAGGCATTTTTCCTTGGTTCACCAGAATCCAGTTTCAAAATCAATGGAACATGAGCAAACAAAAGAATTGGGACACAGGAGAGATCTTGTCGTGTAGAAAAATGCTTCATAATCACAGAGGAGTTGTCCAATCTGGCGTAACTGCTGTGCCATGAAGAAAAATAAGTATACTGCCAACCTGTTGGATAAAGGCAATGCCAAACATTAATTAAATAGTTCTGTGATGATGAAGTTCTAAATATGGCTGTGCAGGCTGTGTTTAGATCGGGGACATAGTCAATTTGATGCCACTTGCCCATATTAGATGGTCCTGCAGTACCATCAACAATTGGTTAAAACATTATTGGAGTGCCTCCTTTTCTGAATTAGTGGGTACATGTTAGACAAAGTTACCTACGTTTCATTTAAGGTCCCCACCAGTGCCACAAATCACCCCTCAGGGTCCACAACTTTGTCCTGTATGCTAAACCTTGCATTGGGGGATTATTATCACCACCCCTCTCCATTTCCCTTGCTTATAAGAGGAGGCCTTAACAATGGTGTGCTCATATCTGCTTAATTTAACATGCTTCTTATCTTGTGTGACTGAGTTACCCCATGGGGGGTTAAAAGGGCTCTCGGTAAACAGATTTTAAGATGATAAAATCCACAGTCATAATATGCAACAAAGTCCAAGGTAGAATAGTCTGAGAATAGTGTCTGATCATATTGAGAATTGCCCTGAAGGCTTTAAGAGTTTCAGTCCATCATATAATGTTTCTGGCACAGAGGATCATTTTTCACAATAAACTCAGCACACTAATAATTACAATAACTAATCTGTTCCTCTGTGGTAAATACAACTTACAGAACAGTGATAACTGTGGACCTACATTGTGTATCTACATTGCAGATGAGTCTCCTTCCCCCCACCAGAGAAGGACACCAGTTCCAAGTGGTTGTGGCCATCTAAACCAAGACTTTGGCAATAAAACTTTATTTTTATTTATTTATTTATTTTGAAAGTCGGATTTACAACCTTTTGAGTCAGGGACTCATTTACAAAGGTACCTCGTCGCAGGGAGGGTAGACATGGTTACAGTGTGAGATACAACAGTGGTAACATACAGGTGCAATACAGATAGCAAAAAGAATACAATATAACAGTGGTTTACGGGATAAAGTTACATGCAGTAAATAGCAATCATATAAAAAAGAAGGAGGAGCAGTCTAACAGACATTGTCAAGGCTATGGGCAAGAAATGGAGGACCCCACACTTTTGGTTGATTAAGGGCAATTACAGCTTGAGACCAAAGAGGTAGGTACATGAGAGCAACTTAAAGGGACCAATTTTGGTAGACTTAGTGAGAGAGAGCAGGAGGGAGTTGAACCGTGTGGGGGCGTGGTAGTAGAAGGACCTTTGGGCTAGGGAGGTCTTGGAATGGGGCACCAGAAAGGTGGTCTTAACTGAGCTATGGGTGGCAACGGATGGAGATGCAAGCCACAGGGACGCGGTGACCCCGTGGGGGAGGAGAGTTCTACCAGGGAATTTTTGGCAAGTAAGCAGGTTTGGCAGCCCAGCACGGGTGCC
This sequence comes from Neoceratodus forsteri, assembly GCA_016271365.2. NCBI lineage: Eukaryota > Metazoa > Chordata > Ceratodontiformes > Ceratodontidae > Neoceratodus > Neoceratodus forsteri. Next base: position 938,446,000 of record CM028136.1, on the reverse strand, counting down.
AATCCAAGGTGAGCAGGTTGGAGGTGGAATGGAGCAGGCAAGTATGGGTGTGGAGGTGTGCACTGGTCAGGAGCTTGCAGGCCTTGTTTATCGAGGTCTGGATTCTGGTGAGGGCGGTATTGTCATCCGCAGTGTAGATAGGTAGGCCGTAATCCACTAGGGACAGGACAGAGGAGTTGATGGCCAATCAGAGAGCGGTTTGAGGGAGGCAATCTCTGTAGTGATAGAGAAGGCCAATCCAAGAGTTTATGGCTGAGGACAGGGTATTGATGTGGGTGTGGAATATAAGAGCCGAGTCGAAGGTGATGCCCAGGTACTTGTAGGATGACACCTGCTCGAGAGGGTGACCATTACTGGGGAGAATGCAGAGGGGGGCATTTTTGGCCTTATTCTGGTGATGCAAGAAAAGCATGGATTTGGTTTTTTTGAGGTTAGTGACCAGCCAGTGGTCAAGGAGCCACTTTTCGGCTTGGTTGAATGTGTACTGCAGGGATTCCTGTAGAGATGCGGGGTCAGGGTGGGAGGCAAGGAGAACCGCATCATCGGCATAGAGTACCATATTGCCCGAGCAGGAGCTGGGGAGGGTATTGAGAAATAGGTTGAACAGAACGGGGCCCAGGATGGAACCCTGGGGGACCCTCGAGTGAACGGGCAGGGTATTGGACAGGGTGCCATTTACCTTCACGCACTGTGATCTGGCAGAGAGGCAACTAGTGAACCAAGCCAGTGGACCAGGGGAGAAGCCAAGTTGGTGGAGGGAGTCAAGTAAGAGGGGGTGACAGACAGTGTCAAAGGCCTTGGAGAGGTCAAAGAACACTGCACCTGCAAATACAAACTGGCTCTATACCACTGTAGCATTGCCAATACCAAACTGATATGCAGGTCCCCAACACTATAAAGTAAGCAGTAAGATGCAACAGTGCATTGGTTGTCAGGGGTAAATACATGCCCAAGTATGTAATGATTAACAAATAATTTAGCACCTGGAAGTGCATTAATTCCAGATAATCAGTGACCTGGAGTGTCTCATTGTGCTTACAAAATGGGTAAACTAAGAAACGACTTAAATAAAAAAAGCCATTTTTTAAATTAAAAAGGTATTTTTTTTTTGTTAAAAGCAAATAGTAAAAAGTCGCCCTTCCCCACCTGTTAATCATTCGACTTTCTACACATTCAATAAATGGTATGTTTCTTTATTATGAGACACAGGAATTGAAACTGCTGCAGAATTCCTCTGGCAGAATGTTCACTATACAAATACACACACACACACACACACACACACACAACAGAAGATTACATGGAGCTGTTATTAACTGAAGCAGCGAAGCAGCTGATGTTGCCCTGGCAAGTTTGTAAGGACAGAAGGGGCCTTTCGTATGGTCACCAGAGAAACACCAGGAATTGCAACTATGACTAGTACTTCCATTTTTAAGTTTGTTTATGTGTGTAAGACGGGTATCATGAGAGGAAAGAATGTTTATTATTATTTTTTTTTTTAATTTAAAGCAGCAGTACAATGTAAAACAAATCTGAGCTTTTTCAACAGTTTATTCCCTGTGCTCTATTAAGCATGTACCTGGTAATCTTTCCCGCTGGCATTGTACTATCACCCCGTAGTGTGCTCGATTTTCCTTTGTTTTTGTTTACATTTCCTGCCACCCGCCATGTTGAAAGCTGTATACTAGACAGGAGCCGCCATATTTTCTGTAGCACTACAACAACTGGAAACTGATCACTTCCTGTTTAGGTAGTACTGCTGCTTTAAGGTACTTTGACTTTTTGGGTCCTTTTTGATGATTTCACTGAGTAAAGCTAGTAGTCATGTTTATGGTGGCAGTCAGGGATGAGTGAAGTGGCTCATGAATTCAGTATGTGACTGATCAAAATTCCAAATCTTATTGCCTGAACCTGTTCTGACCTGCGCATTTCTGGGGAATTAACATATTGGTCGCATAACTTATTTAGCCAATCAGAAAGCATAATGTTTCCAACCCACTTTATAACAAACAATATAGAAAATCAGCAATACTTCAGTACCACTTCTTCAGCAAAAGTAGACCCAGTCTCAGTTTGATTTCCCAGACCGTACCTGACATGGCCATCAAAGCTTTTTCTGCCTTCGTGACTGCATTCCGCACTGTAGTGTCCATGACATCCATGTAGATTTTCAATTCCACGTCTTTGTTTTTTATAAAAATCCACCTTCCTTTCCAGTGATTCCATTCTTTGTCCAAAGCATTGATGGCAGCCAAGACTGCCTGCTAAGTGGGTTCACCAGTTTAGGTTATGGACGTCAAGGGCTGCTGTACAGTGTATCACTAGCTGCTGATCCTCCTGGACCTTTTATTTTGCCCACATTTCCTGATGCTGTAAAATTTGGGTGCCCATGCTGCATTAAATTTCAGCCAAAAGCCCCAAGTCTCACCCACAGTAGCAAAGAAGTGACCAGTTATCCAATAATAGCAATCACGTGGTCCATCAGACAGCTGAGTGTGTAGGGTTCTTGTGCACGTGATGTGTTGTGCTACTATGGATGAGGTTACATGGTTAGATAAGTGTGTCACCTTTCACACTCTTTGTTCCGGAGGAACTACCACCCTTTCGGGGTTTGGATGACACAGAACTCACTTGAGGAGTGTTCCATCCCTAGAGGTGCCTCGGGAATGAGGTTCATTGACTGAAAGTACTTTGTAGAAGGTACCCAACCTCACAGTCAAAGGTGTAGCAAACTGGGGGGGGGGACATCATTACACTAAATAGTAGGGAAGATACCCAGATGGAGCAAGGCAAGCCACCAGAAGAGAAGTGAGTTGATGGTGGGAGCAAAGAAACAAGCATCCAGAGGAGAATTGGGACATACGAGCCATATATAGCGCCCACTGGGGGGGAGGGGAAAAGCTGCCTGCTGCCCACCAGAACCTCAAGCATAACCTGCTATTTCACTGGTCCAGTGTATGACAGAGTGTAAAGAATGCTTGTGCAACATACTCTAAATGTGTTTGTGCTTCTGTGGAAGAGGTTGCATGGTATGTGTGTGTCCTTTCATGCTCCCTGTTCCAGAGGAACTACTACCTTTTCAGGGTCTGGATGGCACAGAACCCTCTGGAGGATGGTTCCACCTCAGAGGTGTTGCAGGAGCAAGGTTGCATGATTTAAGGCACCTTAGGGAGATGCCCAAAACATCAGAGTTGAAGGCATAGCAAACCATTAGGAGATTGTTCCACTAAGGAATGAGGGAAGACCACAGTCATACTTAGTGACAGAGCCACATCCATAATCCAACTCAAGTGGTGGATAAAACTAATGTGACGTATCTAATTTATGAACTTCAACACAGCGAAGAGGGAAAAGCCCTGTGGAGGAATCCTCTGGGGATCCAAGGCTTTAGGTCTCTATCCCTCCAGGATATGCATTTGTATTTTAAATCTAAGTGTACTGGAGCCACTAAAGCTGGATGCCGAGAAATGAATAAAACCGGGCAACTTGAATAACTTGAGCTTTTGCACAATTCAGGAAAGGACCGGGAAGTGGAATACTCAGGAGGCTTTAGCATCTCGCTCCACCTTCTGACAGAATGATCATCATCAAAGGTGCCACAAAGCAGATGTTGTATGACTAAAAGAACCTAGAGAAGAATTCTGCACCCTTGGAGGAAGGAGGCCAAGATCCCTTAATGAGTAGGATTATCCTCCTCTGAGGAGCTGACCTCTGCTATGGAGGAATGCCCAACCTGCAAACCAATAGGAAACCTAAATTTAAATGGGGTGTCATAGAGCTAGTATAATCAAAGGAGCCCTAAGCGTTACGGCCTCACCACTGTGGTTCGGGGGCAGGGTCCTACTAAAGGAAGGGGTACAGGAAGAGACTGGGCATGTACATAGTAGGTGTGGTGAATGAATTATCACCAAGCAAACAAGCTGCCCAAATGCCACCTCAGTTCAGTAAGTCAAGGGTGTCACAGAGTTGCAGTCATATGATATGACTAAAGGAACCTTAGAGAGGATTCCACCCATGCACAATGTTTGGACTACAGGATACCTAAAATACCACTTGGACTATGGAATAGCTCAGGCTAGACTTACGAGCTACACTTATGAGCCGTAACTGATCCCAGGAGAAGTGGAGGTAGTGCTAGGAAGAAAGAGTGAAGGCAGCTACATGAACAGGTCAGAAATGGGTCAGTGAATATGGTAGTGAACTGTGTGATGAAGAAAGCGAGCCCAGGAGGAGCTGGGTTAGTTACAGTATGATGCTGTGAAGGTGATGCATACTGAATCCAAAAGTTGTTGGTGGGGCAAAGCCCGATTGTTGGTGGAGTATGAGCCCGGTAGTCATGGGGTGTAAGCCCAGTGGTTTCTAGGGTGTATGACCACTGGTCATAGGGGCATGAGCCTGGTGGTTGTAGGGACGTGTGCCCAGTGGTCATAAGGGCAAGTCTTATGTGTATGTGATTGCCTGGCATTAAGGCAAGAAGGAAGGTTCAGACAAAGCAATGGATTGAGGCCCAGTGCAGGGAAGACAGGTAGGTAAGGGTAGACAAAGTGGTAAGGAGCTAAGGTCCAAAAAAACAAAACAGAACATAATCACAGCAAGAGCTATGCAGGTAGTCCAACAGGGCAAACCCAACCTCCATGAGCTTCCACAGAGCAGCAGCTGGTGGGGGAAGCAGGGAAGGAAGAGACAACCCACAGCCAAGCCCCAGAAGAAGGGAAGTGGGGGATGGGCAACCGAATACAGGGACAGAATAGCCCCCACACCAGCACATACAGAAACAGGACAGACACTGTTAGCAAGTGGAGAAGGCAGTACCATGCTCCCTCCCATGACCTGAGGACTGACAGTGGGGGAAGCAATTACAAGCAAGAAGGGGAAACACCGCAGCTGCCAGGCAGCAGAGAGCCTAGTGAGAGGCATGAGATGAGCAGCAGAGAAGACGTGATGAGGAACAGTAGGTAGGTAGGCCCCCTCTCTCCCAAAGGGAACAGGACCGGGGAAGGGAAAGAGAAATGGGTAGGTGGAAGACGCCCCAAGGGCAAGCAACCAGAAGTGAACTGGTGGCACAGGCAAACAGTGAGGGAGCCGTGGCAGTATATCAGCCTGGAGACTGCAGCAGATGAAGAACTTGAGTGGCACCATGAGTAGCACCAGTAAGCTGCAGGAAAAGAGGGGCATTAGGCAGCTACAGGCAATGCAACCGGGACCCCAGTGGCAACCAAGAATAGAGACCAGCAAAACAAGAATGCCTCAAGCCACAGTTGTGTGACAGAGGTAGGAGGGCGGGCTGGATGAACTCAGCAGCCATGCAACTGTAGACAAAGAAATGCGAGTCCAGAGGATGTTTGGGGCATGCATACTATTTATAGTACTTGAGAAGGGTTGTGGAGAAATTGCCTACTGTCCCACAAAACCCCAGGCAGAGCTCGCCATTTAGAGGGCAAACTGACAGTAAGAAAAAGTTAGTTTTTATGATTGTAGTGCATGGTTACTAGGAGCTCCAGTAATGTGCGTCTGACCATGGTAGGTACAGGGTCTGCTTCTGGTTCTTTTTTTTTATTTAAAAAAAAATACTGTAGCTATCCTCCCCTGCACTGCTAAATAAAGTGGTATCTTTCACTCTAAGCTCCCATACAAGACACCAACCATACTCATGATAAAAAGTCCAGCAGTTCTCAATGCCGAAGACTAAAATTGAGTAAGTGATCATTTTAAATGATCAGTATGTAAGTTTCAATATTAACTCATTCAGGCCTAGCTACGCCTGTAGGTGGCATCTGAAAGCATAGCCACTGAGGACAATAACGCCTGTAGACGTACTCAACTGACTTTCACTCAGGCCTAGAAATGTCTGAGGAAGTCAGCAGTTTTTACCTAACTATTAAACAAATCGAATTGCTTAGAATTGATTGCATAGCACCGTTAGAAAGGTAATTTTGCTCTGAACAATTTTGCTGCTGATACTTTGTGTCTATCATGTATACTTTAGGAGTTATTCATATTTGTTTAAGGTATGGTGTACATGGCTAACATTTGTCTCTCAAGCCTCACCTAAGCACCTTGAATAAAACTGAAAAAAAACAGTTGTTTGGTATTTCAGCTACTACAAAATACAAACTAAATGGATTACAATTGATTGCATAGCACCATTAGAAAGGCTATTTTGTGCTGAACAATTTTGTCACTGATACTTTGTGTCTACCACATATACTTTAGGAGTTATTTGCATTTGTTTAAAGTATTGTGTGCATGACTGACATTTGTCTCTCATGCGTCACCTAAGCACCTTAAAAAAAATCAGTTATTTGGTATTTCAGCTAGTATAAAATGAAAACTAAATTGATTACTACTGATTGCATAGCACCATTGGAAAGGTAATGTTGTGGTGAACAACTTTGCCACTCATACTTTATGTGTAGCACTTACGGTTCAAGAGGTATTCACATTTGTTTGTGGCATGCTGATTATGGCTTGATTTTGTTTAGAAAGGCCCAGGATGCAGTGCTAAGAGTATACAGGGCACAAGTGGTGGAAGTCTCAAAGAGCTCATGTGGCGTGAATGAGTTAAAGTTTTCAGCTGTACACAGCACTCTTCTTAATTTTATTTTCTCATTTCCCTCTTTTTGTTCCCTAGGGCCCACCCCAACAAGCAGATTGCCATGACTGCACCTTCTCTCCAACCAGGATGGAAGACAAGTAGCTGCCATGACTGCTGACACCAGTGCTACCACCCTGGAATCCAAGCGACTCATCTTCACGACCCATAGCCAGCCTCAATGTGAGATCCAGGGTTAGCATGTGAACTCCGGTTTCCAAGGAGGTAGCGTAACATGTTGCAGCCACGTCCTGTGCCACCCTTCAGAAATGGTGTTTAGGCCAGTGAAACAACAAACACTCTAGGCCATCCAGGAACACCAAGGGGGGCAAGACTTTGACAGCAAGATATTTTTTTCACTCTGCCAGTTACATGTGTTTTACAGATGATATAATGTAGATTTAAAGTGCAATGTTGTTGAGATTTGTTGACTCGGTAAGCACACTGGGCCTAGAAGTCCCTTTTTCAGGGGCAACCAGAGGACATACAGATGGTAAGCAACTGAGAGTGAACCAGATTAAGCAGTTGATGGTATTTTTAGTGAATGAGGGAAAGTTGGCCAGGACACTGGGGAAATTCCCCTATTCGATGGTAGGGGGCCGTGCTGAAGATGTCTGTCTCAGTTGTTCTTTGAACGAGCATGGAGCAGGAGGTGCGGCTGGTTCGGGAGCAGGATACTCCTCCACAGGCACAACTTACGGCATCAGATAAGTTTTATACTATTACTGAAGGTATGGCACCCGCGTGAACCGAGGGAGTGGAGATCCACGCTACCGGAGATTTATTGCCAACTTCTAATTCGGTTTCGGGTGAGTGGCTGCCAGATGTAGAGACTCTTATGATGGCATTAAATGATGTGGAACTACAATATCAGAACAAGACAGAAGAACTTACTAAAGCATTGGCGCTTGCAAAAATGAGATCTTCTGGGGATACTATACCTTCTACGGAAATGCCGCTGATCGATGGTGGGAGTCGTCAGGCTCCATCCCGGAATATGCCTGGCACCTTGATGATGGCTGTTATGGAGCCGACCAACCCAGTGTATTTTCGGACTGCTGATGTTACTCAGGAGGCTGCTTCGGTGTTCTCTTTCTCTGCGAAATCCAATGCAGACCGTGTTATTAAAAAAGCAGTAGCTAAAAAGTCTTGGGCAGAGCCTACGGCTGATCCTCAAGAACCGTGGTCAGTTGACAGTTCACTGAAGGCAGCTGGCTGGGTGCTATTTCCTACGACGCAGCAGTGGACTTTGGGCTTTGCTCTGATCAATGTTGCCGGGATCAGACTGCCTGCTGTAAGTACTAGTTGCCCTGAGAGTGCTGGTAATCCTGTATCTGATGGACCTGCTGTCCAGAAGACTGTTTCTAGTGCAGCTGTTACTGAGGTACATTCTGGGTATGATTTGCTGGTACCCCCTGAACTGACAATGACTCAGAACCCCACCTTAGATCTTAGGCAACTTAATCTGTTGCAACTGAATGGGGCACGCAACACGGAACATCATACTGCTGGGATGCCAGCTGTTTCTGACTGTGGTGCACACACTACTGAAGAGGAGCAAAATATGGACACAACGGGCCTGGTCGGGGGGGGGGGGATGCCAGTCAAAAACATATGCATCTTTTTTTCAAAGACGTGTTTTTCCTGCCAAATGGCATAATGCAGTCCGGCTGGTATATAAAGGGGGTTTAGACCTGTTCCCAGACAGGGTGTATGTGGGGAGGGTATTATTAAAAGAGACTTTAAAGTTTAACGTAGCTGAATTGTATGCCCTAATTCATGTGTCTGGGGAAAATACCATTGACGCAGCTTTAAAATGTAGTCTGGCCGTGAGAAATTTTGGGTTAGATACCATAAGGTTAAAAGCACCCCCTTATGGGCCCCTTTTGAGGTTATCCCACTATCAAAGCCCACTCAGAAGCTGGTTACTGTTCTCTTTCGTAATGAGGGGGTTAGCATTACTGATTTACTATTTTGGTTAAAACAGAAATGTACAGTTATGGGTCCTCTTGGGGCTATTTTGATGCGGAGGGTATCCGGACTGGTGGGTGGAAAATTCGTGTCTCCCTGAAAACCCTTGATGGTGAAGTACAACATTTGCCTAATTCCTTTTTTATTGGTGGTGACAGCGGTGTCTTGTTTTATCCTGGACAACCAAAAACGTGTTACAAATGTGGTTGTCCAGGTTATATCAGTAATGCCTGTGATGAGATCAGATGCATGGTGTGTGGCTTAGGTTCATAGGTTTACTCAGAGCTCAGAAGACTTAGAAGTCCATATAGCTCACGTAGCGTAATTACTGATATCCTATGATGTTCTTTCCTCTCAGGAATCTGTCCAAATTTGTTTTAAATGCTTGCATGGAACTATTTAATATACCTCATGTGGTAATCCATTCCAGACTTACTGCTCTGATATTGAACCAATGCTTTCTTTTTGTGGTTCGATACCTTTCCCTAATGAACTGCCGCTTGTGCTCTCTTAGCTGATGTTTTTGTTCACGTAGCTTTAGACCCAGTTGCTCCCTCAGATTAGGATCGGTGAGAGTCTTGATTACCATGCACATGTCTCCCCTTAGCCTGCGGTATTCCAGTGTATACAACCTCAATATAGACAACCTGTCCAGATATTCATTCCCCTGAGCAACTTCAGTCATTCTTGTGGTTCTTTTCTGTACCCTCTCTAATGCAGCAATCTCCCCTTTAAAGCCAGGAGACCAAAACTGTGCACAGTATTCCATGTACGGCCGCGCCAGTGACCCATAAAGTGGCAACAGGACTTCCCTAGCTCTGCTTTTCATGTGCCTGAGTATACAATTCAGAATGTTTCCTGCCTTTTTAACCACCAGACTACAGTGTTGTTTAAATTTTAGGTCATGTGTGACCCTAATTCCCAGATCTCTTTCATCTTTAACTTCTCTAATCAATTGTCCGTTTAACATATAATTTGCCCCTACGTTATGTCTACCAAAGTGCATAACTGTGTACTTATCCACATCATAGGGCATAGTAGCTCTCAATATACCAGGGAGGCCTGCTGTAATTTATGTGGAGATGTAGGACATGGTTTCAGTGATTGTACTCAGGCTGCACATAAGAAGAAAGGGTCGGGGGATTTTGAGGAACAGCGGCTCTTGATAGCTACTGCCCAAAAAGAAAATACGTGACATGATAGAGTGAGCTCTGTGGGGCCTCCTCCTGTGAATACTGCCCCTTCCCCCAGCATCATGATGCAGGGATTAGTGAGATGGGGACAGTCCTGTCTGCAGATTCTAGTTTTAGTGAAGAGAGACAACCGAGACAGTGGAGATGCTGGTAGACACTGAATGCAGAGACGTGGACCTGGGTGTAGCTGCTATGCCCCCTCCACCCCCACCCAGTAGCTGTTTCAGAAATTGGGAGATGAGTTACTAGATGGAGACAGGTCTGGAGGCAGCCGACCTCTAAAGTTCAGAAGGTTTCAGAGACTACACTCTCTAATAAATACGGCCCGTTACAAGATTTGAATGATAAGCAAGGGAATGACTCTGAGACATCTTCTGGTGATCAGAATCATGTGGATGTAGTGTCTGACTCAGAGATCAGTGAAGTGGGTGATGAGATGCAGGTAGTTGGGAAAACTAGGAGGAAAACTGCCCTGAAGAGTAGGCCTGACATTCCAGGGAAACGTGAAGAAAAAAATAGAGGAGCACATGCCCCCCTTAAGTGCTGCAGCAACTCACTTTACTCACTATTAACGTTCATAACGTTCATTTGTAGTCTCCCTAAAAAACACACGCTACTTCAAGGTTGGATTACCCAACATGCTCCTGACATTCTAGCCCTCTCAGAAACCTGGCTATCCAAAAAAATCCCCAACGATGCAGTCTCCCTAAGTAACTATAACCTTTTCAAGGCAGATAGACCTGACAAGCGTGGGGGTGGCTGTGCAATATTCGTAAAATCTGCACTCAGTGCCACAGTCGTGGACCCCACCCCCCAGAACATGGGGTGCAGACACTTACAGTCAAAATTAGCCTGGGCACCAAAACTATCCACATCATCGCTTCCTATATCCCCCCAAGAAACCAGAAACTTGCGTTTGAATCAATCCTACACACTATCGCTCACCTCCCAAATGCTAACGAATCCATATTAATGGGCGACTTCAACATTGATTGGCTATCCCCATCCTCCTCCACCTACAAAGATGCAGCACAGGCTATGGACCTCACCCAAATTGTTACCTCACCAACAAGGTGTGACACAAGAACCGGGACCTCTACACTATTGGACCTTATTTTTACAAACAGACCACGTAACATCACCCGGGCCTCAGTGCTCCCAGATGCTATCAGTGACCACTCTGATTATCTGCTGGTGGTTGGGTAAACTCCCCCCAGCACCACCAACCACCACATGGCATCGTAAGCTCAAAAAAGGAGGCCTTGACCGCCTCAAAGAATACCTTGTAAATAGCAACTGGCTACCCATATATAACGCACAGACAGTGGATACCCCTTACCCACTTTATAACTACGTTAACAAAGCCTGTGATATATTTGCCCCTTCACAAAGCAGGTGGTGAAAACCAGGACTACCCCTGGATCACACCTTCCTTATAAACCTTATGCAACATAGGACAACCTTTGCACAAGGCCATAGACACAGCTTAATTAGGACAGACAATCATATAGGAGGTGCGAATAAATGCACCTGGGCAACTCTCAGGGCAAAAGCTGAATACTACCAACATACCTTCTCCACCTCCTGGGGAGACGGGAAAAATTCTGGAGCAACATTCAGGAAATCAGTGGCAAAACTCGCTTCCCCACCCCTACCCAACTCAATGTGAATGGGGACATTACTCAAGACCCAGCTAAAATCGCTGAAGCCATCAACGACTCCTTCTCTGACCTCTCACATATCCTCCCCCCAAATTTCTTCCACCCTTCCAAACCCTCCCACACCATGTCCAGAGAATATAGACCTCCCACCCTGTTCGGCTCTGAACCATTCCCGACAACCTGGCCAAGCTATATCTCCAAAGCTATCGCTAACACTACTTCAGCAATGACTCCTGGACCTAAAACTGATTAGGCTTACCTCGATGTCACACTACCCCATCTCACAAAATTCTTAACCTCTCACTCTGCCTCGGCCAATTCCCTCTAACTGGAAAAAGCCTTGATCACTCCTATCTTAAAGAATGGTGACCCCACCTACACCGTAATTATAGACCAATCTCAATACTCCTCCTCTCTCCAAGCGCTTTGAAAAATAGTCTCAGACCAGCTTACAGAGCACCTTACGAGACACACCTCCTAAGTAAGGAACAACATGGGTTCCGTGCTGGCCACAGCACCATCACGCCCTCACTGAACTAACCACGTTTCATCCATGGGGCCCTGGACCAAGGATCTATTGCCGGGGCCATCTATGTAGACTTAACAAAGGCATTTGACACGGTCAATCACGATCTTCTCATCCAGGTACTGCCACAACTAAATGTAGCCGCTGAGGTCTCAGCCTGGTTCAAGAACTACCTCTCGGGTCGCTCTCAGCAAGTAAGAATCAACTCCACCTTCTCCAACCCCAAATCTGTGTGCTCGGGTGTTCCACAGGGGTCTATTCTGGGCCCACTGCTTTTTACACTCTTCCTTAACTCACTCCCCAAAGCTTGCAGCGGTCATCTCCTACTTTATGTTGATGATGCTGTTCTTTACTGGCAACACCCACAGCCAGACACCCTCCAGCTCTCCCTTCAGGGGTTTTTCAGGGAGCTGGAAAACTGGTTTACTGTACACCATCTGATCACTAACTATTCCAAAACTAAGTCCATGACCTTTGCACATCGCCAAAGCCCACACAGCCAGATGACACTCCAAATCACAAACTTGGATGGTACCCATCTGGAACATGTTACTCATTTTAAATATCTAGGTGTCACCTTAGATACCTCCCTCTCCTACCACAGACATGTACGCCTCCTCTCATCAGCGATTAACTACAGAATTGGTACCCTCTACAGGATCAAGAACAGCCTGCCTGCCCATGCCATGCAGATAGCTGTCACCTCCTCCATCCTCTCACTTCTCGATTCGGGATTGTTATCTCACGGCACCGCTGACAACTCCACCTAAGTAGCATAATCACAGCGCTTAATAAAGCCTGCCGCCTGTTATTGGCTGTGGACAGACTCACCCACACCTGCGACCTGTACACACAAACAGGTTGGCTTAATTCCATCAAAGACTCAAATATCAAACCTGCATCTTAGCAAAAAGATCCACCTCCAGCTTACTCCAGCCGGACTACTCCCCATCAGTCAGCCCGGCCCCTCACAGGCGGACTACCAGACTGTCGGCTACCTCATCCTTCACGGTCCCCCATGTCGAACGCCTCTAGGGCAGATATCCTTCCACTACCATGCCCCAAATGGCTCAACACCCTCCCCTACTCTCTCCCAGACCCACAGCATCGCACTTTTCAAAACAGGCCTTCGAACACACCTCCTTGAAAACTCTAAATGTGATTGCCAATAAGGCCTGCTCTCTCCCCCCCTCATCCCCTTAACTGACTCTGGGACTTCCTTGTCCCTACGTTCCACCCTCTGCATTTAGCTCTGTCTTGGGCCCACATGTATGCCTCCCATAAGCTTTTAAAACACCTCTCAAGTGCCATGTCAATTCTGTAACCTGAAAAAATCAGTGTAAAAAAAAAAATTGTGTTGTTCTCCACCCCTGTAACTACCGTGGAGCCATTGTATAAAATAACTGTCTGTACTGAAACCTGTATATAATTGCTTGTTCCATCTGTCTTCCTTGTACTTTGGTTCTCCCTGTAAACGACGTGGAGCCTTTGCAAAAGAGTCTATGACTCAAGGGATTGTAATTCCGATTATACTGTAAAATAAAAAAAAATAAAATAAAATAATAGTATCAAGCATAGACTTAAAAGGGGGATTGTGTTTTCTCGCTTCAAGGATACCACAGCAGATATTATCTTTATCCAAGATACCAGATTACATTCTGTAACTGAGACATTGCAGGCATCGAAAGAATGGTATAAAGGGGCTTTTTACTGGTCTGTGGGACTGGAACGCTGTGTGGGGGGGGGTTGGGGTTTTATTTACCATACCGGTTCAAGTTTTGAAAGTTTTTGATCTGATGCCTGGGCATGTGTTAATGTTGGACATTAATTAATCTGTAATACTTCCAATCAAATTTAATGTGTATGTGCCGCAATCAAAGGCTGAGAGGGTGGATATGTTTGGTACCATCTGAACCTATTTATTTTCTGCTCAGCCTCTGATTTTTGGAGGGGATTTTAATTGTGGGTTATCACTTCAGGATCAGGGCAGTGCGACAAAGACGACTAAATTGTTTACTGATATGAATTTTTTAAGTTCTATGATTCGATTGGCATCATTAGTGGATGCTTGTACTACTAAACATGGTAAGGGGTTTCCCACCTTTCAAAGGTGGCAGCACACCACAAGAATTGATTTCTTTTTTATTAGTAAATTCATTGATATTCATAAGGTATGGGTAAATGCAGTAGAATACACGGATCACAAGGAATTAGGTATTCTCATTGGGAAACCGGATACTCATTTTGGGCCTGGGCTTTGGAAGTTATTACAGAAGGAGTCCATCACACAACAGAACTTGTATTTAGTAGGGGGGAAGAAAACATTATTTGACCTTTATGATAATGCTTTGCAGTGGTGGGATTGTTTTAAATCAGATTTGGGCACTTTATTGATTAACTTGAGTAAGTATAATTGGGATATGGACAGAATTAGGTATCAGACCTTTTGTAGACAACTGCAATGGGTAATGAGTCTGGCACAGATCACCAAACACGATTACACGACCCAGATAGCTCATATTCAACATGACATGAAAGACTTTCATGCTAAGCAGCTTGCTTCTCTAACGATGCAACAAGCATTTGGTACACAAGGGAAGGTGGCCTCAGTTTGTCCGTTCCTTAGTTGTGCTGACAGAGTGCAGAACAGACACCTGGATGAGGTGTGGAATTCCAACAAAGTCACACAGACAAGACAAGGCGATATTTTGCATACAGTCTCTGAATATTTAAGAGGCCAGCTTCATGCTTATTCAGGGGATATGAATTTGTTTTTAAAATTGCAACAGTTAGTATCCTCGACTATCCCCTTGTTCTTCATCTTGAACTTACACAGGACTTGAAGGAGGAAATCACTTGGGTTATCTTGGCTTTGAATAAAGGGAAGACTCCTGGGAAGGATGGTATCCCAGGTGAGGTCTATTAACTTTTATGTCTGATGATTGCATAGGAATTGACTGCAGTGTATAATTATATTTTACACACTGGAGATTTCCCATTAGACATGACTACGGGTATTGTCACTTATATTTATAAAAAGGTGAGAAGAAAGATCTGGATAATTGGCGGCCTGTTTGCCTGCTTAATGTAGATTTTAAAATCTTGATGAAGGTTTTAAATAATAGACTGGTTCGTGTGGCCTCGAATGTTATTTCTAAGGCTCAGAACTGTGGTATTCCTGGTAGAACCATCACTGAGCATTTATTGCTCCTCCGTGAAATTTTTGAAACGGGGAGGCTTTTACATACTGAAGGCTTTATTCTCACATTAGACCAGACAAAAACTTCTGATTTGGTTAGCCACGCCTTTTTATGGAGTATCTTGGAAACTTATGGATTGCCCCCAGTGTTTATTAATTGGATTAGATCTGCCTATAGGACTGCGGTTGTTCAGCCTTAAGTGAATGGTTATTTGGAACTGCTGATCCCTGTCAATAGATGAGTTAGACAGGGTTGCCCCCTCAGCACCCTCCTGTATGATTTTTCCATAGATTTGTTACTTCGGATCTTAAATGATGTTAGATTTTTTACTCCCTTAATATTGTAGAAGTTTCGACTTCCCCTCACAGCAATTGCATACGCGGATGATTTGTGTGTTACAGTTAGAAATGTGACACCTGTTGAAAGGGCAGTAAAATTGCATTCCCTACATGGGACTGCTTTAGGTGTCCAGCTTAATACTCATAAAAGCTGGGGTACACTGTTGGGAGCCTTGGTTGGTTCACTGGCAACTCAGCCTGCGGACATTGCAAGTATTGCTATTGTTCGGGAACCACTCCGTATTTTGGGTATTACTTATGAGGGGGTTAGGCAGGATCTGCAAAATTGGGATGACAGGCTCCAGAAAGGGACTGCTCTAGTAGGTAGATGGAATAGAGTTTTGATGGGGAAATTAAAGTGGGTGTACATGGTTAAGACTTATTTGATTCCTATTTTTTTGTATGTTGGCTTAATATTTTCCCCTCCAAAGGAAAGAGAGACGATGATTTTAAGTTTGTTCTTCCGAGCAATATGGGGTGGTAGATTAAACCCTATTAAAAGGAACATCTTGTATTTACCTGTAGTGAAGGGTGGCTTAGGAATGGTAAACCCAATATTGTTTTTCTTTTTTCATTTTTTTACACATTAACATGCGGCCTTTGTGCTTACAACAGGACCAAGGGTGGATTTCTTTATAGATGGGAAAAATATCATGTTGGTATGTAGGGTTTAGGGCTAATGTACAGAAAGCCTTTAAATCAGTGCCTTTTGCAGCTTCGTATTTAAGGGAAATCTTTGTGAAGCTGCATAGGTGGAACCTCACATATGAGGATGTTGTTTCTCTAAGAGCAAAAAACAATTGTATGGGCAGGTCATGGATGCTCAATTCACTGAGGCCAGGACCTTTCCTAATTGTCCTGTGGCGTATGAGGCAACAGTGGCAAAATTAAACACTGATAGACAAATTCCTATGAAATTTAAGGATGTTTGTGGCATTGCTGTCATGAAAAATTTAACGTTAAGGCGAATCAGAAGCATAAAATGGTTGGGGAGAGAAATTGTGCTAGGCCTCAGTGTATAGCTACTTTAGAGACAATGCATCATTTGTTTTTTTGCTTGCTCATATATTACGTCATTTTGGGGATATTTAGCTGTTCAATGGGGCATGTCTGTTCTGAAATTTGTCTCATATGAGGAACTGATTTATGGCAGATACGGGACATCTTGGAGGGCCTGGCGTCACAGTACATTAAATTTGCTTTTTGCAGTGGTTAAATGGTACATTTGGAATGCTAGAAGTCTGTTTACATTACAGTAAAAGGACATTTCCTATTCAGTCCTTGCTACCAATATTACAAATGCATTAAGGGATGTTTATTTTTTTAGAGAAGCAGACTCAAACTGTTCATTATCTAGAAACTGTCTGGGAAATCTGGTATGGATTACTGATTCTGATGCTCCAATTATGTGAATGTATTATACCAACCTCTAGTATCTTGTGTTACTGATCGCATGATTGCTTTGTTGTGGTTTTCTTATGAGTTTCAATAAACACAAAATTCCCCTACTCTGCCAGCAGGGGGCTTGACTTCCTGCAGAGTGGAGGAGCTCAGTTTGGAGCTGGACAGCAGAAGAGGAGGAAGTGTTGATGTGGCAGTGGAGAGGACTTGTCATCCAAGATGGCGGACAGCAATCCAGGAGGGAGGATGGAGGTGGAAGAGCTTAGTGAGTACGTCGGTTTGTCTACAGTTTTGCATGGTGAAAAAATGGAATCTGGAAGTCAGACGATGGAAGTAAGCAATGCACAAGAAATTAATTTGAATAGTCAAGACAGTACAAATGACATTGAAAGACCTGCAAATACTACAGAGCAACTCAATAGTGAGAGCTCTGTACCAGAAAATGAACCTCCTTCAGTAGCCCTCACTCCAGAAGCTTTAGAACTGCAAAAAGAACTGGAGGTAGAAGAGCTGCGTTTTTGATATCGGAAAATGTCCCTGCAGCAGAAGATTCGGCGGTTGTGAAAAGACAGCACAACTGAAATAGACAAACAGAAACAGCTGCTGGATACGCCGTCTGCCGGAGGACAAAACGAGGGATCGACCACACAGCCTACAGAACAACCTGCAGTGAGTACTCATGCTCAGGGTGCAAATCTTGATTTACAACAAAAAGCTGGGGAAACTGTAGTTGAAGAAAATTAATGTGACCAAGCATGGTCAATTGAAACGGCACTACGAGGTGCAGGGTGGGAGAAAAAAACAGGTTCTGACCTCTGGACATCAGGCTCTTCCCCGATTCGGATGCCTGACATAAATGACTTTCCTAAACTAGCAAGAACTAACAGTAAATCCACTACCACTGCCGTGACTGCACAGCTTATGTCGGTGGATCCTCTAGCCCTACCTGCAGACTTGGCTTTAACACAACACCCGGTTTTGCAATTTCAGGCAAATGTTCAAAATGCACAGGGTATGGGGAATACAGAGAAACCACTACAGGCTGCAGCTCCGCTAAATATCAGGCCTACAGGACAGAAAAAATAATTTTATTATTTCATTTACCAGTATTACGGACACAGAGACATAACGCAGTGAGGTTATCATACATAGGGGGTATGCCTGAACCCCCAGATCGATTGTTTGTAGCACGTAATCTGCTGAAGGACTCCATGGAATTTTTTTCACACGAGATTTATGTCTTAATACATATTTCCGGAGAGACTAATTTTGACATTAGCTTCAAAACTACTAAAGGCTTAGAATGTTTTTGGGCCAAGTATCATGTGTTAAAAAAACTGCATTGTGGACTCCTTTCTTAGCCATACCATTAACAAAGCCTGCTTATAAACCTGTTACCATTCTGTTTAGGGATGAGGGGGTAGATATTTCTGATGTTTTGTACTGGTTGAAATTACGCTGCACAGTACTGGGGGACCCTGAGGCTATTCTAGACACCGAAAACATATGGACAGGGGGATGGAAGGTTAAGGTCTTATTGAAATCTGCAGACACTGGGGTTACACATTTACCCAATTCTTTCTTTATCGGAAGAGATAGAGGTGTACTTTTCTATCCTGGCCAGCCAAAGGCCTGCTACAGATGTGGAGATCCCTTACATCTGATCAGTGCCTGTGATAAAATAAAATGTAACCTGTGTGGTGAAATGGGACATCAGAGTGCAGACTGTCTTAACGAATGCAGGTATAATCTGTGTGACGAAGCAGGCCATATGTTTCAGAACTGTACCTGGGCGGCACACAACCAGGAACATCATGATGCAGGTGTAGATCAACTGTTCATTATTTCACAAGCTCAAAAGGCCAGAATCAGAAACAGGACAGGACCTGAGGGCCCCCCCCGTACACCCCCCACTTTTAGTGGGCCTCCGAATCGAGAGCCTTCCCCTGATGTCCCGGGCCCCCCCTCAGCTGCTCTCAATACCACATACATTACTATGGCATCATGTTCCCATGCTGAATCTCCAGAACCTCCAGGTCCAACTGTGTCCAAAATGCCCCCTCCAAGAGAGCCAGTATCTTGTAGGTGGTCAGCTAGGACAAAACTGAAAGTTGCCCCCCCCAAAAAAAAAAACTACAAAGACTTCCCCTATTTCTTTATCCAACCAATATGAGCTTCTACAAGATACCTCAGAAGAATCAGGGGAAGAATCAGATACATCTTCCCTTTCTTCCTCCCATCCGGAGGATACGACAGATACAGAGATAGGGACAAAAGGGAGAGGTGCACAAAAACGGAAAGCAAGATATAAAGGGAAAGCACCAGCAGAAAGTGGAAGGAAAAAATAGGGAGAATGTCGTTTTGGAGGAAGCTCACCCTCTTTTTTTCTTATGCTGCAGGCTGCATTATACTGTTGTACTATTAATGTAAACAGTATGACGAGGAAAGATAAAAGACAAGTGAGTTTTTCTTTCTTGGCTTCCTTGTCACAAGACATAATATTTGTGCAAGATACTCAATTTCACATTACCCATGAAACCAGGCAGGCCCTTCTTTCTGGTCCATAGGCCAAAAAGCCTGCTCAGGCGTGGGAATATTAATAAAGAACCCTACTTTTAAATTGCTAAAACTTTTTAACTTGGTCCCCCGGAAGAGTCCTTATATTACAGTAGATGTGATAGTACAGAGCACACTTTTTCGACTTAGTGATCAATATACTCCACAAACCAAATGAAATAGAATAAAAATTTTATCACACATACAACCATATTTACACACTTCACAATACGCCATCTGTGCAGGTGACTTTAACTGTGGGCTCAGTCTGCAGGATAAAAGTCGTCGAGCCAAAACAAAAAAAATATACTGCGACTCCAAAACATTAGGAGCTGTGCTTTGTACTACTCGTCTGCAGGATGCTTACTTAGAAATAACAAAGCAGCCTACCCCTACCTTTCAGAAAGGTGCGTTAGCCACTAGGATTGATTTTATATTTGCATCACAAGCTTTACCTATTTTTTCTGCTAAAGTACTTCTTGCACCTTTTTCAGATCACAGAGTGGTCTCTATTTCATTGGGCACAACTCCATCTCATGCTAAAGGCCCAGGTCTGTGGAAGTTTAATACTACCCTTCTTTCTGAGCCAGCTTTTAAAAATCAGCTAATTCAATTTTTATTGGCTCGGAAATCAGTTCTGGTTTGCTATGACTCTCCCGCAGTATGGTGGGAAGACACCGACTGGATTTAAGGAATTTTTTAAAGTATTATAGTAAAAACAAAAGTAATACTGCATATTTACGTATCTCAAACAAAGGGCCCACTTACAAAACCTTTTTGCAATTTCAGAATCTACAGGGCAAAATCTGGGTAAACAAATCACACTGGTACAAAAAGAAATGTTATCCTTTCTTAGGCAAAAAGCACAGCAGCTATACCACCAGCAATAGTTTGGAACGCAAGGCACCGCGCAAGAGCTTTGCCCCTTTGAACATAACTCTAATAGGATAGAGAAAAACAGTATACCTAGCCTAAAGGACTCTGCTGGTGTACAGCACACCTCCAGAGAAGGAATAATGAGAATAATTGTGGACTATGCTACCTCCCTCTTTTCTTTGATTGAATCAGATGTTAGTAGTATTTCAAATTATCTTAAAGATATTTTCTTACCAGCACCCGCCCCCCCTGATACTGACTAAAGTTACACAACCTATTTCTCAGGAAGAATTGATGGACTGTATACATCAAGTAAAGAACCATACTACACCTGGACCTGATGGCCTTCCCAGTGAATTATATAAGATACTGGGTGAGCACTTAGGGCCAGAACTAGTCACAGTTTATAATGAAATGTTAGATTCTGGGAATATCCCACTACAATTTAATAAAGGGACATTAATATTCCTACACGAAAAGGGTGACAAAACAAATTTAAATAACTGGAGGCCAGTATGCATGCTGAATACTGACTGTAAACTACTAACTAAAATATTAACTAACTGTCTACTTTCAATAGCAGAAATAGTGATTACATCTCACCAAACTTGTTCAGTCCCAAATAGGAGAATCCAGGCCCAGCTCATTTTGATTCGAGAAATTATAACACAGTTCTGTTCCAGGGCATATAACTTCTCTCGATCAAAAAAAGGCTTTTGACTCCATTTGTCACAGGTTTCTATGGGCGGTACTACAACACTATGGGGTACCCCTTAAAATGATAGGATGGCTTAAATCACTTTACTGGACAGCTACAGTAGTCCCTGTAGTTAATGGCTGGTTGGGGCCTTTGAAACCAATTCAGAGAGGAGTAAGACAGGGGTGTCCCATGAGCCCTCTGCTATATGTTTTCTTTTTAGATCCGTTACTGCGGAAATTAAATGAGGTACAGACCATTAGACCAATATGTATCTCCCTGGTTTAACATCCCCGAAAGTGATAGCTTATGCAGATGACTTACGACTTATGGTAGCAGACCAATCATCAGTTGAGGAGGCTGTGGAATGATGCAACACATTTGGCTTCCTATCAGATGCAGCTCTAAATCTGGAGAAATGCATAGGGTTCGCTTTAGGAAACCCTAACACAGTAAGTAGTAGTATAGGGCCTATTCAGCTCACAGAGGACCCAATTTGTATCCTAGGCATAAAGTTTGGTCCCAGGGATACTGGAAGTTTAAACTGGGAGGGGAAACTAGAAATTGGAAAAATAAAGGTAGCCAAATGGAACAGGGGGACAATAAGGAAAAAGAAAAGGGTATTCTTAATTAAAACCTTTTTAGAGCCAGCCCGGTGGCACAGAGGGCTGAGGCGCTGGATGCCACACTGAACATGCCGGGCAACCGGGTTTGGGAATGGACTCGGGTCGCCTGGGCTGAGTTGGGGAAGGAGAGATTGAGCATCTGGAGGACTGCTCCTCTCCTGGGGTGGGTTGGGAGGTAGTCTCGCTCTTGTAGTGACCCCCAGTGGAGACCAGGGGTACTACATGCAGCAGAGCAGGAGGGACAATCCGAAAGCCGGAAAACAACTTTGGCTCCTACCGGATGATGGCCTCCATATTCTGCATGTCCCTGAACCTTCGGGAGCCTGCCCCTCCGCAGTGGCACCCTTGAGCCTGTAAGGAAAAAATAGAGTGCTGGGTTTCCCAGCCCCGGTGCCTTCCTCAAGGAGGGGACCTGCCCGGAGATGGGTTACTCCAGGGACAGACTCAGGAGGGCTGGCCACGATATGTGGAGAGGGTAGAGCTCAGAAGAGGATCGCCGGGAGTGTAGATACTAGGGAAGGACCTGAAGGAGAGGTGGGAGCCAGAGCGTAGGTGAAGGTAAAAAGAAGATAAAAAAAAAAACCTTTTAGTTCCGGTTTTCCTGTACCTGAGCTATGTATTTGCAATACCCAAGCATTTGCAAACAACAGTGTTGAGCCTTCTTTTTTCAAGCAGTCTGGGGCAGCCACCTCAGTCCCATTAAAAGGAATATAACATACCTGCCAATCAAAAAAGAGGGTTTGGACATGATAAACCCCATCCTTTTTTTTAATAGTATCTTCTTCATGTCAAATTTAAAACCCATTCTTATCAACACACAAAGAGGTTGGGAACACTGTTTTTTTGAAAATAGTAAAGTTTGGTTTTGACAGTGGGAAGGGAATACATTACAGTCTATTAGAGCCTCTGCTGCAACTCCTCCTTACCTGAAAGAAAGTTTTTTAAGACTGAAGCAATGGCACATTGCACCCCAACAGCTGATTTCTGTTTAGACGCATAAAATGTTGTATAAGGCCCTTTTAGATACTTGTGTCATGTTTCAGAAGCTTTTGAGAAGTGCCCCAGTCCCTATTTGCCATCCCTCCGAACCTTGTTACAGCCCCCCAGAATCCCAGCACATATGTGGGATTTTCACTGGTTGTCTTGCCATGAGAGAATAAATACAACAAGCAGTCATAAACACAAACAGCTTCAAGACAGGATTTGCAGCAGACTTCAGTGTGTTAATACACTAGAAACCATTGAGCACTTGTTTTTTGACTGCTCATACAGAACAGGGTTTTGGACATACATAGCAAAACAATGGCAGGAACCTTTGTATGCTACTATCTCGTGTAAATCTAATGTATGGAGAAGTGTCTCCTTCTTGGAAGAAATGGAATATAAGCATGCTGCACCTGATTTTTACTATT
The DNA here is from genome assembly GCA_016271365.2 of Neoceratodus forsteri. Classification (NCBI taxonomy): domain Eukaryota; kingdom Metazoa; phylum Chordata; order Ceratodontiformes; family Ceratodontidae; genus Neoceratodus; species Neoceratodus forsteri. Next base: position 938,422,951 of record CM028136.1, on the reverse strand, counting down.
ATAAAGTGGAACATCTGGATGGCCTGATGTTTGTTTGTATTACAGCAAAAAGAGAGTACATATATAGAGTTTGCTAATAACATGAAACAAGATTTATTTACAGCATATGCATCAGAGTATAAAAAGTTACCCAGTACCGAACTTTTAGAATTATGGAAAGGTCTTCCCTGGGCAACAAATTCAGATATTCCAGTTACATGAAGTAATGTAAAATTGAGACCTGGTTTCTATACAAAAGACTTTATGTTGATTTCTGTTACACATTGTTTTTCTTTAATTTAAAGCATAAAAAAGATTGTATATAATGATTTGCACTAATCTGTTTGGATGTATTTCGATTTTTGTTCAATAAACTTTTCCCTGCTCTTTTCAATAAGTGCCATGGGATCTTTAACTTCCACCAATCCAGGCAGATGGGACCTCGGTTTAACGTCTCATCTGAAAGACGGCACCTCAGAAGTGCAGCACCCCCTCATGCTGCACTACAGTGTCAGTATTGGGATATTAACCCAAGTGCCAGATGTGGGAACTGAACCCACAACCCTCAGATCTCCTGACCTCAGAAGTGAATGTGCTACCTACTGAGCCACTGACACTACAATATTTTAGTATAGAATGGAAAATAAAGAAGTTTGCATGCAGCTGACATCACACTGTGCCATACTATAGAGTTTGCATTTAACAGATGATCCACAAAATTACAGCCAGGTATTTTGGAGGAATTAAAAAATGGTTTAATTTCTCACTTTTCTTTGTTTGTATTGATACAAGTTTAAAAGCGGAATCCCATGTAATGTTTTTTTAAGGATATTTTATTGTTCTCTAGAAAAATATTGATCCTAGCTGAGTCATCACAGAATATCAAACACATGTACTCTGTAATCTGCTGACAAACACCTGTTCATTTGTTGTTGACATGTACCGGAAGCTGCAATTTGTTTTCTTTTTTAAAGTAATGAAAATGAAACTCCCCAAAATGTGGGGGCTTACATCTGATTTCTCAAAGCCTTTATAGCCAGACAGCTGCCCCTTTTTGCTCCCTTTGGCCCCCAGGGACTTCAGCTGTGTGGTGGGGAAACTGGAGGGGAGGTGCTGCCTCGGGATTTCTGCAGCACTCTGTGACAGTGCCATATGAAGCAGCACCATGCCACACATCAAAGTAGTCACCTGCTGCTTCTGGACAAGCGTGACCAGTGCCCTGGACCGGGGAAGCCACTGCCACAAGCTTTAACTGGATACTAAGCATGGCTGTGTGTAACAGAACTTGAGCACCAGAATGAATGTTAGTGGCAGGAGCCCTGTGTATAATGAGCATTTGTGCTCCGTGACCCCCATGGCTACAGCAACCAGGGGCCAGGAGTAGCACAACAACCAATCAAGCTTCAGTCCAAGAGGCTAGCATCTTTCAGAAAAAGAGGATTTGCAAGAACAAGGGGGCACAATTTGAAGATGGGGGGGCAGCTCAGGGGCAATGTGAGGAAGTATTGTTCACGGAGAGGGTGGTGGATGCATGGAACAGCCTTCCGGAGGAGATCGTGGGTTCAAAAACAGTGGGGGAATTCAAGAATGCATGGGACAGACATAAGGCAATTATAATGGTGGGTAGGAGGAAGTAGGCTGTTGGTTAATTAGGATCTGCAGCTTATCCAATAGGTAGGGAAATGGGCAGACTAGGTGGGCTAAGCAGTCCTTATCTGCCATCAAATTCTGTGTTTCTGTTTCTATGAGCCAGGAAGAGGAGACACATGGAGTACCTGGGACACAGAGGGACTGTCTGGATCCTGGTGAAAATTCCTGGCCAATGCTCTACCAAGTGACAGACCCCCAGCCTGGCCCCAGAGTGACTGACAGCTACAGTAAACCATTCAGGAGCTGACATTCCTCAGTGAACTGCAGGGAGTGGGCCAAGTCTGATTCAGTCTGTTTGTAGAAATGGCAAGAGAGGTGCAGTCATACTTGCTTAGAGGCTGTAGAAACATGCACTGATAACAGCTTGAAAGTTGCTTTCATGATTTATTAGTACAGTAATATGTGCAAATCAAACATTCATCAGGACAGTACCTGTAACTGTGAAGCCTCTTGAAATGTCTGCAACTTGCCCCAGTTCTTTGCTCACCAGAGCACATTAGGTCTGGGGTAGCATATGATATAACAGGGCAGGCTGGAAGGACCAATGGTCTTTTTCTGCCAGCATTGTCTGCCAACACTGTCTCTGTTTCTATGTTTACTCGCTCCATTCAGTATCGGACAGTAAGTTCACTCAAGCAGGTATGGCATGCAGTGTGGTGGTGATGGTGGGGTCTGACTGGCTAACTAGTTTTAGTTTTGTAAGCCCCCCCCAAAAAAAAATATCAAGGTTCAGGACAAGGGTGGGTGGCTGACTATTGATTATTCTCTTTTGCTGTCTGGGCATTAGGGACCATTGGGCTTGTGTGGGATGAAGCTTTGCTATGCAAAGATGGTGCTGGCCTCTGGCAGCGTGCTGAGCTAGTGGCAATCTGGCAGTTTGGCATTTTGGTTTAGCTCTGAGCCATGGAGTAAGGGGAGGGGGATGGGAGACCCTGAAAACTTTAAATGGAGAGGATGGGTGGTTAGGAGATTATCCCTGTCCGCCTGGGGAGAGGGAAAAAATGTTCTTTTTTTTAGTGTATAGCCAAATGTAGCCAAATACACACATAGTAAATACCAAATACCTAAATACTGAGGCACCAAAAAAAATGCACATTCTGTTGAATATCCGGAGTAAGGTATTCACACAGCCCATCCTACTTGTAATGGCAACATCCATGGCAACTCAGTTGTAAAAGCCTACAAAAAACTTAAAAACATGATTCCACTTGAAAACCTTTATCAATATGAACATAAAAAGTAAGAAGTGAAACTAGATTCTATAAACTCTGTACATTATGTGATGGCTGTAAGCTTGCTTCATGTAAATTCTATAATGTAGTGTTACACCTGCACACAATCACTGTTATTGAAAGGATTGAGGAGACTTAGCAAAGGACTACTAATCCAATAAGTGACTTAAGAGGCAAGACGTCTGAGGCGGGATTGGGCATGTTCCAATTATTTAGCCTATAAAGAGGGCTGAGAGGATATGATCACAGTTTTCCGAATACCAAAGAAGCTAGACTGGGTGGCGTGTACTGTATACAGATATTTAAGCTGGTGCATGCATGCAGAAATAAAGAGAACATTTGTGCCACGCTGGCGACCTGGGGTCAGAAGCGACCTCGGTCATCGGGGAGCCAGCACGTGTGGGGGCAGGATTGAGCTACCTAATGGCAGCTCTCCTCTCCTGGGGAGGGGGGGGTCACCCTCCTGCAGTCCTGCTGCCTCTGGGTGGAGGTCCAGTGGTGATGCAGGTGATAATGGGTGACCGGTAGGGTGGGGCATCCTGCAGTGCGTGACGTGCACGTGCCTCCATACATGCGCACTCCTGCCAAGGAACAAAGGGTGGATGAAAACGGGAAAAATGGTTAAAACAAATAGTAGAAAAAAGAAATAGAGAGAGCATGCCCTAAACGAAAGGGGGATGAATTAAAGGAACATTAGAAAGCATTACTTAATGCAAAGGGAGGGTAACATGTTGAACAGCCTACTAAGTGAAGTTTTGGAAACTAGCACTGTTGTGGCTTTCAAAGCAGAATGATACAGATTCTTGAGGGAGAATGGCATTAAGGGTTACAAAGCATGAGTGGGGTAACATTCTAGCCATTAACCTAGGATCTGTGTCCCTACTCAAACTGAGTGCGGTCACTGTCATGTAGCAGGAGTTGAAGACAAGATGGACCCTAAGTCCCTTTTGTCATCATTACTACGTCCATATATGCAAAGATAGATTTATACTACTATGCACTGATAATATGTAGCAGACCTTGAATCTCTAAGCGAATTTTTATTTAATAAAAAACTTTCTTAATATACCAACAGATCCAGTCTTTTGTTTATGTAATAATGATACAGTGGTTCAGGTTTATAAGGTAATAATGGGACCAACGGGTAATAAACACAGAGGCCATAGTGTCACTGGCTCAGCAGGTTGCACACTTGCCTCTGAGGCCGGAAGATCTGAAGGCTGTGGGTTCTATCCCCACACCAAGCACTTGGGTCAGTCCTAATTCTGACACTGTAGTGTAGCATGAGGGGGGTGCTGCAGTCCTGAGGTGCCATCTTTCAGATAAGACATTAAACCAAGGTCACGTCTGCCTGTTCAGGTGGATGTTAAAGATCCCATGGTACTTCTCGAAAAGAGTAGGGGAAGTTTTTATTGTTGTGAATTGCACAATATTAGGGACTGTATAATGAAAATCTATAACAAAAATATCACAAAATCTATGTACCCTCATTCAAAAATCTAACTATATATATTTTTTTTTTATTATTATGTTTTTAACACTTACTGTATATCTATGATATCCTTAACCCTAAACCCATCTTATTTAAATAACTATCCTCGTTGGATCCTAAGGGAACATTATAAGTTAAGGAAATGGAGACAGGAGGAGGGGAGACCATGGCAGGGAAAAGGAATAATACATGGATAGAGAGATATGCCTGGGGAAAGCGAAAAAGGGAGAGGAGAAAAGGGAATGGATTAGGAGATACGTGAAAAGGAAAGAAGCATATGAAAATGATTAATTGGTTGCACCATATACTTTAATGTCATTTAATTTAATTTAATATAATTTAACTTAACATAACTTTATTTAAGTTAAGCTAGTATAGCTAATTTATTCATATGTTTACATGTTTATAACTGATGTCATAAGCTTTCAAAATGAAGTGTAATGGTCTGGTATTAAATCAGTTTGTTGAATGTTTTGTGTGTTTGCTGTTTGAAGAAAAAGCAAATAAAAATATTATACAAAAAAAATAAAAAATAACTAACTGTCCTCTTCCTAATTTTTTTTAATACTGTCTTCCTGTGTGTATCTCCCTTTTTTGTATTTATTTTTATTTTATCCACCCCATGCAGTGTTTTCATAATTTTTGTAATGTGTGCTTTTTTTTTTCATCATTTTCATACAGTTTATGTACTTGTCCTAAAATAATTCTAATCAATTCCTGCTGTGATATGTATTGCTGCTGCAAAGTCCAATGACACCTGGACTGCCAGATATGATATTTTATAATACTCATTAGTAACCTCAGAGTAGAGTATGGGTATTTTACCCATAGGCCAGTGTAGATTCCTAATACCAGAACCTCATAAGTAAATTTTGCAAAGTTCTGATCTTGTACTCTTATAGTTAAAGCATTCCAAAAAGTGATGATATACGGGCATTCAAAAAATAAATGTTCCTGTGTTTCCAATACCGTGTTACATAACTCTCTGGGGCAGTACCGCTCGTCCACTTTTTTATGTTTATGATTATTCTTCACCCCCAATTTCCCATGGCATGCCATCCAGATAGTGTCCCGCAAATATTTTGGAATTCATTTTTCTGTCAACAGTTTTGTAGTTTGAGCAAAATTTTGAGAATTACCATTCGGAAAAATCAATTCCTCTTTAAACTCAGTCAATAATATCTGCTCATATATCAAATGTCTTGACATAGATTTCAAATTTGCTATGGTAACCTTCACATCTGAATCTTCTTCATAGTAGCCACTATATGTTGTGGTAACACATCTGCATGAATTTTGAAATTCCATTTATCTAAGGACCATTTTGGTAAAAAGTGTGAGAGCCATTCCTGCCCCCGCCTCCCCAATATTATGCTTTTGTTTTGTAGTATTGGCACAATATTGAAATACCAGAAAATGGTATAGAAAAACAGTATAGGATGAATCATGTCTAAACCCCCCTTGAGCAACTGGCCTGTAAGTTGTTATTCTTTTAATGGGGTTCAAATGACTTCCCCATATGATGCGGAAGAAAGTACTATAGATTTTAGTCTCTAAATCAGGAGGGGGAGGGAAAACTGATCCTACAAAAAGTAATAGTGAAACTATGAATGTCTTAATCAGGTACACTCTTTTAAGTTTAGAGATCTGTAGCTTCTGCCATGCAAGTGCTCATTTGTTACACATATCTAGTCTTGTTTCCCAATTAACTCTGTCTGGTTCTTTGGGCCCAAATGTTACCCCCAGAATGTTAGCCTCTGGAACAACTGTGACCTCCGACCAGTTTGGTCAGGCCAGGGATAGCTTTGTTCCCTATGGCCAATGCCTTACTTTTGTGTAAATTTATTCTGGCTCCAGTCACTTTGGAATATTCTGATGTGACTTCAAATGTCTTTCTGCAATCTGCTTCAGAATCCAAAAATAAGTATACATCATCGACATATGCCATAACGTTTAATGTCTGGGTATCAGGTTGTAGGCTAATGCCCTTTATTTGGCCATTTAAGATTGTCCTCACTAAAATGTCTATATTGAAGGTATAGAGCAGGGGACTCAGTGGGCACCCCTGCCGTACCCCTCTTCTAATCTTAATTTGTCTGCCAACCATCCCATTCATAAGTGGGCAGAAGTGTGCCTGTGCATATAATAACTGCAGCCAAATTATAAACTGGTCTGGAATGCCATAATGATGCAAAATTTGAAATAAGGTATAATGGGAGACAGCATCAAATGCTTTCTCCTGATCCAAGGCTAAAACAAAGCCCTGTGTTTTCCCCATTTGACCTCTTGAAAAAACTCACACAAAGACATATCCAATTATCTCTTAAATTCTTGCCAGCTATGGCACATGACTGGTATGGCGAGATCAGTTTTTGTGCCGAATGCCTCAATCTCTGACAAAGTATATCGGAAAGGATTTTAAAGTCCTGATTCAATAATGAAATAGGTCTCCAGTTGGTCAGTTCTTATCTATCACCTTTTTTGTGAAGAAGTATTAAAAATGCCTGGGTCATTTGTTCTTTCATGTCTAAATTATATAATATATCATTAAATACTTACATCAAGATGGGTCATAGTATATCCTGAAATGCCTTATAAAAATTAGAACTAAGACCATCTGGGCCCGGGGCAGCATTGAGTCTAAGCTTAGAGATGACCATTTTTACTTCTGTCAGACTTATAGGTACAGTTATAGCTGTAACGTCATCCATCAGTAAAGGTTCTATGTTTATATTAGATAAGATGTTTGGCACTGTAGTAACCGTACGTGCAGGGGTGCCAAAGAAAGAAGTCAGGTGCTCTGTAATAACCTCCAAAATTTTGCCAAAGTCTGTATGCACTTCACCTGTACAATCCCTGATGGCTTCCCATTTTTTATTTTGTACCGTATACTGACAGTCTTTAAATATATCAAGTGAACCTTTCGTCCCTTGCGTTCCTGCTGATTGTACCATTCTAAGGGATCTGGCTCTATCATAGAGGTACCCTCTCATTTCTTGTTTTATTTGCTGAATTTCTATTGTATAATCCATATTATCTGTATTCTGTAATGATATTAATCTAAACAATTGTTTTCATTTTTTTAAGAACTGAAAATATGCTGTTTTTCCTTTCTGTATGCCACACTGTTTGTATAATTTCTGTAGCATTAATTTTGTGTCTAGCCACCAGTCCCCCAATGACTCATACCAGGCTGTCAATGTGGCTCTGGCTTTTAGATGCTCATTTGTCTGGGCAATTATTTTTTCAACCGTCAGCATGTCATTATTGATCCTCCAGTACCCTGCTGCAATATAGTTTTTTTGTAGCTGGCCTAAAGTGACATGTAATTCCAAATGGTCTGAAGTTGCTGTGGGAACTGTTTCTGCTTTACAGACCTTCCAATGTTTTGAGAGGAATATGTAATCAATTTTCGAGGAGAGAGTACCTCCATGATAGGTATGTCCCCCTTTTTGGTGTAGTTGCCTATATGCATCTTTAAGTGCAGCAGTATACAATATTTGTTTAAGGGCATTAGTGTCACAAAACAGCTTGATTGTTACCCCTGTTTTGTCCTGTAAATCCAAGGGGCAGTTAAAATCACCACCAATAATAAGTTTACGATTTGTGTGTAAATATGGGCGTAACAGATTAAATAACACAATCCTGAGCTTTTTTGTCTGTGGCGTATATATTACCCCAATCCTAATATCCTGATTCAAGATCTGTATATCCAACAAAAGTGGCCAGCCTGGTTCTAAATCTATAATTTTCTGAACAGTCACTTGCCCTTTAAACAGGACCCCCCACCCCTGTGTATAACTCATCCCCCAGGAACCACACTGTGGGGCCCCATGGCCAAGATTTCTGCACTTGATGGATGTCTGCCTCTGATTGTAATCTAGCATCCTGTAACATGCAGATCTGTGCCTGGGAGTCATGTAAGGCTTGGAATGTAATGCACTTCCTTTTGTAGTTTTCAATGCTATTCACATTTAGTGATATAACATTTAAAGTGTCTCCCACCGTCTTGGCCACAAGAAAAGGGATTCCAGCTTATACAAGTCTCCTCATGGTTTCCTTCTGGTTTTCTTTCTTGCTTTCGGTTTTTCCAATGGATCCCCTTCCACATCTGATGTTTCTTTTTGGGATGATGGGACTGAGGATTCTGAGTCTCCCTCCTCATCAGCTGAGGGATCAATTAAGGCTGAGTAATGATTAGAAGTGGATACCATGTCCATTTTTGGCAGTTTAGATTTGGGAATATTTCTGGATGACCGGCGCTTGCCTCGCACCATTAGAAACTCATCAGTAGGTGGGGGTTGGGGTGGCATGTCAGAGTTTTGCAGTTTCTCTGGTGCTGTTACTCCTTTGTCCAGTTTTTCCAAACAGGTTTTCTCTTGGTTTTCCACTCTCTGGATTGGTTCCAGTGTGCTGGTAGAGTGATCTGTCAAGGTGTCCTCTGTGTCTTCTTAAGATGCCATTGATGGAGCTGGCAGTACTTTGCTTAACATCGGAGGCTGTTCTGTAGTGGGGTGTGTTTGCTTCTCCTGGGCTGCATGCACAATATCATCTTGATTCCAAAAGGTCCCCTTGTTATGGACTGCCCAGGGGCACTGAAGGAAAAGGTGACCCAGTTCATCACATAGATTGCACTTCGGAGGGTTGTGACAATGAGTGCTTGCATGACCAGTTTGTAGGCAAATATTACATACTTGTACCTCACAGGCATTACTGGGGTGGGAGAAGGAAGCACACCGGTGACAGGTCTTCGGCTGACCTGGGTAAAAGCAGAAACCCCTTTCTAGTCCTAAATAAAAACAGCTGGGAAGGTGCACCGGCCCATCATCAGTCATGTGAAGTTTTATCTTTATTTTCCATCCACCCATCCAGATATGTTCACTGTCCCAAATAGGTACTGGCCGGCCACAATGTCAGCTCTTTGTTTGACCCAGTGTAAAATGTCAGATATGTGAACATTTTAATTCCTGAATAAGATTGTAATAACTTTAACAGAAGGTCCTGCTAAGGGGATGGCTATGAATGAAGCCCATAATGAAGACTGCTTGATTTTATTTTATTTTTATTTTATTGAAATCTAGGATTACAAATACCTTTGAGCAGGAACTGCTCATTTACAAAGGTTCCATGTCGAAGGAATGGTGGGGGTATACATACATACAAAGGTCAACATAATAATACATAGTTACACAATAAAAAGAAGCAAGAGACTGAGGCTTAGGAAATTCCAGTAATTCAAAATGTGCCAAATGTTAGGTAGCATGACATACCAGCCAAGGGCAATCTTAGAAATACGCGCTGCAGGTGAGGGGGGTATGCAGGCAGGAAGGCCGTTGTCGGAGGGTAGAGGGTGAGGGTAAGAGCTCTAAAGGGAGGGATAAAAGTCAGGAAATGCACGGGGAGAGGAAAGGAGGGGGGCAAGTGGTGGGTAGGTGAGGCAGGTAGAAGGAGGGCAAGGTGGGAGACGTAGCAGTCAAGACTGAAGTGGAAAGCAGTGAGCGGTGGGCCCTGATTAGGCGAGGCAGTCCCAATGACTAGTTGAAATGAGATGAAGTTGGAGTTGTCTCTTAAAAGGGCCAAGAGCAGCAGCATATTTCATCCAAAATGTTTCCAGTTGCACGGGTGTATTGAAACTAACATCAAATATTGTATCCCCAGAAATGTGAATTAGTGCAAAGATGTCTGAAGCCAAAAATTGCATGGACTCCTTTAATAGTTTTCTTGCCACATACATCCTATCAGGTTGTACATCCAGTCCACCTTTATATTTTAATCGCACAGCATTTCTTCGTGTTCTGGGTTTGCCCAGGTTAGCAAATAAATCAGCCATTCTAAACCTTGGGTTTTGAGGCCTTGATGTGTTTGACCTGGGGGGGCATATCTCTCAACTGTCCCTGATTTTGCCTCAGAATTTTCCACTGTCCCTTGTAAAATTTGTGTTTTTGTGACAGAACAGTGGGGATTAAAAGCACAAAATAATGTCAAACATTAAAGTAACAGACTTGTTCTTCTTCAGAAAATGCATATTAACACCAATCCCTTTATTCTATCAGCTTTCTGAGTGAATAGTACCAGATTTTAAGATGTGTCCCTGATTTGGGGTCTTTGTCCCTGATGTTTTTAAGCCGTCTCCCTGATTCATGAGGCAAGAGGTTGAGAGGTATGTGGGGGGTCTGCAGTGTGTTGCTGCTCTGAAGCTGCTGAAGCACTGGGTTTCCCCTGCTTTCCGCTCTCAGCCTCTGTGGCTTCTGCCCAGGATTTCTGAGATACCGACTGACAATCACTGATATTGTTAGTGCTTGTACCTCCCCCTGGGTTATCTTGCATTGTATCTGCAACCTCTAGCTGCTGCTGCCCCCATAGTCACTGTTTTTATCATTCATAACATTGCTGTGTGGTAAATTAGCAATATTTTGTTTATGTGTCACAGTACCTGGTGTAGTGGATTTCTGCTCCGGGTTTTGCGTTGAGCCCCTGTCATACTTGTCTGCAGTTGAGCTGTGCTGCTGTTCTGAAGGTGCCACACCTTGTTTGCTGCCAGTTTGTGTGGCCTATATATTTGCATCCAACTTTCTGGCCATTCGTTTGCCTGTCAGCTGTTTAATTTCCTTTGCAGTAGGGGGAACCCCAAGCAACCAGTGTTTTCCATCTTGTGCTAAAATCTATCCTGCTGCCCTCAGGGCTCTCTCTGGTGACCAGGATACATCTGCTCCTCGTAGTCCTTCCAAAACCTCTTGTTCCATTTGTTGCACAGTTTCCTCACTGCTTTCCATGTCAACTGACATCTGTGATACATTTTCTGAGGCCCTTTGTAATTTCTGCAGCAACAATAGCTGTCTAGCCTCCCAGTCTGCAGCAGGTAATTCTGCAGCTGATTCCACAGCAGCTGGAACTGTTACTAACACTACAGGTACATTTTTTACTTGCCCACTGGGCTCCACAACATCATCCATCACAATAGTCTTTGGAATATGTACCTCCTTCTCCACTTCAGGTATTTCCATTGAACTACTGAATAAAACTTTCTCAGACTTGGAGCCCAGAGCTCCCACATCTCCTGCCTCCTCCATCTCCTCACAATTGTCAGCCATCTTGCTGCTGACTGGACACCGTGCTCCCTTCTGCAAGAGTAGGGGAATTTCCCCAGTGTCCTGGCCAAATTTCCCCCGTTCACTAAAAAAAAAAAAAATACCACCGATAGCTTAATCTGGTTCAATTTCAGTTGGTTACCATCTGTAACCCCCAACCCCCGGTTCTCCTGAAAAAGGGACTTGTAGTCTCAGTGGGCCTACCGGGTCAACAAAATTAAAATAAATAAAATAAATAGATATGCAGAGGTGTTTAATAGCCCTCTGATCCAGTTATTACCAAGTATAGCCCCAAACCACTATATCTGTTTTTGCTATCATACCGAGAGAGAAAAAAAAAAAAACTGAAAAAAGAAACAGTTTTTAAATTTGAGCACTAAAATGACTCTTTCTGTCCCTCTAGTGCTATGCGCGTTTATAAGAAAACTGGAAATGTTAGGCAGTTTCTCACACACGTGCTGCAGAAAACTGGGATTAACATATAGTCCTGCCATTGAGTCCACTGCCTGGATAATGCACAATAATGGGACAGTATCTCTGTGTTCTAATTGGCTAAGAAAACTCTTTTTCAGTATAATATAGTACTCCATGGTGTGTAGAAAAGGAAGGAAGGAACTGAATTTGGTTCTATACAGCTGTTTTTCACATAAACTGTATCCCAAACCCAAAGCGCTTTACAGTTCATTAGATGAGGAAAGTGATTGTTACTGCTGCTTGAGGTGCACATGGAGAGTCCAAAAACACATGGATTGGTTAGAGAGAGAGTTTACAGAGAGGTTAAGCTCAGGAAGTTTAAGTGCCTTGCACAGGGTCATGCAGTGAGTCCGTGGCAGTTGTAGATAGAAATACATATAGGGATACACTTTAAGCTCATTACAGCAGTGTACCCTGGGAACTTGCATTAGTTGAGTGCGTGGCAGTTGGCTCTCTGGCCAAAGAGTCTTACATTTTAACATATATTTAGAAAGCAGAGTATGCCGTGACATCCTTTTAACACATAACTTGTGGTAGGGTGTGTAATAATTAAAATATTTAAATCTCCAATGGTGAGGCCCTTCCGCTGTAAGTGCAGTAATGCTTGTTAGCTTTTCCCCTCCCAAACCAAACATGAAGTGATGGAAGTTGTTTGTAGTGCTGGGAATAATAATGCGGAGCTGGCAAGCCATCAAGGAGAAGTCTGTTTGGTCAAGCATATGAGGGATCGGCCTCTGACAGCAAACAAACTGATAAGCCTTGGCTGACATAAAATGTAAGCAAACTGTGCTTTGCCTGATAAGTTTACTGTGACATTGGTTTACTGGTGGAAGTTTCTCATAACACAAGGGAGGCTCCAGCATTTGAAAATCAGGTATAAAACAAGCATTTGTCAATGCTGAACATTTGCTTGCACGTACAGTATGTGCTGTGCAGGTGTTTGGTACTGACAGTGCACAGATGCAGATGTCCTGTGCCAAGGGAAGACTCCATCCAAGGGCCCTGCACTTCTGTGCAGTGACAGATGTGACAAAGTTATAGGGCTGTCTGACGGGCTGCGGAAGTGCAAGGCCCTGTGGTCCCTGCACGTCCATGTGGCCGCAATGCAAAAGGCACTCTGCCACCCATGGGTGGAGAGGTGCAGGGCCCTATGCCAAGAGGACAGCTGTCTTCACTATATGGTACCCAGACCCATGCAGACAACCCTGCATCTTTCATTCCCTGGCTGGGGAGGTGTCGCGTAACACCACCATTCCTCCCCCACTCCATCCAGCTGGGTCACTGAGCTCACCAGCACAGGATCACTGTGACAGTGTTGAATAAGGCCCTGCCCTGTTTCTTATGCAGAAAGAGTTTAAATGCATGGGTCTGTTAGATCCTCTCCTTTTCTGTCTCTTCTCTGTCTGGTTGTGCAACCAAATATTCTTGTGAGATCTAGGAACTGATCACTCCAACAGTTTCACAGTTCTCCACCTCTGGCCATCTCTCTGCCTTCCCTTGCTATTTCTGTCTTTTTTTTCCCCCTTGCATATATGCAGTTAAAAAATATATGTAAATCTCTGTGTAAAACTGTATGTGAAACTGGGATCCCTTTGTTTAAAACTGTATATAGGTATACTGTTGAAATGATTGTAAAGCTATTTGGAACTCAAGCGGTTAACCTGAGATGCAGTTTTTAAGCCTTTTGCAGAGCTGTAAACAACCGGTCAGTTCTGGGTCACTATGTTCTTTTTGTTGCACCTGCATCACAACTGACAAGAACATTCTGTAAACCTACAATAACATTCTGTGAGAAGCAGGCTCTCTTAATGAGTTCCTAGATAAAGACTTATAAAAAGAGCAGCAATACTTTTTTATTTTATTTAGAAAAGATTTACTAGGAGAGCAACATGAACTATGAAACAGCTTGTTTCCAGAAGTGTCCTGGGGGAGGGGGTTACATAAGGAGGAGGAGGTGAAAACCTAGGTAATGATAGTAAACATGTACATTACAAGCCAAGTAATAACATGGACATAACATAGATATAACAAGTACTTTTTATGTTGCTTGCACGCATGTGCAAGAAACATAGTGCCATCATCCGAGTTTTCGGAGGTGTGTCAGCCCATCTTCCAATGCAGTCAGTGTGTTTGCAGGAGCGGCCCCAGTTCCCCAATCACTGCTGCAGCTGTCTATGACAAGCTGAAAATGCAGTGGCATACAGTTCAAAGGGAGAGCTCCGCTTCAGTGAGCAGAGCTCTCCCCACGCACACACATGCGCAAGCACGCATATTGCGTGCCGATGTGCTCCCCCCACGCACACACTGTATGGCTGATGGGGGTGTCCAATCCCCCGTCGGCTCCATGCCCCCAACAGCTGTCCAGGTGCAAGCTGAGAGCCCACCCAGCGTGGCAAAACTGTTGTAGCCGATGGGTGTGCCCAATCCCCGTCAGCTCCAGGCTGCACACGCCCCAAAAGCTTTACCGTGCCATGCTGGGAGCCCACCTAGCGTGGCAAATCTTGTTTTGGCTGACGGGGTGCCCAATCCCATCGGCTCCACGTCCCCCGAACAGCTTTTTCTGCTGCCATGCTGGGAGCCCACCCCAGCATGGCAAACGTCCCCGCTGCCTCGTAAAAAAAAACCTGAGAACAAAAACCGGTCCTCAGAAGTCTCCTCCCCCCTCCCACAGCCCGCATCCACCCACTGTGCACCCTGCCTCCCACACCCCCTCACCCCATACTTACTCGGAGCTCGGGCGCAACGATCATCGGTGGACCGGAAACACGCCTGCACTCTTCAAAGCCGATCGCTAACCAAGGAAATGCCGGTAAGCTGTATAATGGGATAGATAGGGTTTTTCAACTTTATTGCATATCTCAGGCATTTTTGAATTTTGCACCATTTTTCAACATGGGGTTTTTGGGACCCTTCTCATGAATGCTGTCACTGTCATGGTGTTATTTGGCCCGAGGGTGATTTCCCAGTCACTGCGGAAATCACCTTTCGCGAATGATTAACAAAACAACACTGCCAGTGTTCATAAGGTGGGCTCTCAAAAGCCTATTTTGAAAATTTGGTGGAAAAATTCCTAAAAATGACTGTTTTACGAGTGCGCTTTGCGCAGTTCCTATGCACGCTCGTAAGTTGCGAATTTTCAATATTTTCACTCCAGATTTTCAACATTGCCATTTTACCACACCTCCTTATGAGCAGCGCAGCTGTCATTTTTCACATCTTTCCCAAAACGTGTTTCCGCCCATGTAGCGCACAATGGCACAGTCAGTGTGCGAACTCAATGTATGGGACACATTAAGAAAATCACAGTGACACTGTTCATGAGCAGAGGTCTTAAAATGGCTATGTTGAAAATTTGTTGAAAATAAAATGACTGTTTTGACGTCGTGCATGATTCTATGCACGCAATAAGTTCGGAATTTTCAATATTTGCACTCCAATGACTTCCAAATACCTAAACAGCACATAGAAGCAAGCAACATTCGGCATTGACAAATGCTTGTTTAACTATAATTCAGTTATCTAGATAAGCGCAGCAATATCCTGGAGTCATTCTGACAGGTAACAACATATGGCACACATCATAGTGTCAAGGTAGAACATTTAGTACACAACATAAGAAAATAATTCTAGTGAACAATGCCAGCTTAAGACAATGGTGAAGAGTTGAGAACAGTGAGCAAAGTTGGGAGTTCGAGGAAGTGGGCAGGCAGTCAAAAAAAACATGCATGGGAGACAAGTGATTCTAGTACTTATAGTAGGTGGAGGGAATGGATACTGAGTGCTATTTAATTGCCCTATACATTCATAGCATGTGGGAGAAATTAGAGGAGGGTAGGAGTCAGATGGGGGGGGTTTGGACATTCTCCCCTTCAGGATGCTGAGAACCCTGCAAGGGGAAGTGGAACAGGCAGGAGATTAAAGAAATGTGGATAGTGGGAAGGGGAGTTGGAGGAGGGGAGGGGCCTGGACATTCTTCCCATCAGGATGCTGAGAACCTTGCAAGGGAAGTGGGACAGGCAGGAGATTAAATAAATGGGGATAGGTGGGGGGAGATTGGAGGAGGAGGAAGCCTGGGCAATCTTCCTCAGGATGCTGGAGAACCCTGCAAGGGGAGGAACAGGCAAGAGATTAAAGAAAAGGAGATAGAGGGAGCAGGGAAGAATGGGAGAGAGAGAGAGGCAGGATGAGGCAATGGTGGAGACCAGATGGAGGAGGGAGGGGGGGAGGCACTTTAGAGGTGGGAAGTTGGAAGAGCACGAGCTAAGAGCAAGGGAGAAGTAGCCAAAAGAAGGGTGAGGGGTGGGTTAAGGTAGGAGGTGGGGGATGTGGAAGATGGGAGTGGGGTGGGTTTGTGATAGGGGTCATGGGGGAAGTAGATGAGGATGAAGGAGGGTGTTGGGGGAGAATCTAGTGAAGTTTACGGGAGGCAGCTGAAGCAAGGAGAGAAGGGAAGTGAATAGGAGAGTTTATTTGAGGGGTTAGTTACAGGTACAGCAGTGTACTGTGTGCCACCAAAGGAGGAGAGCAAGGGAATGGCGAGACCTGGCAGAGTTAATTTTGAGGGGGAGAGAGTTCCAGGTGCTAGGAAATTTGTATGAGAAGGCAGAGTGACCAGTAGATGTACACCACAGGGGGATGGCAAGCATTCTGTGTGTTGAGGATCAAAGGGAGTAGCGGGGGGGCTAGAGAAGCAGGAGGACAGGTAGGATGGCAGAGAGCTGAGCCAATACTTACGTACAAGATTGGCAGTGTGGGACAGGTGCCTGGCAGTGAGGGTAGGGAATGAGAGTGCAGTATGAAGATTGCAGTGGTGGGTGAGGGGGGAATCCAAGAACAGCGGCAGAATGAATTGAAGAGAGTGTCCAGCCTGGATAGAGTGGTCTTAGGGGCAGAATTGAAGACAATGTCCCCAAAGTCGAAGACTGGGAGGATCATCTTATGGACAATTTCACACCTAGCTTTCAAGGGAAGGCAGCTGCAATGTCTGTACAGGGCACCGAGCTTAGGAAGGAGCTTACTGTGAATGGCATCAATGTGTACACCGAAGTCTAGATTTTTGTCTAGCCAGAGCCCAAGGTACAGTACTTAAATGAGGGGACATCATCCAATTTGGTACAAGTCAGGGTATGAAAGGTGGGGATGGAGTCAAGTCTGGACAGCTTTTGTCTGGTGCCAAAGGTCATAGAGACCATTTTTTGGACATTCAGCGAGAGTTGGTTAGCACTAAATCAGCGCTGGACATTGTTACAGTCCAGTTGAAGACTGCTAGTCAGTTCAGCAGACGAACTCCCAGAGGAGAATAACAAGGTGTCATCAGCATACATGTGTATGCTAGCAGATGTCAGGGAGATCATTTAGGAAGATGGAAAACAGAATTGCACCAAGTACCGATCCTTGTGGGACACCTGTGGTGATCGGGGGGGAGGAGAAGTGGAGCTGCCAACTCTGACAGATTGGGTCCGGCCAGTAAGGTATGACCAGAACCAGTCAGTCATGGAGTCAGAGAGACTGTCCACTATCCACTTAAATAAGAGAAGGGAGTGGGTGACAGTGTCAAAGGCTTTGGCCAGGTCAACAGAGGTGGAAGAGGTGATGCATCCCTGGTCCATACCGGTGAGAATGGAATTGGTGAGCCAGAGGAGGGAGGTGGTAGTGGAGTGGGTTTTATGGAAACCAGACTGGAAGGGGGTGAAGAAGGAGGAAGAGTCAAGGAAGAGGGAGAGTTGCTCTAATGTCAGGTGCTCTTGAACCTTAGCCAGGGTAGGTAGCAGGGACACGGGGCAGAAATTGCTTAGGATTGGAGGGGTTCCCACCTTTGGAAAGGGGGACCATGGTAGCAGACTTTCAAATATTAGGTACAGTTGCGTGAGAGAAGGATAGGTGTAGAAGATAGGTTATGAGAAAAGCAATAGCATAGGTGGAAAGGTGGAGAAGTTTAGGGTCAAGACCATCAGGGCTTTTTCCTTTGTTAGGATTCAGGGCAAGTAATACTCACAGGGTGCCATCAGGGTGGACAGGTTTAAAGGTGAAGCACGGAGTAGGTAGGGATTGAGAGTGGGGGGCATTAGAGGAAAGGGGAGCAATAGGGGTAAGGGATGCAAGGAGGGAGGAGGCACACGTAGTGAAGAAATTATTGAACTCCTCTGCCATAGAGGGAGGATCATCAATTATACACAAGCCAATTTTTAGCACTGGAGATGGAGTTTGGGACTGTGGGGAAAACAAGGTATGGGTAACCTACCAAAATTTGGACGGGTTGCTTATGTTATCATGGAATGAGGAATTAAAATAGTCCACTTTGGTGAGGCAGATGGCATGGGTGCAGGCATTCCAGAGTGTGTGATAGCGCTGAAGATCTTGAGGGAAGCTTAAAGACTTATAAGTGGCCCACGCTTGGTCATGTGCACTCTGGCATGCGACGAATTTGGCAGATACCCAGGGCAGATGGTTACCTCTGACCCTTGCATTTCTTAGAGAGGCATGGCAGTTCCATACAGATAGGAATTGCATGGTAAAGAAGGACAGGGTTGTAGCCACAGAGGAGGCAGTAGAGATGGATGACCAGTCGATGCTGGTCAGCTCGCTATGGACAGCGGAGATGTTGAGGGAACAGAATGAGCGGATTTTAAGAATGATAGAAGGGGACTTTATTTGGTGGATTTTGGGCATGCAGTACACCATATGATGGTCACTAACTGCATCGGGGAGTGTACCAGAATCAATGACATGGTGTGGGTGTGAAGATAGAACCCAGTTGAGTAAGGTATGCTTACTGGACTTACGATTAAGGTGCTTGGGTTCTACTATTAAATGCTTTAGGTTCAGGGAAGCAGCATGACTGCAGACTTTGGACTTTTTGCTGGTGAGCCAGTTTACGTTAAAATCCCCAAGGAGGTACAGTTTCCCAGGGGTGGCAAGGGATGAGGTGGTGGAGAGGAAATCATAAATAGAGGAGAGCTCAGAGACAGGGAGGTTGGGACGACAGTAGACACCACCAACATAGATGGGGAGGGAGGAGGGGAGGGATATTTTTATTAGTAGCAACTCATAGGCAGAGGGGTAGGAGGTAGATAAGCAGATAGAATATTTGATAGAGGGGGAGATATACATAGCGAGATCCCCAGCCCTGGACTTATGGTCCTCGCAAATGACAGAGTACCCATGGATGGAGATGTCAGTGTCTGGGATTTTGGAGCTGAGCCACGATTCAGAGATAATGAGAAGAGAGGGTTTTAGTTGAAATACAAGTGGCTCCAGGAGATCTATTTTGGGGAGGAGGCTTCTAATGTTTAAGTGGGCAATGCTTAACCCCTTGGGAAAGTTAGTTACAGCAAGGGGAGGGGGACCAGGGCTGGGTTCAATGTCTCCAGCTGTGAGAAGTAGTAGTAAAATTAGTACTCTAGATACTATAGCTGACCATTTCTTTAATCGGGGGCTTGGACGGCAGGTGGCTGGGGCGGTGTTAATTTTCCAATTACCACACCATGTGAAGGCTCGTATGGTGGCCAGGTGGAGCCCTGTGCCATAGAGGAATCCAGCAGCAGGGCATCAGGGTGAGTGTATGGGGTGGACTGCCAGGAGGAGGTAAGGGTTGGTGAAGTCGAGGGAGGTCAGGTTGGTGGTGGGAGTGGGAGAGTGGGTTGTGAGGAGGGAAGGAGGAAGGGATGTAGGAGTGATGATTAGAGGGACACAGACCAGGAGGAGGTCCACTGAGTGACAGAGAGTTGTTTGAGGGTATATGGTAATTATATTGGCTGAGTAGAGAAGCTTTCTGGAGATAAGGAAGGAATATAAGATGAGAGAAGTAGGGACATCTTCCTTTTAAATATGTTTGGATGAAGCATCTGAGGAGCAAAGGCAAACATGGTTTTAGTGCATTTAATAGAGGTCAAGGCAGGGGTGAGTAGGAAGGCCTGAGATCAGCCTAGAGAAATATAGCAGTAATTACAGAGCAAGATTTCAGACAGTAGTTTAAGCAATAAATCAGCCTGGGGCAATGCTGCTGTTTAAGAGAGGTATTAGCAGGGGGAACAATGAAATTAGAGATCAGGGGGTGGGCTAACAGCAGGGGTGAGATTAAACTGTACCTTTAAGATTATTGTCCTGACAGGTAGTAGCCAATGGGGAGAGGTTAGTTAGAGAGAGTGGAGTTAAGGTTCATTTAATGAGTGCCGGGGGCAGGGGAGCGAGGGTGGGCAAAAAATGTACATACAGTTGAGAGAACAAGCCTAGGTAGGTTCCCAGGGTTAGCTGCCCTGAGAAACTGAGTTCCAGTCCAGGCTCTGGTGCTGGTATGAGACAGCCAATGGCTGAGCACAAGTACCGTTCAGGGACCAATGAGGTCACAGCAAAATGAAAGGCTTCAAGATTTGGGCCTGTTTCACTAAATTCCTCTGTAGCCTGAGTGAGTCCTGGACTGTACCTGACTTGGAGTGAGGAGGGCGGGTGGCAGGAAGCTTCTAGCCCTCTCCAGAGGTGGGCAGCTCTGAAGTGTGACCACATTTGCGGTACAAGCCCAGCTGGACTCCTTCAGCCTGAAGGAGAGGGACAGAAAAAGGGCAGATATTAGCTGGAGGCAGAGATCAGGGGGTGGTTACTTAGCAGGGAGGGGTGAAACTTAAACAAGAGATGGAACTTGGGTTTGAATTGGGGGGGCAGGTCACAGACCATGGCAGGTGCCAGCTGCAGGTTGCAGGGTCTGTTAAAACAAAAAGGAGCTAAATCAGGGGGTGAATGCTGACTTGAGAGCTGATGCTAAGGCTGTGGGGGACAAGGCAGCACTGATTTCTAAGCAAAAGAAATAACATTTTAGACTTCTTAACACTTTATTA
Source organism: Neoceratodus forsteri (assembly GCA_016271365.2). NCBI lineage: Eukaryota > Metazoa > Chordata > Ceratodontiformes > Ceratodontidae > Neoceratodus > Neoceratodus forsteri. The sequence goes on along the minus strand of CM028136.1, from coordinate 938,402,205 downwards.
TGCAGTTAACAGTAAGCTTAAAATTAAAGAAAAAAGAATACTTCTGGTAAAGAAGTATTTGTCTTTTACTAGAGAGACAAGGAGCAAGAGCGAGAGACTGAGATACTGAAACTTGGAATTAAGAGATACCCTCAGAAGAAGGACTTGGTTTTCTTTGTTTATACTGCCTTTGTAAATAGTTATACTAAATAATTTGTGTTTTTTATTTTGTTGTTATTGAGAAAAATAAAATGCTATTTGCAAATTTTGAAACTGCTCCTGGTTTTCCTATGTTTCCTGACCTGTGCCTCGATGACAGTCACAAAGCATGGCTGCTGGGGTGAAGACTGGCTCTAGACACAAAGGCTGTTAAACAGAGCAGATACGAGGGTGGACCAAAGGTGGTCCATCATTAAGGAAAGAATACTAGTTGCCACAGATGCGTGCATTAGGCTCGGGGGGGGGAGAACACAAGGGCCAAAGTGCCCAGCTGGTTCAGTTCTGGGGTTGCCCAGGCAGTAAGGGAAAAGAGGTTTGCCTATAGAAAATTCAGGAAGACCAAGAGAGAGGTGGATAGGGAAAATTACCTAAGGTGCTAGTGAGGCAAGTAAGGAAGTCCGGCGAGCAAAGGCACAAAAGGAGCTGCAGATAGCTGAAGGAATTAAGAAGGGAGAAGGCTTTCTTTCGCTACATAAGTGAGAAAAGGGACAAGAAGGAAGGGATTGTTAGGCTTAAGAAAGGGGTGGAGTGGGTGGAGGATAATGGGGGAAAAGCAGAGATACTAAATGAATTCTTCTGTTCCATCTTCACCATGGAGAAGGACAGACCAATGCCTTCAGGAGGGAAAAGAGGAGCAGGGGGAAGGGAACACAGATGTAGTGATAGAGGAGGAGAACAGAGTGAGGGGGGTGCTGCTGGCATTGAAGATGGACAAATCACCAGGCCTGAACAGAGTACATCCAAGGGTACTAAAGGAACTGGCTGAGGAGCTGGCAAGGCCACCGGTAGACCTATTTAATAGTTCACTAGAGTCAGACGTGGTATTGCAGGACTGGAGAACAGCACATGTAGTGCCCCTCCACAAAACTGGTCCCAAGGATGATCCAGAGAATTACAGACCAGTCAGTCTGACCTCCACCATGGACAAGCTCAAGGAGACCATACTAAAGGAAAGGTTGGTGGAATATCTAGAGGAGCATGGTCTCCAGGATGCGAGGCAGAATGGGTTCATGGAGGAGAGATCATGCCAAATGAATCTGATTGACTTCTTTGACTGTGTCACTAAGACAGTGGACAGGGGCCAAGCGGTAGATATCCTCGATCTTGATTTCAGCAAGGCCTTTGACTCTCTGCCCCACAAAAGGTTGATCAGGAAGTTGGTGGATCTCGGATTGGGGCAAAGATGGCCAGATGGGTGGAAAACTGGCTGAGGGACAGAACCCAGCGGGTGGTTGTGGGGGGGGGAGACTTATCTGGCACCAGAGAGGTAACCAATGGGGTCCCGCAGGACTTGGTGCTGGGGCAAGTGTTGTTCAATGTCTTCATCAGTGACATTGGGGATGGCATTAAGGGCAAAATGTGCCTATTCATGGATGACACCAAGCTCTGCGGGAGAGTGGACACAGCTGATGGGATACAGGACCTACAGGCTGATCTGGAAAAGCTGGGGAGGTGGTCCAGGATCTGGTAGCTTGGCTTCAATGCCAAGAAATGCAAAGTTATGCATATTGAAGCCAAGAATCCCAGGACAGAGTACTGCCTGGGTGGAGTCCGAGTATCTGCATCGGAGGAGGAGAAGGACCTGGGAGTGATGATCACTAGTGATCTGAAGCACTCCATGCAGTGTAAGAAAGCAGCAGCAAAGGCAAACAAGATGCTGTGATGCATATCTAGAGAGCTCAGCAGTAGGAGGGAGGAGGTTATACTGCCCTTGTAGAGGTCACTGGTAAGGCCGCATCTAGAGTATGGAGTTCAGTACTGGTGCCCACACCTCAAAAAGGACATTAACCTGCTGGAGAAGGTCCAGAGGAGGGCTACAAAGATGATAGTCAGTCAACAGGGTAAGGCATATGAGGAGAGGTTGAGGGCACTGAACATGTACTCCCTGAAAGACGAGAGAGAGAGAGAGGGGACATGATTGGGACCTTCAAGCACTTGAAAGGGATAAATAAGGTTGATAAGGAGAATCTCTTTAAGCTGAGTGGCAACCGTAACATGAGGGGGCACAGTCTTAAGCTGGAGGGTGGGAGGCTTAGGACAGAGGTCAGAAAGCACTTCTTCACAGAGAGGGTGGTGGACACTTGGAATGCGCTGCCAGAAGAGGTCATTTCATTGAAGACAGTGGGCAGCTTTAAGAGAAGCTGGAATAGTAATAGGAGGAAGGTAAGAATCATGGGTTGGCATGATGGGAAAAGTGGGGAGGGAGGGCAGGGACATTAGCTCAAGCTGTAGACCCTGCAATATAAGCAGACTTGACAGACCAAATGGCCTTCTGCTGGCTTCTTTGTATGTTCATATGTTTGTATGTAATTATGTATTTTTTTTATTTTGACCCCAACTTTTCAAGATGCTCATTTTATGATTCACCTTGTAAACATGACCTGTACCATTTATAGTATACTGGCCTAAATGTCGTTTTGCACCAGAGGTGCAAAACATGTCTCATTGAGGATTTAAAAATGGCATGTGTCACGTTTATGAGGTGGTGTGGAGAAAATGACTATGCTGAAAGTTTGGAGTTAAAATACTGAAAACTAGCAAAGATATGAGTGAACACTGAAATACTGTAATGTTCAGTCATAACTTGGGCATTGTACCATATTTGTACATCAAATTTTCAACATAGCCTTCTTATTACCCCACCTCATGAACCCGGAAGGCGAAAATTTTCAAATCCTTGCCAAAATGTCATTCTGTGCCAGTGAAACGTCATGCCATGCCACAGGTGCGAAAACCCATTTTGGCAAGGATTTGACAAATGACAGCTGTCGTGTTTGTGAGGTGGTGTGAAAAATGGCTTTGTTGAAAATTTAGGGTCAAAATATTACAGATTACCAAAGTTACGAGGGAGCATAGAAAAATGTCAAAGTACTGTAGGTGCATAATTTTGACATTTTTACATATTTTGACCCCAAATTTTCAATATAGCATTCTTACAACCCCACCTCATTAACAAGGGTGGTAAAGTTTTCAAATCCTGCCTGAAAGGTGATTTTGCATTGTGACCACAAAATCACCGTTTGGGACTGATTTTCATAATTACACCAGCACTGGTCATGAGGTGGGATCCCAAATGGCCATGCTGAAAATTTGGGGCCAAAATATGCAAAATGACAAAGTTTTGCATCAAAGTTCAAAACCCCATTGAGATACTCTCAAAACTCCATTGAAATACACTGAACCGAATTTACCTTTAGTTTCTCATATTGCAGTCACTGGCTCCAGCAGCAAGATGTGTCTTTGATCAGAGAGTGGATCTTCACCCTGTGACATGTTCAGATGAGTGAGGAGGTGTGGGGTGGTGGGTGCTGAGTGGAAGGCTGGGGTGGGGTGTGTGGGGTTTGTGAGGGGGGAGGCAGATCGGTGAGGGACTGTTTTCTGTTTTACAGGTTTAAAAAAAGAAACATTGAGGGATGGTTTTCTTTATTTCATGGCTATTTCAACACTGGGGATTGGGCACCAAAATGTTGGACTTGTGTTCTGCAGCACCGGGTGGGGGCAGCCTGGTGCCACCAACTACATAAGGGGAATGGGGCAGGCAACCAGGAGGGGAGGAGGGGTCAAGAGAAGCAGTACCAGGAGGGGGCACCCCGGTCCACTTCTATATTAATTATTAAATACATATAAAGATTGGAAAGGGCAGGCAGGCGACCTGGAGGGGAGGAGCAGAAAGAAGTGGTACTGGGGGTGGGCACCCTGGTCTGCTTAATAGACAGACAGATAGATAGATAGACATTGTATGATCACTTTCAGGCTCCTAATGCTGAAAGTCAGTCAGCTGCTTCCTGACCGGCTTCATGCAAATGAAAGGACTGAAGCCGCCTCTGATAGGAGCGGCTTTGGTCCTTTCTTTCAACTGCACAAAGTTTCTGCCCAGCAAGCAGTAAGTACTGGCACAACAACAGTGCATGGTAATTGATCTGGACTGTCAAGCCCCTTACAGCTTGAGCTGCAATAGGCTCAGCAATAACACACCTCTGAAATGCCATTTATTATAACAAAGTGTTTCTTGCGCATATGCAAGCAAACATAAACAGTAGTTTTTTCCTCTTATTCTTTATGCTTCCTTCCTGTCTCTAGTGCCAAACTCCCTCTGGAGCTCCCGTGGCATTGTCCAATCTAAACACTTACGCTAGGCTGCCATTCTCTAAGGAGCCATAGCTGTATCCCCCCAGGTGGGGACAGGGTAGAGAGGATATGCCCCAGAGATCACATAACATCAGGAGGCAATACTTAGTAGGTGAGGCCAGACCCTAACATACCAGTGTCCTTCCTCGCGGGCACCAGGGACATTTTCTCCCTATCCCCTAGTAGGTCATGACTAGAATGTCAAGGGGCTTGTGTACGCAATGTATAATGACTCCTCAATGTCAGAGACATCCTACCCTCCCACAATTGCCCTCCAGCCACACTGCCACATGTGGTCACCCAGGTGGCAGTATTGCAGTGAAGGACAGAACTTACCCTCCCTGGAGAAGGAAAGCATCCTCTAGGACACTCAGTCCTTCTCCCCTTGGCCAGCCCCTGATGTCCCAGCCTTGTTTCTGAATGTGGGTCACTGGCAATGTGAGCCATAGTGCCACCACTGTGCTGTCGGGTCTGCTGGCATAGTTAAGCAATAAGGCATGACAGGGTGTGGGTTATTGGGGGATTTACCCACGCCTTGCGTGGTGTGTCATGAGGTGCAGCCGAGTGACTTAACCACACAAGAAGTGGGTAAATCCCCCAATAACCCACACCCTGGAGTGCCTTATTGTGATTATACAATGGACCCATGTGTAAAATAAATTTTAGATGTGTTTAAGTATGTTTTTTATAAATGCCATTTCTCAGCCGTGGTTTATTGCAGGATATACCATGGTCATGTGATGTGTTTTGATCAATGAGGTTACATAATTTTCATGCCCCATTGTATAATAGCTATTAATCAAGAAAGCAGAACTACATTTAGATGAGCTAGCATGCTGTTGTCCTGCAGGAATAGTAAAATTAATTTACCTTTGAGAAAACTTTTTAAAAACAATATTTAGACACAATTCAACTTATATTTTATATATTTCAACTTATATTTTATATATTTTCTGTATTTCTATTCCCTTCTTCTGTAAAATGTGTATATTATCTGTATTTCTATTCCTTTCTCCTTCTTTCTGCTGTAGCTGAGACAGAGAGCAGCCACCAGCTTCCTTAAAGCAAGGAGGTGATTTAATAGAGTACACTGAATTGAATTCTTAATTTTGGGGCCTTTGTAAGTAAGTAGAAGTCAGTGTTCTGGTTCTCTGTTTTTGGGTTTGACTTTTCTTAGTGTAACTTTTATTTGCCAAGGAGGAAATCTAGCTGGGAGAATATTTGCAGTCATTTGTGACTAGACCTGTTACTTAAGCTCTGTGAAATAGGTGTCTGAAAGAAAGGAAGGCACTCATCGGGGTGGTGGGTCAGAGTTGTAGTTGATTATTTCTGGAGGGCACAGTGGGCTCAGGGGGTGTGTGAGGGTGGTGGAACAGAGGTGCATCCCTCTAGTTGTGCCTCTCCACAATTCATTCACCATTCTGGTGGAGCATGGTTCCTCTATGGAGAAACCCGCAGTGGGGACCAAGGAGGATGCTGGGAACCTCCACAAAGGAGACCCACAGGAGGGTGGCACAAGACTCCACAAGGAAAGGAAACAACTCCTGGTGGGGGACTCAATTGTTAGGAGGGTAGAACTGAGGAAGGGAGGGGAGGGGAGAGGGAGGTAAGGTGCCTGCCTGGTGCCATGGCTTGGAGGTACAGGAAGCAAATCCTCAGAATCGTGGGAGCAGCTACATAGGGGAGGCAGCTGGATGTCATTGTCCACTGAGGGATAAATGACCTGGCTGGGAATGGGATTAGAGCAGTGCAGCAGGAGTTTGTGGAGTTGGGGAGGGGCCTTAAACAAGTAGCACGCATGGTAACTTTCTCGGAAATGCTACCTGTTTATGGCATGGGTGAGGCTAGGGTACTCTGTACCATGGGATTCAATGCTTGGTTGAAAAACTGGTACGGAGCTCAGGCATTTGGCTTCATTGGGGACTGGGGGTCCACCTGGAGGGATACAGCCTATACTGGTGTGATGGTCTGCTTCTGTCCGGGAGGGGAACCAGGATCCTAGGTATAGGTTTAAATGCTTCATTGGTAAGCATTTAAATTAGCCAAGGGGGGAGGCACTGAAGAGAAGCAGGGAAATCCCAGCCCCCCCCCCACAAAACAGGGTTGTTAGTGAAGTAGACACAAAGGTAGAGAAGTCAATAGGGAGCAGGACAGGGGTAAATCCAGTAAAAGGCAAAGACAGTAAGGACAGGAATGGGTCTAAAAGGTGTAAGGCCATCAAAAAAATGGAGGGTGATGAGTACCAATGTCCATAGTCTGGGTAACAAGCTCTCTGAACTAGTGGCCTTGTTGGAAGAGGGATGCCTGGATATCGTGGCAGTCACAGAGACATGGTACACAGAGAACCATGACTGGGATGTAACCATACCAGGGTACACAATCTACAGGAGGGACAGAGAGGGTAAAAGAGGAGGAGGAGTAGCTCTCTACATAAGGGAAGGAATCAAAGCAACAGAACTAAAGGGTAAACATGGAGGGAAGGAGGCACTGTGGGTCACACTGGAGACAGAAAATGGCACCACAGTCTGCAGAGGGGTTGTTTTCTTTTTTGGCAGGGGAAGGGACCAGCCACCCACCCCCATCCCCAACCACCCCACACTACACTCCTTTTATAGGGTACCACAGTTGTGACATTTCCTGTGGCACAGCAGGAAGGGGTGGATCAGTGGGGCCTCCACAAGGTGAGCTCATTTACAGGGGCACTAGTAATTTAACTTGTTACAACAAGTTAAACAAAACACAATCAAACCATTACTTGCATTTTTTTTTCCTTCTAATTACTCTGACTAGGTTATAAACTCAGCAACTTATCTGGAATGGATATCATTAACTGCAGGTACTGTGGAACAATTTTCAGAAGGACAGTCTTACAGGATTTAGGACACTGTCCTACATGCTGGGCCTTTGGAGATCTTAGAGCTCAGCTCCGGGCAGCATGGGAAGAGATTGCATGCCTCAAATTTCATATTCAAGAGAAAATACATTATAAGAACCACCCGCCATTTGCCCAGCATCCAACAGAAAAACCTCAACCACACAGGGTAGTTGGTCCAGGAGGTTGGCAGGTGGTTAGGAGGGACAAATCGGGTGCCCCATCACTCTCTGCTCTCCAACATATTACTTCCAAAAACCATATAAACACTACTAACAGGTATCTGCCTCTATCTCTGAAATCAAACAAAGAGGCAGAAGACACTGCAGACTAGGACACTGCAGCACAGGAGCTAGCACAACAAAACTCACTCAAATCAGGAACCAAAACAAAAAAAGCAATAAGGAAATTCAAAAAACTTCTGATCATAGGAGACTCCATGATTCGAGGAGTTGATACCCATCTCCAGCCAGGGGTAATGGTCAGATGTCTCCCAGGTAAATCAACATGGAGAGACACTGACCATATGGCTAAAATTGTTCACAAAGCAGGAGAAAACATTGATGTCCTAGTACACATAGGGACTAATGATCTCGCCAGCCGGTCAGTTGTGGAGACCAAGGAACACCTGACCAGGCTGGGTGACAAACTATTATCTTCATCGGCATCTCCTTCTCTGAGATCCTGCCAGTCTGGGAGAGGGGGCAGATGGATGGAAGGTCAGAGAAGGGAGATAGGGAGCTAAACACGTGGCTCTGGCGGGGCTAAAGGAAAAAGGACACAGATTTGTAGGGAACTGGCAACAGTTCTGGGAGCAAAAGTTCTTTAAATTTGATGGACTGCATCTGACTAAGGAGGAGTCAGTGCATTGGGGCAGAAGTTTGACGTCTTTGCAGACTATTTAAACTAGCAAATGGGGAGAGGGGTGCAGCACCCCATACGTTGAATGGGAAAAACACCCCTCCCCCTCAGCTAGTGGTCAAACAGGGATTCAGCATGTTTGCAGTTCATTTGCATCACCAGGTAAGAAAAAAGGTTTGTCTCCCCATACAACGCACAGGGGTAATGCCAGACCTCACCCAGCATCTATCCTAAATAGATACTGTTGCTCAGTATTTACTGAAGAGAAGGTAGGGCAGGGCCCACAGCTCAGCATCATGGACACAGGGGGGAAGGAGGTGAGCACTACTCCCTTCACAAAAGAAAGGGTCCTACAAAGCTTGCTAAGCTCAGGGTGGATAAGGCAATGGAACCTGATGGCATACATCCCAGGGTACTTAAGGAGCTAAAGGTGGAACTAGCAGAGCCATTAGCAGAACTGTTTAGTGAGTCTCTGAGCACAGGAGAGGTCCCAGAAGACTGGAGAAGGGCTCATGTGATCCCGCTCCACAAGAGTGGTAGCAGGGAGGAGGCAGAGAACTACAGACCAGTCAGTCTTACCTCAGTAGTGGGCAAGATTATGGAGGCACTCCTTAAGGAAAGGATAGTGCAACACCTGGAATCCATAGGGGCACAGGATCCAAGACAGCATGGGTTTACAAAAGGAAGGTCCTGTCAAGCTAATCTTAGATTTCTTTGACTGGGTAACCAGAGTGGTGGACCAGAGGAGCAGTTGATGTCGCCCACCTTGACTTCAGCAAAGCTTTTAACACTGTTCCACATAGAAGATTGATAAATAAGCTGGGTAGGCTCAGGGTGGGTCAGAAGTTGGTCAACTGGGTGGCAAAGTGGTTGACGGGCAAAACAGAGAGTGGTGGTAAATGGTATACAGTCAGAAGAGATGCAAGTCACAAGTGGCGTCACTCAGGGATCAGTTCTGGGGCCAGTCCTCTCAACATCTTCATTAGTGACCTTGCAGATGGACTAGGGTAAGGTTTGTCTGTTTGCAGATGACACCAAGATCTGCAACAGAGTAGATGATCCAGATGGGGTGGGCAGAATGAGAAGAGATCTGGATAAACTAGCAAAATGGTCAGAAGAGTGGCAACTGGATTTAATGCAAAGAAGTGCAAAATCATGCACATAGGGAAGAGAAACCCTGAAGCCACCTATAGGCTGGGAGGGGAGTTGCTAGCAGTCACAAAGGAAGAAAGAGACTTGGGCATCATTATCACTGATGACCTGAAATCATCCAAGCAGACCTCTAAAGCAGTATGTAAGGCTAGGGGAGTGTTAGGGTGTATTAGTAGGAGTATCACAAGTCGTAAGAGGGAGGTAATAATCCCTCTTTGCAAGACACTGGTTAGGCCCCATCTGGAGTACTGCGTGCAGTATTGGAGGCCACACCTTCACAAGGACATTAACCAAACTGAGGCAGCCCAGAGAAGGGCAACCAAAATGGTGCAGGGACTGCATCAGAAAACATATGAGGACAGATTAACAGAGCTCAATATGTGTACCCTTGAGCAAAGGAGGAAGAGAGGTGATATGATCGAGGCATTCAAACACCTTAAGGGCATTAACAAGGTGAAAGAGACTAACAAGTTTAAATATAAGAAAAATAGCAGGACAAGAGGACAGAGCATGAGATTAGAGGGAGGCCGATTAAGGGGTAATGTGAGGAAATTCTTTTTCACAGAAGGGGTGGTGGATGCATGGAATGGCCTACCTCAAGAAGTGGTGGATATGAATACAGTGCAGGGCTTCAAACAGGTATGGGATAGGCATAAGGGAGCAATACAAATGACTATGAATAGATAGGACATTGACAGAGCAAAGGCTGATGGCACATTTATAAGTGTAACCCCCGGACCCCTGCCTTTTTGCTAAACGACAGGTGGCATGCTGTTGAAGCTGACAGCAGTACCTGGTGGGGACTGGGTTCGGGGAGGAAGAGGTTACTCGGCACAGGGGGCCTAGATTTGGTTACTCTGCACAGGGGCACCCAAGTAAATCCAAACACAGGAAGCAATAACTGTAATGTCCAGAACCAGGAATGGGATTCTACAGTGTGGCTTTTATTCACATCCAAGCGAACAAACAAAGTATAGATGGACCCCCATGGGGCTACATTCCTGGTAATGCAGATTAGAGACAACAGAACACTTCTTCACTATTTCCACCCCTCAGGCTCTGAACCCACCAGGCATACAGCCCGGACTTGCACGCAGCTTTGGGTACACAGCCCGACTTGTACACTACTTGGGTTTTCCCCACTGGCCCTGCTCCCCTGCCAGCCATTTGATCCATGGTCCATTTTGGGAAATGAACCAATTTTCCTGTTGTGGCTCCCCAAATCACCTTAGAGCCTTCGACTCCTAGAAGGCATTTTCCTTCCAATTCCATGTCTGGGTACTTCCCTCATCACTGGCCAAGTGCAATAGGCAAAGTAGAAATCCACAGAGCAAATCCATAGAGGTGGACCTGGTCTCCCACCTTCAGCTTCCACAGTCCATACCCAGCCATTTCTATGGAAACTAAACAACTCTTTTCTGAAAGCTTGGCAATGTAGATTACTGGGTAGACGTATGTCACATCTCCGCTACATGTCTTGACTTCCCATAAGTGCTGGACGTGAACATACTTTTACTTTTGGCTAAGCCTATTACTCTAGGCATCCCACTACTTCAGCAGTCCAATCCCCACTATCACATAAGTCCCAAGGTGAAAAACATGGGCCCTTTATAAAGAGCAGAAACTCACCCTCCGGTTGCAGGTACCCCACAGGCAATTCACAAATCTTCTTGTTTCCCAAAAACTCTTGAACAAATAAGGCAGCTTCTCCACTAGCAGAAAAAAAACACAGGGTTGCCCCTGGAATATGCAGGAAACCCTTTTTTATAAGGGACAATCCACACAAAAATGTTCCATAGTTTCAACCACCCCTAAGCAGGTTTCCTCCCTGGGACGAAACCTCTCCAAGAGTTCTTTATGCCTCCCTTATATTGCCTTTTACCCCAATCTCTTGTGGAGACATAGCCATAAAAAATCCAACATATAGCGGGGTACCCTCTTGCTTACTAATAATTGTAATTTGGAATGTTGCTCAGAAACTGGTAAATCATGAAACCAAGGATCCACAAAAAAGTAATCCTGCAATATAGTACTATAGAACTGCTGATGTGTTTGAAGAAAAAATGATTTTTTGACAACATGCCAGGATTTCAACTTTTGAAACATTGTATGAAAGTGACTAGTCAATGCACATAACCATACCTGCCGGGCCAAAAAGGAATCCTGAACCCAATGCCTAAGAAGGAGATCTATAATATCAGCCACCCACGGGGACCAGATCTTAAGAACCCCCTTGAGTAAAGGAACTAAATTATAAAAGATAAATATACTATGCAAGAATACAACCGGATTCACCATACCCAAACCTCCTTCGACGATAGGTAAATAAGTGATACCCCTCTTCACCGGATTTAATATATTACCCTAAACAAAGAAAAATACATCATAAAGAGAGGTTTCTAAAGAAGGGGAGGGGGAAAACTGCAGCTATAAACAAAAAATATGGCAATAAAGAAGTTTTAATCAAATAAATTTGCTTCACTTTAGACATTCGGCCCTTATTGCAGAGTAACACCCTATTACGTGCCTCCAATAATTGGCTCTCCCAATTGTACCGATGATCATCCACACCTCCAAAATAAACACCAAGAATCTTCCTATAGCCAGTTTTAATAGGCATGTCCCAAATCAATGCCACATCGGTGGCCCCATACACCAAAGGCAATATCCCACTTTTAAACCTATTAATAGAGGAACCAGACATAGCTGAAAAGGTGTACAATAATGTCCGTGCAGCAACAGCAGAATTTTTATCTGACAGAACTAAAACCAAATCATCTGCATACGCTATTATCACTATCTGTGGGACCATATAACCAACTGATAATCCAACAATATCATCTGTATTATTTAAAGCATGCAAAAGGGGGTCCAAGGATAAGACATAGAGTAGGGGACTTAGTGGACACCCCTGCCGTACTCCCCTATGTACCTCAATATTTCTTCCCAACCATCCATTTATGCTAGGTATCAGAGTGATGTATGTATAGCAGGTATGTAACCAATTTATAAATTGTGAGGGAAACCCATACCATCTCAAACTCTCCCACAGATAACTATATTCTACTTGATCAAAAGCTTTAGCCTGGTCAAGACAAACCAGATGCCCAAACATGTCTCCAGATGCTCCTTTAGCTATAAGCTCCCTGAGTAGGATCAGTGCATCCTAAACCCTTCGATGTGGCACCCCACTAAATTGTGATGGATGTAATAAGGAACCTAATACACCCCATAATCTAATGCAAAAGATTTTCACCAAGATCTTATAGTCAGTGTTCAAAAGAGACAAAGGCCTCCAATTATCTAAATCCCCACGCTCCCCTTTATTTTTATACAGTAAAAGCAACACACCCTGTAACATACTTTTAGGTAGAGATCCTGCTTGTAACCCAGCATTCAATACCTGACATAGGTCAGTACCCAAAACTTCCCACAAACTTTTATAGATTTCATGGGACAATCCATCAGCACCTGGAGTAATTCCCGACTTCAGAGACCAAATTGCAGTCTTCAGTTCATCTACCGTAATGGGTTGGACCAAAGTAGACTGCTCATCTATAGACAAAACAGGAACTGGTCTTCTAAGAAACCAATCATTAATGGGGGTCTCAGGGAGCAATCTACTCTTAAAGGATGCAGTAACATAGTCATGTATCATATCTAAAATACCAGTATTTGTTGTAACACGCCCCAGTTGAGGTGTTTAAATACATCATAGCTCGGGAGTGTTTAAGAAGTTTCAGATTTTCAAAAGGTAAAGTATCCTTCTTTGTACCACTAATCCCATATTTATACTTTCTCCACATCCTGTAAAACCTGAGACTGTAATTAGCCAACTCTTCCTTTACCTTTTAATTTGATCCAGACCTGCAGATCCCAAAGACTGGTGGAAGGTAGACAAAAATGAAGTCGTTTCTAAGATATTGAAGTCCATCATGCCGAATCTCCCATTTAAACGACCTATGGTTTTAAAATAGAGTCTGACTTCACATTTGTGTCCTCCCACCAAGTATTTAAATCTTCATATAGAAAGAAAACAGACTGACGTGTAAAAAGGAATGTAGACCATCAGCCACACCAGGGATATCTAATAAGATAACATTTAATTTCCAAAAACCTGGCCCCCTCCGAACTTCAGGCACGTCACATAACACTAATCTAAGCATTTTATGATCTGATGTGGCCACCTCCTGCAAGGACTGTGATTGCATTACAACCCCTGGTGAAAGAAAAAAAGTCAATTCTGGAAGCTCTAGTTCCGCAAAAATAAGTATTTCCAAACCCATTAGAGGTAGGCCCAAAAGCATCATTTAAACCAGTATTTGCAAGAAGTTTTGACAAGCTTGCCATATCACTATACACTTTCTTCCTCGTTCCAGAAGAAACACTGGAAGGCAAGGAGCAGTTAGAGTCCCCCCCCCAAGGATAGTAACATAAGAGGTGCATAGAAAAGGGTATAATGAATTAAAAAGGGTTACTCAATCAAATTTAGATTGAGGTGCATAAACATTAAGTAACCGTAAGGGTAAGGAACCCCACTTAACATCCAAAACCAAGGCCCTACTGGCTAAAGTCTCTATCTGATGAATTACTTTTATATGTGAATGAAAAAACAAATCCCCACCCCACTACACAAATCACTTCCCAAAGACCAAAAACAATCTCTCCACACCCAACCAGTAGTGGCAGCCTCTATCTCCGTAGGAGAATGCAAACGAACATCCTGCAGGAAAACACAGTCCAGATTTTCATATAAAAAATGGGAATAAGTGCTCTGACGTTTAACAGGAGATTTAATGCTATTTGCATTTAAAGTTGCCACTCTAAAGTAAAAGGAACCATGAGTTAATGAAAGGGTAAAGTCACTTTACTTTGCTAGATGCTCTTGTTACCCTTCCACTTTTCCCATCTGATGGCTTAGGGCCAATCTGTCCTTCAGCAGGTTCAAGGGCTCAGGCCTTGGGGTGCAGAAGGCAGAGACATGTCAGAAACCGCCTGGAGCCTCTACCAATACTGCAAAGGTATTAGGGTCAGCAATAGAACCATGCATGGAAGGTAAAGCTGTTTCCTACCCACCTTCCCCTTTCCTTTAACAGATTTCCCTTTCTTGCCACTAACCATAGTAAAACCATCTACCAAGGGATCCAAACTAGACAATACCAAATCCTGGCAAATAACCCCTTCCTTGTCCTATCTCTGGTACCTCGTGAGTCACCACTTCAGGTATATCTGTAGAGTCTGTGCTTGAGGTAGAGTTATCAATCAAACCTGACATGGGCAAAGGGAGACTAGCCCCAGAGGTACTGGGATCCAACCTTCCTCCAGTAGGAATGCCAAGTCAAACTGCCTCCCTAATATAATGGTCCTGTACCCTAAAATCAGCTTCCGGTGTGTTTTTAGCTGCCAAAGGGCAAAGTTCAAATGTGTGACCCACCACATCACAAAGATTGCATTTAGAGGTTTGGAAACAGTGAGCACTAGGATGACCAGACTCCCCACAATAAGAACATTTTAGCACACCACAAGAGGTGCTTATGTGAGTCCGAGACCCACACTTGAAGCAAACCCTTGGCTGATCTGGATAAAAAAGGAACCCCTTATCCCTCCCCCAAAAAAAAAACAGTAGGGGAGATGCACCAAATCAGAATCAGTAGAGTGGAGTTTAATCCTAAATTTCCAACTCCCATTCCAAAATCCCTCTGCATCCAGGATAGGAACAGGATTCCCCTGTATTTCACATCTCTTAGATAACCAGTTAACAATATCTACGACATTGACCCCTTCATTTCTGAACATGATCGTAATGACCCTAAAGGCCTGTTTTGAAAGAGGCAGTACAATAAAGTCCGACCATAGGGGATTAGTTTTTAGATTTAAATAGCGACTCCATAATAGTTCCAAAAGAGCTGGGGTGCGAAAACTGACATCAAATGTAAACTCTCCAGGAACATGGATCAAGGCGTAGACTTCAGAAGGGGAAAAACCCATACTTTTCTTCAATAAAGTTTTTCCAACATAAAACCTATCAGGGGGATTATCCCTGTGG
The DNA here is from genome assembly GCA_016271365.2 of Neoceratodus forsteri. Taxonomy (NCBI): domain Eukaryota; kingdom Metazoa; phylum Chordata; order Ceratodontiformes; family Ceratodontidae; genus Neoceratodus; species Neoceratodus forsteri. The sequence continues at coordinate 938,386,948 of CM028136.1, read as the reverse complement.
CCAGCATATCGCAAACTAATGGCATTTCGCCACTTGGCTAATTCTAGAGGTTGCCTAAAATGACTGGCATAGGAAGGTTTTTCCACAGGTTCCAAAGCTGGCCCCTGTATGACAGAGGAAGTAGCCACATCTGCAGCCATTTCCACTGACAGGCTGTCCAAGGGTAGTCCAGAATCAGTAGTAGATTTAGGAAAAGGGGAGGCTGGAAGTTCAGAGACTAAAACAACAGGAGAAGGGACTGATAAAGCCACAGTACTTATCTCTGCAGACTCCGGTAGTGCTGAAGATCCATCAGCCGGCTTCCATGAATCACCCGGAATCGGAATCCAGCCAGCCCCACGCAGCGCACGCTCCAGAGACCAGGATTCATCTACCAGATCTCCCCAATCTTTAGAAGTCAAAACTCCGCTGACTTTTGGCCTTTCAGTAGTCGGATGCAACTTGCTGGGCCCCTCTGCTGCTGCAGTGCTCGGGAAACCCTCCAGTCTCTTCCACTTCCTGTCATCCTCCACAGCGAGGTTCCTACGTTCCTGTACCAATAATGCACTCACACAAAGAAGTTCCTCTTCCAAACAGCGTTGTTTCTCCGACAAACTAAGGCTCAGCGTAGCAACAGAAACTAAAGGACCATTTGAGCTGGCGTTTTGCTGGCCACCTCGCAAGTGCATCCCAGCCACCATTTCAGCGTTTCCTGACTCGGTGAAATCAATAGGTGAGGAATTACTCTGGGCTATCGCAGCCCCATGTGCATCTCCTCCACTGTCCTCCTCCTCCTCCTCCATCTTGGTCCCACCAGAAAATGGGTCCCCCCTGCTCACAGGAAGCAGGAAGTAGGGGAATTTCCCCGGTGTCCTGGCCACATTTCCCCCATTCACAAAAATACCACCAACAACCTAATCTGGTTCAAGGTCAGTTGGCATTCATCTGTATCCCTCTCCCCCTAGGTTGTGCCTGAAAATAGACAAGAATTTGTCTAGTGCATTTACCTGGTCAACAAAAACTAAATAAATAAATAAACAGTCCATCTAATCTGCCCATAAGGAATCCTTAGAATGACAGAAAAAGGAGAGATATTGTTGATGGGGGACCTGAATGTGCCAGATGTTAACTGGAGCACCTTTACTGCAGCCACATTCAAGAGCAGGGTCATTCTCAATGCCCTACAGGGGGCATGCCTCAGACAGCTAGTGTTGAAACCCACTTAGGAAGGAGTAATCGCAGACCTTGTACTGTCAAATAGGGATGGAGAGAGGATCTCAGATTTAGAAGTGGGTAGCCATCTGGGAACAAACGACCACCAAACAGTGTGGTTCACAATAAACACAGCTGTAGAGTCAAGCCATACAAAAGCAAGGGTGTTGGACTTTAGGAGGGCTGACTTTGGCAAAATGGGAGAGTGCCTCAGAAAAGCACTAGCAAACAGACAAGAAGGAGTGGTGGAAGAACAATAGGAAAAAATCAAAACTGCCATTACAGAGGCAACAAGCCTTTGTGTAAAGTAAATCAACAAAATAAAACAACGGAAAAAGCCACTATGGTTCTCAAAAGAGGTGGCAGGGAAGGTTAAGAAGAAAAGGATAGCATTCAGGAAATATAAGGAAACACAGAAGGATTAAGACAGAGAACTATATCAGATAAAACAGAAGGAGGCAGGGAAGGTAGTCAGCATAGCAAAGGCCAAACTGGGGAAAAGACAGCCAGCTCTGTTAAGAAGGGGGATAAAACCTTTTATAGGTACACTAAGGAGCGAAGAAAGACCAAGGGAGGGATACTGAGGCTTAATAAAGGGGAAGGAATGTGGGCAGTGAAAAAGCGGGGATACTGAATGAATACTTCTGCTCAGTATTCACAAAAGAAGAGAAGGGGAGGTACCTAAACCAAACAATAGAATCACTCTGGATAGGGGGTCAATACCAGTCCATTCACAGAAGAATGGGTTCTGAAAGAACTCTTAAAACTGAAGGTGGACAAAGCAATGGGGCCTGCCGGGATTCACCCAAGAATTCTAAAAGAGCTAAGGGTAGAACTAGTGACACCACTGACTACCCTCTTTAACAAATCATCAGAGGATGTTTGTGCAATTAATTTAAAATTACTGAAAAAAGTGTCAGGACAAATTTGGGGGGCAACGCCCTGCCCCACAAACTATGCCTATGGGATGGGGTGGTACCTGAGGACTGGAGGATGGAGGATGTGATTCCACTTCACAAAAGTGGGAGCAAGGCAGAGGCAGGAAACTACAGACCTGTTAGTCTGACCTCAGTGGTAGGGCAAATGATGGAATCACGTCTGAGGGAAAGAACTGTTGAGTACCTAGAAGCCAGAGGGCACAGGACCCAAGGCAACATGGATTCATAGTGGGAAGGTGGTGTCAGATGAATATAATTGATTTCTTTGACTGGGTGACCAAAGTAGTAGACCAAGGAGGGGCTATGGACATGGCCTACCTAGACTTTAGCAAGGCATTTGACACAGTCCTGCACAAAAGATTAATATACAAATTAGCCAGCCTTGGAGTGGGTCCCAAGGTGGTAGCCTGGGTAAAACATTGGCTGGACACTGCAACGACATAGGCTGGAGGCTGTCCAGAGAAGGGCAACTAAAATAGTGTAGGGTAGGCACAAGAAGACATATGAAGAGAGACTAAAGGAGCTTAGTATGGATACCCTTGAGGAAAGGAGAGAGAGGGGGGACATGATAGAAACTTTCAAGTATCTCACGGGAATCAGCAAAGTCCAAGAAGGTTACATCTTTCATAAAAGAGATGTGCAAGAACAAGGGGGCACAATTTGAAGACAGTGGAGGGGGACAGCTCAGAGGTAATGTGAGGAAATATTTTTTCATGGAGAGGGTTGCGGATGCATGGAACGGCCTTCCTGAGGAGGTTGTGTAGTCAAAAACAGTGGGGGAATTCAAGAATGCATGGACCAGACATAAGGAAATTCTAGTGGGGGTAGGAAGAAGTAGGCTGTTGGGTAACTAGGATCTGCAGCTTATCCATTAGGTAGGGAAATGGGCAGATTAGGTGGGCCAAGCGGGGCTTATCCACTATCAAATTCTATGTTTCTGTTTGTAGTGCCCCAGAGTTGGGAGCACAACAGAAAGAAAAATGGAAAGATGCCAAGCCTTATAAGGTGCCCCAGTACAGTATAGAGATACTCCAGAAATGCCCAAGTACCGTAGTTTTAGGTACATCCAGCACAAGCATGTTTTAAAATTATTGTAAATAGCCTGAATTGCCAAGCAAATATTTCTGTGCCAGGGTAGAATGTTGTGCCGAGCTGCACATACTGAGCACTCTAGTGCCAAGAATCAGAATGCAGAGTGTTGCTGTTTGAAAATGTTATCTGTTGAAAGGGGAATCGTGGTAGCTGTGGAGGAGAGAGGACACAGCAAGTGTGGAGAGACGAGAAAGAGCTTACCTGGTGGGTTGAAGTTGTCCCTGAGGGCTTGCCTGTGTGCCTCCTCTGCCTCCAGCTACTGAAGAGACTGCCCGAAGCTGTTTCACTGTCCATGGTGCCACTGTGAGACACCGGAAGTTAAAGGACGTCCCGGTGTCTCCTGGAAAGGGCTTGGTGCCCTGTTTTATTATTTTTATTTTAAAATTAGTTTCGGTCCCCTTGAGGCAGCGGTAGCAGTGCAGCAAAATTTGTGCTGATCCCAGGACCTCGCAAGGTCTCCTGCTGTCTGGTCCCTGCCTGCATTCCCTCCCTCCCTCTGCAAGCAGCACCTCCCACCTCTCATCTACATCTCTTCACCCTGGTTTGGTGCAGTGAGGCAGTGGCAGCACGCTTGCAATGCATTGTCCGCAACAAAACAAAAAGAGAGTTTGTTTATTTTTTTATTAGTGCTAGGCACAAAGAGCTAAGAAGTGGCTCAGAGCTGCGGGTGAAGTTACAGAAGGCCTAATTTAAATAAATATATATTCAGTGGGTGCGGCAATGCCCAGAGGAGGGCCCAGCATTAAGGCCACAGAAGGGGCATATGAATATTTATTAAAGAGGTGAGGAGACCCCTAATTAAAGCGAGGACCAGTGTGTTAAAGGGCAAGTCAGGCCCACTGCTACTTAAATGGGGCGAGACAGGCCCAAATGTTTGTTTAAAGAGATAAGGGAAGCCCAGAACTCACAGAGCGAGTTAGGCCCACTGCTACTTAATAGGGCAAGTCCGGCTGACTGATACCTAACAGGGCAAGTCAGACCCACTGCTTCTTAAAGGGGTGAGTTAGGCCCACTGCTAGCCATTTAGACCCCCAGGTGTTATAGGTGCCCAGCAGCACTGGTGACCCCAGATGTTAAGGAAGTCTAGCTAGCCACATAGACCCACAGTAACAGGAGAACCTTATCTAGCTAGAGGGACCTCTGGTAGTTAGGTCCACTGAAGCTAGGGTTCACCCAGTAAAGTAAAGTGCCTGTATATTTACTATGTTCTGGACACTGAGACTGTGTAACTGATCACTGCAATAAGAACTGAGACTTCCATTGCATTGCTATTATTCCTATGAACAGTAAAAGTGCTAGACTGTCCTTGTATTGCTTTGTAGCTGCATGTCAGTGCCAGAAAGTATTGCTTTGATGCCAGCATTTCAGTGTCATAAAGTATTTTAATCAGTCTTCAGCAAGTTTCCAGAGTCACTCCACCAACATGTATCCAGATCAGTCTTCCTCAGTTCTTCAGAAATCATCTCTCAGTGCATCTCCAAAGTAGCCAACAGTGACCTCCTGAAGAACCATGCCACAGTCATTTCAGTTGCAATGTCCTATTTATTATTTTCCTCTTTCCAGTTCCCAGTGTACGGCCTTGCCCAGTACAAAGTTTGCCATCCATTTTCTTGTTTTGTCATCCGTACCAAAGTGCCATCCAGATCTTCTGTTTCAGTACCCTGCATCATCATCCTGTTTCTTATTTTTCATCAGTCCTTGGCTCATCCGGCCTTGGTGCCCAGAACCCTGTTGTTCTCCCATGTTCCATAGACTTCCTTCTCTCTGCATCTTCTTTGTCTCCTAGCAGTCCAGAAGAGGGCTGTGGCTGGGTGTTCTGCATCTACTTAATTTCCCAGCAATCCAGAAGTGGGCTGTGACTGGGTATTCAGCATCTTCTTCATTTCCCAGCAGTCCAGAAGCAAGCTGTGATTGGGTGTTCAGCATCTTCTTCATTTACTGCCTTTTATGAAATATGTAGAGTCTTGTGACATGCTATAGAGTTTCCTTAGAGTGGTGTACTCCTGGTAATACCACCTAGGTAGAGGTGTACCTCAAGGTAGTATTAGAAACTGCATAGTGATTCACTTAGTAGAGCTGTTACAGTTGATAATTGAAAGTGTGCATAAAGTCACCCTTTTACAGCATATGGGGGATAGAACGCTCTTAAAGCGGAGCTGTTACAGTCGTTTGGTTTAGAGTTCTGCTCGTACAGGAGAGTAAGGATAAGAGTTCCCTGTGATTGTGTTCCCTTTTCCTCATTTGCTTGAATAAAAGGCTGTCAAGTATTTGGAATCGATTTCGGATGCCCGCCTTTCTTTGTCAGGTGACAACATCCACCTCCTTGGGACCTGTGTTAGGAATGTGTGTGCAAGTTACTGGTGTCATCACAACACAGTTGCTTTATTTACCCTTTTATATTTCTGTGGAGACCCCTGACTTCCATTTTCCCACCATCGAGGTACCACACCTCATTAGGTTAATTTACATGACAGCTGGATTCTTGACCCCTACAGTTGATCTACTTCTGCTGTTCAAGCCTTTGCTGAAGTCACAATCCTCTTTTTGTGACATCATAATAATTTGCACTGCTACAAACTATTAAGATGTCACAAACAGAGTATCATGACTTCAGCAAAGGATTACGGGGTAGAAGCTAAGGTGCCATTCAGCTGTGAAGCTTTCACTAGATTCTGTAACTACTGCACTAAAGTCAGTCAGCAGGCCAAGGCTGGCTGCCTGCTTCTAAAATTACATCTTATTTAATGACTTGGATCCTTACAAATTTTGGAAAGCAGTTCACTGCCTCCTTAATTCCTCCCCTTCTTTGTCAAGCTATTCGGCCAATACCTGTCACTCCCTAGTATCTGGTTGGGAGTTCTTATGCACCAATTGATTGTCACCGACAGTTTGCTGTACCTAGTGTGTGCACTGTTTTTTTCTTTTATTTGTGACTTTTTCAGCACAGCAGCACCTTTGGGAGCCAGATGTGCTCCTAACCTTTTGTTCTGCTACATATCTGCCAGTGGATTAAACTGATTCTCCATTGATGGTCCCAGGGAGCTCTTCTCTCCTTCATCATCCCCCAGCCTACTGATATCTTCCTTGGCTCCTGGAAGCTTCAGTCTCTCCTCTTTCCCTGATTCAGATGTTCTCCGAGAAGTATCTTCCTTGAGTGTTTTCTCCAGTTAGGGTTCAGACAGCATATTGCCCAGACGCCTACCATTAGGGGCTCATGCCTTCGCCATCCCCATTATTCACATTTTCAATCAATCCTTGGCCACTGGCCCCTTCCCTTCAAAATGGAAACATGCTCTGGTTGTCTCATTCTATAAAGGAGGCTCCACTGCTGCCCCAACATACTATGGTCTGATATCTCTGCTCTCCTCCATCTCCAAATTACTCAAAAAATTGGTCAATAGGCAGCTCTTCACCTACTATGATAAATCAGACTTTGTTACTTCCTTTCAATGGGGCTTCTTCCCTATTTATTCCATCCCAATCTCCCTACTCCGTACCCCTGAGCCTATCCATTTGCATGTGGATGCTAGCCAGGGAGCTGGTGCAATCTTCACAGATTTGGCCAAGACATTCAATACAGTTTTATTTATTTATTTAGTTATTCGGAAAAAACTTTGAGCACAAGCTCTTTTACAAAGGTTCCACGTCATAGAATGCAAAACAAAGTGCAGTAGGAGAAAGCAAAGGTACGTTACAATGAACGATACAGCTTGGATTCAGAACTTACAGAATAACTCAAAATATAGGTACAAGTTAAATAACAAGAAAAAACACTTTATGAGGGTGGGGGGTGGCGGGAATAAGCAGACACAAAGTGCCTTGTTAGTTAATCTCTCATTGCTCTTAGCTATATAAATGAAGAAATAAAATAAAAAAATAAACAGAAACTTGAACGTTTGGAAAAAGAATTGACCCGACTACAAATTCTGCATATGTCCTTACAAGATCTGACAATTTTTCAACTTTTATTGGTAAAAGAACAGTTTAACAAGCTTACTTCTTTAGAAGTCGAGAAGACCACTCTCTTTATCAGGGCTAAATATTATGCATTGGGGGGATACATCTGACAAAGTCATGGCCTTCCAATTGCAAAAAAGAAAGAAAAAATGAAGCAATCTTTTTTATCCAGAATGAACAACAAAACATCACAAAAGCCCCTTTAGAAATCAATCGAATATTTTTCAACTACTATAGAAATCTTTATCAGTTAGATTGCAGTAATTACCCAGACGCTGTAAATATGTTTCTTGCAGAAGTTAACCTGCCTGTTATCTTGCAAACTCTGGATTTTATCCAACGCCCATTAAGGCCTGTCATTAATGGAAAAAAAATGGTTGATGCTTTAGGATTTAAAAACAGTATAGCAAACATGGAGGCAATTCATTTAAACTTGTTAAACAATTCACATCTTCCCACAGAAATACAAACAGTTATATCTGACAGATTTTAATATTTGGGAGTCAACATCACTAAAGATCTTTCACCTCTTTATGAAAAAAACTTTAATCCACTTTTTAAATCAATTTGGGAAAATCTCAACAAATGATAACACATCCTGTTAACTTTAATCAGCAGATGTAACATTACCAAAATGAATGTCCTTCTTGTTCTGGTCCAGACATGACCTGTATTGATTCTGGAAATGTGTTTCAATGATCTAGATCAAGTTTTGACTAGTTTTATTTGGAAACAAAAAAAAATCATGATTCAGCCTAGAAAAATTAAGACTCCCCTCAACTTCGAGCAGTCTAGCTTTACCCAATTTTAAGACTCACTACCTGTCAGCCCAAATATCCCAAATCCAAGATCGTTTTTTCCAGAGAACCATCTAGCAGTAGGACAGTTGAGCAAAATTTCCATAAATGCCCAGATCTAAAGGTATTTTTTTTTTTTTTACCAGGAGAGACACACTAAGGTGAAAGCTTGCTTACAGGTGCAACCTGGGAGCACAAGGAAGTTAAGTGACTTGCTCAGGGTCACACAGTATGCAAGTGTAGGCTGTGGGATTCAACCCCAGGTCTTCAGGTTTGCAGCTCAGAGCTTTAAACCACTGTATTATACTGCCTCCTTCCATTCTGAACTCTACATATATCTGGGCAAGAAAAGGAACCATCCACAGATTTTAATAACATTCACAGCTTGCAGATGTTGGAAAACGGCACATAAATTAATTGGTTGGAAAAACTCAATATCAGGAGACACTCCAATATATCACAGTTTTGATTGTTGACCATCGGTGATCGATCAGGGCTTCCGGGCTTGGGGAACTATCAGGTATTTGGAGACCGTCTGACTTATTTATCAAGCAGATCCTGATGTCATTTGAACACATATGCTCAAAATTTAGCCCTTAGACTTCCAACAGAATTGGAATGTATTGGAGTTCTGGATGGATATATCAGTCCATGGCCCCGTAAGGGTTAATATTTCAAACTGTCAGTGTTTCAGATATCTTCAGCTCAGAGACTATATTAATTCTTTGAATATTTATTTTGCCCCCTCCCCAATTGTTGATATATTTACGGCTGGAGATCCTAATGTTAAACCACTCTCCCCCCTCTATTCTTTATTACAAAAATAGAATCCATTTAATCTTAATCAACTTAAAGGCAGATGGAAGCAATATTTGGCAATTCATTTAAATAACAAAAATTGGGCAGGAATTTGGTTTATCCCTTTCAGGAACTCCACTCCTCTAAACGACAACAAATTCCATTTATTGTACTGCATAGAGTCTACCTTACTCAATCAAGACCACACAAATTCAGTCCTTACCTGACTAAAAATTGTCCCAGATGTCTCAATAATCCAGGTACTGTCATACATATGTTCCTGACATGCAAGAAACTAAATTTTGAACCACCATCTTTGAGATCCTAGGAAAGGTTAAATTAATTAAATTGGCACCAAACTGTTCTCCAATCCTTTTAGATTGGAATCTCAGTAATTAACACTGCTCAGAAGAACAAAGAAAACTCCTTTCACTTGGGATTTTAATGGGGGAAAAAATATTTTACATGCTTGGAAGGATAGTAACTCTCCTTCAGTAAGGGTCTAGTACAGTTTTAGGGCACATCTGTATAAATTAGAAATAATTCACTATTATCACAAGGATCAGGCTGGTAAATTTGAGGCTATCTGGGAACCATTTGAGGGGCAACTTGAGAATATCATAACTAGCTACAATTTGAAGTCCAGTAAAATAGAATATCTCAGACCCTTTTTTGATATATCTATGAACTTTCGAAGTCTGAAAATCTTATGGCTTGCTTTATATTTATATAAAGTACACTGCAAAGGATGAATAATATGTAATTGGTGGTGAAATTTATGTACACCCCAACTTCTACAATTTGCAAAGCTCCTTTATAACGTGATGATTAACGAATGTTTTGGATTTTTGGATGTGCCTTTGGTAAACTTAATAAAAAAAAGAAAAAGAAAAGAGTGAGTGCCATTACCACCGCTCTCTGTCTCCTATCTGTTAACCAGCTTCTAACCAAACTCACCACTTTGGATCCCACTCCAAGTCTGGTCAACTCTTTTATCAGCCTCCTCTGTGGCACAGTGTCGAAGGTCTTTCTAAAGTCCAGATATTCCATGTCCACTGCCCTCCCCTGATCTATTTCTCTAGTCACCCAGTCAAGAAAATCTGTCAGCTTCATTTGGCATGACCCCCTCCAATGAATCTGTGCTACCTGTGGTCTTGCAGCCCATTGGATTCAAGATACTCTACCAGCCTTTCTTTCAGTCGGTTTCCCTTAATTTCCTCACCACTGACATAGGACTGAATGGCCTATAGTTGCTGGCCTCCTCGCTGCTGCTGCTCTTATGTAAAGAGACCTTGTCTGCCCTTCTCTAGTCCTCTGGATCCATGCCTGTTTCCACTAAACTGTTAAACAAGGCTGTCAGTTGGACCACTAGCACCTCCCTGAGTTCTTCTAGTACCCTGGGGTGTGTCCTGTCTGGTCCCATAGCCTTGTCCACCTTCAGGACTACAAGTCCTTTTAGGACTCTTTCCTCTGAAAATGGGTTTATGTCACTCTCCCCCACCCTATCCCTGCTTTTCCCTGATGGTCCATCTGCTCCTTCCTGCATTGTGAAGACTGAGCAGAAGTACCTGTTAAGATGTCAGCTTTTTCTTGGTCCTCTCCTGTGCAGAGTCCCCCTTCTGCCCTTCTAATTCTTACTATTCCTCCCCTTGCTTTCCTCTTCTCAGTTATGTACCAGAAGGAAATCTTATCCCTTTTAATGATGTATATGGTAAATCTTTCACCTGTTTGCACCTTTGCTCACCTCACCAACTTACCTGCTTATTTCTGCTTTGCTGTCTCATTATGCACAGTTGTACCTTGTGTGCCTGTGTTGTATACTACACACTGTCTCATTATGCACAATTGCACCTTGTGTACCTATGTTGTGTACTACATGCTGTCTCATTATGCACATTTGCATCTTATGTACCTGTGTTGTATACTACACACTGTCTCATTATGCACAGTTGCACATTGTGTGCCTATGTTGTATATTACATACTGTCTAATTATGCACAGTTGCATACCTATGTTGCATACTACATGCTGTCTCATCATGCACAGTTGCACCTTATATACCTGTGTTGTATACTACATGCTGTCTAATTATGCATACTTGCACCTTGTGTACCTATGTTGTATACTACATGCTGTCTCATTATGCACAGTTGTACCTTATGTACCTGTGTTGTATACTACACACTGTCTCATTATACAAAATTGCACATTATATACCTGTGTTGTATACTACACACTGTCTCATTATGCACAATTGCACTTTGTGTACCTATGTTGTATACTACAGGTTGTCTCATAATGCACAATTGCACCTTATGTACCTGTGTTGTATACTACATGTTGTCTCATCATGCACAGTTGCACCTTGTGTACCTATGTTGTATACTACACAATGTCTCATTATGCACAATTGCGCCTTATGTACCTGTGTTGTATACTACATGCTGTCCAGTTATGCACAGTTGCACTTTGTGTACATATGTTGTATACTACAGGTTGTCTCATTACGTACAATTGCACCTTAGGTACCTGTGTTGCATACTACATGCTATCTCTTTATGCACAATTGCGCCTTGTGTGCCTGTGTTGTATACTACACACTGTCTCATTATGTACAATTGCACTTTTTGTACTTATATTGTATACTGCACACTGTCTCATTATTATGCACACTTGCACCTTGTGTACCTATGTTGTATACTACAGGTTGTCTCATGATGCACAATTGCACCTTTTGTACCTGCATTGTATACTACATGCTGTCTCATTATGAACAATTGCACTTTGTGTACCTATGCTGTATACTACAGATTGTCTCATTATACACAATTGCATCTTATGTACCTGTGTTCTATACTATGTGCTGTCTCATTATGCAAAGTTACACCTTGTATACCTATGTTGTATACTACAGGTTGTATCATTATGCACAATTGCACCTTATGTACCTATGTTGTATACTACATGCTGTCTCATTATGCACAGTTGTGCCTTACATACTTGCGTTGTATACTACATGCTGTTTCATTATGCACAGTTGCACCTATGTATTTATTTATTTAGATTCTGATAACCAGGTAAGCTCACTGAGACCGGAGGTCCCTTTTTCTGGAGTGACCCGGATTAGTTACAGACATAGATTACATACATTGGCAGGAGTATACTGTAGATTAAACATTCATGGACAAGGCATAGAGTACATTACAGAGTGTGTCCGTTAAATACACAAATTTACTGTAGTGTTACATCATACATGTCACAACTTAACACAAATGCTTAGAAGGAGAGGTAGTAACAGCAATAAGCAAGATAATATAGTCTCACCATAGTTCATAACGTGGGAGCAAACTATTTGTGTACCTATGTTGTATACTACAGGTTGTCTTATTATGCACAATTGCACCGTATGTAACTATGTTGTATACTACATGCTGTCTCATTATGCACAATTGCACCTTATGTAACTATGTTGTGTACTACATGCTGTCTCATTATGCACAGTTGCATCTTGTGTACTTATGTTGTATACTACACACTGTCTCATTATGCACAGTTGCATCTTGTGTACTTATATTGTATACTACACACTGTCTCATTATGCACAGTTGCATCTTGTGTACTTATGTTGTATACTACACACTGTCTCATAATGTACAATTGCACCTTGTGTGCCTCTGTTATATACTACATGCTGTCTCATTACATGCAATTCCACCCTGTGTACCCATGTTGTGCACTACTCACTGTCTCATTATGCACTATTGTGTGTTGTGTGCCTATGTTGTATACTATACAGTATCTCATCATGTACAATTGCACCTTGTGTGCCTATGTTTTCATACTGCACATTGTCTCATTATGCACAATTGCACCTTGTGTACCTATGTTGTATATTACATAATAGGCCCGATTCACAAAGCTTCCAGCATTGTGCAAGGTGCACTTTGCGCTGACAGATATGCCAGAAGTGATTCTCAAAAGACAGCCTGCGTCAACCATAAGCTGCCTGCCCCAAACGTGGCTTGCATCACCGCTGCACCCAACAACAGGCTGTGACATGGGGCTAGTGGCTTGTGTCAGAGGCAGGTTGCCATAGCGCCACAACCGGTATTCACAACTCTCACCTAGAGGGCAAACTTCTAAGTACCCTTAGACCAGCCAGGGCTGGTCAACGGGTACTTAGAATCTCACCCTCTAGTTAAGATGTACATTGTGCAATGTGCCGTGGTCCCTACCCTAGCCCCCCATATGTACATATAATAATAAATCCCTGGCGGTCTAGTGACCCCCTTCCCGATTCCACCTGTGTAAGTAGTATAATGCACCCTGCTCTTGTGGTCCAGTGCCCCCATCCCCATCCCAGATGCTGCACGTACTACACTAAAATACCCCCCTTCCCGATCCCCGGAGCTACTGTTCTCACATAACACCCCCTTATCCTGGTGATCTAGTGGTCCCCCATCCCCCCACCCAAGCAGGTAGCACCCACCACCCAGCTTCCCCAATCCCATAATAGAGGCAGCACCATCGGCACAGCTCCTTTCTCACCTCCAGAGGCCGGCGCCGACTGATCTGCCTTTATAGATAGCTGTACTGTATAGTGCCAATGTGCGTACACCGTGCAGTACAGCTATCTAAATAGTTCAGTTGGCGCCTGGCCATGGAGGTGAGAGGAGGGCTGTCATGGGATGGGGGGGAGCTGGGTGGTGGGCCCTGCCTGCTGGGGTGGGGGAATGGGGGCCACTAGATCTCCAGGATAAGGGGATATTTTGTGAGAATGGCAGCATTGGAGATCGGAAAGGGAGGGGCATTGCATTATTCACTAACTGGAAAGTGTTGGGGATCGGGTGGGGGATCGTGTTATTAAATACAGGGAAGCATCAGGGAGGGGGTGTATTATTATTTCTATAACGGGGAGCTTCAGGGATTGGGTGGGGGAACAATATATTCATTACATACATGGCAGCATCGGGGGGGCATTTGTCACAAGGTTCCTGCAGCAGGCCCTTCCCATGTGCCAGGTGCTTGCTGCATGGGAGGGGTTGCTCCAAGTGTGAGGACTTATGCTCCGGGACCCCACCTGTACCAGAATCTGGTGCAGGGTCCCTGGCCAAGGGGCTTCGGTGCAAGCTGCACTCTGATGCAGCTTGCACCATTCTAAGCCCTCTTTGAGAAGCGGGCTTAATGTCTCAATTGCACCTTGTGTACCTATGCTGTATACTACATGTTATCTCATTATGCACAGTTGCACATTGTGTACCTTTGTTGTATACTACACGTTGTCTTGTTATGCACAGTTGTACCTTGTATAATGTTTGCTGACATTTTTTATGATTGTTATTTGTGTAGCTCTCCCTGTTTCATTACCCCCTTGGATGTACTTGAAAACAAACTTTGGCTCAAAGTGCCTTTCCAGGGCAACAAATTTTAAATAAATACACTCTTCTACTATTTTGCATATTTAACGTAGCCCCCCCAAAAACAGCCAATTTTGCAATATGTTTATACATTTAAAAAACTATGTTTGTGTTTTATGGAAAATAAAGTTGTTCAGTATGGGATCACACAGCAGGTCCCTCTATACTAAACAGAACATTTTTAAATTCCTGACAAGTAGGTTCTCCTTCATGGTGCTATGTTGGTCACACCATTAAAGTGAGATTATAACTGTGTTATTAAACTGAAGAGACAAAATGGAAACTTGTTTCTTAGTCTGCACAGATTTTTTTAATTTGTGGATTTAAGCTTCTCCACTCCCCAATATTGCAGCAAGATGTTAGAGCCAGCCAAACAACATACTGTAAGTAGGCCTTGGGTTTCACCTCTGTGCTTCCTTTTTTTTTTTTGAAATTTCTTTTTCTCCCTCCTATGTCCCTACCAGAGCACCCCTTTGGGAGTCACCAATGGAACTCCTCCCTGCCACTGACTTATCTTCTGCCTAGGATCCCTCATCCTGCCACAGATTGCCCCCCCCCCCGGGCAGGGTTTTGGGTGGAGCGAACCCCCTGTACTTTAAGAGTCTTCTCGAGTCCCTACGACAGCAGCAGTCAGTGGCACATCAGGACTGGGTTTGGCACTCCATCTATCCAGCTGTGGAGGGTGTTTTTCCCTGTTCTGTGGGGACGTTGCTACCCCATGATGTCAAGGCGCAAGCACCGACGTCCGCAACATCCTCCCCCCCCTTGGTAATGCAACCTCTAGAGGTGATTGGTTCACTGGCCTCCGCCCATGACCAATCGAACCCTTGAAGTGCCGATGAACTGTCGTGCCCCCAGCCTCCACCAGAGGTCGCCGTTCGCTAAGGTGAATCCCACCTCCTCCGGGAGAGGCGGGCTGTTGTCAGACGCTCAGCCTTTCTCCCCGGCCATCCCCAGCGACCCGAGTCCGTTTCAACCCGGCCGCCGCGTGGTGCGTAGGGGGTAGTCCAGCGCCTCAACCTTCAACGCCACCGGCCGCATCACCTCTGTGCTTCTATTGTCTGTTCTGTACTGTTGTCCTCTCTTTGTCTTGTACCACTCCCTGACCTCAACAGTTATGTTACTGTTATTGTTTAACTACTGCTTTGCTTCTCTTCCTTCCCTGACTCACTCCAAACTAGCTGTATGGCTCCTCACACAGCTAGAGAGGGCAGGAGAAGCTGCGCTACCAAAGAAGCAGTCTAGTAAATAACTGAGCATTATTCAGAATTGGAACCCATTCATACCCAGTCTGAGGTATACCTTCCACCCCGATGAAGATGAGATGTGTATCCCTGAAAAGCTGGTGGTTTAGGGTGACCGTCTAGAAGTATGCATGATTAATTAAAGTGATTTATGGAAGTTCTTCAAATGCCTGTTTCACATAGTATGCCATTGCCAGCCATGCTTCAGCTGTTGAAGCTGCAATTTGTTTTGTAAAAAAAAAAAATCTGTCATCGTCACTGTGGTGTTTATCAATCCTTTTTTCTGGCTGCCCTCCAGTTTTCTCCAAGTGCTAGTTTGCAGCCATGTCCCTAGAATGATGTCATGCAAGGGAGCCCTCAATCACTTTCATTGGCTGCAGGGTCTTCTGAAGAGGGCAATTTTGGTTTCCACACAGCAACAAGGAATCCTGGCTAGATTATAAAGTTGACTTAAATCTTCCTTACTCAGAGGTGCAATCTCCTGTTTTGATAGTGGTAACTGCAGTATAGCACCTAATGTATATTGTGGGTACAATAGGATGTTGTGTTCCATTTTCCTTACTGTGAGGTGTAGTCTCCTGTTTCTATAGTGGTTATAACAATATAAGAGCTCTTATGTTTATTTTCAAAACGAGGCATCGTGCATCCAGTATCCAGCTGACAGAATTCCTTTACTGAGAGATGTAGTCCCCTATTTCTGTAGTGAGTACAGAAATGTAATAGCCCGTATACTAATTTACATAGTGAGGCATTGTCAGTACAGTAAATCACTGATATTGTTTCCCTTGCATGATATAAAAGTTGATGGTTGCAGCATTAAGGAAAAAAGGGGCAGGGCTATGCAAATGAAATACAGCACAGAAACAAAAGGATTTTTTCATGGAAAACACTATTTTTTGGCAGTTTGAATGGTAAAAGACTGATTCACAACTTCTACAGGTTACTACACTCATTTGCTATGACAACCTTTCATAAGTAAGCACTAAGACATGACAGGGTGTGTGTTAGACACTTTAACACATGGCTAGGAGGCGTAGTGAGGCACGAGGTCGAATCACATCTAGGCCATACACCTTAAGGATCAATAAGCTCATTATGCTAAAGATTCCCATTACCTGCACCCGGTTTGGGAGGGCTGCTATCAGCTATTCCCTAGCATTTGTCTGGAACTCACTCCAAAAATCTATGAATCTGAATACCCTCTTACCCTTATCATCCTTCAAAAGATTATACACCGCCTTTTTCCAGAGTTGTGCAACTGCTTCCATAAGGCCTAGTCTCCCATCCAACCTACACCCCTCCCTTCTGTAATCCACTATGTTTAGTTTCCCTTCTTCTACCCAGTCAGTTATCACATTTCATATAAAAGCCTACAAAAGCCCTATTATTTGATTATTATCCCTGCTATATCTATTATCCTCTTCATTTTTACAGGTTGTTATTTTACTGTGCCTTGTATATCTGTAAATTTTGTATATATCTCTTTTTTATTTGATTGTACTAATGTTATGCTATTCTCATGTCTTTGTAAAAAAACTTGTACCCTTATTTGTATGACCACTCAGGTCCATCTTGTAAATGAGCTACGCTCAATGATGTTCACCTGAATAAATAAAGATTTTGATTGATTGATTGATTGAGGCCACTGACCAAGTGCGTTCAGCCTCCTAGTAGTGTGTTAAAGTGTCTAACACACAGACCCTGGAGTGGCTTATTCTGCTTATGAAATGGGCATCTATAGTATAGATGCATGTGAGAAGTAAAAATAACTGTATTAAGTTATAAAAAACTTAAATGTTTCTGTTTCATTTAAATAAAATGGTTCCTCTGCCTACAGATTACTGTGTTGTTGTTTTTTTTTGAGTTGAGGTGTTTTGACCTGGAAAGGCTGCTGTAGTTGTAGTTTCTTGTGTGGCTGTAATAGCAATAACCTCCCCATCCACCCTGCTAGCCTTCAGTCCCGTTTGATATTTGAAGATGACAGATGAAGGCGATGCAAGTTTTTGGTTTTAGCAATGATTTCTATATTGTTGGAGCAGCAGGCAGTGCCAGGGAGGACAGGCCAGTAATGTTTCAGCCACGTGGGGGAATCAGGTGTGGAACTGCAGCTGGGAATGGTAGAGGTAAGGATGTGGGAACTTCAGCGTGACCGTAACAGCACAGAGGAATATAACGTTGTTGTGTTCTCCTGCTCACCCCCCTCCATCTTTCCTCTGTTAGGGAGAGAAGTGCAGAGTAAATGGCAGTTTGGTCATTAAGGAGCGAGTGGGCGTGCGTCTGAGGTGTCTGCTCTTAGCAGGTAATGGAAGATCCATGTCTGCTTCTTTTTTGTTCTCTGCACTACTTTTCTACAGTACTCTACATGATCCAAGTGGTACATATAACTGAAATGGGCATCAAAATTCAAAGTTTCTAGGGAAGCAGTTTAAATGTTGGCTGAAATTACACTCGCAGTTGGAAAAAAACAAGATGGCAGAGTTTTATTTTGCCAACATTCTAAAAGGGAGATTTACCAGAATCACTCCACAGTGGCATTACTGGACCTTTTTCCTGTGCTTCAGACTCATTAGCACACAGGAACTGGCCAATGAGAAACCTTTAATTTTGATGCCCATTTCATAAATCACTTTAAACAGTGACCAGAGACGGGCAGAAAGCAACTCAGTTTAAAGTCTCATATGAAGGATTGCACCTCAGCAATACAGTACCGCCCTTTACTGCACTATAGTGTCACTTATGGCTGTTAACCCAAGTACCTGGTGCATGGCTAGAATCCTCAACCTTCTGATATTCAGCCCACACTGTGGCTAGTGGCTGGGAGAACCGCAGAGGTGTGGCTCTGGGCTCCCAGTGAAGGATGGCATATGATACGTACCCGGCATTTGCAAATTCCCTGCTAGCCGATAAGGAAGCATCATATTTTATCTGCTGTAGAAGCAGTTGCTCATACACCCTTCAAGCTGATGGAAGGGTACAGCAGCTGCAGTGACCCTGATCCTCAGGAATGGGACAGAGGCAAATGAGGGGATAAAAAAAATTCTCAACCCAAATTCGCTCGGTACCACTCCATCTTCAACTTCTTTCTTAGTAAAGGTTCTGAGGAGATCTTTTCTCAGTGCTCAAACCACCCTTCACAGTGAAGCCCTTCTCAGAGGCCCTGGTGAATCTGTAATACAGATCCTGTGCTTGGGTGCTGATGTGGGGTTGAGTGGTGGTGAAGGGGAAAGTCTAAGGCTTTACCCCACACTTTCAAGGAGCTCAGTTGTCACCCCTTTAGTCCCATCAGCTTCCCTGAACTACAGGCACACTTCTGCACCAACCCACTGAAGGAAAAGATAGCAGCTCTGAGGAGCCACAATGCACTCTTAGCTAGCTGCCAGAGGGTGCATGAGAGCGACATATGTTATACAATCCCAGCCCCGCTCTGGAGATTTCAAGCATCAACTCCACAATGTTGAATGCTAAATACTATGCAGTTGGTTTGGCCTATAGATGTAGTGTCGTGAGTTTTTAACAACACACATATATTTTTTAGATTCACAATTTTGTGCCCATCTTACCACCTACTTCACTCCCTTGCTTCGACCACTGATTAGGTGCAACATGTCGGAGCCACTGCTCACTACCACAGGCTCCATGCAGACAAGCACCTCACCCACTGACACCCTGTGGGAGCACAGGCAGGGGGGACTATACCAGTTCCTGCCTTTAAACTTGCTGTCATTCATTGACAGGGGTAGGGGTGGGGGAAGCTAGGAAGGGCGGATCAGTGACAGGACCTTGCAAGTATCATGCATGACTGGCTAATGAATTTTTCATCTTTATGGACCCTTCCACCTCCTGTTGCTTAGTACCATCCTGCCATGCTGGGCAGGAGGGGCGGTAAGACACTGGGCTCGATTTTCAAAGATCCCTCAGAGCGACACAAGTTGCATCACTCCAAGGATGTGGCAGACTCAGGATGCACCAGGGACACTGTACCCAGTTCTGTAAAAAAACAGGGTCCCGGCATCAAACTCCCTGGGTTTGCCGCAAGTCATCTGCTGTGCCAAACAGTTGGTGCATCTGCAGGAATTGCTGCAGGAATCCAGCCCCCCACTCAGCGCAACACTAGCTGGGCCACAATAGTGTGTGTGTTGGGGGTGAAGCTGCTGGACAGGAGGGGGCCAGTTGCAGAAGGGGCATGGAAGGTGTCCTGGGGGGCACAGCTGGGTAGCAGCAGGAGTGATGGCATCCAGTGTGGTGCATGCCATATTATGATAGTATAGTAAACCTAGCATTCCTGGTGGTCTAGCAGCCCTCCCCCGATCCCTGATGTCACCCAGTAATAATTAAATATGTACCCTGGTAGTCTAATGCACCCCCCGATCCGATCCCAATCTCCCCAAGACAGTGTAATATTGTCCTTGGTAGTCTAGCACCTCCCCAGCCCCAATGTGCCCATAATTGAACATGTTTAGTAAATCATCCCCTGGTGGTCTAGTAGACCCCCCAACCCCTCTCCCCAGCAGGTAGTGCCCACTACCCCACTCCTTCCCACCCTGAACCATGAGCCAGTGACCAGCACAGCCTTCCTTTCACCACCACAGTCAGCTGCCCACTGAGCCTGTACTCTATATGGTACACGTTCAGTGAGCTGACAAGCACTGGGTGCGTACTGTATACATACAATACGTGCTCAGTGACAGCTCAGTTGGCAGCTGGCCGTGGTGGTGAGAGGAGGGTTGAGCTGGTCACCAGCTTGGGCTTTGGGATGGGGGGAGTGGGGTGGGGTGGTGGGCACTACCTGCTGGGGTGAGGGTCCACTAGACCACCAGGGGATGATTTACGGGCATATCGGGGTTGGAAGGGGAGGACCGCTAGATCACCAGGGAAAGATTGTATGAACATGGTAATTTACGGGCAGCTCAGGGCTGGAGGTCCACTAGACAACCAGGGAATATGACATGCATGATTATGGTGGAGATCAGGGATCAGGGGGGTGCTAGACAACCAGGGCAATATTACACTATTTCTCAGGGAGATCGGGGGGCCGGGGACTAGACTACCAATGAAACTATTACACTATTCTTGGGGAGACCGGGGAATGGGGGCCTGCTAGACTACTAGGGTATGTCTTTAATTATTGTCAGGTTACATCAGGGATGGGGGGGCGCTAGACCAGTAGGGATGCTAGGTTTACTATAGTACAGTTATACTGGCAGTGCACACCGCCAGGTGCCACATCAGTCCCAGAGTTTCCCAGCTGTCCCCAAACTGCCCCATGACACTGCCAATGCTCCTACCTCACCTCGCAGTACACTGTTGGCCCTCTCCCACTGGCACAAGTCACTTAGCAAATCACAGAATCACAAAATCCAGTACTACCCACCGCAATGTAAAATCAACAACACAGTAGTATATAAATAGCAGTTTTAATAGGCAGAAAAAGACAAAAACAGCGCAAACCTCAAACATAACAAAGCACAGACTAGGAGACAGGAGGTAGAGCGTGTATTGCATTTTTAAGTTCACAGCATGTATTGCAATTTTAAGTTTGCCAGCATGTAGTGCAAGCCACTTAGACCATCTCCTAGCTGGTCTAAGTGGTGCCCTTTTTTTATTTTATTTTTTTTTTATTTAGTTGTTTAACCAGGTATAGCACACTAAGCTGAAAGCTTTTTTACAGGAGCGACCTGGGAGCACAAGGAGGTTATGTGACTTGCTCAGGGTCACACAGTATGCAAGTGGAAGCTGTGGGATTCAAACCCAGGTCTGGTCTGCTGGATGTCACCAGATTTGCAGCTCAGAGCCTTAGACAACTGCACTATACTGCCTCCTCGCCTTTGCTGCGTCCATGGTGGGACTTGCAGAATCCTTGAAAAGGGGATGTTGCAGCCCAGCCATGGTGCAAGCCCCCTTGCGACCTGGCATGCCTAGTTGGTTGCCATAACCTTGGTAAGGGGACTTTGGTGTAGCTGCATTAGAGTTGATGCAGGCTGCTGTACAGAATCGCATTTGATGCAAGTTTTGACACAAGTCACCCCTTGCATCAAACTCTTGTGATGCAAGCCCCTTGCATCAGTCTAGACATTTTGAAAATCAAACAGTTAGTGCTGGGAGGGAACTGTGACATTCCAGGTGCTCTTGCCTGACAGGTGCTTCTTGGGGTATGGGTGAGGGGCCAGCTGTGCCACCCCGGGCACAGATGCCAGCCTGAAAAGTGCTGTGCTAGCCACTCTTGAGGCCTGAGAGTGGCATGAGGTGTTGGGCACCTTGTGGCAATGAAGGTATGCATGCAGAACAGTGGAGGAGGTCTTTGTAGTGACCAGGGAAGGACCTTGGGCAACCAAGACAGTGCTTTGAGCTGCTGGGATCTATGGGTTCTTGTTACAGAGGTTTCCCATAATGGGGAGTTATAGTGCGAACCCCAGGGGTATACCCTCAAGGGAGAACTCCTGGTGGTTTTCAGGCCTGTGGCAGGTTCCTCCAAAGATCACTGATGGACACCCTGTTGGGGTTTGATCCCAGAGTCTGGGCCTGTGCTGCAACCATCAAACAACCAAAGGCAGAAGGTGAAAGCTGAGACTAAGTCTAAAGAGGGCAGGCAGAGACTAGCCCTGAAAGTGTGGGTGAGGCTAGCTGCAAACACCTCATTTTGCCAGCCCTAATGTGGTCTCATGGTCCACTATGACCCAAACCCATAAGACCACATTAGGGCTAGCTAGTTTAACCCTGAGGCGAGATACAGATGGGGCACACTGATGAGTGATGTGCAGGACGAAACACATGTCTGTGTCTCCTGTTCTCACCATTTGCAGATTGTGTGAGAGGTCCTTTGGCACCATGCCTGCTTGCTTAAAGTACAACCAGGCTAAACTGCCATGGTAATTTGCATATATATCCCATGCCGCTCTGCATTATGGAGTTCTGCGTGATTTTGTATTTTTTGGAAACCTGGCTTTGTTGCCAGTGCCCTTTTCGGGTAACTTTTGCCTCAGTGTTTTTGTGCTGAGGTTCTTTGCCTTTTTAACTTCTTTTCTTATTTTGGGCCCCACCATGATTGAAACCCTGAAGACCACATTTGGGCTTTCTCGTTTTCCCACTGGGTGAGATACAGATGAAGCCCACTGATGAGTTTTGTGCAGCATGAAACATGTTTGTGTGTCTGGAAATGAGCCTTGGCTCAGTGTGCCTTTCCCAGTTACAAACTTTTAAATAAATAAATAAAATCTTCTCGCCCTTTGCAGATTGTATGAGAAGCCCTTTGGCACTATGCATTCCTGCTTAAAGCAGTACCAGCCTAAATTTTCATGGAAATTTGCATATGTTTGTTTGTTTTGTTTGTATGTATCCCATGATGTTTTGCATTATGGGGGTCTGTGTGACAAACAGTGTTGTTTACATTTCTTAATACACAGTCGTGGCCAAAAATATCGGCACCCTTGCAGTTTTTCCTAATAATGCACCATTCCTTCCAGAAAATTGTTGAAATTAAAAAATATTTTGGTATCCACATATCTATTTCTTTGGTTTGCAGTGGAATAAAACACAGAAAGCAGAAACATTTACTAAGTCTTAGCTTAGTCCACACAGAAATCCTTAAATGGCCCGGACAAAATTATTGGCACCTTTTAGAAGTAGTTAGAAATAATTAGATTTCAAGCAGGTGATTCTCCTTCACTTTGGAATTGAACTCACCTGTGGTGAGTTGCAGGTGTCCTGCAATATAAAAATCACTCATTCAACCAGTTTGAATAGAGAAAAGGACTCATCCTCCTGTTTTGTGTCACTGTGTGTACCGCATTGAGCATGGAGAAAAGAAAGACAGCCAGAGAATTGTCTGAGGGGGTCAGACAGAAGATTGTAGCCAAGCATGGACAATCTCAAGGCTACAAATCAATCTCCAGAGACCTTGATGTTCCTGTTTCCACTGTACGTAATGTTATCAGGATGTTTAAGGCTCATGGCACTGTAGCCAACCTCCCTGGATGTGGCCGCAAGAGAAAACTTGATCGAAGATTGCAGCGCAGAAATGTTCGAATGGTGGAGAAAGCACCTCGATCAACTGCCAAACAGAATCAAGCTGACCTTCAGACACAAGGTACGACAGTTTCAACTCGCACCATCCGTCACCAACTCAGTGAAAGGGGGTTATATGGTAGGAGGACCCCACTGCTGAGAGAGAGACATAAGAAAGCCTGACTGGGGTTTGCCAAAACACACCTGAACAAGCCAAAATCCTTCTGGGAGAATGTCCTGTGGACAGATGAGACCAAATTAGAGCTTTTTGGTAAAGCACATCATCTCTATGTTTACAGAAAACAAAATGAAGCCTTCAAAGAAAAGAACACCTTCCCTACAGTCAAACATGGAGGAGGTTCAGTGATGTTTTGGGGTTGCTGTGCTGCCTCTGGCACTTGGTGCCTTGAACGTGTGCATGGCATCATGAAATCTGGAGATTGCTAGGCCATTTTGGAGCGCAATGTTGAACCCAGTGTCAGAAAGCTGGGTCTCTGTCGAAGGTCATTGTTCTTCCAGCAGGACAATGACCCCAAACACACTTCAAAAAGCACCCAGGAATGGTTCAAGACAAGACACTGGACTGTTCTGAAGTGGTCAGCAATGAGTCCAGATCTAAATCCCATTGAAAACCTGTAGAGAGATCTGAAAACAGCAGTTGGGAGAAGGCACCCTTCAAATCTGAGAGAACTGGAGCAGTTTGCACAAGAAAAGTGGGCCAAACTGCCAGTAGAGAGGTGCAGGAAGCTCATCCATGGCTATAGGAAGTGGTTGATTGCAGTTATTTTGACCAAAGGCTGTGCTACCAAATATTAAGTCTAGGGTGTCAATAATTTTATCAATGACATTTCTTTTCATTTTGTGATTTAAAAGGTTATATTAAATTCTGAGTCAAAAACAAAAGTTCTGTAATATTAACAGAGAAATAAAGAACTGTGGAGACCAAATACTGTATAGTTGTTAATTTCAACTTATGTTTAGAGGAATTGTGAGTTATTTGAAAAAGTGCAAGGATGCCAATATTTTTGCCCACCACTGTAATTGTAAATTTTGCCACTGGTGTGGCCTGTTCAATGACCCCAATGTGTTGCTGTGTGTGTCTGTTTTGAAATAGTCCTATTTTATTGCTAAAGTGGTAAGACAGGATACAGCGTGCTTCCCAGACCATACACAGAAGGTCAAGACCCAGCAGGAGTGAGATCTGGAGGCTTAAATTACAGGAGAAACTGGAGTGCTGCTTTGCTATCCCATATGGACCTGCTCATTTGTAATAAATACATGGAGCCAGAGGACTTTATTGTCCCTCCTGCATAGTGTATACGTTTAACCCCCCATCTCATCTATCTACGTTAGGTGTAATATTTCCAGGGGTACTAACCTTCTCTACTTTTGGGAATGTCAGGCGCTCTGACCAAATTGGACAGCGGTTGCACGAGAGATGTCTTGAATCATGTGTAGACCCATATCAGTTACCCCAGTATCCATTTTGTGTGGCATGGAGGATATGGAAGAAGGGTAGGATCCCTGTCTGAAAGAGGTACAGTTGCTGTTGGTTTTAGATCACCATTGTATGCAAAATACCTGGGTGTTGCATATTACCCCTACATTGACACAGTGGAAGACCTTGACCTTAAAAACTTTAATTCTGGAGTGAATCATGTGTATGTTGTGGGAGAGAGAGAGAGGGGAGCTGTTTCTCAGAAATGGGGGAAAGTTTCTGGATTTCCTGCCCTTGGCTGAAGCTCTTTCTCCTCTGGCAAGGAAACATATGGGTTGGAATACCCAGTTTCCGTCAATACTGCTGGTGGTGTTTGGTGCAGCTATCGTAAAAATGACTGAATACTGGAGGGAATATCAACATTCCACCAAATGGCAAAACTGTGGAATATTGTTTTCTGTACTGTACTTGATGACAGTTTTCTTTTATTTCTGTTGTTTTATTTATGTACTCCTGTATAACGTCAACTAATGTACTGTATGTTTTGTATTTTGTTATCAGTTCTGTAGACCAAGTTCTATATTACCTGATGTTGTCATATGTCTTGTCTGGTGTCCTGTGCTCTATTTTGTGACCCTACAGCCCCCCCCCACTGCCCCTGCCCTAATTCATTTCCCCCTGCCCCTCTAGTTTTCACCATCCTTCGCCGCCGAACAAAGCACCAACATCGCTTCATTCACCCTTCAAATTGCTGCTGTTTGTACTTTAATACCATATCTAGTAGTGCCTTGTTCAAACTCCAGGTGTGTTCCAATTTGCACTTGTATTACTTGTCGATCTTCAGATGCTCTGCCTCACTCAGCTTGTTCATTTTGTTGCTGCTTACTTGTTTGACTTATATTTTTGATTTACGTAGCCAACTTTTGTAACTTACTGCTTCTCGCTCATTTCTCCCTCCCCCAGGACACATTTGGAAACAAACTATTTCAGCTCAGTATCTCTTGCCTGTAAAATCTTTTGAAATACATAAATAAAATAAATAAATATATCCTGAAAATGAAAAATGGAGAGAAATCATCCTTTTTGTTTAGAATTCCACGTTAATGCAGCCTATTTCCTGTCCAAGATTCATTTTGTGATTACTTGGCAGTTCCAGAACCCAGTGACATCAGTTGAACTGAAGACTACAGTGAAACAGAACAGTGACAATGCTTGCTGAGCAGAGTAGCATGTCCAAGAAAATATTTTTATAAATTGTATTGGTCTACTCCCCAAGGCATTTCATAAGCCAAAGAAACATACTATAAGTCAATATGATAAACTATTCCGTATGGCATAGGCTCAAGTTCTTTCATTAAAACTATATTGTGCTTATTTTATAACAATAAAATCTAAGTTTCTTGAAACAAATATAATACTAGATGATGCGTTTACAGTCTTCCTCTGCTCAAAAAGTACTACTTTGATTAAAAACATGCACTCCCTTTCCCCTACCCCGAACCCAATAGACATAATAGTCTGGCACGGCACTTGGTTGTTAGCTGGCCCCTACATTACCACTTAATGATAAAAAATGTTGATTTATGTTCCCTAATGGATGTGCTAACACAGTATTTATATGGATGGCAGGGACAGGTTACTGGTAGTGTACAATGTGTCAGCACTACATCCCCCCCCCAGGCCACCAGTGGAATGGGAGATGGGAGATGGGAGGAGCTTATGACCAGGGACAAATTACTCCTTGCATGTACAATGATTATTTTATTTAGATTATATTTTTTCTCTCCCTATTTTTCCCCTTACAGTTTTACCTGTCCCATACCCCTTCAATCCAGGTTGCCGTGGATGCACATCGTCTCTGAACAGGTGGGTGCCTTCACAGCTGACATCTTTTACTGCTCTGTGATCAGCTAGTAGGGTGTCTGTGAAATCCAGGTGGCCTTAGCCCTCCCTCCTCTAAAAGTTAAGGACCTCACCTCCACCACATTCTTTCAGTGTGGGATTCCCGGACTCACTCGCGAACCCCAGTCTCTCATGTCAGCTTGTATATACCATACGATGACTTTGTGGCAAGCCACAACCTCCAGTTGATTCCACGACATCACAGACGACATCCCCAATCGCAACGTCCCCCACAGTGACGGACACACAGTGACATCCCCGACACCGACACGATCCGATGATGACCAGCAACACCACAACACCAACCGACACAGCTGTCTGTAACAGTGCAGAGGAGCTGTGCCCCCCCTACTTTAGATAGCTAACTCCACGTTGCACAGACAGTGGCATTAGATACATGTTCCCCGTAGCCACAAAGTCTGTCATTTTGAAACACCCATCGCTGCAAAGTCCATCACTGTGGAGGTTTCACTGTGGAGGGGTCACTGTACAGCTGGCATACCCCTCCAGTCCTGGACTTAGTGGATTTATGCTCCTCAATGCTCCTGCAGTAGGTGGGGGCACAGGGTTGGTCTGGAATACAGGATGTGGTCGCTGGGGGTGGTGCAACAAGATGGCTGCACTGCTGCACCACTCCGCTCCACGCTACTCATGGGCTAAAGATTGCTGTTTTATTTCATTTTCCCCAGTCAGTTTTAGTAGCTTATGAATGAAACTACTGTTATTTACTAACTGAAAACTCCTTGGCTGAACTTAGGAGTGCAGAGTAGAATAGATTTGTGCTGACGGGGATCATGAATATATAGCCCTAGACTCTGGCGTCTCAGAGTTTGGAGACGTCGGTGGATTCTATGAGGACGTGAGAGTTCCTGCTCTATCCCAGCTGGAAAAGTTGGGGCTGAATTCTACGTGTGAATTGGAATAATTCTAATTTACAGCCTCCACTCATTAGTAAGAAAATTGGTGTGGTTGTTTGGTAACCTTATCTGAGAGAGACCTTGTGAAGAGAGGAATGTGAGGAGTGCGAACAGGGTATCAGTGCTGACATGCCCAATTTCAGCTTGCAAAGGTATGCCATTGTTGCCTAGGGGGGGAGGACTGTCCTTCTCTTGATTAAAATTTTACCATGAGGTTATTACGCTCAGTGGAGCGATTCTATTTTGCTTATTTTTCAGGTGTGCCTGCTCCCAGTTCGCTGAACAGTTAAGAGGAGAGAGGGAAGATAGAAGGAGGTTCTCCTCTAGGGCTGAGACTGAGTTGGCGGGGAAAATGTATTTTATAGACATCTGGAAAAAAGGGGTGTGGATGTTCAGTGAAGTATCCTAAAAGGTCTAAGAATACGGCTTTCCTCTAGATATGAATGGAGCCTTGATTTTCATGGGAATGGTAAGCATGGAAATTTCAATATTTATTATCGAGGAATTAATTGTTGGGCTACGAAGCTAACAAATAGCTGAACTGCCTTTTCATGTTTATAAAAATGTTTGGAACAGTGGGAAGAACACTGGGGTACTGGAATTACGTTACTGGTGACGCTCTCACATCTTTTTTCTATTGGACAAATGAGTTACGGCCCAGAATGGAAATTAATTATAGCCTGACTGAGCTCCCAGTTTAAGGAGCAAACGGCAAATGTTTAATTGACTTGGTTCCTGGCCATTTTCCACGTTTGAGGAATCGTAAGACAAAACGCACTACTGCCCTGGTCTTTGAGCACTTTGCAAAATGTAAATTTTCTCTGGTCTCTGTTGTATTTCTCTATGGAAATGGTAATGTTTTTTAGCAATGAATGTGTGCCCCTTTATCTCAAGAAATTTTTATAATGGGACACTCTACAGGCCTACTGACTCTAAAATTGGCAGACTTTACGAGGTCCCTTCTGAGCAGTATTCGAAAAAAAGAGTACAGACCTTTGTATTTTAAGGAGTTTTATCTAATTTTAGAATCTCTCACAATCTGAGTGGTGCAATTTCATATCTACTTGCATTCTTAAATGTTTAGCAGACAGACTCTACTTTGGAGGAGTGTGTCGCTGATGTCTATAGGCATGTCCTGAGAGTTCACTTAGGGCCATTTGTGCTGCTTCTTTTTTACGGATCCTTAAGTATAAGGGAAATTAGTAATTTTTAGAAAATGGACTCTGGTATAAAATAGGAGCCTTTTAGTTTATTACTTGCACCTAGTAGACTCTGTATATCAAGATGGACCTGATAAATTAGGTCCCTTGAGTCTTATTTGTGGGCAAGTACATATGTGGACCCTTTTAAGGAAAATTAAAACCACAGTATGTGAATTAAGTGAATAGACAATGGTATTGTAATTTAAAAAGCAACTTAAAATATACTGATTGATATGACTGTTATTTATCTGATGTAACAGGTCTTATATATTTTACAACATAATGGATACAGATGAGTTTTTTAAATATAAGTTGGTTACTGTCAGTCGGTACTGTACTTATGTATATATAATGACAGCAGTTGTTATAATTGTACTGACATATGCTGTGTATTTGTATGGTCTGTTTTGTATTTTAGTTTTTTAGTATATTGTAATGGCTTTATGCTGATCAATAAATTTCTTTACTTACTTACAGGATGTGAGTAGGGAAGCCTAGGGTTAGTTAAGTGAGGTAAGTTTAGGGAGGCAGTAGCGCAGTGGTTTAAGGCTCTGAGCTGCAAATCTGGAGACCTGAGTTTGAATCCCACAGCCCCCACTTGCATACTGTGTGACCCTGGGCAAGTCACTTAACTTCCCTGTGCTCCCAGGTCGCACCTGTAAACAAACTTTCAGCTTAGTGTGTCTCGCCTGGTTAAACAGTTGTGGGGGGGGACTACTACAAAAAAGCTATCGAGGCACATTAGGGATGAGATATAGTCTGATAAAGAGCACTGCAAGTCAAGTGTGGAACTCTGATGTTTATCTGTGTGCACCACCTACTGGCATTGATCTGTCAGTACAAAAATGACAACGCTACAGTTTAACACTAAGAAAGGTGAAAGGAATTACGTTTTGTTTTGTTTATTTAAAATCTGGTACGTCTGTGGGCCAAGGCTTGTTTTCAAGGGTGACCAGAACATACAACAATGTACAAACAAAGGATAAAAATATTAAACAAGCAGAATAAATATACAAACACACAAACAACTGATTCTAGTCTAGCAAACATTTACACTGTCAATTAACAAAGAGGTTTTTTTTTTAGTGCATGTTTGAAGCATGTTACGGACTTATTGGTATTGGAAATGGATACAGTTGAACCACTGAAAAATGAAGGCAGCTTATAAAAATGTTTTTTTGACCAGTGGAAGTCCTCATTCTGGGGACAGAAAATTGAAAGGGCAGGAATGACTGGGTAAAGGTAATGTTAAGGTGTTTTTTAAATATAGTATGGAATGAAATGGGAACCCCCTACCCATGATCACCTTTTTAGCAAGAGTCCCTCTCTATAACAAGTACCTCTGGTCTAACGGGAGCCATCCTGGTTTTTTTGCATGCTCTGTTTTTTCCACCTACCAACCCAGCCACCCACTCCTTCGGGCACGCAACCTCACCTCTGCTGTTTCCCCATTCCGCTGCCTCCAGCTGTCCTGACTGTCTCGATGTATCCCTTCATCAGGGGGGGGCCTACCCATGGGGCTACCAGGAAGGGAAATCGAAGTGCCTGCAGGCACTTACTTGCATCTTGGTCGGGCGGAGGTGCAGCAAGGGATGCTTTCCAGCTTTGTGGTGAGGGGAGGTGGGACTGCCATCATCTAGCTGGCATGGGTGGTCATTTCTGCCCACCCACCCACCCAAATTGGGCCAGACTGAAGCAGTGACCTGAGGCAGGGATGTGTGGGGGCGTGTCGAGGCTACATGCTCCCTAGCATGTCCACCAATCCACCTGTAGGTGCCAAGGCCCTGCCCACCCCCTGGGAGGGAAGCATCCAATGGACATTCTGGAATCCCTCCCTGCTGGTCTCTGTCCCTGACACCTGGGCTCAGGTGCAAACCCGGGTCACCAGTGTGCTGAGTGAACCCCTTTATTCGACACCACGGAGCCACCTGAGCCATCCTGTTTGACTGCAACGTACACATTGATGGGTACAGCATGGAAGTTGTGTTGCTAATCTTGCTATCTGATTAAAAAGGGTCCTCACCTTGGCCAGCAACCCCTCCCCAGCTAAGTAATAAAACAAAATTCCATAATCAGTTACGGGAAGAAGACAACACTGTGACAAAAGCATCCTTGTTGAAGGTGTAATTTAATCTATATATTGAACCCAATCTTTGGTGAATTATTTTTTTACCATAGAATTTATATGCTGGTCATAGGAGAGAGAACTGTCCAGAGTGAGGCCAAGGTATTTAAATTCCCCTACTTGTACAGTTTCTGCCCCCTTTAAAGTACATAGAGAAAGAACAGGGTCAGTGGACAACTTGTTTCATTGATTTGTTTTCTTTGCACTCAAAACCAATTTGTTTAAGCAAAACCAATTTTTGCAAGTCAGCAAAGTTGGGTATTAGTAGTTCCCACAATTCAGGGAAACTTAGGCTGCTCAAGAGAATCACTGCATTGTCGGCATAAAACAAATCTTAGTATTACTACAAATAGAAGATACAGTGTTAAAAAGTAAACTGAATAAGAGGACCCAGGATTGATCTCTGAGGAACACCCAGTGCAACAGGGGATGGGGAAGAGAAGTGCCCTTTTCGTTTTTGTTTGTGTTCATCCAGAAACATAATCCTGGCACCAGCTGACAGCATCCATAGACATGTCTAGTTTGTTAAGGGCGGCCAGTAACAAATTATGATTCACAAGGTTGAAGACCTTAGTGAGGTCCATGAAAATGGCTGCTGAAAAATGACCCTTGTCTAGAACCTCATGTACTGCATGCATGAACCCCACCAAGACTGTCGCCGTACTATGTATGGGCTGAAATCCATGCTGAGCTGGCATCAGAACCCTATACTTGAGTAAGTGCTCAAGCACTTGGTCAAAAACTATCTGCTCAAGTACCTTAGGCAGAGGGGCAAGCAAAGAGATAGGACAATCATTTTGTACATTAGATGCATCGCTAGATTTTAATATGGAACAACAACAGCACTTTTCCAAATTTCCGTAAATTGGCCTGAACAGAGAGCCATATTAAACATTTTCGTCAAGGGTAACAAATGATGTCCATAGTGATCCTCATGAGCCTAAAGTCCACTCCAGCTATGTAACCCCCCGACAAATGGGGGTTCCCGAAAAATCTTTCTTGAGCTTGCTTAAATGCTCACTGCCAGGCTGGTGGTCTGTGTTTTAGCAGTTTAGACGTTGTTGCCAGAGAGTGCAGCATAGCTTCTGTGTACTGTCTTTTTAAGAGCTGCTTAGCTTGCAGTTATAATTACTCTGGGAGGGGGCTGAGTGTTTCCATGCTTGAGTCCCGCCCAGACTGCCAGATAATCGTCCTGTTTCTGCCATTGCTATTTGCGCAGAGGGAGCTTCTGTTAAAAGATGCAACTATTGGCTGAACATCTGTTAGAGTGATAACGATATTGTAGTTTGTCTGACCTGCTTTCTTTGCAGCAAGAATTGTTCTGTCTATCTCCACCATCTTGGTCCTGGACTGCTGAATTGGACCAAACAGGACTTTGGGACTCTAAAATGGAGCCTACCTACAGGAGCCTGGGGGTAAAATCTGTAGAAACTGTAGTTTTGGGCTTTTGGCGCCTAAACAGCCCTGGAGGGGGAGTCCTTGTGACTGACACAAGAATCAGCCAACAGAACATTTTGGATCTTGGGGAAGGTCCCAGACTGCTTGCTGTCTGGGTCAGATCTAGTTGGGAAGTGAAGAAGCAACAGCTCAAGACAGTCGAGCAGCCATGCTGCGTAGTTTCGCACGGGAGGACTGTGGAAAGACTTAAGTTTGGCCTGCTTGTTTGCCTGATGCCCCCTGAAAGGGAGATGAGAATTATTTTGGACTTAATCCGAGTTTGTGAGATCGAAGTAAGCCACAGAATTGACCAGGCTCAGACCTGTAGAAGATTGAAGATTTGCTGAATGCGATTGGCCTGTCAGGAATTCCAGCCACCTGGTTTGTGTAGTGACTCTGTTATTGCGACTGGAGGGTAATCTGCCTGGTATAGTAGAATTTCCTTACATGTAAATGTGCTGTGTGTTGCTAGTGGGTCGCGATTTGGTTCCCCACTGCATTTATGAACTGTGTTCTGTTTGCTGGAAGCTGCATCCAGCCCAATGGACTGCATCCGAATTTATGTCCATTTGGCCTGGGCCTTGCCACACTGGCCCAGCCAGACTACCCATTGCACAGAGAAAACCATCGATGAGAGACCTGCCTGGGGATCAGCCCCCTGCTCAACGCTTCAAACAGGAATGATGCCGTGGTGATTCGTGTGTGCCCCGCTTCTCCTGGCACTCCAGTAAAACAACCTGCCGTCTCGATTTCACCCTACCTGTGGCCTGCATTGGGTATCTTGAGTAAACCTCAGGGTAACTCCCTGCAACAACAGCTAAATCTGAAGTGTTGTCATCTGATTGCTTTGTTGCCTTTTCTGTCACGAACTGAGCCCTCCGGCTCTGGATTACAAATAGTGTGTGTTGTGCATGTTGCTTTCTTCCATCACTGGGCCCCAACCAGCTGTGACGCCAGTCTACCCTGGGCAACAATCCTGGCTAGCTCACCTCTTCTCCACCTGGGTACTCAGAGTGTATGACTGTTTAGGGACTCTGAAGTGCCTGCATAACTGTCTGACTGATATAGCCTTTAAGCAAATCAACCTGATTATGCCCCTCCCTTGTTCATGTCCCTTAAATAAAACAGATCTAACTCTTTTTGCATCTAACCTGACTGTGGTTCCAGTTTGTGTCAAAAGTATTGTACTATTGCTATTTGCTGTGCATAACCTTGTTTTACAGGGGGTCCCCAGGGTTGAGTTAGCGGAACCAGCCCTGGGGTAAGCGCAAACAACGTGGGTAACTACCTGTTGAATAAGGGTCATTGTGAAAGTGATTATTGTGTATTGTTTGGGCCACTAGAAGGGAAAGATGGGAGTTACAATGTCCCGGAGGGCTGTGCCCAGGTTAGCCTGACCACTAACAGTCTTGACCTCCGGTTGGAGGCACCCGTTTCAGTACCCAGGTCCCTTAACCTGCGATTAGCCAAGCAGGCTGGGGTAGTAGTCCTTGGGATAGTGCCACCTAGGGGTTACACCTATATCAACTAAGAGCTGAGGGAGTAATTTTAAAAGAGAAGTCAAGACCTTCCTGGCGGAAAGTATCCTGAAATAAAACTTTGGGTGAGTGTGTATAAAAATGTATGTGAGTCATCATCATTACTCCTTAAAAAACCTGCATCATCACTGGAGATGTAACTGGTTAAATTGGGAAAAAAGTATCACATTCCATAGCTGTAGTTGAGGGCTCATTTAATATCCCAGATGGTGTGTTTAAAGTCTGAGGACAGGGTTACATTTTCTTTTATTAGATCCCAAGTGTCTGCAACATTTTTCCCAGCAAACTGCTTTTGTTTTTCAATAAAAAAAATGCGGTTTTAATTTCCATATCAGGCACTTACATTGATTCTGAGGTTTTTTATATGCCAGGAGGGTTGCTATGTCCAGGGTCCTTCTGGATGCCTTCCATTTTTTATCTGTATCTCTTCTGTGTTGTAACAGCTCAGGGGGGACTCATGTTTGTTTGTTACCTTTAATCCTTAACGTCTGCGAATTGGCCTGAACAGACAGACACATTAAACATTTTTGTTAAGGGACAACAAATGATGTCCACAGTGATCCTCAGGAGCCTAAAGCCACAGAAAAAGGAGGCAGTATAGCAGTGGTTTAAGGCTGAAAGGACCAATCCACTGAGGTGAAGGCCTGAAAGAATTTTGTAACATCCAGTTTTTTGATATTTCTAAAATTTAATTCAGTTTTTATTTTACCCAGAGAACACCATTGAGACAACTCATTTGCAAGGAGGTCCTGGGTGGACAGCAAGTACAATTCGACATTGAAATATAAAAAAGTATGAATCACATAATATATACAAAAGTACAGAAAAAAGCAACTGCATACAATCAGAATAATTGGAATACAGAGTATGTATGGGAACTGTACCAATCAATCCAAGTATTTGCTCTGTTCTACATAATAACAGTCAGTGTACAGTATTTACAAGGTAAACATTTGTATGAAATAGGGGCGAGCACAGCCGGACTGGAATAATAAAAGGGTATGGAAGTGAGAAGGTGAGGTATAGGGTGAGAAGACAGAGGATGGGGCAGGAGGTGATGTATGGGAAAGAGAGAGAGATAGGCAGAAAAAAAAGATAAGGATGGGAAATAGGAGGCAAGTGCTAGCATAACAACCTAGAGTCAGGATTCATAAGACAACAGGGAATGTTAATCCTTCAGGGTATGTCTAAGCAGAGACTTAAAGGTGCAAATCCCAACAGTATGTCTGAGTTTGAGAGTCCTTTGGAGGCTGTTCCAAAGGGTGGGTAATGAATAACTTATGGGAGAGGAACCGAGCTGTGTTCTTATCCTAGGAACGTTGAAAGTTGTATATGAAAGTTTTTTAAGTGTGTACGTTTAAAAAGTGAGCAGACGTAGGAGGGAAGCTTCGTAGCTCTGTACACCCAGAAGGATGCATTACACCATCTCCTCGTACTAAGTGAAGGCCAGCCAACCTGCAAATAGAGGGAACAATGGTGGGTATTAAAAGAGGTGTTTGTGATAACTCTTAAGGCTCTGTGATATAGCGTATCCAAGGTGCATAAGTCGGATTTGGGACAATGACTGTAGAGAAAGTCTGGATAGTCAGTTAATGGAAGGAAGGTCATTTGGACCAATCTCAGTTTAGCATCATAGGTAAGTAGGTGCTTTATTCTGTAAAAGAGCCCTAGCCTTTGTCGTAATTTTTTGGCTGTTTCTTCTATATGCAAGACAAAGGACAGTTTGCAGTCTAGCCAGAACCCCAGGTATTTAAATTTCTCTACTGAATCAAGGGTCTCTCCCAGGATGGTCTTTAAATGATAGCTAGCATTTGAAGGGTTGGAGATTAGTTCTGTATTGTGCGGAGAGAGGAACATAACACTAGTTTTTTTTTTTTGCATTCAGGAGTAATGTCAGTTGAATCAGGTTTTTTGAAGGATGTCAAATTCTCTTTGTAGCTCAGTATAGGCTAATTGGAGGAAGAGCCTAGCAACATAGATCATTGTATCATCCACAAAGAAGTGGACGCTTGCTGTGCTAATTTTATAGTGGATGTCATTAATGTATACGGCAAATAGCAAGGCTCCCAGGACAGACCCTTGAGGGACTCCTCTCAGAAGAGTTTTTAGGGGGGAGAGAGTGCACCATTTGCTTTTACATGTTGCTGTCTACCTGTAAGGTAACAGGTAAACCATTTCAGGGAGATGTTAGCAAGCCAAGGATTATGTAGCATAAGTAGTAATAGCTGATGATCGACAGTACCAAAGACTTTACTCAAGTCCAGGAAAAGGACGCATACTTGATTTTTAGCATCAAGAGCGGTTTGCCAGTCATTAGTAGTTTTAGCCAAAGCTGATACTGTGCTGTGTTTTGGTCTAAACCCAGACTGAAGAAGGGTCAGTAAGTTTTCAGATTCAAGGTGGGCTCTGAGTTGCAAATTTACTATTTTTTCAAGTAGCTTGGATAATATTGGTAGTAGTGATATTGGACAGTAATTAGTAAGATCGCTTGGCTCACCGGATTTGACTAGCAGAATAACGTGCTATTTTGCAGTCAGAGGGCAGAGTACCTTGGGAAGGAGAGAGGCTGAACAAATGGGTAATTGGCGGGGACAGAAAGTAATAGCCTCATTTTAGAAATAAGGGATCAAGCTTATGGGTTCCTGCACTTTTTTGGGGTCCATGACTAATAGGAGATACTCAACCTGTTTAAGGGAGACCGTACTAAAAGAGAATTGGGCAGGGTGAGGGTGGACAGGGGCTACGGTAAGGGGCCAGCTGTACGGTGAGGGAGAAGCTTACTGGCAGGTGAAGAGTCAAAAGCTAGGCCGGCAGTGGCAAAGTGGTTGTTCAACTGGTCTAATATGTCATCATTACTTGTGAATGTATTGGCACCTGATACTATCTTAGCTGGGAGAGATGAAGGTGGTCTGTGTCCTTCTGTCTCCCTTAGCACTTGCCAAAACAATGCAGTCAAATTTTGGCAAGTGCTAAGGGAGACAGAAGGACACAGACCACCTTCATCTCTCCCAGCTAAGATAGTATCAGGAGTATTTTCTGAGTTGGTAGCTCCTAGGATCCTATGGAGGTGCAGAAGTATCTCAAGTCCTCCTGAAGGAGGTCTGTAATAACCTGAGATATAGATTCATTTAGTGATAGGAAAACTTTCAAAGTAAGGCTTTCAAATTCCTTATGCGAGGAAGTTGAGTTGAAAACAGAGACCAAGTACTTGTCTAAAACATATATTGCAACCCCTCCTCCCCTTGGTCTGTCAGTTCAAAATACATTATAGGAGGGATTGTTGATAGCCTGGTTTGGGCTAGTGGCTTTTAGCCAGGATTCTGAAATGACTAACATGTCAGGGGCAGTGTGGTGGACCCAAGCCTGTATAATGTCCAATTTTTAAGTAGGATGCAGGCATTACATACTAACATATGAAGAAGCTAGCAGAAGAAGGCCATTTGGTCTATCAAGTCTGCTTGTACTGCAGTGTCCACAGCTTGAGCTAATGTCCCTGCCCTCCCTCCCACTCCTCCAATCCTCCCTACCTATGACCCTTCCCCTCCCCCTATGCCTGTCCCAGCCTCTATTAAAGCTACCCACTGTCTTCAACGAGATTACCTCTTCTGGCAGTGCATTCCAAGTGTAAACCACCCTCTCTGTGAAGAAGTGCTTCCTGACCGTCCTCCTAAACCTTCCACCCTCCAGCTTAAGACTGTGCCCCCTCATGTTATGGTTGCCACTCAGCTTAAATAGATTCTCCTTATCAACCTTATTTATCCCTTTCAAGTACTTGAAGGTCTCAATCATGTCCTCTCTCTCTCTCTCTCTCTCTCCTGTCTTTCAGGGAGAACATGTTCAGTGCCCTCAACCTCTCCTCACATGCCTTACCCTGTTGACTGACTATCATCTTTGTAGCCCTCCTCTGGACCTTCTTCAGCAGGTTAATGTCCTTTTTGAGGTGTGGCACCAGTACTGAACTCCATACTGTAGATGCAGCCTTAACCAGTGATCTGTACAAGGGCAGAATAACCTCCTCTCTCCTACTACTGATCCCCCTAGATACACATCCCAGCATCTTATTTGCTTTGCTGCTGCTTTCTTGCACTGCGTGGAGTGCTTCAGGTTACTAGTGATCATCACTCCCAGGTCCTTTTCCTCCTCTGATGCAGATAGTCGGACTCCACCCAGGTAGCACTCTGTCCTAAGATTCTCGGTCCCAATATGCATAACTTTGCATTTCTTGGCAATGAAGCCAAGCTACCATATCCTGGACCACCTCCCTAGGTTTTCCAGATCTTCCTGTAGATCCTGTCTCCCTTCAGCTGTGTCCACTCTCCCACAGAGTTTGGTGTCATCCGCGAATGGGCACATTTTGCTCTTAATGCCATTTCCAGTGTCACTGATGAAGACATTGACCGGCCCCAGCACCGAGCCCTGTGGGACCCCACTGGTTACATGTCTAGTGCCAGATAACACTCCCCCCACAACCACCCTCTGGGTTCCATCCTTCAGCCAGTTTTCCACCCATCTGGCCATCTTTTCCCCAACCCTGAGATCCATCAACTTCCTGATCAACCTTTTATGGGGCATAAAGTCAAAGGCCTTGCTGAAATCAAGACAGAGGATGTCTACCACTTGGCCCCTGTCCACTGTCTTAGTGACACAGTCAAAGAAGTCAATTGGATTTGTTTGACGCGATCTCCCCCTCATGAATCCATGCTCCTCTAAATATTCCACCAACTTCTCCTTTAGTATGGTCTCCATGAGCTGGCCCACAATGGAGGTCAGTCTGACTAGTCTGTAGTCTGTAATTCCCTGGGTCATCCTTGGGACCGCTTTTGTGGAGTGGCACTACATGTACCGTTCTCCAGTCCTGCAGTACTGTGCCTGACTCTAGTGAACTATTAAATAGGTCTGCCAGTGGCCCTGCCAGCTCCTCTGCCAGTTCCTTTAGTACCCTTGGATGTACTCCATCTGGGCCTGGTGATTTGTCCACTTTTAATGCCAGCAGCCCCTCCCTCACTTTATCCTCCTCCTCCTCTATCACTACATCTGTTTTCCCCTCCCCCCGCTCCTCTTTTTCCTCCTGAAGACACTAGTCCATCCTTCTCCCTGGTGAAGATGGAACAGAATTGCTCGTTTAGTATCTCTGTTTTCCCCTATTATCCTCCACCCACTCCACCCCTTTCCTAAGCCTAACAATCCCTTCCTTCTTGTCCCTTTTCTCACATATATAGCAAAAGAAAGCCTTCTCCCCCTTCTTAATTCCTTCAGCTATTTGCAACTCCTTCTGTGCCTTTGCTCGCCAGACTTCCTTACTTGCCTCACTAGCCAACCTTAGGGAATTTTCCCTATCCACCTCTCTCTCTTGGTCTTCCTGAATTTTCTGTAGAACAACCTCTTTTCCCTTACTGCCTGGGCAACCCCAGAACTGAACCAGCTGGGTGCTTTGGACCTTGTGTTCTTCCTCCTGAGCCTAATGCACTCTTCCGTGGCAACCACTATTCCTTCCTTAATGATGGACACCTTTGTTCCACCCCCATATCTGCTCTGATGCCTGCCAGATGGCTCTTTAGCACTTCGACCACTTTTCTGAAGTCTGCCCTCCTGAAATCCAAGATTTTGGTCTTGGTCAGAATGCTTTCCCTGCCCGTATCCAACTGGAACCACACTGTGCAATGGTCACTTCCACCCAATGGCTCCCTGACCATTATTTCCTGTACATGCTCCCCATTTGTGAGCACCAGATCAAGAATTGTCTCAGCTCTTGTTGTTCAGTGACACCCTGAGTCAAGAACCCACTCTGCAGTCCTTCCAGGATCACCTGATTCCTAGCACATGTTGTGGATGGTATGCTCTGGTCCACCTTGGGCAGGTTGAAGTCCCCCACAGTTACTAACTCTCCTTTCCCCGCAGCGCCTGGTATTTGTGAGCTCAGTTCCCTGTCCCTCTCCTCATTCTGACTAGGTGGTCTGTAAACCACCTCCAACCTCATCTTTCTCCCTCCATTGGACCTTAACTGAACCCATAATGCCTCCACCTCCCCTTTCTTGATTCCTTCCTCATGTAAGTTATTCCCTCCCTGAAATAAACTGCCAACCTTCCCCCCTTCCCAACTACCCTGTCCCTCCTGTATAGTTTATATCCAGGGATTGCAAGGTCCCAGTCATGGTGTGATGTTGCCCAAGTCTCGTTACTGCAGCTATGTCCACCCTCCTGTCCGCTAATAGTGCCTGAAGGTCTTCCATCTTGTTTCCAAGACATTAATGTGGAGAAAGCTGATACATTTTAATTGGGATACGTCAGAAGGGGTAGGAATAGGTATAGGCAGACCAGGGTTTAATTCAACATTGCCAGATCATAGTAGAAGTAACATAACAAGTTTCTTGAGTCCATTATTTAGGAATTTAAAAGGCAGTAGGTGGCCCTGTTTAGTGGAAGGATTCTTGGGGGAGAGAGAGTGTGTGGCGCAGGGTGCTGACGAGAGAGAGATAGTGCATAGACTGCTATCTGGACAGGGATGCTTAAGGGTACATGGGAGTGGAGGATGGTCAGAGGAATTTGGGACAATTCAGGATGTCCTAGGTACTCAGTGCCATGAGAACCAAGCAGATGAGTTAATGAAGGCAAATTTAGCAGAGGAGGAGGGCAGCAAGGCTGCCAAATTAAAGAATTACATAGGAAGACATCAGAGGGTGCGTTCAGCACTGCTTGTTCCGTAAAAGGGTTTGATGGATTTAGTAGGGTAATGGTAGCAAAGAGGAGGTGATATAAAATGGATAGGTACATGTTTTGAAGGATTCCAAAAGACGATAGGGCAAACTCAAATCAATAGGTAAATGCCCACTAAAGTTGGCTAATAAACAATATTATGAGAAAAATATACACTCAGTACAGGTGTTAATCAAGCATACAGGTAACGGATAATGTGAGAAGGGGCAAGAGAGTGAGTGTAGCTGACTAGCTGACCTCAAGTCAAGGAAGAGCACTTAGATAACTGTAGGGGTGGGGTTGTGGTTCAGATTAGCCGTAAGGATTATTGGGTGGAGATTGCCATTGAAAAACTATATTTAAAGTGCACTGGGGGAAGGGGTGGAAGGGTGGGGAAAAAAATCAATGTAAATTGGTGGAACAGATTTCTTATTGGTGCTCCAACAACAGTACACTGGTATATAGTCACTCACACCATCGGTTAAAATGCCTGATTGAATTATATTTATGGTGTCAGAGAAAAGAATCTAGACTATTGTTGTCGAGGAGCCTGTTTTGTAATGAAACCTGGTGGGGCCATCAATTATCTGTGTAAGCCTAAGATTAAGTAAAATGGAAGTTATTGCTCAACATGGCAAAATACAAAATCATGCACCTGGGCAGAAGAAACGGGAGATTGGAGAACAGATTGGGGGACAAACTGCTGGAGGTAGCCAAGGAGGAAAGAGACCTTGGCATGATCATCTCACAAGACCTGAAGGTGGCAGTGCACTGTGGTAGGTCAATGGCAAAAGCCAGCAGAATGTTGGCTTGTATAGGGAAGGGGATCACTAGCAGGAGGAGAGAGGTCCTGATTCCCTTGTACACCCAGCTGGTCAGACCTCATCTGGAATATGGGGTCCAGTTTCGGAGGCCTTACCTAAAAAAGGATGTGGAGAGAGTGGAGTG
This sequence comes from Neoceratodus forsteri, assembly GCA_016271365.2. NCBI lineage: Eukaryota > Metazoa > Chordata > Ceratodontiformes > Ceratodontidae > Neoceratodus > Neoceratodus forsteri. The sequence goes on along the minus strand of CM028136.1, from coordinate 938,345,313 downwards.
AGTTCAGAGGAGGGCAACCAGGATGGCGAAGGGACTCGACCACTTGCCATATGAGGAGAGACTGGGAGTCCTGGGCATGCTTGGCAACAGCTTAATCTGGTTCAAGGTCAGTTGACATTCATCTGTATCCCCCTCCCCCGGGTCGTGCCTGAAAATAGGCAAGATTTGTCTAGTGTATTTACCCAGTCACCAAAAACTAAATAAATAAATGTACTTACTTGATCAGAGAAGGGAGAGAGGGGAAATGATAGAGACTTTTAAATACCTAAAGGGGATCAACAAAGTGTATATAGGAAACCTCTTCCAGTTAAAGGGGTGTTCCAGAAAAGGGGTCAGGATCTCCAAATTGAGGGGGGTAAGTTCAGGGGAAATATTAGGACGTACGTCTTTAGTGAGAGGGTGGTGGACACCTGGAATGGGCTGCCTAAGGAGGTGGTGGGAGAGAATACAGTGGAGGGGTTCAAGAGTTCTTGGGACAGGTATAGAGGGCTGTTGAAGGCAGGGGGAAGGAAATCTGAGCAAGCCTAGAAGATACTAGGAAATGGGCAGACTGGGTGGGCCTGGCAGTCCTTTTCTGCCGTCACTTTCCTATGTTCCTATCTCTGTACTTTGTGAAGTTTTTCCCAAACCAATTTAAGTTCATGTTCTCTAAGATAAATAATTTGCAGTTTGTAGGGATAGTTTTTCTACGTGCTTGGATTCATTCTAATCCTTCCTTCTGATAACCATGGGGGGCATAAATGACTACTAATGATAAAAATTTCTTTTGACCCAAGACCGAGGTTAATGACAAAAATTTACAGGACTGGGAGCTCTTCTGTGTCTCTTTCTGGATCACTGTGAAGTTATTCTAAACATAGAACACACAATTCCCACCCACCCCCGCGTCCAGCTGTATCACAATGAAAGCTATTGTATCTCTCCAGATTGATCAAAGAATTTAATATCTTGCTTGATAAGCACGTTTCTGAAAGGGCAATATTATCAAATTGGTGGTAGAGGGTCCAGGCTATGAAACCATCTTATTTAGCCAGTAGGTTCTGCATGTTAGATGTGCAAAGTTTATTGAATGCCTAGCAAAACTGGCCTAAGGGGTCAGTTTTAGGGGTGGGACTGGGATTAGGATGTACTGATCCAGAAGAAAGTAGTAATAATAGAACCAAATTTCTCTTTAATGTAGGGAGGCATTGATTAAACTTGTGAGTTATTTCTTTGGTGGTCCTGTGGGACTTCTCAGAAACTAAGAAAATGTATATAAGGGTGTGCCAAATTATAAGTTTCCCATGATATATATTTTTACAAAGAAAGCTACGCTCGGTGTGGATTAAGATACAGAAGCCCTGAAATAGTAAGCCATATAGACTGCAGTCTGAGACTGTAAATGGCGCTGGGATATTTATGTTATCTGTTACTGTCTCTGGAGTTTTAAATTCCACATCAGGAAGATTTTGATTAGGCATTATGGGCTGGATTCTCAAAGCTCTCAACTATCCTGCAGCTGTAAGAAAAACTTGGCATAAGTGAGTTGCCATTTGAGGAACCGCAGTTTCTACCGCAGCTAAGGTATTCTCAAAAGCGGAACCAGTTTACAACCAACTCCATGATTTAAGGCAGCTTGTGGGTGGTGTTGCTATAGAAATCCTGGGTGGCAGTATAGCCTAGAGATTAGAGTAATGAGTTGTGAACAAGCTCAGTACATCCAGCAGACCAGACCTGGGTTTGATTCTCACAACCTCCACTTGCATACTGTGTGGCTCTGAGCAAGTCAGTTAACTGCCCAGTGCTCCCAGATCACCTCTGAAAACAGGCACTTGTGCCTAGAAGGCCTTACCAAGTTACCAAAGACTAAAATAAAATAAATAAAAAATCCCCGGAGCTGCAGAAAAATAGTACGGCCGGTGGGATCAGCCATAACTTCTTCCGCAGCTGCAGCAGATGAGAATACCATTCTTCGCAACTGCAGAGATTTCTGTCCGCAACTGGGGTTGCGCTATGGAACTTAGACCCAAAACCTTTTGAGAATCCGTCCCTATATTTGGCCCTGTTCTTACAAACAAGCACATCAAAACCCCTAGATGAGACATTTTCAGAATAGCTTGAGAACAGTAGCTCAGTCCTTTGTCAGGACATTAAAACAAACAAACAAAAAGGACCACCTTGGCACTACGTTCGATTTGATTGCAAATAAGGGAGGCTAAAAGCCACTTATCACCGAGTTGCCACCTTGGTGGAACTGGACTGTGCTCAGTGAAAGTAGTATAATCCTAAATCAACAATGGGGCCTGCCATTCACCTGCTATGCTTAACCAAATTAAGACTGGCCCAGAAATACTACTACTACTGCCACTAGTGGTAATGGTTAAAAAAAAAAAAAGATATATATGTATATACACTTGACCATAAAAAGGGACTGTGATATTGTACTAGGCATATGCTAAGAAAAGTACAACATTAAAACAAGAAAGAAAAGCAATTTGTTTAAAAGTTAGGATAATATAAAGTCATAACATAATTAAACAAAGTCCATGGAATGCATTGTATAACATGTGGTGTCTAGAAGCAGATTAATTAATGTGCAGGTTGCAGCAGTTTGTTCCAAGGTTAGGGTAATATAAAGTCACGATGTGTGTTAACAACAGTCCAGAATATGTTTTGTCATGCATAGAAAGGCTCGAAACAGGCTAGCTAGTTAATACGCAAGCTGCAACATGTCACCTTACCCTGATTCGACTTGTCAAGCACTCCTTTTCTGGTCAGTAACAAACTAAATGAATAAACAACTAAAGTGTTCATTATGTATATGAAATTATTTACCAGGTGAGCACACAGAGAACAGTCTTTTTGTTTTGGAATTATTTTATGTGGAACATTAACTTGTTATGGTAAATATAGACTGTTTATAGGGTTTGGATTTTTATATTATACCTTCACGGTAGTGCAGGTATTGTTAGGGTTGCCCAGCCACTTCTATTAGACCCAAAATGTTGCACTTTAATAACTGCAACCGTTCAACTGATTTGCCTGAAATTTTGCTTGCGTGGTCTGGTACCATAGATCTCTGGATCCAGTAAGTTTCGTTACAGTTGGATGTGCGGTTGTGGAGCTGCAGAGTGCCAAAAAAGTGAAATTTTCAATTTTGGGGCAAACTGTTTCCTCGGTACTGTGGCCAAAATAGTTTGGGGGTCTGGTCTGAAATTGTCAGGGTTTGTGGGGTCTGGGTCACTGATGTGCCATTTGAAGGTTTGGTGAAAATATATTAATCTGTTCAAAAGTTATAAAAGATTTAAGTTTCCCATTATAGCCGGTGGGAAAAAATATATGTGCCATGTGACAGTGCTTCTATGCGTCCGCAAAAGCATGTTTGCTATCGCAAATGTGTCCAGTACTGTCATGTAGGCTCCATCAAGTTTTCAGTTAGTGAGGCTAAAAAAACAACAATATAATTTAAAATTAACTGCCCCCTGGTAAACAGCAACAGTTGTGTTTAACTAATCGGGGCCCAAGGAACATGATCCTGGAGTTAAATTTCAAAAAAATTGTTTGGAAATATGTTTTGGGCATTTTGTTGTTGGAAGTGTCACAAACTTATGACACTACACTTGTGAAAGTGTTACATACTGTGGCACTCCAGACCGCGTGGTATCGCAAATTTCCAATGCTTTTCGCAAACATTGCCATTACTTGTGGGACTATATGTCTAAAAAAGCACAGCCCTGGCAAAATACCCCAAAACCCTTCTGCCCATTTCTGCCCAAAACTAATGCCAGAATTCGATTCCTCAGCCCCCCGTTTAAATACTTAGGGCAGGATTCACAAAAGGGATGCGCCTGGCGCATCCAAGATGTGCTTGGGCATCCCCAACATGTGCCCAAGGGTGATTCAGGCAGGGTGACAATGCACTGGTGCAACCCCGATGCACTGGTGCAACCCAGATGCACCGCAAACTACCTGTAATGATATGCGGCACATCCGTAGGGGCTGTGAGGGGGTGTGTGCCCATGCATACAGGGCGCAGCCCCATTCACAGTCCAAATCCATGGCACAACTCCGGGGCAAGTCTAGGGTTGCGCCACAGAGAGACAAGTCTTGGAATATCGACTTAAGTTGGGGGCCACCTACAGGCTGGCTGCTGCACTGTGGGCAGCAGCACGGCACCCGACCACCCTGGCAGCCCAGTGAGCCCCCCCAAGCCCCATGTTCCCGTACACTGCTGCCCCTGGCAGTGGTACTCGACTCACCCCCCCTCCCGTTCAGAGCCACTCACAGCAGCAGTAGTAGCTGAGAGAGACCCCCAATCTCCGTACAGAGCGCTCAAGGGGCAGTAGTGGCTGAGAAGACCTCCCCCAATCTCCCATATAGAGCTGTTCATGGTGGCAGCAGTAGCTGAGAAGACCCCTCCAATCTCCCATACAGAGCCGCTCACGGTGGCAGCAGTAGCTGAGTTGACCCCCCTGAGTACCCATACATTGCCGCTCATGGTGGCGCTGGACTGCAGGCCGATCCCCCCGCCCCAAGCCCCCTGTACAGCCACCTCCCGCGGCAGATGTGCAGCCAGCCCCCATGTACCCAACCCCTCCTCTCTCAGCAAGGACCCGCTGTCGGCGGTAGTGCACTCATGGCACACCACCACGGCTGCGTTCGCTGACTGAGCTGTCTCTGAATAACAGCTATCACACAGCTTGAAGCACTGCAGGCTGTGCGATAGCTGTCATCTGCAGACAGCTCAGTTGGCGGCGTCCGTGGTGGTATGCGGGTGGTTGAGCTGCTCGCTGACAGCGGGTCCCTGCTGGGGTGGGGGACAGGGGTGGGTGGGTGTACCAGGGCGGGCTGGCTGCACGCCTGCAGCGGGAGGTGGCTGTACTGGTGGCATGGGGTGGGGGATCAGCCTGCAGTCCAGCTGCCACGATTGGCATCGTATGGGCACTCAGGGGTCAGCTCAGCCACTACTGCCACTGCAAGCAGCTATGTAACGGGAGAGGAGGGTCTTCTCAGCCACCACTGCCACTGTGAGCGGTGCTCTATGGGGCTTGGGTGGGGTTCCTTCCCATTCAACGCCACCTGGTGAGGCATGGCTTGGCAGGGGTGGGCAGTGGTTCTGCTGGGTATTCTGGCTGGGGATTCCCAGCTGGTGATATGCAATGGGCTACAATGACATGCTAATGGCCCCATTGCACCATGCATGCCTAATGGCCTCATTGCATGCCCCTGGCTGTGAATAGCATTTTTGGGTGCAGGGCATCCTGAGATGCCCTGCCCCAATGGCCTCACTACCTGTCATGGGGATGCTCTGGAGCAGCCTGGGATGCTCGGGGCATCCTGGGCTGGGCACACCAGTCCTATTCACAGAGGGGGTGTGCTGGGGGCATCTCCCTGTGCCTCCTCTGTGAATAGCCCATTTTGCACCCAGTGCATCTCCCCTGCGCTGGGGCAGTCGAGTTGCACTGAGCGCATCTCCTTTGTGAATCCTGCCCTTGGTGTTTACCCAAGCAAATGCTGTTTTTCCCCTTTTGCAGCTTGTAAGGGGAAGGGGTCTGAGGAATCTTAACATTTATAAATTACATATCCCAGCACCAGGGTGCCCAATTCCCAAGCCAGCAGTAACCCCCCCCACCAGTGTGGTACACTGGGGAGCCCACTCCCAGTGTCCCCCGTTGTTGCACCCCCAGTACAGTGTGATGTTGGGGAGCCCACCCCAGTGTCCCCAAACATTTACACATCCTCAAGTCCCCTGTAAAAAAGAAAACTGTCCCCTGACATCTTTTTTATTTTCCTGTAAAAAAGAAAACAGTCCCTTGTCGCTCTCCCATCCCCATCCCGACCCTGTCACTAAGCAACCTACCAACCCACAGCCCCCTTCCCCTATACTTACCACTGGAGATCCTCTTCTGTCATCTTCCATGGGCCGACACATCTGCAGTCTTCAGAACCGAACCGCAAGCTGAAGAATCAAGGTAAGTGCCGTATAATGGCTATCTATTGTGTTTTGAATTTATGTTGATATCTCAGCCATTTTCAGCATTTATACCACAATTTTCCACATGGGCTTTTTGGGACCCCACCTCATGAACACTCGGCACTGTCATTTCATTATTCAGACCTGTAAGCTGATTTTGTGGTTGCTGTGTTAAATCACCTTTCGGGACTGATTAATGAAATGGCAGTGCCAGTGTTCATGAGGTGGGGTCCCAAAAAGCCCATGTTGAAAATTTGGTACAAAATACCAAAAATGCCCAAGTTATGCACAGTTGTTGAAACTGTATTGTGCACGCTTGTAACTTCACTAGTTTTTAAAATGTTCACTCCAGATTTTCAACACTGCCATTTTTTCATACCACTTCATGAGCTGTCATTTTTCACATCCTGCCCAAAATGCGTTTTGGCACCTGTGGTACAGAATGGCATGATCACTGTGGCAAATTACCTTTCAGGACTGATTAATAAAGTGACAGTGCTCATGAAGTTGGGTCCCCAAAAGGCCATTTTGAAAATGTGGTGAGAAAATTCCGGAAAATGGTAATTACGTACGTACATTGAATTTTTTCTATCCATACGCATAACTTTGGTACTTTTCAGTCTTTTGATGCCAAATGTTTAACGTAGACATTTTTCCACACCATCTCATGAACAGTGCAGCTGTCATTTTTCACATCCTACCTGAAATGTATTTTCGCACCTGTGGCACAGAATGGTGTTGCAGCTGCGTAATTACGTTTGCCTTGCATTTTCACAATTTCTCTGTACCACAGTACATGGGTTGGTGTAATAAGATGACTATGCTGATAATTTGGTCACTGTCCACACCTACATACATATGTGCATCTACGGAGGGATTCCCACAGTAACATAAGGATACTATTATACTATCTAAGAAAAGGGAAATTCATTGCAAAAACTCTGTTAATGCATCAGTTAAGTTTCTATTACAGCAACCAAAGGTCTGGAAATTCAATGTTAGGTTACCAGCCTACCACCCCACCCCTCCACACATCAACAGGCATCGAGGTGTGCCTTGGGTCGTCGCTGGCCTAACTCTCACCGCATTCTCCTATACTGTACCATCTAAGCTTGTTTACACATGGAATGGGGCGAGAGTTACTGATCACCCCAAGCCACATTCCGGCGTCTATTGTGTGGAAGGGGTTGGGTGGGTGGTAGGGCTGGTAACCCTAACATAGAATTTCCAGACTTTTGTCGCTGTAATAGAAACCTAACTGATGCATTAGTGGAGTGTTTTGCAATGAATATGTTACAGTATAAGACTGTCAGTAGGTAGTGCTATGCATCATTGTACACAATCTCATTGTATATAGGGTTGTGTTAGTGGTTATTTATTTAGGTGTGAAGGCACCATAAAAAGGTTTTATTTATTGCTAAATACATTTAATATATACGTATGTATAGTTATCAAATCATTCTTTGTATGACTTCTGTCTTTTTCATGTACTCTATATTAGGGCAATAATGTTAATAGAATATGGGGATACCATAAGACATAAACAAACATGGTATTCCCAGGAGCGGGGAGAGTATAGTTCTTTGTGTTGTTGCTGTCGAGTTATATTTGAATATGCATTTAGTTATCTAAATAGATATGTTGGGTTTTTTTTCTGTGTTTTTTTTTAGATTATATTTATGCTGCTCCTAGGCCGGGCATCCTTCTGGAGTGTTCATGCAGCGAGGACTGCTACTCCTTGCCTGAACCCTATAGTCCCATGGATCTCCCCCGACAACCAGGCAGCCCTAGTGTCCGAGATCACCCCCAGGCGGGCCTGCTCTCCCTCAACAGCCTGTCTGTAATTAGAGAGGACTTACCCAATTGTTGGGTTGGCCAGGAGTCCATCGGGAATGGCGGTCGGTGGATGTGCATCCTGCCCTGGAGCCTATATTATTTCTGCAATCCTAGGCTTGGATTTTCTGGTTGTAGTTCCTCTGGGAGTGCGGGCATGCAATGATGTCCATGCACAGCTCACCTGCTGACATCTGCCTCACTCCCCGTCCCTCTTACTCTGGATGGCATGCCTGTGCTGTCCCCGACCTCCATCAGGGTCGCTAGGATGCCGAGCAGCTCCAAACCCTCCCCAGAGAGAGGAGAGCAGTCCTCTGGATGCTCAATCCTCTTCCTCCCCTGCCGACCCCCAACAGCCTGGGCTCGTTCCCAAATCTGGGTCGCCAGTGTGGCGTGAGGTGTAGCGTCCAGTGCCTCAACCCTCAGCACCACTGGGCCGGGCCAGATATGTTGTTTTTAATGGAAACATTTTTTTGGTAGCCCTCCTATTAGTTAGAGGACTACTATGTGTCAGCAGACCATAGTTCAGTGTCTCTTCCTACTCAGAAGCTGGTTGCCATGGTTTGAGAGAATGTCCCCTTCTTTTTGGAATATTTCCTAAACTTATATTTGCTCTGAGATTGAAAATATTTAGGATGTTTGATGCCTTTCACTTGGACGACTTTTTGGGGAACCTTATTGGATATAATTCCCTGGTTAAAGACTCTGACACTGTTAGGAGTCTGTGTCCTGTGGTTCACGTGTCTATGTGCCAAATTATTTACAGTACTTCCACCAGCTCTGGCAAGAAGGAAGATAACTGGCCTTTCCTTTCCAAGATGTGGAACCTTGTTTTTAACTCACTGTAACATTAACCAGATCATACGTAATAATGAATTGATTGTTTTAGATTTGGGACCTTGAGTGTATGTGGTCACATATTGTAAGTTGTTAATTGAATTGCAGTCTGATAAATATTGATAATTAGCATTTAAAGTATTCAATGAAGGTTGAGTTTGAGAAGCTCCACCCCCTGAAGAAGACCAGTCTGGTCTAAGCGCCAGGGTTTGTTCGGGGTCCTCTATATTTGTTATTTTGCACATTTTTTGCTCATATAGTTTGTTGTAATAAGGGGCCTGAGCTTGATGAACGGGTGCCTCCCCCGGAGGAATGGTTTTGGGGTAGTGTAGCTGCTGTTGGTATAGCCCTCCAGGATGCCATAACAACCCACCAACCCTTCTAGTGGCCTAAACAGTTCAGCAACAGAACATTCACATTTACCATATGACAGTAATGATACGCTCACACTCCTTGCACTTACCACCAGGGCTGGATCTTCTGCAACTGCCCTGGAGACCCCCTGAAAAATAAGACCAGCAATGCAACAATACATAATACAGTAGTAACCCAACCAATAAGGTACACACGAACCAGGTTAAACACGAAAACCCACAATATGGTTTATTCAGGGAAATGGACAAGGGTGGGGCGTAAATCTAGCAAGTGGTTGGTATCTTCGATTTGATTCAGATTGATTCAGCATGCACAGTGAGTCCCTTCAACACAGTCTCACAACCCTGGGTACCCAGTATGTTAAACAGGCTAGCCTGAAGCATTGCTGCAGGGCCAGCACATAGCTGTTGTTGGGGCCTTAGGAAGGAAAACAATTAACATGCACTCAACCCAAATACTTGTAATCCGGAGCCGATGGCTCAGTCCATTGCAGTAAACCCAAACAAGAAAATCAGATGACACACAATGATTGTAGCTTATGTTGCAGGGAGCTACCCTGTTTAGTACTCATGCTACCCAGACCAGGATGCAGGACAGGCGAGATGAAGACTTCATGGTGTTGTACTGGATTGCCAGGGGAAGTAGGGCCTACACGACTCACCTCCTGGTGGTCACTACCTGTTCGGTGGTGTTGAGCAGGGGGCTGAATCCACGAGTGGATCTTTTGCCGAGAGTACCTCTGAATCAGGAGTAGTGGCCTAGGCCAAGATGGCAGGGCCCAGGCAGGAAGATAAAGTCCATGATGAAGCGTTGGAAAAGCCTCCAGCTAGCATAACAGAGCTGGCCGTGGGGAACCAAATTGCAACCCATGAGACACATTCAGCACATCTATAACACTTTGCTTATTTAACCACAGTTTGGATAAAGTCCGTTTGCTGAGCTCAGCTTCTCTGCACAAACCTTTCGATCTGAGGCTCACTTTGGTCATCAGGCGGACCAGTCGCTTCTGGAGCAAGTCTTCGATCCACACGCAGGTAGTAATAACACACTTTCTCTCTCCCAAGGCAGGTCTCAGCCAGGAATTGGAGAAAGTCGAATTTCATACACAAGGTGATACTCCAAACTGGAGATGAGATAGGCAGGCCAGCAGAGCCTTCCCACTGATTCTCCCATGCTCCTAAACAGGAGCAGCGGCTCAAAGGCTCAGGCTGTTTACTCTCCAGACTCCAACTCATGACAGACTCTCTGCTTCAGGCAGTTCTGGGTACTTCCTCTGAGATCCAAAGAGTTTGGTTGGCTAAGGGAACTGTCTGTCTCAGAAAGGGCTCTCCCTCCAGGTCCATTTAGGTGCCAAACCCTTAAAACAAACAATTCCTATAGAATTTCAATCCCACAAAACCTCTGGGGACAGTCTTCATTTTAGGTCCCCTGAGGTTCGATTGATCCAACACTGGCAGTCCAGAACCAAAATGGTGGCTTTATTCAAAAGTTCAAGCTGCAATTCAAAGCAGGTTAGACAAACTCCCTCTTATTATTATTATGACAGATAAACAGTAAATAATCACTTTCCTAACAGAGCAAATAGCGACTGCAGAATGGAACAGAAATACAGACTGTCTTGCTGGTCATGAGACCTTAAATCACTGGGACCCAGCCCAGACTGATTTTCTCACACAGTATAGTTGCTCTCTTAAAGAGACAGGCACGGAGGCTTACTGGAGCACTCTCATACAGACGATTAGAACTGTTAGACACAGGACACCATCCTGACAGTGGGCATTAGGCAGCCCAGGAAGACATAGGAACCCCTATTTGTAGGGGGGCTACATTAGATGTCTGGTAAAGAGCACTGTAAGTCAAATGTGGAAGTTTGATGTTTAACTGTGTGTGCCACCTAGTGGCATTGTTCGGTTAGTACAAAAATGATAACTCAACAGTTTAACACTAAGAAAGGTGATCAGAATCACATGTCCGCTTAACCTGACTCAACTTGCCTAGCCTGCCTTTTCTGGTCAATAAAAACAAAATGAATAAAATAAATAAAGTATTATTTATTCATATGAAATTGCTGACCAGGTGAGGACACATAGAACAAACAGTCTTGTTTGCATATGCCACCTGGGGGAAGGGAAGATAGGTGGGAAGGGAGGAAAGACATAACAATATTAGCAATTTAAACAGTATGAGATACATTACATGTTAGTGTTCCAACCAAATGAAATAAATGGCACCCTTTTGATAATTATTTGGCTTTTAATGGTCTCTTTGGCTGTCCAGCTTTCAGCATCTCCCAGTATTGCCAAAGGTGATGTCCCTCATTTTTTCCACGTTTCCTCCCTCCTCAATCATGGTGGACTGAGGACACCCTTCCAAGATACGCACATCTTATGGGGATGGGGCACTCTCAAACCATACACAATGTGCAAAGAGAAGAACTGTACTCTCCTCTACCAGAAACATCAGCCAAGGAGTATAACAAGGCTTAATTCTGGGAACCCTCCCATTCTCACTTTTTATCAGTGACCTTCACAGCAACTGTGATGGCACCAAAGCCTTGCTTTCTGGAGATGATGCACCACTTTATCAAAGTGAAGGAGATGTCCTCACCATCCACGGCACCCTGCAAAATTACTTTTCATTACTGCAGGACTGGTTCGCACAGAACAACCTTGCATTAAACAGCAAGAAAATCAAGACCATTCTGCTCGCTTGGTTCCTCCTCGAAAGCATGAAACAAGTCAAATCGTCTCAAAATTGTCACCTCATCGGGGACTTGCATAGAATATGTTGCCACCTCTAAATACCTTCGATTATATCTAGATTCCACACTATCATATAAATCACACACAGATGCCATCACTAGAACAAGCAGCCAGAAGTTGATTCTGCTTTCTTACTAAAGACTCCCGACTGGCCATGGCCAAAAGTGTTCTCCACGTCACCTTCACCTATGGGGCAGCCATCTCCGCTCTGCCTGGGAAACTGAGATGCCCAGACTCTGGGTGCTCAACAACAGAACTGGTTGTTTTGCCATCAACACTCATGAAATAGGGACCATCGCTGCAGGTCCCTAAACGAGCTGAAGTGGCTCACACTTGACAGTTGGATGCAATTTGCGCTCCGCTGTGTCTCCACATATGAAAACTAATGGAGGTCAGAGATCCTTCACTTACTTGGCCCCATTTCTGCAGAATTCCCTCTCCACAGCTGTTAAGCAGTTCCACTGGGGGTCTTCAAACCAGCCCTCAGAAACCATCCTCTCATGCTAACTGATACAGCTGCTGACTCTGCCACCCTGGCCAGCCCCATACACTGAATTGGCTCCCCACTATGTCCTGCATTTTGTAACTAATTTGTTTGAATTTGGTATTTGCGAATGTCTTATCAATTTGTTGTACCTTGCCACATTTTGTAATTGTGCAACCCTTTCTGTTCGCACTATGTATCCTGTCTGTACTATAGATCTTGCACATCGTGACCATTGTATGCACTTTTTTTTAAACTGATTCTGGGTTGCCCCTGAAAACAGGACTTAAAGTTACAGTGGGCTTACCGATTACCAACAGCAAACAAATAAATAGATAAATACTCTTGCTTAGGGCTTTAGAATGCCCATGTTCAGCTATTATCCTGTTGGATCATTAGAGATTTGATTCCCTTTAAGTACCATGAAGTGCTTGTTCTAGTCAGTACTATGTATAAGGCCAGGTCCCCCATCGTGTCTAGGGTGTATGGTGGCCTCTCTTGTCCAAGGAGGACCTACTTACAACCAGAACACTCTGTACCTCTACTCACTGTGCCAACATGAGTCCGGGCAGATGGGGACCAGGGAAAGCAGGAACACAGGGACACTGTTAAACATTTAATCCCTTCTTTGGGAGGGAGCCTTACTTGGACTGCACCTGCCACCCTCCCGAATGCTGTTTCTACAAACTTTAGTGCAGCTTTCTGCTCAACTGCATGTGTGTGGTGGTAAGAGAGAGCCAAGCTGCGTTTAATCTTTGGTGCCTCCTATGCTTGTCTTCAGGGGCTGCTGCTGAAATCTTCAAGCTCTAGCTAGTCCCCTGATCCTAGCAGAGGGGACTGGGAACAAAAATAGCAGGATGTCCCTTTTGCTTTTTTGGCAGCTCAGCACCAAGAGGACCTCCAGCCACCTTTACTTTGAGTGGGAGCACGTGCTACAAGGGGCTCCTCCCCAGCACTTCCTCCTTATACTACCCTGTCCAATGACTACGAACTTGCCACCGCTGATCAACTAGAGGACAGCCCTGCAGGGCTATTACCAATATCCTGGGGACAGGACACTGTTGGAGGACAAATAAATAATTAAAATTAAAGACTTTGGTGCACAAGGCTTTATCAGACTTGGGCATGGCCATGTTGCTGCTCCCTGATGCCACGGCTCAGCCAATGAAAGGGCTAGGCGTTCCAGAGAGGACCCAAGGAATTCTGGGGCAGCAAAACCCACAGAGAACCTTTCCAGTGGACTGAAGGGCTGAGGACAGCCTATCAGGAGCCAGGATAGGGCAGAAGGACTGACAGTACTGCCTTGCCAATTAGAACCTGAAGAGGAGAGAGAAGTGGGCTGACAAGGAGCTTGGGGCAGTCTGAGAGAGACACTGAGATGTTCAGACCTGCTGCTGGTGGGATCGAGCTAGAGGTCTAGCCAGGCCAAAAATCCCGTGAGCCCTTAGCAGGGTTCATCCTGTGAACCTTATCCTGGGCTTATACTATTTGGAGACTGTGCCGGGGAAAGGCACCGTTTAGTCAAAGTCATGAATTGCCAGACTGGTGCCATCTAGAAAGACACCAGTGAGAGTCTATGCTTGTGGGGCATTGCTGCTGAGTTATGACAATCGGAGCAGAAACCTCATCCTAAACAGATTGCTTCAGAGCCAGGTAAGGAGTATGCTCAAACTTATTTAGTGGAGTGAGGCAAGGGGCACATGCCAAGAGGTACTCTTGATCTGGAGGGACTTAGGGCCATGGGAGCGCTCACGGGGTCTGAGCTCCTTAGGGAACCAGGAAGGTGATGCGTAGTTCTCCTGTGACTGAGAGCTGGGCCCAGAAGGTCTGTGTCCTAGGAAGTGTTAAGCAGAAGGTCTAAGCTGCTGTGAATCATCTACCACCTCCACTGATCTTCTGCTTCTGTGGGTCACGTGGTGCTGGCATTGCTGGCTGGGTGGGGGGTATGCTTCTTTGGATTACAGTAACTTTCACATTGGATTACAAAGTTGGGTTTCCATACCTGTGGATTTCAAGTTCTTTAAATTGTTCTATCACACTACAGCCTGTTGGGTTTTATATTGCAAGCTTGCTAAATTTCATCAAGTGGACCACCAAAAGAACCCTTGCAGCGTTAGCTACCAGGCCCGCACTGGGACTTTAGTGTAATTCCCGAGTAACCAAAGTCACAGAAACATAGAATTACAGCATTAAGCAATGTACTGAGGACTGTAACTGTCTGTATTTGTTACATAGGTACTAACACACAAATCAGTCAAAGGCTACTATTACGTGAAGTCTTACAGCACTCTATTATAAGTTTATAGGGTGCCAGGAGTGCCTCTTATGGATACAAGAGTGTCTCCTCACTCGTTCTTAGATCATGCAGACTGAACTGAAAAACCGAAAAAATACATTACGCATATGTGTAGTGTGCTCAATTGTGTTAGTCTGGTCCTGAGTAAAATTTTGATCTGATGTAGGTCAGAGTTTGGACTCCTACCCAGCAGTATTCTTTATTGTTGTTCTGTAGCTCGTTGCTACTTGCTATAAGTAGAATTTACTGAGCTGCATTGTTTGATCTTCTGCCCTAAGGGCAATATACTTGTGTCCCCTAGTAATGATCTGGGCATTGTTATATTTTAGATTCAACTGCATTCAGCATAGTCTGCATGTACGTTTGACCTATTGTCGTTTAATGAGTGAAGAATTCTGTATGCCCGTTAGGGCTTGTAAACTCCTTTGTATCTTTCCATGGCAGCTATTGCATGGTCTTTGTTTACTGTAGCCCCATACATTTTGTTTGATTCATTATTTATTTTTGTCCTGATTGGAATTTGCCTGTATTATGTCTCCTTGATGCCCCCCCCCCCCTTGCAGCTGGAAACGAGCCCTATGGACTCTACTTGCTTACACTGATAAAATATAGTATAAATAAAGAAACAAACAAACAAACAAAACAAAATTAAATAGCATGTTGGAGCTCCCAATGAGCTTCCAGTTCAAATGCTGTTCATTTTACCGTGATCTGCACTGACACCTGATCGTAGAGTATCCTAGCACCACTGTGGTACATACAATGCTTTGCTCTGGTGGCATCATCTTATGTAAGAAGTTGCTCAAGCTAGCATGGTGTTGGAGGGCAGTGTGGATGCTTCAACAGCCATGCTATGACATGGATTCTAAAACTTTTTTTTTTGCTCCCACCATGCCCACTGGCATCTCGATCCTTCAACCCTCACACCAGCTTTCTTCCACAAGACTCACCCTACACACATCACTCTTCCATGGCAAAGTCCTAGTCAGACCTTCAGAGCCATGGACTGGCTCATCCCTGCCAAGGGTTTTTCCTGGCTATTGCTGTGGTGTGGACTCCTGAGAGCTCCTGACTTTCCCTCTCCTTTTGCTTGCTTGTTCATGCCAAGGACTGCACCACAGTCTGGTGGAGGAGTGCTTGGGTCTGAATCCGGATTTGATGTACCAGTTGAGCATGCAAAAGAAGGGTCCAGGCATGAAGAGGAGCAGAGAGGCTATCCTCTGGTGCACTGGTGCAGCGTTTTCTCATGTTCAGTGTCCCACCCACCCTCCTCCCATAACTCACTTGTGCGCACACACACAGTTGGCCTGGGAGGGTGCCCAACAGCATGTGGTCACCTGCGCCATCACTGACACCACCAAGAGCCGCTACACGGCAGCGATGTGAGCTTTCTCTCGCCCACCCCCCTCCAGGAGGAGGAGGGCCTCCAAAGGACACTCATAACCCTCCATACTGGTCTCTGCTCCCGACATCCTGGGTGCGGAATGTGAACCCGGGTCGCTGGTGTGTCAGAGCAATCTCCCATTATCTGACACTATAGAGCCAGCTTCTAAAATGTTTTTAACACTTTTTTTATATACTGCTCTGCATGCACAGGGCCTTAGATAATTAATGGTAAAGAAAAAGTAGTTCTATATAAGTCTTCCCTATACATCTTTATTTATTAATCTTTCAAATACTGTACAATTCTTAGAATTCAGAGAGCTAGATAATCATATCATTCTGTATATGTATTCAGGTATTCTTATGAACTGCACGACCCTGTAAACAGCTGTAAATTTGTTTGCTTTTTAATTATTGTATTTTCTTAAAATTTAATAAAAATGGTTAAGCACAGATACCACATCATACAAAACAAAACACGAGAACAATAGCAAACATGTTTTTTGAATGTGTTAACAATGCAAACCCAGGTTCCCTACATAGCGTGCAACACATTGGCCCTAGTGGGGAAAAAAAATTTGTTTTGTCCCCTCTAGTTTTCAAAGGCTATGCCTGCAGTTCATACTAAAACCAAAAAGCTGGGCTCAACAGTTCAGGCAGTGCAAATCAAAAATCAAAACTTTGGATACGGTTAAAACATTTATTAAACATTATAACAATCACATCAGAGGACCCTCCTGCTGCCAAGGAAGAAAAATATACTTGCAATTCGGTGGTTGGTAGCAACCAGCCACTACCCCCTACCTGAGCTATATAAGTCAGCTCCTTCCAGACTCACTCGGAAGTACCGTTTCCTTGCTACAGCCAGGACTCTGCCACCCCCACACACACACACACACACACCACACTTTATCTTCCAGAGTCTGCTCTCACTTTCCTTTGTAAATCTGGACTTTCTGCTTGGTTTGTACCTCTCTGGCTTTCTAGGTCATATCTTGCTTTCTGCTTTCTTAGCTGCAGTTTGTGCTTCTCTCAGTCACCTGTTCCTGCTGTTCTCGTGTACCTTGTGTTTCTTTCAGTTTGGGTTCTTTTGGGCCTTCTGTTTTCCCAGTGTCCTGCCTTCATCATTTGCTTTGACTTGTGCTATTCAGGCTCCCATTTTGCTGTTTTTCCACACCTTTCCAACTTCAGCTCAGCTACAGTCCTTACATGTTTACACCTGGCTCCTAGCCAGGCAACCACCCTTTGGGTTCTGCTGTTGTTCACTTCAGCAGCTACTGCTTCCTAGTTTTTAGTTCCTATTTACCCTGCTTTCCCTAGCAGTTTCACTTGTTACAGAGAAACACAGAAGTTGATGGCAGATAAGGGCCAAAGCCCATCCAGTCTGCCCATTCTTTTCTACCTTATAAATGTGCCATTGGCCTTTGCTCTGTCAATGGCCTATCTATTCATACTCATCTGTATTGCTCCCTTATGCCTATCCCATGCCTGTCTGAAGCCCTGCACTGTATTCATATACACCACTTCCTGAGGTGAGCCGTTCCATGCATCCACCACGTTTCTGTCATAAAGAACTTCCACATTACCCATTAATCTGCCTCCCCTAATCTCATGCTGTGTCCTCCTGTCCTGCTATTTTTTATATTGGAACATGTTAGACTCTTTCACCTTGTTAAAGCCCTTAAGGTGTTTGAATGTTTCAATCATATCAATTATCTCCCTCCTTTGCTCTAGTGTATACATATTGAGCTCCAGTAATCTGCGCTCATATGTTTTCTGATGCAGTCCCTGCACCATTTTGGTTGCCCTTCTCTTGACTGCCTCAATTTGGTTAATGTCCGTGTGAAGGTGTGGCCTCCAGTACTCCAGATGGGGCCTAACCAGTGTCTTGTAAAGAGGGATTATTACCTCCCTCTTACGACTTGTGATACCCCTACTAATACATCCTAACATCCCCCTAGCCTTATCTACTGCTTTAGTGGTATGCTTGAATGATTTCAGCTCATCAGTGATGATTATGCCCAAGTCTCTCTCTTCCCTTGTAACTGTCAACAATTCCCCTCCCAGCTTATAGGTGGCTTCAGGGTTTCTCTTCCCTATGTGCATGATCTTGCACTTCTTTGCATTAAACCTCAGTTGCTACTCTTCCAACCATTTTGCTAGTTTATCTAGATCTCTTTTCATTCTGCCCACCCCATCTGGATCATCTACTCTGTTGCAGATCTTGGTGTCATCTGCAAACAGACAAACCTTACCTTCCAGTCCATCTGCAATGTCACTGATGAAGATATTGAAGAGGACTGGCCCCAGGACTGATCCCTGAGGTACCCCACTTGTGACTTGCATCTCTTCTGACTGTATACTGTTTGCCACCACTCTCTGTTTTCTGCCCATCAACCAGTTTGCCACCCAGTTGACCAACTTCTGACCCACCCGAACCTACTTAGCTTATTTATCAATCTTCTATGTGGAACTGTATCAAAGCTTTGCTGAAGTCAAGGCAGGCAACAGTCAAAGAAATCTATGAGATTAATTTGACAGGACCTTCCTTTGTAAACCCATGCTGTCTTGGATCCTGTGCTCCTATGGATTCCAGGTGTTGCACTATCCTTTCCTTAAGGAGTGTCTCCATAATCTTGCCCACTACTGAGGGTAAGACTGACTGGTCTGTAGTTCCTGCCTCCTCCTGCTACCACTCTTGTGGAGCAGGATCACATGAGCCCTTCTCCAGTCTTCGGGACCTCTCTTCTGTGCTCAGAGACTCACTAAACAGTTCTGATAATGGATCTGGTAGTTCCACCCTTAACTCCTTTAGTACCCCGGGATGTATGCCATCAGGTCCCATTGCCTTGCCCACCCTGAGCTTACTGAGTCTTGTAGGAGCCTTTCTTTTGTTGTTTCTACTGCTTCAGCCTACCTGACTTGCAATGCATCAGCAACTAACACTAACCTCCCTTATGGAACTGGTTGGCATGCATTCATCATTTAGTCCAAGCTTATGTCATTCAGTCTCATTCAGTGTCCTAGTTGTCATTCGATGTCTCAGTCACCTGTTCAGACTTACCTATGTTCCATTTCTTCCATGTGCTCAGGCCAGGCTTTGCCACGACCTTCCACTACTCCTGCATGCAGATGCATGCCAGTCACAACCATAGCATGGCTTTCAGGCTTCTGCCCTTGCTGATGGTCTCACTCTGTTCCCTTGAAATCTGCATCTTGAGGATGGGTCCCTCAACTCAGGTGGGGTCTGTCTCTTTCTGCCCTTCAGGTGAGAATGTCCTATGCTCTGGGGCAAGCTTTAGCCATACAGATTGACTCAGCTGCACCTCTTGATGTAGCATTTAAGACTTCAACTGCCAGAGGGTGGGGTTTCTTTAGCTATGCAGACCACATCAGCAGCAGCACCTTCAAAAGCTGTTCCCCCTACAGCTGCCTAAGGTTCGCTTGGTCTCCACCTTCTTCTGCCCCTCAAAGGTGAAAATTATACTTTCCAACCTCTGGCCCCTCAAGGGCCCATCTCCTATGCCTAAACCCCAAGGGTTCAGCTTCTGTGTCTTTCAGCAGTTGTTGCTCTCCTCCTCCATGAACTGTTTCCTTTAGCTTCAAAGATCAGCTCACGGCACCCCATGGCTTTCCCATTAGAGGGTCAGAGGAGAGCCCTTCCTCTAAAAATCTTTCCCTGAATTTGGGTCTCTAAATTGCAGTGGTTGAGCTGTCACTAATTTATCCCAAACCTGGAGGGAAGGCAACCAAGGTCTTGGATCCCCAGAGGTTTTCCCCTCATAGGGTTTTTTTTCCTCTCCTCTCTCCGTGCTAAAGGTATAAAACTACAGTCTCTGCAATAGGTGATCCATAATGTAGTACATTTATATTAGTGTAACGTTTACCCACATAGGTTGCTTAACTCACAGTTACAGGAGGCTCAGTATCTTCTCCCAGAGGGTCAGGTGAGAGCTGTTGGGGTGCCCTCCTGCTCCTATGCCACAGGAGTCTCACCTGTTCCTAATCAGTCTTTGGTCCCGCCAGACCCATAGGGAGTCCTTGGCCTCAGGTGTTCTCCCCCATGCAGAGGGCTGAGGGTATTTTCTCACCTTCAGGGTGAGCCAGCTCCTCCCTAAAATGAAAGGAAGCTTGGTACTCAGACCCATAAGTGAGAATCAGTGGTGAAGACTGATTCCTGGAAGACATAAAAATGATGCACTTACCATACTTGTTGCTCTTCCAGACCATCTTCACCACTGATTCACATGCCCACCCTCTATCCCCTCTTAGTCAGAGCCAGGGCTTCTGGAAAGCTCACCCTGTGAGTGCTGGCAGCGCCACATATCCCTGGGTGGGCATCTCCTCTGTCATAGTCCACTTGTAGGAGTTGTTTTTGATTATGGCACAAAATGTTAAAGAGAGTTGAGCAACCCCTGTGCTCACTGTCACAAAAATAAAAGTAGTGGGAATGAGGGCCCTCAGTGGTTTTCTCACCAACCAAAAACAAAACAAAAAAAGGTATTTTCTTTGTGAGTGAGGAAGGCAACCCCTTACCTCCTCTTTCTTCTTTCCTTGTCCTCCTTCTCCCTGCCCAGGGTACATCCCCTCTAAGTTATATCTGTATTCGTTGCTAAATGCAACATGTACCCTGGGCATGATCTAATCTAATTCCACTGAGCAGCTCTTCTGTATATGTGTGTGTGTGTGGGAGGGGGTTGCTGTACCCTTTTTTTTTTATTAATTCACTATATTTCACACAGGGTACATCCCTGTGGCTGGTTACAGGAGAAGCAGGCACGCGTTCTATAATCCTTCTCTTGCCATATTGGACTTTCTTGGTTTGTATACCTTGTTCTTCTCTCTGTGGTTCTTGGACTTGGTCTGCTACTCCTATGGATGCCAGAGGAGATGAACCCATCTTAACTTCCATGGAATGCCCAGTCCTGCAACTCCACCCATGTGCCACCTTTCTTCTTCTGATGTGAAAGAAACGGGGATATTGGTTTACTCACAAGTTTGCTCAGTTCTTATCTGGTAGCATGGAGTTGTCTGTCCTAGGAGTCCAGGTGTCATGTTTCCTTTTTTTTGGCATATTGTGCCATCTCATTTGCAAGAGGATCCCATTTTTGGACTCCCCCTCTTGTCTAGCCCTCCTTTCCTACTAACGAAATCAATAAACACAAAATACATAAATCAGACAGAGCCACATGCTCAGGGCTGCTGCCTGTTTTTCCGTACCACTATCCACTTTATGTCAGGCTAGTGGTATGAGGCTCTGGCTCTTTTAGACCTAACTACTCTTGCGCCACCTAGTGGATCCAACCCTTATATACTGAGTTGGTAGTCGAGTTTTATTTTGTTGTTATTCCTATATCATTTCCATACCCCTTTGGTTGAGAAACTCTATAGCCCTCTCTTAGTTCTTTCCACTTTTTTCTCTCCTGGCGATCAGAGCTGAGGTGCACAAGGAAGCAGATTTTGATTATTGGTTGGTGACTGCAGCACAACATGAGCTGCGCAGGTGCCATTGGTAGCTGACATCCACTCCCTCTTTGCAGAAAATTTGCTCCCATGGGATCCTAGTGCCTCTGGCCCTAGACCCCAAGTGGGAATCAGTGGTGAAGATATTTTGGAAGGTCAACAAGTTACACCAAGTACGTAATTTTCATTTCCTTTCCAGCCTGCCACTCAGCTGCCAACATCCTGGGTCTGTTTTCTGTAATGTCCTCTTTCCAGCTTGTGGGGGACATCTTCTGTAAACTGAATCAATCAATCAATCAATCAAAATCTTTATTTATCCAGGCGGGCACCATTGAGCAAGGCTCATTTGCAAGGTGGACCTGGTCATGAATACATCAAAGTACAGTACAGAAGCAGGTATACAAAAAGCAATAATATACAAGGAAGAAAAAGTATATACAGTACAGTACAAGGTTGAAATAAATAAAAAAAACAGCATTATTTTACAATTGAAGAAGTCAGCAGATGTACAATCAACCACAGGCATACAAGGGTTATAAGCAGAGATCTTTTGAGTGAGGCAGCAGGCAACTACACATATAGGGGAAAGAGGCTGTGTATGGGGTGGCAGGTTAGAGAGGTAAAGAAGAGGAGGGATATATTACCGATGACTGGGGGGAAAATTGAGCTAAAACCATAGAAAGTGACGACGGCTGTCGTGTACTCGTTTATTATGATAATGACGGAGGAGGGGTAGATAATTGGGACACTACTATGGATGGGGTGGGACTTTAGCAAGGCTGGAGTGGACAGGGAAGAGTGGGTGCAGCAGGAAGAGTTAATAGGAAAGAGTGAGAGCCAGGGTAGAAACATGGCGAGCGTCAGGATGGAAAGGGGGAGTTGCGGAATTAGTGGGCTAGCAGTGAGGAAAACATTTGCGAGGTGCTTTCATGTAGCGATCGTAGAGCACCTTGAAGATATTCAGGCTAACAGGACAGCTCAGCTTCAAGTTCCTTTGTAAACCGTTCCACAATGTGGGTATAGAGAAGCTTAGAGCAGCTTTGCCGAAATGAGTTTTGACCCTTGGAACTTGGAGGGCAATTAGGGAATAGCTCCTTAGAGCATAGGTGCCTAACACACTCCAGGGAATACAATCTGAGACATATGAGGGGAGCTTGTTGATCACCGCCTGAAGGCCCATAGGGCTGCATTTCTACCTTCTACAGTGAAGGGAAGTCTCAGCCTAACTACTAGGAGTATAGAGAGCAGTGGTGTGTGGAAAGTGGAAGGCCAGTAATGAACCTGATAGCTCTGTGGTAGAGGGTGTCCAACTTAGCCAGTGCAGAAACAGTGCAGTGGCTGTAGAGCAGGTCCGCCTAATCTATTAAAGATAGGAAGGTGGCTTGAACCAGTTGAATCTCAGCCTCCTTTGTGAGCAGGTGGTTAATTCTGTAGAATAGTCCTAGTCTTTGCCTTAGTTTCTTCTGTAGTTCTTCGAGATGGTCGGCGAAGGAAAGTTTATGATCGAGCCAAACTCCTAGATATTTGAATTTAGCTACATACTCTAGTGTTTCTCCAAGAACAGTGGTAATTTGGGGATTGCTCCCCAGCAGGAATTGCCGATGCAAGGAGGGAGAAGAGCATGGCTTTGTCTTTTCGCATTGAGCAAAAGCTTTTTGTTTATGAGCTGGTATTGTAGAAGGTTAAATTCAGCTTGGAGGTCTTCACAGGCTGCTTCCAGCGTGGGACGACTCAAGTACAGTACAGTGTCGTCCACAAATAAGTGGATGTTGGCTTTTTTGATGGGGTCATTGATGTTGTTAATGTAGACTGCAAAGAGGAGGGGACCAAGGATAGAGCCCTGGGGCACGCCCCTCAGCATAGGTTTTAATGGAGAAAGATCACCTTCAGCTTTAACCTGCTGTTTCCGTTCTCCGAGGTAGTCTGCAAACCAGCACATAGATTTATGGTCCAGGCCTAAGGTGCTTAGGGAGGAAAGAAGCAGGCTGTGAGCGACTGTGTCGAATGCCTTACTAAGATCCAAGAAAACGGCACAGACATGCTTCATGTTGTCAAGGTCTGGGAGCCAATCATTGGTCACATTAGCTAGAGCTGTTATGGTGTTGTGCTTTGCTCTGAATCCAGACTGAGCTGGGTTTAATAGGCTTCTGGATTCTAAGTATACCCCTAGCTGGCCACACACTATTTATTCTAGTAATTTAGACAGGATGGGGAGGAGAGAGATCGGTCTGTAATTATTTAGATCACAGGGGTCACCTGCTTTTAATAGAAGGATGACATGGGCTATTTTCCATTGAGGGAGGAGGCTACCCTGGGAGAGTGACATGTTGAATAGGTGGGTGATTGGCACCGCAAGCACATGGTAGGCACATTTCAGATAGTATGGCTCTATGAAGTCGGATCCTGCTCCCTTCCTGGTGTCCAGTTGCAGCAGTAGGTCTTCCACCTCTTTTAGAGAGACAAGCAGGAAGGAGAAGACCTCCTCGGTAGAGGGGACTCGTGGGATGGTGGGCCCTGAGCTGTGCGGAGGTCATTGGCAGGAGAAGTATCAAATGCTAGCCCTGCCATTGCAAAATGGTTATTGAGGGCTTCCAGTATCTCCAATCGGTTATAGATAACGCTGCCACCGGACTTATTTTTGCTGGAATGAAATTACCAGGTGTGTGTCCAGACAAGTTTTAATGTTTTCCAGAGTTTTGAAGGATTTCGTGAGGCAGAGGCTAGCTCTGAACGATAGCAGGCAGCCTTGGCTGCTCTGAACATCTTGGTACATTTGTTACGTGCTCTCTTAAAAAGACACCAATCCGAGTCGTTCTTGTTTCTTCTGACTTTTTTGCATAAAGTATCCCTTTCTAACAGGGAAGCTTTGAGCTCAGGTGAGAACCAACAGCAGGTGCTGCTCCTGACCTGCACCTTAACCAAGGGTGCATGCTTATTTAAAGCCTCACTTAAAATATCGTAAAAAAGTGTATATGCCCTGTTAACCGTTTTGGCTAGTAAGAATTCCTGCCAACATGGTGAATGTTTCAAGTCATGGACATAAGCAAACAAATCAATTACAGGTCTGAAAGAGTAAGTGCCAGATCCTGGGATTGATCCATACATCCCTGGTCTCAGAGGCAGCAGCTCTAACCATTTAGCTAAAGGGAAAGTCCTGTTAACCAAGGTGTTACATTGTCTCTTGTAATTTGAATGTTGCAGTCTCCTCTTGTAACTGTAACCCCTGCATTCTCTGATTACTGATTCTGTATATACTGCATTTCCGAACATGGGCTGTTGGTGGGCAGCCTGGGATACAGAATTGTCACTGCACTGGTTATAAGGAATAAATAACTTAAATGTCAGTACTTATATTTCTAACTTGCTATTGCTCTTCGTTTATGAAGCCTAACATTATTCAGTTTGTCCAAATAAATAGTCTGGCCCTTGTGAGTCTTCTGTTTAAACTATTATTCACTACACAGTTGAACTTTAGAAAGCAGTCTGATCCAAAATAAATATTGCCAGAGATACAATATGCAGGAATGAAGCCAGCTGCCAACACAGCAGGCCAGAAAGTGTCATTTTGGAGTCCAGGCAGTCTGATACAGACTGAAAACTATCCTAAGAAACATCGATCTGATGAAATATTCAGACTAAGCAAAGTACAGTGGCTAAAGATGCCCAAGTAAAGTGGAAGTGTGCTGATTCCAAAGTTTTTTTATGTTGTTTTTGCCCCATGTTCCCCTGCTCTTCAACTGTCTGGACAGTCATGGCCACCAGAACTGCACGCTTCCTTCAGGTGGGAGGTGGGTTGGACGAGTGGCTCTCTTTACTTGACTTCAGTTGCATCAGACTAGCCTGTCTGCACAGTGGTAGAGCTACCACTTGTGACACCAGTGACCCAGGTTCAGAACTGGGCCCAGGTCACTGACGGGAGGTAGGGTTTAGCGTTCACAGGATGCTCATCTGCTCCGGGGAAGGAGAGAGTCTAATCCCACCATGGTAGCTCTACTTGGATGTTCCTAGGTGGAACAACAGGTGGAACGGCTGTGGGAGGGAGGGAGATGACCACTTTGTAGGCATGCACATCCGTTACCTACAGCTGCTCTTGCATGTTAACAACCAACATCTCAGGGGAGAGGTCAGCCCACTGGGAAACCATGATGGCTGCTGCAGTATGAAGCCAGGCCCCGCATTGCCAACTGAGGTTCTTGTCTCTGCTGGATTCTGCCTTCTGAAGGACATGGACAACCTCAATGGGCCCACCATGGGGGGGGGTAAACCATGGGGGCTTGAAGGATTAGGGTACATCCTGGAGAAGTTGCATGAGGGGCTGGGAGGGCTGGCTGATGGGGAAGGCTAGGCAAGTAGGAACATGAACAGAAATTTAAAACAACAACTCAAGTCTAGAAGTGTGCTTCATAGCAGTATTAGGTAGGAAAGGTGGCTCCCTCAGCCGCCTGATGGCTCTGAGACCCAAGTTCAGGAGAGGACCTAGGACACTGCCTATTGGGCAGTCATCTTGCAGGAGTGCTGCCTAAGGGAGCACATCCCCATCTGGGGAGAGTTGGTGGCTCTTTCCGCTACTTCAGTAACCCTGGGCAGCAGGCAATTGGGCTCGCTGCTCCACCATGGAGTATGCTACCTGCCTGTGTGCTGAAAATAAAACTGCGCACTGCCATGGGGAGGAGGGGGTCATGGATCAAGGGTCAACTGAACCTCCAGCCCAGAGAGTGGGAGACATGCAGTCCCACCCAAGCCTGGCTTTCTCGCGATGTGATCGGGCACAGTAATTCACAGCCATTTTTATTTACAGTAGTTCTTGTTTTTTCTTCAGACTCTATAGGTACATCACTAGAATTGATAAGTTTTGCAATCTGCAGCTGCTCAAGTGCCTAGGTGTGATATAAAGCTTAACCACTTCATTCAAATTTGAATCCATGGGATCAGGCACTCCTTAAAGAGCTAAGATCACCAAAAACTGCTCACAGAAAAGGTTATTCATTTCTAAAAATAGCCCATAGATCATTTTTATTTATAAATTTTTTCATATAGGTTTTTCTTCCTGTTGGGGCTCCTGGTAGGCAAGCTGTGGTGCTCTCTCAGAGGATCACAATCTGCCCCGTTGGCTTCAGGGCTTCATTTAGCCTGCCCCAGTGCTCCATCTTCCGTTTTCTCCCCCGTTAATCCCGGGACCCCAGAACATGGTTGTGTATATGCATGGAAGTGTGCATGCACTCCGGTGATGACCCCTTCCTCCCACCCAGCCTGATGCCTGGTTTTCCTTGTGGCTTGGTGCTGCCACCTAACCTCCACCTGGTGGCAACAAAGAGCTGGGGAAACCCCGTGTCCCTCCCTGGAGAGCAGAGCTGCCTTGCGGCTGCTCAGTCCAGATCCTTGTCCCCCCCCCGGCCGACCCTCGATGACTCGGGCTCGTTCCCAAACCCAGGTCACCGGCATGGGAGGAGGTAAGGCACCCAGTGCCTCAGCCCTCCACACCACTGGACTGGCCTATCATTTTTTATTTTTAAAGTTTTTCCCTTCTTTTTTTTTTTATCCTATTTATGATCCTCCTCTATGCCCCAACCAACCACCTCCTTCAGAGCCAGCACCTTCCTACCACACTCCAACCCCCACCACCACTACCAGCCGCAATTGCAGCCTACCTGGCAACCCTGGTATATCCCTTTACCTGGAGGGTCCTCTCTTCCAAGGGGAAAGGGCCTGGAGGCCAGCGGCATGTTTTCCAGGAGCTGCAGGGCTGGTTCCGGGCTGACTCTAGGGCTTTGGATGGCAGGAGCCAAGCGCTTGTTATCTGGTCAGTCGGGGGGCACTTTTCATGCTTTTCTGTGCCCTGCCCACACACTTCTCGGCATTGCACGAGCCGGGGGCAATCTGGGGCGGGGACGTATGGAGGCGTGTTGAGGCATCATGTTCCCCAAGTACATCGCCAATCCGCCCACAGGGCCCTAGGTGAAACCCAACCCCCCAGGAGGGAAGCATCCGATGAACACTTATGGTACCCCGCTCCTGCCGGCCTCCGCTCCTGGTACCCGGGCTCGAGGCGTGAACCTGGGTCGCCAGCATGCCTAGCAAACCCCTTCTCTCAGCACCACAGAGCCATCCATTTTCCCTTTTTCTAATTTGAGGATGGTCTACCTGATTATCCTAGGTGTGATACATAGAAAAGCACTGTCACTGGAAGCTGACATATCTAGTTCAGTCCCCCTCCCTAACTCTTCAGTATTTGTCCTCAATCACTGTAACATCACTGGTGACCAATCCAGGAGCAGCTGATTAGCTATTTTTGTCAGTTGTGATGTCACATTTAGTGAAGTCACAATGCAGATGAAGTGTGAAGAAGGGCTAGAACTAGTTATGTCATTCTCCAGCTGGAGTGCTGTTCCACACATCACACCCACTACTGTTAGCTGGAAAATCTTGTATTAAGCAAAAAGGATAATGAAAGTAGTTCAGATGGAAAAAAGTACAGGCATCTTGTCAGCACAGCAGTAGGGCAACTGCTTGCGACACCATTGACCCAGGTTTGAGAACAAGCCCTGGTCATCAGAGTCACTTAGGCAGATGTAGTGAGCATCTTAGGGGACACACTTCTCCTCTGGGTGGGGCAGACCGATCACGCTGCTTGAACACCACCTGCAGGTGCCCAGACAGTGCAAGCCCGGCGGTGATGTCAGTGGGAGGGAGACACAGTGCCTTGTGGCATGCATGCCTGTTGCAGGCATAGCTCACAGCCTCAGCCCAGCATCTCAGGGAGGGACACAGCAGGGATTGAAACACCCTCCCAGCTCTGTCACCGATGTGGCCATTCAGTTCTAATTTTAAGGGGGTTCAGTGAGGCACCCTATTGCACCAACCCATAAAATTACTATACTGAGGTGTGTAGGTTGGTGCTGGGGGCAGAACCCTCCCAGTGCAAATGTTGGAATGCAAATTAGGCATACAAACTTTTATGATGTGCAGACTAGCGCACATTAAAAACTCATGCACATTTACGCGGGGCACAGTGCCATGCCCAGACATGCATCAGCAGTTCCGGCACACAGGAACATCTCCCACCCGCCCAACCAATACCTTTGGCCTGCTTGTTGGCCCAACAGCAATATCCATTATTCAGTCCCTCACCATTTGTCCAGTATTTCAGTGCCCCCCCACACCCCAACTATAGCCTATTTCCCCTCTCTAGCTCCATTCCCCCTTGTGCATCCTGTTATGTCTTTGGTCCAGTGACAATTTTTTGACGATGGAGGTTCACAGGAAGATTACGCTCCAGGCCCAGATCACTATGCTGTTGACCAGGAGAAGTTTGCATGTTTGACATTTCTGCTAGGTGTTTCACAGACTTTGGGGAACTCGGGGCAGAATCATTAGGGTGATAGAGATGGACCAGCATTCTCTTATTGGGGTGCTGAATCATGTGACCAACATGCCAGCATTTCCTATCACTTAGACATAGAGAACTGTAATAACATCATGGTGTGAGCTGCATAACCTAGAACTATATAGATCAAGGATTCATAAAATGACATTGAAAAATAATCCTGACTGGCCGAGACTGATCACATGACCTGTATCAATTTTACATTGATGTGCTGTAACAGTCAACTTGTGGCTGTGCCCCAAGTAATCATTTTTACGAGCGCAAGATGATTTAGGAGTGAACCATCAACCTCAGCTACACAATGCAAATATTCTGTAATACACATGATTAAAAATGTTGTAATGCACAGATGGTAAGCCAGGGATGCCAGGAGAGCGCAGTCAACCTGAAGGTGGAAGCATGGGGTCCATGAGCAGGCTGATGTACAGCAGCCAGTAGCGGGGGACTCTGAAAAATATAAAAAAAGACATTGAGAGAAAAAAAATATGAAAAAATATATGAAAAAAAAAACAAAACTATGACCTAAGTAAAAAAATGGATCCTTGTCTGTGCAGGGTGAGGGTCATAGCAGGATGCAGCTTTTCATGAACTCACCGGCCTGTAAAAGTGATGCCCTCAGCCCACTGAGGAGGCTTCCAGGGCTGGGGCTGGAGTAGAGAGGGCAGATTGGGCCCAAAATTTTGGTTTGTGGCTGGGCGGGGGGCACATAGTCACTACTTCTGCCACTAGGCTAAAAGCATCACCTTACTGAAAAAACATATTACATCTCAGCTGGGCTATTCTGGCTAAAAACAGTTTAAAAATGGTTAAAAACAAGACTCTATTGAAAATGAGATATTGCCCAACAGCTGTACTATCCTGGCTAAATATATAGCAAAAAGATATTGCTTCTCAGCGGGCATACCCTGGATAAATGCATTGCAAAAATGTGTAAAAGTAGGACCCCACTGAAAACAAGATATTAAATCTCAGCTAGGCTATCCTGGCTAAATACATGGTAAAAATGGGTAAAATCTGGACCCCACTGAAAGTGGGATATAGCATCTCCGCCATGCTATCTTGGATAAATACAGTGTAAAAATGTGTCAAAGCAGGAGCCTAGTGAGATATTGCATTTCAGCTGGCCTATCCTGGGTAAATACGCTGTAAAAATGGTTAAAAGCAGGACCCCATTGAAAATGAGCTATTGCATCTCAGCTTGCCTGCTGTGAGTATTGTAAATATATTGCAAAAATCTGTAAAAGCAGAACCTCATTCAAAATTAAATATTACATCTCAGTTAATCTATCCTAATAAAATACATTGAAAAAATGGGTAAACACAGGATGCAACTGAAAATGAGATATTGCATCTCCACCGGACTATTGTAGATAAATACATTGCAACAACTGGTAAAAAAGTAAGACTGCACTGAAAATGACATATTGCATCTTACCTGGTCTACCCTGGCTAAATACATTGCAAAAATAGCTACAAGCAGGAAGGACCACACTGAAAACAAGATAAAGTACTACATCTCAATGTGCTCGGTCTTACAGAAAAGACAGTGTAAAAATGTATAACAGCAGAACCCTACTGGAAAGGAAATATTGCATTTTAGTATGTCTGTCCTTGGGGAAAATACACTGTAGAAGTGGGTGCTGCTGGCTCTGGACACAGAGTACACCCTTTCCGTGTTCTGTGCATACACGCATGTGTGGCTTTCGAGCACCTGTTTTGTGGGGTGTACTGTATGTCCAGAACCAACAGCAACTGCTTCTAGATTATTTTGACCTTAAAGAGCTACTGACACCTCACAGAACACTTTAAAAAGCATAATAATTAGGTACAATTATATTTGCATTCCATTTATATTTTCTATATTTCTCCTCCCTATTAATTATTACTTAGGAAATTTTCAAGAGTATGTGATCTTTAGCCCTTTGAGTTTCTTTAGAGTATATCTGCCTCTATAACTTACTCCCTACTTCAAATCATAATGCTCTGTTGTGACATCACAATATGTTGCTGTGGAAGTAACTGATGTCACAAACAGTGCTCTGTGACTTCAGGTAGGGAGAAAGCAGCAGGAATAGATAAACTCTTCAGGAGCAAAGATCCTGTTTTCATACAGATGACCTCAGTAATTAATAATGGGGAGAAGGAATATAGCACTAATGGGAAATACAAGCTGGACTGTGTCTAAATATTAGGTTTTGTTAAAATTCTCCTGAACGTGTCACCAGCTGTTTAACAATTTTCTTTTTTCTAGTACTTAATGTACGTATGGAATTTTAATATCACAATAATATAACAAATACATTAAAACCCAGCCCACACTTTAATTCTGTATCTTTAATCAGGTTGATACATTAGCAGCCATTTTGCTCTGACCAGAGTTTGTCTATATTTGCCCTGCTACTAGCCAAAGCAAATTTGAGCTGGAACCTAGACCAGATTATTGGCAGTAAGCCCTGAGAATATCATCCAAATATCTTTTTGGAATGCTTACAGGAGTATGTACAAGGGACTTTGTGGTCTGTGGTTTGCCAGTACTTTCTTATTAATTTTCTTGGGGAAATTCTCTCTCTAGTTAAGATGGCTATATTTTGAGGCTATGACCCTCAATGAAGAAGGATCTTTCCAATGCAGGATTAGTGTGGAGGAATAGAATTGTTAACCACCTGGAAGCATTATTTCATTATACTTGGAAACACTGGACTTTAATTAAAATTTTCTTTTTATTTTTCTATACTGTTGCAGTAAAGAAGAAGAAGAAGAAGAATCAGCATTTATATGGCGCTTTTCATACATCCAAAGCACTTTACAAGCAATGCTAGACTGGTAGTGAAGTGACTGAATGTGTGGTGGCGGCCACATTGCACATCATCACCCACACACAGCCTGGATAATTGCATGAACCGGTTTATGGGAAGGGGGATGTTGGCCAGGACACCAGGAATGTTCCCTACTCTTTGCGAAGGGTTCTTTTACTTCCACCTAGACAACACCAGGATGGGTAGAAGGGACCTCGGTTTAACGTCTCATCCGAAGGATGGCACACCAAGCAGTATAGCACCCTCCAATACTGCACTCCAGATGCCAGCGATTTTAGGTGCAAGTCCAATCCCGTGGGACGAGAACCACGACCTTCTGGTCCAGAGCGGATGTGCTATCAACTAAGCCACGCCGACACCTTTTGTGATTGTATTCTGAAACACAGTTAAGGGCTAGATCTTTATTATCCCTATTACATACTGTCTTGTCTTAAACAGTTTATTGTGACTTCTCTGAGATAGAAGATATGGAAATGAGAAATGGGGAAAGTGTTACAGCTCCCAGTCCAAGCAGTCAAGAGGGACAAGGGACATGGGTAAAATAAATCTAATCACTAGATATCCCACCCATGCTTCCATGCCAGTGACTAGAGAAGTTATGCAGTTCACAGCTTAAAGATGTAACACAAAGTTTAGCTATATGCTGCAACATACAGTAGCAGGGGCATGGCTTATTAAGTGGGCAAGGCACATCACAGTGCCCTATAAATAAGCCACGCCCCTGTTACAGATAGACACTGGGTGGCCAAGGTGGTATAAGATGGGCTGTGCTGCTCACCATCATTGAACTGCAGCACCAGTGGACAGGTAGGGGGTGGTTGGGTGTCGTGCCATCAGTGGGAGGGGGGCTACTAGCCACCAACTGGGTATGGGCTGGGGGAAGCTGCTCACAGTTCAGGAAAGGCTTTGTTGTGGTGGCTGGCTTCTTTGCTACTGCCATGCCAAGGCAGTGCGGCTGTTGGGGGCATTGGCAAACTGGGGGTTCTCAGGACAGGGATTGAATGAGAGGAGGAACCAGAGAACACCAGGAAAAATAGTGAACTTACCAGGACGGGATCAGGTGGGAGGAGGGACCACTGGATGCTAGGGAAACTGTATATTTATACCACGACCGGGATCGGAGGGAAGGGGCACCACTGAATGCCAGAGATATTTCTTTATTCAATGGGACTGGGATCAGAGGGATATGGCACCACTGGATGCTAGGAATATTTCTTTATTCAACAGGACTGGGATCGGAGGCTGGGGGAAGCCACTAGCACCAGGGACATCTCACTGGTCTGGCAAACAAAGCCATTCTTATATCAAACCTGTAGGGGGAAACAAAGCACTAGTTGGTTTAATGGAGAGTGTAATAACTTAGAAAAATATTTCTATGGGTCTAGAAGACAAGAAGCAATCCATATAAAGAGAACAAAGTGATATTGAATAGAGGACATAAACATTATAAACAATTTCTAGAACCAAAAAGGAGGACTATAGGAGGGATTTATGGACTGACACATGAGGCAATAAAACAAATCTACTCAAGGAAAGTTTGGAGTCTTGTGGCTAGTGGTACAAAAATTATGATGCTAAGCTGATCCTTATTTTCATATTTCTGCTATGCAGTGGGTTAATAATTTAAAAACAATTTTTTATCATAAAAAGGAAACAACAGAATATAAACTACTGGGAGAAAAAAAATTAGTAATCTAAACATTGATCCAGAAGAAGTATTGTTGGCTATATTATCTTTGACGGGCAATAAAGCCCCTGGCAGTGACATTTGTTTTGAAATTCATAAATGTGATTTTGTATGGGGGTCCGTTATATTGGCAGCATTCTTTAATAATTGTATTTCCCACATTTCATCCTACATACTGTAGTTGGAGGGGGATGTAATTTACTTAATTTATGAAAGAGGTAGACAAATCGCTCCCTCTGTGTATTGACCTATATCCCTGATACACACTTAAGCAAACATACTAGCAAAAATAATCTTAAAAAGGGCTGCAGGGATGGTTAGAGAATACCAAAAACATTTCTGAATTTCAACTGGATTCATTTACCTAAGATCAGCTATTAATCAGTGCATTGTTTTTAGTCACTTGACTAAAGGTAAGAAGACAGACTGTATGTAGTATTTATCAATTCAAAGACTCTACTTGATTTATCAAGGCTACAACTGAAAGAAAGCTTACTCAGTTTGGATACCGATACTGAATTGTTATAAATAATTATTCAACTATATTTAAGAACCAGGCCTACCATAAAATATAACATCAGTATTGTTTATCTGAACCTTTTATAGCTGATAAAGGAACTAAGCAAGGATGCATACTAGCATCACTTTTATCTAATTTATATTTGAATAGTGGTTGATAGCAACACAAATGATCATATTCAATTTCAGTTATGGGAGGAAAGTTGGCATGTTACCAAATGCTGACAACATAATGGTATTTTCCTTATTTACAGTTGCATAGACTCACAGAACAGCTGTTTTCTGGAATCCTCATAACATTATTTAAAGTTAACAGTTAATATTGAAATCAAAGGTTATGATCTTTGACAAACAGAAACACATTTTTCCCTGGATCTTAAATAACGAAAGGCTAGAAGTGGTGAAGAGTTATACATATTTTGGATTGGTATTCAAGCAACACATTGAATTAAACAGCTCATTTCAACTGCATTAAGACTAAGTTGGTACAAATGTTTGCATGGTTAAAAAGCTTCAGTTACAGGGGTAGGGGGTGTGCTTGGCCAGGAAACAAGTTTGTGGCGCAGTTTAGCCACAGTTATTTTTATTTAAGGTTAATGTTAGTTCATATTTGAACAAGGTTGGGCTAGCCAAAA
The DNA here is from genome assembly GCA_016271365.2 of Neoceratodus forsteri. Classification (NCBI taxonomy): domain Eukaryota; kingdom Metazoa; phylum Chordata; order Ceratodontiformes; family Ceratodontidae; genus Neoceratodus; species Neoceratodus forsteri. The sequence continues at coordinate 938,310,886 of CM028136.1, read as the reverse complement.
AAAAAAAACTCCCTCTTTGAGGAGCCAGGCTTGTCCACACGTATGCCATTCTAGCCACTCTGAATTGTATAATGAATAGAATACCGACGTGATTTTATTATCAACATCTTCTCACTGTCAGAACATGTAATAATGTTATTGATCTGTATACATTTGTAGCTTATCATATTGATTGAATAAAGCTGAGTTAAAAAAGATTAAATTACAATTTTCAGGAGAATACAGTAGTCGCTGCAGGTAAAGCAGCAAAGACAAAATGTAATGCTTTGGCATTATATTGATCTGAAATATGGGGCTCAGTTGACCCAGTGTTACTTGATAAAAAAATATTATTTATATTACGTTATTTTAAATACATTCTGGGTTTGCCCCAAGGTATTCCTGTATCAGCAATGCAGTCAGAATGTATTGATCTTTCAACAAAAGTTAAAAGTAAAATGGTAAATTATTGGTTGAAATTGATAAATCTTGTAAAACCTTCTACAATCTTTATGTTTCCAAGAAGTAATACAATTTTATTGAAGGACCATGACATACCTAAAAGACAAAGAACCTCAGCACAAAAGTACTTGACAAGGGTTACCCAAAAGGGCATTGGAAACAAAGCCAGGTTTCAAAGAAATACAAAATTACACATATCTCCTTAATGCAAAGCATCATGGAATGTATATGCAAGCCATCATGAAGTTTAAGGCTGGTTGTGGTCATGCTATACCTTAGCTACATTTAATGTTTTTTATTTTATTTTGAAATCTATAAATCACTTAGACCTTTGGGATCACGCTCAAAACATATTGGTAAACAGAGTTTATGAACATAGACTAAGAAATAGACCATATGAAAGAAGGGGCCTGGAATTCTTAAAATTGTAAATATTTGGTCATTTTACCAAAATTTTACCAATGTTAATCCTGATTCTTCAAATGCAACTTTTCCTTACCTTTCTAAATTTACAAAATTATGTACCACTTTTAGAATTGGTACTAGCAAATAAAGAATATTGGAAGTACGGTGTAATAAAGATTTGCAGTTGACTCAATCAAAAGAATGTCTTTATGAAATGAATGGCCTTGATAATGCCGTACATCATATTTTACTGTGCCAATGATATAGGAAGCTAAGACAGAAGTGTATGGCTCCTATTATGGTTACTACACAATTAACCTGAGGATATTGTATTGTTTTATTTCTCCTTAATTCAGAGAGTTGTATAGTTTTGAAGAGAAATGCTATATTCTCGGAAGCCATTGCAAAGAAACAACAATATGTGATCAGTTCAAAGAGTATCAATTCCTGAATGAATTTGCATCTTCTCTTTAGCGTAACAGATTTCTGTTCTGACAAGCTAGTGTATTTTAACAGATGCTAAATAATTATATTTTTAACAAATGCTACAAATGTCATGATGTATTGGATGTTTATTTGTACTGTATGCAATATAGTCTATTTGTTATGTAAAGTCATGTAATAATCTATTTATGACTGAGCAATAAAATCAATCAATCAGTCAATTAATCATTGGCAAATAGATCATGTCCAGACTGTGAAACTGCAGTAGGCTTTAGGGACTCAGCTGGAAGGTGCTGCTGCTATGGTGTCCACAAGTCTGTTTGGCTTGACAGGTGTGACTTGTTCATATGTGTCATACTTTTGGCAGAAAACTTGTGCAGTGGATTTGGGTATGAAAATCCATTCCTCAGCATTCTGAGGATTACTCACTGGTCTCTGTCATAAAGTGTCTGCGTCTTTATTGTTGAGTGCTGCAAGGTACTCTATGCTCTAATCAGAAGTGGAAAGATCAGACAGCCACTGATGTCCAGCTGAATCATTTCATGGTTATCTCTGCATGTATTAAGGTGTAATTTCCAGTCTTGACAGTGATCCTAACACCATACAAATATTCATAGAAACATAGAAGTTGACAGCAGATAAGGACCGCAAGGCCCATCCAGTCTGCCCATTTCTTTTCTACCTTATGAATGTGCCATTGGCATTTGCTCTGTCAATGCCTATCTACTGTATTTATACTCCTCTGTATTGCTCCCTTTTGCCTATCCCATGCCTGTTTGAAGCCCTGCACTGAATTCATATCCGCCACTTCCTGAGATAGGCCATTCTATGCATCCACCACCCTTTTGATGAAAAATAACTTCCTCACATTACCCCTTAATCGGCCTCCCTCTACTCTCATGCTGTGTCCTCTTGTCCGGCTATTTTTCTTATATTGAAACATGTTAGACTCTTTGACCTTGTTAATGCCCTTAAGGTGTTTGAATGTTTCAATCATATCTCAGGGTAAACATATTAAGTTCTGTTAATCTGTCCTCATATGTTTTCTGATGCAGTCCTGCACCATTTGGTTGCCCTTCTCTGGACTGCCTCATTTTGGTTAATGTCCTTGAGAAGGTGTGGCCTCCAGTACTGCATGCAGTACTCCAGATAGAGCCTAACCAGTGTCTTGTAAAGAGGAATTATTACCACCCTTTTATGATTTATGATACCCTTACTAATACACCCCAACATCCCCCTAGCCTTACCTACTGCTTTAGAGGTCTGCTTGGATGATTTCAGGTCATCTGTGATGATGATGCTCAAGTCTCTTTCTTCCCTTGTGACTGCCAGCAACTTCCCTCCCAACCTATAGGCGGCTTCAGGGTTCCTTCATGAACCTGATCCACAATAGCCCACTTTAGTGCCAGAAATTATCAAAATCGGGTAGTTCTTTTCAGATGGGGTCAGAGTTCTGCTGGAAAAGGCCATTGGTCTCAGGCCTTTAGGGGTACCACTGATAAAGTACTGCTCCCAGACCACTCAGGCTGGCACCTGTGTGTAAGATGTATGTTTTGGTTGGACCAGCGTACGCAAGGGCTGATGCATGGGTCAGCTGAAGACTGATCTCCCTGAAGACTCTTTCCTTCCATCTGGGTCCAAACTGGCCATGCATTTTGTAGTAACTCTTAGATTCAGTATTTTATTAGGTGCCTGCTTCTGCTTGATAGCCGCAGGATACCACTGAGTCAAGTTCAGTAATGGGCATACCACTCAGATGCAGTTCTTTATGAAGCACTGATTATATTCATGAAACCCAAGGAATCTCTACACATCTTTCAAAACCTTGGATCTAGGCCAGGTGATGAGGGCCTCTACCTTGCTGGGGTCAGTACTGACAGCATCCTGTCAGACAATTTATCCAACATATTTTACTGAAGTCAGTAGGAAGTGGCATTTGTTGATGAAGAGGTTGGGTCTGAACTCCAGTAGGTTCAGAATTTTACATAGTCAAGCCTCATGCTCTTCAGGGGTCTTTATAAATATGATCATGTCATCTAAGTACACTAGGCATTCCAGAAGATTCATGCCCCAAATGATTCACTCCACACGTCATTGGGAACTGGCTGTGGCACCTGAAATTCTTTGTGACATCCTGTGGAATTCATAGAAGCCAAGTGAGCAGATGTAAGTTGTCTTCTCACAGTCTTCCTTGGTCATTGGCATTTGGTAATACCAGCTGTGGAGGTCACGTATGGGGAACCACTTGCTTATGTTGTAACAAATTGGCTTATTTCATCATATATTTTATAGACAAAGAGCTTTTTATTTTAGTTTATTATTTTATGGTTCTGGTTTAATTTTGTTATCTGAAGAAATATACCAAATTCTATGGTGGCAAAAGGAAGCAATATATAAACTGACTTAGAAGTGGCTTTGTTAGGAATTATACAAAGAAGAACTTTATATTAAAGCAACAATAAAGAAAAGTGTTTTTAAACTACAGCCTAAGATGTTTTTTCAGACAGCTTCCAGTTTGTTTCCTGTACCAGAGCTCCAAGACACTAAAGGTCGAAAAGGTTTTATGCCTTTTCAGTTTAAAACTAGAGACAGTTTCTTCAGCTACAGTCTTAAACAGAGATAATAAAGCCAGAAGATGTTTCTTCATATAATTTAAAACGTAAATATATGCTGTGACATGCAATACAATATTTTGAAGAAGATATCAGAACAAATATGCAGAGTTAAGATACAGTCTTTTCAAATGTGTATTAATAAAGTTATGGACAGAAGTATAAATGTTGTGCCTATCAGGTTTGGACTTTTTAGAATCAGCCATTCACAGAGAGTCTGAAAATGTACTTTTGTTAAGAGGTGACATTGCAGGGGGGGCAGCCGATATGAAAGGACACATTGTGCTCAAGCTCTCTACCAGCAGAACTAAAACATTATAAAATACAATTTGAGGCTAAGATTTCATATACAAAAATGGCATCATCTGAAAGGAATAACTGAGCTGCATATCTTGATTGGAAAGTTACCCAGGTGGGAAGAAACAATACAGGAGGAAATGTAAGTGAAGGAGACAAGGCGAGGGCTGTGAAATTGAGCCCAGTTAGTGAACCACCATCATCAGCCAGCACTTTAGAATCTGTACAGATAAGCAAAGTAGCATTGCTTGAGGCTATGCTGGCCACTGATAAAAAGTTGATGACTATGCAGCTAAAGTGACTTACTTGACACTCTGGTAATGGGCTCCAGGACAACACCAAAATGGCTACAGATACAGCACGATGAGCCCTAACAACTGCTGTGGGGTTCACCAAAGGAAATGGCCTGTTGAAGCTCTGACTTGCAAATCTGGAGAATGCTGCAAGAGTCAGTAGCATATGACTAGTCAGAGTGCCAGAGGGCATGGATGAGGAGGATAAGCCAAAAATATTCATCCAGCAGTGGCTCACAGAGACTTTACAGGTGGATTTGGTGTGAGTTAAAAAGACGTACCACATCACGCCCCACTGGGCCATGGGTATACACCTCCCCCAGCAAGAACACTGATGGTGTGTTCAGAGACTCTTTGGACAGAGGTGTTGTCTTGCGAGCAGTCAGACAGGCAGAGATTGTGGAAGAGCAGGGACACGTAGTGTGTGTTCCCTGACCTAAGCTTCACCGTGCAAACAAAGTGAAAATGCTTTAGTGCTATTCAGGGACAATAGAGGGGGCTGGGAGTCCGTTATGCTCTCATGTTCCCTGCAGATCTGAAGATCATTTATCAGGGCAGGACCTATATGTTCACCAGTCCATAGGAGGCAGGCAAGTGGGTTCAGGCCATCCTGAAGACATTTGATGCCAGATAGTCTTGAGTGGAGACAAATGGGAATGAAGGTCTGCTTGAGGGGCAAGAACAAACTTTTAACATTAGTGGTTCAACATTTTAAACAACAGAGGAGGGCTAAATATTTAATTGATAGTCAGATAGCTTTCAGTGCCATTTTTGAAAATGTTAATTCCAGTTTGTTAAAAGTTGTGCACTGAAAAGAGCACAATGCTTGACTTGTTACATGTGAGTTGCTGTTCTCAAGATGGCCTCCTTCATGTTAATTCCCCCTTAACACTTTTCTCACTTCTGTGTGCTCCTTCTACTTTTAGTGTATTTGGACAGTGCTATTTTCCCATCATTTACACAGCAATTCTAGTTCAGCAATAATTAGGACTTGTTCTGATAGTGCAGTAGCAAGGGACGATATTGCAAGATATAAAATCACTCTGTTGGAGTAGAAATCAAGCTTGTAAATTCAAATGCAGCTCGATAATGGCTCACATGTTAAAAGACTTTTAGATCTGAAATGCAGTTTGTTTTGAGTATTTACTAATTCAGCTTCAAATGATCACATACATTTTTTTTATTAATTTGACATTGTACAGGGAGAGTTGGCAGTTTTATGCTTCTACATGATTTGGGGAACTGCAGAGTTAAGAGCACTTATCCCTACCGATTTAGAGAATAAAATGCTTTAAGTGTATGCTTCTAATTAGGTCAAGTTCTTGTTCTTGGCTGCAAGTGACTATTTTTGATCAACTGTTATGGAATAAAATATGTAACTTAGGAAACCCTTATAAAATTATAAAGGTTAGATGCAATATTAAATCCTTTGCCAAAGAGCTGTATAGGTATGGCATTAGCACTCACTGTTTTTGCTGCACTTTGTCAGTATGGCAGTGTGTGTCTGAATAGACTGTCTTGTAGTTTACGTATTTGAAAATGCAATAAAATATAAGTTAAAAAAAGAAAAATGATGGCCGGCCCAGTAGCGCAGAGGGCTGAGGTGCTGGTGCCTTACCTTTCGCTACGCCAGTGACCCAGGTTCGGTAATGACCTCTGATCACCGGGGTGCCATCTTGGTGGGGGGGGCAGGGCTGGAGTGGGATTGAGCCATGGCTCTCCCCTCCAATGGGATGGATGCCCACCCATTCGTAGTCCTGCTCCCACTGGGGGGAGGTCCGTGGGCGTGTAGGCAGTAACAAGTGGTGACAAAAGTCAGGGGAGGGGTGGAAGAGGCCACCATATCCTGATGTGTATGTGTGCCTCCACACATGTACATGCATGAGTACGCCATGGCCCCGGGGGGAGTAGGGAATAAACAATAAAGACAAAAAACTGTATGTGAAAAAAAAAGAAATTACATTACATGAAAGAGTTATGAAAAGTTTCAAGAAAAGCTGTAGCTGTGATCTGTAAATCTGACAATACAATTTATTACCCCTAAGAAAAGAACTAGCTTGCTAAAGAGCTATTAGCTAAGACAAAACGTGTTGTGTTTTAATACTTTAACTTCAAATTATAAGTCAAATATTGTTTGTACACCGGCCCGGTGGTGCTGAGGGCTGAGGCGCTGGTCACCTTACCTTGCGCTGCGCCAGCGACCCATGTTCGGGAATGAGCACAGGCCACCTGGGGTCAGCAGGGAGGAGAGGAATTGAGCATCTGTAGGACTGCTCTCCCTCTCCGGGGAGGGGGGACATCAGCGGTTCAGTGCAGGACTGGCCCCTGGTGGAGGCTAAGGACTGGTGCATTGAATCGCTATAGAGTGGGGGAGTAGATGAGGCAGATGCTCAAAGAAGCGCATACGGAGCGTGTGCACTCACCCTTTGTGGCATCATTGCATGCCCTGCCTATGGGGACAAATCACTGGTGGAAAAAACAAGGTACTGGCGCTGCAAAGAATGATGGTCGGTTCCCGCAGGCACTGCCCCCATGATGGGCAATAACCCCTCCAGCACCAAATCCGGAGTTAGGTGGGTTGAGGGATCCCCGCTGCCCCACCACAGGGGCAAGCCATGGGGCAGCTGGAGGAGTAGGCTGCGAGTGGGGCATGGGGCTGGGGGAGCCAACATGAGGCATCACTGCCAGGGACTGGGGCAGATAAAGAGATTAACTAAAAAAAATATATATTGTTTGTACAGAAAATATTAATATACCATCATGTTGAGAAAGGAGCTAGGAACAATCTGATGTATTGGCAGCTTTTACTTATATTTCAAGGTGGAGTTATGGCAAGAAATTGGTTACCTAGAAACTAAAAGTAATACGGCAACAGGAGTTACTTTATAGTGTTCCTCACATGGTGACTGACATGGGACTGTGTGTTGTATGAATGTGTCAGTGTTATATCAAAAGTTATTCATGGCAACATTCTTACACAGACCCTCTCCCTTAGGAGTGTTGGATGAAGGGAGAAGGAAAATATCTAGGAGATTTGAAGATGTTCAGTCAGTGTCACCAATTTGTTAATTGAGATGCCATAAAGGTGTGACATCACTGCTCATTTAAAATTGCAGCTAATCGGAAACAACCTCAGAGTGGCTCTAACTATGGTCCTGGTAGGATACTGAAGCCCAAGTAAAGATTGTCTAGAGAGGCTAAAGATTTAATTGATAGTCGGATAGCTTTCAGTGCCATTTTTGAAAATGTTAATACCAGTTTGTTAAAAGTTGTGCACTGAAATAGCACAAATGCTTGACTTGTTACATGCAAGTTGACTGTCCTCAAGATGGCCTCCCTCATGTTAATTCCTCAACACCTTCCTCACTTCTGTGTGCTCCTTCTACTTTTAGTGTATTTGAACAGTCTTATTTTCCCATTATTTACACAGCGATTCCAGTTCAGCAATAATCAGGACTTGTTCTCTTAGTGCAGTAGCAAGGGATGATATTGCAATATATATATAATCACTCTATTGGAGTAGAAGTCAAGCTTGTGAGTTCAAATGCAGCTCGATAATGGTTCACATGTTAAAAGACTTTTAGATCTCAAATGCAGTTTGTTTTGAGTATTTACTAATTCAGCTTCAAATGATCACATAAAAAATGTTTTATTAATTTGCCGTTCTGCGTTGTACAGGGAGAGTTGGCAGTTTGATGCTGCTACATGATCTGGGAACTGCAGAGTTAAGAGCACTCATCCTTACTAATTTAGAGAAAACTGCTTGAAGTGTATGCTTCTAATTAGGTCAAGTTCTTGTTCTTGGCTGCAAGTGACTATTTTGATCAACTGTTATGGAATAAAATATGTAACTTAGGAAACCCTTATAAAATTATGACAAAAGTTAGACGCAATATTAGATCCTTTGCCAAACAGCTGTATAGGTATGGCATTAGCACTCACTGTTTTTGCTGTACTTTGTCAGCATGGCAGTGTGTTTCTGAATAGACTGTCTTGTAGTTTACATATTTGAAAATGCAATAAAATATAAGTTAAAAAAGAAGTGACATTACATGAAAGAGTTTTGAAAAGTTTCAAGAAAAGCTGTAACTGTGATGTGTAAGTCTGACAATACGATTTATTACTCCTAAGAAAAGAAGCTAGCCTGCTAAAGAGCTGTTGGCTAAGACACAATGTTTTCTGTTTAATACTTTAACTTCAAATTATAAGTCAAATATTGTTTGTACAGAAAATATTAATGTACCATCATGTTGAGAAAGGAGCCAGAAACAGTCTGGTGTATTGGCAGCATTCAGTTATATTCTAAGGTGGAGTTATGGCAAGAAATTAGTTACTTAAAACTAAAAGTAATGCGGCAACAGGGGTTACTTTAAAGTGTCCTCTACATGGGACTGTGGTGTGTATGAGTGTGTCAGTGTTATATCAAAAGTTACTCATAGCAACATTCATACATGCACCCTCTCCTTAGGAGTGTTGTATGAAGGAGAAGGAAAATATGTAGGAGATTTGAAGATGTCCAGTCAGTGTCACCAATTTGTTAGTTGTGATGCTATAAAGATGTGACATCACTGCTCATTTAAAATTGAAGCTAATCAGAAACAACTTCAGAGTGGCTGTAACTCTGGTCCTGGTAGGATACTGAAGCCCAAGTAAAGATTGTCTAGAAAGAAGCCCAGATATTCCTGAGGAGGGGGAGGAGGAGAGAGAGAGAAAGAGAGAGAGAGATGCATGAACATTTTTTTCAGAAGAATTTGTTTGAGACTGCTAAAGTGTATGCTGCTTCCTGGAAAAGCCTCTCTCTCCATCATTCCATACAACTGAAGACCATGACCTGCTGTCCTCTATAGTCCTACACTATTATGCATCTTATTTCAGATATTTATATTTATAGTATTGGGTTGGCAACATGCATTAAATAATTAGTTAACTGGTTACTTTCCAGTTTTGTTTTGATTTTTTTTTCCTTTTCTTAAGGTCTTTGAATCTCATAGCAATATGGGTACACAAAGGTTGTCAACAATTTAATTTATTTTCTTCTCTTTTCTTTTACAAAGAGTAAATAGAAGTACTTTGCATTAAGTAATTTTCCTTACTTTTATTGTTTTGGTATATCTTATTCTATTTCAAAAATATCGCACTGTTTATTGCACAACAATTTAAAACAAAACTGTTTATGATAATTTTCACTGTCATATCAAAATAAATATTTTTGTTATTTCTTGGTGCCACATTTATTGTTCATTTACAAAATGTTTTGGACCTCTTTAAACAATAGACTCTAAAGGGAAAAAATGTGGCCATTTTCCAAAAGAATTTAAAAGTGTCTAATTTAAAAGTAATCTGTAAATTATTGTAGAACCAGTGCTCTCACAAAGTATGTGCTCTTGCTTGACGGTATTGTAAGTACATATTTTCAAATTCCAGCCTTTTGTGATGCACTTTAGGCAACCCAGGGAATCTTGTACCCATGCCAATGTGTATTGATCTACGATCATTCTCTTTTTTAGTGTTCTGTAGTCCACACACGTGTGGACACTCCCATTCTTCTTTCTGGCAGCAGCAGCAATTGGTGAAACATGATTCCTCACTCACCTCAACAGCTAACAGTTCCATGAGGTGCCATCTTACATCTTCAATGTCAGCTGGTGTGGACCATTGAGACCTCTCCCAAAACGATCTGCCATCATGCAGTCTGATGTGGTATTCCTCCCACTGGACACATCCAACATCCTACTCATTCAGGGGGAAGACTTTCTTCATCATTGACAGCTTATTTCTCACATGGGCCATCCATCCCACTTGTATGGTCGAATCCAAAAATTCTTTTTTTTTTCCCCCCTCAAGCTTTTTATTGTTCCTTGGCTTGCCCAGTGGCTCCCTCCAGCTCCGTCACTGACCTTCTCATGGGGGTGCCAGTTACCTACCACTTTCTGACTGGCTGGAGTCACAAAACAGGAAAGAGGCTTGGGGCTAATTATTTCAGATGACTTGAAGGTGGCTGCACAATGTGACAAGGTGGTGGGGAAGCTCGTAGGATGCTTGAGGGCAGAAGCAGTGGATCACCAACAGAAGGAGAGAGATCATAATACCCCTGTACAGAACATTGGTGAGGCCTCACCTCGAGTACTGTGTGCAGTTCTGGAGACCCTGCCTCCAAAAGGACATCAACAGAGTTGAAGGGGTTCAAAGGAGAGCAACCAAGATGGTGCAGAGCCTGCACTTGAAGCCCTATGAGGAAAAACTCAGGAATTAACTATTTATTCCCTAGAAGAGAGGAGGAGGAGGGAACATGATAGAAATGTATAACTATATCACAGGGATAAACAGGGTACAGGAAAGGAGTATTTTCCAGAAAATGATGCTCAAGAACTAGGGGCATGCCATGAAGTTGGAGGGATGAGGGGAATATTAAAATTATGTCTTCACAGAGAAGGTGGTAGAATCCTGGAATAGACTCTCAGCAGAAGTGGTGGAAGCTTAAATGATCATAGACTTTAAGAACACATGGGATAGGCAGAAAGGAATGTTAGTATCAAAGCAAACATGAAGGAAATCTGAGGACTTAATGGAGGCTGAGATTGTACTATAGACAGAAATAACAGGGCAGACTGGGTGGGTCACATGGTCTTGATCTGCTGACAAATTCTATCTTTCTGTGTTTTCCAGGACTACAATATTGGTGGATGGCTGTCCAAGCAGGTCGTACAAGGACCTGCCAGGGAGGTCTTTGGCACAGCTGTGGACCAGGGCTTTTCCTCCAGCTCCAGTGAGTGGTAATGCTACCAGGCCAGCCTGAATCCCCAAATTTAATGCTCCTTGATCAGTCCCTGCTCCAGTGCCTTTTGCAGATGTCTTCAGGCTGACTGCCATGTCTGCAGAGTGAATGTAAGCCAAGGTGTATCCTCTCTTGACAGTGGTGTCTGTGTCAGACACAATCTTCACTTATTATAATTCTCTTTATGCAAATGTGAACATGTACAGGCAACACACTAGGCTTTCCCATCAGTCCCTTGGGAAGGCAATGGTCCACTGGGACATTAAACAAAAGAATCTGATTCTTCACATCTTTTTTGGAATTTAATTACTCCCATGATGGCACATTTTGAGTTATATAGTAATGTCAGTTCCTCCTTCTCCAGGGTGCCATTCCTAAATTGACCCTGGTCAGACTGGATGGATCCCTTCCTCACTTCTGTCATTTTGCTCTGGACTGTCCCCCTCATATCCTCCCGATTTCTTTCCTCTCTCCGTGCCAGGTATTGCTCTCACTGTGCTTGCTTTATCTCCCAATTCTGGTTTGGCTTCCTCCTTCTTACCTTACCTCCTTCCTCTCATGTCCTACTGCCCCAGTGACTCCTCTGCAACTCTGACTCTTTGCTCTTTCTCCTTCTCTCCTACTCTGTCCTCTTGTAAAATCCACTGCAGGTCAAGCTGTTTTCTCATTCAGATTGTCTAAGCTCTGGACTTCTTTGTCCACTACTTAACATGTCACCTTCTTCCGCTTTTCTCTCAAAACTCTCACAATGCCGTAATGTAAATTTGCTTCACATCACGGGGGTGGGGGTGGGGAATATCCAGTAAGATATAAAAATTAAGAATATAATGATTGTTCATGCCATGGCAGTTGTTAACTCTGCAATGTTACATGATACAATTCCATACGATTCCTTGGCTGCTTATATCCACAAACCATAAACTTGGTACAGTGCAGATGAGCTAAACTCCTGATTAACAGAAACACATTAACAGATAATAAATGAGCATATCCGAATGGATATAACCCTGCCAGGCTTCAGATAGGACTAAAAAAAATGAACAGTCTGAGCAGCACCATCTACTACAAAGAAGGTCACAAAAAAACTCAGCTTGCATGTGCACACGTTTTATTTAAGCAAACTTTTAGTTAGTGTCATAAAACTCCCTGATGATGTGCTGATGGGAGATACCAGTCAGAGGATTTTCTGTTCTTGCTGGTGGCTCTGTGTGGGTGATCAAGGATGTAAGTGCTTCATCAGTTTTTATGGCACCTAATACAAGTTTGCTTAAACAAAACGTGTGCACATGCAAGCTGACATTCTGTGACTGTCTTTGTGGAGGATGGCGGCGGTGGTCTAACTTTTCTTTCTTCTCATATTGAGTGAGTAAGCACACCTTACAGCTTGGTAGTTTTCACAGATGCTGACTTCAGATAGGGCTGCAAGCATTTCCTTTTTTCTTTATTTATTGTTTCTGCACCTCTGCTATGGCTTTTTTTGGCAGATGTATCAGACTTAATGGAGCTGCAGATGGAGGAGGTTTTTTTATCCTTTGTTTAGTTTCTCCCATTCTGTTTTGTGCCATGTGCCCCTATGCCCCATACAAATGCTGGCATTTGGGACGCAGTCCTCAATGTGTGTGTGTGTGTCAGCACACTCGTGTGATATGCACAGCGACATCCCTCTCCCTCCATGTGTCAACTGCTCTACCCATACTTCTACAGGTAGCAGTAGTGCTGTGGGATGAGGTACCCTCCCCCAGGAGAAGGACAGTGACCACTGGTGTGCTCGATCCTCCTCCCCTCCAGCTGAACCCTGATGACCCAAGCTCATTCCCAAACCTGGATCACCAGTGTCGTGGGTGGTAGCCATACCGCTGTGCTGACAGGCTAGCCCTGGGCTACAAACATTTCAACTGTTTTAACTGATACACCTTTACTACTTAACACTGTATAGCTGTACCCCAGGCTCCCACTGGTTTTATGTCCACCAGGGTAGTATTTTGAGCACTTACTGTGCCTTTAATAGCCTTGGGTCAGGTGGCAGTGTATGAGGGTTCTGGAGGTGGAGTCAGCTACTTAGGTCTGAACCGCCCCAGAAGTGGCAGTTTATGTGGACCAGGGCAGAATAATGACAGCTTCTCCCTAGAGTCACTGATTGTTCCTTTTTTTAATTTTTTTTTTATTTACTATTTTTCTGGCAGGTCCTTCATCAGTCTCTCTGCCCTGGTCATGGCTCCCAGGCTCCCACCAATCATTGATTGCCGGCATTCTCCCAGTCACCCCCAGCTTACCCTCCAGTAGGGTGGGGCCATGGCACTGGTTCCCCTAATTTCAGTGCCGCGGAACCAGTAACTATTTGGGAGTGCTGGCGACAGTGGCTAATTGAAGCCCAGGGAGAGCTTCATGGAGACGGAGGACCCGCCCCTTCTTTTTTCCATTTTTTTCTCCAGGAGGTGGGGACATGCAATGACGTCTGGCATCTGCCCCGCCTCCATTATGTTCAGTGCTGGTAGCTGCATGACTCCTGGTCTCTGCCAGAGGTCCGTCTTGCACCAGGCATTACCCACCCTCCCCTGGAGAGGACAGCAGTCCATAGGATGCTGTATCCTTCTCCCTGAGTAGCCCTCCAGTGACCTGAGTCCGTTCCTAAACCTGGGTCACCGGCGTCGCAAGTGGAAATCCAACTGCTGTGCCGACGGGCTGGCCCATCACTGATTGTTCCTGCTGAGAGTTCTTCTGGAGGATTCCTTGGGATCGTGCTGGGGGCCATTCTGCAGTTGCCCCAGAGGGGTGAAGCTCCTGCATGCAGCCAATTTTTGAGGGACAGCCAGCAATAAAAGGGGAATGAAAGCAGAGAATTTAAAAGTGTTCTGTAACTTGGAACAGTAGATGGCCCTGCAATAAAACTGGAAACATGAAAGCTAGCATGTAGCTGTGAAAGTTTTGTGAAATGGTTGAGTGACTAAACCTGTGGCATCCAATGCATTCAAACACCGTCCTAAACTTACATCCAGGCAGGAGAATTAAATAGTTGTGAAGAAAAACATTTAATTTGGTCTGTGACCCTCTGCTCCATGGAGGCCAGCAAGTTCGAGGGTGAGGTGGCAAGTCTTAAGTAACTGCAGTCCCCACTGGGAACTGCCCCTCCATGCATATTTTCTAAAAGGAATAATGAAAGTCAGCAGGTCAATATCTAAAGGTGAACTACATCTATTTTAATGAAATCCTATCAAAGGCAAAGCAGAGTTGGGTGAGGCGAGCAGATTTATGGGCCCCTGAGAGCACCCAGGTCTGGAGGAATGAGTGCCATCCTTGGGCACTGTAAATTATGGCAAAATGCTTCTGACCCCTCAACATTTGGGTAGCTCTAGTCTGTAGCTAAAAGTGGCCTGAGCTGGTGTAGTGCATTAGCCTGAAATATGTTTACTTGAAAAAATTGCTAGGAGCAAGAAAAAAGCCCGGATAGTGCAAGTATCCATTTCAGGTGTTGTGAGAGGACCCTGTGTAATTGACAAGCTAATATTAACTTTGGTCAAAAATTAATGCATCATGCAGCTACAGTAACAAGTAAAGTCAACCTGTGATTTTGCATCTGAACTCAGTGGGACCTTAAACCCCGGCGGCAAGATATTTTAACAGGGGGAAGTGGAAGTAAATGCACCCTCCAGCCTTAATTGGCTACTATGGTACAAATCTCACAAGCAGGAGCTTAGAAACTTAGAAGCTGATGGCAGATAAGGACCGTAAGGCCCATCCAGTCTGCCCATTTATTTTTCTATCTTATGGCTGTGCCACTGGCCTTTGCTCTCTCAATGGCCTATCTATTCATACTCATTTGTATTGCTCCCCTATGCCTTTCCCATGCCTGTTTGAAGCCCTGCACTGTATTCATATCCACTACTTCCTGAGGTAGGCTGTTCCATGCATCCACCACCCTTTCTGTGAAAAAGAACTTCCTCACATTACCCATTAATCGTCCTCCCTCTAATCTCATGCTGTGCCCTCTTGTCCTGCTCTTTTCTTATATTTAAACATGTTAGACTCTTTCACCTTGATAATGCCCTTAAGGTGTTTGAATGTTTGATCATATCACCTCTCTCCCTCCTTTGCTCTAGGGTATACATATTGAGCTCTGTTAATCTGTCCTCATATGTTTTCTGATGCAGTCCCTGCACCATTTTGGTTGCCCTTCTCTGGACTGCCTCAATTTGGTTAATGTCCTGTGAAGGTGTGGCCTCCAGTACTGCACGCAGTAATCCAGATGGAGCCTAACCAGTGTCTTGTAAAGAGGGGGGATTATTACCTCCCTCTTCCAACTTGTGATACCCCTACTAATACACCTAAACATCCCCCTAGCCTTACCTACTGCTTTTGAGGTCTGCTTGGATGATTTCAGGTCATCTGTGATGATGATGCCCAAGTCTCTTTCTTCCTTTGTGACTGCTAGCAACTCCCCTCCCAGCCTATAGGTGGCTTCAGGGTTTCTCATCCCTATGTGCATGATCTTGCACTTCTTTACGTTAAACTCCAGTTGCCACTCTTCTGACCATTTTGCTAGTTTATCCAGATCTCTTCTCATTCTGCCCACCCCATCTGGATCATCTACTCTGTTGCAGATCTTGGTGTCATCTGCAAACAGGCAAACCTTACCCTCCAGTCCATCTGCAATGTCACTGATGAAGATATTGAAGAGGAATGGCCCCAGGACTGATCCCTGAGGTACCCCACTTGTGACTTGCATCTCTTCTGACTGTATGCCATTTACCACCACTCTCTGTTTTCTGCCCATCAACCAGTTTGCCACCCATTGACCAACTTCTGACCCACCCCGAACCTACCCAGTTTATTAATCAATCTTCTATGTGGAACAGTATCGAAAGCTTTGCTGAAGTCAAGGTAGGTGACATCAGCTACTCCCCCTTGGTCCACCACTCTGATTACCCAGTCAAAGAAATCTATAAGATTAGTTTGACAGGACCTTCCTTTTGTAAACTCATGCTGTCTTGGATCCTGTGCTCCTGTGGTTTCCAGGTGTTGCACTATCCTTTCCTTAAGGAGTGCCTCCATAATCGTGCCCACTACTGAGGTAAGACTGACTGGTCTGTAGTTCCCTGCCTCCTCCCTGCTACCACTCTTGTGGAGCGGGATCACATGAATCCTTCTCCAGTCTTCTGGGACCTCTTAAGGCATTAAGGTGATCAAATGCATTTTTTGCATCAATTGCTATGGCTACCTGTTGGAATTGAAACTGTTTACCTGAGTGTAAGATATTAAGACATCTTCTTATATTATCCTTAAGATACCTATTGGGAACAAAGCCCAATTGGTCTGGATGGACTAAGTCTGGTAGTATAGAATTTATTCCTTTGGCTGAAATCTTAGTGAAGATCTTGGAGTCCACATTAAGCAGGGATATAGGCCTATAAGATGAGCACAAATTAGGGGGTTTACCTTCTTTGGGAATGACGAAATAAATGCCGCCTCCATGAGTGAGGAAAATCATCTTCTCCAGAACAAAATTAAAGGCGAGCGGATGGGGACAACTGTGTCCTAAATTCCAGATAAAACTCCATGTTGAACCCATCAGGACCTGGTGATTTGCCCAGTTTCATCTCCTTAATAGTAGTAATAACCTCTTGGGAAGTGATAGTGCATCCAGCCTCAATTTAGTTTCTTCCTCTAACCTTGGCAGGTGGATCCCCAGGTACTCCTGTATTCCACTTGAGTATTCAATTCACCTGAGGCATTAGAGTATAGGCAGGGCCCTGGTGTTCTCTTGGCAGAATTTTCTGATTTCTCTTTGACGGGGCTCCTTGACTTCTGCAGCAGCATTTTCTGATTTCTCGCGCATGATTTATTCATTTCTCTGGCAGAATGCAGTCCTGTCATTGGCTAAATATGATGTGATGTCATCGATGACATCATATGCTGAGCATAGAGGAGGGCTTCCAGGATAAACAAGGTGGAAAGAAAGCCTGACACTATGGAAAAACAGTATATTTATATGAAAATTCACCAAAACAATGAATTCTGCGGCACTATATATATATGGTAATGCGGCATGATCTGCAACAAATTCCATAACCGCAGAACCCATAATTCAGGGGCCTTGAGTATAGGTCTGAATAATACTGCTGAAAAGCTTCAGCTATTTTTTTGGAGTGAAGTGAGTAATCTTGCCCCTCCCTTTCCCATGGTTTGAATCTTTTAACACTTCTATCCGGCCTGGTCCCGAGCGTAACCTGGAGGCTAGGAGTTTCCTGCTTTGTTGCCACATTCATAATATTTTGGTTCAAGTACCTTAATTTGTCCTCTATTTGAAGGTCAAGGAGATTCTGGAGCTCCTTCCTGGCCCCATTCAATTTGATTAAGTTTTCTTTAGTTCTGTGTTGTTTATGCTCTTTTCTAATTGCTCCAACAAGGACTCCAGAACCATCTGTTTTTTTCTCCTCTGCTTTTTCAATCTGGATGCAAAAGATATCACCTCCCCATGAATCACTGCTTTAAGACCATCCCAATACCATTGAATCCCTGGTATGTCCACCTTATTATGACGCTGGTAGTTCAGTATAACCCCCTCTATATAGTCCCGAAATTCGTGTCTACCCAGAAGAGAAGCGTTAAATCTCCATGCTGTTTTCTTGCCCCAGTCACCCAGCTGCACTTTTAGAGTTACAGCTGCATGATCAGAAACTACTTTGGGATGGATGGAGCAGTTCGTCATTTTATATATATCTCCACTGCTACAGAGGAAATAATCCAAATGGGAGTAGGAAGCAGCAGGGTTAGAATAAAAGGTAAAATCCTTTGCTGTTGGGTTCAATTCCCTCCAAAAGTCCAACAATGCAAGTTCATGCATCTCACCTCTTACCACCCTACTCATTTGTTTGTTTTACTATTTTGTGAAGAACGGTCCAGTTTGGGATTGAGTACACAATTCCAGTCCCCTCCTACTATTATCATACCCTCTTCCAAACCCGACATTTTTTTTTAAAGATTTTGGTAGAATAAAGGCTTGTCAGTATTCGGACATAGATGTTGATTAAGTGCAATTTCTGGAAAACAACAGACTGGTAATACCCCTCTACCATTTTCTATCATATCCACTTGCACTACATCTAGGGAATATGTTTCCTGATCAGTATCGCTACCCTGTTTTTCCCTGAACTGTGTGAAGAACTAGCCACTTTACCCACCCAGGACCGTTTGAGCTTTGCATGCTCTATCTCCGACAGTCTCGTCTCTTGCAGGAAACAAATGTCAGCTTGGAGTTGATTTAGGTAATGAAGGATCCTTGTTCGTTTAACAGGTGAATTAAAATCCTGTACATTCAGGGAGAGCACTTTCATTGTCCCCATTCATTAGCCATATAAAGTAATCCACATGTACCCCCTCCAATCCCAGAATTCCTCCTTATCCACCACAGCTTCACCCACCTCACTGGACCTCTTTTTCTAATTGCACTGAACCGCCATGTATAAGCCAAGTCACATACAACTACTACATGTGACTCTAACAAGTTAACCTTTGTAAACACCATAAGAAAAGTAAATATTAGAGGGAAACACAACCCTCTTATAAAGAACAATATTCTACATAACAATAAAAACCGTTATTAACACTCAAACTGTGTACTTCCTAGGTGTTACTGGTATTACCTACTGTAGAGGTAGGGTTGTGTAGCTCGTGCTACTGTACCTGTAACTGTGACAAGTCTGATCTAAAAGGATCAGGGTAAATGATGAACGTCACTCAGGGGTCGCAACTGTGTGTTGCTGTATAAAGTAGAAAAAGGAAAACTTTTGGGGGAAGGGGTTGCTCAATCCACTTCTCTATATGGACCGAGTTTAACCAGCTTAGCATCGTGGAGACCAACGTCATAAGGTGGAGCAGGAAGAGGAGGCTCTATCTAGGCAGAGTCCTCCAACTTAAGTCTTCAACAAGGCCCCATTAAAATCTAAAACATTGTGTCCTGTACCTAGAGAACCACCTTCCCCTGATATCCACCCAAATTCCACCTTCTCATTTTTAAACCAGGCAGTCTCCTTCACCCAACCCAAATGTGTTTTAATTAAAGAGAGATTTTCATTAGCCCCTTAAAGTCGAGATCAAATAACCTTCTTAATGAAAGTCATTGCCCTCGAGAAAATATGGGGAGATAGCAACAAGAAGCAACTTGCTTCCTTAACTTATCTGTGTCGCCTTAACTTAGTCCCCCTCAGGTTGGATTTTCCTTAGGTACAACCATGTCCTCTTGTGTTAGTACTCCATCCCTTGCTATTATTTCTTGCAAGTCTCAGCCCAAGTGCGATGGCCAGGACACTGTTGTAGATTGAGGCCTTTTGGGCTTCCCCGCCCTATGTCAGGCCGCTCGTGAAATTTCAAATTCTAGAATGTCTCCCATAGGTCTGGACAGTATAATCCTAACTGCCATAGAGTTGGTGCGGCTTCTGTGAGGGATTCAAACATCTGTGGGCCTTTCTCCATATGTATTCTAAGACAAGCCAGGTAATAAAGCTGAATTTTAACTTTCTTTTCCCGTGCTTGTTTAATGACCTCTCAAACTTGTCATTGTTTATCATTCAACAGATCGGAGAAATCTTGATCAAAAAATATTCTTTTATTGTCTATCTGCAGATCTCTCATCTTCCAGGCTGTTTGTAGTATTAACTGTCTATCCTGATACTTCAACATCCGAGCCACTATTGAGCGGGGACGAGCAGCTTGGTCTCTTGGTTTCTGGGCTAGGGAGCGGTGTGCCCATTTATTGGGAAGGGGGGTAGTCTCTGGTATCAGCAATAGATCCCTTAAAATGTGCAGAACAAACTCCTCCATTGTCATAAAGGAATTCTCTAGGTCTTCCGGTACCCCATAAATACGAAAGTTATTTCTGCATGTTCTGTTCTCTTGAGCATCTATTTTATGTTGCATTTCTCTTTCTCTCACCAGAAGGTATAAGATAGCTCTATCGTGCTGGCTGGTGGAGTCCGCGAGGTTCCCAATTGCATTTTCCGCCGCTGTTGTACGTGATTCAACTTTTTTCATATCAGCTCGCAGATCGGCCACCGAGGACTCCACAAGATGTAGGGTCTTAATAATACTGTCAAGCTTGGTCATAATCATATGTTCTCCCATCTGAGTCCCCGAGTCTGCAATACTGGAAACCGGGTCCCAACCAAGATTCCGAGAGTAGGCCCCGATTCATTTCCTGTTCCATCACGGTCTTGATTCACCCAGTTTGATTAGGCTTTCCTTTTGTTTTGTGAGTAGTCATCTCCAAAAGATAGCGCGATTCTTTTTTACGTAGAGAGGATGTTTTAAACTGTTTTTTTAACAAGTAACACTTGAGCGGCTCCCCGGAGCTCCCAAACTAAGCTGCTACCTCTGTCGTGACGTCACTGGAAGTCCCTCCCGGCATTTATATTCCATCGGCTGCCTGGCCGATAATATAATTCATTCTTCTCTTCCCTCCTGCCTTGCAGTCATGTTCACCCCAGCTGACTGCCCCCTGACTCCTCTGGTCCTCAACTTCAGCTCTGGTCACTGTCCCTAATTGCTCCATCAAAATGGATGAACTTGCCTTCTCTGTCTACGCTCCCAAATTTTGGAACTCCCTTCTGTTTTCCCTTAGAAGCTCCAGTTCTCACCCTGCCTTCAAGCATGCACTCTTCAATTACCTCACCTCCCTAGATGCATGTAAATGTCTTTAGTTCATGTATTACACCTCTTTACTTGCTCGAGTTCATGGAACATACCTCTTTGCTTGCCGTTGCTCTACTGTCCCTTCCTGTCCCACACCCTCATCCTATGCCACCAGCACTGCTGTTATGCACTTATGTTACTGATCTCTGCCAGCTGTTTTATCTCTTTTGCTGTAATACTTATGCTATGCATGCCATCACTTTTGTGCTAAGTAATTCTACTGTCATGTAAGGTTGTTGATCTTTTTATGTACTGCATTGTATCAACTCCTCCCTGTACTATTGTTTGTAACTTGTTTGAACTGTAATCTCCCGGGTCATGCCTGAAAATAGGCAATCCTGTCTAGTGCACTTACCAAACTAAAGTCTAGGTAGGCCATGTCCACAGCCCCTCCCTGGTCTACTACTTCGGTCACCCAGTCAAAGAAATCTATTAGATTCGTTTGACAAGACTTTCCGCTGTGAATCCATGCTGCCTCCATGCCATATGTTCACATTCTGTAGAGATTGCTAATGTTGCTGGAGGTTTGATTCTGATTTCTTATTTCATTTTAAAAGCAAAAAACAGACTGCCCAGCTGACTGGTGTTACCACACAAAAACATATTTGTTTACATTCCTCCCACAGCTTTATTCCTGAACTTAGGAACACCCTAGCACAGCCTAGCCACTTAATATGCAGTGGGAGTAGAGGAGACTATTGCATTATAAGTGGCTGAACAATTTGGGGATGTTTCTAATCATTGGAGGGGGTTCTCCGCCAACTGCAGCTGGTGCAGAACGCAGCAGCCAGCTTATTGACAGGCCTTCTGAGGTCCTGTCATGTGACCTTGGTTCTGTGCCAACTGCACTGGCTGCCAGTTAGTTGGGAAATCATCTTCAAGGTGGGCTTGTTCACCTATAAGGGCTTCATGGATCAGGCCCTGGCTACCTGAATGGCCTCCTGACTCCTACCTGTCCAGTGTGCTCATTTTGCTCTCTACCGAGGTTCTCCTAGTGGTTCCCAGGGCCCGCCTTAAGTCCTCTGGTGACTGGCGCTTGAGGTGGCGGGCCTGGTATTGTGGCACTGCCACCAAAATCTTTGAGGAGGCCCATCAGTAGAGGCTTTTCAGCATTGCCTGAAGACACATCTTTTAGGAAAGCGTTCCAGATTTCTTAGAGTTCAGACAGAAATCTGCTGCAATATTTAACTTAAATTGAATTTTTAACCGTTTTATTTTATTAGTCATTATTTTCATGTTTATTGTGATGTGCATTCCTGCCTACTTGTATAGCAATTAGAGCCTCTGGGATGGGGCACTCAATTAAATAGACCCTTACTTACTAATGTTTAGGAAGTATGCAATAAGAGTAGATCAAGGATTTTACTCAAACAAGGTTGGTATAACTATGCATTAACATGTATTTCAGTTGTACTAAGCAAGAAGGTAAACTATCATAAAATGTGGGGTTTTGACTAGAAATAATATGTTACAGAAAAGGCTGACAGTGTCCCTTTGAGGAAAGGGACTTTGCCATCTTCTGTCCAAGTTCAGATAAGTGGAGAGGTTTTACAGATCCAACAATGAGGCGTTTCCCTGCTCAGAAAACTGTCCCCGCCAGTTCCACAAGGACAAAAAACACTATTAATAGGCCCCACCACCTCAGCCCTATCAAAACAGTTACAGTTCAGTCAGTCATTTAGCTCTGTCCTCTTTTGATTCATTGTCAGAACCAGAGCAGAACTTGGCAGATTGTTCTGTGCCCACTTACCAGTATCATGTGGATCTGAGAATTAAAAGCTTGCCACTGCAGCTGCGTTGCTGACTGACTGTCAAATTTCTTTCTCCTGCACACACACAGCATCAGAAAAGTCAAGCGTAAAAGTTCATAAGGTGTTCCTGGGAGGCAAGTGGTTGTTTTGCGTTGGCTGCTGCAGTTCTCATGTCCCTGACATCCAGTGGCCAGTAATTATCAGGCGAGTTTGAGGATTAGTTATGTTGGTACCTGCTTTAAAGTTTATACGGTAGCTCTTCCTCACAAAGGAGGATTCTCCTCATCAAGGAGTTGCAGAAGTTCAGGGACCCACTTGAGCACAACGTTCTTCACCTTGTCCTCCTCAGCACTCTTGGGGAGTGCTCTAGTTTTATATGTTTGCCATGCAGTGCTGACTTTCCACCACCTCCAGCTGGTACCTTATGCTGGTATTTTCTTGGCTCAGCTCAGTGGCCATGGAGAGTGCCTTTACTGAGTGTTCCTCTGCTGCAGTCACCAGATTCTCGGCAGCTGTGATCTTTGTGTCCTGGGCCCCCAGTCTCTCCAATAAAGCCATGATCCTGCCATCCTTCACTCTCACCACCGAGAGCAGCTCCTCATGGAAGCTCGGAGTTGTGCTTGGGTACTGTAGGCCCAATGGGCTGTGCTGCTGGATCTGTCACCTGCCCTGTGATTTTTCCATCCTCCACTGGCTGCTAGATGATTTTTTTAAATCTATTTATGCCTCCTTCTGTGGCTGGTGCAGGCTATCCTTCTCACCGCCCACCCCAAAGCCCCGTCACCTGGTGTCTCAGGGACTTACCTCAATCCCAGTGCTTCCTCCATGGCTTACTCCCCATGGTGGGGGTTGGCAACTTATCCCAAAAATGAAGAGGGCCCTGTAGCCCGGTCTTGAGATCTCTTGGTCGGTGTCATCCTGTGCTGCCTCGGCCATTTTCCTTCACTTTTCTCCCCTGGAGGAATGGGCACACAATGCATCCAGACATACTCATGCATGCTTCCCGTGTGTAGGACATTGCCTGCTGCCGTTCCTCCAGTCACGTTGTGGCTCCTGGCTATCTGCACCCTAGCCACTACTAAACATCAGATGTGCACCTGGATCCGCGTCCCTCCTTCCCCAGAGGAGTAGATCAGTCTGCTTGATGCTCAGTCTTCTTCTCCCTGACCAACCCCCAGTGACCGGGATCTGTTTCTGAATCCGGGTTGCCAGTGTGGCAGCAGGTAAGGCACAGTGCCTCAACCCTCTACACCACTGGGCGGGCTGCTGGATGATTAGTATGTCTCATCATAACACATTGAGTTCAGAAGAAGATCTTTTAGAATATAATCTTTGTTGACTTTAGGGGTTAAACAACTAAATGTAGTTACTTAAAGTAATGAATGTGCTGAGCTCTTCAGAAGTGTCTGTCCAGGGTGAAATCTCTACCCCGGAGAATATCTCTGCATGCACAGGAGAGCAGTTACAGGGCAGCTCACCCTTATCATCAGTCTGTTCTGCCTCTGGATGTTCTCACTCTCTAGTTTTATGCTGTGGAAGCACATGTTTGCCTCCAATCTGTGGTGCAGGTTCACTGCTCCTCTTTCCATAGTATCAGTCTGCCTCCTTCAGCAGTCAGCAACAGAATGACCGAGTTCTGGAACTGCTTCTGCTGTTCACTGAGAGTCTAGCCCTCCTGTTGGTCAGTCTCATTTGTCAGTCACTCGGGTTGTTCAGCTGTTACTCAGTACCCTATTGGCTGGCAGTCCCTGGCAAACAATGGAGTCTTCCAGGGTCCCACGAGTTCTGTCTGGCTCCCCACAGGCTCCAGAACCTGTTTGGTTGTTCTCTCACCCATGGACCTTGTTGCCAGGTTGATGGAGGTCAGAGGTGGCTAAGATGGCTGCTGCCCCACTAGTTTTAAGAGGCATTGGCCCTAAGTCCTTATTTGAAGAGCTCCTGCCCTTAAACATACGCCCCCCTCCCCAGTTTGTGTTTGTGCAGTCATGCTCTTTGTCTACTGGATTAGGGTTGTGATTAAGGATAGTCCCTGAGCACTGCGAGTGCTAGTCCCACTCTCTGTTTTTGGCAGCAGAGCAGGCTTTGATATGCGCTGTGGAGTCACACACTGCAATGGCACAGGAGGTCTGGAAGACTTGCTGCACTCCTCTCCCTCTCCTACTCCCACTATAGTCCCGATCATTTGCAGTCTCAGGGTACTGGAGGATGCAAACATCATGGTGGCTGATTCAGACTGTGTGTGACTGGAGACACAGTTCAGAGCGTGGCTGGAGGAGCTCCAGCAGAAATGATGGAGTGCAGAAGTCGTCCTGGGGCTCTTCTCTCCTTTTCATCTCCTCTAGCCTCTGCAGCAGTCCATGTCCTTGAGGATGGAGGGGATCATCGATAGTGGGAGTCCATGGTGCAGGGCTTCATGTAGCCAGAAGGTAAGCATCACCATGGTAGAGGGTTACACTCTTCCTTTCCTTGTGCCTCACTTAGGCTATCCAACCTCGCAAAAGTGCTACAATACCCAACCTTGCAACTAAAGGAGTCCCTGCAAGTGTGGACTTCAGTCTTGAAGAAGCGCATGTAGGGCAGGCCCTGCACTTTTGAATCTTAGCATTGCTGAATGTACCGCTAGGAGATGAAGGCAAAATATGGAACAAATGCTCCAGACTTGGCTGCCCAGTTCTCTCTTCTGAGTACAAAGCCAATGGGTGGATCATTTGTGTCAAGCTGTTGAGGGGCTCAGCCTGGCCCTTGTGGAGACATTGTTGAAACTGAGTCCTTGAGGGACTTGGCCTGGGTTGGAGTGTGTGCTCAATAGCTGTTGGGGTGTGTGCCCGATAGTCACTGAAGTGAGTGCTAATATTATTGGGAGAAGCCCAGAAGCGAGGTAGTATGACAGTATGTTAAAGTGGGCATAACGCTGTATGTACTGTATAATATGTGTGTTTAAAATGAAGTGCTGTGGTCGGCCCACCAGTGCAGAGGCAAGGCGTCCATCTGCGGGTGCCGACATCCCGGGTTCGGGAATGGACTCGGGAGTCGAGGACCAGTCAGGGGGAGAAGGATTGAGCATCTGGAGGACTTCTCTCCTCCTCTGGGGAAAGGGGGACTGAGTGTCCACCACCCACAAACCCTGGTGGAGGCCGGGGTTCCACAGTAGCCGCGCGCAGTCACGCGTGTGGGGGCGGTGGACACTGAAAGTCATTGCATGTTGCTGCCCACGGGCTTTAGCATCAGAAAAAGCTTGCCCCTGTGATGACACCAGCTCCACTTCCATCCCTGCTGCCCACCAGTGTCTGCCAGGGAGTCCCAATCCTGTGGTCCTGACCCAGGGGGTAAGCTGGGTCTCACCTACCCCAGTGTCCATCAGAGGGTGCCACCCAGCGGCCCCACTCAGGGGGTCAAGTCTGGGCATGGGCGGGGGATCAGTGGAGCAGGACTGAGCTCCGATTGGAAGTCTGGAATTAAAAAAAACAACAAAGTGTTGTGTGCTCAGGAGATGAACCATACAGTCACCTGGTCAGACTGGTGGACACTATGTACTGGGAGTAGAGCAGCAGCACTCATTCTAGAAGCTCACAAAAATCTAGGAAGGCAAAGCACGGCCACAGCAGAGGATCACAGAGACAGTGGTATACGGTGTTAGAGCCAGCCCTCACGTGGCAAACGTGGCATTGGGAAGAATGCCTGGAAGTAGAAAGGGCGTGAATAGGGAAGGATACTGTTGAAGCCAACCTGTATAGTGCAAAGATTGGCACTGGGATGACTGCCCTGAAGTAGTGTAGCATGCAGAGAAAGGCAGCATTGGAGCTGGCCCAAAAGATGCAAAGTCTAAGGAGAACAGCCCCATCTGGCAGACCCCTGAGGCAGGATAAAGTAGGCAGGATATGGGAGGGGGTGTAACGAGAGTAGCTGGTGGCAGTCCAGAGAGGTAGGTATCAGGAGTGGCCAGCAGACAGCACAGCAGCTGTACAATGGTGCTTCAAAATGTTCATGGGCTCTGAGCCCATAAAACACAACAGGAACCAAGTGGAACAGCTAGAAGCAGGGGAGGCGGTGGTACACTGAAACAAGGAGCCAGGCAAAGCCACAGGTTGATGCAAGTGGCAGCCAGCTGTAAACCAGTTGAAACCTGGGAGTGGACTGAGTACATAAATGGAGGCGAAAGACATCCAAACATCCACAAAGTGGCAGAGCAAAATTCCAGAAGCAGCAGATTCATTGGCTAAGGCACGGACCTAACCACAGCAGTAGAGCAGAGTCCTGGAAGGACCAGCAGAAGTCAAAGGAAGGCAGAAACTCACCCCAAATGAGCTAATATGGAAGAAACCCAGTTCATGCAAGCAGCCCAGCGTGGAGAACAGTGCAGCTGCTCCAGGAACAACACAAAAGCAAGTGTTGAAGGATACAGGTACGCACAGTTAAGTAATACTTGGAGGGGGCATGGTGCGAGTTACCTGCTGCCCCACCAAACCATGCCAAGCTTCCCAGTGGTGGAGCCAGGTTTAGGAGAGTTTGGGAGCCGGGGGGGCCTTTCAGTCAATCACGGGCTCCACAATGGGCACTAAACATTGAATAAAGTTGGTGGCAGGGCACCACTACTCACACTGGGCAGCCCCAGCCCCCCACTAGCTCCGCCACTGAAGCTTCCCAAATTTAAGGTCCCCACTGCATAATCCAGGATTTATAAGTATGCTGTGCAAGCAAGTGCTAAGTTACAGGAATACCCAACCACTGATGAATGTTGAAAATGCAGCGTTAGCAGGGCTCAGGTTTGGTTGTAAAATGAGACAGTGTCAGTGTCAGGCAACAGAGAGGAGGCAGAGACTATGTATACACTTCAGTTCGGAGGTTTAAGTGACCCTTTAGAGCATGTCTTATCATTCTCTGATGACAGGGACATTGAACCCTGTGCCTTTTGTAACTTTTCACGTAGAGTACTAGCCAAAATACACAACTGGCGGCACACTTTGTTCAAGCGAAATATAACTGACTGTTGAAGGGATGTTACTTTGCAGTCTGTATTCTAAGAATTACTAAATTAAACTACCAAATGATGTAGTCTAGTGGCTAATGCACAGGATTGGCAACCAAGAGATCCAGGTTCAAATCATACCACAGCTACTGGAGTGCTGTGCAACCTACAGCAAGCCACTTAACCGCACAGTGCTTCAGTCAACCCAGCAGTAAAAATGGGTGAAAAGTAGGGCCCCAAGGAAAATGAGATATTGCATCACAAGTGGGCCATTCTGTATAAAAAGTTGTAAAAAGAAAACAACAGATAAAAATAACAAACCCTTGCTTTGTTAAAGTGACAATACTTAGACGTCTCCATTCTTAACATGGAAAAACAAGCAAAGGCGCAGCTGTCTCCGATTCTGTGTGCAAATAACTTTCATTATGACCACCACAGCACAAACCACTTTGAGGCGCTCTGTCTCATCATCAGGAGTTGAGGCAGCCAGGAATATTTAAATAGTGATTCACATTAGCATGAAGTTCAGGTGCCATCAATTAACCAAAGTGAACATTAGAAGACAGAGTTCGAACCGCCATGACAAGCTATTTTGGAGTCGGTGAGGGCAATGGATGCTATCGCTAAGCTGGAGAAACCTCATTAAGTTGGAGACTCTTGATGCTGCCTTGGCCACGCTAACCAACTCTGTGGCTGCTACAGATAAGCAATCCTTGCTACACATGCTGCGATGGCTCTCCTGGCAAAGGAGAATCAGCAGCTAGGGTCATTTGGAAGTGGTAGAAAACAGCTTGCGGGCAGGGAACGTTTGTATAATTGATCTACCAGAAGGGGTGGAGGAAGTGCATCTCCTCTGTTTTTTTAAGCAGTGGATGGCCAGAAACTTGTCTTTACTGGAGGATTTCGACTGAACTGAGTTGTGCTTTGCCTACAGGATTAATTTCTGAGTATGACCAGACAACATCAACCAGCACCAAACAATTCTACTGAAAATGGTTGGCCTGGAGGCGCAAGACGTTCTAATTGCAGCAGCTAGAGCGGCATACCCTCTGACCATCCAGGGGAAGGACATAAAGCATTTCCATAGTCTTTCTTTCCAGACCCGGGCCTGCCACAAGCAATTTCATGTGGTTCAACAAAAACTCCACACCCTGGGGATTGTACATTCATTTTTGCTTCCCACGCGGCTCAGAAGATATGGAGGCAAGAGCTGGCAATTCATGGATCTGAAGGATGCAGGCAGCTGGATCGTGAAAACTAAAGCTGAATTTAAATCACAGCTGCCACAGGGGAATAGAGGTGAAAGTTCAGACTCCATCGAGGGCTGAGTATGCTGCTTTGGGACTTACCAAAATGGTTTATTAATGCTCCAATTCTGGGGACTTGATAGTGACTTTTAATTAGCATTGCCATTTGCCATTGTTGGAAGGGTTGTATGTTTGGAACTGGGGGAGAATTTCTGCATTATATTGTGTTGGGAGATAATATTTGCATTTGTGTATACCCCACTCCTTTTAACGACCCTCATTTAGTCACTTATCACCCTCAGGAGCACTAGTAGACTATTGAAGCCCTCCTTGTTAGAGTGCCTTTGTTTACCTGATCATATTTTCTTATAAGGCTGAATGGGGTTTGGATGGGAGATGGTGGGAATAAACTTTACTGTTTACTTAATTTATACTTTATAGGTTAATAGTACTACAGGTTAGTGCAGAATCATCCCCGCGATTTATATTCACGGATAGTTACCTGAGCCATTGAAACAGCTGGCATGTACTGGACTTTTTGGGGACTTTAGGCTAAGATTGCCTGATTATATGTTTTCCCCCTCTCTGCGTTTGTACCAGAATGTAGGAATACATACTTGTTATTTTAATTATGCCTATGATGTCAAATGTTATTTGAATCATCCTGCATGAGAATACTTGATGTATTGTTTTGTCATGAAAACAATAAACAAAAAGTACAAAAAAAAAAAAAAATTAGAAGACAGCTCATTTCATTAACTGAAATTTTCATAAACGGTTTCATTTACTGGAAACAGGGGAGGTACCCAAAGACTGGAGGACAGCAGATGTAGTCCCCTTATACAAAAGTGGGAACAAAGAGGAAGTGGGGAACTACAGACCAGTCAGCCTCACCCGGTAGTGAGGAAGATCATGGAAGCACTACTGAAGGAGAGATTGGTGGAACATCTGGTTGTCAATGGACTACAGGACCCAAGGCAGCATGGTTTCACCAGGGGAGGTCATGTCAGACCAACCTCGTTGAATTCTTTGACTGGGTGACTGGGAGGTGGATCGGAGGGCAGTGAACATGGCCTATCTGGACTTCAGCAAGGCTTTGACACTGTGCCACATAGAAGACTATTACACAAACTGGGGAATATGGGTGTGGGCAGGACAGTAGTGTGGTGGGTACGTAACTGGCTGGGTGGCAGGACACAGAGGGTGGTGGTAAATGGCTGTCACTCCACAAAGGGAAGAGTGACCAGTGGGATACCACAGGGATCAGTGCTGGGACCGGTCCTGTTCAACATCTTCATCAGTGACACTGCACAGGAAATAGAAGGCAGAATTTCACTGTTCGCTGATGACACAAAGCTCTGTAACAGAGTAGACACACCAGAGGGTGTAGACAGAATGAGAAGGGACCTGCAGAAAGTTGAAGAATGGTCAGGGGTTTGGCAGTTGAAATTCAATGCAAAGAAGTGCAAGGTAATGCATATGGGGCACAAAAACCCTGGCACAATATATCAGTTGGGGGGTGAGGATATAGCATGCACCAAGCAGGAAAGGGATCTTGGGATTATCATCTCTGATTACCTCAAGGTAGGGAAACAGTGTGACAAGGCAGCAGGTAAAGCAAATAGGATGCTGGGATGCATAGGCAGGGGCATCACCAGCAGGAAAAGGGAGGTCATAATTCCACTATTCAAGACACTAGTGAGGCCCCACCTGGAGTACAGTGTACAGTTCTGGAGACCTTACCTACGTAAGGACATAGACAGGGTAGAGAAGGTTCAGAGGAGGGCAACAAAGATGGTGCATGGATTGCATCACAAGTCCTATGAGGACAGGTTGAAGGAACTGAACATGTACTCCGTGAAGAAGAGGAGGGAGACAGGAGATATGACAGAGACATACAAGTATCTTACAGGGAGGAACAGGGTGCAAGAATACACTATTTTTAAGTGAAAAAGATGTTCCAGGACTGGAGGGCATGGGATGAAGTTGGAGGGAGGATGATTCAGAGGAAACGTGAGGAAGAATTTCTTCACAGAACGGGTGGTGGACAAGTGGAACACCCTGCCAGAGGAAGTGGTGGGGGCTGAAACAATCAAGGGATTTAAGAATGCATGGGATAGACATAAAGGAATTCTGGAGGTCAGGGGTAAGGGAACAGACTTCTAGGAAAACATAAACTGAACTTACAAGCTCAAATGGGCAGACTGGGTGGGCCATAGCCCCTTATCTGCCGACACTGTCTATGTATCTATGTAATGCTGAAACTCAATAAGTTACTAACTGCCTAGGTCCCTATATTCAGAGCCAGCTGATAATGCAGCACAGCCTGTAGTACTGTGCAATAAATAGCTCATGGCTGGCTCTGAGCTATCAGTCCATATTGATGTAGCACTACGTGGAGATGGGCTGTACCAACAAGCCCCAAGGCTGCATATGGCCAGCCTGCCAGCATTGTGGTAGCGCTACCTCTTGTGACACTGGCGACCTGTGTTCAGGAGTGAGCATAGCTTGTCAGAGGGTTGGCCAGGGGGAAGTAGGATGAGCATCCTGTAGAGAGCTCCCCTCCTTTGGGGGGGTTGTGGTTTTCCCATTAATTAACGACACCCAGTGGAGGCTGGGTGTGCAACACCGGGGTCACTTTACAGTAGGGAGGTGATGACAGACATCTGCAGGTCAGGTGCAGAAGCGTGCCCACTGCATGCTGACAACATTGCATGTCCGCACCTCCAGGGAACAATCGAGGAGAAATCCCCATGGGGCCAAGCACTGTGATGCCCCCGGACCGCTGCCCAAATGACGCCCCAGGCTGTAGCCTTGGCTGGGACCTCAGGTAGATTTTGGTCTCTACCCTCTTCCCCCCAAGGGGAGCCCCACCATAGGGAGCAAGCTGCAGGCCTCCCCAGACTGGGGCAGACTGGTGGGGAATGCCAGGTGTGGGGTCCAGGAGGAGAGAAGGGGTACATGCCCCACCACCTCAGGGGTGCAGAAAAAGAGTTAAAAAAAAGTCTGCATATGGTCCACGGGAAATAAAGAACTCATAATGGGAAAACGTTGGGGCTCCTGCAGTCCATATTCAGCCCAAGCATGCACGTGAGGTCACTGGGCAAGCAAGAGGCCATCTGCATGCCCATAATGGGTTCATTTGCATGGGTGCAACAGACCCTAGTGCTGACGCAAGGCGACAGCAATAGAAACCTCACTGGTAGTCTAGTGGACCTTCTCACCTCAGTTGCCCATACTGTTTATAGTTCCAGGATCCCCGGTAGTCTAGGTGACTCCCCTCCCTCTAAGCACACTGGGACACATGTATCAAAGGTCCCTGGTTGGCTAGTACCCTCCCACAAGCACCAATGACCCACTCATGTGGGTGACAGCCCAGCACTGAGGATCCTTCCCCACACCCCTCCTCAGAATGGGCAAGATTCAGTGTGTGTCACCTGCATGAGAGGTTGTTGGTACTCAGTGGGGGCACCAGCCCATCAGGGATCTTAGATATATGTGTCCTGGTGTACTCGGGAGGAGTGGGGTTCACTAGACTGCCAGGGATACTGAGTCATACAGTACAGGTGACTGGGAAGGGTCACTAGATTACGAGGGATTGTACTACAAGTATGGGGGGCAGCTGGGGAGGGGGAGTTCCACTGACACAGGGTGGGCATCTGGCAGTACTGCCTACCTTTGGAGAGTGGGGCATGGCCTTAGCACTACATTAAGATGATTTTTGGTGGTGGCAAACAGTGCCACAGAAACCTTTGAATATACCACTGCATCATTCATTATGCAGAGAGAATCCCTCATTTGCATCAGTGCAGCGGTATTGTTAGTGGGATCGTGCTGCCAGATTTGGGTTTGCAATCTGGGCCTCTGAATATGGCCCCACCCGGAGTGCAGGTGCTTATCCAGGTTAGCGTGTGCGCTACCTTGGTTAGTGCTGCAATAACCTTTGAATATAATGCCTGCAGCACGTATTATTGATGAGCTAATACAAGCAATCAGAATAATATATATAGAATGATACATGGGGAGATATGTTATAACAAGACTTTTACACATGCCCAGGGAAAGTGGGATCTCAACTGCACCTAGAACTGTCTGTTCTAGGGCTGTGAATGGATGGGTCATGCTCTTTTACAGGAACTGAGCTGACCTAAGGGGATACTTTCTTCTTAGGAAGCTATGGACAGTTTGGAAGGGAAAGTGGATTGGCATGTTATCGCTGATCTTTGTTTCACACATGCACTGCTGGGACAGACAGTAATCAGGAGGCAAGCAGAGACAAATTAAATTGGGGTGGGGACTTTTAAAACTTAGAAAAGCCAAACCCATAACAAAGTATTTCTGTCAAGCAAATTTGGGGGCGTCATTTGTATATCACATTTTTTCCGTTGTAGGCTTTGGGAGCTTTTAAATAACTCACTGACCTATGCAGGGTGGGGCTGAGGACATGACCTACCTAGACTTTAGCAAGGTCTTTGACACAGTCCCACACAAAAGACTAATATACAAGTTAGCCAGCCTCGGAGAGGGTCCCAATGTGGTAGCCTGGGTAAAAAATTGGCTGGACAACAGGATGCAGAGGGTGATAGTAAACAGAGTCCACTCTGACAAAAAGGGGGTACTAGTGGGGTACCGCAGGGTTCAGTACTTGGACTGGTCTTCTTTAATGTCATTATAAGTGACATTGTGGAGGGACTGGAAGGAAAAAGTATGTTTCTTTGCAGACGACACAAAGATCTGCAACAGGTTTGATACACAAGGAGGCGTGGAAAGGATGAGAAGGGACTTGGCAAGGTTGGAGGAATGGTCAGAAGTATGGCAGCTTGGATTCAATGCAAAGAAATGCAAAATAATGCACCTGGGAAACAAGAACCCAGGGGAAGAATACACAAGGGGGAGGTAGTAATAACAACAGAAAAGGAAAGGGACCTTGGGGTAATCATATCAGATGACCTTAAGGTTAGCAAGCAAGGTGAGAAGGCAGTAGGGAGGGCTGGGGATACTGGGATATATAGGGAGAGGCATCACCAGCAGAAAACAGGAAGTTGTTATCCCTCTGTACAGACAGTTGGTGAGACCCCATCTGGAGTACTGCGTCCAGTTCTGAAGACCCCATCTCTGCAAGGACATAGACAGGATAGAGGCAGTCCAGAGGAGGGCAACTAAAATGGTGCAGGGTCTGCAAGAGAAGCCATACGAAGAGAGACTGAAGGAGCTTAATATGTATACCCTTGAGGAAAGGAGGGAGAGGGGCACATGATAGAAACTTTTAAGTACCTCAGTGGAATCAACAAAGTCCAAGAGGGTAGCATCTTTCAGAAAAAGAGACGTGCAAGAACAAGGGGACACAATTTAAAGATAGAAGAGGGGTTCAGGGCAATGTGAGGAAGTATTTTTTCACAGAGGGTGATCACATCTGAAACAGCCTTCCTGAGGAGGTTATGGAGTCTAAAACTGTGAGAGAATTCAAGAATGCATGGGACAGACATAAGGCAATTTTGTTGGGGTAGGAAGAAATAGGCTGTTGGTTAACTAGGATCTGCAGCTTATCCTGTAGGTAGGGAAATGGGCAGACTAGGTGGGCCAAGTGGTCCTTATCTGCCGCCAAAGTCTATGTTTCTGTATCAGGCACTATGTTTATCGTACTCAAAGAATTTTACCCATTATTCAACAAGGCTTGATGGTTATGCACCTTTTTGAATTCTATTTATGGCTCCTCCGTATGGGCAGGGTGTGGTACCTTGCCCCCACCAGCCCTGATCGGGCCCTCTACCCTGTGGCATAGCCTCCACCTTGACAATGAGGATGAGGAGGACCATTGCTTGCCCCCGAGGGCTCCCCCGGGGGAAGTGAGGGGGAGACTGAGATTACCCTGAGCCTCACCCCATTTGCTGGACTTTGTTTGGTCCGGAAGGAGGGAGCCCATCGTGGGCATCCTAAGTGCACTCACTGTAGGGTTTTCCTTGCATGAACCCCCCGAGGGCACAGAAGTGCAGTAATGTCCAGTGCATGGCAAGCACACTCCCGCATTCACCTGCAGGATGTCGACTGCCACCCCCACACCACTGCATGGCATCCCCAGCTGCAGCACCCCCAGTCTCCACCAGGAGTTGACTGTTGCCGGAGATGCATCACCCACCCCTCCCAGGAGAGCAGTACTCCGAACGCTCAATCCTCTCCTCCCCAGCCAACCCCCCATGGCCTAAACTGGCTCCCAAACCCAGGTCATCGGCATGGTGCGAGGTAAGGCATCCAGCACCTCAGCCCTCTGCGCCACTGGGCCAGCTGCAGTTATGCGCACTTTGACTGTGTTTTCACTACCTGTGAACACTTTTCCACTGTTCAGGATTCAGCTTGTGGCCCACAGTTCCACTAAGATCACAAGTGGCTACAACTGAAACTTGATTTAAAGAAATCACACAAATCTATCTTTTATGGGCGGACTGGTGGCCAAGCAGTCCTTATCTGCCATCAGATTCTGTGTTTCAGAAATTCTACGTTTGGAGGCTCAGCACCTTCTTCCTTTGGGATGTCGCTCAGAGAACTTATTAACACCAATATTGCCCAGATTATTCTAGATAATACTACAGGATGTTTCCTGATCCTCCTGCAGGACACTGTTAAGTCCGCCCTGCAGAGGGAACTGGTTTCCTATGCCACCAAGATTAAACAGAAAAGGAGACACACCTGACTAGTCTCATAGAAACCTTGAACACACTCCAGCAACTTTACCACACTGGTGACATGTACATGACCAGACAGATGCAGCAAATACGGCAGATATACAGAACATATTAGATGTCTGGGCTGAACAAGACCTAATCTACTTGAAATATTATTTTTTTATCACCTCTATATTTCTCCTGTTCCCATACAGCCCCCATCTGACCGACTCCCCAGCTCTGTCCCCTGAATTACCGGGCTTACCTTATGCCTGGTCCAGGAGCGGTGCCTGTGGAGAGTCGGTCGCCATCCTGCCACCGGCTGTCTTTTTCCGTTTTCTCCACAGTTGTTACCCGAGGACCCCAGGAAAAGGATGCATGTGTGTGTGTGGAGGCACGCATGCACCTTACAGCCCCAGTAACGGCCCTCCTCTGCCCACCCCATTGGCCTATAGCCAGCACCCTTGCTTGCGCAGCCCCTTGGCCTCCACCAGGGGGTAGTCATGAGAGAGGGATGCCACCGCACCTCCCTGGAGAGGACAGCTGCCTTGACAGCTGCTCAGTCCAGCTCTGCCCACCCCCCCTGTGCTGACCTCCAACACCCGGGCTCACTCTCGAACCCGGGTGCCCGGCATGCTGTGAGATGCAGAGACATACAGCGCCTCAAGCCCTCTGTGCCACAGACAGCTGAAACATTCTTTTATGAAGAGGTGCCAGGGCACTTGTATCGTAGCCTGAAGGCTTCAAGCTGTCAAACAGCAAGTCTGAATCCTCCAGATGAGGTATCCAAACACAGGAAGGCCAGGACATGGAGTAGTATTATGGAGGACTACTATAGGGCACTGTATGCTGACTTAGACCTCCCATGTTAGCAGATATCTAGGTAAACTTCATCTCCTTATCCTGACAGAAGTCCAATGATGCCCTGCTGGAACCTATCACAGAGGATGACATTGACATACCTTTTCTAGAAAGACCCAGAAGTGCCTGGGCCCAGATGGGTATCCTGTGGAATTCTTTAAAACTTTCTTGATCCCTCCTCTCACTTCCTATCCACACATTCCAGTGTTGTTCAGTCTGGTGTCCCACCTCCACCTTCTTGGGGTCTTACTACAGTTTTGGCAATTTTGAAACCTGCAAAAGATCCAAATACTCCAGCTTCCCATGGGCTGATTTCCATCCTGAACATGGACTACAAGCTTAATGAGGCAATTTAATGGCAGATTGGACACTCTACTTCCTACACTAATATATCTAAATCAGTCAGAGATCATTTGTCAGTGCAAACAGTCAACCATATTTGCCATACTGTCCACCTCTTGAATATGTTCAACGTAGATCCATCCCCAGAGCCCTGTTAAGCTGAGATGCTGAAAAAGCATTGGACAGGGTATCCTGGGGCTTTCTTTGGAGCATCCTGGAATCTGTTGGCTTTCCTGACCTTTTTCTAATTGGCTTAAACAACTTTAGGATGCCCCAAAGCATATATTTGAGTTAACAGAGCCTGCACCCCTGCACAGGGGAACCAGACAAGATTGACCCTTTCTCCGCTTTTATTTGCCTTCTACATAGAGCCCCAGACCAGGGCTATCAGGGGGATACAGCCATAGCGAGGATACTACTGTAGGCACAGAGTATAAAGTGGTGATGTATGTGGGTAACATACCACTCACCCTCCTTGACCCAGACCAATATATTGTGGCAGTATGGGAAGAGCTAGAGCACTTTTGTGAGGTGGCAGGCTTCCTTCTTCATTTACCTAAAACAGAACTTGCAATTAACTACTTCCCAAGGAGGTAGTTGAGAATCGCTTTCATTTAAATGGAATAGGTTGATCATCAAATGCTTAGACACTAAAGGACTTAAATAATTTGGAATTACTAAATTACAAACCGTTAACCCAACAGCTGTTAACAGATTTAGGAACTTGGAGGAATTTACACCACTCTTTCTTTTGAAAATTCAGACTTTTTAGATAAGCCTCCCTAGGGTTGTCTACCTCTTGCAGACCCTTCTCCTTACCCCATCTAGGTTTTATTTCAAGTCATGGGACTGTTTGATATCCAGATTCCTTTGGGGAGGTCAGGGACCTCAGATCTGCTGTTGGACACTGCAGTTACTTAGGGACAGGGATGGAGTAAACCTCCCACATCTTAGCATCTACTTTGTTGCAATCCATCTCCATGTACTTTATTGCCAGCTATGGCCACATTGCACAGCACCATGGAAACCAATAGAGCTCATGCTTACTAATTTGTATAACACAGGTCAGTGCCTATTCTCACATCCATCTGGTACTTTACAAACGGTCAGATTTACCAGTTTTACAGCTGTCACTTTAACTCAGTGGAACAGTTTACAAACAAAGCCCAAAATTCAGCAAATGATGACTTCTGCCATGCAGTAGCTTTCCTCATGATTCCTCCTTCTGAAACAGATCAAACATTTGCATGGTGGCGACAGTTGCGACTTACCTACCTAACCCAATTTTTAGATGCTCATGGTGTTATACCATTTATGGACCTGCAAAATAGGAATGCCCTGACCCACACAGAACATTTTCGATACCACAGGTAAGAATACATCTAAGGCATAAAGGAAGA
Source organism: Neoceratodus forsteri (assembly GCA_016271365.2). Classification (NCBI taxonomy): domain Eukaryota; kingdom Metazoa; phylum Chordata; order Ceratodontiformes; family Ceratodontidae; genus Neoceratodus; species Neoceratodus forsteri. The sequence goes on along the minus strand of CM028136.1, from coordinate 938,272,709 downwards.
GATTGCACCCACATTCCAGAGTCAAGCCCTCTTACAGTTTCATAGTTGGTTACGAATTCAGTAGACAGAAATGTATTTTAGTGAATTCGCCACCCAGGAATCATGGGTGGAAATCAAAAACATGTTTTCCTTTATATTGATCTAACCTATGTTTAAATGTAGTTATAGTGGGGCTATCTACTATCTCTTGTGGAAGAGCATTCCAAAGGTTAACTATTCTTTGAGTAAAAAGTCCAATTCTTTTTTTTGTTACACACCTTTCGCCTTTAAGTCTAAGTGTATGGGTTCTTATTAGTATTTGTGTATCGTGTGATACTAAACCAATGGCTTCTTTCATTATTAGATCTCAGATAGCTTTATAAGTTAAACAAAGATCACCTCTTAGTTGCCTGTATTTTACAGAATACAACCCTGCCGTATTCAACCTTTGGTCATAACTCAAATTTCTAATGTTGTTAACTTTTTTAGTTAATTTTCTTTGGACACTTTCAATCAACTTAATGCTTCTTAATGTATGTGGAGTACAGAACTGTGAACAGTATTCCATGTGAGGACATACCAAATTCTTATACAGTGGTAGTAATATTTCTCTTTTTCCTTGATTTAATATTTTTAAGAACACACCCCAGTATCTTTTGACATTTTTTAACTGTTATTCTTGAGTGATTTTCAAATGTTAAGTTGTTACTAATCCATATTCCAAGATCTTTTTCCTCAGTTATAGCCTCTAAAACTATCCCATTTAATATACTGTATAATCATTCTTAGGATTATTGACTCCTAGATGCATCTCTTACTTTTGGTTTCATTGAATTTCATTTTGTTGAAGGAAGCCTAATCGGAATCTAATCAAGGGTTGTCTGTAACTGTCTACAGGCAACTGGTGTCTGTACTATTCCACCCAGCTTGCAGTCATCTGTATACTTGCAGAACCATGCATTTCCAGGAGTGAGCAAAGTAGCTATGAGTAGGTTAAATAAAGTGGGGCCGAGTACAGAACCCTGGGGGACCCTGCTAGTGACTGGTAACCAGCTGGAATAGTGTCCTTTGATGGCAACTCTTTCTCTAAGTGAATCCAGCCAGGAATTAATCCAATTAATTATATTGGGATGCAGTTAGATCTTTTATAATAAAGAAAGCAGAATATTATGTGAAACCTTGTCGAATGCCTTGGCAAAATCAAGGAAAATGACATCTACAGAAACCCCTTTATCAAGTGCTGCACTTATTGGTTCAAAAAAGTGAATAAGGTTTGTCAAACATGATCTGCCTTTAGCTCTGGCTTGGAAAACTGCCAGGATTATTCCTGTTTTCAAGAAAGGTGACCCCAAAGTCCTTTCTAATTATTGGCCCATAGCCTTGCTACCAACTCTCAGTAAGATTTTAGAGAAACTCATTCACCTCCAGGTCTCGGCTCACCTGCTGAACTTTAATCTTCTGTCTCCTGTTCAGCATGGTTTTAGGGCAGGACACAGCACCACCACTGCCCTCACTCTACTCACCAGCGACATTAAGTCCAGCATGGACAATGGTCTGACTCACAGGAGCCTTTTCTTAGGCCTCACCAAGGCTTTTGACCTGGTTAAACATCCTCCTCCTAAACAAACTACATCTCCTAGGTGCCTCTGAACCCACCCTATCATGGTTCAGCAGCTATCTAACCAACCGATCGCAATCCACCTCTTTTGGCAAAGCTGTTTCATCCCCAGCTCCCATCTCCTGTGGTGTCCTGCAACGCTCCATCCTGGGACCACTACTCTTTTCTATTTTCATTAATGATACTCCTCCTCACTTCCCCACTGTCACTCCATCATGTATGCCGATGATCTGGTTCTCTGTACCGCCTCGTTCTGTCTTAGACATCAATGCCCACCTGTCCTCAGCACTCAAACAGGTCCAGCGCTGGGTCTCCTCCAATGCACTAATTCATAACCTACCTAAGACCCAGGCCATGCTGTTTGGGTCTGCTAGGAAAGTCTCTGCTGAGTCTACTAAACTTCACGTGCTTAGCTGTGAGGGGACAAAAGTGTTGTCTACAGACTCCTTCAAATACCTCGGAATAACCCTTGATCCCGTTGTTGATTTCTCTGTACATATCAATGAGGTATGTAAATCTGTTAATGCCAAACTAGGAGCAGCTTACCGAGTGCGCAACTCCCTAACCCCTGCTGCCAGGATCTCTGTGGCACATGGAGTACTACTTCCTAGGCTCCTGTATGCTTTCCCCACTCTCTGTCATGCTAATGCAGGAATCCTTTGCAAGTGGGATATCTTCCACAATAATGTCTGTAGGTTCACGCTCCGGTCCTTCGACCGACACACCACTGTCACCATTACTCCACTTTCCATTGGCTGCCTCTATCCCAGCGCCCTTCTCACTGGGTTGTTTTATTGACTCTATGAACAGGACCACCTTGCCCAGACTGCATAGGTGCCATGCTCACCCCTGTGACTCACCCCCGCACACTAAGGTCATCTAATCAAACTCTGTTCTCTGTCCCTCTCAGCTCTACCAAGATGGGAGAGCAAGTCTTCTCCCATTTTGCCCCAAAATTCTGGAACTCCTTACCTGCCGACTTAAAGAGCTCCTTGTCTCACTCTGCCTTCAAATCTGCACTTTTTTCCCACCTTCATGCACTTAACTCCTGCTACTGTACCTAAGCATCCCAGATCTCTCCTACTTAACCTTATTCTGCTCCACCTAGATGTCAATGCACTGAACTGTACTGAATGGCCTGATTGAGTCATTGGTCCTGCCTATCCCTGTGAGAATGGCTACTGCTTGTTGTTATACCTTGATTTTCTCTGTGATGGACATCTGTTATGTAACTGTTACTTGTGCTTGCTTGTTATAAGTTATTTAAATTATGTCTATTTCTGTCTGAAGCCTGTTATTGACAACAATCTGTAACTGTTTTGTATTAAGTCTCTGGTTTCTGTACTGTACTCTCCTGGGTCGTACTTGAAAATAGGCAGGCCTCTTGCCTAATGTACTTACCTGGTTAACAGAAGCAAATAAATAAAACCAGGCTGGGTTGGGTCTACCATCCCTGCACTGTTTATGTGCTGTAATATAAGCGTCTGGACAAGTCTTTCCATAATTTTCCCTATTGTCGACGTTAAACTTATAGGTCAGAAATTGTGCCTGTTAAGGCACCACCTTTATGAACAGGAGTAATTATTACGTCTTTCCAATCTGTTAATGTTTTTTCTGCCTTTGTTGATTCATTGAATAAACAAGATAGAGGCCCAGCGATTTCATTTTTTTAAGTTCTTTTTAAAATTTCACAGTAATACCATCAGGAACTGGTGAGCTAATATTTTTAAGCATTGTTATTACTCTAATTACATCCTCAGGGTGAAATATGAGAACATTTAGTTTTGATTCTGAACTAAGTACTGCAAAATGTTATCTCAAAATACACTGGCAAAGTATTTGTTCAATTTACATGCAATTTCTTTTTCATCTGAAATGGTGCACAATCCTATATTCAAGGGGCCTATAGTTTTTTGCTTTCCTTTAAAGAACCGATGTAATTATAAAATTGTTTTGATTATCTTTAATTTTAGTTGTGAGTTTCAGTTCTAACCTGGCTTTAGCCTTTCTTATTACATTTTTAAAGCTCTTAACTGATTTTTATAGTTTAGTCGCATACCTGAAGTTGGATTTTTGTATCTTTGTAAAGTGTCTTTTAGTTTTAATTTGCCTTTTAATAGTTTTATTCCACCAGGGAGATGTACACCTTTTATTCTTATACTTAGTTCTTAAAGGAACCCATTCTTTAATACAGTAATCAATTCTCTTTTAATAATATCCATATATCTATATCTATCTATATATATATATATATATATATATATTTTATGACTGATCCATCTATTAGTGCCAAAGCTTTTCTGACTAAATTCACTGAATTTCTACTTGTATTAGGAGTACTTTTTCTTCATATTCTCAGGGCCATGCAGGTAGTAAAGTACATTATTTTCTTTTATTTTAGGTAAGTTAGGCCTAGTGAGGTCTTGTGATTATTAAAACTACTGCCTGTAAATAAAAGTACTGGTCCTGTGAATTAGAAATAAGATTTCTAAGACTTAGTAGCTGAGTGTGTATATATATATATATATATATATATATATGTTCCTTAACCAACATTTTTAATTTATCATTAATCATGGGTGAATTCCTTCTTCATGAAAAAATACAATTATAAAACCTGTCTATAAGAGAGGCTCAATAAATGAGTTGGATGGTTATCATTCTACTTCTCTTTTACCTATCTTGGGAAAATTGCTTAAAAAAAATTGTGAATCATCAGATGATGAAGTTCTTGGACTCCACGGGCCTCCGATTCCCGGTGCAGCATGGTTTTCATAAACATCATGGTACAGGTACAGCCTTGGATGGTGGTAAGCTTGTTGGAGCTGTGTATGCGGATCTGTCCAAAGGCTTTTGACTTGGTAGACCATTGCCTGTTGCTCTGGGGGTTGGAGGACCTCGGAGTCAGGGACACCCCATTGAAACGGTTCAGTAGTTATTTAACTAAATGTCCATTACAAGTTAGTTACCAGGGAGTCGTATCTGGGAGTCAAATGATGAAGGTAGGAGTATCCCAGGGTTCTATTCTAGGGCCCCTGCTTTTTTCTGTATTTGTAGATAATCTTCCAAATCATTTGACATCTACTGAGGTTTTGATGTATGTGGATGATATTATTCTTTATATCAGCTCACCATCACAGGCTGGAATAAAAAGAATTTGACTCATAGTTTTTAAGTTGGCTATTGGTTAAGTAACCACCGCCTTCTTTTAAATACAAAGAAAACAAAGAGTATGCTTTTTGGATCAAAGTTTAGGTTAAATAAATGCAATCCTTTAGATATTGTAAGTTGTGAGGGTGTTGTTTTGGAACAGGTTTTCCAATTTAAGTATTTAGGATTAATCTTAGATCCTTATTTGTCTTATTCAAAAATATCTGCAGAAATGTTAATCAAAGATTGGGGGCTTTGTTTAAGCTACGTGATTTGTTAACTAGGGAGGCCAGATTTGTAATAAGTCAAAGTGTGCTGTTTCAATTTTGAATTATAATTATTGTTTATTTGTGAATTTGGCTAAATCTGATGTTTCATTGTTGACAACATTTCATGCTATATGCAGGTTTGCATTAAAGTTACCATACAGAATGCATCATTGTGATCTATACATTGCAACATCTTGTTCCCCTTCTTACATTCTCAATATAGCCTGAGTTGTTTGATTCATAGCACTCTTCGTTTGGGAACAGTTTCTCCTTTGTCTTCATTGTTAACTGCTAAAATATCAAGCAGAGATTTACGATCAAATGCTTCTGTTATTTTAAATATCCCAAATACAAAATCTAGGTTAGGTAAGCAGGCATTCTCTAATTATGCTCTTGTAGTTTGGAACAAGATTCTATGCACTTTACAACGTATTGATGGAATCAATGCTTTTAAAGCATCAGTGAGACAACATTTTTAAGTCTAGTGATATGTAATTGTTATTAGATCTTTGTTTGTATGTAATTATTGTATTGTATGATTATATTATATTGTTTTATGTTTTGTATCACGTCTTGACTGTAACTTTGATTATGGTCCTGGGTCACATTTGAAAAAGGGCCTTGGCTCATATTGTTTACCTGGTAAACAAAAGTTTAAATAAAATAAATAAAATACAGTTTCTAAGCCCTAATTTCTAAATTCATTTTTCCAATCCGAGTCACTTAAATATTCTTGTATTTTAACATAATCTGCTTTATTAAAATCCTTAAGAACAGTGATACATAGTGTGATTAGCAATAGTGTTAGAATCCAGTAGTACGTTGTTGTGATCACCGTCACCCAAAGGTAGTAATATTTGAATGTCTTTAATGTCTTCAGTACTATTTGTCAGTATTAGGTCAAATATATTGTCTCCCCTGGTTGGTTTTGTTATTAACTGGTCAAGATTGTGCAGTAAGGTGATATCTAAAAAGTGATTTTCTGCACCATTTGCCCCTTTTAAAGAAGTCTAGTTAATGGTTGGAAAATTAAAATCACCCATTAAGATGATGTCTCCTTGAATGTTCATATTTTCTATTTCTGTCAGGAACATTACTACCGCCTCATTATTTAAACTAGGTGATCTATATGCTAGACCCAGAGTAAATACTTTCGTAGGTAAAGTAATCTTAATCCATATTACTTCATTTTTGAGTAATGCACTTTTAGTTATTTCATATGCTTTGTATTTTTCTTGAATATAAAATGCTACTCCACCTCCTCTTTTATCTGTCCTATTATTTTTAATTCATTGATAATCGGGTATTTCCATATTCCAATCATCATCTTTGAACCAAGTTTCGGTTACACCACAGCATACAATATTTTGTTGATTAAGGATATAAGTAAGTTCATCTTTTTTAGCTGTTAAGCTGCGAGCATTTACTAATAACATTTTTATTTGGTTATTACCACAATACATTTTATTAGCAAGTGATTGATTTAATTGTGTATTCCTACAGTGTGAGTTTTGCTTAATAGCTTAAGTTTCTAGAGCAGAAGTGTTCAACGCTCCCGATGCATCCTAGTGTAAATGTATGTTAATGTATTTTTGAAATTGTTTGCCCAGGAGTCTACTACCCTTCTGCTGATGTAAACCATCCCAGCAGTACAGTTCAGGTCTATCTGAAAACTCTTCCCAATGTGTAATGCAATCTATCTCTTGCTCAACATATTTGTGGAGTTTTCAAGGGAAAATGTCAGCAACACCATACTGGTCATTTTACAGGGGCTGCAGTAAATAGACAACACTGTTACCCATCCTATACTATCCAGCTGGAATGTGAAATGATTTTCCTGTAGTTATGAGACACTAGTGAAGTGGAACAGATTATACAGAAAGCACAAAATTCAGCAAATAATGTACTTCCTCTATGCACTGCCTTATGATTGCAGTCCCCCCAACTAGATCAAATGTTTGCACAAAACATATCCAGTTGGGAGCCTGTGTGTTTCTTAGGGTTCCCAAATGTTATTGTATTAGGATTCTACTATACATTTTGTGATGTGCAAATAGTACATTAACCTTCCTTGACTACATTATAATAATGACCATTTCTTGTCCTATAATTTTCCCTTCCCTCCCTGAAAGTTACATCCTCAGAGCTGTGGCAAGAATTTTCATGGAAATACAGGTCTCTATTCTGTCTTACACCCTCCATCTTAGTCTAATTTATGCCAGCCAGCTATGGTGTGTGCTGGAGGGGATGTTGCCAGAACCAGGCTGGCCACGTTCATATCTTCTGGAGCTGTCCATGCCTTGCCCCATTCTGGCATGTCATGAGGGAACAACGTCAAAATTTCAGTTTTGATCCACATTTAATCTCGCCATCTATGTTTCTACTCTGTACTGCCAGAGGACGTTTGGCTGGCACTCAATCCCTGCAGTCAAAAAGGCAATAACAAGGCTTTGGATGAAACTGATGTCTCCTTCAGTGACTCACTGACAGCAAAAGTAAACTCCATTCATGCTATTAAACAACTCACATATCAGTTTTTAAATAATTTTCCCCAATTTCAAGTTTGATGGCAGAAACTGATATTTTATATAATGGAGGTGGATGAGCCCTTTATCTCATAACATGTTATAGTGTTGGATAAGATGGACTTAGAAGTTTACAAATAAAGCTGACACCATCGGTATAGGATTTCTTATTCATTGTTCTATAACATAGAAAGCGGAAGTGCCCAACATAGGACACCACAGATTGCTTCCTTTTTTTTTTTTTTACAAGATTTTTCACTGGAAGTTGTTGATTCGGTGTTTGGGATTATGGGTAAACCTCTACTTTCAACCTTGTCTGCCTTCTGTAGGTGGAGCTGCTGTATCCTCATACAGCATTAGAACCAGAAAAATAACTAGTCCCTTCATTTTTACTCGAGTCAGGTTCCCCGCCACTTTATTTTAGCCCTACCCGTGACTGTGATAGGAGTATCCTTACTAAGGGTGTTGAAGAAAAACCACAAGACTACTGTGTGGAGCTTTAAGACCTGAATGTATTTTTTGTTGTTGTTGTTGTTGTTTGTTGTTTTTATGGCTTTCTGTCTCTAGAAATTGGAGGGCTTAAGTGGATAATAAAATGTATCCAGCTGGGAGCCTGCACTGTACCTAAAGGCTCCCGGGTATTATTGTATTTAAGATTCTACTATATATTTTGTGATACGCTAATAGCACTTGACTTTACTTGACTACATTATAATAATGTCTGTATCTTGTCCTACTACATGTACATGGTATAATGTGAAAATTCAATAAACATTATATTTAAGAAGAAATGTGCTCTGATCCATTGGTGGCAGGGAAAGTTTTTTCTGGCATGGCTGGAGTCACAAAAATGCACTGAAGAATGCAGGCTCATCTACACTCTCTTGGTCTCCATCAGCAGTCCTAGGGGACAGGAGAGCTACGGCAACGACGTTTGCCTCGTGCAGGGGAAGGGGTTACATTATCCTAGATTTTGTTCATGATTCAGTTTTCAGAACATGATCAATAAGTGTACACTACTAAACTCCTTGAGTTGGTCAAAGTTGCCAGTTGTCCCCTAGTCCTGTTATGTACTGTGGTGTCTTTGGTGAAAATGTACATTTCTGAATGCCTTAACATCAGTAATTGGTCTTAGATGTCAGATATGTGCCAATTTTAAAGTTTTAAGAGTCATACTTACATGAAGAATTTTTGTATTGAGCTCTTGTGTTAAACAACAAAATGTAACCAGCGTATCCATGGCAGAGCAGGGAGACCACTCTGAAACACAGGCAACCCTGCCTCATGCTCCAAGCTTGGCGGCACCAGAAGCAGAGGCTAGAAAAAGGGAAAGACATTCCCACTCAGCATGTACATCCTTCAAGAAAAGTTGACATTTAGCGATCCTGCCTCTATGTTGCTCCCTGGTGGTTGCAGGGCATAGCGTGCAGGCCATGAGAGGAGGGTCACCCAGGGAAGATTACCACTGAGGTGTGCAAATGTCAGAAGTGACATTGCTTTGTGTCTACTGATGGTAACAGGTAGGGGATAAACAGGAGGAGGGGGTCCTTAGTGGGCAGATGAAATCTACTCCTGTAACTTCGCCAACGCACTGACCATCCTGCTCCGGTCTTACCCCACTCAGATCTGTCCCTGTTTTGCATATCCTGGTTAGTGAAGGGTGCTGATTAAGGGGGCATGTTCAGTATTGAACTGGCTCACCTGGATATCTTGAAATTTCCAGGTGGGCCCATTCCAGTTGGGCTCTTCCCCACATTCCAGTCACTGAAAATCCTTCCATTTATCAAAAATTGGATTTTCTAATCACTGCAAGTAAATATAAAATACAAAAAATAGACCCAGTGTGTGTATCACAATGAAGTGTAATGCTGATAAAAGCATGTCAGCCCTGGGCTCCCCAATCTATTTTCCAGAAGAGTCCCCTGCACCACAGTCTGACCCGGGAACAAGCTGCAGAAGTATAGGGGTACCCAGTGCGAGTGTTGGGGGGCAGCTGGTGCTTGGTTACCATGGCAAAAAACAAAAGTTTCCAAGGGAACTCTGCATACTCAGTTCTTCAATTTATAGGGTGTGGAGTTGGTGCAGTGTGAGAATAAACAAAGTGTTGCAGAAAGCACCAACTCTGAAAAACACTTACGCGTTGTTTTTTTCCAGAGTTGGTGCTTTCGGTAACACTTCATGGTTACCATGGCAGGCAGTGAGGTTCATTGGTGAGAGGATTTCTGGACAGGCCATCGACAAGGCATAGTGCAGTGGGAAAATGTAATGGAAAAAACAAGTGTAAGTTTAAAGTTCTATAAGAGGTCAAATCAATTGAGTTAAAAGAAAATGATTCTCCTTTATTTATTGGATTTTTGTTGACTAGGTTTGCTCACTGAGACTTGCATCCCTTTTTCAGGAGCAACCCGGGATACGTTACATACAGGAAATGACTTGTTTTCACACTGGTACAGATAACAACATAGAGGATATAGATACACTGGCAGCTGCAACAGGGACAACAGTGAGGATCAACAAGATCAAACAGCAAATTCTATAAACAAACGGACAGGACAAAGTACAGTGTGCAATGTAACAGTAAATCAAATCAGCTTTAGAGGACTGCTTGGCACACTATACCTGGAATGCATTACTTAACTCTGTTGAAAGCTTGACAAATTCTCTTGTCAAGTTCAAACACATTTTTTATAGAAGTCTCTGAAGGATTATGTGATTCTTTCTGAATTACAGTATTACTAGTTGTGTGACTGCATTGCGTGCAGCTGACAGGGATTGCCTTGGTCCTGAAGTGTTCCTATGCAAATGTGGTATCAATGCCCTCTCCTAGTTCCACCTTTTTGGTGGGTCCTAACAGACAAAAAAACCCAAAGATTTATTGCTTGACTGATTGATTGATTATTCTTTCCTGCCCTCACCTGTCCCAATGTGCCTCCTTCATCTCTAAATTCTAGTTTGGGTCCCTCCCCTCTTATCTGTCCTCACTCCTTTCTCGCATTCCCTCTGCTTCATACTCCCTCCATTCTAGAGATCCTCCTCACACCATCTCCCTTCCCTTACCCTCACTCCTCTGCTGGGTAGTCAGCCTTTTCCTTTCACCTTCCCTCCCTCTGGAACCTGCTCCCTTCCTCTCTTTGTCTCTCCCCCTTCCCCAACTACCTTAGGTTCCAGGTAAAACTCCTTCTCACCCCCACCTGCTCCTGTCATTCTCTTTTCTGATTCCTCACCTTTTGGAGCACCAACCATTCCTGTTGTTCGGCCTCCTCCTAGGTTCTACCTCAGCCTGTATCAGGCTCTTTCTTTTTCTAGATCTACTGTATATTGTCATTTATTCCACCAGCTTTTGTCTCTTTATTTGGATATCAGAGCTGAACATTGTAACTTTATTTCCATTTATTTTTTATGTGCATTTGTAATTTGTCTAATTGTGATTTTTGTACAAATCATTAATGTTGTGTATGTTTTTATTATTATATTTGCCATTCCCTCTCCCCCGGGTCACACCTGGAAGTGAGCCTTGGCTCAGTGTGCCTTTCTCCGATACCAGTTTTCAAATAAAATAAATATTTGGTGCCCCCTTACAGCTAGCACCCATGTGCAGGTGTCTAGTTTGCCTACCCTTAAAAAGCAGCTGATGCCTTCAGAAGAACTTTAACAAACCATAACATTTAGATACATTTCAGCTTGTATTTCACATTAGTTTTGTATTCTTCCTCCCCATTATTTATTACTGAGGTCATTTGCATGACAACAGGATCTTTGCCCCTGAAGAGTTCATCTATTCCTGTTGCTTTCTCCCTACCGGAGGTCATAATGCCCTGCATGTGACCTCACAGCTACTCCCATGGCAACAGATTGTGATGTCACAACAGAGGATTATGACTTGAAGTAGGGAGTAAGCTACAGAGGCAGATAAATTATAAGGGAAATCTAAGGGATAAAAATCATGTACTCAGGCAAATTTACTCAGTAATAAATAACAAGGAAGAGAAATATATAGAGTACATATGGAATGCAAGCTGAATTATACCTAATGATTATGTTTTTCAAAGTTTTCTTTTTGGCGTCAGCCCTACTTGTTGATCTAATGCTGCCCCCCCCCCCCCCGTACTTCCTTCCTGGACTCGCTTGTAATAGAAGTTTGTTTGCATACCACACTTGAATAAGTTTCACCTCTGGTAAATAAATCAATTTAGAAAACGTTATGGGTTAAAGTAGGAAGCAGTGGCCGGCCCAGTGGTGAGGTGGGTTCAGGCACTGGGCACCGCCTCCACCTCCCATCCGGGCAACCAGGTTCAGGAGTGGATTCCTGTCATCGGGAGTTTGCCAGGAGTGGGGAAAGGACTGAGCATCTGATGACTGCTCCGCTCTTCTGGGAGGGGGGGGGGCAAGCTGTGCCACTCAAGTATTGCCACCACGTGACGGCATGGTGGCAGGTCAGCAGGAGTGACTTAGGAAAGGACAGCTGACAGTAGGCACATACTACTTGAGCCCCTCCATGCACATTTGTAGCTTCATCCTACATACCACTGGTCAGAGAGAGCACAGAAAATCATGAAGCAGGCAGATGACATCTGGCTCATGTACGACCTGCACTTCCACCTGGGACCTGATCTGGATGCAGTCATGGAGGAGGGGTGGGCATCCTCTCCTGGCCCTGGCATTGGGCGGGTAATCCTTGAGAGATAACAAGGTGAGTCGTGGTGGTTTCAGTTGCTGGCTGGGGGTGAGTTGGGGCTGAGCAGGGTGCTGGCTCCAGAGGGAGAGATAATGATGATAAAAATATAAAAAAAAGAGTAGGCACTGTGCTGAATAGAATTTCTGAGCCAGCCTCTCAGTGCAGAGGTAGGGCTACCACTTGAGAAACCGGTGACCCGTTATCTTTCTCTAGTTATGAAATGGGAGCTAAAAAAGTAGGACAGTTCTATTCATAAAAGGGATTGGTGGCAAGGAAAGGATGGTAAAGGGGATAATTAAAAGTAGAAAGATGACCAAGGAATGGAACTTGTGATTTGGTGTGTGAGATTTTGACCTTCAGGGTTGTTATTTATGACTAATGTGATGACATCATCTGTAGACTCCTGCTGATTTATTTTGCTGACAGTATAATTTCAACATTTATTCAAGCCCACTTATCCCATTGTCACTTCAATAATTAGAGCCACCAGAGCAGCACCCTTACCCTAGCCAGGGAGGGGGCAACTAACTGCCTTTACAACAGATGCCAACGATGTCAGTAGAGCACCTATGTGCATGAACATTGCACAGCTTGTGCTCTCGCCCTGAAACCAAGTTCCTCACCTTGTGTTGGCTCAGCCCCTCATTCAGCTCCAGCAAGGAATTCTGTGGCTCACCCCAGCCTCGCCACTAGGACATCCCATAATATCTCATGTTATTGAGGAGAAATAATAAGACCAGTTTGTAGAACGGAACCAGGTCACTGGGATTCTATTCATGTACTTTGCCTCCTGAGGTGCTGGCTGGCTGGTTAGTCTCAGCGTCCACTGTCAATTTCTTTCTAATGCAGTAAACCCTGAAGCTAGACATGTTTGCCTAACATATTAAATATTACACCTGTTTGTATAATACAGATTAAATATATTACATATCTTTGTACAGTACATATTACGCAATATGTTTGTACAGTAGGCAATGTTACATACTTGTATAGTATATATTAAATATTCTGATGTTCATGCAGTACATATTAAAGCAGCAGTACTAGTTAGCCAGCAAAAAATGTCATCCTACCTTTTCATAGCAATAATTTATTTCTGATAATCTTAGATTTTTCATTCAGGTTATTTTAAATTCAATCAGCTGTTTATAAGACCATGTTTAATACCTACTTTTGTAATTTGTGTGAATCTACGATAAAGATGGCAGCTGCCAGCAACTTTCAAAAATCTTCTCCCCAGAAATCATACACTAATTGTACCCAGGGTATTTAAACTGAAGATATGTCAGGGTGTTGCCAGCACATGGTTCTGATGGCCAATAGCACAACACTACCCTGATCTGCTTACAGCTATGATGCTGGACCAGGCAAAGGCACAATAACTTTTAAGAACTTCAGAAGCCTCTGTCCTGCCTCAGAAATGAAATAAAGCAAAATGCAAATCAGATATGTTGATGTTTTGCTTTGTTCTAACTGCCAACAAAATTATTTAATTTTTTGTTAATTAATGCTGCTGCTTTAAACATTACATTTTATAGTACATAATAGATTTATTTGGTTTTTGGTAACAGGGTAATACTCTGGAAACCAAGCCCGTATTCAGGAGCAACCCGGAGGGTCAGTATTCATTTGTACAATACATATTACTACATATGGTTTTGCTGCTCAAAAATGGACAAAAATCATGATTATAAAATGGGTTGAAACTCCTGTGTGGTGACTGGTTGAATCTGATCTCATGACCATGTGTTGTTCAAGCACAACAGCACAGGTCAAATATTTAACTTTCTGAGCCTCATTACATGATTCAAAATTAAAATCAGAGAAGCCAGGCTGCCTCAGTGTCTCAGTGGTAGCGCACTGTGCTTGTACCGGCAATCCAAGCCTGGGAGTGAGCTTGGGACACCAAAGCAGGGGATCAGGCCTGACTGCTGCAGTGACTTAATAATATAAGGAACTCATCCAACTTAAGAAAAAATGAATCTGGCATTTTTTTTAAATAATCTTTTGGTATAATTAAATCTTATGATAATTAATGGCCGACCACTAGGTGATAGGGAAGGACATTTCACATGCTTCTCTTCTAAAGAGTCCTCTCTTACAGATCTTTTCATAAGTAATTATAATCCTGTAGATAATAGATCTGGAAGTATTGGAAAGGTGTGAATCTCCGCATTTCCCTATACAGAGGGCCAGATATTCAAAACTTTGCTCCGGGGCTAAATTAGCACTGCCTGGTGGGCAAAGTTAGCCCGGAGCACAAAGCAAGCTATATTCAAAAGGAATAGCCCGGGGTAAACAGCCTCTGAATATAGCATGGGAATGAGGCCAGACAAACGTAGCCCGGGAGTATGGCAGCTCTGAATATAGCAACCAGGAAGTGCAGACCACAACAACAACACAGCGCACAGCGATGTGAAGGAAGATAGGTAGAGGTGACCTATGTGGCCAACGTGTGTTCCAGCAAATGCGTGGACCCAGTACAGCTGCAGGGAGCAGCCTATGGGACAGTACGGTATGCAAAACAGTATAATATTCCCCGAACTGTTTGCGCAGATCTAACGCATTTGCACGGGATTAGCGCGGAGCTAAGCTGTTTGCCTGGTGCCAACAGGTTTGCCCGGTGCTAAACTTTGCCATATTCAAAAGTGACATGCAAATGAGCCTACTTAGGTAGTCTCTGGGCAAACAGCCACATTAGCATCTCATTATGCCCTGATTTGCATGCAGTTTGCCCAGCGTTACTGCAGGGTCCCACAGCTCCACCTGTAGGTCAGTCTGGAAGTTCAGGGGCTGGCCAGGTCCGACTGCAGCTCCACCTGTAGGTCAGTCAGGCAGTGCATGATGATAGCTGCAGGGTACATGTGAACAGTATAGCATAGCATAGCATATCATACCCCAGGGGACAACACAACATAGGCACAGGTGTTGGTGGTGCTGCATGCAACCGTCACCCTGTAGGTCATGCTACAGTGCACAGCAGAAACTACAGTAGCAAGGGGGCTGGTAGTGTGAGGGACACGGCAATGCCTATGGTATGCAGGGCAGTGATGACCACTGCACTGTACATAGAAACATAGAAGTTGACGGCAAATAAGGACCGCAAGGCCCATCCAGTCTGCCCATTTCTTTTTCTACCTTATAAATGTGCCATCAGCCTTTGCTCTGTCAGTGGCCTATCTATTCATACTCATTTTATTGCTTCCTTATGCCTATCCCATGCCTGTTTGAAGCCCTGCACTGTATTCATAGCCATCACTTCTTGAGGTAAGCCATTCCATGCATCCACCACCCTTTCTGTGAAAAAGAATTTCCTCACATTCCCCCTTAATTGGCCCCCCTCTAATCTCATGCTGTGTCCTCTTGTCCTGCTATTTTTCTTATATTTAAACATGTTAGACTCTTTCACTTTGTTAATGCTCTTAAGGTGTTTGAATGCCTCGATCATATCACCTCTCTTCCTCCTTTGCTCAAGGGTATACATATTGAGCTCTGTTAATCTGTCCTCATATGTCTTCTGATGCAGTCCCTGCACCATTTTGGTTGCCCTTCTCTGGACTGCCTCAATTTGGTTAATGTTCTTGTGAAGGTGTGGCCTCCAATACTGCAGTACTCCAGATGGGGCCTAACCAGTGTCTTATAAAGAGGATTATTACCTCCTCTCACTTGGATACCCTACTAATACACCCTAACACCCCTAGCCTTACCTACTGCTTTAGAGGTCTGCTTGGATGATTTCAGGTCATCAGTGATGATGATGCCCAAGTCTCTTTCTTCCTTTGTGACTGCTAGCAACTCCCCTCCCAGCCTATAGGTGGCTTCAGGGTTTCTCTTCCCTATGTGCATGATCTTGCACTTCTTTGCATTAAATCCCAGTTGCCACTCTTCTGACCATTTTGCTAGTTTATCCAGATCTCTTCTCATTCTGCCCACCCCATCTGGATCATCTACTCTGTTGCAGATCTTGGTGTCATCTGCAAACAGACAAGCCTTACCCTCTAGTCCATCTGCAAGGTCACTAATGAAGATGTTGAAAAGGACTGGCCCCAGGACTGATCCCTGAGGTACCCCACTTGTGACTTTCATCTCTTCTGACTGTATACCATTTACCACCACTCTCTGTTTTCTGCCTGTCAACCAGTTTGCCACCCAGTTGACCAACTTCTGACCACCCCAGCCTACCCAGCTTATTTATCAATCTTCTATGTGGAACAGAGTCAAAAGCTTTGCTGAAGTCAAGGTAGGCGACATCAACTCCTCCCTTGGTCCACCACTCTGGTTACCCAGTCAAAGAAATCTATGAGATTAGTTTGACAGGACCTTCCTTTGTAAGCCCATGCTGTCTTGGATCCTGTGCCCCTATGGATTCCAGGTGTTGCACTATCCTTTCCTTAAGGAGTGCCTCCATAATCTTGCCCACTACTGAGGTAGGACTGACTGGTCTGTAGTTCCCTGCCTCCTTCCTACTACCACTCTTGTGGAGCAGGATCACATGAGCCCTTCTCCAGTCTTCTGGGACCTCTCCTGTGCTCAGAGACTCACTAAACAGTTCTGCTAATGGCTCTGCTAGTTCCACCTTTAGCTCCTTAAGTACCCTGGGATGTATGCCATCAGGTCCCATTGCCTTATCCACCCTGAGCTTAGCAAGCTCTTGTAGGACCCTTTCTTTTGTGAAGGGAGTATTGCTCACCTCCCTCCCCACTGTGTCCATGATGCTGAGCTGTGGGCCCTGCTCTACCTTCTCTTCCGTAAATACTGAGCAAAACTATCTATTTAGGATAGATGCCTTTATAGGGTCCTCCTCCTCACATGCTCCCTTTTCTCCATTAAGCTTAGCAATACCCCCTCTGGACTTTCTCCTTTCACTAATGTATCTATAGAAAGTCCTGTCACCTTCTTTTACGTTTGTGCTAGTGTTTCCTCAGTTTGGGACTTTGCCTGCCTTACTGCCTTCCCTGCTTCCCTTAGGGCAGTTTGGTATGCCTCCCTATCTTCATCCCGCTGTGTTCCCTTATATTTCCTGAAGGCCAGCCTTTTGGCTCTGACCTTTTCTGCTACTGTATTTGAGAACCAAAGTGGTTTCCTTCTTCTTTTGCACTTCCTTTTCTCTCTAACACAATGGGATGTTGCTTCAAGTATTGCATCCTTAATGCTTGCCCACTTTTCCTGTACCCCTCACCTGTGTTTCTTTTTGCCAGGGCTAGCTTAACTCTGTTGGCCATCTTAACAAAGTCAGCTCCTCTGAAGTCCCATATTTTTGCCTTGGAATGGGATGATTTAGATGTAGTAGCCAAATTGAACCATACCATGTGATGGTCACTGGCCCCCAGGTGACCTTCTACCTGGAGATCTGTGATCCCTTCCTTGTTAGTCAGTACTAGATCTAGGATAGCCCTGTCTCTTGTGGGTTGCTGTACCAGTTTGAGGCCCTCCCCCTGCAGGGAATCCACTATGTGTCTAGTTCTGGCAGATGTTCCTGCTGGTATTGACCAATCTGTATCTGGCATGTTGAAGTCTCCCATTATCAGAACCTCCCCTTTAGCTGTCATGTTTTGTATATCTTCTAACAGTAATGTGTCTATGTCTCCCCCTGGTCTGGGGGCCTGTAGACAACCCCAGTTCTTATGGCTGTCCCATTTCCTGTTTCCAGGGTGACCCACAGTTCTTCTGGCTCCTTATGTGTATTCTGAATTTCTGTAGATTTGATATTTTCATTGACATACAGGGCCACTCCTCCCCCCTTTTTGCACCTCGGTCTCTTCTGAACAATACATAGCCAGGTACTGAAGTCTCCCAAGTGTGGTTACTGGTAAACCACGTCTCACTAATTGCTACTATGTCAGTTTTAGCCTCTGACATTATTGCCTGCAGGTCTGGGATCTTATTTCCCAGGCTGTGAGCAATTGTGTACATGATTTTCCATTGGCCAGATTTCGGTGTGTTAGTTGTTGAGTGAGGTTTGGCATTACCCCTGTGCCTCGTATGGGGAGACAAACCTTTTTTCTTACCTGGTGAGGCAAATGAACTACAAACATGCTGAATCCCTGTTTGACCACTAGCTGAGGGGGGAAGGGTGTTCTTCCCATCCGATGTATGGGGTGCTACACAGTGACAGCCCCAGCTTGCAGGTGATTACTGACAGTGAACAGTACTGTTATGCTGTTGGGTGATCCACAGATGCTGCACCTGTGGCATGGGATGCTCACAGTGACATATACATGGCTGGCTGTGTGTGCTGTGGCATCTGTACAGTTGTGTGGTATGTGGCTGGGGGGCACGTAAGATCCAACAGGCACACAGGTGGTGGGGTATTCCCACTACTGGCCCATGTGCACTGCATGATGTGTCCCAGCCTCGTGGCCACACCTGGGCTGTGGTGAGGTCTGGCCACCCATACACCCTTTCCTCAATAGCCACCATGCCCACAATGCTGCATGTGTGTCCTGGCATCTGCTGGTCACCTCAGGCGTATGGGCTGCAGGTGTTGCTGTATGGCCACACTACCATGATGTCCCCTGTGGGCCAGATCACCTTACTGCCTGGCATGGCTGGGACTGGTGGCAGCTGTTGGTATCATGATGGTGCCATCAGTGAGCAGCCGCGTGTCCTCCATGTCTGGCATTTTCTAAGTGTCATATACATATGTTAAGGTTCGTGCAAGCGGCAAATCCTCGCAAACACCGGCCATAAAGTACCAATTCCGTGCAAGCTGTTTGCCCAGGGTTAAGACCAGTTTTTCCTGGGTGGTAATTTGTGTCTCGCTAAGTCGTGCTAAACACCTTAGCGCGGCGCTAGCCGATGAATATCCCATAGCGCCTGTATTCATGTTCAGTGTGCCCCTTGCATATAATTATGGTTTGCCCGGCACTAATGCAATTTGCGTGCGCTATTTGGCCTTTTGAATATAGCAGACCTGTGCTAAACCAGCGTAAACGGTTTGCACACCGTGCAAAGCTTTGAATATCTGGGCCATATTTTCTTAAATTATGATCCTCTCATCTCTGAAATGTTACATCATAAATAAGCAAACTATGATACAATACGTTCCAAACAGATTAAATGTTCCACTGATAATATGGGAGGCAGTATAGCGCAGTGGTTTAAGGCTCTGAGCTGCAAATCTGGAGACTTGGGTTTGAATCCCACAGCCCCACTTGCATACTGTGTGGCCCTGAGCAAGTCACCTAACTTCCCTGTGCTCCCAGGTCGCTCCTGTAAACAAGCTTTCAGCTTAGTGTGCCACTCCAGGTTCAACAATCAAGAAAGAAAAAAAAAATATCCAAGACATAGAGAAGTTATGGCATTCGGAACTTAATATCCACAAGCAAAAATGGACTGAATGTTATGCCAAAAGAATTTCTAAACTCGGTCAAATATAATAACACATCTAGCTTTCATGTTATATACCAACAAACACCTTAAAATGGGCAAACAAGATGGGTTCGACTCAAGACATAAGCAGGAGAAACAGTTATTTAAATAAATATGCCAGAAAAGCAAAAACAGTTAAAACTAAAAGTAATCTGTTACCGCTCAATCAAAGAAAGGAAAGAATGTAACAAAATCTTGAAGGAGGAAAAAGCCAAATTCCAAGCTGCTTTATGGTCACAGATAAGAAAAGCAATTAGAAATAAAATTCTGAAGCGCTCTGGATATTAGTGGCTAAAGATACAAATACACATGCAGTCTCAGGTGATGCTGACATATAGGCAGACCATTGGGTAAAACGTTTCATGAATGTATATTACAGTGATATAGAAGAAACTCCTAAAACAATAAGTAATGTACTTCAAACAGAGTTACAATCTGAATATGGTCCGAAACCAGTAATTATAAGAAAGGAAGAGATCCTACAAGCTCTTAACAGAACAAAAGTTAATGAAGCACCAGGCCCAGAAAGAATCTCCAGTGATGTAAGTAAACTTTCCCCTGCTTTGTGGATATCTTTGCTATATTTTGCATATAACTTTATGCCACAATACAGTTCTTTTCCAGAATCTTGGTGAGGAAATATTATTTACCCGATACATAGGAAAGGACAACTTAATGATCCGCGAATGTGTCGACCAATATGTTTGATTGACACAAAACAGAAAATCTTTGTTAGAATACTTCTCAGTGGATTGGAATCATGGGCAGAGGGAAATAATGTTTTAGATGAAGCTCAAAATGGCTTCAGAAAAGGATGATCCGCAATACAGCATGGTCAAGTATTATATCACCTTACTTTAAAATATGTTAAGGTCAAAAAGGGAGAACTGTTCTGTTGTTTTATGGATCTTAGGATGGCATTTGACAGCATTAGTAGAAGGACTTTATGGTCTATATTACTGAATTATGGTTTAGATAAACATTTATTGGATGTCCTGATTAAACTACATGAAAATACCTGGTCTAAAGTACAATATAATTTGATAAGGGATCTTACATCCCCAATTAGAACTAACACAGATGTGAGACAGGGCTGTACTGTGATGCCTTTTCTTCTCAATTTTTATATAAATACTGTCTTGGAAAAAATGTATAACCAGGATTTCATTCTCCAAAAATTCTTGCCAGACAGATTTCTCTTTTAGCTTACGCTGATGATATAGTCTTGATTTCAACATCATTTCTGGGGCTGCAGTGGACAGTGAACTTGTTCTCAAACTTCTGTGAAACGAAACATTTTAAAACACAGAGGGTAGTATTTGGCACAAACAAAAATCCTCAAAAATATAAATTATGGTTAAATCATTCATGACTAAATCCAGTCAGTTACTATGATTACTTGGGTGTCCATTTTGCAGCAAACTTAACCTGGAATATGCACATAAAGGGCAGGATATTCAAAGGGGTTGCACCTGGCGCAACCGGGTTGTGCCAGTGCAACTAATATCTTAGTGTGATATTGAAAGGGGGACTTCGCAGTGCATGTCCCGATGTGCCAGGGCACAAAGGCAGTGTATGTGGTGCAAATGCAGGGGGCTTGCCCATGCATATGCGGCATATCCCGATATTCAGCCCGGGATGTGCAGTGCATATACTGGCACAAAACTGAGTTGCACTGCATAGAGGGGCTTAAAGTTGAGCAAGGAAAAAAAGGCTCAAAACCAGGCCACCCACAGGTGGGCTGCTGTATTGCAGTGTGCAACACAGCACCCACCAGCCGTGGTTGGTCACCCGCCCAGCAGGGACACCATCCACAAGCACACACACCCTCCCCGGTGGCCCAGTGCTCCCCCGCCGGTATGCCCGATCGTGGGCATTCACAGTTGAACATCCACCTGGTGGTCTAGTGGTTCCCCCCAACCCTTCCATAGGCCAATCCTGGGCATTTGTAAATGTCTACAATATCCTAGTGGTCTAGTGGTCCCCCTCCCTACCTCCTGTATGCCTGATCACGGGCATTAGTAGTGACTATCAATACCTTGTGGTACAGTGGTACCCCACTCCCATCCCACCCACAGAGGACTCTGACCACCCAGCTCCCCCCATCATCAGTGGGCAGCTGCATCCCGCCGGCAAGCTGCCTGGCCACCCGCTGAATGACAGCTTAAAGTATGATCTGTAAGCCTATTGGTGCACAGTGTGGACCAATAGGCTTGCAGACCATACTCTACTACATAGAGCACAAATATGTGACTGAGTTCATTCACATATTTGTGCCTGTGTAGTACAGTACGGCCTGCAAGCCCATTAGTCCCACAATGTGCACCAATAGGGTTACAGATCATACTATAAGCTGTCATTCGGTGAGCAACCTGGTGGCATGCCGGGCGGTGCAGCGCTTACGATGATAGGGGCTGGGTGACTAGGGTCCTCTGTAGGTGAAGGGGTACCACTGGACCACAGGTAGTGATATTCATTACTAATACCTGCAATTGGGCATACAGGAGGGAGGGAGGGAGGAGGACCACTAGACCACCAGGATATTGTACAAATGCCTGCGATCAGGCATGGGGGGCCCCTAGACTACCAGGACTCATAATGTCTATGCAGGGCACCGGGCGCATTCCGCCGTGCTGTCCTGTGCAAGGCATGCAAATGGGGCTATAATGACATGCAAATGGCCCCATTTGTGCCATGCATACATTATGGCCCCATTTGCATGCCCACTTCTGAATATCATTTATTTATTTATTTATTTACGAGTTTTACCAGGAAAGCATACTGAGCAACATGCTCTATTCCAGATGTGACCTGGGGGCTGAGACCCACATACATAAAATTGGAATTGCTTAAACAGTACAGAGAGAGCAAGTGCATAAACATACATTTAGGGTGAAAAAATGCACAGAAGGGTATTTTACAATACAAATTGACATAAACAGTATAATGACATGGGGGTAGGATACTGTACAAGACATTTTAGATTAACAGCAGAGAGATATTTGGTAACATACTTAGTTAAAACAGGAGCAGCTGGAGGTGAAATGTGTCCTGAGTAACTGGTTGCGTAGGTGGGTGTTAGGTGCGTGCCTGATGGGGGCAGGTAGGGCATTCCAGGACTGGGGTATGCGGTAGTTAAAAGCAGCCTGGCCTTTGGTTGTGCGCATGAACGGGACATGGAACAGTTTAGGGTCTGATCTTCTAAGGGAGTAAGTAGGTGATGATTGTTGGGAGAGGACAGAGGTCAGGTAAGGGGGAAGGGAGTGGGACCAATATTTGGTGGTGAATCTGGCGCAGTTGATTTGTCTGCGGTCATGAAGGGATGGTAGGGCTAATGAGTTGTAAAGGTCACAGTGGTGTGTTGATTGGGGGCAGCCAAGGATGAGGCGGCAGAAGGAGTGGAATAGGGTGTCAAGACTGGCCAGGGCAGACCCGGGGGTGATGGAGTAAACTTTATCACCGTAGTCAAGGACAGGAAGGATCATTTTTTGCACTATGGCGTGTCTTGTCTGTGTGGGGAGGCAGCTTTTGTTGAGGTGCAAAGCGCCAAGTTTAGGGAGTAGTCGCTTGTGTAGGGAGGAGATGTGGGCTGAGAAATCAAGGAGCTGATCTAGCCATACTCCCAGGTATCTGATACTTGTGCAGTTTTCTAGGGGAGTACCGTCCAGGGTTTTGAAGGGGGTGCTGGGGGTTTGACGGGATAGTCTTTGTGGAGTGCCGAAAGTTAAGAATACTGTTTTTTTTTGGGGGGTTTAGAAACAGCTGGTTGGACCTAAACCAGTGCTGGATGGCATTAAAATCCTCTTGGAGTCGGATGGCTACACAGGTTGTTGTAGGGCCAGATGTGTATAGGACAGTGTCATCTGCGCACATCTGGATGGAGGAGTAGGAGTATGCTGCTGGGAGATCGTTTAGAAAGACGGAGAAGAGTAGTGGGCCCAGGACTGAGCCTTGGGGCACCCCTGCAGAGACAGGCAGTGGGGGAGAGGTGTGGGAGGATATTTTGACTGCTTGTTTCCTGCCTACTAGGTAGTCATGGAACCAGTTTGTGGCCTGAGTGGAGAGCCCTGCATAAGTGAGTTTGGAGAGGAGTAGGGAGTGGGAGATGGTGTCAAAGGCTTTGGCTAGGTCAATAAAAATAGCTGATGTGATGTGATGTGTCCTTTGTCCATACTCATGAGGATGTCGTCTGTGACTCGAAGTAGGGAGGTGTTGGTGGAGTGGGATTTTCGGAAGCCCGATTGGAAAGGGGTTAAAAAGGAGGAGGCGGCTAGGTATGGAGAAAGTTGTGACAGGACCAGCTTTTCCTGTAGTTTAGCGAGGATAGGAAGAAGGGAGATGGGTCTGAAGTTTCCAGTAGAGGAAAGGTCACCTTCTTTTGGCAGGGGAATAACGGTGGCCAGCTTCAGGATGTTGGAATCTGCCCAGGGCAAAGGACAGATTGAAGAGGTCGGCTAGTGGGGCGGCTATGGCTGGAGCAGAGAGGTAAAGCATCTTCGTCCCATTGATGGGGCATTCCCTTTGTTTTGGTTTAGCGCCATAGGGAACGAAGACGTCTGCTTGGGATACGGTGTGGAAGGAGAGCAGTGCGTTGTGAGGCAGTTTGAGAGGTGCAGGTGCGGAGGGGGAACCAAGAGGGAGATGGAGGAGGGAGGACAGTAGCTTATCAGCGCAGTTGACGAAGTGAGTATTAAAAGCTGCAGCTACTAGGATTGGGTTGGAGACAAGGGAATCCTGTATTAGTAGTGTAGGGGGTACAGGTTGGGCGGGGGGGGAGAGCAGGGATTTCAGAGATTTCCAAAAATCGGTTGGATGATTTATGTTTTTATTGAAGGCCGATAGGAAGTAGGTTTTAAGCCTTGGCAGATACTGGCTGTACATGCGTTACGAAGGGCTCTGTAAGTATCGAGGGAAGCCTGAGTGCCCAGCTTTTTGTAGGCTTTTCAGGCACGGTCTCTGGCATGGCATTTACTAATTATATCGGCTGAGATCCAGGGTAGATGCACTCCTCGGACTCTTTTTTTGCGTAATGGGGCGTGTTTGTCCCAAACTTTTAGGAAGTTTGTTTTGAAAGCCTCGAGAGCTATGTCTATGGAGGGAGCCACAGAGATAAAAGACCAGTTTATCAGTCTTAGGTCTGACAGGAGGGAGGATAAGTTAAGGGAGTTACATGACCTGGTGATTAGTGTTTTTGGGGTGGGGCAGGGGCTGTGTATCTTCCTGACCATGAAAATCATATGGTGGTCGCTTATGGAGTCTGGCAGGAGGCCCGTGCTTATTATCCTATGGGGATGAGAGGTGAGAGCCCAGTCCAGCAAGGTGTGGTTTTGGGTTTTGTGGTTTAGCCTGGTGGGAGCATCAATGAGCTGGAAGAGATTTGGGGCCTTTATTTTGGTTTTTAGGTGGGCTTTAATTGGGCCGAGCCAGTTTATGTTAAAGTCGCCGGTGACGTGGAGCTCACCCCCAGCCGCTAGAGACTGTAGGTTGCTCAGATGGGAAAGGATGTCCTCGGGGGGAGTGCAGGTGGGGCAGTATGAGCCAGCCACATTGATGGAGTTGGAGCAGGGGAGAGAGATGTTGATGAGTATTGAGTCAATGTTTCCTGAGGTCATGGGAATGTCTACTAAGGAGAACTGGCGACTGTTTGCGATGTACATTGCTGTGCCTCTGCCTTTCTTTTTACCTTGGCAGTCATGCCTGATTATTGTATAACCTGGTAGAGATACTTCCGAATTCATGTGGTGCTGTTTTAGCCAGGTTTCGGATATGACTAAGATATCTGGGCGCAGGGTTAAGGTAAGCGGTTGCAGTAGGGAGAGTTTGGAGAGAAGGCTGCAGGTGTTTAGATGGATGATGCGGAGGCCTTTTGGGAAAGAGAAGGGGAGGGCGTTAGAAACTGGGGATTTGGGCCAGGGTTTGGCTCTATGTCCCCTGACAGGAGTAGGAGAAGGGTGAGAAGGTGTTTATGCTTGACCCAGGGCGGATTTAGGCAGGATGAGGTGGCACGGGGGGTATGGGTAGTGGGGGGGTCGATAGGAGGTTGAGTGTAGAACCAACTGACCCAGGTGAAATGAAGGAGGAAGTATCGAGGGACTAATGCTGCTGAAGTGGACATTTGTCTTGTATGGCTGAAAAGTGTGTGCATAGGAAGTGTAGTATGGTTGAGGAGTTAGATATGGGAACATATGTGATGGCTGCATAGTGCATGAAGGAGTAGCTTGTGGCAAGGGGGAATCATTTGCTAGTAGGAAGAAAATAAATGAGATAGGTAGCAGCAGCATCCTTGCTAGGGAAAGTAGTTGGGGGTGTAGTTTTTGGTTGAGGGCCCTCTGGTGGTTGCAGCTGATAAGCTGCAGGTGGAAAGTGGGCTGATAGGTTTCGAGAGTCATGTAACAGTAGCTATCTTAGGGGAAGCTCACCAAGGCGGTGGTGGGTGGTGGGAGCGGCTCAGCGCCGGTGGGGTAGTAACAAGCAGACACTGCAGGGAGCAGAGCAGGCAGGCACCAGAGCTTCCTTTTCAGCCAGAAAAATAAATTGAAAATGGCCTTTTATTCCTCATACCTGGGCTTGAGTCTGTTTTGTTTGGGAGGGCTGTGCTGTGCTCTAGCCCCGCTGACCTCATCTGTGGAGAGAGAAGAAGACTTGGAATTATATAGCTGCAGAGCTGTGGGAGGAATGCAGGTATGGGCAGGTACTGGGCAGAAGTAAACTTCATTTGTTTCCTTGCTTTACGCTGCCTCCTAGCTGTATACACCCCACCTAGGTTTAGTTGCCATTTGCCATGAAATTTCCTTTAAATGCTTTGAGAGACTAGGGGCTTACTGAATGTTCTGAGAAAAGCGATGATATGCAGTAGGAAACTAGTAAACTGTGGTGAAAATAGCTGGAATTACAGTAAGTTCCTAGGCTCAGTACAGCTTCCACGAGTGATTTTTTTTTTTTTTACTAGGGTTACAAAAATTGTACTAGCTTCTTAAAGTGACTAGCATAGCATGCTAAAAGCCACGTGGTATTGGTTTAACAAGAGTAGCTTCTTAAGGAAACAATACAAAGCGGTGGCAGACTATGCAGGCAGTTAAGTACATTTAGTTGAGAAAAACTATCCAGTACACCTGCGACTCTTTTAGGCAGCTAGGGTTTTACAACATTTAAAACAAGCAGACACTGCAGGAGCAGAGCAGGCAGGCACCAGAGCTTCCTTTTCAGCCAGAAAATAAATTGAAAATGGCGCTTTATTCCTCGTACCTGGGCTTCAGGGGGCCGTTTTGTTTGGGAGGGACTGCAGTGCTCCCTAGCTCCTTATGCATCTTGTCTGGGCTCGGGGGTCTGTTTTGTTTGGGAGGGCTGTGTTGTGCTCCTAGCCCTCGCGACCTCATCTGGGCTTCGGGAGGGGTCCGCTTTGTTTGGGAGGGCTGTGCTGTGCTCCTAGCCTCGCGACCTTGTCTGGGCTTCGGGGGCCGTTTTGTTTGGGAGGGCTGTGCTGTGCTCCTAGCCCTTGCGACCTTGTCTGGGCTTTGAGGGGGTCCGTTTTGTTTGGGAGGGCTGTGCTGTGCTCCTAGCCCTCGCGACCTCGTCTGGGCTTCGGGGGTCCGTAACTACATTTGCACTGGAGCATTCCTGGTCCTCCCTGTCTGGGGAATGCGCCAGTGCATTGTACATGTGCCAGGCGCATTCTGTGCCACATTCAATGGAGATGCACCTTGGCACATCTCCTTTGAATATCACCCTATCCTGGCCCCCTCGCATCTCAGTTGCGCTGCTCCCTCTCTTGCGCCACAGTCCGGAGCAGTCTGAATATCCTGCCAAAAATATACAAAACTCAAGTTACAGTCATCAATAGTAGGTATTAAGTGTTTTAGAAAGATCTATGGAGGACATTGTTCAGGGATCATTAGTAGCAATACCTGTGAAAATTATTAATTCTATAACATATGCTGCTGATATTTGGAGTCTAAACAGACTAGTCATCTCTTTAGATAATTTTAAACAAATTATACCTGTATATACTGAACCTTCCAAATTCTACATCATCATATATTCTTTGGTGTGAATTTGGCCAGAATCCTTTAGAAACATATATTTGATCAAATATTATGATTCATATCATGGATTTACAAATAAAGCATGAGAAACGATTATCCAAAAAATGCTCTGAACAGCAAATTACCTACTTGTTGAAGGGTATTATTTTCTTACGAAATTTCTGAAATTTCACTTCAACCCAATGGGTCTTCAATATATTCTTACAGACATATATACTGTATACCCCCTCAGACCATTTTAGTGGGACAGATACATTTAAGTTGTAACGACATAGCCACTCAGCAAGATATGGCCAATATTCAGGCTTCCAAAATCCATACAGCATATAAATATCTTAATAAAGATTTTGGTAGATCAGTTATTTTTTTGATGGGGTCCACTCCCCCTATTGTAATTGTTGTATTTGAACCTTGCACGATCTCGAGGATGTAATTCTTATATGCCCATTATTTAATAAGGAAAGAAAACATTTGCTGTGTAACATCCTATTAGAAATTCCTGATTTTAGTCAGCAAAAGCTATGCATTAATTAATTGTAGCAGGTGGTAGCACTACTGCCAAGCCACTGGGCTGGCCAGACCCTTGTATCTTTGACAGAAATTTTGTAGTGAGTGAATAAGTTATACGTTATTAGAGTTTCAATGTTCTCGGTTGATCTGGCTAATGATCTTAAGGTGCTCTGCGCCTTGGGGAAGAGCACAAGGAAAATATGGGGATATGCAGCAAGGCAGAGTTGTTAATATAGAGGATAATGTATGGGCAACAGTTAACAACAATGCTGTGTTCACTTCAAATAGTTGCCATGACAACCTAATAGACTTTGAGAGCGCAGCTCGAGAGGTCTATGGTTGTCATGACAACCACTCGAAGGGCACGCAATTAACTGTTGCCCATACATTGTCTTGTATAGTGTATGAGCAACACATACTATTTGCTAGACTGAGCAAGTCATGAAACAAAGAATCACTGCAAACTTCTTCGTCATGCTGTTTTCCACCCACCTCCTTCCCCTCAAGAACCACGCACCATACTCCTTACCTTATGTTTAGAAACAAGGAGATAGTTGGACATCTTAATAAACTTTTTATCATGGTGCTTAAAGTACTGGCACACAACATGATTTAACTTTTAACTAGCAGCTGCTTAAATAATTGGTTAACACAGAAAAAAAATTAATAAATTGATGCAACAGGACAAACAGTTGGTTTTGGGTCATCAGGGCACATCATATGACACGGAGTGGCAAAGTGTCGCGATGATGCTGCATTCAGTTGAGGGTAAAGAACAGTCCTGTTAAGAAGAGAATTAACTGGAATCTGAGCTGGCAGGTGCCTGTTAGAAAAGAGGAACAGCTGCCATCACGAACACCTTTTTCTGATCACAGCTATCTGTTAATTGATTTTTAAAAGTTGTCAGCAAATAAATGGATGATCACTGATGGAGTTTTACACTGTGGCATGTGATGACATTCCAAGCTGTTGTACCATGGTGATGACATACTCAGGATGGTACAACAATAGCATCCTGACGTCACATCGATGGTACAACAAGTCTGTGTTTTGAAATGAGTGCACAATAAGCCTTACCCATACACTATAACATTTTATTAAATATTTCCAATTTTTCACACACATGCAAAACAATGCATAGGTACAGACAGATATGAAGGAAATTCTGCAGCTGTAGCAATAAAGATATTTGTCTGACTCTGTGTCCTTTCTTTGTTTGAATACATACATGGGGTGCTTCATTTAATCCAGGACACAAAGAAATAGATGTAAGAGTGGGAGACAGGCTTCCCTGAAATCCATAAGTATCTGTTAGTTCTTCAGCTTTCCTTCCATGATTGCATGACCCAAATAATAGAAGTGGGCTCTGTCCAGATCCATTTTTAACAAAAATTCAGATATTGAAATACAGACTTCTGTAGTATAATACTGATACATCATAAAATGTAATTGGCAGGCTTTGGTGGCCAAAAAGCGGCATAGCCCATACCCCAACCCTTCCAATTATATGCTTGTTTGTGAGATCACCCTTTCCAAGCTTTTTGGGAGACCTCTGTTAGTTCAAAGAATAGCCAAAACTGTGGATGCAGGGAGGAGGGGGTGTTGGGAATCGCAAGGGACAGGGCAACCCCCTTCTAGCCTGCTTTTCTTTGGGGAACTGAAACCCATATTCAATTCATTGGACGAAGTTAGGGTCCATACTCATTACATGGTGGATCCATGAGACCCACCTGTCATGAAACTATGCCATAAGGTTGTTGAGTGGAAAAGTGATTTGCTTCATGTTATGGATTTGGTTTACCATGTCCCTCCGTTCAATAATGGTGAGTATCTCAGGTGTAACAAGGCAGAGTTGGAAAAACATTTTATCTATACAAGTTGTGGTGACCTCAGATAACCTCATGAATGGCAGAGCAAAGGGTAACATTGGAACATAGACAGTGATGGTAGAAAAAGACCATTGGTCCATCCAGTCTGCCCATAAAACCCTAACAAATGAAGGATCTATTGTCCATACAGGGTTTTAACACACACAACCCACCCCTATGCTCCCTTTCCTACAGCTATCATCCTGAGCAACCACTAAGTCATTCACTCTGTCCCAGCCGTGTTTGAAACCACTGATAGTTTTGGCACCTACCATATTAGCTGGCGGATTGTTCCATGGCTCTACCACCCTTTCTGTATAATAACATAAAATACAGGTATCCATAAGTGAAGTGTCTCTGACGTCACCACAGTGAGTGTGGATAAAAACATGTATCCAAACACTGCCTTTGTTGCATATTCAATTTATACAATGTAGTTTGCTTTTTAGGTATCATGTGAGTGATTTAAGTAAATTGAATTGAATTTTATTGTATTTTAATAGGATATGGTCACAAGGCAAACCTGTTTTCAGGACCATCCTGCAATACAGCAATAACAGCATATTATATACAAACATGTAAACATACATACATACAGTATAACATAGAAACATAGAAGTTGACGGCAGAAGGAGAACGCTAGGTCCATCTAGTCTGCCCATTTGTTTTAGACCTATTTTGACACTCTTGTTGCCCTTTGTAATCAGGGCTCCCTTGTGTCTATCTCATGCATTCTTGAATTCCCCCACAGTGCTGACCCCCACAACCTCTTGCAGCAGGCTGTTCCAGGCATCCACCACTCTTTCTGTGAAGAAAAACTTCCTGGTGTTGGTAGAGAACCTCCCTTCTTGCAGTCTGAGGTCATGTCCCCTGGTCCTGGAGCCCTTCTTGAAGTGTAAAAGTTCCTGTGCCTGTAACTTGTTAATGCCTTTTATGTACTTGAATGTTTCAATCATGTCCCCTCTCTCTTTTCTCTGCTCCAGGGAGTACATATTCAGTTCCCTAAGTCTCTCCTCATAGGACATGTACTGCAAACCCTGAATCATTTTTTGTCATGAAAATGATTCAAGTACACTCACATTTGTCATGAAAATGATTCAAGTACACTCACATTTAAAATCATACCACTTTGAAATAGCTGCCTTAAAACAATTATATAAAGACTTTTTTACACAGAAACATTGACTTTGACAGTGAATAAGGACTACTTGGGTGACCTAGTCTACCCATTTTCCTTACCTACTGTAATACTGCAGACCCTACTTGATCTCTGGTTTTACCCTTCCCCTCCCACCTCTAAGATTCCCTTATGCCTATCCCATGCATTCTTGAATTCTGTTACAGTTTTTCCCCACCACCTCCACTGGAAGGCTGTTCTATGCATCCACTACCCTTTCTTTGAAAAAATACTTTCTCACATTTCCCCTGAGTCTGCCCCCATTCAGCATCATAGCACGACCCCTTGTTCTTGAACATCTTTTTTTCTGAAAAATGCTTCCCTCTTGTACCTTATTTATACCCATAAGGTATTTGAAAGTCTCTGTCATGTCCCCCTTTTCCATCCTTTACTGCAGGGTGTACATAATAAGGTTCTTTAGTCCCTCCTCATAGGGCTTTTGGTGCAGACCCTGCACCATTTTAGTTGCCCTCCTCTGAACTGCCTCTACTCTATGTCCACCTGGAGATGCAGTCTCCTGAACTGGACACAGTACTCTAGATGAGTTCTCACCAATGGTTTGTACAGCTGTATCACCACCTCCTCCTTTCTGCTGGTGATACCCTTCCCTGTGCACCCTAGCATCCCACTGGCTCTCTCCACTGCCTTGTCACACTGTTTGGCCATCATTATGTCATCAGATATGATTACCCCCAGGTCTCTTTCCTGTTTGGTGGATGTCAGTATCACTTCCTCCATCATCAATCAATCAAATTTTATTTAATCAAGCAATTACATCATTGAGCAAGCTCATTTTCAAGATGGTCCTGTACATAAAGGACAAATTTGTTTACAATACACAATAGTACATAATACAGCATACAGTAATACAAGGATTAACAGGATACACAATCAGCACAAACTATGATCGAACATGCATGGTAAGTACAAAAACATAACATTTAGAGTGTGGCCTATACTAGTAGAAATTGGTAGAGTACAAAGGGGGAGAGGAAGGTGTACTCTACCCCTGCGTTTCTGTGCCCCAAGTGCATGATTTTGCTCTTCTTTGCATTGAAGCTTAGTTGCCACACCTGACCACTCCTCAGGCTTTCTTAGATCCCTCTTCGCCCCCCACCCCTGGAGTGTCTACCAGTTGCAGATCTTTGTGTCATCTGCAAAGGCATATTTTCCCTTCTAACCCCTCAGCTATGTTGCTAATAAAGACCCTGTGGCACCCCACTGGTCACCCTCCCTTCCTCAGAGTGAACACCATTTGCCACCACCCTCTGTCACCTATCCCCCAACCAATTTCTTATCCAGTTTACCACCCATGGACCCACTCCTGAGCAGCCCAGCTTCTTTACAAGTATCTTATGTGGAACGATGTCGAAGGCCGTACTGAAATCTAGGTAGACTACATCCACAGCTCCACCCTGATCTAATTCCCTGGTCACCCAGTCAAAGAACTCTCAGATTTGTTTGACATGACCTCCCCCCCAGTTTATCTATGCTGCCTTGGATCCTGTAAGCTGCTGGATTCAAGATATTCCACAATCCTTTCCTTCAGTAGTGATTCCATTAATTTCCCCACCACCAAAGTCAGACTAATTGGCCGGTAGTTGACAGCCTCCTCACTGCTACCACTTTTGTGAAGTGGGACTACATCTGCCCTCCTCCAGTCCTCCGGAACCTCTCCCATCTCCAGTGAGTGGTTGAACAGGACTGCCAGAGGTGCAGCCAGCACCTCTCTAAGCTCCTTTAATATCCTTGGATGTATCCCGTCTGGCCCCGTTGTCTTGTCCACTTTCAGATTTGTGAGCTCCTTCAGGACTCTCTCCTCTGTAAATGGACTGGTGTCCACTTGCCTTCCTTCGATGCTCCTGTCCTTTATCTGTGGTTCCTCACCTTCCCCTTCTTCTGTGAGTGCTGAACAAAAATATTTGTTAAAGATGTCTGCTTTTTTCTGGTCCACCTCCACACACTCCACCCCCCCCCCCTTCTCTCCTTAGCCTTATAATCTGTCCCCTGGTCTTTCTCTTTCCTGAAAAATGTCTCATCCCCTTCTTTACTGCCTCGGCAATTTTCTCCTCCATTTGAGCCTTTGCACTCCTAACTGCTTTCCCTGCCTCCCTCTGCTTCTTCTGATACACTTCCCTATCCTCCTCGCTCTGTGTCTCCTTGTACGTTCTGAATGCTAACCTTTTTACCCTTACCTTCGTAGTCACCTTTTTTGAGAACCATAGTGGTCTCTTTTTCCTCTTGTTTTTGCTAATTTGCCCAATGCATAGGTTTGTTGCCTTCATTATGGCCCCTTTTAGTTTCACCCACTGCTCCTCCATTCCACCCAAGTCCTCCCCCCACCAGAGAATCCCTGAGGCATTCCCCCATCTTTGGAAACCTCGGTCCTCTTGAAGTCCAGGACCCTCGCCTTTGTGTGGTTCAACTCTGCCACAATACTTATATTGAACCACAACGTACGGTGATCACTAGTCCCCAGGTGGCCACTCACTGTGACATCTGCAACACTGTCCCCATTGGTGAGTACAAGGTCCAATATTGCTCCCTCGAGAGTGGGTTCTGTTACTAGTTGCCTGAGAAACACCCCGGGCAAGGAGTCCAGAATGTCCTTGCTCCTAGCTGACGCTGCAGCTGGGATGCTACAACCAGGAGACTGAATTTCCCTGCCAGCAGAATCTCCCCCTTATTTGCCATCTTTTAGATAGCTTCCACCAGAACCTTGTTCATCTCCTCCCCCTGTGCTGGAGGTCTGTAGATCATGCCAGTGCAAATAGCGGCTCCATTTCCCATCTCTAGGGTGACCCACAGTGCCTCCGCCCCTCCCTGTATACCCTGTATCTCATTTGCTTTTATGCTGTCCCTCATGTATAGAGTCAGTCCTTCCTCTTTCTTACCCACCCTGTCCTTCCTGAACAGAGTATAGCCTTTATGGCTATATCCTATGCAGCTCCCCCACCACCAATTTGGAGCTTACCTTACGTGTCTTCCAGGGCTCCAGGATTGCCCACTGCCAGGCAGACATCCTGCAGAGATAGTAAATCCATGGTTATTTGTTGCTATCCTGTTGATTTGCGTGAGAGTGCCACAATGTGTCTCCGCACCTGTCCCTTTAAGGCCATAGCCAGTGTGTATACAGTAAATGTTCTGTGTTGGATCCAGGTGCTTCAAAGCTTGCAACCAGCCAGGCACTGTTCTAATTTACTCCACTCTCCGACTGATAATAAAGCAGAGGGAGCTCCAACTATTACTGTAAATATTTACTTCTAACTTGTTGTTATAACTAAATTAGAGTGCTTGTTTTAACCTGTCTTCTTGCAGCTAATGCATCCAAATGGGAGCCACCATGTTTGGTCCGGGACTTCCAGGAATTTGGACCAACTGGGACACAGGGGACCTCAAGGGGTCCTTAGTTCAGTTGCCTCATGGGAAAAAGCTGTAATTCTTGTAGTTTTACAGGCTGGCGCCTAAACTGACACATGGAAGCACCAAAGCCCACAGGCTCCTGGAGGGTGGCGAGGGCTGGAGGAAGTGCTGCCCACCCTCCCCACAGACCGCAAGGAATCAGGACTCGCCCCCCCCGGACAACTGAAACAAGCCCACAGGCTCCTGGAGGGTCGTGAGGGCTGGAGGAGCGCTGCCCGCCCTCCCACAGACCGCAAGGGAATCAGGACTCGCCCCCGGACAACGCAAACAAGCCCACAGGCTCCTGGAGAATCGCGAGGGCTGGAGGAAGCACTGCCCGCCCTCCCTACAGACCGCAAGGAATCAGGACTCGCCCCCCCCCGGACAACCGAAACAAGCCCACAGGCTCCTGGAGGGTCGCGAGGGCTGGAGGAAGCGCTGCCTGCCCTCCCCACAGACCGCAAGGAATCAGAACTCGCCCCCCCCCGGACAACCAAAACAGGGTACGGCGAACACGTGGCTGCAGGAGCAGCTCCAGCCAGCAGCAATTCAAGGCGCATTGTTGGACTTGGCGCCAAAACTTTTAAAAGCTGGACTAACTGCCTCCTAAAAGAAAAAAGCTGCCTTTAAATCCTAAAGTCGGTGCAGCACTACAGATTTTTTTTTTTATGCTTGTTTTCTGTGCTGCACTTTCCCATAGAGTTAATTGTGCTGCAGTAGAAAAGTAGCTTCAGACAGTTTACCGTTCACCTTAGAGCCAGTATAATTGTAGTCGCTATAGAGTAAAGCTGTTTTTCTTTGTTCTTACCTTGCCACGCCTTGTACAGCTCTGTTATAAAAATCTCCCCTCTCTCCCTTAGCCCACAGGCTCCTGGAGGGTCGCAAGGGCTGGAGGAAGTGCTGCCCGCCCTCCCCACAGACCGCAAGGAATCAGGACTCGTCCCCCCCCAGACAACCGAAACAAGGTACGGCGAACACGTGGCTGCAGGAGCAGCTCCAGCCAGCAGCAATTCAAGGCGCATTGTTGGACCCCGCCGGCACTGCATGCCAGCTCCCCACCACCACCCTTGGTCAGCTTTGTATTATATAGGTGGCGTCACGTGAGGCTGCAGAACCAATCAGCCCACTTTTCCACCTGCAGGTTATACCCGCTGAATACTAGGGGGATCCTGCCTGCCAACACCTATTCCCCTCCATTTATATCTTATAGCAATATGTCTCTCATAGGTCTCTGTATACTCACATTGCTCCTCACTCTCCTATCCCCCAGCACCCCTACCAAAAATCTCTCTGTCACCCCTGCATACACACATCTGCCAGCATCACAGCCACCCATAGCTCATCCCCCCACCGCTCCTAGCCCTCCCATCTCCCTTCCGCTCACCACTAGCGCACCTCACACACTGGACCACCCTATCCCCCACCCCACCCACCACCAGTGCCCACCCCCAATACACAATTGTCGGTGGTCTCCCTCTGTCCTAGCCCTACCCATCCTTAACTCCCTACCCATCCCCTGCACTGCCCCCAGATCCTCACATCTGCCCAGGTACCCCTACCACTACCGCCGTAGTCCTTTTCTCCGACTCATCATCCTACTCCTCCTGCTCTCTGGGAATGTCCACCCTAACCCCGGACCAGGACCACCTGCATCGCCCCCAGCAGGTCATGGACTCCGCATTGCCTCCATGAATATCCGCAGTCTCCCAAGGAAGACTGCTGCACTCCAGTGTTGGATCTCTCAACACAAGCCCGACATTCTTGCATTAGTGGAGACCTGGCTCTCTCAATCAACTCCAGACTCTGCTGTCTCCCTCCCTGGCTTCACCCTCTTCAGAGAAGATCGTGTGGGTAGGCGTGGCGGCGGATGCGCAGTCTACCTAAGTAACTCCCTCCTTGGTCATGCGCTACCGACCCCCAAGCTCGACCACGGGGCACAAGCCATCACACTAAAAATCACCCCCGACCCAGGCCGTGGCCCTCTGTACCTCACAACCGTCTATGTACCCCCACGTGTACAAAATCTAGCTGTCCGCTCCCTCACCGACTATCTCTCTATCCTGCCACACAAGGCTGAACAGCTTGTCCTTGGAGACCTCAACATCAATTGGCTTGGCCCCACTTCAGCGCAAATTAAGGACAATTTCTCAGCCCTTGACCTATCCCAATTAATGACTCGGCCCACTAGATTTAACCAATCAAGTGGGACTAGCTCTCTACTAGACATTGTGCTCTCAAACCGCCCACACAAAGTAAAGGCCATAAGCGTCCTAGCCAACACCCTTAGTGACCACTCACCTATTCTCTGCTTCTGGTCTCCCCCCACATCGCACTCCTGCAAAAGCAACCCCGTCGACGCTTCCGCCCCGTGGGCCTTAACAAGCTAAAGCAGTACCTTGCCCAGGTCGACTGGTCCCCGATCTCCCTGCAACAGACATAGATACTGCTCTAGCCTTCCTCACCAGTGCCTTCTGTAAGGCCTGTGACATCTTTGCCCCTGTCACCAACTCCCACCCCAAGAGACACACTGCTGCCTGGATTTCCCCCTTCCTGATCCAACAACTAAAGCAGCGTGATAACCTATGGCACATTGCTGTCGAGACTGGCAGGTCAGCAGACAGGCAAGCCTACAATGCAGCTCGCAACCAGTGCACCTGGGCCATAAGACAAGCCAAAGCCAACTACTATCAAACCACCTTAACCTCCTCCTGGGGCTCTGCCTGAGCCTTCTGGGATAACATAAAGGAGTTAAACAGGAAGACCCGCTCCCCTCCTCCCTCTCAGATGGTTACTAATGGCGCAATTAATACTGACCTATCTCGTGTTGCTGACTGCCTCAACACAACTTCCTCTGACCTAAGTGCAGTCCTTCCTGCTCCCTTCTTTGACCCCGTCCCTATAACCAACCTCCCAGCTGCTTCTCGTCCCCCTTTTCTCTTCAGGGTTATCTCCCCCCAAGATGCTAAACCACTCCTCCTAAAAGCCCTCACCTCCCACAACCCGAGCTGTGACCCCCTCGACTCCAGGATACTCCACCTGACACTGGATGTCATGCTAGCCCCCCTTACTGACCTACTTAATCGCTCCCTGTGCCTCGGCCAGTTCCCGAGTGCATGGAAACAGGCTGAAATCACCCCTATCCATAAAAATGGAGACCGCACAATACCAAACAACTACAGACCTATCTCCACCCCCCAAAAAAAAACTGTGAAAAATAGTATCCACACAACTCGTGGATTACCTATCCAACTACAACATACTTTGCCCAGAGCAGCATGGCTTCCGCCCCGGTCACAGCACCACCACAGCCCTACTGGAATTTTACCACCAAATACACTCTGCACTTGATGCAGGGGAGATTGCTGGGGCAGTGTTCATTGACCTATCTAAGGCCTTCGACACTGTGAGTCACCCATTAATGCTTGACACCCTCCACCAGCTGGGTCTCTCATCTGGCCCTCTGGCCTGGTTCTCCAGTTACCTCAGGGATAGATCCCAATGGGTTAAATTAAATGGAATCCTATCTACTGCGCTGCCTGTACGCTCCGGGGTCCCATAAGGCTCCATCCTGGGCCCTACATTATTCAGTCTAATTTTAAACACCCTTCCCAGCTCCTGTACAGGCAAACTGCTTCTTTATGCAGACGATGCAGTCCTAGTCGCCTCACACCCCGACCCACTCACCCTCCAGAGCTCCCTGCAACTCTCCTTCAGCCAAGCTGAAAAATGGTTCCTCGACCATTGCCTGGTTCTGAATCTCAAAAAGACAAAATCAATGATATTTGCACACAGACAGAGCAACTCCAAAAATGCTACCATTTGCATCATTCCCAGCACCCTCCACCCCCTTGAGCAGGTATCAACATACAAATACCTGGGCATCACCTTCGACTCGGCTCTCTCCTACCATGCCCATGTCAGTGCGTTGTCCTCTGCCATGAATGCCCGGATTGGACTCCTATACCATCACAAAGACTGCCTCCCCGAGTTCGCCCTATGGCTGGCTATCACTTCCTCCATCCTGTCTTTGGTTGACTACGGACTCCCCATCTATGCAGCCGCTGGCCCTACTGCCCTCACCAAAATACAGACCTCTATCAACAAAGCCTGCAGGCTTCTGATCAGTGCCCCCAGCAGAACTCACACATGCCAGCTCTACTCCACCTCAAACATACTCAGTTTTGAAGAACGCCTGCAATACCACACCTGTATACTGGCAAAAAAGGCTCTACTTGGGTTATGCCCCCCAGGAGTCACCACACCGCTTCTACGGGCCTCCCACTCGGTTGCCACCTGTAATACCAACAAAACCACCTTCCAGGTGCCCAGAGCCAGGACCTCACTTGCCCAAAGGTTCTTTCACCACAGAGCACCATCCTGGTATAACTCCCTCCCCACGCACATCACAAACATCCCCAAAATTGGCCCCTTCAAAACTGCTCTACGCAAACACCTCATGAGCACTCGTAGCTGTATTTGCCTATCATAGGGCTATCCGAGAGTGCCTTCAAATCCAACCTGTCCCTATATGATTTATTTTTCGTGAGCTCTTCTGCAACTTGACTATGTTTACTTACTCTTTGAAATGCCTGTTATTTATGCTGTTTGTGTCTCACCTGTGCTGTTCCCCACTGTCTTGCTTCACAATTATATTGTCTCCCCTCCCTGCGATGAGGTGCTTTTGTAAATGAGTCTTTGACTCAAAGGTTTGTAAATCCGATATAAGAATAAATAAATAAATAAATAAAACTGTGACTGACAGCTCCCCTAACCAACTAGTTAGAAAAAAAACAGACTAGTTCCAGAACTGTTAGAAAAAAAGTTTAGTTTCTTGTTAGAGTGGAGAGAGTGAGCTGCTCGAGCCATCAAGCAGCAGCTCCAGGAAGGGAGCTGAGGAGAATTGGCAGGGAGAGGCCTGACTTGCCTCCCTGCTACTGTTTTCCAACATTGGATTGCTTGATAGCAGTAATCGGACTAATCCAAAACTAATCTCTAAACTGTGGCAAGTAGCCCCGAGACTCTAAGAAGAGCAGCTCGAGATATTGGACTGAGAAGAGCTCTGGTGAAGCATTCAACCCGAAATTTGTGTGAGAGACTGCCTTTGTAGATTTTGAGGCTCGCACAGTGTATCGGCTGTAATAGCAACCTGCCTGGAACTGAACTGAAAGGTAGAGAAGTAAATGCTGTTTTCAAAAAATGTGCTGAATGTTTATTGTGGATCACGGCTTACTGTCCAGGGACTCCTGATTGCCAAAAGGGAGTCTATCTTTGCCAGTGACTGAACTGACTGCCAGCTGGAGATTTTCACCAGCAAACAAACTGAACTTTGCCAGAAGTGTTCATCTAGCCTTGGGCCTATGCCAGACCTGGTCCAAGCCATCTATTCCTGCACCAGTGACTGTTTTCTCGGCAAGAGACCAGCTTGGAGATCCGGCCCCTGTGCAGCAAGGAACCACGGGTTGCGGCCACCTGGAGGGAAAGGCTATGAAGTGGAGGTGAGTTATGCAGGCCCAGCTTCCCCAGGCTCTTCTATACTCTACAACGGGTCTTCATATCACCAGATCATCTTCTTCTTCCTACTGGTGTCATGAGTATACTCAAGGTAGCTCCCTTCGTATTTCTTTAAATCATTCTGTGGTACCATCCGATTGCTCTAGTGCAGTGATACTCAATCCTTACTGGCTCAGAAGCCACATGGGCAGTTAGAGTTGGGCAAAGAGCCACAACATACACGTTATTCTAAATTTTGGCAAACGCACCTCAAACACACCTCAAAGTAAAAGGGAGAAAGGTTGTCATTATTCAGTAAACAAATGGGATCCAACAAGAAGAGGCAATGAGTGCCCAAAGAACAATGCAGCTACATTACTTTCACTGACAAAAGAGACAGCAAGAACCCAATGCTTCCAATACAATATGCTCTCTAAAAGCTGGTAAAAGTAAGACTGGAGCTCCTATGCAGGCTGCCTAAATGAACACAATGCTGTGATGAGCCTGACATGACTCATAACAAATGACCAAAAAAAGATTAACCAGACCCAAAGGAAAGCAACACTGGACCACTTTGTTGTACACTCCTGGTCAGGCAGGATCCTCCTCAAGCCCTCAAGCTGGTGGCTACTGCGGGTGGTCTGGTGGTGCAGCAGGTCTGACTTCACTGCAATATGCTGCTGCGGCTCACAGTACGGCTGCTGGAAAAAGTTGTTTTTTTTTGTAAAAGATTTAATGAATTATAGGCTCTTTTATGGAATAGGCTGCAACAGCGCAGTGGCCCTGCAATCGGTAGGTCGGATAGGCTCTATGGATCATGCAGCAATCAGCGGTCAGCTTGAGCAGGCAGTAAAAACTCACTCCTCCTGGGCTAACAGGAGGTGGCTTCTCAGGCAATGTCATCTCAGATGCTCTGGAACTCTTCTCAGCTGTCTAGTTCCAAGAGTGCCGGAGGGGCTGTTTTTTATGGTACGGGTACGTGCCTGACATAAACTCAGTTTGTGCTGATCTGTTTGGAAACATGGGAAAACAAGGTCTGGAGATGGCATGGGACCCGCAGCTTATAGAAAAAAAAAACATAAAACGGGGTCAAATGGGAGTCCGGGACACAAATGAAAAAAGTAAAAGTCACGGTTTTAAGCATAATCATCACAAGTGCACCCACAATTCAACAATATAAACCACTCTATTTTTTCTATTTTATTTGTATGCCCGATGAGTCAGATTTTTACTCTCTCAACAATGCAAGTAACATCAGAATAAAAAATCGGAATACACAGTTCAAAAGTTTGACATTCTGGGACAAAATTCTTAGTCCTGTTGAGAGAGTAAAAGTCTGTCTCATCGAAAAAAATAGAGTGGTTTACATTGTTGAATCACAGGTGCACTTCTGATGATTATGCTGTAAACCGCGTTACTCACTCGTTCTCTCGCTGTGAATAATATACGTTCCTCGCTTTGGCTCAGACTGAAAGAGCCGCATCGCACTATAAATTCAGAAACACTATAGGAGCCAAAAGCGACTTCCAAAAGAGACGCATGTGGCTCGCGAGCCGCGGAGTGAGTAACGCTGCTCTAGTGTGTTACAGGGTTACAAAGGACTGGGCCAACCAGCCAAGGACAGAACTAGCCATGGACTTGTTTATGCATGTTTAACTGCCTGTTCTTTCCATCAAGGGCATCAACAACAGCTGCAATGCTGGCCGCCCCAGGCACCGATTTTGGCCAGCCAGCATAACATTCAGGGTACCCAGTTGTCGTCAGACTGTTTTACTGTGGGATTAAAGTACATGTATGCAGAGTAACCTGAATCAAATCAGTAAAGTAATCATGCTTCTAGATCCACACCTCCACCCTTGTTCACATCCCTTTAATAAAACTGATTTGCTGTTTCACATTTAAATTGGCTTATGTGCGTATTCTTAATTGGTTAAGAATCACTGAAACCTGTTACAGTTTTAAAAGTGCATGCTTGCTTGGTCAACGCTGTCTTTACAGGGGGTTCCAGGGGGTTTGTCCAAAGACCAGACCCTTGGGTAAGTGCAAGCTGTGTGAACATATTGTTGATGCTCATTGCTAATTGTGTGTCAACTGCTGTAAAGGGCTGTTTCCCATTCCAAAGAACGTGGTCACTAGGTGGGCTTGTGGCTGGATACAGCTTCCCAGAGGGCCATACCAGGTTAGGTAGATACCCCCACATACTTTACTCTGGGTGGAGGCACCAAATATTGAACCCAGGCCCCTCAACCAGTTGTCAAAAGTACAGGCAGGAGTAGTAACCCTAGAGATAGTGCCACCTAGGGCTACACCTAGTCACGGTTTTTATTGTACCATGACTCAGTAATAGCAACAACGTCCAGGTCAGCCTCTGCCATTATGGCTACTGGGTCTAGGATTTTATTTCCCAGACTTCGAGTATTTGTGCACATGGCCTTCCAAATTCTGCTGTCAGCCTTCCTGTCAGGCCCCCCCCCTTTTTCCTCATGCGTACTCTCCTTACCCCCCTCTGCCTTCTTTCCCATCCCTCTTCATGTCTACCATTCTACTCTTCCTGTTTTTAGGTACCTTTGGGGATTTCCCTCCATTAGGATTCTCCCTACTGACTACTTCAGCTTGTGGGGGGGGGCAGGCCATCTCCCCTGTATAGGCCTTTATCCCTCCGGGGGCGACCCCAGTCCCCAGTGCAACCAAACTCCTCCTCTTGGCACCACTCCTTCAACTGTGTGTTGAAGCTCCTGGTACGGAGTATCCTATCTTCCCCACTGTCATAAATAGACAACACCTCAGACAAGGCCACTGAGCGTGCTACTTGCCTAAGATCCCTCCCCATCTCCCTGAACTCCTCCTGCACTACTCTAGCCTCATCCCTAGCCAGGTCATTAGCCCTTAGGCGGACAGTGACATCCAGCTCTCCCTCCTGTTCTGCTGCCCTAGCAATCCTCAGGGTCCACTTCCCATCCCTCCAAGCCATGGTGCTGGGTAGGCACCTAACGTCCCACTCCACCTCTCTTGCTGTCCCCAAATCTATCCCCCTTACGATGGAGTCCCCCACCAGGAGTTCCTTCATCCTCCTCCTCCTCCTCTGGGGTCCTCTGCCAACCTCCTTGGGGTCTCCACTACAGAGGACCCTGCATCCTCTCTGGCCACTACTATGGGTGCCTCTGTGGGACAGTCCTACCCTGCCAGAGTGGTGTAGGAGTTGTGTAATGGTACCATCTGAGGGATGCACCTCTGACCCACCATTCTCACCCTCTCTGAGCCCACCGTAGTCCAGCCACTCCTCCTCCTCCTCGGCAACCTTTAAGGCACTGGTGGCAGATTTGGTGGTCTCTGGGTGGGGAAGGAGACCCCTCAAATCCTAGTCAACTCTGCTTTGAGTTGAGCAACCTCCTCCCTTAGCCCACAGAGGTACACACAGATGGGACAGTACCGCAGCCTCCAGAAAGACTCCCTGAAACCTGCCACCCCACGGCCACTGCGTTGCATGCTCACAGCATGTCTTTTTCCTCTCTTGCTTGCTTTGTTTTGTTTTCCTTGAACCGTTTTTTATCCTTACCTTAGCCAGGATGT
This sequence comes from Neoceratodus forsteri, assembly GCA_016271365.2. Taxonomy (NCBI): domain Eukaryota; kingdom Metazoa; phylum Chordata; order Ceratodontiformes; family Ceratodontidae; genus Neoceratodus; species Neoceratodus forsteri. Next base: position 938,229,063 of record CM028136.1, on the reverse strand, counting down.
TTCACCTTTTCTCACTTTTTGCTAGACCCAAACACTCCTTCCTCCCTAGCAGTGCATGATTTACAACAAGAGTTTAGCAGGAATGTTACCACATTTGTTCTTCCACCCTGCTGAGGTGCAGTGTGTCCGGCTGCCAGTGGCCTCGTTGGGCAGACTCTGATGTCCTTAGCGCATGGGTCCTTCATGCAGGGAGGCTGCAGTGCAGGGGCCCACTTGGTAGTCCAGGCCTTTTGTAGGCCTCTTCCTTGTTCCTCAGAACCCAGGCAGCACCTGGGATTGGCTAGATCACCGAGTTGGGGGCACGGCTTCGTTCTGATTGGCTCCCACCCTGGAGCCTTCTTTGGCTCTGCAAAGTGAAGTTTGCAGCTCCTGGAGGAGGGCAGACTCCTGGAGCTGGCAGAGCTCCCTCCTGCTGTTCTCCGGCCACTTGTGTGGCCTTCCTTGTGTACGGGGCTTTTAAATCCCCTAGAGCTGCTTCCTGCTTGTGCCCTGATTGGTTTACCGGAGGGTGGGGCAGGTTTGAGGCATCTATTGGCTTTTCGCCAATATGTGGCGCTTGCTTTTTATTTATTTAGTTTTTGTTAACCAGGAAGGTAGAGCTAGGAAATTCTGCCAATTTTCAGACCCATTTTTGTCCGGGGGGGGGAGAATACAGATGCAAACTAATATGTTGAATCAGGTTAAGCTGTTGGTGGTGTTTTAGTGGATGAGAAAAATTTGGCCAGGACACTTGGGAAATTCCCCATCTCTGCCTGCAGGGGGCTTGACTTCCTGGGAGTGGAATGGAGGAGCCCAGTTTAGAGCCGGACAGAGGAGGAGGAGGAGGTGCTGATGTGGCAGTGGTGTGGACTATGGTCAGTCCAGCTGAGACTCTGACAAACAAAAAGGATGAAGAGGAATCTGTGCAAGTCTCCTCTAAATGGCACTGGATGTGAAATAAATCTTGGATCTCAGAATGAACTGACTACTTTGGAGCCTGAATTCACTGAAGAAATGGAAGTAACAACAGAATCAGGAGCAAAGAACACCGAAAAAAATAAGGTTGGGCCTGTTCTTTTTATTGCTTCAAAAGATTGTGAAAAGCTTATTGAAAAACAACCAAGGCTAGAGTTTTTGACTTTGGAGAAAGAAAAGCAGCTACAGCAGCTGCGAGAGCTTGAAGATGCACTCTCCTCCCTACAGCACCCACAGAAGACTGTTGCTGCACCGACTGACACTGTCAGAGCAAGCGAGCCAGTGTCTAAAGCAATGACTCACCCCTTAGGAATACAAACGAGTCCTGAGGAGATGGAAACAGTTCAGGAAAAGGAAAGTGAAGGGCGGTCAGAGGCTGGCAGTCAAAACAGAGATCCTTCTGTGTGCCAAAAGCCTCCCGGTCCTTGTGTGCTAGAAAAAACATCGAAATCCCAGAAGCAGCGTTTGGGGCCTGGATCAGCTGCTCGACAACAAACCAGTTCTAAATGAGAACCACCGCAAGGTGTGCCACTACATATCCCAGAAGAACTGACGTTTTCTTTTAAAGATAGACCATGTTATAAAGAATGGGGAGAAAGAATGGAAGCAGAGCTAAAGGCAATAGACTGGTCTCCCAAAATCACACTGGAGCAAGCAGGTTGGGAACAAGATTCTACAGGGAAATGGTCGCCCGACCCAGAGGACCCCTCATATCAGGACTTAGTGTTGAACTCTGTGGCCACCAACAGTGTGCAGCAAGACAGCTCCTCCACACCCAGGGGTAATATTTCTCAAGACACTGTGCTGTCCGGGGGAAATGTTGATAATGTTAAAATACCAGTATAGGTTGTTGAAACAGTGGTGATTAATACTCCTCCTGAAGAAGGGGAGATTCGATGCAGGAAAACAGTTGGAAGGGGATAGGATGGTAGAAAGTCAAACTCCAGAACCGATCCTTAAGATGTCTGACCTCTTTGCTACCAGGGGAGAGCTGGCCCCCTGGCACAATGCGGTCAGGCTGTTGTACAAGGGAGGGCTGGAAGAACCTCCTAATAGAGTGTATGTAGCCAGGAACTTACTAAAAACTTCTGTGCAGTGTTTCTCATCAGAAATGTTTGCCCTTATAAGTTTAGGGAATGGGAATTTTGATGCAAGTTTCAAGAGTGTGGCAAATTTAGAACAGTTTTGGGCCCAATACCAAATGCTAAAAAATACCCCTGCTTGGATCCCTTTCCACGCTATAACATTAACTAAGCCACAGGTTAAGACAATCAACGTGATGTTCAAAAATGAAGGGGTTCACATACAGGACATTTTATTCTGGCTGCAGCAATGCTGTGACATAATGGGAAAACCCATGCCTACACTGGACAGCGAACAAATATGGGATGGGGGATGGCGCATAAAAGTTAAGTTTTACTCCTCTCATGCAGGTCCCATGCACCTGCCCAGTTCCTTTTTCTTGGGGAAAGACTGAGGGTCCATTTTGTTTATAATGGTTAGCCTCAGTCATGTTTCAAGTGTGGCTCAAGAGCTCAGCTCAGCTTGCGACTCGCCACGTTGCAGCCACTGTTTTGGGTTTGGACACGCTTCTTCTGCATGTCTGAACCTTTTCCAATGCAATTTGTGCAACCAAACAGGACACGCCTATGGGCGATGTCCCTGGGCATCCCACAATAGAGAAGATTGTCCATCTCAGGAAGGTATAACAAATGGGGCCCAGCATCAACAAGCCAAAAGGGTGGCTGCACAGAACTTACAGAACATAGAACTGCAAACTAGCCAGATCCAGGCAGAGTCAATACAGATAGACCAAACAGAGGTTGTGGTAGTAGAACAAGGCCCTGGGGGTGCTCAGGTAGCAGTAGATCCCCCAGGCCCCACTGCAGAAGGATCACAGGAGGTTGTAGATATGGAGAAAAGGGTTATGCCACCTCCACCTCCCCATGAACAAGAAAAGGGCCTTTCAAACAGTTTCTCAAAAAAAGAGACCTAGAGCAGGGCAGACAGGAGTTCTGAAATCTGAGCAAAATGTCCTAAAGACAGGACAGGGAACAGATTCCTGGAAAACGGGGAATAAATATGCTACTCTATCAACAGAAAGAACAGATAGAGATTCAGACGATGAAGAATCAGATTCTTCTTCTATGACATCTGATACAGACGGAGAAGGGAGTGGGGAGGGATCTATTGCAAAACAAACCAGACAGCGTGGAACCTCTAAGACCCCTTAGAACTTTCCTTTGGGGTTTAAATAAACCTCCTGATGGATAGCCTCATCACTTGTACCACCAACATCGATAGTATAAAAAATGAAAAGAAGCGTTTAGGGGCCATGTTTCTTTTAAGGAGATTACAGAGTGACATTATTTGTGTACTAGACACCTGGCTGAAATCTAACCATGAGTTACAGCAGGCCTCAAAGTCCTGGCTGCTGGGTCCGTCCTTTTGGTCCTCAGGAACAGGAGTATGTGATGAGGTAGGTATTTTATTTTCCAGCTACCGGTTTAAAGTGTCTTGGTTGGTAGACATTCATCCTGGGCGTGCCTTAATGTTGGATGTATCCTGTGATTTCTGTAGATGCAGGATTATGGCTATATATGCCCCACAGACAAAAGCCCAAAGGGTTTCTTTATTTAAAGAAGTTCAGCCTTTCCTGCACACCTCCAGACTAGTGTATTGGCTAGGGGATTTTAACTGTGGCCTATCCAAGGCGGATAGGGGCCTGCAAACAGAAAAAATATTTTCTGACTCAAATGCTTTAAATAACATTTTGAACTATGCAGGGCTCATTGACGCTTATAGGAAAGTACACCCCAAAAGTGGATTTACCTACCATAGGGGGCCATTAAAAACAAGAATAGACTATATATTTCTCTCCTCTGCATTAGTGATACAAGAAGCACAAGTTGCAGCTTGTGAGTTTTCAGACCACATGATTGTTAAAATAACTACACAAGCAGGGACTACCCCGCATTGTAAAAAGCAATACTGGAAACTGAATGAATCTGTGTTAACCGACCCCCGGGTTAGGAAAGCATGGGAAAGGGGGTGGGTGGCCAGGCTATTGGTAGCTGAGTGTTATTCTGAACTTGTAGACTGGTGGGAGGACTCAAACAAAACTCGGTGTTCCTTTTTTCAACAAAGGGCACGGGCTAAATCCACATCTGAGTACCTCACATATTTACAGCTTAGACAGCAGTTGCAGAGGGTCATTTCTTTGATGGAGACAACAGGGCAGGACTTGAGTGCACAGGTCTGCAACTTGAAAGCCCAAATGGTAGCACTTCAATACGACAGAGCAAAGACCTTACAACAAGAACTTAGATTCGGTATGCAGATAACAAAAGGTGGCCTTGACCCTTATAAAGAAAATAAGAAAAGGGTTGAGAGTAGGGTAATAACACAACTTTCTTCCTCTTCAGGAGAATGAGTTACTTCCCCTCTAGAGATACTAGAAGTAGTGGAGGAACAAGTCACCCAAACCTTTGGTACCCCCCCGAACCAGATTTGCAAGGAATTCTAGAATCCCTAGGGTTGCCTAGGGTCCAGGAGACTGATGCCCAGGATTTAATTTCAGAAGTTACAGCAGCGGAGGTTAAGGCTGCCATTTTACAGTTATCAACAAATACAGCTCCAGGTTCTGATGGTTTGAGAACAGGTATCTATAGAACATTTATGGATCATCTCTCACCTGCATTAGTAATTCTGTATAATCACATTTTAAAGACTTCCACATATTCAGCTTCCATGATGGATGCAATTTCAGTACTCGTACACAAAAAAGGTATAAGAGAAGATATTGGGAACTGGAGGCCTTTAAGCCTGTTGAATTCTGACTTAAACAATTTTGAGCAAAATATTATTGGCAAGATTGAACAAAGTAGCTCATCTCTTGATCAGCCCTTTTCAAACATGTGCAATTCAGAATAGGAAACAACAAGACAACGTGATCATATTACGGGAATCCTTTTATAAAGGGAATGTGGAAGGGAAAACAGGATATGTTTTGAGTTTGGATCAGGAAAAGGCCTTTGATAGGCTTTCCCACCATTTCCTATTCTCTACACTGTTAGGATTTGGGATACCTGAAATCTTTGTGAATTGGAAAAAAGGGATATGTGCCTCTCTGGCCTAATATAAATGGCTGGTTTGGGAGGGAAGTGACATTTTGTAGGGGAGTTAAGCAAGGCTGCCCCCTAAGTCCCCTCCTGTATGCTTTTGGTATAGACATTTTAATTAGGTTAATATGGACCCATACTGATTTAGTAGGAATATCACTTGTTGAGTCTTTTCAAGTGAAAATATTAGCTTACGCTGACGATTTGGTCTTGGTGCTCTCCAGCGCATCCTCAGAAATGGCATTAACAGCTGTGATACTGCAATTTTCCTATTTGTCTGGGTCAAAAACAAATTTTGGAAAAAGTAAGGGGGTAATTCTGGGCAATACCACAGTACTACCGTCAGGCATGTGGGCTGGGATCACTATAATATCAGATCCTATTACTATATTAGGGGTTCAGTTTGAACCAGGGAATATGGCTCAGTTAAACTGGAAAATTAAAGTTGAACAAGCAAATAGGTTGGTAAATGGCTGGAAAGGGCAACAAATATCAAAGAAGAGAAGAGTTATCTTAATTAGATCACTGCTGATTCCACAGTTTCTCTGTGTTAGCTATATTTCCCCCCCTCCACAGTCCATTAGCACCAATTTATTTGGGGTGTGTTTTTTTAGGCTTTTTGGGGTTCTCAATTGAATCCCATCAAGAGGGAATTTACATATCTGTCGATTAAGGAAGGTGGTATAGGGATGATACACCCTATCGTCTTCTTCTATAGGTTGTTTTTGAGTTATAACATACGCCCAGCACTATGCCCCAGCACAAAGGAGTGGGTACCCTTGATTCAAGAATGGCTGGTTCCATGTATATCTGCATGGGAGAGTAGAAAGATAAGATCTATTCCAGTTAAGATACCAGAATTTGGGAAAGACTATATCAAGCATGTTATAAGGTGGAACATTACTCCAGCACAGTTGTTGACTACTGACAGAAAAGGGATTTATAACGTTATAACAACTGTGGAAAAAACATCAGTAGTAGAATTTCCAGGATGTACAAGCACTAAACAAATGTATGTACATAGATACATAGACAGTGTCGGCAGATAAGGGCCTATGGCCCACCTAGTCTGCCCATTTGAGTTTGTAACTTCAGTTTATGTTTTCCTAGAACTCTGTTGCCCCTTACCCCTGACCTCCAGAATTCCTTTATGTCTATCCCATGCATTCTTAAATCCTGTGATTGTTTCAGCCCCCACCACTTCCCCAGGCAGGGTGTTCTACTTGTCCACCACCTGTTCTGTGAAGAAATTCTTCCTCACATTTCCTCTGAATCGTCCTCCCTCCAACTTCATCCCATGCCCTCTAGTCCTGGAACATCTTTTTCACTTAATAATAGTGTATTCCTGCACACTGTTCCTCCCTGTAAGATACTTGTATGTCTCTATCATGTCCCCTCTCTCCTCCAGGGAGTACATATTCAATGTATTACAGCAACTATCTAATCCTAGGTTACCATCCTTTATTTGGGATTGTATCTGGTTAAGTAATTATGGCAGACTGGGAGTAAAGGGAAACAACAAACATAAATGGCTATCAGAAAGATATTGCTCTAGATTTACATGTTCACTGATGCTGGAAAATCAGGAACATCTCTTTTTGGGCTGTCCCTATGCTAGCTCATTTTGGATATACTTGGCATAGTCCTGGTCAGATAATCAACTGGTATCCCCTTCATATCAGGATATTATGTATGGGCCAGATGGAAACAGGTTTTGTAGATATCATAGTGACACAATGTATATAACCTTTGCTCTAATTAAGATTTTTTTATGGCAGTCAAGGTGCACACTAGTAATGCGACAAAGAACAGTCACCCACCACGAGCTCCTGAACAATATAAAGTTATCCTTACAGAATATACAGAAAGCAGATGTGAATAGATTTTCATTAGAGAAATCACAACATCTATGGTTAAATTTTTCATCTTGGTTAGACTAAGTACAAACTAAGTCTTAAAGTTATAAGCAGAAAGTGTTACGTTAGTGTGTGTATAAATATGTGGATATTTGGATGTATGATGAATATTAATGTTTGTACTGATTTCTCTTGTGTAATGAAGTCCAATACTAATAAGATTCCCCTACTTTTTTTGAGAAGTGCTATGGGATATTTAACTTCCTCCTGTACAACCACCAGACATGGCAGATGGAACCTCATTTTAACATTTCATCCAAAAGACGGCACTTCAGGAGTGCAACCCCCCTCATGCTGCACTACAGTGTCAGTAATGGAATTTAGCCCAAAATATTGCGCAGCTGAGGAGAGAGAGAATTCCAGAATGTGGTGTGTATTTATATACTATCAATGATTTTAAACAAAATCCATGAAACTATTTTCTTAATTTGTCAGTGTTGTGCCGCTGTTTATACCAGGTATTAAATGGGAGCAATACAGAGCTTTCCAATTGTTCCACGTACAGTTGGAACCTGATTGTGATTTGACAGTTGCTTCAAAGAAAGAGAGTAGTAATGTGTAGAGTGTGTGGATACATTTACAGGAGGAGTAAACTGTTTATCCTCATTGAGAATGTTGAACCTTGTCAGATAAATTATTTACTTTAAGAGAAGAGGCGAGTCAGCGCAGCTAACAGGTTGTGCAAGCCAGAAGAAGGGACGGTTAACCCTTGGAGAACACAAATTGCAGGATATACAGGGTAAATAATTTACCCACAAATAGTTAGAGAACAGACCGGGTTTCTCTCCTTGTATTCTCTAATCCATCAACATGGCATCTAAGCTTGAATAAAGTTGCTTTTTAATTACAAGTATTTCTTGCTTTTCTTCCTCTTTGTGCAACCAGTTATATATTTGCAGATAAATTATTTATCATGCATTCTTCTCTCATGGGCATTGCATAAAGAGGGTATATTCCATTAAACCTCCAGGGCTAAGCTTTTTATTCACTCTGGGATGTTGCCAGTTATGCTGCCTAGCAACAAGTGGCACAGCCACAAGTGCTAAGCCGGCATTAGTGGCACAATTCCAGACTGATTATAAAGCTTTTTTCTAAATGGACTATGCAATGTTCTGTTTATACCATGGGACTTAGAAGAGTTGCAATCTTGCTATGATATCCCCAAGGGGAGAATAACCAGAGCTGCAGGGAGAGTAACAATTTCTTCACCCCGGATGTGAATAACAGGGTCCGATAACCACTTTTATTCAGTCCTGTTATGCATCACTCCCTTGGTATACATTGGATATCCCATGTGGTAGCTTTAAATATGCATGTTAGACACATGGAATGACTTTCCATGGGGTGTGGTGGAGGCAAAAATGGTGGGAACTTTCACAGATGCTTGGGATAGGTACAAGGGTACCATAACACTGAATAATAGATAAGGGGGGGTAGACTCAAGGGCAGACTAGATGGGCTGTATGGTCCCCTTTTGCCATCATGTTCTATGTTTCTATCTGGTTTGGAATGTTGATGTTGTTGCACACTTGCATGAGTGGCAAAGCCACGAGTGCACAGTGGCAATAACACCAACATTTCAAGCCAGATAACATGCATATCTGGAGCTACCTCATGGGATATCCAATGTATACCATGGGAGTTCCCACTTTTGTTTTTGTATGTCATTTGTGGGTAATAAACCATGCTGTGTTATGTAAATGGATGATCTTTTTTTACGTTTTTTCTTCTATATTAATGACGCTAAGCCAAGCCTTTTACTTTTATGGTTAAAGTGCTCTCTTGGCCTGGACACACATGCCCTAGGATGGTTTGCGAGTTACCTCACGGGCCGTACCCAGAGGGTCAAGTGGAAGGACAATGTCTCCCAGTCTGCACCGCTCAAAGAAGGGGTACCCCAGGGGTCAATACTTGGCCCCCTTCTCTTCACCTTGTTTATAAACGAACTGCACCTACACTGTGGGAGCAGCAGCGTCATCCAATACGTGGATGATGCTGTCATCTACCGAGCCTCCCCCAACTTAGGAGAACTGGAGAATGCCCTTCAAGAGGACATCCTTCAGATGGAGGACTGGCTCACTCAGAACAAAATGGTATTAAATACCAGCAAAACTAAGGCGATGTTGTTCGGGCTCAGATCCTTGGGAACTGAGCGGTCGCTGCTTATTCAGCTGCAGCCCAGAGGGGGTGATATACTTGAGGTGGTTACCTCCACTGAATACCTTGGTCTAACCCTGGACCAAGGCTTCACCCTAAAAAATCATGTTGACCAAAGCCATCCATGGGAAACTCGGTATCCTCTACAGAATAAAGGACCAGATTATCCCCGAAGCCAGAGTTGCCATCGCAACTAGCGTCCTTCTCCCCAAGCTCACTTATGCCACCCCTGTTCTCCAATGCGTGGCCTCTATGGAACTTGGCAGGCTCCAGACCTTATACAACAAGATTGTCCGATTTGCCACACTATCACACCCTAGGACCCACCACTGCAGGCCCAATCTAAGCTCAGTTGGCTGCCTTGGAAGCCCGCCTCATCTACCCAACACTTGCCCTACATTTAAGCTCTGGGGCCCTCACCTCCCTAGTCTCAAAGGGCTAGTTAGGGTTAAATCCAATCTGAGGAATCTCCGCACTTCAGGACAAACTCTCCTTGTGGTCCCCAAAACAAAGATTAAAGCTGGGTCCAGGTCCTTTGCTTTCACAGCCCCTTCCAACTGGAACAAACTCCCACTGGAGTACGGGAGGCAGGGTCGGGCCCCTGCTTCGGTCTAAGCTCAAAGCACACCTGCTCTCGACAGGAGCACTTGCCAATGCCTAAGGATCTGACCTACATCACTGCCTCCTCCCTCACAGGAAGGTGGACATTCTGGAAACAACTTTCCCTCCCATTTAGCCCTAAAGAAGGTATTCTGTTTCTCTGGTTATTTCTAGTCGCTATCTCGCACACTCCTAGTTTACTTTGACATGAGTATGTATAACGCCTATATATGTCTAACTCTTCCCTTATGCTCCCTCACCACCTATCAGATTGTTAACTCCAAGAAGTCTTTCACTGTTAAACATTATGTTATTTACCCAATTTGTGTCTTTCACTGTTAAACATTATGGAACTTACCCAATTTTGTACTGCACTGCTTACCTGTATGCTTACTTCTGCAACTACCTGTATGTTATTTTTTTTACCCCAGGTCGCCCCTGAAAAAGGGGCCTCTGGGGCCCAGTGGGCCTACCTGGTCAACAAAATTCAATAAATAAATAAATAAAGTGATAGCACCACTGTCTGCTGTGCTGCTTACAGGGAGCCATTTCATGTGAAAAGCAAGGGTTGTGGCTACTATGTAAACAACCTAGCTACTGTGCAAATAACATGATTTCAACTGTTATTTGCATAGTAGCTATGTCTTCAGTGAAAATAACAGCTTTTGTCTTCCAAATATATTTGCACTTTCGTGGTGTACATATAAAAATTGAATACAATAACAAAACCATGCAAAATATAACTCTCAGTTTTGCACTCCATGTGTGGAGTGCTGTGTGGGATGCACAGTACCAAGCATTGGCTTTCTAGTGGTAATCTATTCAGTATTTAGCCCACGGAGAACAGAAATCTGTAGTTTAGCACTCGGAGTTCAGCCTTCCCAGATAAGCAATGTAAGCTTAGCCATAGGTCAAGGAGAGACTTTCCTGGCAAACAGGACTCTGATGACTCACAGTAGAGCAGTGACTGAGGTTACGCAAAAATAATGTGCCCCTGTATAAAAAGCAGGGGAGAGCAAGGCAGCAGCCCTCACACTGGACAAATCCCGAGGGTGCCATTTACAAAGAAAAACAGAGTCCTGGAAAGGTAAGGAAGCAGGGTTTGGATTTTTCCAACTAATTTAACAAATAAATTCAACCAATAACATTAATTGATAGAATCATATTGCAAAAAATAAATTGAACATTTAAAGATTATAAATGTATTCTTCTAGCTGTAACTCTCTTACCCTGTACCCCTGTCCCCAGGATGCACCGTGAGATGAGTAACTTGTTGTTCAGTGTGCTTTTACCTGGTGAAACATTTCAATAAATGAATAAATAAATAATTGGACATACAAAATGCATATTTTTTACTTATATATTTATTAAATATTAACAGAACAAATAACAGCATTACAATATAAGTAATCGGAGATGAACTAGACATGTGATATAAGCAGTGCTGGAATTACAGGAGGGCTTGAACCCTAGTTCTGTCGTGAGCCCCAGTAGCTCAAGCATCACTGCCACTGACTTATAATGGAAAGGGGGGCTTAATTTAATGATAGTGACCTTATGGGCCCCCCCTAGCTTCCAAAGCTTCTGAAGTATAATTCCAGCCCTGGATGCAAGTGATAAAGAATATAACGTACACCGAGTAAACATACAGTTAAAGCAGCAGTGCAATGAAATTGGGCAAAAAGTCTGACCCTACCGTTTTTTCATTATAAAAGATTCCAGGCATCTTCCAGTTTTATTTGGTGGTATGATATTCTAATGCTGCCAGAATATGAGTATTTTATAAATGTTTTTAGTGTTTTCTCAAGAAAAAAAATGGCCACTACATTTTGTATATAATAGAATTGTAGAGCTGGCAAGGGTAAGCATCAAGAATATAAAAAGATTCATTGTATGCAGCGTGGGTGGCACCTAGACAAGTACATTTGACAGGTCTGCTAATATGTTTATTAACTGTAGCTGAAACTAGCTTTTTGGAAAAACATTTTTTGTTGCACTGCTACTTTAACATGCAAAATAGCACACATGCTGTTAAGAATCGCAACTAATGTGCATGTTAACTCATGTTTTACCCTACATCTGTAAAGTAAGCATATCTTATCCCATCTTTTGGAAGTCAGCAGCATTGACCTTTTCAAAATCTGTACAGAAATGATTCATTTGAATAAGGTTTACGAAAGGGTCCCAGTATTTTTTGATAAATGTTTAGTTTCCATAGGATATTGTAGCTGATTCTTTCATTTACTGCTTGTTTCCACATATAATTAAGCCATTTCGACACTGCTGGAGAAAATGTAGCTTTCCATTTGGAACGTATCAATCCCTATGCCCCCTTAGCTGCTGCTAGAACTGTCTGTTCACTAAACGTCTTGTACTAGCAAAATCTCTCCTAATACTCCATGTATAGCTTTGGGTCCTTTTGTAAGGGACACCCAGTAAGACAGGAGAGAAGGTCCAGAATTTGTTTTCAAAACTTTAGCAATACATGGGCAGTGCCACAGCATACATCCCAGCTTTGCATGTTCCTTATCACATCTCCAACAATACCCACCAGGCAGAAGCAAACATTTTTTTCCAAATCTGATGGGGAATATGAAATGCATATTGGGTTATTTTCACTACTCAGATGTATTTGCAAGAAAATATTCCCTTTTTTTAAATGGTGTTAAAATGTACCATTAAAGTATGTATTTTATCACTGCCATCTCTTAGGGTTACCACCTGTCCTGATTTTCACAGGACAGTCCTGATTTGGGCAGCTGTGTCCTGCAAAAAAACATGAAAAATACTACATGTCCTGACATTACAGTAGAAAACATATTTTCTAATTTCCTCTAAATGTTGCAGAATAATATAATACCTTGACTAAAATACCTTATAATGATAACAAACAATAGAAACAACTAAAATATTAAGTCATTTAGTCTTAATTCTGATTATTTAGAGAAAACAAGTATATTGCACTAGTCGCGGTTACATACTGTCCTGTGAAAAATCATGTTTCGGTACGAAATGTCCCACTTTGGCCTTCTTAAAAGGTGGTAACCCTACCATCTCTGCTCTGAGCCCTCAGATATACAACATTTCCTGGGACACAGCATTATGTCATTTTACAGTCTGTGCCGTTTTCCTCATGATTTTCCCATCAGATATGGAATAACCAGTGTATCAACCCCTTGGTATAGATTCTGCAACTACAAATCTATATCTGATTACTTATTTTTGTAATAAGAAAGTTTTTCATAAAGGGTGGGGTAGGAACAGAGACCAACAAATAAAATGACACCACCAGACTATGGCTGGCCTGAGAATGTTTCTGGAAAGGAGCAGCTGTTGTGAAAGTATATTTGCACAACCCGATGTTAAGTTGGAGCAGTATTTCATTTTTATTTATTATAGTTTTTATTGCTTACATTGGCCACATGTAAAAATAAAAACATATGGCAGGTTTTTGCAATGTATATATTAAAGTTTTCAGTGAACACTTAAGCCGCAGAGCATGTTACAGGGAACATTATGTATCTGTTATATACTTTTGTCTAACATTTTAGATTGCCGTATTTGTTCTATCTTCTAAAGTGCCCTTTCCCCCATTTTGAGTCCTTTTTTTTTTTAGCTTTTTTTAAAGATTTGAGATAGGGCCATGCCTTTAAATATAGCTGTCCTCAGGTTTTCATCAGTATTCTCAGCTGTTTTTGAACAACAAGGGCAGAGTTTTTTAAAGAGATCCACCCAAGATGCATCTGCTGCTATTTTCAAAGCAGAAATGCGTCCAAACTGTTTAGACCATCTATTAGTTGGTCTAGCAGTGTTCAAACTTTGCATCCAAAAATGACTCAGCTGCACTTGCATCTGATTTGGATGCACTGGTGTCTGGGTTTTTGCTGCAAATTGTGACTTTGTGTTGTAAACGGACACAACTGCTGCAAAGAGCAAGGAAATGGATGCAGATGAGGATGCAGCATGCATTTGCGTCTGTGTCCAACCTTTTTGAACACCCCCCAATTGTTTAAATGTAATTTTTCTTGCGACTAAGGAGAACTCGCTTGAGACAAATATTGCTACTTGACCTTATAAGACATTGGGTGTTCAAAAACAACTAAGAACACTGACGAAAACTTCGGGACTATCTATATATCTATATACCATATATATCTGTACATCTACCTATTGGTATATATATACAGTATATCTCTGTCTGTCTGTCTCTCTCTATCTAGTTGTCTCTCTGTCGGTCTGTCTTGTCCTGTCTAGCTCTCTGTCTATATCTATCTATCTATCTATCTATCTATCTATCTCTCTCTCTCTGTCTATCTATCTGTCTGTCTGTTTGTTTGTCTGTCTGTCTATCTGTTTATATGAGTTGGGAGGTTTGAGTCTGGCATGGCTGAACCACACCACAGGAGATAAGCCTTTGGGGTTGAAAAGAGAAGGGTAAGCAGAAGACATTATGTTGGATGGGGCTGGGCCCAACCCAAGGGATGAAAGATGTACCAGAGAAGGAGCAAATACTTGTATTTTTAATTTATTGTTTATGCTCCTGCTGTGGTGCAGCCCCTTCCATCTCCCGAATTGGGCACATCCCCATTCCCATCCTGCCAGGTCTCTGATACTTACCCCTCTCCTTTCAACCCCACAGGCTCCCCCTCCCCCCCCAACCCCCTGTGTGTGATTCAACCATGCCAGACTCAAACCTCCTAGCTTTAGTGGTGGCATGAAGGCAAGAGAACCGGGGACAGAGGGTGGCCAGTGGTTGGATATGGAGCCCAACTGCACCTGAGACCATCCTGCTCACCCCAGGATGTTTCCATGTTTGGGCCCACTCCTGCAGGATGTTTGCACATTACAGGGATAGCCATATTTAAAGGAAGGCTTCCTCCAGACCTACGTCTTTAACTTTTTAAAAAGAGGAGGCAGAGATACATATGAGCAACCACTAACAGCTCTTGAAAAGACTAGTCCATGCTCAAAAGCAGCAAAATATGTTTCCACGCTAAAACGGAGCTAGATTAACCTTTCTCCCTATTCAGCATATAGGGAGATGGGAACGATGGCAAATGATCAGTTCTGCTCTCCAGCAATGGGCAGTACTTTCTGGCCATGTACACAAGCCACTGGCACCATGTGAAAATGGTGTGCCCATATACTATTAGTACAAGCACTTTACAGCTCTTTTTTGGAAAAGCAAAGTTATCTGCAAATCACTACTGTTAGTGACTGCACATAACTCTTCCTCCTCTTTTAAAAAAGCTAATGAGGTAAGTCCAGGGGAGCCTTAAAGGAGTAGTCCACCCAGAATTTGCAAAGAACATATGTTATGCAGAGTGTTTTGATATGTATGTTAAGTCCTAGTGTGTCCTTCCTCTGTCTGCTATTAGGAGTTTTCCCTAAATTAGCCTGCTAGCTGTATGGTAGTTTTATGACCCCTTGGGATCTCCATCACAAATAGGTTTATTGGCTTTCTTTCTCCTACAATGCACCCTGTCTCATGTGACACTGATGTAGCCATGCCCTTAGATTTAGCATGTGCACTGCTTTAAAATCAGTTTACAATCAGTCCACAACAGCAGGTAACTGTTCTCGTCCAGGGAGCACAAATGGCAACAGTTAGTTTAGCAGATACCTGAGAGCAAGCTAACTGGGGTTTCTGTAAGACAACAGCTACTAAATAGCTTTGATTCACTATTTTTGTTTCCTATGTGCACCAGGTCTAGCTAGTAGGAGTGTTTTAATTTTAAAACTTTTAATTTTATCAAACTATACACAACCATAAAAGCACAGAAACTGCCCAGATCATCAATGCTACCTATAATTAATAAAGACTCTAGCTGTTTTCTTACAGAAACCCCACCAGTTAGATGTCAAGTATTTGCTAAACTGTAAATGTAGATATTAGCATTATATTAGCAGTAAGTGCTGATTTTGCTCTGTGACAAGATTTTCATATTTATTTATTTTTACAAATGAAGTGTATGATATGAATTTACAACCTAGAAACTGCAAAATAATTTGAAGCCCACTTTTCTCCTGCCTGTGGCATGGCATGAAAGCAACAACAGGATGACAGTGACTATTCCAGCTACACATCTGATTCCATTTTACAATAGTTCACTGCACTACACATTTAGTGTATCACACTTCTTTCAAATAATAAAACAAATATTCTCCAAACTAATTAACTCACACATACATATTTTTATACTTTATTAAAAAGATACTTCACGTTTGTAACAAAATAAATAAATGAAAGTGATGTCACAGAGCAAAATCAGCCCTAACTCCCAGTTCCTTCTAGTAGAATGATGGTACCTACATTTATGGTTTAGCAAATACTTGAGAGCTGAGTAGGTGTTCTGTAAGAAAACAGCTACAGTCTTTACTAATTATAGCATTGATGATCTGGGGCAATTTCTGTGCTTTTTATTGTTGTGTGTAGTTTGATGAAATAACATTTTAAAATGATAACACTTACTACTGCTAGCTAGACCTGATACACACTGAAAACACAAATAATGAATTAAAGCTATTTAGCAGCTGTTTTCTTACAGAAACCCCAGTTAGCTTGCTCTCAGGTATCTGCTAAACTGTAATTGTTGCCATTTGTGCTCCCTGGATAAGAACAGTTACCTGCTGTTGTGAACTGATTTTAAACTGATTTTAAAGCAGTGCACATGCTAAATCTAAGGGCATGGCTACATCAGTGTCACATGGACAGGGTGCATTGTAGGAGAAAGAAAGCCAATAAACCTATTTGTGATGGAGATCACCAGGGGTCGTAAAAGTACCATACAGCTAGCAGACTAATTTAGGAAAACTCCTAACAGCAGACAGAGGGAAGGGCACACTAGGACTTTACATACATATCAAAACACTCTGCATAACATATGTTTTTTTACAAATTCTGAGTGGACTACTCCTTTAATTTAATGCTATACTGTTAATTACTTTATAGCCTAGAGGTTAGAGTAGCAAGCTGTTAATGAGCTTAGCACATCCAGCAGAGCTGTTTTTTTTTTTATGTTTGCTTGCACGCATATACAAGAAACATATTGCCACCATATGAGCAGTTGTAGGTGTGCCTCCCCCACTTCCAATGCCCTGCTGCCTTTTGTAGGCACGGCCACACCTCGCCAATGAATGTTGGAGCTGTCTATGACAGCCCTTCAGATGCAGTGGCATACAGTTGAAGGCAAAAAACTGCTGCAATCAGCGGTGGTAACACGTAGGCAATTTGCATACTGCCGTGTCGGCAGTATGCAAAGTGCCTACACATCGGCACTGCACTGAATCAGCTGTCACAGACAGCTCCATGCCCCGTAACAAGTAGCACGCTGGGAGCCCACCCCAGTGGGCTCATGCGCCCCCCACACACACTGTATGGCAGACGGGGGTGCCCAATCCCTCATTGGCTCTGCTCCCCCCCAACAGACTTCCAGGTGCCACACTGGGAGCCCACCCCAGCATGGCAACAGTTCTGTAAGGTCGATGGGGGTACCCAATCCCCTAATGGCTCCACTGTATCCCCCCCCAACAGCCTTCCAGCTGCCATGCTGGGAGCTCACCCCAGTGTGGCAAAGGTCCCGCATCATCTTTAAAAAAAATATGCCCTGTAAGAAAAAACAGTCCCTCACTGACTGTCTTGACCCCCCCACCCACGCCCACCTTCTGCGCACCCTGCCTCCCCACACCCCCACCTCACCCAATACTTACCTCTGGAGGCTGGCGCGACGATCTTCGGTGGACCGGGAACACGTCTGCACTCTTCAAAGCCGACTACGAACTGAGGAAATGCCGGTAAGCTGTATAATGGAATAAATAGGGGTTTTTCAACTTTGATGCATATCTCAGGCATTTTTGAGAATTTGGCACCAAATTTTCAACATGGGGTTTTTGGGACCCCTCCTCATGAATTCTGGCACTGTCATGATGTTAATCATCCCCGAAAGGTGATTTCACGGCCACTGCGCAGAACCACCTTTTGGGACCAATTTATGAAATGACAGTGTCACAGTTCATGAGGTAGGCCCCCAAAACCCCTATGTTGAAAATTTGGTGAAAAAATTCCCAAAAATGACTGATTTACTAGCGAGCTTTGCGCAGTTCCTACGCATGCTCGTAAGTTCGCAAATTGTTAATATTTTCACTCCAGATTTTCAACATTGCCATTTTACCACACCTCCTTATAAGCAGTATAGCTGTCATTTTTCACATCTCACTCAAAATGTGCTTCCGTGCATGTAGCGCACAATGGCGCAATCAGTGTGCGAAATCAATGTTTGGGACAGAGTAAGAAAATCACAGTGACACTGTTCATGAGCAGAGGTCTTAAAATAGCTTTGTTAAAAATTTGGTGACAAAAGTCCATAAAATGACTGTGTTACGAGCGAGCATTGCGTAGTTTCCACGCACCCCCGTAAGTTCATGAATTTGTAATATTTTCAGTCCAGATTTTCACCACTGGCATTTTTCCATATTTCCTTATGAACAGTACAGCTGTCATTTTTCACACCATGGCCAAAATGTGTTTTCGCACTTCCAGTGCAGAAATGCGTGGTCGCTGTGGGAAATCACTGTTCGGGACAGATTAAGAAAATCACAGCGACACTGTTCATGAGCGGAGGTCCCAAAATGCCTGTGTTGACACTCTGCTGTAAAAAATCCCCAAACTAATTACATTACGGATGTGCGTTGCGCAGTTTCTATGCAAGCTTGTGACTTCACCAGTTTTTTTAATATTTTCACTGCAGATTTTCAACATTGCCATTTTTTACACCTCCCCATGAAGAGTACAGCTGTCATTTTTCACATCCTGTTTGAAATATGTTTTCACACCAGTGGTGCCAAATGGCGTAGTCGCTGTGCAAAATCAGCTTTCCGCTAACAAACTGATATTGCCACTGTTCATAAGGTGGAGGTCACAAAAACATGTTGAAAATTTGGAGTGAAATACTAATCTAACGCCTGAGGGTTAGGGTTTCTGACCATAACGCCCACCCTGTAGAGACTTGACAGGCACGGGGTGTGACTTGGGATTGTCGCCTGTAATGCTCATACTGCTCACCCCACCCACACCCTGCAGCCAGTGAGAGCATCGAGGTGTGCCTTGGACTCTTCAGCCCAAAGTTCACCCCATTCTCCATGCTGCACCCATCTAACTGTGTTCCTGATGAATGGGTGAACATGAGGGCCAAAAGACCCCAAGGCACCGTGACACTGTCGGTGTCTGCAGGGTGGGGTCTGGTGAAATGGCACGGCCGTTATGCCTGGCGACCCAAAGGCACACCCCAATGCCTGTCAGTATCTGCAGGGTGGTGGTGGGGTTGGCTTCAGTTCAATACTTCACTGCCATTCCTGTTATGCAACTCTGTAACTCCTACACTACCAATGCCAATGCCAGCAAGCAAACATTCGGCATTGACAAATGCTTCTTCTTTTTTTTTTTGTAGTCTTTGGTAACTGGGTAAGGCCCACTAGGCACAACTGCCTGTTTTCACGGGCGACCTGGGAGCACTGGGCAGTTAAGTGACTTGCTCAGAGTCACACGGTACGCAAGTGGAGGTTGAGAGAATCAAACCCAGGTCTGGTCTGCTGGATGTACCAAACTCGTTCACAGCTTGTTACTCTAACCTCTAGGCTATACTGCCATGGTTTGATTCCCACAACCTCCACTTGCATACTGTGTGACCGCGAAACAATCAGCTAACCTCCCCAGTGCTCCAGGGTTGCCCCTGAAAACAGGCCTTGGGCCTTGTGGGCCTCACCTGGTTGTCAAAGAATTAAAAGAGGGAAAATGGCATTTTATAGACAGGTGAGGCACAGCAAACTAAAACAGAATAAAGAGGTGTAGGTACAAAATTGCCTCTGTAACATGCACTGCTGCTTGACAGAATGCCAGCACCTGCAAATAAATGGGGTAGCATGTGCTCCTGAAGCTATTTTTTTAATCAATCATAGGTTTAATTATACACAATTATTGGAGTTGCCCAGTGATAAAGTCCTACTGGCAAGATATATCTAAAGAGATCACATCTATGAGAGGAAAGCCTATTGAGATTTCCCAAAAATCATTGTTGTTGGGGGTTAAAGGAGAAGAAAATGGGGATTGGTTTCTCTACCCTAGGTGGATAAGGGTGCTACTTAAAGTGGCAAGAATAGGAATACAAAATATATGGACCATGGCTGCGGGGCCTGCAGTGGGCCAATGGAAAGAACTCACGATAAAAGCCTAGCAGTGGACAAGCTAACATACAGTTTAAAAGGGAGGGAAGATAGATTTGAGAGAACTTGGGCAGAATATTTGAGTGCTCTGAATATGGGGGAAAGAATGTTGTTGGAGGGTAGTGGATTATTTAACTGAGAGAGTGGACCTCTGGGTTAGGTAGAGATGAGATAGAAAGAAGGGACACAGACTGAATTAACAGTTAATTGTTAGGGGGTAGTGGATTGGGGGGGGATTGTTGAAAATTAATAGAAAATGGACAGAAATGTGGAATGAAGTCTGAAATATGATTGTCTAAGTGCTGTGGCAAATGTATATGACTATTATATGGACTTTTCATAGTTGTTGGCTATGAACTGTATATGGATAACTGTCCAACAATAAACATATGAAAGAAAAAAAATATATATACACAAGAGGAAAACTGTATCATGCTTGCCCACAAAAGTAGATTGTTGAGTCATTCCAGGAGGCTTTTGTTCCATTGATTCAAACTGAATAAAATGGTTAAACTCAGCTATATCTACGGACATCTCCTATAGCCGGACACAAGTTCAGAATTAATCCAGCAGTTAAACTCAGTACCCCGGCAAGGCACCACCATAAAGCGGAGATCTAGCGTAGACCTAACTTTCCCCTCTGTAAAAAATGTTCAAATGAAATTCTGTTTCGAAAATGAAAATTTGAGGTTTAATACAGATAACCTTTAAAATTAAAATTATGCGTTTTTAAGGCCCTTTACCCAAAACATTAAAAGTACACTTGTGACTGCTCTCTTTCTGTAATTAGATTATAGTGATGTCATCGGTTGTACTGCCTCTAAGTTTTTACTCTTTATTGGACCTGTTATACATAGTGCATTACGTACTGTCACTGGTGACCCCTGTAATACACACCACTGTTGTTTAGAACATCTCACTGGCTGGCCAGCTCTTTCAAACAGATGACTTCTCCATTGACATATGTTATACTTAACTGAACTGATTTCATTTAAACCCACTTGCCATCAAATTTGTTCTGCTGACATATCATTAACCATACCTGTGTTTTTTACTAAGATTGGTGTCATCCTCTTTCAAATTTTCTAGAGCTCATACCTGATGCGCTCTCCAGAAATCCCTGAAGTTTCCATCCTTTGTCAAAATGACAAAATGTAAAATATCCAGTTCATAATACTATGTAATAACTGACATACCAATTATTGTTTGCAGTTTTAACCACTGTGATCAGGTTCTGCTTTCAAGCTTTGGTGCGTGGGGTCTGTCAAGTCATAAAAATCCTATAGAAATGATAGGAAGCTAGTTTCTAGAAGAACTGGGCTATGACGCAAAATTAAAAGTAAAGTTAAGCAATTTGCAAAATATATCGCAGTGTATTTCTTGAACCCTCTCCCAGGAGGCCAGTGTAGAAAGCTTCAGTAACAAACCCAAACTAGTACTTCTGGTAAGGCCACAAAAATTCTGGCACTGCAATGGGGGTTGGGGCTAGTGAGTCTCCTATCAGTTAGAAAGGCCAGGTACATCAATGGGGTGTGCACACTGGTGAGTCCTATGAAGATGAAACATGTGTCTGTGTCTCCTGTTTTAGGGTTGCAGATTGTGTGACAGCCTTTTGGAACCCTACACTCCTGCTTCAAGGAGAACCAGCTTAAAGTCTTTCATGGGGTTTTGTATGTGTGTCCCATGATGCTTTGCATAATGGGGTAATTTTGTATTTGTTTGAAACTAGGTGTCTGCTGACTGGGGATTCCCCCATCTGTCAGACTACCATCCTGCCCTATCATTGGTCTGGACCCCGTGAGTCCCCTTTCCTGGGCCATGGGGAACACTCCTATGGTAGGGCCTTGGGAGGGGGGTTCTCCCATTTGGTCTTCTCTGAATGTGATGGCAAGGAGCTTCTTGTGCTGGGTGGGCAGCGCAGGGTCCACGAATGTCACTGTTATCCTGCTGGGGTCAAGGTTTTACCTTCATTTTACCCCCCCCAAGACACCTGACTGTGAATGCATGGTTACTACTTGGAGAGTCACCCCCCCCCACCATTGTTATACTTGCTTAGACTTAGGCAATTATAACTCTGTACCAAAGATTTGAGCAACAGTCCCACTTTGTAAACAGGGCTTGCAGCCCTAATAGTTATATTCTGTAGAAAATAAAGGTCTTTACTACTGCAGTGGGTTTGGGCACCTCTAAGCCAAAGTAAATTCATTCCCGCTACCATTCCCAACTGGCTCACATAGCCTGGCACCCTCAGGTTGCACTCATACCATGGGGAACAGTTGGCCAAATACACCAAGAAGGAGGGTGCCCTGTGGGACATGCAGCCCTCCTTCCACTGCCTGGTTCACCCATGCCTCAGTGACAGAAATGTTGCCGACGGCGATTACGGTGCAGGCAACATGCTGCCCAGCATTACAGTGCCAGGCATTATGCCTCCCGGGGGTTACAATGCCAAAGTGCCATCTTGGGAAATAGTCAGCTGTTGCATGGGGTGAAGCCCCCCACCCCGGCGCCTCTTCCAAATATATGTAACACTACCTTTTGTTTCACAAAAGTACCAGCAGTGTTGCAACACTACCTTTGGTTTTGTGAAAGTACCAGTAGTGTTGTGACACTACTTTTTAGTTTTGTGAAAGTACCCCATGTTGGACTGTGGGACTTTTGTGAAAGTTGCAGAATTTAACCCGAAATAAACCAGTTTCTTTGCCATTTCATAGCAAAAAAATGGTTATGGCTTTTTTGACTGAAATTTGCAGTGTAGCAAGACCTGGCCACACAGATGTGCCTTTTGGAGGTTTGGTCACAAAATTGATGATGGTTCAATAGTTACAGTGCTCCGAAGTTGCCAAATTTTCCATAGAATAACACTGCGGTGCCCCCTGTGCCTTTTGGCACCCGTATTTCGAAAATGGTTCAAAATGCGGATTTTTTGCTGTGCTGACCTTAGTACACCTTTAGGTGAACTAAGCCCCCGTTGAGGTTTCGAAGTCATGAGTACAACTGCAGTGGGATTTTTTTCCTTGTTTGCTACGGTTACCAAGCTATTGTCAAATTAGTGTTGCAAGGGTTCCTTTTCATAATTATTGGGGTGAGGTATGTCTCCGTACTTATGAACCCAGAAGGCCCGCGCTCCCCCATATGCAAATCATGGATATCAGTATGCAAAAATGAGCAGTGTGAGGGGCGCGCAGGGCCCAGAGGGCCTGTGCAACCCAACCGCATACCAGATACATTACGCTTTCTCACAAAGAAGGGAAATTCATTGCAAAAAACTTCTTTAATGCATCAGTTAGGGTTAACAGTACACTGACAAAAGTTTGGAAATTCAGTGTTAGAGTTACCAAGCCCTACCACCCCATCCTCCTCAAACCAACAGGCGTCGGGGTGTGTGTTGAGGTCACTGGGCCTAACTCTCACCCCATTCTCCTATACTGCACCATCTCAGCTTATTTACACATGGAATGGGGTGAGAGTTAGGCCGACGACCCCAATGCACAGCCCGACACCTGTTGGTGTGAGGAGGGTGGGGTGGGTGTAGGGCTTGGTAATCCTAACAACAAATTTCCAAACTTTTGTCGGTGTACTATCAACCCTAAATGATGCATTAATGAATTTGTTTGCAATTATATATATATATATATATACATATATATATATATATATACACACACATATTTTGGCTCCCTTCCCTCCTACCTCACATCCCTCTTGTCCTCTCCCTCAGCTTCCCGCTACATTCTGCGCAACACTTCCCTTTCTCTCACTATTCCTTCTAGAAAATCTACTGTTGGTTAATCTACTTTCACATACCGCATTCCTAAACGTTGTTTCTCCCTGCCTTTGTTAATTCACTCTGCCGCTTCTGCTTACTCTTTAAAGTCATTACTTCAGGACTATTTGTCACCCTCCTGCACCTGTCCATGACTCTCTTACTCCACTCCCTCCAACCCCCACCCCCACTAGCTTTGCCCTGGCAATCTACTTCCTTCATTACCTGTTCATTTATATGCTAGATTAGTTCTGTTTACCTAATGATTTATCTTATCCCTGGATACCAAGGGAACTGAAAGAAGAACTGGCTGCACCTTTAACAGACTTTTTCAACTTGTCATTAGAAACAGGGGCGGTACCTGGGTACTGGAGGATGGCAGATGTAGTCCCACTCCACCAAAGTGGAAATAGGGAGGAGGCAGATAATTACATGCCTGACAGCTTGGCATTGGTGGTGGGTAAGATAATGGAGTCACTACTGAAGGAAAGGATTGGGGAATACCTTGCTACGAATGGTCTACAGGATCCAAGGCAACATGGTTTCACAGGCGGGAGGTCTTGCCAGACAGACTTGATCCAGTTATTTGACTGGGTGACTAAGTGGTTCAGGGAGGGGTGGTGGATGTGGCCTACCTAGATTTCAGCAAGGCCTTCAACACCGTCCCACACAGAAGACTGATAAGCAAGCTGGGGAGCCTAGGAGTGGGTCCTAAAGTAATAAAATGGGTAGAAAATTGGCTAGACAATAGGAGACAAAAGTGGTGGTAAATGGCTTCCACTCTGGAGTAGGCAAGGTGACCAGTGGGGTGCCACAAGAGTTACTTCAATGTCTTTATAAGTGACATTACAGATGGACTGAAAGGAAAAGTGTGTCTGTTCATGGATGACACAAAACTCTGCAACAGAGTGGACACACTGGACACACTGAGGGGGAGTGGAAAGAATGAGGGGTGATCTAAAGAAATTGGAAGAATGGTCACGGATTTGGGAGCTGAGTTTTAATGCAAAAAAGTGCAAAATCATGCACATGGGGCACAAAACCCGATGGCAATATACCAACTGGTAAGTGAGGCATTTACAGTCAAAAAGCAGGAAAGGGAAGTGGGGGGTGATCATTTCTGATGACCTGAAGGTAGCAAAACAGTGTGACAAGGCAGTGGGGAAAGTTGGTGGGATTGGGATGCTGGGATGCATAGGCAGGGGAGTCACCAGCAGAAAGAGGGAGGTAATAATACCCCTGTATAGATCACTGATTAGACCACACCTTGAGTACTGTGTCCAGTTCAGGAAGCCCCATCTCTGCAAGGCCATAGACAGGGTGGAGGTGGTACAAAGGACGGCAACCAAAATAGTGCAAGGCCTGCATCAAAAGCCCTTCTGGGATAGGCTTAAGGAATTATATATGTACTC
Organism: Neoceratodus forsteri; assembly: GCA_016271365.2. Lineage (NCBI taxonomy): Eukaryota > Metazoa > Chordata > Ceratodontiformes > Ceratodontidae > Neoceratodus > Neoceratodus forsteri. Next base: position 938,203,919 of record CM028136.1, on the reverse strand, counting down.
ACTGGAGGAAAAGAGGATAAGGGGGATATGACAGAAACATTAAAATACCTCACAGGGAGAAACAAGGTACAAGAAGGGAGCATTTTCCAAAGAAAAAGATGCTCAAGGACACAGGGTCACACTATGAAGATAGAGGGGAGAAGGCTCAGAGGTAATGGAAGGAAAAACTTCTTTACGGAGAGGTTAGTGGACACATGGAACAGCCTCCCAGCAGAGGTGGTGGGGACCAAAACAGTTACAGGATTGCATGGGACAGACACAGATGGATCATACATGTAAAGGGGGTTGGGGGGGGGCACCGAAGACCGAGTAGCATCTGCGGTAACACTATCAGTAGGGAAGATGGGGCAAACTGGGTGGGCCAGTAGGTACTTATCTGCCAACAACTTCTGTGTTTCCCTTTTATCATCAAGACCAGTTAAAAATAAACATCATATTCTAGACACAAAAATATCTTGTTAACTAGAAGAAGAAGAAGAATCAGGATTTATATAGCGCTTTTCATACACAATATCCCAAAGCACTTTACAAGCAATGCTAGACTGGTAGTGAAGTGACTGAATGTGTGGTGACGGCCATATCGCACATCATCACCCACACACAGCCTGGATAATTGCATGAACCAGTTTATGGGAAGGGAAATGTTGGCCAGGACACCAGGAATGCTCCCTGCTCTTTACGAAGAGTGCCCTGGGTTCTTTTACTTCCACCTGGACACCCACCAGGACAACACCAGGATGGGCAGAAGGGATCTTGGTTTAATGTCTCATCCGAAGGACAGCACACCCCAGCAGTACAACACCCCTCAATACTGCACTCGGATGCCAGCGATTTTTAGGTGCAAGTCCAATCCCAGTGTGGGATGAGAACCCACGACCTTCTGGTCCAGAGGCGGATGTGCTACCAACTGAGCCACGCTGACACCTAGCACCCAGAGAGACCTATATAATATTTCATAAACTAAGAACATTATACGAATAACTAAAAAAGATCCTGATAGGTGTCAGTAACGCTGCTATCATTACTGCCTCTGCCTACCCAACAGAAAGTAAGCATAGTCCCCCTCCACCACCTATTAAAATTAAGTAAGTAATAACCCACGACAATGTATAGGGTTATTGGGGATTAGAGTGGGAATCACGATATGGTGACTGCTTTTCTCTCTCGTCGACCATTGCATCCTATGCAGTTCCTAATATTGTTGTATCCAGTATAAGATAAGCAGTATACAGTCTCGCACCATATTAATTCTTGGAGAACTAATGTTTTACAAAGGTAAGAATAGTAAAAACATATGGAATCCAAAACTGTACATTGATAAAACTTTTATTATTGGGCTGGCAGTATAGCCTAGAGATTAGAGTAACAAGCTAGGTATGAGTTTGGCATATCCAGAAGCCCTGGGTTTGATTCCCATAGCCTCCACCTGCATACTGTGTGACTCTGAGCAAGCAACCTAACCTTCCCAGTGCTCCCAGGTCACCCCTGAACACAGGCACTTGTGCTCAGTGGGCTTTACCCGGTTACAAAAAGTATAAAAAAAAAAAAGAATAAAAGTCTAATAGCACCAAGCAAAGTTTGATGCCCAAATTGATATTCTTTAATTTATTAATCAGTGGACTATGGACAGCATCTCATCTCTGCTTAGGCTGGGATAAAAAAATTCTAAAGTCCACAGTTTTCCTGGATTGCGGGCAAAAGTCCGGAATTGTGGCAAAATCCATTTGAGTTTTTTTCTTTGTGGAATGTAACACGTTGTAACACACTTACATACTTCTAGGCTTTATATGGTAATTGGGGACAACAAGGGAAAATGGATTTTGTTTCTAAAATGGATTTGGTTTTGAAACTTAACTGCCCTACAGTTTCTGCACTTTTCATGTATCTGCATTACTACAGAAGTATGACCACTTAGCTCCTCCTAGTGGTAACTGTCTGTATAACAGTAACAGCTCCAATATTTATTTAGTTTTTGTTTACCAGCTAGGGTACACTAGGCAAGTAAATGCCTATTTTCAGGTACAACCGAGAGAGTGCAAAGGTAAAAAACAATCAAATAATTAGGACAATTAGGACCCAGTGGAACTGGTGACCAATGTGGCATGAAAACGTGAGAAACAGAGCTTAATAAAGGCACAAGTAACAAAATGATAGTGACATATCTAAAGCAACAGTGAATAGAAAATTAACATGCAAACAGATGAGCCAGGCTGGACGCAGACATCAGATGAGAACACAAGTCAGGTTCATATGATCCCAGGTATGCTCCCAGCCCCTCTCTCTCCTCCAACGAGGAGTTATTGCTAGCCATCACAAGATCCCGTCTGATACAATCTGATGACAGGGTACATTTGGTGGTGGCTGCTACAATAAGGAACTCCTTGCATACCATCTTAGGAGCTCCCTCTTTGGTGGAGGCATTTAAATGGAGCCTGAAAAGCCATCTTTTTGAATAAGCGTATGGACCTGATTATTAATGTTTGCTGGACTAGTACCTCTGCATATATTTTTCTGTTTCTGAGGTTTATGATGATGATGTTTTTATGACTATATTAAGTGCCCTGCACCCTTGGGAAAGGGTGCCTTTAGAACATTTGAGTTGTTGCAGATTGTGATACCTTTCACTGGACCAGTCAAGAAACTATATATAAATTTTGAGGTACACATGCTTTTTGGGCCACACAGATCCCTTCATTAAATTTGTTATCAGACTTAGCAGAGGAAAGCAGGTTTTACTGCTTAATTGCAAAAAGATCTTAGGTGCTGGGTGCCCTTCCCACTGTGCCTTCTTTATATCCCAGTTCTGGCTTGGTTCCCTTCCTCCCTGCCTTACCTCCCCTTCTATCCTCTCCTCCACCAACCTCCTACCCTGTCCACAGCAATTTTTCTGTTTGCTTTTCTATTTCATCCAGAAACTCTACTGCTGGTCATGCTGTCTTATTTTGTTTTCCTAAACTCTGGTCCTCCCTTCCCCTGTCTATTTGCTCTGTCTCTTCTGCGGTATGCAATAGAGTTCAATTGGATGGAGGTCCCCAAATTATATCATGCAACCAGGGTCTCTAATTAGTCTATTTTTTTCTTCCCCTTCTATTTCTCTTTGTGGGGCATCTGGCAGGTGGCTTTTGGCACTCCCCTTGGAGGGCTCACATCCACCTGTGGCCGCATTGTTCTCTCCCAACCCCTTGGCAAAACCCCATGGATATCCCCCATGGCAGGGCCAGGTGGGGAAGGCCATCCTCCCCGCATACACAATCCAGATGCCAGGGGTTGAGCTGGGAGGGTCAGGAGTGCAGTCTGGCTTCATGCAACCTGCCGGCATTCACAGTTTTCCATCCCCCATTGCTGGGGCACATACTTCAGTGTACACACATGGAGGCATGCGCATGCTACAGTGTCCCACAGCACCCTCCTGTTGTTGGTGTCCCCAGCCCATTCTACCCTCAGGCCTCCACCTGGGGGCAGTCATTTGGTGGGACTGCCATGCCACCCTCCCCCATGAGATGAGAGCTGTCCTCTGGATCCTCAATCTTCTTCCTCCCTAGCCAACCCCCAGTACATAGATACATAGATACATAGATACATAGACAGTGTCGGCAGATAAGGGCCTATGGCCCACCTAGTCTGCCCATTTGAGCTTGTAAGTTCAGTCTGTTTTCCTAGAAGTCTATTTCCCCTTACCCCGACCTCTAGAATTCCTTTATGTCTATCCCATGCATTCTTAAATCCCGTGATTGTTTCAGCCCCACCACTTCCTCTGGCAGGGTGTTCCACTTGTCCACCACCTGTTCTGTGAAGAAATTCTTTCTCATGTTTCCTCTGAATCATCCTCCTCCAACTTCATCCCATGCCCTCTAGTCCTGAAACATCTTTTTCACACAAATAGTGTTTTCCTGCACCCTGTTCCTCCCTGTAAGATACTTGTATGTCTCTATCATATCCCTCTCTCCTTCTCTCCTCCAGGAGTACATGTTCAGTTCCTTCAACCTGTCTTCATAGGACTTGTGATGCAACCCATGCACCATCTTTGTTGCCCTCCTCTGAACCTTCTCTACCTGTCTATGTGTCATACGTAGGTATGGTCTCCAGAACTGTACACTGTGCTCCAGGTGGAGACCTCACTAGTGTCTTGTATAGCGGAATTATGACCTCCCTTTCCTGCTGGTGATGCCCTGCCTATACATCCCAGCATCCTGTGCTTTACCTGATGCCTTGTCACACTGTTTCCCTACCTTGAGGTCATCAGAGATGACAACCCCAAGATCCCTTTCCTGTTTGGTGCATGCTATATCCTCACCCCCAACTGATATATTGTGCCAGGGTTTTGTGCCCCATATGCATTATCTTGCACTTCTTTGCATTGAATTTCAACTGCCAAACCATTGACCATTCTTCAAGTTTCTGCAGGTCCCTTCTCATTCTGTCTACACCCTCTGGTGTGTCTACTCTGTTACAGAGCTTTGTGTCATCAACAACAGTGAAATTCTGCCTTCTATATCCTGAGCAATGTCACTGATGAAGATGTTGAATAGGACGGTCCCAGCACTGATCCTGTGGTACCCCACTGGTCACTCTTCCCTCTGTGGGTGACAGCCATTTACCACCACCCTCTGTGTCCTCCACCCAGCCAGTTACCTACCCACCACACTACTGTCCTGCCCACACCATATTCCCCAGTTTGTGTAATAGTCTTCATGTGGCACAGTGTCAAAGGCCTTGCTGAAGTCCAGATAGGCCATGTCCACTGCCCTCCCCTGATTCACCTCCTAGTCACCCAATCAAAAATTCAATGAGGTTGGTCTGACATGACCTCCCCTGGTGAAACCATGCTGCCTTGAGTCCTGTAGTCCATTGGACAACCAGATGTTCCACCACCCTCTCCTTCAGTAGTGCTTCCATGATCTTTCCCACTACCGAGGTGAGGCTGACTGGTCTGTAGTCTCCTGCTTCTCTTTGTTCTACCTTTGCTAAGGGGACCACATCTGCTGTCCTCCAGTCTTTGGGTACCTCCCTGTTTCCAGTGATTGGCTGAACAGGATAGCCAGAGGTTCAGCCACCACCTCTCTTAGTTCTTTAGGACCCTGGGGTGCACCCATCTGGCCCCATTGCTTTATCAGCTCTTATTACTTCCAGTTCCTTCAGGACCCTTTCTCGTGTAAAGGGACTTGTGTCCATTTCTGCACCATTCTCACCCTTGTACTCCTTCAGACCCATTACCCCCTCTTCCTTAGTAAAGACTGAGCAGAAATACCTGTTCAATATGTCAGCTTTACTGTTGTCTGTCCACACCGGGTCCCATCCTCCCCTTCAGTCTCACTATCCCTCCCTTTGTCCTTCTTTTTCACTTATGTACCTGTAAAGGTTTTGTCCCCTTTAACCACTGATTTTGTAATGTGTTCTTCTGTCTGAGCTTTGGCTCCCATACTGACTTCCCTGCCTCCCTTTGTTTCTCCTGGTACTTCTCCCTATCCCCTTCTGCCTGTGTCTTTTGTATTGCCTGAATGCAATCTTTTGGCTTTCACTTTCTTTGCTACCTCTTTGGAAAACCATAATGGTCTCCTCTTTCTTTTCCTCTTGCTAACCTGCTTAATGCATAATTCTGTTGTTCTTATAATCCCCATTTAAATACTGCCCTGTTCCTCAATCCTGATTCCTGTCCCATTCCCTTAATGCCTCTTTCAAGCATCTCCCATTTTCCCAAAGTCTGCCCCCTAAAATCCAGGATCGTGTTTTGTGTGGTTTGGTTCTGCTCTTTCTGTGATTTCAAAGCCACAATGACTGGTGGTCACTGTTACCCAGGTGCTCCCCCTGTTACCCCATCACACTGTCCCTGTTTGTGAGCACAAGGTCTAGTATGCCTTCTGCGAGTTGGTTCCATGACCAGTTGCTTGAGGAAGGCACCCTGAAGGAGTCAGGATAAATCTGCTCCTAGTTGATGCTGCTGCTGGGATGCTCAGTCCACGTCTGGTATATGAAGTCTCCAACCAGTACTACCTCACCCTTGTCTGCCATCCTTTGGATGGCTAGCATCAGCTCCTATCTGTTTCTTCCTCCTGGGCTGGTGGTCTATAGACCACACCTGCGCGGATGGCTGGCCCCATTTTCCTTTCCAGCTTAACCCACAGTATCTCTCCCCCATTTTGTTCCTCCTGGATCTGTGTGGCCCTTATGTCATTTTTCACATACAGTGCCACTCCTCCTCCCTTCCTGCCTGCTCTGTCTCTTCTGAATATGTTGTAGCCAGGTATGGCCATCTCCCAGTCATGGTTATCATTCACATTCCCACATTCGTCACCGAACACGGGTTGCCAGTGTGGCAGGAGATAAGGCTCAATGCCTCAGCCTTCCACACCACTGGGCCAGCCCTGGTCCATTTTTTTTATGTCCAGAAGTTTAAAAAACTTAAGTTCCAACATAAACAAAGCAATCTCACTTAAATGGGTCAGAAGTCCCCGAAGTGTGTCATAAAACCTGTGTCCTTTTGGTCTGTGGTATTTCTGTATCAAGTTGCTTTATGAACGTAAGCTCCCATGTTCTTCTTTCCTGTGTAGTTCTGAAGTGACAAACACATCTGAGCAACAGCCAGAGTGGAGCACAGATGAAGAGTTTGAACCTACACTCCAAATTCTAAAATTTGCATAGGTCCTATTTCTGGGGCGTCACTCTCAGCCAAGATGACTGCATTAAGTGTAAACATTTAAGTGAGGGATTCCTGGGGATAGAAGTACTGGTACCACTAAGTCCAGAAGTGAGTGATTAAGTTGAATGAAGTGGTCCCCCTGGTGTGCTAGTTACCATATTTGCTATGGTGTGCCAGTGGATATTATTCATCCTGGTTTGAAGGAACTGTTTGGGTTCTCTAACGTAGCATCTTTCTGGGCATTTTTGCACCGTATGAGATAAACCACACTTTACGTGATTTGCATGTGTATGATCCATGTATTTGTATAACTTTGTTCTGTGGTATTCTGATGGCGATTCGTGAACATACGTAAGGACAGGTTTTGCATCGTGTGGACTATAGTGTGCTTTCGCAAAGCGTTGTTCCTTCCGGTTTCTATTCTCATTTGGTGGATTTGCTTTGGATGAGTATGCTGAAGATGTTGTAAGGTTGTTTGTAGGCTGTAACTTCTGGTTCAGGGAATATGTTTTTCAGTCTACCGTCTTTATGAAGCATTTTGTTTAAAAATGTTCCCCCCAGAAAAGCATGCGGAGCTGCAGCCCAGCTCACTTCCAGATGCATCCTGAGGGAGAGGGCACAGGGTGTTACACATAATGAGAATTTGTACAGTTAACATAATTACACTGCAATAGAATACGATAAAAAAATTATAAAACAGGGTGTGGGGATAGGATGAAAAAAATTTAACTGAAAACATAATGCAGAGAAGCAGTTATTTAAACAATTAACAAAGTGCAATCAAAACACTGAACAAGAGCTGGCCCGGTGGCATTTAGGGTTGAGGCACTGTACGCGCCTTACCTCCTGCCATGCCAGTGACCCGTGTTCGGGAATGGACATGAGTTGCTGGGGGTTGGCCGTGAGAAGGAGGATTAAGTGTCCAGAAGACAGCACTCCTCCCTTGGGGAGGGGGGGTTTCTGTGGCCCGCTGCTCGATTGCGAACTGGAAGAATCTAGTTGGAGGTGCATGTGGGTCACAGCAAGGGGGAAGACCCCATGTCCAGAGCACCGGGGGTGTTTCCATGGAGGCAGAGCTCACACAATGTGCTCATTGCATGTTCATGGTTGGTCACGGGGAAAAATAAAGGAAAAAGTGGAGGATGGGCTGAAACCCTGTCCATCTGGTCACAAGCCCACTCTGCTGCTCCAGGTCCAGGGAACATCTGGATGAGTGACCGAGGCGACGGCCCTCCTTTCCTGGCCCTGCCATGGGGAAGGAGGTAACCCATGGGGGATTCAGCCCTTGATCATGGAGGTGGATGGGAACAGGGGCTAAAGCAATCACCCGTCCTGTCAAGAAGGAACTCCTATATATAAAAAAAAACCAAAAACTCCTGAATAAGCATGGACCATGGCGGGGGTACTATGATAAAGGCAGGAAAACACAAAGCAGCACCTGGATACAGTGGTGGTGGTGCAAAAAATATTGCATGAACAAACAAAAAAGAAAGATGGCACCCACCACAAGGCAAGGAACCATTAAATGGTTTGCTGATGTAACCCCCTTGTTACCCGGGGTTACTAGAATCCCAGTAAGACCTAGTGGTAGGCAGGGAAGGCAGCTTGTGCAACTCCAGTTAAATGGGTTTCACACTGTCTCACTCTGTTCTCAGTCACAGCTGAGACTTGAGAGATGACATCACCATAGAACTGTCGCAGCTGCATAAGCCACATTGGAATCTGCAGCTCAGGGAGTGAGTTTAGAACTTTGGGAGTTTTCAAAGGCAATGTCTGTTTACCTTCTGTGGGAGAAGGAGGTAGTTCTTTTGTTTACCTCCAAGAGGAAGGAGTTCCTGTTTACCTTTTAAAAAGTGGTGGAGACCGCTGTCCAGGTCTCAGTGCCCCCTCCCTCCGGGGGTGGAAAGAAAGTCCCTTTGTGGGTTCCAGGGGCAATCCCCTATTTCCACTAGAGAAGAAGGCTGCCTGTTTTCCCAGTTCTGTTCTTGTATAAACAGTAAAGAAGTGGTACTTCGCCTGTGGGGCACCTGCAACGAATGGGTGAGTGTCCTGCTCCATTTGAAGGGGCAGACCAATTGTTTCATCAGTTTGGAGGTATAAAGGAAGTTGGGATGTGGACTGCTATTTTGGGAGGACTATGTTACTAGGACAAACAAATGGAGCAGTCAAAATTCTGAAGTTTTAATGGATTTCAAGTAATGCTGTAGAGGGGGTGCTTCAGGTCATCCACCGTTAATCTACATTTTTAAAGTTCTAAGTTTATATTTGTCCAGAGAAATGGCTGGGTATGGGCTGTGGGAGCTGGAGGTGGGAACACCCCCCATCTTTAGTAACCAGGTCCACCTCTATGGATTTCTTCTGTGATTTGCTACTTGCCTCATGCGCCTGGCCAGTGATGAGGTGGGTACCCAGACGTGGGTCACAACTTTGTCAAATCTCTCTAGGAGTCGCAGACTCTATGAGGTGTGGGGAGCCACAGGATGGGAAGATTTACTCCTTGTTTGATAGGAGTCCGATGGAAGTAAGAAATCAAATCTCGCTAGGAGTCGCAGACTCTAAGTGGTGTGGGGAGCCACAGCTTGGGAAAATATACTCCTTGTGTGATGGGAGTCTCTCCAAGTAAAGTTTGGGTTCATTCTGCAAGTGGACCGTCAGTCAAGTGGCCGGCAGGGGAACCGGGCCAGTCGGGCTGTGTATCCAAAGTGCATGCAAAGTCCGGGCTGAGTGCCTGGTGGGTCCAGAGTCAGACAATAGTAAAAATGTGTTAATTTTTCAAATGGACCGCGTTTAGTCTCTGTCTGCATATACAGTGTACGTAGCCCCTTGGGGGACCATCAATGCTTTGTCATGTGTCAGCTAGTTTTGAATAAAGCCACACTGAAAAATCCCAATCCTGGTTCTGGACATTACAGTTATTGCTTCCTGTATTTGGATTTACTTGGGTGCCCCTGTGCGAGTAACCAAACCTAGGACCCTTGTGCCAGGTAACCTCATCCTCCCTGAACCCAGGTCCCCACCAGGTATTGCTGCCAACGCCAACAGCATGCCACCTGTCATTTTAGTAAAAAAAGGCAGGGGTGAGGGGTTACACAAAATGGAGGCACCGCTGGGATTTGTTCGGGAAGGAGGGTGCTAGGGCAAGTAGGCTAGCGTTTTGGCTATCTGGCAGTGGGTAACCCAAAAAAGTTGAAGCAATTTCCCTAGTGTGTTGCTGTGTGCTGTGAATCTTGTGCTGCTGTTTAAAAAAATGCCAACTGTTTACCAAGGAGCTGTAAAGCCAAAGAGTGTGTCCTTGTCCTGCATCAAAAAATTGTTTACAGCGTTTTTGTCAGTTTTAAAATGAAGTTCTGTGAAGAAAAGTGTGGAAAACTAGGGGTAGCAACAGAGAAATTATGCCCTGGATGTTAGAAATGCTTTCTGTGCAATGTTAGAGACTGCAGAGTTAATGGCAATGTTACATGGTTGAAATGGGCTCCCGCCGTGGAGTCAGTTAAAGAAAAAAAAAGTGCATTTTACAGTTTGAATTTGACTGCTCGACGATCGCCGTGAGGAGAGGAGCCCTCGCGAGGAAGAAGAGGCTCATTAACATGGCGTCGTGTGGTTGGTCAGTTTGCCATTGGTCCCGCCCCTCAGCCAGCTCTTCAGAGTCTGCCTCAGCATTCGAGAGGGAGACAGAGAGTAGTGCGTGTACTGGCAGTGGAGGAGCGTTGCGAAGGATTCAAAGCGATGTGAAACAGTTCAAAAAATGACTTTTAGTTTAAAATCAGGCTCAACCCACAAATCAATCGTGGGATTAGTGGATTTTGTGGTGAAACCGACGATCGCGGAGACTGCCCGCCCGTTTGCATTCTGAGGCCTTCACAATCTGACTGCAGGCCGTTTTACCCCATCGCAGCAAGTTGCTACTGATAACAGTGAGTAAACAATTCAAAAACTGCTCAATCAGTGATTTTCAGAAATGCCATATAAAATGTGTGTGCAGCTGCCAGTACAGTCCCTTTGCAAGTAGCGATTGTGTGATGTCCTGCTGGCAAGTACAAGTCTGTAAAGCCATTGAATGTGTGCATGGAAGTGAAAATTAGCCTCAGTTTAAAGTTTGCAGCCAGAGACAGACTGTGGGTTGTAAAAAAGATGCAACGCTAGTAGAAGCAGGCAATCCTGTGCTGAAACCTGAAGTTTTTTAAGGGACTGTGAAATAAAGTGAATGTTGCCAGCATGTGAAAAGTCCAAGGAAAATCCTGTAAATGTGTGAAAAGCTAGATCAGAGCAAGTTGTGCAGTCTGAGTAAAAGTTATCAGTAGCTGACGTAAATCGGGTGCGCAGTGGCTTGACCCAGAGTCTAAATGTTGATGCACAGGAGTGCTGCCGCCGCCATTACAGGGTGGGGTAGTAAAGTAAACACAGCAGCAGAGGAGCCATTTTAAAGCTACAGAGTGTGTTCATTAAAGTGGGACTTTCAGTTACAGTGAACTTTGTTTATTTTTCTGCAGTTATGGCCTCAGGACCAGCTCGTTACCTGGATCATGCCTGGGTTGCAGTAACAGCAGCAGTAAATAGACTGAGAGATATTGAAAAGTGGTGTTATAGAGGGCAACTCCCTCCTGATGTGGCAATTCCTAATTATCCAGTGCGTGTATGCCAGATGTGCTTGAGTGCTGGAAGGGATGTCTTCATGATTCCTCACTGTGCTGGATGCCTTCAAAAATATGGCTTGTATAAAGCCTCAATGTTTGGCTCCCACATGGACAAAGATTCAGGAACTGCAGTTGGCAGCACACAGCATCAAGGCGGGCCTGTGGAGGAAGGTCCTCGGGGAGTGTGGCACAAAGTTAGAGGTGCAGAATTGGAGACTGAATCTGAAATTGAAGTTTTGGATGCTGGATCTCAGAAGGAAAGTTCAGATAAAGCATCAGTAGACCCCTGGGTGGGGGGGCCTAGCCCGAGTCTCGCAGGTGAAGATGAGATGTGGGAGGCCTTTGAATGGGAGGTGTCGACCTCCGCTCCTAGTGATGAATGGATGGTCTCGGGGGTGAGAACGACTGCTCACTCCTGGGCTCAGATCCTCAGTGAAGAGGAAGATGAGGGGGAACCTATGTGGCCTTGTGAGGAAGGAACGGGTACACAGCCTCAAGATCTTGTCTCAGAGGAATGTGTTCAAGAAGGTGGTGATGCCACTACCCTGGCTTTACAAGAAGAAGTCAGGGATCTGTTTCTAATTTCTTTGAGGATGCGAAGCTGGCAGAACCAGGACTGGCCACCCCCAAGCCAGGCCAGCGGTCTCAGATTGACCAAAGCAAGTAAAGAGGAGAGACTGGTTCGTAGAAAGGCCAATGAAATCTATGGTATGACCTTTCCTACCTTTCCTCAGAGAGTCTGGGAGGAGATTGAGGACTGCAGGAAATCTGGATCTGGGATGAAGCAATGAAACATGTGCATACTGGGGCCAACCAGCAGGTAAAGAATAGACTGTTCCACGAAAAGTATATGCAGTGGAAGAGAGGCAGGACACTGTTTATGGACAGAGTGAGAGTGGTGGACGGAGAGGGACGTGAAGTCTCCCACTGTGTGAGTTATGTTCGCCCAGACGGGGTAATAATTCAAGCCCCTGACCCCCGGTACTATTGGCCTCAGTGCAAGGACCTCCCAGTAATTAAGCCTGTGCCTACAAAATGGAAAGCCGAGCAGTGGTAGTCAATACTGCCACAATAGACTGTGAAGTGCCCTTATTGATCTGCCAATATGAACAACCAAGGACTCAGGTGCTCCACATTCTTCAGTCTACAGTGTACTGTCCTGTTCAGCAACCATCTACTGGCCCACCAGATGACTTCAGATCCAGAGAGGACACCAACCCAGCTGTTTCCTGTTCATCGCCTGGTAATCAGATGACGTCGGACCAGCTGTTTTCTTTGTTCCTGTTCTAAGGTTCCTTCTCCAGTGATGACATCAGCCCAGCTGTTTCCAGATGTGCCCTCCTGTGTTTCCCGGAAGATGTCCGCCCAGCTATATCAGAAGAAATGCTGCCAGGGAGAGTCTTCGGCAGGGAGCAGGTCGGTGCCTAGTTCTTATACTTCAAGTGGCTGGTAAGTCCGAAAACCCTCTTTTTCTATCCTTATGACATTGCAGTATGCACCCTACACTACAGACTTCAAAAATGTGTGAACTGTCCGCAAAGACTCTCCCCTTCCGGATTTTTGGCCTTTAAGAACTATGTTTCACGGGGCTCCGGCCCAGGAGAGACTCTTTATTGGACTAGCCTTCGGGCCTTGTGGTCACTAGTTGAGACTTTTAGGGCACTCCATCCCCCCAAATGTGTACTGTAAAAATGTCATTACTGTACTCTAATGTAAATACTGTTTTTCTACCTTTTTTCTAAAAAATCTTTTTTTGGGATTGTTCAGTGTTTTTTGTTTTGAATGGTAGGGGTTGTTGTTGTTTAGATAGACTGTGTATGCAGATTAGGAATGTGTTTTTGTTTTGTCTTTTTCTTACAGGTGTTCCTGGGAAGACAGAAGAGAAGACAAGAGGAGGAGGAGGGGCTCATCGGAATTCCTTATTTTCAGTGCTTTATTGTGTAGAATTTAAAGTACTGAGTTGTTATTGCTATGGTTGTTTACTGTATTAACCCTTTTTTCCTTCCACAGGTGTGGTTGTGGGGGTAGGGAGGCAGTAATTTGTATTTAATGGTTGTAGTTTCAGGTTGCCCAAGGTCGGGGAGGTCCCCGGGTTTTGTTTTTGTTTGGAATATTATGTTAGAGGCAGATAGGTTTTCCCTAGTGGGTTGGGGGGATAGACAGGCTGTGGTCCTGAACGGCTGTAGGGACTGCAGTGTTGATCTATCAGGGCTATGCTCTGGATGGTTCTACCAGAGCCACTAGGTGTCCATAGTAAGTGGATAGTGTAGAGGCTGATATGTCAGCTATAGGCTTCTAGGCCCTTAGTGTTGCCTGCCTGTGCTTGCACATGGTAGGAGGGGGCCTGATCACCCCCCTCCGTAGGTAGCACATAGGGTGGGATGGCCTAAGGCCGGGTGCATAATGACTGTGGACAGTCATTTTCCTGGTCAAGGGTGAGTGTAACCCCTTGTTACCCGGGGTTACTAGAATCCCAGTAAGACCTAGTGGTAGGCAGGGAAGGCAGCTTGTGAAACTCCAGTTAAATGGGTTTCACACTGTCTCACTCTGTTCTCAGTCACAGCTGAGACTTGAGAGATGACATCACCATAGAACTGTCGCAGCTGCATAAGCCACATTGGAATCTGCAGCTCAGGGAGTGAGTTTAGAACTTTGGGAGTTTTCCAAGGCAGTGTCTGTTTACCTTCTGTGGGAGAAGGAGGTAGTTCTTTTGTTTACCTCCAAGAGGAAGGAGTTCCTGTTTACCTTTTAAAAAGTGGTGGAGACCGCTGTCCAGGTCTCAGTGCCCCCTCCCTCCGGGGGGGGTGGAAAGAAAGTCCCTTTGTGGGTTCCAGGGGCAATCCCCTATTTCCACTAGAGAAGAAAGCTGCCTGTTTTCCCAGTTCTGTTCTTGTATAACAGTAAAGAAGTGGTACTTCGCCTGTGGGGCACCTGCAACGAATGGGTGAGTGTCCTGCTCCATTTGAAGGGGCAGACCAATTGTTTCATCAGTTTGGAGGTATAAAGGAAGTTGGGATGTGGACTGCTATTTTGGGAGGATTATGTTACTAGGACAAACAAATGGAGCAGTCAAAATTCTGAAGTTTTAATGGATTTCAAGTAATGCTGTAGAGGGGGTGCTTCAGGTCATCCACCGTTAATCTGCATTTTTAAAGTTCTAAGTTTATATTTGTCCAGAGAAATGGCTGGGTATGGACTGTGGGAGCTGGAGGTGGGAACACCCCCATCTTTAGTAACCAGGTCCACCTCTATGGATTTCTTCTGTGATTTGCTACTTGCCTCATGCTTCCTGGCCAGTGATGAGGTGGGTACCCAGGCATTAGTGCGCAACTTGTCAAATCTCTGGGAGTCGCAGACTCTATAGAGTGTGGGGAGCCACAGGATGGGAAGATTTACTCCTTGTTTGATAGGAGTCCGATGGAAGTAGAAATCCAAATCTACGCTGGGGTACTTGAACTCCTAAGTGGTGTCAGAAGCCACAGCTTGGAAAATATCTCCTTGTGTGATGGGAATTCTCTCCAAGTGAAAGTTTGGTTCATTCTGCAAAGTGGACCATCAGTCAAGGGCCGGCAGGGGAGCCGGGCCAGTCGGCTGTGTATCCAAAGCGCATGCAAAGTCCGGGCTGAGTGCCTGGTGGGTCCAGAGTCAGACAATAGTAAAATGTGTTAATTCTTCAAATGGACCGCATTTAGTCTGTATCTGCATATACAGTGTACGTAGCCCCTTGAGGGACCATCAATGCTTTGTCATGTGTCAGCTAGTTTTGAATAAAGCCACACTGAAAAATCCCAATCCTGGTTCTGGACATTACAGTTATTGCTTCCTGTATTTGGATTTACTTGGGTGCCCCTGTGCAGAGTAGCCAAACCTAGGTCCCTTGTGCCAGGTAACCTCATCCTCCCCGAACCCAGGTATTGCTGCCAACGCCAACAGCATGCCACCTGTCGTTTTAGTAAAAAAGGCAGGGGTGAGGGGGTTACACTGATATTATAAAACCATTTTATTTATCAAATCATGCAGCATGAAAAAAAATTCCAGGAGTGGTACAACCACATTAATCGAACGTCAGGATCCAAAAGACACTAACGTTTCACAAGGGTAGCCCCTTGCTTCATCAGAGTGAAACAACAGTGCTCATTTAATACATTAGACAGTGCTACCCATTAACTAATTAATCAATTCAACATGTGTAACAACTTTAAAATCACATAATAAAACACATGGGATATATATCACCAGGCACAACCACTTCATCTGCTTTATGTCCAGACACAAATTGAAATTGCATCCAATTAGGAACTACCAGCAATTTCTTTCTTATTTATTTAAATTACAAGCACATCATTTTAAATTAGTTCACATTTCACAGTTTGTGTAAAAACACAGATAAATCGATTGGTTTAGCCCCTATCACTTCTTGCTTTTAGATCATATATATCCAGAAGCTCTCACGTTACCAGGTTTTTCTCTAGGTCTCCCCCCCTCGAGTCTAAAACAGCCCTTTCAGTGCCAGTAAACTCTACGTTGTGCTTTACATGTTTGTTGCTATTAACATATTTCACAATAGCATAACTTTCATTATTGTGTTGCAAAGCATGAACGTGCTCCCCTATTCTGGTTTTAAATTGCCTGGTGGTTCTAGCTATATAGTAGTGACCACAGCTGTAATTTAATAAGTACACCATCCCCTCTGTCCTGCAAGTGATGAAATATGCAATATTCATAATTTGACCCATGTCTGGGTTCACGAATGTTTTACCTTGTATTACACATTTACAATAAATACACTGCCCACACTTAAAGATCCCCTTGGGGGCAGCAACCATGTACGTTTTCCATCATTCGTTTCTGGCAACATACTAGGGACAACATAATCCTTAATATTCTTAAGTCTTCTGCATACTACTGATGGCCCTGCATTCCCTATATGCTGTAACTTGGGCTCTAATCGCAGATATCCCAATTTTGATAGATAATGTTTCTAACTTCCTCAGATCTAGCTGAGAAAGTTGTCATGAAGAGGCACTGTTTTAATCTATTTAAATACTTCATACATTACATACTTGCTTAAACATCTAGCTGACAATTGACAATTGTTTTTTTTAGTCATGCTCTGTGGTGCAGCCTGTGGGTCCAGCCTGACCCCCCCCCCAAGCCTCATCACCTGGCTCCTCAGGCACTGACCTGCAATCCCCGGCATGTTCCTCCATGGCTTGTCCCCCATTACAAGAGTTGGTGGGTCTCATCAAACCGGCTGATGGGACAGATCTGGTGTTGCCTGGTAGAACACCCTACCACCTTTGCGGGGCCTGTGGGGGTCACATACATCATGGTGTCCTGCCAAGAGTTTTTCCTTCCTCTGTTACATATGATACCAACTCAGTGGCATCACAAACTTTCACACACAGCCATGTGGAGCATTACACCATCGGACACCTCTTCTCCACTGCTATGCCATCCTGGGCGAAATACCACATGTGGTCATCCAGGTGGCAGAACAGTGCCAGTACAGCCATCCCCCTCCTTCCCGAGTGAGCCCCGATGACCCAGGCTCATTCCCGAACCCAAGTCACCAGCATTGCAAGTGGTGGCACTACCACTGCACTGATGGACCAGTCAGAATGATGAGCAATGCTGCCAGGTTGCCACAGATGACAGTACACTACCTGTACTTATGGGCTCAAGTACAGTTTGAGGGGACTGGGCTGAAGTAGCGTCTGCGGGGCCTCCACCTAGGGAAAGATTAAAAGGGCTAGGTTATATGCCACTACTGCCCCTGGGAAACAGTACCGACCCACTAGGGACTCCACTGGCATACCAGAGCCAGACAAAACATGGCACCAGTCACTGGTCCAGGCAAAAAAATATTTATTCAAATAGTGCTTAGTACAATAGCACAAAAAGGATTGCAATAACATACTGCAGTTACTCACAAGCCAATTTGAAACACCAATCATTTCTAACCATGAATATGTTCATATTAATACGTGTCTTCAGGAGGTCCCGCCCAGCCTGCATGCCCAGGGTTATATACATAGTGCCTTAAAGGGACATACCACTAAACATTTGGCAAGTGGCTCTGGAGAGAGTTAAACAAAACACAGAAATAATGTGATGCATGAAAACAAAAACTAGTGCAAAGATAGATATATATTATGTAATATAAAACATATTTCATATGCAAAATAAAAACCCTATAGCAGTGGGGATGAAATAACTTAGAAAACAATTTACATACACAGATTTATAAGTAATTATCTCAGTATAAATATATGTTATATCTGATTCTATGTAATGACTAAATCTTACTATAAAGTCTATATATATATATATATAATTTCATCCCCGATGGTGCCTTTCACGCTCTGTCACCGATTGCTTCTTGACAAGTGCCACTGTATCCAGTATAACATATCTTGCAAAAAAGCCCATTCTCACTGTGCTGCATTTGATGTAAAGTGCTTCAGTGTGAGGAATACTGAGAAGACAGAAAAAGAAACTGCTAAAAGTACAATAATTAAGTTTCAAGATAATTATGCCATGGAAATAGCTGAGAACAGAAAACAAACCCTTCAGGGATTCGTTACCCAAAGATGTTACTGATGATAATAAGTTGTGTGGTGCCATTACCCAGGGAAAGATTAAGCAGGCTAGATAATAAGCTAGTACCTCTCCCTTGGGAATTCATTCCAGCTCTCTAGGGTCCCCCTGGCACAGCCTTCCCATTTCCTACACAGTGCAAATACATTTTTAACAGATTATAAAACACAGTGTTCAGCTAATAATATGCTCACACCACAAGGATTCGAGCAAAGGGTTTATTTAGGTGAGCAGAAACAAGGTCCTATGGGAAGGAAAGCAAGGGTTAAGGCAAAACAAAATTATATGTCAGCAGTGCTGTTTATCTGACAGTGTGCCCCCCCCCAGAATAACCACATTGCCCCTTGCCCGACTCCGCACTGTTATAAAAAATAAGTCGCTCAACTGCGCATTGAGGCTTAGCTGGAAGGCAGCTTTCCCTTGCACACTGAAGTCCTTAGTTGCAGCTTTAGTCTCTCTCTCTCTCACTTACTCTGTGCTGCAATCTAACAGTCTCCCCAACTGTGGCTGCAGTGTACAAACACGCTTTCTCCTTCCCAGGTGTCTGCAAAGTGCAGCTCCCCTCTGCAGATGGTGCGTCTCCTCCCCTTCACTGTCACCTGCAGACTGAGACATGTAAGCAATAAGACACGACAGGGTGTGTGTTAGACACTTTAACACACGGCTAGAAGGCGTAGTGAGGCACGAGGCCACTGGCTGAGTGCATCCAGCTTCGTAGCCATGTGTGAAAGTGTCTAACATACAGACCCTGGAGTGGCTTATTGCACTTATGAAATGGCCATCTGTAGTGCAAATGCATTTGGTAGGTAAAATTCCCAGTGTCCTGTGTGTTTTTTTTTTTTTCAGTGATGGCATTTTGTCCTATAAAGGCTGCTGTAGATTTGGTCTGGTTGCCATGGCAGTACCTCCCCCCCCCACCAAAAAAAAACCCGGAGTTTACAGCGTGAAAATGCTGTTTGGAGACAATTGAGATAAAATGTCTTTTTTATTATTTGTATGAGCTACCACTTTTGGGAGCACCAGGTAAGAAACTGTGTTACTGTTTCAGTGGAACATGGAAAACGGGTGTGGAAGGTCCACGGAAAACGGCACTGTAAGTGACAATGTGGGCAGCACTGTTTAAACAGACTACATTTGGAGGTCCTAAAAAAAAAAACATTTCAAGGAGCTGCTGATGTAAGGCAGAGAAGTAGCGTGGGGCGGACAGAGCATTTGTTAATGTGAGCGAGCGGCTGGCAGGGGGGAGAGATCATACATTTTGGTACTTTACGTACTGTCAAGGAGAGCAAGCGAGTCGAGTGCCGACCGAGGAGACTACATTTGGATGTCCTAAAAAAAAAAAAAAACATTTCGCGGAGCTGATGAGATAAGGCAGAGAAGTAGCGAGGGGCAGGTAGATAATTTGTTAATGCGAGCGAGTGAGCGGAGAGTGAGTGAAAACAAGATGGCAGCTTTTATTTTTTTTTAAGATTCTAATTTGAAACACTGGAAGAATGGGAAGATCAGTGCCCGCCGGCGCCTGGCATAGCACAGCCTGATCTTTTTCCCATGGTGTTAGACGTATTAGCACACTCGTAGCAGCCAATCAGAATGCTGCTTTGCTATCAGCCATTTCATAAACTGTAACATTTTTCAGTCTAGCAGCCAGCAATCATGAATAAAGAACTAGTAAGTAGTAACTAGATTCAGAGTGCCATCTGGTGGAGACAGTGAGGGCTGTAGCATACAGGAATAAAAGTTAGTCTAACACCTTGGCTAAAACACAGCTTTTTTCTTTTAGCTGAATGGTTAGAGCTTCTGCCTCTGAGCCCAGGGATGCAAGTATCGATCCCTTGGCCTGGTAATTAAGTTTACAAAAGATGTCCCCCTGAGAAGTGGACATTACACAGATGATTTCCCAGTTTTCTCAGTCCTCCTGTCAGTCAGTTTTTTTTTAATATTTGTATTCTTTCTCACCTGAGCTCCTGACTGGCCCCCCTTTAGTCCTCCATGCTGCCCAGCCATATCACCTGCCATCTGTGGAACTTACCTCGCTGCTTCTTCCCCTTGGATGATCCCCTCGGGAAGGGCTGCCCGGGGTCACCCCTTTAATCCCTGGACAGAATTGAGCTCCAGTGGGAGAGCGAGAGCCTCCCAGCACCACCGTGTGGGGCCTATGTTATGGTGGTGACATCACTGCACAGTTGAGGGATTTTTCCACTTTTCTGCCCCACCCTCAAGTGTCTTTAGAGTAGTGCGACCAATGCCTCGATGTCAGAGAGATGGTGCTCACTTCCCTGATTCTAGATACTCTATTTGGGTAGTAAAGTTAATCTGTTTGGAGGCAGTACAGTGTAGTGGTTAAGGGCACTGAGCTGCAAACCTGGAGACCTGGGTTCGAATCCCATCAGCCCCCACTTGCATACTGTATGATCCTCAGCAAGTCACTTAACTTCCTTGTGCTCCCAGGTCGCACCTGGAAATAAGCTCTGGCTTAGTGTGCCCTTCCTGGTTAAACAATTTCCTCTTTCTGTATTAAATGCCTTCTGTAGGTTTATCCTCTGTGCCCCTGCCTAGAAGCATCATCGCATGCTATAAGACCTCCTGGGCCGGCCTTCACTGACTGAAGGATGAGTACAATACCTTGTTCTCTACAGTTTTAAATACTGGATTAACAAGCTCCCAAATTACCTGTGCACCCTGCTCACCTCCACTGCCTTGTCCACACACCAACTTCACTCTCACTCTGGTAATCGACTCCTTGTCCCAAGATGTGAATTCAATCCCAGTCAACTTGCTTTTAACAACAGGCTCCCTCAGGTATGGAACAGCATTACCTCGGGTAACAGTTCTCCCACCAGCACTGCCTCTGCTAAATTGCTTCTCAAAAATCAAATTGTGTCCTACTGTGACTGTACCTGATTTGCTGGCCAGTGTTGTGTATACCTGCCCTCTCACTGTTGAACATGCCTGTGAATGCTGTAACCTACACAGATTTTACACTGGATGACACTATATCGTTTTTGTATATTTTTGCTGATGCTGTTCCTTTCCCCTTCCCAGGTCACATCTATAAACAAGATTGGTTTTATATCACTGTTTGTAACATGGCGAAATAATAAGATAGAAAAAGAAGAAGGCTGGAGCCAGCCATGGCGCGATGGTTGATTTCTGCTATGACGCCCGGCGACCAGGTCGAGAATGGACCCGGGTCGCTGGAGGGCCAGCCGGAAGAGAGAAGGATTGAGCGTCCTACAGACAGCCTCCTTCTCCAGGGGAGGGTGAGGAAGTGTCCAGCGATGACAGACCTTTAGCGGAGGCCGGGTCCCACAACACCGGCACACACTCAATGGAGGCGGGCGGACACTGACCATTGCACATCCCCACCTCGGAGGAAAAACTAAAAATGGAGGGGAGAGCCTCCATCTACATGAAGCCCTCCCCGGAGCTTCAATTAGCCACTGCCGCTGCACTCCCAACCAGATACCAGTTCCACGGTGCTGGAATTAGGGGAACCGACAACGTGGCCCCGCCCTCCAGGGGGCAAGCCGGGGGCAACTGGGAGTTGTGGCACTTGGCGTTTGGTGGAAGTCTTGGGGGCCGTGACCAGGGCAGAGACAGGACAGAGGCCTCCCGGGAAAAAATGATAAATAAAAGAAAAGAAGAAGGCTGATAGGATTAACAGCATCAGGTGGTATACGAGCAACAGGGCATTATGAGATGATAATGCCGTGTTGCTTGTGTAGTACATAAAGTAGCCAGGCAACGAAAACGAGCAGTATCTGAAAGACGACAAGTGAATAAATGAAAGGGAGCAAGTTGTGAAGTAGCAAGTAGAGACGGTAGAGGAGTAGTATGAAAAGTATGAGTGAGGGACGAGCACAAAAGATAGAATCATGGAAGTGACAAAGGTAGAGATTGAGATAAAGACAACAATCTGTAGTGTATGTGGAGTAAGAGGACAGATTGATGTTAGAGAGACAAATAGCGAGCACTGAACCTGAAATGGGAAATAGTTGACAGCAGCGAGGAGAGGCCAGCTGGCACAGACAGAGTAGAGGAACCTCCAGGAGAATTAGTAAGGAAGAGAGGATGGAACAGAGCGGAAGACACAGGAGCACACCAAAGAGCCAGAAATGGCTTCAATGTCAACAACTTCACGGTGTATGACACCATAAATGGTAATTATCCAGCTCGAACAACACAGAGAGGAGATAGCAGAGAGAGTCCACAAATGTGAGTACTGAAAATAACAGAGCATTAGAAAGCGCATCTTACCATGCAAACAATTGCAACGACCCGCGCCAAAGCACCGGAGCGGTATGCAAATCACACACACAGCTTCACACTCAAGCAGTGAAAGAGCAAGGGAGAGGTCATCCTAGGAGCAATAGTGAAGGAACAGCCGCTCATAAATCAATGAAAAGTATAGCAATCATCAACAAATGCACATTTGTAGTACTATGCGAAAAAACAACAACACATATGTTATCTAACAGAGGTTCCTTCAGAGTTCTCAAAGTAACAGTAAAAACAACAGAATAACTTTATTGGTGTCCGTCTCTATTGTATAAGATCACCAGAAACATATGCCTGACATATACAGTACACCCATCTCCACACCATGTTACAAGCGCATTAATCCACGACGAAGGTGGCATCTAATGGGGAGTTAATGCATGGTTGGTCCGTTATGAGCACTCGACGCCGCAGCCTCGGAAGCCTAATGGTCAGCATCACGCATAACGTAAACCTATATGCATAAAGATTAATGCTTACATGTCTACCAGAGAAACACTTTCAACCAAATTAATTAATTCAAAGGCATGGTGTGGCTCAAGTTGGTAGCATATCTGCGTCTGGACCAGAAGGTCATGGATTCTGGCCCTACACTGGGATTAGACTCATACCTGAATGCTGGCACCTGAGTGCAGTATTGGGGGGGTGCTTTACTGTTGGGGTATGCCATCCTTCAGATGAGACATTAACCCAAGGTCCCTTCTACCCATCTCTGGTGTTGTTCTGGTTGGTGTCCAGGTGGAAGTAAAAGAACCCAAGGCACTTTTCACAAGAGATGGGGACTTTTTATTGTGTGAAACAAAATCATAGAATACAATGCAAGGAAAACCTTATCAAACTGCATTAAGCTAAATAAGAGAACGTACAAAAAATCAGTGAAAGTGAATAACAAAGTAAGTAAGAAACATCAAATTGTACCTTCAAAAATAAGGCTGCAGTATCAAAAGAAAAAAGAAAATGGAACAAAGGAAAATGAAAGTTAGCAATGTCATTTGCAGGCAATTCAGGACTCCAGCACCAAATGCATAGCATGCCATTTTTCTCTAAATGAAGCTGTAGAGAAAATCCTAAATTCAGACAAATAAACATTTTTCAATTCAGAGACAATTTTGCAGAATAATTCAAGAAGCAAAAAACATTTCTGCTGAGACGAAAAATGGCATGTGTTGAGACCCAGGTGCCATCTGGAGCAAGTAAGTAACACATTAAGGGTGCGACAGTTCCGTTTCCGCTAATCTGCAGTATAATGACCACATACCAAAAACATCATAATCAGTAGTTCGGAATAAAGAATCAGTCCAGTGGGTTTGCAACTAAGTCCGCAAAACACGCAAAGGAAGAACAATCAAAAAATAAATGATGCATGGTTTCTCATTGATTAAGACTGCCTGGTCTTAAGCGCATGCGCTCCTGCATCTGCTTGTGCTGTTTATTGCCCTTGACATTACGTTTGTCATGACAGCACTATCAGACGGTGTCCTGCATCTTTGGAGGGGGTCCGTGGCTCTGTTAACTGTCTCAGCAGACCAGGCTGAAGCACAGCGGGCACCTGCACAAAAGGTGGGGTCTCAGGGAAGGAAGATTCCAAAACCATTTTATATAAGGCCTTCCTGGGGGTAATACTAAACTGAGCATAAGTAATTTTCTGAGTACGTAGTTTAAAGAAGGGATCTTTCATATAACCAGGAGCTATTCTAGAAGATCTCAGGACTCTGAGCGTGCCAGCTTCCCAGGCTTTAAGTCAATCACAAATCGTGGGAAAACCCAAGGTGACAAGGGTTTTACTGTAGGGAGTACTTAAGCAATTTATCCCTCCAGGGTGTGGGTATACTGGAGGATTTACCACGGCTGGTGTGATTCGGTCACGGCGCGGCGGTATCGAACTCGCAAAATAGTGTTGAAGTCTCCAGTGTACCACACCCTGAGGATAATGTTATTTTATACAATTGCAAATGTTGCTTTATTTATTTTTTTTCGATATTTTGTAAGTGAGGTCTGTACGGTTGGAAGGAAGATGTAATTTGTTTAATATTTACCGCGGTGTTTTAGCGAAGCGGCGACAGGACAAATGGCGGCAGTTTTGATTAAAGTGAAAGCGACCGGACTGTCGTGAGATGAGGTTGGCTGGCACTTTTTCCCATGGGTACACTGGAGGATTTACCATGCTGGAAAAGGTACCAGCCAACCAATCAGGATGCAGCATTTGCCACATTCGATTTACTCCATAGTATAATAAGGGTTTAAGGCCTTATAGGAAATTCAATGGGATTCCAAGCAAAACAAATTCAATGTGCCCCTGCCCCTCACTTTCCGAATGTGTTGGCAGACGCAGGTCCCAAGTCCCACCCTCCTGACTACCTCACTGTTCTTTTTATACTGAGGAGTGCAGAACTGCACACAGTACTCCGGGGGGCCCTTACAGTTGCCTTGTAAAATGGAAGGATTCTTTCCATGCCCTTCTGATCAACCCATTTTAATACACCAAAGGTACTGTGCTGTCCCTTCTGATTGGCTTTGCTCTGCTTCCTCACTGGTGCTTAAAATCACATGCTCACAGCTGGCAGTCGGTAAAGACTAAATTAAAGTCCAAACGAAAAGCACAACTACTCACACTCAATCCCTTTAAAGTTAAAAAAAAAGGCTTAGGAAGCAGACATCTGGTGTAGTGGCAGAAAGACTTTTATTAAGTCTTAACAGAACAGCTGAAGGTGCAGCACTGGAACCCTGGTGCTTTGCTTCTCTAGCCCCCCTGACAAAGCCTAATGCTACAGAGGCAAAGCGCCGGGGTTCCAATGCTGCACCTTCAGCTGTTCTGTTAAGACATAATAAAACTATTTCTGCCACTACAATAGAGGTCCGCTACCTGAGCTTTTTCTAACGTCCATGGGATTGAGTGCAACTAACTGCTCTGCTTCTTATGCAGTTTGTTATGACCCCCCAGGTCCTTTTCCTTTTCCATGGCAGCACAAGGAGCTCTACACCGTGGGAAGGTCCTCCCTCGGTTTTTCCATCCCAAGTGCAGCACCTCACATTTGGCTACATATAACACAAAAAAATGGTCAAGGAAACAAAGTAAGTAACAAAAAAAAATTGGTGGTATTGCTGAGTGGTTTCAAGAGACGCTGTGGTGAGATACTCTGCCATAACAGTAGACCTGACTAAAGGATGGGTTTTTCTTTCTGTTCCACTACAGAGGGAAGATGCTACGTTTTGCTGCTGTAGTTTTGTTCGCTCTTTCAGCAACCGTGACCTGTCATAGTCACAAGGACAGCTGCCTGACTGGTGGTACTCACAAACCTTCCCCAAGTCCAGAGTCAGAAATGCACGAATGTACTCTGTACTCCAAGTGTAAGGATGCTTTTTTCTTTATATTTAGCAATATAAACTTAAAAAATAAATACATAGAAATAGCATTCTAAAATGTATTGATGAAACACTATAATTTGGGCCTTTAACATAGGTCAGCACATAAGAGTGTGTAGAATTCACTGTCTTTACTAATTCCTGCACAGAGTTTGGGTTAAGTAAAACATATAGGCTTTTTTAGTAGCGCAGTGCTTGGGGAACCGCTCACCCTCCTAGTGACCTGTGTTCGTGCCTTGATCCCAGGACCTTGGCAGTTGACTGAGATGGAGGGCATATGTCCTCTCCTGTCTCAGAGAAAGGGAAGTGTGCCCCTTTCTAATGCCAGACTGCTCACTAGCGACTCAGGAGAGGGAAGGAATATCTGGCTCGTAGGCACAACCCTCTCAGTGCTAGTCCATTGCACGTCATGCAACTGGAGTACCCCGTGGTCGGTGCCGTTCTACTGGCCCCTGTAATCTTCAAAAGAGGATGTAGGAGTGGGGCTAAAAGAAAAAGTCTGGTTAGGAGGGGGAGTGTATTCTGCAATAGACACAATCATACCTCTAAACTGCTATGAATTTCACATGGCGCTATGATTACACTTAAATGTACCTTTACTCCGCAGAGGTTTACTAATGTTTTTAACAATACTTGAGTTATTTCTGGACACACAAACTATTAAGTCATTGAACTATTTTGATAGAAACATTCCTTGACACCAGATATGTGGGGCCCACTATTTAAAGACATGTTATTCTCTAAAATAAGAAAGTGCTCCACATTCTGCCCGTTTGCTCTGATTTTTGAAGTCCAGGTCTATGAATATGAATTCTGAGAGGTTGAGAGGTATGGACACAGTGGAAGGAGCGGAGGCCAAGAGGAGGTATCTGGAATGGCTAGAAGAGTGTTCCAAAATTTGGCAGCTTGGATTCAGTGCTAAAAATTGCAAAGTGAGGCCCACTGCACACAGAAGCCCCCGAGTAGGGTACAGGATGGGAGGGGGAGGTCATGGCATGCACCTAGAGGAAAGGGACCTAGAGGTTATCATTACAAATGAGCCGAAAGTGGCAGCTCAATGTTAAAGTGCAGTAGGGGGGAGACAATATGATGACAGTCTGCATAGGGAGGGATAATAGCAAGCAGATGGAGGGAGTTGCAGCCCCCTCCGTACAAGTCATTGGTCCGCTGCCACCTTGAGAACTGTGCGCAGTTCTGGAGCCCTCACCTTAAAAAGGACATTGATAGGGTGGCGACTGTGCAGAGGAGGGCAACCAAGATGATACAGAGGCTGTAGGGGAAGCTTATAAGGAAAGGGCTAAGGGCCTCAACATGTATTCCCTACAGAACAGAAGAGTAATGGGCTGGGGACATAATTAAGGCCTTTAAATACCTCTGGGGGATAAACAAGCAGAGTGTGGGGAGCTTTTTAGCTTGAGCACAAACGTGGTTAACAGAAGGAACACAAAGAAGTTAGTGGGGAGGAGTTTCAAGAGGGAAGGGAGAAAACATTTCTTCACAGAAAGGGTGGTGAATAGAATGAACAGGCTGCATAGGGAGGTGGGGCAGAGACAGTGAGGGGATTCAACCATGTGTGGGAGAGGCTGAGGGGCATCATTAAAAGGAAAACTCACCTGTAGAGGATTTGGGAAGCTGGAGGCCACATAGAGCCCCTTGACATCATATTGGGTAGGCAGGCTTAGGGCAGACCAGATGGGCCTTGTGGCATTTTCTGCCAAAACTATGTTTCTATGCTTCCAGGGTGGGAGGCAGTGCGAATGTCACAAAGAGGGACTGGACTAGAGGCCTCTCCCCTGTTGTCCCAATTCAGGCCATCAGTCCAGTGTAGCACCACAGGCCACATCCTGTTGATATGTGACAGAGGGATCTTGGGAGAAAATCATGAAGGCACTAGGATTATGATCTACCCTTAAACCCCCTTAAGATCTCTAGTAGGAACTACCACATCCATATTGACTCCTCCCCATGGTCAAGTTCCACCTTCACAATCAGCAGAATTCCCAGGGATAATAAATCTCTTCCCATGGGACTCCACCACGGGGGTACATCATGAGTAGAGCAGAGGCAGAAGGAACCAGGCTGAAGCGTGGACTGACATCAAGGTGAGAGAGTTCTGGAGCTTCTCAGGTGGGAGTGGCCTGAGGAAGATTGAATGCCATACCAGCCATGGCCAGGGAAGAAAAACATGGGACAAAGAACAAAAGTACTGCACTACGTAATACATTGTCACTTAGGAAACACTGCAAGCTAGCGTTCCATCACCCACTCTGACACCCTTGAGTGTTCCAGGCCTTCCTTCAGATGCTACCACTGAGCAATATAAAAACAGGTTACTTCAATAATATTAAGATCCAGCCCAGTAGCGTGGAGGGCTGAGGCAGTGATGCCTTAACCCTGCCATGCGTGACCACATGTTACATGGTCTGAAGGGTGCGGCGGGGTCGCTGAGGCCAGCCGAGGTGTTAGAGGATCAAGCATCCAGAGGACTGCTCTCCTCTCCTCTCCCAGGGAGGGTGGGAAACAGCAGCTGGCGTTTGCCTGACACCTAGCGGCGGCTAGGTGTTGGCATGCCTGGCCAATACGGTGGGGCACGGAGGCGAAGCAGCCGGCAGGTGCACTATGTGAGGATGCATGTGTGGCATGCCCATTGTTGGCATTGCATGCTCCGCTGGAAAAAGGAAATGGCAGCCAGGTTGAGCAGCTTGATGGCCGTCTACCTAATGCACCGTCTCCGAGGGTGCCACCTGTACTGGATCCGGTCCTGGTGGGGAGTTGGGGGCTCCCTGCCACCGTGCCACAGGGGGTAAGCTGAGGGGGTAGCAAGGTGGTGGCCTGATTGGGAGACAGGTGCGGCTGGAGAAAGAGGGGATGCCTGGAAGTAGGAGCCAATCAGGAACCATGGGGCAGAAAAAAGTAAGAATAAAAAATAACTGTATTAAGGCATGCCAGGAAATGGGGTTACCTTTAGTAATCTAACCCTAGGGGCATAAGGTATTCAACTTCCCTTTGCACCTCATGATTCTCCTAGTATAAGATTAGCAGTCAGCAACCCAACCCCTGGTCATGCCCCAGTGCTTAAGTAACATAATATTTTATCCCGTTTAGGTATTTTTGTTCTTGTGGCAGGACAGGCACTGCATCAGGCCCTGTTCCCATCTGCCTCAGCATCTTCAGCCACCACCAAAGTCAGGGCTCAGTCCCCCATGGGTTAACCCCCCCCCACGGTAGGGCCAGGAGAGGAGGGCCATCCCCCCCAGTCACTCATCCAGATGTGCCCAGGACCTGGAGCGGCAGAGTGGGCTTGTGGCCAGACAGACGGGGCTTCATGAAGGCCCGTCCTCCACTTTTTCCTTCATTTTTCTCCCCTGGCCAACCAAAGATGTGCAATGAGCACGTTGGGCGAGCTACGTCTCTGCGGAGACACTCTCAGTACTCTGGACATGGGGCGTTCCCCCTAGATGTAACCCGCCCACACCTCCCACTGGATTCCTCCAGGTGGCAGTCAAGCAGCGGGACACAGATCCCCCTCCCAGAGGGAGGAGAGCTGTCCTCTAGCCACTCAATCTTCCCTCCCCTGGCCGACACCCAGCAACCCGTGTCCATTCCCGAACTCAGGTTGCCTGCGTGGCAGCAGGTAAGGTACTTACA
Organism: Neoceratodus forsteri; assembly: GCA_016271365.2. NCBI lineage: Eukaryota > Metazoa > Chordata > Ceratodontiformes > Ceratodontidae > Neoceratodus > Neoceratodus forsteri. Next base: position 938,174,759 of record CM028136.1, on the reverse strand, counting down.
GCACCTCAGCTCTCCACACCACAGGGCCTGCTAAGTAACATAATTTAAGGTCAGAAAGGGTCCTAGGTCTGTCAGTTCTGCCCCCCCCCACTTCATATACAGGGATAAATAAGCATGCTGTTTAAACCACCTGATCTTCAGCTAGCCTTGATGCTGACATTTGCTATACAAGTATATACCAAACTGACACTTTCTCAATTTCTCCAACAGCTTCTTGCTGCTATGCTAACTTTACAGAGCAGCTGGAACATTATCCTATATCAAAAGTACAAAACTCCCACTGGGATAGATGTGGAAACGTCAGCAAACAGTAAGACTATTTGGCGCCATTTTTTTTTATTGATAATGTACGGTATCCATCCCAACTGTATAGTAACAATGGGATATGATGCATGCCAGGATGTTGATAAGTACCATTTGACACCCCCAATTTGTGAGCGTACATGTACCGCAGTCAGCCTTTTAAGCAATAAGGCATGCTGATCAGGCATTAGAGTAACAGTGTTAATCACCTCCTAGGGACGTAATGGGGCAATCAGCTGCACCTCGTGCCACATTGCTCCTAGGGGGCGATTCACTGACTCTTAATACAACCCCTTGGAGTGTCTTATTGCTATTATATACAATTATTAAAAAAGTGGTATAAGTGTACTTTTTGAATGATTTCCTCATTGAGAGGGAGATTTTTAATAAAGTAGTCCATCTGCCATTTGGCCAAGATCACTGGTTCAGAATACATCTTTATAATCATCTGGTAGCAGGATTTCAACCCCTTCCCTCCATCTGGTGCCATGTTTTCCTGCTCACAGAACTGCCTCCCCATAGGCCACCAGAGGGCAGCTGTGTAACTGCCGGAGCAACCCAAAGAAAAAATTACTCACCTTAGTAATGTTGTTTCTTCTAATGGAGTCTTGCTATATTATGACAATTGCAGTTTGACCGCAGGTTAGAACTGCTCCAGAGGTGAAATAGTTAACTTTCCATGCAGGCATGGAACTTAGAGCGTGAGCTCGGTTGAAAACTCTGTCTGTTGTGCTTCAAACTCAAACTGTCAGATCTTTACGAGCTAAAACTCACTAAGGTTCTGTGTGGAAGCTGTAAACCTACACTAGCCAACTGGCTACTAACATAAACACTCATTTTTGGCCTAAAACAAAGACTCAAGTCAGGAGACCCAAAAATGCAAAAACACAACACCAATTCACCCAAAAAGGTAGGTGAAAAACAACAAGGTGGGCATCAAAAGAGTGCCAACCCTGTACTGCCCACCCACATCCCCAAAACAGAGGTGCTGAGAGGGGCAGGCAGGGAGGGAAGTCATAATATTGCAAGACTCCATTAGAAGAAACAACATTACTAAGGTGAGTAATTTTTTCTTCAAACAACAAAGTCTTGCTATATTATGACAATTGCAGACTACACAGCAGTACCCCCATGGAGGAGGGACAGAACCTACCTAGGAAATAGGCTCTGAAGCACGGCTGTGCCAAACCGAGCATCACTCTTAGCCTGGATGTCCAGGGAGTAATGCTTGGTAAAAGCGTGAACTGTCTTCCAGGTAGCTGCTTGACATATTTCTAGAATAGGAATGTCTCTGGCAGCAGCCAGAGAAGCAGCTAAATCCTCTGGTAGAGTGAGCCCTCAGGCCTGAGGGGGAACTTACCCAACTTCTCATAGCAGAATTGGATACAAGAGACAATCCACCTGGCAATGGATCTTTAGTGGCTGGCTTCCTTTAACAACTTCCGCCATAGGTGAGGAACAGTTGGAGGAGTCAAACCTATGACCCTTAGTACGCTCTATGTAGTAACTAAGGACTCTTCCACATCTGGCTGTGCAGCATCCTCTCCCAGAGGAGGAGTGGTCAGTGAAGTACACTGGAAGTGAAATAGATTGATTAAGGTGAAAATCTGAAACCACCTTAGGCAGGAACTTTCTGTTAGTCCGAAGGACCACCTTATCTCTGTGAAAAGAGATGAACTCCTGCTCCACTGACAACGCTTGTAATTCACTTATGCGTCTGGCAGAGGTGATAGCTACCAAAAACACAGTTTTCCAAGTCAAGTACTTGAGCTCAGCTGAAGACAAGGGTTGCATAAGCTGAGCGATGCAAACATTAAGATCCCAGGCAGGGGCAGGATCCCTGAATGGAGGGTTGGTGTGAAACAACCCCTTAAAAAACTTGGAAAATACAGGATGAGCTGAAAGGGAAGAGGATTTACCTGCTGAAATAAAAGCAGACACAGCTGCCAAGTGCACCTTCAGGGTAGCTGGTCTCAGCCCCAAAGAATTCAGGTGGACCATATAATCCAGGACTGTGGGTAGATCAGCAGAGACTGGGGAAATATGTTTGCCTGAGCACCATATGGAAAACCTTTTCCATTTGGAATTGTAAGTAGCCCCAGGAAGGCTTCCTGTGCCTCAATATATCCATTACACCTTGGGAAAGGTGTAAATCAGCAAACTCTAACCTTCAAGAACCAAGCCTTGAGACTGAGAGATTTGAGATTCGGTACCAGACCCTTCCCTGGGCACAGGTTAACAGATTGTGATTCCTGGGAAGGGACAGGGAGGATGGACTGCTAAGGACAGCAGGAGTGGATACCAGGGCTGTCTGGCCCAATCTGGAGCTATCAGAATGACTTTGCATGATTGGGATCTGATTTTGACTAGCACTTTGAACAGGAGAGGAAGGGAGGGAAGGCATAGAGAAACTTCCTCCCAACTGAGGGCTAAAGGCATCCAGTGGGAGTGAGCCCAACACAGGGGCCTGCAGCAAAAAGAGGAAGTTGGTGATTGTCTGGGGCTGCAAAAAGATCTATTCATGGGGTGCCTCATCTGGCAAATACTACTCCCAAGACCAGGGATCCAGTGACCATTCGTGGTGGCCCTGGGAAATCCTGCTGAGAGCATCTGCCAGGATATTGTCCTTGCCTGGGAGGTGAACCGTGAAGTGAGGTGTTCAGGAGTAGCCAGAGACCACAACTTCCATCGCCTCGTGCACAAGGCCGTAGACCGAGTGCTCCCTTGCTTGTTGATGTACCACATTGTAGTGGTGCTGTCTGTTTTGACCTGAATACTCTTGTTCTGAACAGATTTGGAAAAAGCTTGAAGTGCTAGTGTAACCCCCCTGCAAATGGGGGTTCCCAAAAGACTTCCAGGAGCTTGCTTGAATGCTCCAAGCCTGAATGGTGTTTGGCGTTTAAGCCATTTATCAGTGAGTGTTTTTAGAACCTCTGGTACTGTCTCTTTAAGAGCTGTCTGCTTGCAGACATAATTAGTTTGTATGGGGACTGTGTGTTTCTTTGATTGAGTACCACTCGAGAGCTGCTGCAATTCACTCCATTTTGCAGTCACTAGAGTGCAAAGGAACCTATCTGAAAGATGTAACTGTTTGCAGAAACCATTTAGAGTAATAATGAATTACAGTTTGTCTAACCTGCTTTCTTTGCAGTCAGAACTGTGTCTGCCTAGTTCCCATTCTGGTTTTGAACCGCTGAACTGGACCAATCAGTGTGGGTAAGCTAGCTCTAAAATGGTGCCTTGGACGAATCAGAACTTGACTCATAATCTGAGCCAGCCACAAGAGGATTGTAAGGGCAGTGACTCTGGGAGATGTAGTTTAGACTTGCGCCTTTTTGGACCAACAGGAGCAGTCTATTGCAGAGTGACAGCCAATCCAGTCAAGAACTGGGAGGAACTCAAAGGAAGTGCCCGGTTTTGTCTGTTGGAGTTTCAGTTTAGCTCTGGCAGTGAAGGAAAGGAACCCTGTGCTCCTTCAGTGCACAGTTTTAATCAAAAACATGTGTAAGGTCCAGAGTTCCGGTCTGCAGCTTGTATAACTGCTTGTTAGGACTGAACTGTCCTGTGAAGAGAATCAAATGATATCTGAAGAGTAGAAACCAGGCTCACCCTGTAGAAGACTGGAGAAATTGCCAAATTGCATCGGTCTGTCAGGACTTGAATCTGCTGTGTGTTCTCCGGTATTGTGCAGTAATTGCGATCGGATAGAGAAGCAGCCTGCCTGTTTGCCATATAAATGTGTGAGGAGTCTTGCGGAGCTCAAGAGTAGCCCTGCTGACACTGAAGGACCCTATCTTGTTTGGAGGTCGTGAGTACTAATTCAGGGTCGCTCCCTATTTAATTGCCAACATTAAATCCAAATGGAATCACTGTACTGCTGACTGTTTAAACTCATTTTCTTTTCTCTCAGTGGAAAGGGCCCTACCAGCTGCCATGGTTTGGACTAGCTACTAGGGCTTGGGTACCCAGGGACAGTAACTGGTAGGGATAGGCCCTGCACAGAGCCATAGGTAGATGAGTAAAGTGATAAGCTAATTAACCTGATTTCCCTGTCCTTGTTATATTCCCCTAAATAAATCCGAGCTGCTTGTTTCAGCAAAGTTATACTGCCTGAGGTATTTGTCTATGTTAAAGTATTGTACTGTGATTGTTGCACTGTATCTTATTTTACAGGAGGTCCCAGTGCCTGAACCAGCCCTGGGGGTAAGTGTATACTGTGAAGGTAATTCTGATATATTGTGTGGGCCACTAGTGGGAAGAAAGGGGCTGCAGTGTCCCAGAGGGCTGTGACCAAGTAAGTTTAACTATTGCAAACCCTGGACCTCTGGGTGGAGGCACCCGCCATTGGATCCAGGCCTCAACCTGTTAGTGGCAAATCAGGCAGGGGTAGTAGCCCCTGGGATAGCGCCATCTAGGGGTTACACTAGAAAAACTGCTCTGAGCTCCAACAGGTTGATGTGGAGCAGAGATTCCTGGGGAGACCACAGACCCTGGGTGGTGAGGTCGCCCATGTGAGCTCCCAGCCCAAGAGGACGATCTGTAGTAAGGATTAGAGAATGAGACTGGTGACAAAAGGAACCCTTGTCTCAGGTTGCTCTGATCCTGCCATCACTGTAGGGCTTGGATCAGGTTCGAGTTACTGGGATCAGCTTGGTAAGAGGATCCTTTCTTTGAGACCAAAAGCTCTCAAATGGAACTGGATGTCCCTCATCGAAATCTTGCTCCTTGCACAACTGCTGTTGAAGCAGCCATGTGTCCTAGGAGCTGCAGAAATGCCTTGCTGGCTGGGAGACCTGCAGGGTAAATGAGGAGGCCAGGGAGACTAGGGTCTTTGCCCTGTCCAGGGGAGGAAGGCCCTGGCTTCCTGTGTGTTCAATTCTGCGCCTATGAAGGTAAGAAGCTGGACTGGCTCTAGAACTGACTTTGAGAGATTCAGAAGGAAACCCAGAGAGGTAAGCAGTTGCTGCTTATCTGAAGGTGTAAATTGACCTGGTCTGGGGACTGGCCTACTAAGAGCCAATCGTCCAGGTAAGGAAAGATGGCAATCTTTGCCTTCTTAGGTAGGCAACTGCTACAGCCAGGCATTTGGTGAATACCCTTGGGGCAGAAGTGAGGCCGAAGGGCATTGCTCTGAATTGGTAGTGGCCTGAGGGCAGCTCGAACCTGAGGTACTTTCAATGGGAGCTTCTGATGGGAATATGGAAGTAGGCATCCTTGAGGTCCAGGGAAGCTAGCCAGTCCTCTGGCCTTAGAGAGGGTAGGATAATTCCCAGAGTCACCATTTTGAACTTTGGCTTTAAAAGGTGCTTGTTTAAATATCTGAGATCCAGGATGGGCCGCCATTCTCCTGTCTTTTTTGGGGTAAGGAAGTACCTGGAGTACAAACCTTTGCCCTGGTGTAGGGGAGGAACCCTTTCCACAGCTCTGAGAGCCAGGAGGGTAGAGACCTCTGCCTCTAGGGCGAGTGCCTCTGATGGAGTTGCAGGTGGAAAAGATCTGGTTCTCAGCTTTGGAAATTTTTTGAAGCTGAGAACCAGTCCCTGGCTTACTACTTCCAGGACCCACTTGTCTGATGTTAAAGACTTCCAGTCCTGGACAAAGTAAGCCAGCCTGCCCCCTACAGGTAGAGGAGAATCGGCCCTGGCAATCCCATCAGGGTGCCTGCTTGGCAGGGGCTTTGGGCTGAGGGGTGGAAGCAGACCTGCTTGTACCCCGTCTGCCTCTCCCTCTAAAGAACCCCCTCTGAGCATAGGCGGAGGAGGAAGCTTGGGCTTGGTAAAAAGGCCTATGAAAAGGCCTGCCCCTGCCTCTAGGAAGCTGCTTTTGAGGAGTGGCCTGCCTTTCCCTGGCTTGTGCACTCCTATAGGTGGTCCTATATTCATCCATTTTCTTCATGTAATTCTCTGTTTGCTCCCCAAATAGAGAATTTCCACAACAGGAAAAATCCATGGCCTTAGACTGGGTATCCTGAGACAGGGTAGTACATCTGAGCCAAGCCATCCTGCTAAGTGCCACAGATGTAGCCATGACTCTTGATGAAACATTATTAGAGTACACTGCAGCATGAAATTGCACCTTGGATGCCTCAATACTATCCATAGCCACCTGTTCCAGCTCCCTGGCAAGCTGGTCAGGGACTTGTTTCGCTAGGGCCAGCACAGTATCCCATCTGGATTTCTGGTACCTAGGAGCATAAGCCATACAATGTGCTTGTCTGAGTCCCAAAGATGCTGCCATGTACTGTTTCTTTGCCATAGCATCAATCTTCCTGGAGTCCTTATCCGGGGGTGTGTGAAGCTAGGGGCATATTAGCTTGTCACAGGCTGCAGCCTGCACTACCCCACATGGCTGCATTGTTGAGTGAGGAAATCAGTGTCGGAGCCTGATAAGGTATACCTCTTGTCCATCCTTTTATCCACAGGAGGTATAGTGTGAGGAGTTTTAAAACTTTTACTGTCTGTTTCAAAAAGATTTATGCAAAGGAATAGACAGTCTCCTAGACTCTGGAATATCCATCATTTCTACATAGTCTGGCTCCTCTTGGTCATCAACAGCTTCCTCAACAGGGAGCTGGAGAGTTTCAGCAACTTTTGATAAAACATGAAATGAGAAGGGACTCAGAAAGCCTTGGAGGAGAAACCCTAGGGGTCTATCTGGAGAGATGTCTGGATCAATGGGCACATCCAGATCTTCAAAACCATATTCACTCTCCTCATATTCCTCTTCCCCTCCCCAGTTCATAAAATCCTCAAAATCATAATCTTGAACCGGTGGAACCGGCCGAACCGAACGCTTACCTGAAGGTGTCGGTTCGGTCGAAACCGGAGAAAGAGACTGGACAATTTGAATTGCTTTGGCTATTTCCTCAGCAGTTGGGGAGAAAACTTTTGGCTCTACACTAGCTGACTTTCTAGTCCTTTTTGCTGGAACTGGCTCCTCAGAACCGGCTCTTCGTTTGCCCGAGGAAGTATCGCCCTGGTCAGAGGGCACTCCCTCCGGTTCGGTTGGCACCGAACCGGGCTGGCCATCCGGGTCAGCGGACTTTTTGGCCTCCCTCTCCCTGAGCCTACCAACTCTCTTATCTATGCTGGCAGCAGGGAAATTGTGACAAATCTGTCAGTCTGAATTGAGGTGGTCAAACCCCAGACAATAGACACGTGGTGTGTGGGTCAGCCTTAGCAAAAGCTTCCCCACAAACACTACAGTGTTGAAACCCAGTGGGTCCGGTTTTTCTTTTGGGTTTCTCAGACATAATGCCAGCCTAACCAACTTGCCCGTTTATGGCAATCCACAAAGAAGAGACACCTTATCGGTTCCCAACCGTGTCAATGGGTCGTGGAAAAACCGTGAATGAAATCCGCTTTTTAGAACCGATAAGAACCAGGAACCGCACTCTAAAAAAGGACTAGTAGATTTAAATACAACCTGATTGGTTCAAACCGAACCGATAAAGAATTACAAGTTCCACTCAGAAAAAATAAATGTAAAACCTATCTATTACTTACATTACCACAGACAGAGCTTGAACCGACCGGTTGCGGTTTAATTTCGCTAAAAACTGAAAAATAATACTTTTAAACCGACAAAATGAACCGAGCAGAAGGAGAAATCTCCGGAGCGACTGTTCAGTGAGGCGGAGTAAAGAATCTGACAGTTTGCGTTTGAAGTACAACAGACAGAGTTTTCAACCGAGCTCGCGCTCTAAGTTCCATGCCTGCATGGAAAGTTAACTATTTCACCTCCGGAGCAGTTCTAACCTGCGGTCAAACTGTAATTGTCATAATATAGCAAGACTTCATGTTGTTTGAAGCTGGAGGTTTCCCGGATGGATGTTTTACAATTGTCTCTGCCAGGCGGACTCGTCGGCACAGCGGTAGTGCTACTGCTCATGATGCCAGCAACCTGCGTTCCGAAGTGAACTCTAGTCATTGGGGTCTGGTTGGGAGGAGGAGGCTGGAGCATCCCAGAGAACACTCTCCTCTGCAAAGGGAGGGAAGGAAGTGCATCCCCGCTGCATTACAGCTACCTGGATGACCACAGGGGGTGGTGCAGTTTAGCAGCTTGCAACATGCACTGAGAGGGGAGAGTGTGCACGTCAGTGTGTCAGGCTTCCCAGCACTATATGATGACAGACAAGCTGTCAGCGGCTGGGATAGTACAAAAGGAAAACTAGATGAAACAGTGCCTGCCCCCATAACCAGGCCGGGCAAACATCCTTTCAGGCCTCTCGGATGGCTCCGATGTATCTCTATCCTCACAACCAGAGAGTGAGGGGTACCACTGCTGTGGAGCACAAAAGTAGGGCCCAACCTTATTTATTAATTTACTGAAATGATCGGAAATTACAACCTTTGAGCTGAAAATTCTTTTGCAAAGGATCCTCGTCATATAAGGGAGGTGAAAATGCATGAGTAAGGGAGACAGTATCAGCTAAACAGGCATTGTCAGTAGCATCTAATAGGAACACAGAGTAAACAGTTGCATGATATAACAAAGGCAAAAGCATCACAAAACCCAGGTCATAGGTACAGAGTACATGGGGATACAGTACACGCTGCAGCCTAGAATATTACAAGTGCACTAGTCTAATTATGTACTAGCTAGAGTGATCAGATGTAGTGACTTTACAGCATTATCGATACCTAGGTGGGTACAAAAGGCATCATCATCCAGGAGAGTAAGTGCAGCCATAGTAGGCGAACAGGATAAATGAAAAACTCAAGATTTGGTGACAGAAGTGGAGAATAAGGTGACAGAGGTGGAATAAGGCGTGGGCACATCAAGGGAAGGTGGGTTGAGTAGGGGGAAGATAAATGGTAGGTAGTAGAGGGTTCATGGGGAGGGTGTAGGGAGTAGGAGTTTCCAGGTAGGTAGGCTGGCAGGGGCAGGTGGAGAACAGGGAACTTCAAGACCTTTAGGAGAGCGGCCCGGTGGCGCTGAGGGTTGAGGCGCTGGACGCCACACCTTGTGCCACGACAGTGACCCAAGTTGCGAGCTTGGGCACCGGGAGTCAGCTGGGTTGGGGTGAGGATTGGGCACCCGTGGGACTGCTCTCCCGGGGTGGGTAGGGGACAGCTCTGTGCGCCAGTGGCTCCTGGTGGAGATCGGAGGCGCTGCAGCGCATCGGCTGCATGTCATGCAGCATGGATGACGCTGGCAGGGTTGCCTTGCACCAGAACGTCATGGGTGAACCACACAGGGGGAGGGGCACTAAGAACAAAGAAAAACCCGGCTCTGAGGGGGAGGCGATGGCACCTGACCCCCATGCCCACCACTGGATCCACCCTGCCTGGCCTTCCAGGTCCTCCATCCAGGGCCCACTCCCTCAGCCAGAGTCTATGTGTGTGAGAGTGCCCAACGAGAAGGGGTGGCCCCACTCTGGAGGGGTTAAGTTGGGAGTGCTGGCTGTGGGAGAGGTGGGGGAGAAAGGAGGCACAGGTTCAGGGGGACCTCAGGTGGGCAGCAACAGACAGGATGCCTGAGAGATGCCTCCTCGGGCCGTGACCAGAGGGAAAAAGAATCAACAAAAAAAAAAAAGACCTTTAGGAGAGTACAAGAGGAACCTGGGCATGGCCCAGGGCACAGGAGGCTGGTGACAGCTGGGTTAAGAGTGGCAGTAGCAGCATAAAGGAGAGGAGAGGAGATAGAGTTCCTAAGCTCAGTCTTGAAGGGGCTGAGGTGAGCCAGGCTTGTAGTGGCATGTGGGAGCCCATTTAACCAAGTGGGAGCCCTTACTGCAAAGGCTCACCTGCCCAAGGCAGTCCTTCTGAACGGCACTGCTAGTGCTTGCATAGTGACACTTCTTGTGGCATGTTTGGCTGGGGCAGGACAGAATAAGGCATGTAGGAAGGGGGGAGCAAGTCCTAGTAGGGTCTTCTTTCCCTGAAGGCAGGCATGGAGTTTAATGCAATCCATGAGCGGAAGCCATTTAGTCCTAATGTATAGGTCACACAGTACGTGTTAGGCGATCAGCACCTAACAAAAATCTATAGGCTTTATTGAGAGTAGTGTGTACTCTGAACAGGCTTGTATCAGAGGCAGCACCATAAACCACGTTCCCATAGTCCAGGCTAGGTAGGATTGTACCTCTAACCCGCTGGAACCCTAGCCTTGGAGGTGAGGCAGAACTGAATTTTTTTATTTTTTTTTGCTAAGAGAGACACACTAAGCTGAAAGCTTGTTTACAGGTGTGACCTGGGAGCACACGGAAGTTAAGTGACTTGCTCAGGGTCACACAGTATGCAAGTGGGGGCTGTGGGATTCAAACCCAGGTCTGCATCTCAGAGCCTTAAACCACTGCGCTATACTGCCTCCCTTGTCTTCATTCATTCATTGGTGGTGAAGCACCTTGGAGTTCCAAGTAAAAAGGAACTTTTCTCTTAGGTCAGAAGGCCCCCCCCCCCGCAGTGGGGACAGAAAGCCTGAAGGAAATGTTATGGTTATTGTGTGATCTAAACTCCATCAATCAGGAGCTAATGCCACTGGACTGTCAAAGACACAGGCAAGGAAATAGACACAAGTGCCACAGCCAACCAGACATCAAAGGGATAAATAAGTGCTGTAACAGTGACAAGAGCCACTAGAAAGGAAGAGAGAACAAGGTTCAAGAGTGAAACAGCTACATGCATTAATGTAATTATAAAATAAAATCAGCATCCTCCTCCCCCCACGGCTTCTATGGAACTGAAGATGTAATGTCCGCAATCACTATCCACAATGCTCTGTGTCATGTTCCCCTAGATAGCAACTTCTCAAAATACTTTTGGTCTTATTCTTGGTGCAGAGTCCACAAGGAGCTATCTGAGAATGATAATGTTCCCTAAACTCCACTTAACAAAACCTAGTCTTTAATGCTTCTGTGAATCATAATGTCATTATATTTTGGAAAGTGCTGTTTCAGCCACAATGGGGTTGATCTGGTTCCTCTGAGCTGTTATTGCACTGCCCGTTGAAGACCCTTTGTACCCCTCCACCAAATGAGAGTTGGAGGGTTAGTACCTTCCACAAGTGAGGCTGTCTGGTCCCCATGAACTCCAAAGTGAGGTCTGTGTTGGGTCCATCTAAACCACCTAACAAATGAGGAGTGTGTTGTGGCCCTTTGTACCCCAAGGGAGGGTTGTGTCAGGACCTTCCTGAACCCTAAGAGAGAGGTATGTTGGGGTTAACCCTCCGGAAGTGAACCTCCCATACTGAGGGCTGTATTGCGGTCCAGTGAGGGCTGTTGGTGGCCTCTGAACTCCAAGTGAGGCTTATGTTGGGCCCTATGAACCCATCAATTGAGAACTGTGTTGGCTGCTTTAAACCCCAAGTGAGTGTTACAGCAACGCCCTTTATTCCTCTCATGAAGGCTGTGAGGGAGCCCAAAATGATGGCTGTTTCAGGACTCTTCCTCAATGAGGATAGTGTTGGTGCCTGAAGTCTGTATAGTGCCCCTAGTTTCCTGTTAACAGCAGTGGTAATATTGCATATGTGTTCGTCGAACGACAGGGACTCATCTATTATGATTCCAGGATACCGTAATGAAGACACCTGCTCCAAGGTGGAGTGAGAGTTGCAGGTAATTAGAGCGGAGCGATAGATTTCTTCTTTTGTCATCCAGCAAAGAGCATTGTCTTGGTAGAGGTAATCCACAGGAGACAAGTTTAAGTGTGTCACAGGCAACACAGGGGTCCCACAAAGCCCTGAGTGGTGGAACTCTGAAAGGTGGGCAAGTGGCACCAGCGGCAGTGGAAGGAGGTTCTCACAGGTGCCAAGGGGCAATAAATAGAGTTTTTTTTGTTGACTCTTTTTACTCTTTGTCACTGGACACCAGGGCCCCTTCAGGTGAGACCTGCTCGGCAGACGCTACTGCCCTGCCTGAATCCCACCTGGCCAGGAATCGGGGACAGAGTCATCCCTTCCAAGGCCCAGGAGAGAGAAGAGGACCCAGGAGAGTCGACCGGGTAAGGACCAGCGGTGGACATGTGTGTCTGTCCCTGGGGATCGCCATCTACCTCTTGGTGCCGGTGTTTTTCTGCCATGGATGGCTGCCCCAAGGCGGTGGACGTAAAATGACATTGGTGTGGCAAAGGAATGGGACCACCCCTTCCACACACATCCACCACCATCTCCACAACTTGTGTCCCCTCCTTGGGTGTTACCACCGATCTCCACTGGGAGCCGCTGCAAGGAGGGGAATCCCCTGGATCCCACCCCAGGAGAGGAGAGCAGTCTTCTGGATGCTCAATCCTCTCCTCCCCTGCCGACCCGCGACGGCCCGAGTCCTACCTGAACTCGGGTCACTGGCATGGTGCGAGGTGTTGCGTCCAGCGCCACTGGGCCAGCTGGCAATATATAGAGTTAAAAAAAAATGCCTTTACCATCTGATGTGTGAACAACCAGGCTGGGGATTTGAATCATGGTTGTCAGTGGGGTAAGATGCAACCCTTACCATTAGAGGGCCATGTTTCATTTCTTAAAGACAGTTTGCCTTTAATGTTTCTACAGTGCAAAAGTGAGATTTATTTTTCTAATTCCACAGGTGCGAGGACTACATGAAAAAACTGGAATGCTTCTACCAGTGCTCCCCACATGCTGAGGACTGGGTGCACCCCAATTACACGGCTGGCCTGCTGTCTGTTCCTCTGTGCCAGAGCTTCTGTGATGGCTGGTGAGTTTCAGTTGTTAGTGAATGAATTAGGCCGGCCCAACTGCCTGTGAGTGGACAAGTCTGCTCACTACATAGGAGGACCTGGGTTTAGACCAAATTGCCTACCCAACTATCTGAATGTTGGATCCATAAATCCAGCCCTCAGATCCAAACTCTGTCCTTGTATCCCAACATTTGACCTCGGATCCCCAGCATCTGACCAGGGATCCTACCTTGGACAGATGGAGCTCAGATTCAGAGATGGAGAGTAGGACAATCAGTCAGAGGACACTCAGATCCCAAAAGTCACGATCCAAATTTTGTATGCCTCTGGTATCTCCCTCTCTGATGTGGCGACTAGCCTCCAGATGGACTTCAATAATGTCTGTAACCACTCCCTCACGGTAAGCTCCCACTTTGTAACACACCTTCCTCTTGCTTATCTTAGATTGTATGGTACACCATCTTTCTCTCTCAGAATTCACCTCGGGGGCCAGGAGCAACCCCCGAGTCTATGTTACTGGTACCCCTGGGGCCTCTTCTTCCCTCCCATGTCTAGGGGTATATTTGATGGAACAGTCACAGGGAAAGGTGGGGCCCCTGGTCAGTACTCTCCCAGCACAACAGTCTCCTTTGGCAGAGAGTTCAAGAAACAGTACCTCAGATCTGGGATTCATCTCGGAGATGGCTGGAACTCCATCTTGAGTGCAATGGCATTTGCAGTGGCTGGAAGGGAAACAGGTTTCTCGATCTGGGCGGGCAAATTTATTAGAACAATACTAAACAGTTCAAATAAATGAATTGGCACAGCAAAAAGATCACTGTCTAGCCAGAAAATCCATTGCAATCAGGCATAGTTTATTTTTCCACAAAGTTCAAAAAGGCTCAAGCCACATAACTCAATTCTGCTCCATGAAGCAGAGGGGGAAACATTCGGTGACATGCTGCTAGACAACAGCAGATGGCTGTGGCACATCATCTGTTGAGGACCGGGGTCTCGAACCTGGATCCTTACACATTTCTTGCGGAGCGGAATGGCTCCTACACAATTTCATGGTGGCAGGCAGTGGTCCTCACTCTCATTCTCTCCTTTGGCTTTGCTGACATTACCTTCCCAGCCGCGGTACGCTTGGGCCACACAGCATCTTCTCCCAGATCACTTTTCCTTTTGGGCACAGTCCCTTCCTTCCTATGGAATTCCCACCCTTAGCAACTCTGGGGGGGGCTGTAAGTTTCTACCTTCCATACCCTCGAGGAGTCCATATTACAGGATGTCTCCTCCTTCAAATACCTTGGACTCTGGCTCGACCGAACCTCAACGTCGCTGATCATGTGGATGCAATCCACAAAAAGCTACTTCTCAAACTAGGCGCTCTGTACAGATACCGTTGCTGGCTTCCCCCTCCGGCCCACTGGGAGATCATCTAGAAGATAATCTTTCCTATCTTTGACTTTGGAGACATAGTCTATAGTGTTGCCCCTAAGTCCACCCTTACCAGACTGGACACTCTCTTCAACTCCTTCTGTCACTTTGCTCTTGCCTGTCCACCACGCACACATCACTGTGATCTCTACATTGCTCTCTCCTTCCCCCCATCTTGGGGCAGATATCTTACCCACAGTGCCTCATTAGTTGGGAAGTTCTGGATTGGTTCCCTTCCACCCTACCTCAATGCCCTCCTCTCCACCCCTCCTATTCCCTCCGCAACTCCCCCTATAGGACCCTCACCCTCCCAGACCAAATTTCCACTTCAGGGAGAGCTGCCCTCTCCTATCACTTTCCAAACATTTGGAACTCCCTCTCCCTGGATATCCGCTCTGCCCCGTCTACTCACTCATTGTCCTATCTTCTTCGACAATACATTTCTCCCTCCTGCAACTGCTCCTGACTCACATCTCCTTCACTACCTTTCTTTTTCCCCACTACTGTCCTATTTTACCAACTCTCCCTCCTTCTGCCCCTTCCTTGGCATGCCAAAAGCATATAGCACTGGTTGGGTTTGCATCGAGCAGTGTTCTCACCCTTGGGTACCACTCCTGAGGGTTATGGCTTGCCTCCCCCCCCAAACACCCTCTCTACTCTTCAATTTCCCAACTCCATTTGCATCATGCGGTTGTTACCATCGTGAGGTTCCACTTTAGTGTGTTACAGTCTACCTCCCTTTCATTTCACTTCCTCTTATGTGCCAGCACCAGTCATTCTGTCCCCCAACCACCCCTCAACGTTCCTCACTTTTTCCTTGTCATATCCCCTTGCGGGGTATGCATTCCGAAGAGGTGAAGGCTCGTCTTACTCCCACCAGCTCCCCAGGCTGGCAAAGCTCTCACTTACTACTCAAGAACTTACCCAGGAAATTCTGTCTGCGTTAATATGTTTTGTGTATATGTTTATGATCTGTGTCTATGAGTATGTAAGTATTGGATATATATATATATATACACAGTATATGTATACATAAAATTATATGTATGCGTGTGTATATGTATAATGCATATGTGTACATAGCCTATACCTGGATGCTAAGTGCTGCCTACCTATACCTCAGAAATATTTGGCATAGTTTTAAATGCATTAGCTTGCATGTTCAGGCTTAAATCTATATATATTTTACTTTGATCTCTTATTCAAATGTATCCTCTTTCCCCTCTCTCCAGTCCACATCTGGAAACGAGCTATTGAAACTCAGTGTGCCATTCCTGGTGAAACATTTCAAATAAATAAATAAGAACCCCTAGTGTGAACTACTTAAATTTCCTCCTTTTGTCAAGGGGATGTATTTCCATTGCAGCCCAGGGTGAATCAGCTTAAGCTATTGAATGCTACTGTAACTTTATGTAGAGAGGCACTAGGAGCAGCCATGTAAATTTCACTGCCACATTCCGGTGCTGGCAACAGAAATTGCTGTGGGATTACCTTTCTTGTCTTGAGACTACGCCACAAACAGTGGAGTGTGCCATGCTGTTGGTGAATGCTCCTGACAGTCTTACTGATGTAGAGTGACAGATCTTTCCGCAGTGCTCCACGTCGTCACTGGGAAGTCCTAGCACAAGGGTAAGATGCACCCCTACAAGGGACACTGGCACAGGTCAAGCTATGATATACGCATGGAACGCTGGTGTAATGAGAGTCCCACAGCCTCTAACTGATCAGTCTTTCTGTGTAAGAGACAGCAGCACCTTCGATCGCATAGCAAACACATTTTAATACCACGAGTACATACTGTTAGACATCAAAATTTGTATAATATACGCACAGCTAGGTTATGGAACAGTTTACCTAGAAACTTAATAGATGCACCTACATTGGATATCTTTAAAAAAGGTTGGATGATTATCTATTGGGTACTAGAGTGACGTAATACCCCCACTATGAGTGGGAGACAATTAAATGGGCATTGTGCCTACTTTGTCTGAATACACCAAGTTAAGTAAGCATTAATCACTGACAGAGAGGCTCTGCGATGGATTAATGTCTGCTGGGGGTTGGTGCCAGCACGAAGCCGGTCGGTCACCAGCCAACAGGCATTAATCACCGGCAGAGCCCGACGCTGGAGGTGATTAATGTGCTTGTAACATAGGCTCGTTGCGGCGGCGATGAGCCTATGTTACCGGTGTGTGCACCTTGCTGCCGGCGACCCTACGGACACAGGGACAGTTTGCTGAAGGAGAAAGGTTTCTGTGACCTACAGTGACAGCAGTCACCAAAACCGGTCACAGGGCTCAGTCCAGCATCCGTCGGCGATCGCGGTGCCGGGGGGGGGGCCGGGGACATCGGAGCGATCACACAGGTGCAGGGTGGCGGACAGCTGTGTAGCACACAGATTCGCGGTGCTTCCAGCTGTCGGGTGCGTGCCATGCAGATTTGTTCGTAGTGGGCGGGGTCCAGGGCCACGCGGCCATGCGTTGCTCTGGTGACGAGGACATCATCTACAGTTCCTTCAGGACGCCGGGTGTCCTGCGGGAGGCAGGAGACCATTACCGGCTTGTGCACCGTCATGTTCTCAGTGTGGAAGCTCTGACAGCCCGCTACCTGCCAGGCGGGTCCTACCAGGCTGCGGCTCGCGAGCACCGTGGGTGGCATGAGGGGCTGGTGACGGAGTGGGCGGGTCCCCTCTACTGCTGCGGTGGCCACAGGTAGTACTAACCGAGCGGGCATTACCTGTGGGTTAATCACCGCTCGGTTGGTGTCACCTGTGCCACTTCAGCCAATGCAGCTCCTCCATTTCAGTCCTCTCTCCTATGCCGTGTTACAAACCAAGTTAAACACTTTTTAAGTAGCTCCAGAACTTGACTAAAATCTTTGCAATTTTTATTGTTCTTTTCTCCCAAAAGTAACTCTAGCGGGAAGATACTGTTTGCTTCTACAAGTCATACTATCTAAATACAGCAGTGCCTGTTTTAAATTAAACAATAAGGCATGACGGGATGTGGGGTAAACCTAGCACCACCAACGTCCCTGGAATGCCTTATTGCTGATATAAAATGGGCCCGTACAACGTTTAAAAAACAAACACGCTGAAAGTTTTCAAAGCCACAAAAAATATTAAAAAATATTACTAAATAATATAAAATAGTCCCTCCACAGATGTTTTTCATGTGTCAGTCATCTGTCTTTCTTCACATTCAATACATTGTGTGATTGTTTACCGTGGAATAGCAGAATTCAAAGCTCTGCATTATTCCAGTAAGTAGAACCCCAAACAGCACGCATGCATGTGCACACACACACACTCTCAAGTTGAGCCAGAACCTCTGTTGCCAGGTAAGGAGCAGGGAGCATGGGACAGACATAAGGCAATTCTTGTGGGGGGTAGGAAGGAAATAGGCTGTTGGTTAACTAGGATCTGCAGCTTATCCATTAGGTAGGGAAATGGGCAGACTAGGTGGGCCAAGTGATCCTTATCTGCTGTCCAAGTCTATGTTTCTATGAGTTCTCTGGCAAACTGGTAGGGATAGTAGGGGGATTTTTCATGGTCATGAAAGAAACACCAGCAATGGAAACTCTGAACGATGCTTGATTTTTTAAAATTTGTGTACGTGTGTAGGAAGGGACTCTTGAGAAAATAACATTATTTTCTCTGCCTTTTCATGCCTAAAAATAGGTGTTTTCATTGTCTAGAGCACTTACCCGGTAATCAAAAACTAAAACTAAATACAAAAATGATTTACTTACTTCATTTAATTTAATGGACATTTAGTTTTAGTGCCTAGTTGAAGTTTTTTTTATATATGAGTAAAAGTTGCAGCCATGTTTGTAATGGAAATTACAAAGTAAGTGGCTTATGAATTCTGTGAGTTGCCCTGGTTGGCAGGGACTTGTTTTTAGCCGCTAGTGGTGCTCTCTTACTGCCATGGCTAGAATCAAGTCTCAGTCAATCAGGACACAGGGATTTCCTTGCCCATTTTATATTTTGGCATTTTAAATGGACAAGCTTGCTTCTTTCTCACAGACGTCTTTATGGGTGAAGGACTGTATGAAGTACCACTTGCCTATCCTGACAGAAATTAAGGGTGTAATTGTAGAGCTTACACTTATAGTATCTGTACTATTGTAACTTTGTTTGCGAAAGTTTTTAATAAAAATTGATCATTTAGAAAACAATAAGGCCATAAGATAACAGCCTTTTTACATTCACTGTGCACGCAAGTGCAAATGAACATGTTGATACGACAGTTGCTAGAGGGGGTGTGAGGGGTACCAGCCCAATGGAGAGTGGTGCTGTAGGGGCTGGTCTGTGGCAGGCGAATCAGCAGGCAGTGGCCTGATGACACTGGTTTTGTGAGGGGGCTGGTCTGGCAATGTTTTCAAAGGACAGAGCCGACACAGTAGCAGTGTGGCTTGGTCCTTTGAAATACAGGCAGACTGATTAGTCGGGCAAGCGGGCAACCCTCCCGCTCCCTCCCACTGTGTGCTATCCTCCATGCTCACATCCAGCCCCTAGAAGCAAGTAAAATCCTTCCGCTACCTGCCACAGCACGCTGTCCTCCCCGCTGCCATCCCAGGCCCTGGCAGCCCTCAGAAGCAAATAAACCCCTCCTGCTACCTCCCACTGTGTGCTGTCCTGGCTGCTCCGTCCCAGGCCCCAGCAGCCCCCAGAAGCAAATAAAACCCTCCCACTGTATGCTGTCCTGCCCGCTTCTGTCCCAGCCCCTGGCAGCCCCTGGCAGCCCCCAGAAGCAAATAAAACCCTTCCGCTACCTCCCACTGCATGCTGCCCCCTTGCTCCCGTCTCAGCCCCTGACAACAAATAAAATTCTCCCACGCCCTCCCACTGTGTGCTGTCCATCAAGCACCCTCTGGTACCATTCCCGTGTTGACATTGGGGTGCCCAGTCCCTGTATTGGCATATCCTCACCACCACCACCATTGTGGCACACTGGGAGCCCACCCAGTGTGCCTAAATTCATGTATATTTTTCTCCCAGTAAAATAAAAGAAAACCGTCCCTCATATGTTTTTTAGACCTGTAAAAGAAGTCCCTCAGCATCATCAGCCAGTCTCCCCAGCCCCACCCCTCCCACTGAGCACCCACCTCCTCACATTCTGCTACTTACCTCCGAAGGTCAGTGCTGTCATCTTCTGACCGGGACACATCTGGACTCTTCAAAGCCAATCGGCAAACTGAAGAATCAAAGGTACGCGAGGGCAGTCAGGGCAGCCAAGGCATCCTGGGAACTCACACTAGCACTGGACATTAGCGAGGGGAGAAGAGCTTTTAGGAATATCATGAAGAAAAGGAACTGAAGGGGACCAGATTGTGAGGATAAAAGGGAGGGGGTGGTGGACACTAAGACAGAAGCATTAAATAGTATTTCTGCTACGTATTTACCAAAGAGAAAGGGGGTGAGGTACCCAAAGGGGTTGGGGGGTGAGCACTGGGGGAAGGCGAGGAGACAGAAAGGGTAATCACAGTGGGCAGGGTACTGGAGGGCTTGATGGTACTGAGGGTGGACAAGGCACCAGGTCCGGATGGCATACACCCCAGGATACTAAGGGAACTGGCGGATGTCTTGGCTGAACCTCTTGCAGACCTGTTTAATGCCCCTCTGGATTCAGGGTGTGTACCACAGGACTGGAGGATGGCACATGTGGTGCCCCTCAACAAGAGTGGTCCCAAGGATGAGCCTGGGAACTACAGACTGGTAAGCCTCACATCCATCGTGGGTAAGCTGATGGAGACAATCTTGAAGGAGAGGCTGGTTTCTCACCTGGAGGCTAATGGTCTGCAAGACAGCAGGCAACATGGATTTGTCTCCAGCAGATCCTGTCAAACTAACCTGGTGGAGTACTATGATTGGGTAACCAGGCAATTGGACAGGGGCCATGCAGTGGATGTCCTTTATCTGGACTATAGCAAGGCATTTGATTCGGTACTGCACGGGAGGCTGGGTAGTAAACAGAAGTGCAGAAGTGCAACTGCCAGATACCAGACCATTTCTCTAGTCTGGTCAGATCCTCCCTGAGTTACTGTTTCCCCTGCTCTATGTCCACCCTCCCACAGAGCTTAGTATAGTCTGCTAAAAAAGGCAGACTTTACCTCTGACCCCTACTGCTATGTCACCAATAAAGATGTTGAATAGCACTGGACCGAGTACTGATCCCTGTGGGACCCCGCTGGTTACAAGTCTAGGTTTGGATAGTTCACCCGCTACCGTCACTCTCCATTTCCTTTCTTGCAGCCAGCTCCTGACCCACCCCAGCAGCTTGTCCCGGACTCCCAGGTTCCTCAGTTTGCTAAGCAACCTTGCATGCGGCACGGTGCCGAAGGCCTTACTGAAGTCCATGTATAGTCTACATCCACTGCCTGGCCCTTGTCCAATGACCTTGCGACCCAGTCGAAAAATTCGAAAAATTCTATCAAGTTCATCTGGCAGGATCTCCCCATGATAAACCCATGCTGCCTATCATCCTGGAGACCGTTAACCTCCAGAAAATTTACCAGCCTTTCTTTTAGAATGGTCTCCATTAATCTGCATTCTGGACTAGTGGTCTGATAAGAGTGGTAATCCTTTTACCCCAATGGTCAAGTCTCTCAGAAAATGACAAAATGTTATTTTATTGTAGACCAGGTGCCGTATGCCAGTGGGCTACTACCCCTGCCTGTTGACCTTCACACAGGTTAAGGGGCCTGGGTCCTGCGACGATAGTATTTGGGGTTCTATCCCAGAAAATAATAAAATAGCTCAGTGCCTCCACCCAGAGTAAATTGCAGTGGGCCAGGTATATGACTGGTATAACGCCCTGGGATGCTGTGCTTACCCACCTTCCCTTCCGACCACTCCATACACTGGATAGAAACATAGAAACACAGAATTTGACAGCAGATAAGGACCGCTTGGGCCCATCCAGTCTGCCCATTTCCCAACTTAATGGATAAGTTGCAGATCCTAGTTAACCAACAGCCTACTTCCTCCTACCCCCAACCCCTAGAATTGCCTTATGTCTGTCCCATGCATCCTTGAATTCCCCCACTGTTTTTGACTCCACAACCTCCACAGGAAGGCTGTTCCATGCATCCACAACCCTCTCCATGAAAAAATACTTCCTCACATTACCTCTTAGCCACCCTCTTCTATCTTCAAATTGTGCCCCCTTGTTCTTGCACATCTCTTTTTCTGAAAGATGCTACTCTCTTGGACTTTGTTGATTCCCTTGAGGTACTTGAAAGTTTCTATCATATCCCCCCTGTCCCTCGAGGGTATACATATTAACCTCCTTAAGTCTCTCTTCATATGTCTTCTGGTGCAGACCCTACACCATTTTAGTTGCCCTCCTTTGGACTGCCTCCATCCTGTCTATGTCCTTGTGGAGAGTGGGTCTCCAGAACTGCACACAGCACTCCAGATGGAGTCTCACCAGCTGTCTGTACAGAGGGATAACAACTTCCTGCCTTCTACTGGTGATGCCTCTTCCTGTACATCCCAGTATCACCCCAGCCCTCCTTACTGCCCTCTCTCATTGCTTGCCCACCTTTAGGTCATCTGATATGACTACCCCCAGGTCCCTTTCCATTTTTGTTGTTGTTAGCCTCTCACCCCCAGTGTACTCTTCCCTGGGTTTTTGTTTCTAGGTGGCATTTTGCACTTCTTGCCACTGAATCTAAGCTGCCATACATTTGACCATTTCTCCAACCTTGCCAAGTCCTTTCTCATCCTTTCCACCCCACCTTGTGTAGCAACTCTGTTGCAGATCTTTGTGTTGTCTGCAAAGAGACATACTTTTTCTTCCAGTCCCTCTGCAATATCACTTATAAAGACACTGAAGAGAACCGGTCCTAGAACTGATCCCTACGGTACCCCACTAGTAACCCCCCTTTCTTCAGAGTGGACTCTGTTTACTATTACCCTCTGTGTCCTGTTCTCCAGCCAATTTTTTACCCAGGCTACCACCTTGGGACCCACTCCCAGGTTGGCTAGTGTCCTGATACCATATACCCACATACACTTTACAGTTGATTCCCACAAAACACCCCTCACACAGCAATTTCAAACAACAAAACACAGCTTTATTATGGGGAAGGGCTAGGGACAGGGTACCTGGAAAAGGGACAGCTGCGGAGGTGAAAATGGTTAGGAACAATTACTAACGTCAGGGTCCATAGGCCAGACCACCTCAGATGCCCACCCCCACTGGTACCAGTGACTTCCTTCTGTCCTTTCTGAGTACCCAAGAGTTCGCAGGCCTGCTTAGTGCCATGGGTTGACCGGCATTGGGGGCCCTAGGAACAATGCAACTGACTGTTAAACAAATAAGCAATTACTCCCCTTGATTTGCCAGGGCAAGCCCTGGGTATTCACGGTCCCAGAGATCTAGAATGTTCCTGGTGCAGCGGGCTTCCACCAGTTCAAATTTGGGGGGGGGGGGATTTCAGATCAGGAAGGGCAGAACAAATAGTCAGCAGAAGGGATTCTGAAAACTTGAGCTTGATTGAAGGTCTGGCCGCTTGTCCCCTTGATTGAAGGTCTGCCCGCTTGTCACCTTCAGCCTTTTCAGGCCCGCTGCACAGCTCCCACACAAGGCCCACCAAACTACAGAGGACCCAAACCTAGGAGTGGCTCCACAGCCCAGCTCCCTCACAGGTCACAGGGTCCCCTAGCTCCCCCAGCACATGTCGGTAGCCCCCTGTAGCCAGCAGACCCCACTAGGTAGGGGTTAGCAAGTTCCCCACCTGACGCTGCATTAAGCTGGGACTCTCTTAATGTCTCTTTCCTCGCAACAGGAAACAGCTCTGCTGCGCAACCAGAACAGCTTCTGCAACCTTTTTTCTTTCCAAGCCTTTAAGCACAAGCTCCAAACTCCAACTCCAGATCAACAGTTCCTGTCCTCAGCTGGATTTCAGCAACAGCCGCAGGTCCCTGAAGCATAGGGCACCTGCTCACCTTCTTTCTCTTAAAGTCTCTCGGCTTTAAATCAGCCTCTGCCTTTTCTCTGGCTTATTCACAGTTTCTGGAAGACCTCTCTCCCAGCTCAAAGTTGCTCTCTCAGTCCTAAACTGGTGCAGGATGGCTGCAGCAGAAGTCTCCAATTAAAGCAGCAAGCTCCCAAAAGATGCCTGGAACTATTAGCACTGATGCGCAGCACAGCTCCTCGGAACAGCAAGAATATTTCTCTGACACACTCCGCTTTGCTCCACTTTAAGCCCCGTGAAAGGCCTTAGATGAATTCTCAGATAGCACCAAGCCCTCCTGACTCGATCAGAGCCCAGCAGCAGACTGACGTAACTGCCAAAAGTCTCTGAGATTTCTCCCGAGAGTCCTGCCCTCTGGCTGCCTCCAGTTATCAATCACAGTACTGAACCCTCTTTGATTATTGATTTGTTAGGTCTCTTGGTGCCTGAAATTAGTCCACACCTTCTCCCATAAGCCCTTTCAGACAGATGTGGACACCCAGATAGTTGACTGGCTGTCCATTAGGGATGACAGCATCACCAATATGGCTGCTCAGTACACAGTTTCACTGCAGTCCACACAGATGCCCACCTTCACAGTCCTCTTGCAGCCTAACAGTAAACTATTATTTCTATCACCCCACCAATCTGCAGAAGCTTCTGTGCCCTGTTAAACCTTTGCACCAATTAATATTTGTATCTCTTCTCCTGCCTGTCGCTAGCGCCGATAACACTGTCCCCCAGGTGCTAGGCAGGCTCACTCATTGATTGGCGGCAGCCAAAATCCTGAATGTATTTTTTTTACTGTTATTTTCTCTGTATATTTTTACTTTGTGCTGCATGTTGTGGCTCGGTCGAGCCTGAAAACGGTCCCCTGGATCAATGCACCTACCCGGTTACCAAAGACTTAAATAAATCAAATAAATAAATATTCATGAGGTGTTCGTTATTATTAGTATATCCCCCATTCCTACAGTGCTCCAGGCACTACTCCCATTTAACTCTGCCACTCCTCCTCGCCCCCCCAGGTGTCCGACCCCTGTTTTGCCAAATAAGGGGGTCGAGAGCACCAGGGAGGTGTTTGAACAGCCGTGGGACTGGCCAAAGTACAAAGTGCTTCTGCATGTACATGGAGAGTCGGTTCTCCCAAAGAGCAAAATGAAGCACGCCTGCTCTGAGGCCTGACCCCTCCGGCCCAAAGTTGAACTGCATACTACAGCAGGGGCCAGATGGAGACTTAAGAGGCAACAGGGACCCAGAACAGGAGAGGGGAAAGATGGGAGAACGGGGCAATTAAAGGTAAGCTCCCACAGGGGGGGTTACATTATTTTTCAGGGAATTGATTATAACAATGGAGTCTGGTCAGATCATGGATATGGCAATATCCAGTCCAACGTGCAAGAACATACAACTATCCCAGCTGAGGCAGCTGTTCCTCTCTCAGATGGGGTTGCGTTGAGAATAAGGTGCTGCCTGTCAGCGAGCTTACTCCATGGCAGAGTTAGCTATTTTGGCCGCATCTTATTCAAGTTAGAGGGGCTCAAACCCTGAGCGACTGGATGACCAAGCTGTCACATGGTTTTCCTGAGGACTCTTACATACAAAACGTGATTCTTCTACACTAAGATAACATCTACTTCTTAGGAGAATTTGCCTTTACAGGTGCAGTGTCTATCAAACAGGAGCTCTGGTGCAGCTGCTACCATTCTGACAGCAGTCAGGCTTTACCCCTAGTCTATGGATCAGGATTTAAAGACATTTGTGCTAAGTCCTTTTTTCCGGTGGCAGGCAATTTAGTCCAAAACTTGTTAATATTTTGAATCATGTAAGCAATAAGAGGGTTCAACTGCCAACGGCAAAGGGTCACCAGAACTCTAGCGCCTCATTTTGGTTGCTAGTCTCTAGCCACCTCCATTTCATCATGCACAGTTTGAGTCTTCTCCAGGTTACAGCAACCAGTATAACAGGCTTATACTATGGTTTAAGCAATCATAAAAACACAAGTTCTTTCTTCTGTAGTCAGTTCAGTGGTTCTGACAAAAGGGTTGAATTATGAGCTTGATTTTGTGAGGTCCCATGCTCTTCCCTAGTGTCTGGGAGGACACTTCTAGAAGTTTCATGGAAATGGACAAAAGTCTCGTAGTTTTGGAAGATCATCTTGCATGGCTATGCTATTATTGACTTTGTCATTTTGTCCTCCTGGCACTGTCATTCTTTTTCTTGGTGGCAAACATCTCCAAAAAATGATTAGGAGTGGACAAGACCTTGGTCCTCTAAATCCAGAACGGAGCGATGATACCTATACCCCTTAAGAAAGGATCTCCATTCTCTTTCTATGTGATTTCATAGTTCCAAACTCGTTTGAGAGACAAAACAACTTTCAGGTGGGGACACTCCAATCAATACTCAGGACTGTTCATGCCAGGGGATTTGTCAGCCTACACCTCCTTGCTGGATGCTTAGCTTTCTCCCCCCCCAACCCCCGTTTCCATTTCTTCAAGACTGGCTTCCCAAGCACCAGGCTGTCGTCTGGCTCTCACCTTGGTTCTAGAGTCTTTTGGCAAGAGTACCAAGGTTTGTGGCCCCACTTGAGATTAAACAGCTACAGTGTGTACCTATTTTTGGGCAATTCCCCCTCAGAAAAGCACTGTCAGAACAGTCAGTTGGAACCTTGGTCTTCAGACTATTTTAGTTCAGGAGCTGCTCAGCAGAATATTATTTGTAGAGAAGTTTTCTACAGCCATCCCAGCATCTGGTATGCCTAGGTGTGTTATTTTGACAGTCACTTCAGTTCTTCACTTCCCAACCAGGGCAGGGAATCTCTGACAAGGCATCTGAGAGCTAAGATCTCAGGTGCACCAGTATCTTCAGACTTTTGGCTAATTGCAGGAATGATACTGTCTGTCCCTTCCGGCTCACTTCTACTTGAGGTTTTCAGACTGGTGCATCTCCTTTTCATTTAGCTTACAGCTTTGGAGCAGTTTCAGAGTTTGATATAACTCCTCCTGTAGGGAGTCTCTTTGTCTCTCTCTCACTGTTTCTCTGTCACAGATATTTCTATTGACAGTTACCAGTTTACTCAGTTTGGGCACCAATTCTGAACTACAAACATACGAATGTGCCATCAGAAACAGACCATTCAGTCTAAGTTTGCTTGAGTGTGCAGCTAGCACCCCTAGTTTGCACTGCCCCACCCCCTCCCTTTTGTCACCCACTGCCACCCCTCACCTTCCCACCCTCACTCTCCCTGTTCCCTGCCCTTTTGAAGCTGTTCACAGATTTACATGATACCACTCATTCAGTTAGTGCATTTCCATTTTGCTTCCAACCTCTCTGTGAAATAGTGTCTCCCCATTTCCCTCCTAAATCTTCCCCCCACTATCCTTAGCTCATGCCCCCTGGTGTCTCTCCCCTCCTTAGCTTAAAGACCCCATCTGCCTCATCCTTATTGATTCCCCTCAGATACTTGAATGTCTCTAACATGTCCCCCCAGTTCCTTCTGTCCTCCACAGTGTACATATTCAGGTCTCCCAGTCTGCTCTCATAGTCTCTCCCCTCCATTCCACATATCATCTTTTTTGCCCTCCTTTGCACCCCCTCCAGTATCCTGATATCACGCTATAGGTATGGCCTCCAAAACTGCACACAATACTCTAAGTGCGGCCTTACAGGTGACCTGTAGAGGGGCAAGATCACCTCTCTTCGCCTGGACGAAAACCCTCTTGCTATGTACCCCAGCATTTTGTTTGCTTTTTCAGCCACTCTCCTGCACTGGGCAGTGCTGTTCATGGTCCCCGTTATCATTACCCTTGGTCCTTCTCCTCCTCAGTGATCTCCATCTTAACCCCCCCCAGCCGGTATTCTCTCCTTGGGTTCTTCGCCCCAAAATGCAGAACCTTACACTTCTTTACATTGAATCCCAGCTGCCACCTCTCTGGCCACTCATCTAGCTTACTTAGGTCCCCCTGCAGCTGCTTCCATCCCTCCCCTCCATCCACCACTGCTCCAATTTTGGTGTCATCAGCGAACAGACTGACCTTGCTCACCACCCCATATGCAATGTCTGATATGAAGTGTCAGTGACTCAGTAGGTAGCACACTCGCCTCTGAGGCCGGGAGATCAGAGGGCTATGGGTTCAGTTCCCACATCTGGCACTTGGGTTAATATCCCAGTACTGACACTGTAGTGCAGCATGAGAGGGGTGCTGCACTTCTGAGGTGCCATCTTTCGGATGAGACGTTAAACCGAGGTCCCATCTGCCTGGATTGGTGGTAGTTCAGGTGGATGTTAAAGATCCCATGGCACTTATTGAAAAGAGTAGGGGAGTTTTTATTGAAATTCACATAAGATGTAACTTTACAAAGTAAACATATTACATCGCTTCATTGTACATCATATTCCCATAAACAATTACAAGAAAGAAAATAGAGACATATAACAGCCATAAACATAATCTTTCCTTACTCAAAACTTCTATTTATATTTAATAAAAATTTGAAACCCTTCCACCACCTATAAACCTTAGCCCCTGAATAGTGCATTAAATCAGATTGATAAACTGACTTCATTACTTGCATAATCAGATAACTAAAAACTTGATACGACATCATTTTTTGATAAATTACCCATTGACATCTTGCTTGCCACAAATAAAACCTTAGACAACTTAACAAGATAAAATAGGTTTCTAGATGAAGAGTAGAAGCTTCTCTATGAAGAACCCCTAACACGAAGGTATCATAATCCATTGTTCCTAACCAACTCATGTGCCATTTTTCCGAAAGGAAGGGCCAAAGTGACTTTGAATAAGAACAAGTCAGCAAAAAGTGGTTCATAGTTTCTTCTATATTTACACACGCCAAATAAGGGCAATTCCTTTGTTCTAGATTTTTATGTTTTGCATTACCACGAATATTTAATCTACCATAAACTGTAAGCCATGATATTTCCCATATTGCAGCTGGCATTCGTTTATTATTCAGTTGCTTCAAAACATGACTATTCAGGGAAGGGGGACAATTCTTAAAACAAGGTTCTGTAGGTACAATCGGACCATTAAAGTAAAACAAATTTCTTCCTACTGGCATGCAAAATCTCAGCACAGTGATCTTCCATTTAAACAATTTCTGAGCTGCCGAGTGAATATTCAAGTACCTGCAGTCTAGTATGAAGTTTGGGCCAACTCACCCAGGCTGCAAAGTAATGCTCAAGAACTAAATGTATCATCCCCTTAAAACCACCAAAACTGCTAGAAATTCCATACAAAACAGTATGATAAATAAATAAGGAATAAAAGAAAACAATAGGTTCAATCATTCCTAAACCTCCATTTTCCTTACTTAAATAGGTATAACATCTTTTAACGGGGTTAAGCTTGTTGCCCCATAACATTTGAAAAAACATTCCATAAATTCTAGTTTCCAACACTGAAGGAAGAGGAAAAATATAGGCCACATACTGCAACTGCGGAACTATAAAACTTTTCAAAATCTGTATTCTTTTTAATTTTGACAGTTTCCATGTCTGCCATCTCTTAACTTTAACACAAGTGCGCTCTATGACCTTTTCCCAATTAATCAAAGCCACGTTCGGAGCCCCAAAAATAATACCCAAAATATGCATTGGTTCTTTTGAAAAAAGTACTCCAGACACTTGACAAGAGGAGATCCCCCAATTACCTATCAATAACCCCTTGCATTTAGAAAGGTTAAGTTTAGAATTTGAAACTTCCGCATATTGCGCAACTGTCTGTAAAAAAAAGGGAAACTTGATTATAATGTGGAAAAAACCCACAAATATCATCTGCATAAGCTAAAACTGACAATTTAGCAAATTCATTCTGTGGTAACAAATCTCTTACTCTCAATTTAGTTAAATGTTGTAGCAAGGGATCAATTGAAAAAAGGTACAATAAAGGGCTAAGAGGACAACCTTGTCTTACCCCAGTGGAAATCATAAACCCCTCTGTAATTTGCCCTTTAAGGAAAACTTTAACAAATACACGTGAGTATAACATTTTAATATAGTTAATGAATACCATAGGAACACCATACCTGGCCAAAGTTAAAAAATGAATTTTTCGATCTATCGATCAAAAGCTTTTCTTGATCGGTGGAACACACAGCCCCTATTCTTTTGTAAAGATACTAATTCAACAAAATCTCTAATCAAAATTAAAGCATCTTGTATTCTTCGCCCTGGTATACCACAGAATTGATAATTTGACAAAACCAAAGAAGCATAGTTTTTAAGCCTAGTATTAAGAATTTGAGCCAGAATTTTATAATCAGAATTTAAAAGAATTATTGGTCTCCAATTTGCAATATTTGCTCTATTCCCAGTTTTAAATAAATAAACTAACAAACCTCTGAAAAAGCAGATGGAAACTCAAGATTCTGAAGAAATGATGAATATACTGTATATAGAATAACTGACATTTTTGAAATAAAATATTTACAAAATTGGTTTGGCAAACCATCCAATCCAGGAGAAGTACCTACTTTAAGACTTTTAATAGCCTCTTGAACCTCTACCAGAGTAATATTTTGAGTAATGCTAATGCTTCTTTTGAAAACTAGAAATATCAATATTTTGCAAATAATCCTGAATGTCCTCATCTGAGGGGTCTCCGTGGGTAGTAAAGACTGATAGTGTAACTTAATCAGATTTTCCATACCTTCTGTTGTATCAAATCTATTACCACTAATACAATGCAAATATTCAATAGTACTATCTGAATGAATTTTTTACAGGCCTCATAAGGATCACCAACCGGCCCTTTCCTAGTGCCCATAGAAAGCATCGCTGAGATTGTGGATGCCCTATCATATTGATATTTCACCATCTCCTTCTTGATTATAGTGACCTGAGCAGAAAAATCCTCTCTACTTGAATAAGACAATGTGTATAGATGCTGTAGCTGACTTCTAAGTGAAAGATATTTCAAAAACTTTTTGTTCCCTAAAGATTTACCATGTGCACAAAACCAACTTCGAATATCCTCTTTAGTATCCACCCACCAGTCTCCAACCTTGTCATAAAGACACAACACAGAAATTCTAGCAGCTAATAGAGCCTCTATTCCAGATTTAACCATGGGGGACTCCAATATAGACGTATTTAATCTCCATCTGTTTTTTTTTCTATTCTGTAGAGGGATATCTGAAATAGTAAATTGTAACAAGGAATGGTCTGAAAACTCACTAGGGATAATATGAAAATAACCCTTCTGTATATTCTGAGAATGAAAAAGGTGATCTATTGTAGATTTATAATTTCCCCTACTATAGGTGAACCTATTGCCTTTATTATGACAACTGCAATTGATCAGTTTAGCAGTATTAACTACAGCCGACAACATATGCGAGTCACAATATACCTTCTTTCTTTTACTGCCAGCTATTTGGTCTCTTACAATGTCACAATTAAAGTCTCCCCCTAAAATAATAACATAAGAAGACACTAAATATGGTTGTACTAGCCTAAAAAGCTCTACCCGAGTTGCCTTAGTCTGGGGACCATACACATTAATTAAGCGAAAGGCTCTCGACTTCCAAGTTCCATCTAATAAAAGTAAACGCCCTGGGATTAAATCAATCAATTTTACCAACGAAAAATCATAGGAACCAAAAAGGATACTCACCCCATCCGCACAATCAGGCCCAAAGGACCAATAAGAAGGCCCCCAAATCCATTCCCTTTTAAACAATAGTAATTGCTCTTTAGAACACATCCATGTTTCCTGAAAAAAGAAAATATCATAGCCGGAACTGTGAATAGAAGAAAAAAACGCTCTTCTTTTAACCACATTTAACAAACTATGAATATTTAAAGACCCTATAACAAGAGCACCCATGAGCCAGAAAAAGACACACAGTTAAATCAAAAGAATCTATTTTTTCCGCTTTTTCTTTTTTTTATCTTTATAATCCCCATACTCCATCCCAAAAGTGAGCTGACTATTTCCAACTGACTGGAAATCAGCTTCACTATGTTCCATGTCAGAACTCCCCTCTGGGAGAGATAATGCTGCATATGAGTTCCCACTCTCCTTGATACCCACCTCTTCTAACTTGCTTAAGGGTTTGGGCTTGTTCTGCCTAGATGAACGCCTCCTAGCTACTGGCTTGAAATCTAAATCGACAGCCTGATCTACCTTAGACACTATTTTTTCCTCATAACAAACAGGTGAAAAAAGTGGGTCCACTTTGTCACCCATGCTTGCAATAGATTGTTCAAGCAAGGGGCCAACTGCAGGGACAGCTACTGGAGGGAGAAGACAAGGTGCTGGAATATGCTCTAAAGTAGATGTAGAGACTGGTTTAGAAGGGGAGGCTATACTCTGGGGGGGGTCAACCTTCCCCTCCAATATCTCTTGTGCCTGCTGAATTAAAAGATCAGGGCTTGCACTTGGAACCTTGTTCCTGGCTGCCCAGGAACAATCCCCAAATACATGACCCACCTCTTCACACAGATCACACTTAGTGTCGTTAGTACAATGCAATGCTATATGCCCAATGCCCCCACAATTATCTAGCAGGCTTGGTCACAAATGCCTGAGATAGATGTGTCCAGCCACATTTATAGCAAGCCCTCGGCTGTCCTGCATAAAAACATACCCCTCTATCCCTGCCCAACATAAAGGAATTAGGGATGTGCTCTAAACCATTTTCCCCAACCCGTAATTTAACTTTGTATTTCCACCCCCCTGTCCAAAAGGACTCAATATCCAATAAAGCCTCAGGTTTACTTAAAACCTCATATTTCTGTGACAGCCAATATGTAATGTCGTCAACATAAACCCCTTCGTTCCGAAACATTACAGTTACAAATCTAACAGAAGGCTTGGTCAAGGGATAACCAAAAAAGGGGACCATAGTGGAGAGAATTTTACTAATGCATAGCGTTCCCAAAAAAGCTCTAGAGCATGAGTAGTTCTAAAACTAACATCATAGTTGTCTTCACCAGAAATATTTATCAATGCAAAAACATCTTTAGGGGAAAATTGTAAGGAATCTTTTAGCAATCTACGACCTACAAACACACGGTCAGGCCTGTCCGCTAAACCTCCCTTATAGCGGATACGAACTGCATTTCGCCTGGGTGCAGCTTCTTTTTTGATATTAGAAAACAACTCCGACAATAGGGGTGGTTGATTTACTTTAGGGGTTTGTGACTGAACATTATTTCTTATACTATTGTCTTTCACAAACATTTCCCCTTTAGTTGTCTCAGTTTGAGTAACAGGAACTGAAGTGACCCTATTATTCTCTGGCAGCTGTTGTGGATTAATGTCAAAAGGCTTCCATCCTGGTGACGCCTGGGAAAAGCCTGTAGAATAATCCCAAGAGGGATCAGAAATCCAAGTGCCTTGCTTGGTTTTCACCCATCCTGCTCCTTGCAAGGCCTGGGCAGTGCACCATGGTTCTACTGCACCTGGCAGTTTTGTGGAGTCAGATGTAGAAACAGGGATAGCTACTGAAGCCCCTAACTGCTCTTGGGCAGATACAGAGCTTGTTTTAGGTTTAGATCCGAAAAAAAAAGTAGTAGCACCTTTCTGTGTCGCTGGGTCTGTTTGGTAAACAATGTTATCTTTGGAAGCAATCCCATGCTTCGCTAATGATGCTGGTATTTTAAAAACAAAGCCAGATTCTTTCATAATGGTAGAAGATTGAAATGCAGCCTCATTTTCCTGACTTGGTGCCTTTCCTAATTTTAAATGCTCAGCACCGCTGTGTTCTTTCATGGCCACTATTGACCAATCCAAAGTTTCCTGAGGCTTTAGGCACACACCTTCCCTGGTGCTAAAACTGCCAGCCTGCTCGGGATCCATACTTAGGGGTGCACATACGAGTGGATCGGAGGGAGCTGCCGACTCGCTTGCCGCTTGCTCCTCACTCAAAATCCCTGACGTGCCATTAACCCCCTCGCTAGTTTTGGAGTCCTGTCCCATCGAGGTGAACCCCAAACAAAGTTGTTTACCTTGCAACATAACGCTTGGCTGATCCAACTCCAGTCGCGCTGCACTATTCACTTCATGGGCAGGAAGAACAGCTGAAAAAACACCATCCGTGTCCCCCAACGCTTGCGTTGTGCTCAGGTCCTCCGTTGAGAAAAATATTTCCTCCACTTCTCTCCTTTCGCCCGTAGCGGGCGTTTTCAACTTTGGGCCTCTAAGCTGAGAACTGAGGAAGGCCGCTCTCCTAATCCATGACGTCCTGCTGCATCGGCAGCTCTCCAGTAGCCATTCTGCCGACTTCTGGCTCCCTCTACTAGCCCAACGCAGCATCACCAGCAAAGAGTAGGGGAATTTCCCCGGTGTCCTGGCTAAATTTCCCTAATTCACTAAAAATACTACCAACAGCTTAATCTGGTTCAAGGTCAGTTGGCATTCATCTGTATCCTCCTCCCCAGGGTCGTGCCTGAAAATAGGCAGGATTTGTCTAGTGTACTCACCCGGTCAACAAAAGCTAAATTAATAAATGAAGAGCCCAAATAATACTGGCCCCAGCACAGAGCCCTGTGGCACCCACTCATCACCGGCCTTGGAGTTGAGAGCTTCCCTCTCACCACCACCCGTTGCAGCCTCCCACTCAGCCAGCTTGTAATCCAGTTCATCATTTCTGCCCCACCCCTACACCAGTTAGCTTCCCCCCAAGCCGCCCATGAGGCCCCAAATCGAAGGCCTTTCTGAAGTCCAAGTAAAGAACATCCACCGCATGACCCTTATCCAGCTCACCTGTCACCCAGTCATAATATTGTACCAAGTTGGTTTGACAAGACTTCCCTGAATCAAACCAATGCTGCCTCACATCCTGGAGGCCATTGTCCTCCAGGTACAACACCAGTCTTTCCTTTAGTATTGTTTCCATGAGTTTGCACACTATGGAGGTGAGACTTACCAGACGATGATTACCCGGTTCATCCCTTGGCCCGCTCTTGTGTAATGGTATTACAGGTGCCAGCCTCCAGTCCAGTGGCACACATCCCGACTCCAGTGAGGTGCTGTACAGATCCACCAGTGGCTCCACCAACACCTCCACCATCTCCCTCAGCACCCTGGGTAGATACCATCTGGCCCTGGTGCCTTGTCTACCTTCAGTGCCCTCAGTCCCTCTAGGACTCCACTTGCCTCAATTCTTCCATCTGTCGCCTCCTCTCCCCCTTTCCCCACCCTCCCAGCCCAGGCTGGTAGCAGTCCCCCCTTTTCTTCTGTGAACACTAAGAGAATGTATTCATTCAGTGCTTCTGCCTGCTCCTCCCCCTTTTCCATCCACTCCCCACTCCTTTTTATCCTCACTGTTATCTCCTTGCACTTCCTTTTCTCCCTGATGTATCTGAAAAAGTCTTTCTCCCCCTGTTAATTTCCTGTGCTAATCTCAGCTCCTTCTGGGCCTTGGCTTCTCTCACTTTTCTGGTCATCTCCATGGACCATCTTGCATATTCCTCCATGTCCACTTCTTTCCCCTTCCTCCTATACCTCTGGTTCGCCACTCATTTTGCCCTCACCACTTCCATAACCTCGCTGTTCAATCAACATGGTTTTCTTGCTCTGCTCCTCTTACTCTGTGTCTTGGTGCATGCTTCTGTTGCCTCTGTAATCTCCCATTTAATAATATCCCATTTCTGTTCCGCGTCTATCTCCTGCATTATGCCCTCCAGTTTCCCTTTCAGTACTTCCTGCATCCTCCCAAAGTCCACCCCCCTGAAGTTTACCACCCGAGTAACTGATTTCTCTGTCTCCCCACACATCGTGATATTAAACCACACCATTTGGTGATCGCTGTTGGCTAGTGGGTCCTCCACCTTTATTTCCCTTACTGCCTCCACATTCGACAATACCAGATCTAAAGTGTTCTTTAGCCCAGTAGGTACACTAACCAACTGTGTCAGGAGACCCTCCTGAATCGCATCTGGGAGCACTTGCTCCCTAGCACTGGAGGTGACAGGAATGCTCCAGTCAACCCCCGGCAAGTTGAAATCCCCCACGATGACCACCTTCCCTTTTCTACATACTTTTCTGATTTGTCCCACTAATTCCCTGTCAAGCTCCTCAGACTGGGATGGTGGTGTGTATACCACCCCAAACCTCAGTTTCCTACCTCTTGAGGCTAGGAGCTGCAGCCAGATTGCCTCTGTTCTCCCTTCTTCTCCCTTGTCCCTTGTGCATTTGATCCTGTCCCTAACATAGACTGCCACCCCACCCCTCCTTATGGTCCTTCCTGTATAATTTGTATCCTGGGATTGCCAGAACCCAGTCCCAGGGCTCGGCTGCCCACGTTTCTGACAGCTGAGCTACAGTGTCCACCATCCACCCTGCTAAGAGTGCCTGTAGCTCAGCTGATTTGTTTCCTAAGCTTCCTGCATTCAACGAGACCACCCTCCATCCTGCCCCCTTCCCTTCACTGGCCTCCATCTCCTCCCTTCTACTAGCTCCTTTTTTTTTTTAAATAACAATTTTATTAAGGTTCATTTTTCACAAACACCAACAAGTCATACATAAAACAGACAGACTATACTATAAATAATAAATAAAACTTAATACGATATGTAGCAGCGGTCTTAAATAACTAAATAAATTATAAAAAAAAAGGATATAAATAACACTAGACCTTATCTCATGAAGCCATTTCATCTTCCAATTCAAAGGTGCGTGTATATCTCCCTGCACTACATAGTGCTTCAGAATCTAACAAACACTCTATTCCGAAAACAGTAAGGGAGAAAACCCCTTTCCATTACCAGGTCTTACATTTCAATACTAGAACACGTTCTCCGGCACCCAACTTATACTTTCCACTATATATAGTGCAATCTTTTAAGGCATCATATTCAATAACAGAAGGAATGGCTATAAGACATCCGATTAAATTATAACCAAAGAAAAAAAAAAAGAGGTTGTAACTGAGCTAGGCATCTCTAACTGAGGAGAACATTTTAGCCCTATTTCTGAGAGGTGGTGGTGGGGGGGCAAACAGGGACTGTGACCCCTAAATACCCCTATACATCCATGTAATGGAAATATGAACTAGTCCCTTGTAAACGAGAAAGCCTGTTGTATGTTATTGAAGGGAAAGGAGTTGGGGCCATCAACAAACTGTCTCTTAGGCACAGCATAGAATGAAATATCCACTAAAATTGACCTTAAACCCAGGTAATATCGATGGGGGTAACCATGTATTAGGAGTGATCAGCTGATATCTCTAGAACATTTCTGTTCTCCTTGTCTGCCCGGTAACGGAAAAATGGTAACCATCTGGATTTAAATTTCTCTAAATTCAGTTTAAGTTTAGCCGTTAGTTTTTCCATTTCTAACAGGTAAAGACAGGTGGAGTACCATATATCAGGGGATGGTGGGATCTCCAAAAGCCAACTCTTAGTAATGGCTTTATGTGCTACTGCCAAAAGGGTAAAAAATAAATACTTCTGTGCTCGAGTTTTGATATATGGAGGAGGCAGACCCCACAACCAAATCTTTGGATCCCGTGGTAACTGAAGTTGAAATATCAACCCTACTCTGTGTATTATTTGTTCCCAAAAGTAATCCAACTTCCCACAGGCCCAGAAAACATTTTGTGTGATTGCCCACCTCTCTGCACCTCCTTCAACATAACTCAGAGGAGGCAGTTCTATAATGTTTGGTGATTTGAGGGGTACGGAAATATCGAATCGTCACTTTCCACCTGAACTCTCTTCACGTCGGCGAAATTGTGGTGGATTGCACTCCTTCCCACATCTGCTCCCATTCCTTTTCCTCTAAACTAACCCCTGACTCTTTGGACCATTTTCCTTCCAAAGCCTTCAAAGCCTGTGAATCTTTTGAGGACAGGAAAGCTGTAATTTTAGAAATCAGACATCTCTGTCCCACCTGTGTGGTCAATAGAAGAAAAAATTCCCAAAGGGGATTTGTCTCTACAAGTGTTTGGGAGTTTAAATTTTTACCCATCAGAAAAGGGTGCAATTGCAAGAACCTGAAATAATCCTGCCTGGGAAAGTTGAAGTCTCTGCTCAGTTGATGGAAAGTTTTAACCACCGCCCCCCCAATAGAGTTGCCCTATGTACTGTAATCCTGACCTTGTCCATCTGAGAAAACCCCCATCCATCTGGAAAGGGAGAAAATCAACACAGGCCCTCAAGGGGGTCAGGGCTGATATCATGGGTTTTATTCCCTTATATCTGGCTACTGATAGCCAAATTTGTTTCATAGTCAAAGACTAAGGGTTAAGGGTAACAAGTTTAATTAAACCCTCTTGGTCCATCAGAATAATATCTGAAAATTTTGCAGTGGTGACCAAGGTGTTTTCTAACTTTGTCCATTCTGTGGGATCAGCTTCTGCACTCATAGCCACCAGCGCTTGTAATTGAGTTGCCCAGAAATATTTAACAAAGTCTGAAAGGTCCAAAACCCTCCCCTCTTTGCTCTTTGTAAAATCTGTCATTTAATCCTGGGTGATCTATGCTTCCATAAAAATTCAGATATAGAGGTTTTTAGATTCTTCCAAAAAGAGGGGGGAGGCCTAATAGGGAGCACATTGAATAAAAAAAAAGAAAACTTGGAAGGACATTCATCCTTACAACTTCAATACGCCCTGAGAGTGAGAGAGGGAGTTCGTTCCAATGGTTTAAGTCTTCTTGAACATTTTTCAACAATTTCAAGTGGTTCATTTGGTATAAATTACCAGTCTTAACAGGTCTCCAGACTCCTAGATATCGAAACCCCTCTCTTGCCCATTTAAAGTGGTCTATTTGAGGAAGTGAGCCTATGGTAAAGGAGCCTATGGGTGGCATTTCTGTTTTTGTATCATTAATTTTTAAATCCAAAGATTGTGCCAAATTCCTGTAGGAAGGAGCCCAGAATCGGCACAGAGTTTACCGGATCTGCGAGATATAATAAACTATTATCTGTATATAAAGAGATGCGCAACTCAGTACCTTCCACTTTAATTCTTCTCTATGTCTTTGACTGTCTGATTAAAGCCACCAAGGGCTCCATGCTTAATGCAGAAAGGAGGGGGGGAGACAGCAGGCATCTACTCGCTCCTTTTTTGACCGACCCGAGTCCTTCTCTGCTAGCCTGGGGGAGTAGGCTGTGACTCCACTCTATCTGATCCCTGCCTATCTGCTGTCCACTTGCCACCTACCACCTAGTTTAAATCCACCTTTGTCGCAATATACCTCCCCAGTCTTTGCTTTAATACCTCCTTCCCCTCCCCACTCTGGTGCAGCCTATCCCTTGCAAACAGACTGTTATTATCCCAGGTACTGCCCCAGCCACCCACAACCCCATACCCCTTAGTTCGACATCATTCTACCAACCATGTGTTCAACTCCCTACTCCTCTCCTTTCTCACTGTGCTTGTGCAGGGTACTAGTTCTTAGCTCAGGCATCTGTGATGCATAGAAGAGTCTTATTAAACTTTATAGAAATTAAGGTGGTTTGATCTCGGCCTCCTCCTTGTTGCAGACACAAATCAGGTTCCAGAAGGTAACGGTATGCTCAGACAAAACAGTGTCAGTCACGTACACAAACAATTAATGAAGCACAAGACATGACTTCATGCTTTCTGCAGCTTTAAGAGTGCTTTACAGGGTAGCAGACAATAGCATCTCTACTGTCTATTGCTCTTTTAAAAAAATATATAATTTTTATTGTTTTTACCATTAGGTAAACAGCTGTGTTCAGTGTAATTGCATCTAGAGACAGACAAGATGACAAGGGTTCTTACAATAATACAATAAATAACATAACATGGCATGTACTGAATATACATATGTGATATCAATCTCAAACTATTTTGATATTTACAAGTTCATTAGTATAGGTAATATCGCAGTTAATTCCTTCCACGAGCTAATGCCCAAATTTTTATTGACTAAGTCTTCAATGATATAACCCACTTTTTTCAGAACGTAAAGTATCTTTAAATGTGTACCACCATTCATTTTTAACCTCCGCACTGGGAGGGAGGGAACGAGCATTCCAGTTTTTTAAAATCACTCTTTTTAAGGCTATTGCAGCTAAATTAATTCCCTTCTCTTGTGTTTGAGTAGTCTCTAGTGAGTCATATAGATTTAAAAGAAGTATAATAGGTGAACATGGGATATTTTTCCCCTAGAATATTTGAAAGTTATTTTGCTAGGTCTTGCCACCAAGGTTTAATAGCTGGACAATTCCATGAATTATGTGTTAATGTTCCTCCTACTGTACACCCATGACAATAATTTTGTGGGTATTGTGGATTAATTTTTGCAATTATATTAGGTGAGATACATACCCAGTTTATGATTTTATTTTGAATACTTCTATTTTTCACATAAATAATTTTAGTATTTGCTGCTATTCTAATTGCTCTCCATTGATTTATTTGTAAAGTAGCACCTAACTCTTTCTTCCACTTTATATATTGTTTTGCTTTTAAATATTTTTGTGGCTTAATAATTGAATTATAAAATAAAACAACGATAGTCTTATTTTTAGCTAGGATAATTGTTCTTTCTTCATTTTCCCATTTTGTGAGGAGTTTGTCCGATTCAGTCCTATTTTTTGAGCAGAAATTCTTAAAATGTGAAAGAAGATTTAAATATGAGATATAATCTATGGGCTATTGCTCTGTCCACCAGGAGAGCTTAATGTTCTTGCAGACTTGATGGCGAACCAGGTGTTACATCTTTGTGAGCAGTCTCAACTCTGAATGGTTTGCATTCAGATGGCAGTAATTCAGGGCACTGCAGATTGATCTCTTACTTCCAGAGTGAAGGCCCAAGTTCGGAGGTTCCTTAGCCACTTCAGATGTACACAGGCAGAGATCGTGGATGCAATATCTCAGACACGGAAATCCTGGTGGCCTACCAATTTTCCTCTACCAGCTAGGCTTTCAATTGTATCAAGAAAAATTCAGGTGTCAAGAAGTTATTCAGAAAGTGTCCTAAAATGCATTGTATCTCAGATTTGATAATCCTACCAACTCAAGAACTGCTTAGGCTTCCTCCTCATGGAACTTGGCTGGGGTGGGACTCCATTTTATCACCCAAATCCAGAGAATCTGCAATTCTCAGCTGGGATTCTGAAAGCAGTACACTGCTAAAGCTTACTTACTCATTTAAGGTGATGGACATGATCCTGTCTTCCAGGTAAATACGAACATGTGAAATTGCCAGCAGAAAAAGGCCCACAAGTCTATCAAGTCTGCCTGATTGTGCAGCTCTTTAGTTTCATATCACTACAGCTGCCCCACCCAAGCCCCCTCTCTTTCTCCTCTTTTCTGGTCCTTCCCCCTTTGTGTTTTTGTCTGTATTAACCCTGCCCATGACTCTATCCCAACCCTGCTTAAACCTATCCACTGTCCTTTGAGAGATTAACTCCTCCGGCAGTGTATTCCAACCTGCCACCACTTTCTCTGTGAAGTAGTGCCTCCTTATCTCCCTCCCAAACTTGCCCCTTCCAACTTTAGACTGTGCCCCCTAGTGACCCTTCCCCCCTTTAAGCGGAACAATCCTCCCTCTCTGACTTTGT
The DNA here is from genome assembly GCA_016271365.2 of Neoceratodus forsteri. Taxonomy (NCBI): domain Eukaryota; kingdom Metazoa; phylum Chordata; order Ceratodontiformes; family Ceratodontidae; genus Neoceratodus; species Neoceratodus forsteri. Next base: position 938,133,928 of record CM028136.1, on the reverse strand, counting down.
TTATGCCTTTCTTGTATTTAAAGGTCTCTATCATGTCCCCTCTCACCCTTCTGTCTTCCAGCAAGTTCATGTTGAGCTCTTTCAACCTTTCCTCGTATGGCAACTCCCCTAGTCCCATGATCATTTTTGTAGCCCTAAGCTGCACCCCCTCCAGTAATCTCACATCCTTTTTGAGGTATGGGCACCAGTACTGTACACAGTATTCCAAGTGTGGCCTCACCAGTGATCTGTACAGTGGCAGGATGACCTCCCCCTTGCGAGAGGTGATCCCTCTGGCAATGCACCACAGCATCCTGTTGGCCCTTGGTACAGCTCTCTTACACTGTGCAGATACCTTCATGTCCCTTGTGACTATTACCCCCAGGTCTCTTCTCTCCTCTGAAGCCATTACCTGCACTCCCCCCAAGCCAGTAGCTGTTCTTGGGATTTCTGGCTCCAAGGTACATGACCTTAAATACTGATGTCTTCTGCATATGAGAAGGTCTGGCCATTCTATTATCATTTCAGGCACAAGATTTTAGAACTTAATCCTAGGAAAGTCATGGGGTTTAGATGGTGTTTTTTACCTATGCGCTGGAGTAGTTAAGGGCCCCACTTCAACCCTCCTCCAGTGGCAGTTTTTAGCATTGGTGCTATTTGGCCTCATGGATAGTTTCTTTCTTGGAACACATTTGGACTTTATCATGTTTCTTTAAAAGTCACAAGACTCAGGCTCTCATTCCAGTTGCCTGTACCTCCATGAGGTATTTAAACTGAGTGTTCACGCTCAGTTGTAATCTTCCCCTCCCGAGACTATTTTGGCCTCTGTGGTTGAAGAGGTTCTTGTCTTTAACGTGCATTTTCCTGATAGCTGTCTGTTCCACCAGGTCATCTTTTAATCTTCATGTTCCACCAGGCCACCTTTTAATCTCCAGGTTTTGTTTCCTGCTCAGAATCTTATTTTTCACCACAATAAAGTCATTTTCAGGGCTGTGTCCTCTCCTCTTCTAAAAGAGTCCACTGTTTTCATGAGAACCAAGCGGTACATCACTCATGCTTTTGCCATAAACTAACAAACCCTAAAGTAGGTTCTTAGCAAATAACCTGTGTGCAGAGCATTCAAAGTGAACCTAGTAGTCAGGTTTTTTTTTTATATGCCCAACAACCTTTCTCAGGCTCGGCAGAGCTGCTAAGAAATGGCAGATGGTTTTTCTAGACCACATTGCCTAGGTGGGTCTGAGTTCATCTAACAAAGGATTATGCAGAGTCATAACTAATCCAGCTGCTTTTTACTAGGGTGCCTTTCAGGACCAGAGTAGCGTCCCAGGCTGAAAGCATAGAGGTTTCTATCTCAGAACTTGTATGGCAACTACATGGTCTTCCCTACAATTTTTCCTACAAGCATTACAGGCTTGACTTTCAAACTTAGATTGAAACAGTGGGCCCAAACAGCTGTAGTCAGAGGTCAGACAGTAGAACTCTCCGTGTAAGATTTACAATAATATCCTCTCCCCTACCCAGAATGATATAGGTACAGTACTACTTATTAGAACCAGAAAGACAAGGAAATCTCAAATCCTGTGTATTAAACATTTTATTTTTCAAATTTTACTGATTCACCTTTATAGCACAAACATTTCATAGCCACACTTCTTCTTTAGGAAACACTTTGTTGCCATAAAGTTGGATTTACAAAATGTAAAAAAAATGTTTTAATACATTGGAGTCAAGACTTCCTTGTCTTTCTGGTTCTACAATAACTGCAATGGATTTACTCTCCTCCAAACTTAAACAGATGTGATGACTCTATTTGGGCAGTGGGCAGCCTGGAACAGCAGTGTGCATGGACTACTGCTTATTAGAGTTCACTTGTTATGATTTCCCAATGACAGCATGGAGTGCTGAAGAAAGAAAAATGATATCAGACTTACCATTATTTCCTTTTCTGTTATGGACAACACCGTCACCGGGACCCACACCTCCACACCTGAGAGTTATTGTTCAGCTCATGGAGAACATTGTCAAGATGACTTATTTGATTGGCATTCAGTGTATTTGTTACAAAGTTTAGAAATTTTCCAATAAACAGATTGGTTTATTCAGGCACATAGCTAGTTTTTCTGATGCCTGATAGTTTGGGATTGGTTAATACTTCAGCTTGGAAAATAGCGGCATAGCATATTTTATCATATGAAGTCTAGTAGTGCTCAAATTATATTTGCTGGGGTCAGGTACCAATGAATACCACCGTTTTCACCACATACCATCATATATGATGTCGTCCATCAATGAATCTGGCCTCCTTAGATCCCAAATGGATTTGATCAGAGGGCACAGGATCCAAAGCTCAGATCACAACTATCTGAAGGATGGATCCAAAGATCCAACCCATGGATCAGGACATCCAGCCCCATCCTACAGGGAGATCTGTCACATGGGCTCCATCAGATGGGAGTTGGATCTGGTGGCCGGATAGTGCGACTATCCATCAGTGGGTGCTTGGACACTGCAGAGCAGAGTCAGAGCACCACAAATGAGGTCTGCCTTGAGTGGTCAGATTCAAGGTGTCCACGATTCCTGCTTGAACTGGTCCATTCATCTAGTCACTTGAGGAACAGCAAGGGTGTCTTCATTTTTGTAAAAGGGTACAGTGCATTTTGTTTCATAACACCAATGATATGTGCATGAATGTTATAACCACTGAATTAGTGGGGTTATTTGCATTATCTTTATCATTACTATTTTGGTTGTACTGTGTGGCAAAAAGCATAGACTGATAATTTACAGGCTATAAAACTCTCATGTCACCAACATTCCAGTTAATGTCACAGCTTTGAGCTGTATCTCTGCCCCTAGTAACGGTGCATCTTACCCAATTGTTATGACTTCCCAGTGGCAGTGCTGGAGCTAACAGAAAGATAAATTATAATACAGTACATCTGACAGAATTTTTGTCTTTTGGATCAAGCCATATCTCATATTGAAAAGTAGTGACACTTTCCAGTGAAGCCCCACTTGGGAGTGATATGGAGTCTGTTGGATTGAAACATAGAAACATAGAATTTGACGGCAGATAAGGACCGCTTGGCCCACCCAGTCTGCCCATTTCCCTGCCTACTGGATAAGCTGCAGATCCTAGTTAACCAGCAGCCTACTTCTTCCTACCCCCACCCCCTAGAATTGCCTTATGACTGTCCCATGCATGCTTGAATTCCACCACTGTTTTTGACTCCACGACCTCCTCCGGAAGGCCGTTCCATGCATCCACAACCCTCTCTGTGAAAAAATACTTCCTTAAATTACATCTGAGCCACCCCCCATCTTCAAATTGTGCCCCCTTGTTCTTGCACACCTCTTTTTTTGAAAGATACTTCCCTCTTGGGCACAGTTACACGGTATTGGGTTGGTCTTCCTCTGAAGTTTCAGTTTTGGTGGTGTTGCATACTGCAGTAAGTTGTTTATGAGTATCCAGGCCTGGGTTCTGTTGAATACAGTTTGGAGAGTGTTGTTGAGGTGTACATAGTTCCTAGATTTTGTGTAGATGACTGTGTCACCTGGTTCAATGTGATAACGGTGATCGCCAAAGGGCGATCATAGTTACGGTGAATGTACATTGCCTAAAACAAAAAAGGCGATGTACATTCGCAGCGAGACAAAAAATGTAAGCGTTTCATGTGGGGGGCCTTGTGCCCCCCCCAACACTCTAACACTCTCCTAACTGAAATAACTAACTACAAGGGGAGTGTATGTCTGGGAGGGGGCAGAACCAGGATACAAGAAAAAAAAAAAAACAGGCACAGAAAAGCACAAAAACATTGTGCTCACCCCCAGCCCTGAACCCTGCACTCTCCTCACCAGAGCCAGCCTTCCTAACCACCACATCACTAGGCTAGCTCAGTGGCTTCCCCTCTCGCCACTCCCCCACATACCTCATTGATACCGTCTGGTATCATGTCGCCGTCCTCTTGCCCTGCCCTTTCCTGTTGCTAGCCTTGCAGGTTAGCCCACAACAGAGACGCTGGGACTGAGTCGCTCATATTTGAGTCGCTCAATCTCAGTCACCCTTTTAACGGTATACCGTGTACCTTCACAAAAGAAAGGGTCCTACAAGAGCTTGCTAAGCTCAGGGTGGATAAGGCAATGGGACCTGATGGCATACATCCCAGGGTACTTAAGGAGCTAAAGGAGGAACTAGCAGAGCCTTTAGCAGAATTGTTTAGTGAGTCTCTGAGCACAGGAGAGGTCCCAGAAGACTGGAGAAGGGCTCATGTGATCCCTCCACAAGAGTGGTAGCAGGAAGGAGGCGGGGAACTACAGACCGGTCAGTCTTACCTCAGTAGTGGGCAAGATTATGGAGGCACTCCTTAAGGAAAGGATAGTGCAACACCTGGAATCCATAGGGGCACAGGATCCAAGACAGCATGGGTTTACAAAGGAAGGTCCTGTCAAACTAATCTCATAGATTTCTTGACTGGGTAACCAGAGTAGTTAGACGAAGGGGAGCAGTTGATGTGCCTACCTTGACTTCAGCAAAGCTTTGACACTGTTCCACATAGAAGATTGATAAATAAGCTAGGTAAGCTCGGGTGGGTCAGAAGTTGGTCAATTGGGTGGCAAACTGGTTGACTGGCAGAAAACAGAGAGTGGTGGTAAATGGTATACAGTCAGAAGAGATGCAAGTCACAAGTGGGGTACCTCAGGGATCAGTCCTGGGGCCAGTCCTATTCAACATCTTCATTAGTGACCTCTGCAGATGGACTAGAGGTAAGGCTTGTCTGTTTGCAGATGACACCAAGATCTGCAACAGAGTAGATGATCCAGATGGGGTGGGCAGAATGAGAAGAGATCTGGATAAACTAGCAGAATGGTCAGAAGAGTGGCAACTGGGATTTAATGCAAAAGTGCAAAATCATGCACATAGGGAAGAGAAACCCTGAAGCCACTTATAGGCTGGGAGGAGTTGCTAGCAGTCACAAAGGAAGAAAGAGACTTGGGCATCATCATCACTGATGACCTAAAATCATCAAAGCAGACCTCTAAAGCAGTAGGTAAGGCTAGGGGTGTTAGGATGTATTAGTAGGGGTATCACAAGTCGTAAGAGGAGGTAATAATCCCTCTTTACAAGACATTGGTTAGGCCCCATCTGGAGTACTGCGTGCAGTATGGAGGCCACACCTTCACAAGGACATTAACCAAATTGAGGCAGTCCAGAGAAGGGCAACAAAATGGTGCAGGGACTGCATCAGAAGACATATGAGGACAGATTAACGGAGCTCAATATGTATACCCTTGAGCAAAGGAGGAGAGAGGTGATATGATCGAGACATTTAAACACCTTAAGGGCATAAACAAGGTGAAAGAGTCTAACATGTTTAAATATAAGAAAAATAGCAGGACAAGAGGACACAGCATGAGATTAGAGGGAGGCCGATTAAGGGGGAATGTGAGGAAATTCTTTTTCACAGAAAGGGTGGTAGGGTGTCAGCCTTTGAAAATCGAGCCCATGCTTTTTAACTTCCCAGTGCTTAGCATCTGGAGAAGGATTCATGTGATCCCGCTCCACAAGAGTGGTAGCAGGGAGGAGGCAGGGAACTACAGACCAGTCAGTCTTACCTCAGTAGTGGGCAAGATTATGGAGGCAATCCTTAAGGAAAGGATAGTGCAACACCTGTAATCCATAGGAGCACAAGATCCAAGACAGCATGGGTTTACAACAGTAAGGTCCTGTCAAACTAATCTGAAAACGCCGACTGACCCTGAGTGCAGATCATATGGCCATGACGGGCTTGTGGCATTCTCTGGCAATTTGTCAGATTTTCACTCCTATGCGCCTAAATACTGGTAAGTTAGACCAGCTCCCACCTGGTCTAACTTGTGGAATGCTTCTTTTTCACAGAAAGAGTGGTGGATGCATGGAACAGCCTACCTCAGGAAGTGGTGGCTATGAATATGGTGCAGGGCTTCAAACAGGCATGGGATAGGCATAAGGGAGCAATACAGACAAATATGGATAGATAGGTCATTGACAGTGTAAAGGTGTGTAGCACATTCATAAGGTAGAAAAAATGAGCAGACTGAATGGGCCTTGCGGTCCTTATCTGCCATCAACCTCTATGTTTCTATGTTTCATCTCCACCAGTTCAGTCTGGTATATCTCTGTGCTGTCTGAATCATCCTGTCTGCTGAAAATGGCATTCTATCTCTTCTCTCTCTCTCTCTCTCCAGGGTTATAATGTGCTTTGGGACACATCTTGTTTAAAAGGTGCTATATAAAGCCAAATTCCATGCCACTTCTTATCTAAAAACATGATAGCATTAACCTTCTGTTTGGAAATTGTGCAGGTTTGAAGCATGTAAAGAGGATTTTACATGTACCCGAAACTGGCTACAAGACTGGGACTGGGATACGAATGGAGAAAACATCTGTAAAAGCAAATGTGTTTCTTACAAGGAGGTAAGAAGAACATTTTAACATGACTGGCTGGTGTTTCAGAATGCTTGTAAGCTGTAAATGCTTTTTATGTACAAATCGGTGAATGGGAAAGGCACGCTGAACCAAGGCTCAGGCTCCAGGTGGGACATGGGGGAGAGGTTACATGGGAGACCAGCAGCTGGATTTCAGCCCATCTCAAATTAGTGAAGTACAGGGGAAAAACAGTGTCATGTGGGACTTCACTTGGGGAGCCGCAGTTTTCCCCACATGTACTGTATTTTCAAAATGGGAGCCGGTTTATGACTGCTTTCCTGATTTAAAGCAGCTTGTGGCCATTTTTTTGGCATAGCTGTGCCAAAACGTTACACCTAGTGGGACCAGGCATAACATTGCCCACAGCTGCACCTGTCAGTCACTCATGCGGAGCACGGGCTGAAAACAGAAATCTTGATGTAGTGGTGGCTGCAGCGTGGGATTTAGTCTCCAAACGTTTTGAAAATCTAGCGCAAGATACAGAAGTTCAGAATCAGGAAGCAACAGTCTCTGCACTCTCCACAGCTATGTCGTCCAGTAAAAAGATAGTCTGGATTCAATAGTAGCTTTTTTCAACAACAACAAAAATGATTTATTAAAATGGCCGTATACAGACAAACACAGGAGACCCCTTACCTCCTTAGACCAATGTTTCACATGTGCTCCGCACGCTTTTTCAAGATGCCCACTGTTGGTGATTAAAAGACTCATAAATTGCGGTCTTAAACAAGCATTGTCCTAGTTCCTAAGCAGCTAATATCTCTTGTGTTTGTCTGTATGTGGCTATTTTAATTAATCATTTTTTTAAAAAGCTACCAGTTGAATTCAGACTGTATCTTTTTACTTGACAACATAGCAGCGGAGAGTGCACAGACGCTTGCTACCTGATTCTATTTCGTTTGACTGGTGCACCCCGAGCAATGCCTCAGTGCAGATTTTCCATACTCTTGCTGATTGGAAGTCCAGAATACATTAAGTACAGTGGTAATTGACTGCAGTATTATCCAAAAGTTAATCTTCCAACTTGTGCATTCTTCAGTGTCTGGCATTATGCAAGAATCAACCACGGTAACAGTGTGGGATTGACCGATTTTAAAATTGTTGACCAGAACAGACACACTGTGTCAATGCTCATTTCCAGGTGTGACCCGGGGAAGGGGACAGGGGATTTGAAAAGAATGCGCTCTGCAACAGGATCAACTTCATCATGCCAGCTGTAGGTACAATGGGTTAAATAAGCAATAACACACAGCAGAGTTGTGCATTAAAGCATTTGACGCCCTCAGCCACGCTGCCAGGACGCCATTCTTCCTCCAGCCAGGGGCCAGAAGCCTCCCAGCCACTGAGGCTCCCCACGATCTACAATCAGTTGCCACTCGACTGGACTACATTTCCTTGCAGCAGGATCTGCTTCCTATTTATTTAACTGCTCCAGCTAATCAGCATGGCTAGCGCTCACTCCAAGGTGGGCCCTTAAGCTTTTTATATTCAACTTCCCATGTGGTCGAGCGTGAGGAGCCCCAGCATGAGTAGACCAGTAGCAGTGGAAGTCCTCGAGGGAGTCTCCAGAGGAGAGACACCAGAAGACTCTGCCTCACGCCCTTCCTACAGCCTGTAAGTGTTACACTACTAGTTTGCACTACAGTTCACATGTACCTCACTAGAGGAATTGAAGGGAACAGGATACTTCCTATCCTGTGTTTCTTCTTGTACGTTTTGTCAGATACTAGTATATACTGCTGTTTTTGTTTCTTTTTGGCTCAGAGCATGGGTGTATTGATCATTATAACCTTATGTTCTCATCAGTGCCAGTATATCCAATCCCAACCTATAATCTTTTTAGTCTATGTTCTCGAGCCCAAGAACTCTTATAAATGTTGCGCAAACGTTCTGACATTTGATAGAGTCAAATTCTAGTTTGTAATATGCCCATTCAACCTTTATAACCTTCAACTATCATACATCAGTGCAGCCATTCCAGAAACTCTGGTGTCTTTACATCCCCAGTGAAGGAGAAAACCCTTCTCCGCAACCAAGAACCCCATATTAATTATGGTTATGTGTGTATCCTGTATACCAACATCTGGCCACCATCCAAGTAATGCAGTTCCAGGATCAAATGAAAAATCACGACCAAAATCTTGTTAATGAGCAAAAAAAAAATAAATGTGTTGCCAAAAACTTCTGAGAACAGTACAGGATACCAACGTATGATATAGGGTAACGCTTTCAACTAAGCATCTCTGACACAATTCTGAAGGAATAGTTTCCATTTTACTGACCCTAACTGGTGTTAAGTTCATTCAATGGATAATAGTTATTTTAATCTAGTGTTCTTTATTTTAACTCCAACAAAATCTACAATCTTCTGCCAGTTAGTCTCCGATATTATCTGAGCCCTTTCTTTCCCCCCAAGATTTCTTTACTTCTGATAAGGAAACATTAGTATTTTCATTAAGACATTTTTAAAAAGCTGTGATCATGTGCTTATCTGATTTCATATTCAAAGTGAGTTCTAATTTGGAAAAGGGAGGGTATTAAGTAATTTCTCTGTTTCTTATAATAAATATTCTTAACCTGTAAATATTGATCGATTGCTTTATTAGAAATGTGAAATTAAATGTCATCAAAGAAATTACTTAGTTGATTCAGTTCTTTTTCATAATGTTCTGTTTTGAGCTGTCCTCCATCTAGAGAGGGAGGAAATGGATATTATTTATGATAGGGGTAAACATTGACAGATGTTTAGTATCTCCAAACAATTTTGGGTGATATTCCAGATGTAATTAGTAATTTTAGTTGTTGATAATGTTTTTTTCATAACAATTTGATTTGTTCAGATTTACCACTAGGATTTGTTTTAAAGTTAAGAAAGGGATTCTAGCTTTTTCTATCTGAAAGCAAGACATTTCTAGACTACCTTCTTTAAACCAGTGAAACCCACATTCTAATTATGCAGCCAAATAATACCACCATAGCTCCTGGAGAGGGTTCAGAGGAGGGCAACCTGAATGATCTGGGGATTGGGAGATACGACATATGAGGAGAGACTGGAGGAGCTCAACCGCTTCTCGGTGGAGGAGAGGAGGGACGTGGGGATATGATTGAGGTTTTCAAGTACCTCAAGGGAGTAATAAAGGTAAACCATGATAGGATCCTTTGGCTGAAGAAGGGTGGAGTCACCAGAGGGTACAGCTGGCAGATTGAGGGGGAAAGGAGGAGGAGGAGGTACTTCACAGAGAGAGTGGTGGAACCATGGAATGAGCTGCCCAGGGAGCTGGTATAGGTAGCTACGGTGGAAGAGTTCAAGAGAGGATGGGAGAGGTATAGGCAAGGGGTGAAGCAGAGGAAGGCTTGCCCGGGAGAAGGGGAAGGGGGTGGAAAGGGGGGAGGGTAAGCTTGAAAGGAACCTGGATGATGGCTACAGAACCCAATCAGGGTGCTGAGGCCCAAGCAGACTTAATAGACCATGAGGCCTACTCTGCTGGCATTTTTAGTATGTTAGTATAGATTAGGCAATGTCAATCCCCCTTTCTGTTTACGCAAATACAATTTTTAAAGTAATTCCTTCATAAAAATCTCCTAATATTTTTTTTTCCAAGTTCATCAAAAAAAGACTTTAAGAATAATTAAAGGTAGGGCTTGAAATAAAAAAAGTAATCTTAGTAGAATATTCATTTTCAAAATGTTTACTTTATCAATACACACCAGTGGTAGTAATTGCCGTCTCTCTAGATCTTGTTTGATTTTTTTACAAAAGCGGTAGGAAATTAAATTTTTACAGAAGGGCCAAGATATTCAAAGGGGTTATGCCTGGTGCAACTGAGTTGCACCAGTGCAACTCCAGAAATGCACCCCAGGGCAGTATTCAAGAAGGGGAATTGCACAGTGGGAAGAGGAATGCCTGGATATCGTAGCAGTCACAGAAACATGGTACACAGAGAACCATGACTGGATGTTAACATACCAGGGTACATAACCTACAGGAGAGACAGGCAGGGGAGAAGAGGGTGAGGAGTAGCTCTCATGTAAAGGAAGGGAAAAAGCAACTGAACAAAAGAGTAAACAGGGAGGAGAGGAGGCACTGTGGGGTCACCTTGAGACTGGAAAGGCACCACAATCCGCACAGGGTTGTGTACAGACCCCATGTCAGGGGAAGGAATGGACAAGGATATGATGGAAGGCATTCTTAGAATGGCAGAGAAAGGGGAATACTGTTGATGGGAGACCTGAATATGCCAGATGTTAACTGGAGCACATTTGCTGCAGCGACATCCAAGAGCAGGGCCATTCTTGACGCCCTACAGGTGGCAGGCATTAGACAGCTTAGCTTCGAACCCACTCATGAGGGAGCAATCTTAGACCTCATACTCTCAAACGGGGCAGTGAGAGGATCTCAGATCTAGAAGTGGGTTGCCATCTGGGGACGAGACCATCAAACAGTGTGGTTCACGTTAAACTCAGCTACAGAGTCAAGCCACAAAAAGTGAGGGTACTGGACTTTAGGAGGGCTGACTTTGGCAAGATGGGAGAGTGCCCTCAGAAAAGCACTCAGCAAACAGGCTAGAAGGAGGTGGGCAACAATGGGAATTATCAAACTGCGATCACAGAGGCAACAAGCCTTTGTGTGAAGCAAATAAACAAATCAAACGAAAGAAAAAGCCACTATGGTTCCCTAAGAGAGGTGGCTGTGGAAAGTCAGGAAGAAAAGATAGCATTCCAGAAGTATAAAGAAACACAGAAGGAGCAGGACAGAGAGCTCTACCAGTTAAGGCAGAAAGAAGCAGGAGGGAAGTCAGAATAGCAAAGGCCCAAACTGAGGAAAAGATAGCCAACCAGTTAAGAAGGGGATAAAACCTTTTATAGGTACATCCTGAGCGATAAAGACAAAGGGAGGGATGGTGAGGCTGAATAGAATGAACGTGGGTGGGCAGAGGGGACAGTGAAAAGCAGGAATACTGAACGAATACTTCTGCTCAGTATTCACAAAAGAGGAGGAGGAAGTGTCTAATCCAATTAACAGAAGCACTCTTGATAGGGGGTCGATCCCAGTCCTTTCACAGAAGAAAGGGTCTGCAAGAACTCCTAAAACTGAAGGTGGACAAAGCAATGGGTCCTGATGGAATTCACCCCAGAATTCTAAAAAATTAAGGAAGGAACTAGTGAAACCACTGGCTACTCTTTTAATAAATCATGGGAGGATGGTGTGGTACCTGAGGACTGGAGGAAGGCGGATGTGATTCCTTCACAAAGTGGGACCAAGACAGAGGCAGGAAACTACAGACCTGTCAGTCTGACCTCTGTGGTAGGGAAAGTGATGGAGTCACTTGAAGGAAAGAATAGTTGAGTACCTAGAGGTCAGTGGAGCACAGGATCCAGGCAGCATGGGTTCACAGTGGAAGGTCATGTCAGACCAAGCTAATAGATTTCTTTGACTGGGTGACCAAGGTAGTAGACCAGGAGGGGCTGTGGACATGGCCTACCTAGACTTTAGCAAGGCATTTGACACAGTCCCACACAAAAGATTATTAGTCAAATTAACCAGCCTGGGAGTGGGTCCCAGGGTGGTAGCCTGTAAAACATTGGCTGGACAACAGGACACAGAAGGTAATTGTAAATGGAGTCCACTCTGGAAGAAAGGGCGGTTACTAGTGGGGTACCGCAGGATTCAGTATTGGGTCCAGTCCTTTTTAATGTTTTCATCAGTGGCATTGCAAGGGACTGGAAGGAAAAGTATGCCTTTTTGCAGATGACACAAAGATCTGCAACAGGGTTGATAAACAAGGAGGCGTGGAAAGGATGAAAAGGGACTTGGCAAGGTTGGAGGAATGGTCTGACGTATGGCAGCTAGGATTCAATGCAAAAAAGTGCAAAATAATGCACCTGGGAAACAAGAACCCAGGGGAAGAATACACAATGGGTGGGGAGGTAGTAACAACAACAAAACAGGAAAGGAGCCTGGGGGTAATCCTATCAGATGACCGTAAGGTTAGCAAGCAATGTGAGAAGGCAGTAGGGAGGGCCGGGGTATACTGGGATGTATAGGAGAGGCATCAGCAGCAGAAAACAGGGTTGTTATCCTCTGTACAGACAGTTGGTGAGACCCCATCTGGAATACTGTGTCCAGTTCTGGAGACCCCATCTCCGCAAGGACATAGACAGGATAGAGGCAGGTCCAGAGGAGGGCAACTAAAATGGTGCAGGGTCTGCAAGAGAAGCCGTATGAGGAGAGATTAAAGGAGCTTAATATGTATACCCTTGAAGAAAGAAGGGAGAGGGGACATGATAGAAACTTTCAAGTACCTCAAGGAATCAACAAAGTCCAAGAGGGTAGCATCTTTCAGAAAAGAGACTTGCAAGAACAAGGGACACAATTTAAAGAAGATAGAAGGAGGGCGTGTTCAGGGCAATGTGAGGAAGTATTATTTCACAGAGAGGGTAGTGGATGCATGGAACAGCCTCCTGAGGAAGTTGTGGAGTCTAAAACTGTGGGAGAATTCAAGAATGCATGGGACAGACATAAGGCAATTCTTGTGGGGGGGCAGGAAGATATAGGCTGTTGGTTAAATAGGATCTGCGGCCTATCCTGTAGGTAGGGAAATGGGCAGACTAGATGGGCCTAGCGGTCCTTATCTGCCGTCAAAGTCTATGTTTCTATGTTCAGTGCAATTCCCCATGTGCCAGGACGCAAAGATAATGTATGTGGCACATCTCTAGGGGGCGTGCCCATGCATATGCGGAACATCCAGATATTCAGCCCGGGATATGCGGGCGCGTACTCCCCAACTCGAGATGCGCCGCATGCTAAGCAAGTGGAGCCCGAAATATATGGCTCAAATGGTAGCCACCCACAGGCGAGATGCTGTAATGCAAGGCGCATCACAGCAGCTGCCAGCTGTGGGTGGCCCCCCTCCCTGAACAACATTCAAAAGCACCCCCAAAGTCCCTGGTGGTCCAGTGGTTCCCCCCTTCCCTCCCGACATCCCCAATCACCCAAAATATAACATTAGTAATGCACTGGTAGTTTAGTGGTACCCCCCAACCCTCCCATAGTTTTGATCGCTGAATATAATAGTCCAGTAATTCCCTGGTGGTCTAGTGGAAACTCCCACCCTCCCATAGTTCTGATCACTGAATATATTATTTGTAATTCTCTGGTGCTCCAGTGGCACCCCCTTACCCACACAGGACCCCCAGCCTCACTCAGCTACCCCCCATCATCAGTGGGCAGTAGCAAACCCGCCTGCATACCTCCACAGCTGCCCGCTGAATGACAGCTTACAGCATCATCTGCAAGCCCATTGGTCCACACTGTGGACCAATGGGCTTGCAGTGCATACTGTAATAGTCATTCACAAATATGTGAATGAAGTCATTCATTCATTCATTCATTCACATATTTGTGAATGACTAGTACAGTATGCACTGTAAGCCCAATCGTCCACAGGGTGGACCAATGGGCTTGTAGTGGACACTGTAAGCTGCCATTCGGCGGGCAGCCACGGAGGTATGCAGGTGGGTTTGCTGCTGCAGCCGATGATGGGGAGCTGTGTGGGCTTGGGGTCCTGTGTGGGTGGGGGGGTGCCACTGGAGCACTAGGGAATTACTAAAATACTATATTCTGTGATCAAAGCTACGGGATGGGTGGGGGGGCTCCACTAGACTACCAGGGATTATAAAATGATTAATTTCGGTGATTGGGGTTATGGGCAGGGAAGGGGGAACCACTGGACCACCAGGGAGTTTATACAGTGTTATAATGGTGATCAGTGGCATGGGATGGAGAGGGGGTACTACTGCAATTCCTGGTACAGAGACCGCATGCTGTGCAGTGCGCCATGCGCATTACACTGGCCAGCCCTGCACAACACATGCAAATGGGGCCATAATGACACGCAAATGGCCCGATCTGTACCTTGCATGCTTACTGGCCCCATTTGCATATCCATGTCTAAATATCTGGGAAATGAGCCCAGCGCAGCTACAGTTGCGCTGGAGCATTCCCATTCCTGGTATTCAGACTGGTCTGGGGGATTGTGCCCAGCACATTATGTGCTATATTCAGAAGAGATGCGTCATGGCACATCTCTTTTGAATATCTCTCTCTTTGTTGCTCCAGCACAACTCAGTTGCGCAGCGCTACCACTTGCACCTTTGCCAGGCGCAATTCTGAATATCGGGGCCAAGATCTTTATCTGTTGAGATTTGCACACCTAGATATTTCATAGCCTGTTTGTGTAAGCTCAATAAAGGATGGTTATCTGGTAAATCTATATTGTCTGAAAGAAATAATGCCTCACTCTTGCCCCAATTTATTTTACCTCCAGATGGTTTCCCAAAATTGGTAAATAATTTCAGCAAAAGGGAGTATGAATTCTAGGTTCTGATATAAATTGCAGAATATTATCTGCATAAAGAGATCTCTTATATGTCTGGTTGGATATTTGTACTCCTTTGAATTCTTGGTGAGTTCTCACCTGGATTGCCAATGGTTCAAAAAATTTTGAAAATAGTAGGGGAGACAATGGACATCCCTGTACGGTACCTCAAGAAAGATCAAAAAATTCAATGCAGTTTTGGTTGGATCATACTCCAGCTCATGGTCTAGAGTAAATCATTTTTATCCAGTCCAGAAATTGTCCCTCAAAGCCAAAGGCCCTCTAAAGTTTAAACAAAAATTGTCAGTGTACTCTATCGAATGCCTTCTCAGGGTCGAGAGAATAATCGTTTCTGTTGCAGAGGCACATTCTGCTAAATTAAGTGCTCTCCTACTATGGTATTGCAACTAAAGTACAATTTACTCTTACTTTTCTACCTTGCTTCCTGTGACTAGGTGGTGAGGAGGAGTCAATGGATGGCAGGGCCTGGAGGGGAGGGACTTGCCTTTTGGGGAGATCCCAACATAGGTAACTAGTGCTGGGATCCAAATGGGGCACATTGACATGCCACAATATTATTACAGGAAATGGAATAAAAGCCATAAGTCTAGTGGTGCCTCATAGAGACTAAATTATTGTACTTCTATGGTCATGCCCTCAGGATATGAATAGATATTTGTAAGTCCGGCATCTATGTTATATTGAAGGGGCACCAAAGCATTAGATGGTGTTATCTATAAAAACTCTCTTGGATATGTATTGACCTTGCACTGCAATTTTAATTTGTAATGTGTTGTCTTGCTGATGACAAATACAGTTGACAAAAAAAAAAAATACTGACTTGCAACCTCCTTCCTCCAACGAAGCCAGTCTGATCTCCGTGTATCATTTTTGGTGTAATTTTAGATTACCTGATTGCTAATATCTTAGCAAAGATTTTATAATCATTATTCAATAATGATATAGATCTGTAGGATTTACACTATCAGGAGTTTTGTCTTTTTTAAGTAATAACGAGATACTGACTTCATTGAAGGAAGGAATAAATAAGGTTGATAAGGAGAGTCTCTTTAGGCTGAGTGGCATCCATAACATGAGGGGGCACAGTCTTAAGCTGGAGGGTGGGAGGTTTCTTCACAGAGAGGGTGGTGGACACTTGGAATGCGCTGCTGGAAGAGGTCATCTCGTTGAAGACAGTGGGCAGCTTTAAGAGAGGCTTTAAGAGAGGTATAGGGGGAAGGTAAGGATCATGGGTAGAGAGGATGGGAGGACTGGGGAGGGATGGCAGGGACATTGGCTCAAGCTGTGGACCCTGCAATATGAGCAGACTTGATAGACCAAATGGCCTTCTTCTGGCTTCTTCATATGTTCGTAAGGAGCAAGAGCCCCTGCCTCTTAAATCCACTGAAAAAGTTGTTGCAGAATGGGCATCAATATCTTTTAAGTTTTTGTAAAACTCTGCAGAGAAGCCACCAGGGCCTGTAGCTTTCCCATTTGGCCGACTGGTTATAACTTCTTCAGTCCCCCTAACTGTAATTTCCCTGTGTAAGAACTCCTTATCTATTTCCAATATTTTACAAATATTTATTTATTTTAAATAAGCCTGTATATCATGGCTGGTTATTGATTCATCTTGTTGATAAAGATTAACATAAAATTCTTTAAATTCTCTATTAATCTCTACTGGATTGGTAAGCACCTTTCCCTCTTCCAATGTAATTTTATGAGTTCTGTTCTGTTTTTAATTGAAATGCCAGCAATTTGTCTGGCATATCAGAAAAAAATAGTACTTAGCCCTAGCTCTATCCATTTGCCTTTCTGCCTTTATATTTAACATTCTTTCAATGTTTTCTTTTATCTGAATTACTTTTAGTTTATTATCATCCGTCCCTATTTGTGCATAACATGTTTCTGCAATGCCCGAATCTAAAGTATGGTCCCAATTATCCAAACCTCAATCATCCAAAAATCCCTATCAAATGCACTGCACCTTTGTTGCCCAACTTATTCTATATCACTGGCATAGGATGATCAGCTGGGATAATCAGAACTGTATTGTATTGTATTGAACTGTGAAACTGCCATGAGAGGTCATTCCATTACAGTTTACACTAACAAGGAGTTGCATCATAAGAGGGCTGGATGAGGTCTGTGTAAGAGAAATTGCACCATCAGGAAGAAATTCAGCAAGTTTCAGGCTTTCTTGTGAGTGACCAATGGTGGCGTTGTTTTGCTGAGCTCACTACCCTCCCCCGAGTATGCCTGTATCAATTTTATGTCAGCGTGGGTTTGCAGGGCTGTAAGTAAGCTGTTAAATGACAGTGAAGGCTAAGTTTTGACTGAGGTACAGTGTAGAAGTTATTCACTCAGCTCAGTCGAGCAGCTCGTCAGTATTGTTTGCTTTTAGTTTTCAGTAGGAGATCGATGGAGGGCTACTGTGGGCATTTGCAGGGATAAATAGCAAGAACTAGGAGAAAAGGTGCTCCACTCACCTTCGTGTAGTTTTTAGTAAAACTTCAAAAAGTTAACAAACCGCCACCAACATAGCCCTGCGTTTTCATGCATGGAGGAAGCAAGCATGCAAAACCAGTCAGGGCTCTCGATGAGCATTGTTCTTTAACTCCACATAATGGTGTTGGAAGCTGTAACTGAATACAGATTAAAGATTTAAACTTCAATCTGTTTTGGTGTTGGTGCCTTTGTTAACTTTTGGGGTACAGGTGTACTAGGTGAATAAGAAAGCCAAGAACAACAGTGCACATTGCCATTAAAACAATGCAGTCCTGATCATCCAAACTCCCATTTATTTGAACTAATCTGATGTCGCCTAAGCAGTTTGGATAAATGGGACTGTACTGTACTTCTAATTTATTTAGTTTTTCTTGATTTTTTTTCTGTTATTATCATAAGACATAATACAGCCTCTTAAAAATATCTTTAGTGATTCCCAAATCAGAAAAACTCGAGAATTCCTCATAGGGATTCCTAACCAGAAAAGACTGAATTTCTTGTCAGAGCATTACCCCCAATCGGTCATCATCATGCCATAAAAAAAAAATCCAGTGTTCAGCTTCTGAAAAGTGGGGTTGAGATTTGGTCTAGATTTAATTCCATTTACCAAGATGCATGATCTGATATAATTATAGAATTGTATCTAACATAGTCCACTTTATGGAGTAAACCTTGAGAAATCAAGAGGCACAACCTCACCCTTGAGGCCAAACATGTTGTGGTTACCAACTTCATTCTCCCCATAATTAAATATGGCATTACGATATATGGGGCTGCCTCTGATACGGTGCTAAACAGGGTCAAACTGGTGTTGCCGCTTTGTCCTTGGGGTAGACAGAGCCACCCACACCTGTACATTCTATGTCCATACGAACTGGCTCCCCCTACATAACAGAATCAAGCACCAAACTTGTATGCTTGGTATGAAAGCCCTACTGGGCCTCAACCCCCCCCCCCCACCAAGGAATGCAAAACCTCCTGATCCCTGCCCAAACCCATACCCCACCAGGAATAAGGCTCATGGTACCCCCTCTGTGCTATACTGCAGAACAAGTCTGGCTAAACGCTCATTTGTGGCTGGAGACCCACAATGGTTGAATGAGTTGCCAGTGTCGCTGACGGGACTCAATAAAATTGTCCAATTCAAAAAGGAACTACTGAAGGTCCTCATACCTGGTACCATCTGTGACTGCTTCAACCAACAACCCCTTCCTCCCCTGTCGCACTCTGCACCTGCACTACTGTTCACGTCAACTGTATTATTTATTTGACAAAGTACCTATGTGTGTTGCCTGATTTCTACCGTTTTTTTTTTTGCTGACTTCCTGCATATGTTTTGCTTGACAATGCTTCATACCTCAAAAAGGACATTAACCTGCTGGAGAAGGTCCAGAGGAGGACTATAAAGATGACAGCAGGTCAGCAGGGTAAGGCATATGAGGAGAGGTTGAGGGCACTGAACATGTACTCCCTAGACAACAGGAGAGAGAGAGGGAACATGATTGGGACCTTCTAGTACTTGAAAGGGATAAATAAGGTTGATAAGGAGAGTCTCTTTAAGCTGAGTGGCAACCATAACACTAGGGGGCACAGTCTTAAGCTGGAGGATGGGAGGTTTAGAAGGGAGGTCAGGAAGCACTTCTTCACAGAGAGGGTGGTGGACACTTGCCAGAAGAGGTCATCTCATTGAAGACAGTGGGCAGCTTTAAGAGAGGCTGGGATAAACATAGGGGGACGGTAAGGATCATAGGTAGGGAGGATGGGAGGAGTGGGGAGGGAGGGCAGGGACATTAGCTCAAGCTGTGGACCCTGCAATACGAGCAGACTTGATAGACCAAATGGCATTCTTCTGCTGGCTTCTTCGTGTGTTCATAAGGCTGCTGCTTTATTGTTCTATATTAATTGTAAACACCATTGTGTATGAGTTTCTTTCATTGTTTCTGTTATCAGACACTGACGAGGAATCCCGTCTGTACCAGTTTTCTTTCTATATTGATTTTTTTCTCCCAGTTTGGCTGTCTCTCTGCAGGAATATACCCTATTGTCAGGAATATACTCTGGTCAGGCTAAGGTGATCTTGGCCATTATATAGCTGGCATCTGGTGTCTACCCCCACTCCAAGGCATGGACCAATGCCTAAAGCCTCACTTCTGCACAGTGTCCCTGCTGTTGCAAAAGTAAGCTCCATGCCCAGCCACAGAGGTCTCTGTGGTGATGGTTCTGTCCCACACCAACTTGACTGAAATACCATGTCATCCCTTTTCTTCAAGGTAATTATACAGTTTGGACTTGAAGATAAAGAGTGTCAACTGTGATGTTTTCTTCTAGAAGACTCTTTCAGGTGTCCACTGCTCATTCTGTGAAGTATTTCTTCCTGAAATATTCATTTTTTCAAAGACACTGAGTGCCCCCTTGTCTTTTGACCTGGTACATACTGAGGGGCTACATTTGCATGGAGTTAACCCTTTCAGATATTTGAATACTGTAATCATGTCGCCCGAGTCTCCTCTCTTACATGAGAACAGTTCCAGTTCTGCCACATTAGTCCTCAGAGGCTGTAGGCCATGTTTCCAAGCATTTAACCATTTTGGTCACTTTCCTCTGCACCTTCTCAATCCTGTTAATATCCTTTCTCAGATATGGAACCAAAGTCGTACACACTATTCAAGATGGGGGTTTGACTAGTGATCTGTACGACAGCATTACAATATCTTTCAATCTTGTTACCATCCTCTTATTTCCACGTTGTGTCCCCTTCATAACATCATCCATCTCTTTAGAGTTGTCATGCCACCACCACTAGCCATGATGTCTGTAGGACGTGCAAACACATTCCTCTTCAACTCAATTTTTTCCCCTCTGGACACCTACAGGCTAGAATCCCTTTGACCAATGCCAGGACCACCTTCCAGTCGAGGTTCTTCCTATGAGGGCTTCCTGGGACTCTTGAGGCACCTGCATGACAGTGCTGCATGACCTCTTGACTTGCAACCCCGAGACGAGATCTGCCTTCAGCTCACTGGCAGCTCCACCCACAGATCCAGCCACCTATGGTGGAGGTGAACCCCAGGTGCCAAGGAAACAAAACCAGTGATTGGATGTAGGGGTGTGGGGGGCTTCATCTGCCCAACTAGCTGCCTACTTTTCCCCTTTTAATCCATCCTCTGAGATGCCACCAAGGAGGACACAACGGGGCATGCACGAGCATGCACACACACACACACACACACACACACACATATGTGCACCATTGTGAGCTGTCTTCCTCCCCGCTTCAGCAGTGTCCCGCACTGTGCTGCAGCTCAGCCTTCAATAGGTGGCAGTTACACAGATATGCGCACAACCCACCCTCCCCAAAATAAGAGAGCAGTTCATGGGACGCTCAGTTCTCCTCCCACAGCTGGCCCTCAACTAATTAAGCTTGTTCTCAAATTCCGGTAACCAGCATAGAAAGCACTGGTGCTACCACTGCACTACTGAACCGGAATGCACGCACATTTTGCAGACTATCTCAGCAGTCCTTGCACAAAGTGCCCTGTTGCAGAGGCTGTAACTACAGGCAGGCCAACAGAAGATGCAGAAGGCTGGCTCAGGTCAATGCGACAGCAGGGAGCCCACAAAGGGGGAGGAAACGGGGTGTAGGGGGAGAAAAATGTAATTTGGGGTGGCAGACTGATTTACCTATGTTTTACCTCTTTTTCATGTGCCACTAGGCAGTCCACTTCTTCAGGTCCTCTCACCCTTGCTATCCTTTAAACTCAGTCCAGGCTATCATCACATGTTTCCAGACTCTCCAGAGTGTCCATGGTCCCAAGTTCAGGGGCTAACCTTTCCTGGTGGGCCCTGCTTTGCTGCTACAGGAAGGTAAGAAAATGGTGGCTTGATGAAGGACCAAAGCTGGAGGAAACAAGTGCCATTCTTCCAGAACAGCCTGGATGGGTGGGTTTCACATTTCTCTCCACCCGCATGGACACATACACACTTGTGGCTGGCCTGGTGGGTGCTCAAAAAAAGAGAAACCTGGTTATTTCATTAATACTTATTCCATTTACAGCGGTGTAGTCGAGTGTGCAGACATATCTCAGGTCCCTATATACTTTCAAGTACCCCCACTCTCTCGTACTTCATAATGTAGAGCACAAAGGGTAATCTCCCAAATCCACAACTATTCTTACTGCCAGGAAGGCCAGGGCCGCAGAGAAACCCACAAACCCAACAGCTGACTGTTAGTTTCACACACTCCCACCCAGGAGGGGCGTTTCCCCTGAATCTATTCAACATCCTGAAGCCTAGACGTCCCACCCCGTGTGGAGCATTATGTTTTCAGATATACTCAGAGTCACCAGAAAAGGGGCCCAGTCCTCAGGAACCTCTCCTCCCCGTCTCTAACTACCCATATGAGCTTTTCCAAAGCCAATGAGCGCATAACCAACCTCCTCCAGTCAGCCAGTGTGGGCCCATTTCCAGTAACCCAGGTATTCTGAATGCAGTGCCTTGCCAGCACGAACAACACTCTTACCCATCTAGGTAATAGTTGCCACCCCTCTTCCACTTCTATTATTTCCACCCCGAATAGATAAGTTAAGGGGTCATGGACCAGATGGCCCCCTATCCCATTATTTACCTCCCATACTACACTCCCCCAAAACTTAAGCAGAACCGGGCATGTCCAGAAGCAGTGGAAGAAGGTGCCCAGTCCCCTGCCACACCTTTTACAGTTCGGTGATACCATGGGATGTGCTCGATGCACTGCCACCGGCGGCCAATAGATTCTGTGCAAGAATTAATAGAAGGCCTCATTAAATTTGTTACATATCATGATTCCCTCTGGCATTCCTAGTACCAACTCCCAGTTCCCCTCCGAGATTTGCAGGCCTAGGTCTCTTTCCCAAAGGGCCTTTGTGGGGCCCGTCAAATCTGGCAGATTCAACTTATCTTGCTTAGCCAATTTCCCAACAAACCCTTTCGAGTCTTTCCTAGCCTGACTTACCATCTGCTCTATTCTGTTTGGGTGCAATCCAACACTTCCCCCCGTGCCCAGCTTCCTTACATATGCTTTCACCTGCAAATACCAGAATAAATGTGAAGCCCCTAATTTTATCTCTCTTCTAACCTTATTAAACTCACTTAGCTCCCCTTTCTTCAGTACAGTCCCTACATACACCACCCCTCCCTTTTCCCATTCTAGAAACCCTTTATCTTCCATTCCCGGGATAAAGAAGGGGTTCCTCGCAATTGGGAGCAGGCCAGTCTCCCTCTGGGCCAATCTCTTTCGTCGCCATAGATGATCCCAGGCCTCCAACGTCTCCCGAACTAGTGGATTACCACTTCCCAAGTCTCTGTATGCCCGCAACCCCTTACTATGAAGGTATGCTGAGAGGGGAGTTTTTTTTAAAAGAAAAGTTAATCTGGCTCCACAGTGTCAAGAGGTAAGTGACCGCTTTGGCATGCTAGCAACACGGTTTTGCTTGCCGAGCCTGGGACTTCAGGAGCAGAGGCTGGCGGGGGGGGGGGGCATCAGCAAAGATGCTCTTTTCCCAGGGGTAGGACATGTGGTGCACTGCTCTGATGGTGGCTCCAGGCGGTGGTAACACTGAGGTCTTGGGTAACTGTGCACCATCCTGCATCCCCCAGGACACTGGCACATGCGCACACCAGGGAGGCGGAAAGCGGGAGAGTGGAGGAAAAATAGGAAACTGCCCAGCCACTGTACCTCTCTCATGACAGCCAACACCACCTGATATCATCGCTTCCACCACCACTGCAGATCACAGGTGCTTCCTCCCTTGGCAGCAGCAGAGGCAGGGGGTCCCAGACAGGATACTCTGGAACCTTGCAGGTGGATGGAGCTGGGGTGTCAGAGTTGACCATTAAAAACAGGGCTGTCTGATGTGATGTATGCCAGGGGTGCCTGAAGTAAATGGACAGAGGTCAGGAAGGGGCAAAAAAACAAAAAGACATCTCAACTTAACTGGATAGGTGATGCTGGGTTTTCCCAGACGTCCTGCGTCGTCTTCAGATTGTGCTGTCTCACTATGGAGGGACTTTCCCTTTAAGAGATAAGCTGTAGGGTTCCCAGAGAATGGGGCAAGTGAAGGAATCCAAGCCTGACAGGTTTTTTTTTTGGGGGGGGGTGAATTTCAGATATAAACAAATGCTGTAGCTAATCTGAAATAGATAAAATAGAAACACAGAATTTGATGGCAGATAAGGACTGCCTGGCCCACCTAGTCCGCCCTCCTACCCCCCACTAGAATTGCCTTATGCCTGTCCCATGCATTCTTGAATTCTCCCACTGTTTCTAACTCCACAACCTCCTCAGGAAGGCTGTTCCATGCATCCACAACCCTTTCTGTGAAAAAATACTTTCTAACATTACCTCTGAGCCGTCCCCCCCTCTATCTTCAAATTGTGCCCCCTTTTTCTTGTACATCTCTTCTTCTGAAAGATACTACCCTCTTGTACTTTGTTAATTCCCTTCAGATACTTGAAAGTTTCTATCATGTTCCCCCTCTCCCTCCTTTCCTCAAGGGCATACATATTAAGCTGCTTTAGTCTCTCTCAGTATGTCTTCTGGTGAAATCATGAAGAATTGCGATTTATGTGTATGATTTTATGTTTGTTTCCAGATGTATGCTAATGGGACTGACCTGTGTGAGACCATGTGGGGGCAATCATTTGTAGTAAGCAGCTCATCCTGCCGCTGCCTGCAGATGAATGAGAGAGATGAAGTGGTCATCAAATACATCCTGGAAAGCAGCTCATCATCGAGCTCCAGTTCAAGCTCGAGCTCCAGCGAAGAGAATGCCTGCCGACGCAAGCTCCGACGCCTGGAGAAACAAGCAGCAGAAGGAGCTGAAAAGAGGTACTTGCTACACAACTAAGGTCTTTTCTTCCTGTGTGGTTGCAACACCCCATCGTTGTATTTTCACAGGAAAATAAAATGCTTATTGATTGCTTAGGACCACAAGGCTGTAATCCTAGCAAAACGTAAAGTAGCAAGAGGTGTTAGGGTGAAAACGTTGGACCTGTACCTTTTGTGCTCCATTTTAGATTGCTCTTTTTGCTCCTGCCTTTTAAGATGCCCAGTTTGTCCATTTTTGAGTCAGATTTTGTATTTTTATAAGCTTGAAATAATTAATGGCACATAAACAGGTTTTCAGGAAGGAAATAACGAGTTAAATTTATAAATTCATATCAATCTATGAAGTTACATCCACCAAAATGATAACGTCGACATTTCATGAGGCCACACCTCACATCATCAAGGCAAGATTTAGTGGTTGCCTATTACAAAAACACATATACAATATCAACCATGTATAATCACAATCTGTACACCAGTTATTTCATAAAACTTGAATATTATATTATTTAATAGTATGGTGCTCCATATAAAGAATCCACAGAAGTATAGAGAACCAGAGTAACAGGCCAAACAAGTATCATGGCAGCTTGTGTAAAATACCATGCATTTTACAAAGCAATATCAGTTCGTAATGTGGTATCCCATCACCACATCATCCATAAGTATAGCATTGTTCAACACTCTTTACATTATACACTTGAATAATGTCCAATGCTGTGCCCGCCCCATGACTCCTGTAACACACCTTCAGTGTCAGTCATAAACTTCCAACACTTAGGCCGCCATTCTGAATAAGGTTAAGCATAGAACCTTTTGACTCATATTTATGCTGTGGGTCTGAGACCTATTTTATAATAGTAAATGAGGCAGTTTAGTTAACCTGTTTTACTCTGTACCACACAATTCGGCACAGTAGAAATGCCCAACAAGCTCTCACTTGCCACCACAAAAAAGTAATTTTTAACTTTCACCCCCACATTCACACATATTAATACAATATTAACATTAAACCCCTTTAGTTACCTTTTCTTTCTGTTCTGTTTGTTTCAGCTGTCTTTTCAGGCCGGATGATATTCAGTGTTTATCATAATCATAATCTGAATAGCAGTACTGTAACTTGTACTGTCAGCCCATGCCACCCTCCATCCAGTTGCCCTCTCCACAAATCAGGACTGACCCACTTCCATCGTGGTCATGATGCAGTATGGTCACTGATGCATAGCCTGCGGAAGGCTGGATTTCTTCCTTTCAGGTCAGAGTATTTGTCCATTTTTGGTTCCAAACCTACAGGACACCGGCAGCAAAGGTGCGCATGCATACAAGCGTATGCAGCATGGCACATGCCAGAGTTCCTCCTCCCGCATAGCCACACCCAATGGCAGTGCCTCTTGTGGTCACTCAGGAGGCAGTATCTCACTGGAGCAGGCTGCCCTGCCTCCCTGGAGGAGGAGGAGGAGGAGGAGGAGGAGGGCATCCTCTGGTACACTCTGTCTTCCTTCCTCCAGATGGCCTCCAACGACCCAGGCTCATTCCTGAACCCCGGTTTCTGGCGTCGTGTTAGCATTACCATTGCACTGACACGCTGGCCTCTGTTATATATTTTGTATCTGTCATGTATGTATAACTTCTGAAAACAACTTATCTGAGGAAATAGACTAAGAGAAACACAAGGGCAGTCTTTCATAAGTGCATCATCACATTTGCCGAACACCTGGATAGACAACCAGTGGGTGGCAGTAGAGAGCACAAATCCAGAAGTAAGCAAAACCATTCTTAAAGAAGCCCCAGTTTACATTGCTTACTTCTCAGACTTTTTAACAGTACACCTCCTTCAAACCATGGGAAAGATCACGAGCCTCCCCCAAATAAAGAAATATTCTTGGGCCTCCCTGCAGAAAAAAATAATTTGTTTTGTGCAGTACATCAGGAATAAAATTAAATGCTTTTACCTGGTTGCTGAGTTTTTGGGTTTTTTTTCCAACTTATTGGTTCCTCCCTGTAACCACCACACCCTTAGGTCATCCTACTTGCTCCACTCTACTGTCTCTTGGACTCTTGTTACCCCTCATTGCTCAGACTGCTTTCTCTATCCATTTCCCTTCTACCTGGAACATCTTTCTTATCGTGCTCCACCCTGTCACTAATTTCTACATAAACAAACACCTGATAATGAATGGGTCAGTATGCCTTTCCTGGTCCTTAGTGTGTACATAAATTCACTTGCCATTATCCAATTTTGGTTTGCCTCCTCCTGTTATACACAACATCCAGAACTCAACATTTAAATACAGTACATTTCCAAGCTTGCTTGAGTCTCCCCAGGAATAGGTTGAGGCCTCCCTTGGGAGGCTGACCTCACTGTTTGAGAAACACTGGCTTAAAGGAGTATTCCACCCAAAGGCACCCATAAGACATGCTTACAACTTTTTTTTCTATCCTCACTATTCCTGGGTTTCCTTTTCCTGCTTTTTGTTCTAGTTTTTTTTTTCCTATTGTGTCATTCCCCTTGATTGCCTCTGGGAGTTGCCACAGACATCACACTATCACACCTTTGTGCCCAGATTGCTACTGATAAAGGGACTTAATCTCAGTGTGCTTAGAAAGAAAACAAAATAAATAAAATGGGGGGCAGGAGATTTTACAAAGAAGGATAAAAAAGGGCAGCCTGAAAAAGAATAGCATGGCATAGGTACAAAATGTTCATTTTAACGTGCACTGCTGATTACCGAGTATGGTGTTACTAGCACCTCTGATATGGAATTATGCATGGCCTTGGGCTGGACCATAAAAGCTATTTGTTTCCACAAGTCCCAAGTGCATTAAATATATGATCTGTGGCAAAAAAATAATGGGATTTTCTATTCCAGTGTCAAATTAAGACCTGCTAGACCCCATTTCTGGGGTCTACAGCTTCACCAGCCGAGATGCAGTGCCGAAATGCTGTAGTGTAATGCAAGATGCTAAAGTATACTGCAGGGGACAGTGTAATTCTATGGCAATTAAGCCCTTCTGTCATGCAGAATTTTGTGACATGTAATTTACTGCAGAGTACTGCTTTGTGTCCTGGCTGGCCCTGCTGTAGCATGTGTCAAGGTTGGAGCCATCTGCATGCCTCCTGTGGACGCTTGAGTCTAATCATAGATGCAAGCTGCCGCAAAGCATGTCCAAGTACCGTGAATGCACGCAGGAATTGAAAATCCCACCAGCAGCGCCAGTGTCCATGGCCGCAGGTACTCTGCCTGCTTTGCAAAATCCTGTCTCTTGTGTGCAACTGCCCTATATTTTTCAGTGTAATATATATGAATACAAAATATCTGAGGTGCTACATGTTGTGCCCATACTGTATTTGAAATATCTGTGACAGTGAACAACCTGTTTTCATGTGAGCCCAGTGGTGTAAAAAGTCTGGGATTTGTGTACGAGCCCCAGAACCCACATGAGGGGGCAAAAGCAGCCATGGTATCCCCAGTTGTTGGGTCATGAGATAAAATGGAGATGGCAAAATGCTTTTTAATTTTTGTGTTATCTATTTATGCTCCCTTTTTGTTGTTACCAGTGCCCAACTCTTTTAGGAACTCCCTAGGTACTTACCGATTTCTCCTGTGCCTCCAACCAGTGGCTGCCAACCTTCAAGGGGATGTGGCTTCCCCACAGGTGGGGTCAGGGTGGGGGGAATGTACCCCTGAGGGCTGTAATCATCAGGATATGATGCATTGGAGGTGCAAGGAACCTGGTGTACCAGGGTAGACTGCTGCAGGTACTGTGGCCATATTTTGTTTTGGCCCAACTCCAGGGGATGTTGTGAGTGAGGGCATCATATACATGCACACGTGAAGCATGGCATTGCACTGTTGCCTGTATTATCCAGCCCACCTGCTGACATTCAAGGTGCACTACCACCTGTGGTCACTCAGATATCAGTATCACAGAGATGGTTGAAACCCTCCCTCCACGGAGGAGGAGAGGGTCCTCTGGGATCTTCAATCCTCCTCTTCCCCAGCCAACCACAATTACTTTTGCTCGACCAAAATTTTTTTTGAAGTTCAAAATTAGGCTGGTCCTCTAGCGCAGCAGTTGCGGAACTACTTGCCACACCAGTGACCTGGGTTCACAGCCCACAAATGGGCTGTCAGTGCAGGACAACAGTAGGCTGGAAAGGCATCAGTTTGGATGCACCAGCCTCCCTGACAGGAGGGACATGTGCCCCCCCTATAACTCTTCCCCTTGTCTCCCTGGGAGAGAACCGTTAGTGGGTCATGCACACCCAAGTCAAAGGCATTGCCTCTACATTGGCACATCTCTGACGAGCATGCACATATGCTTGGAGGACCTGGCTGATACAGTCCACAGGGCAAGGGGAAGGAAGAATACTCGGGTGGAAAATGGCAGCCACCATGGACGATGGAACTGGCACACTTGGGCCCTGCAATGCCTGCAGAGCTCTCATGCCAGATCCTTATCTGGCAGGGGCTAGTACTCTGTCAGCCCCAACATGGAGAAGCAAACCACGGATGGCCTTTGGACTAGCATGGCCAGTCAACAAGGAGAATGATGGCTAAACCCTGAGCTTGACAAAAAAGTCCAATATTATAATGGAGTTATGAATTACTGCCTTCACCGCTGAGCTGTTATAGTATTTCCTAATTATAAAAAATGTCAGAATAAGTTGATCGAAGCCACACCCAGAAAGAGAAACATGACGCAAAAGTAGTCACTTGTAGCAGAGCTTCTCAGGTGCAAAATCTCAGTTCCAGAGTCAAATACCTCAACCTTCTGCCCTGGGATATAGATCTAAGTCACCAAAGGAGGCTAACAGTACTTAGTATCAATCCATAATATGTATTTTGTTTTAGAGATTTTGGGGTCTGTAAAGACACACTAAGCCAAAGCTCATTTTCAGATGTAACCCGGGAGCACAGGGAGGGTAAGTGACTTGCTAAGCATCACACAGTATGCAAGAGGCAGTTCCGGGATTCAGACCCAGGTCTTCTGGGTGTCTAGGTTCATGGCTTGGTACTCTTACCTCCAGGCTATTTTATCTCCCAATATTGGTGACCCATTGGTCTTCCTCCATTTTTTAAAGGGAACATAAACCTTGTGGTTCTTCTTTTACATTTTTAACATCTAGGGTTGAGAAGATTATTTTTGAGAAGAAAGTTTGTTGGTTAGTTTTTCTAAAAAGTAAACAATTATTGATTTCTTTTGGAATCACTTGTATACCAAAATGGTTAAATCATGCCATATTGGTGACTTCCCAGTCATTTTTTATTTTAAATTATGTTACATGTCCCCTTCTTACTGGTGCAGCCCTTTCCCCGGGTCTCTAGCACTTACCCCATCCTTACCCCCCTCCCAACTTACTCCCCCCACCTTGAGGTGGGTCCAGGACCATGACACAGCTGGGCAACATTTCCTACTTCCTCATTAGGAGGATGGTGAAGTCTATGGTGGAGGGAAGGCTAGTAACAGGAGTCGGGAACCAAGTGCATTGTGGGTCATTCTGTGTGCATCATGGTATCCCCTGGTTTACCAGACTCCCCAGTTCCTCTGGACATCAGCATGCCTGCCTGCAGCCCGAAGCATGCCCATCCAAGCATGCTGTGCAGTGCTCTGCTGACATTCTCCCACCACACAATGCTTCCCCACTACAATACTACCTGTGGCCACCCACATGGCAGTGTACCAGCGGGGGATTGCATCCCTCCCTGAGGGAAGAGACTGTCCTCTGGGATGTTCAATCCTCTTTCTACTGGCCAGTCCTTGACTACTCCAATGTTCCCTGACTCAGGTCACAACCATCATGAGTGGTAGCGCTACTGCTGAGGTGATGGGCCTGCCTTTTCTCAGCTGACCTGACACCATTAACGTCCACTGCATGTGGGATGGTAGGGCGCACTGAAATATAGAAACTGTCAGCAGACAAGGACTGCTAGGCCCATCTAGTCTGCCCGTAAGTCCTGTAGTTGAATACAACTTTTGCCCCTCCCCCTGCTTAACCTCTATGGTTCCCCTATGCCTGTCCCATGCATGTTTAAATCCAACCACAGTGCTCGCTCACACCACCTCCTGTGGTAGACCATTCCTTGCGTCCATCACCCTCTCTATGAATAAAAACTGTCTCACATTCCCTCTTAATCTGCCACCTTCCAATTTCATGTCATGCCCCCTAGGTCTTGTATGCCTCCTGTATTGGAAGAGTCCCTCTCGCCCCACACCCTCTTTATGCCCCTGAGGTGCTTGAATGTTTCTGTCATGTCCCCTCTCTCCCTCCTCTCTTTCAGCGAGTACATACTGAGGTCCCTTAATCTCTCCTCATAAGTCTTGTGGTGCAAATCCTGTATCATCTTAATCGCCTTTCTCTGGACCGCCTCCTGCCTGTTAATGTCCTTTTGAAGATGTGGCCTCCAGAACTGCACACAGTACTCCATATAAGGTCTGACCAGGGTTTTGTATAATGGCATCACTACCTCACACCTGCTGGTGATACCCCTTGCTATGCACCCCAGCATGCCACTGGTCCACCCTGCTGCTGTTGTGCTCTGCTTTGACATTTTCAGGTCATCTGAAATAGTAACCCCCAGGTCTCTTTTCTCTTTGATGACTGTCAACAAGACCCCCCCCCCAATCCAGTAGCTCTCCCCAGGGTTACTGTGTCCCAGGTGCATAATTTTGCACTTTTTTGAATTAAACCTTAAGTTACCACTCTGCAGATCTTTTCTCAAGCTTCCCCAGATCCCTCATTTTCTCCACCCCTTCAGGAGTATCCACCCTATTACAGATCTTTCTGTCATCCGCAAACAGGCAGATCTTTTCTTCCAGCTCTTCTGGAATGTCACTGATGAAGACACTGAACAGAACTAGTCCAAGGACTGATCCCTGAGATACTCTACTGGTCACCCTCCTCTCCCCAGATTGTACTCCATTTACCACAACCCTCTGTCTCCTGTCCGTTAGCCATTTCCTAACCTAGTTTACCAACTTGTCTCCCAGCTTGTTAACCAGCCTCTTGTGTGGGATGGTGATGAAGGCTTTGCTGAAACTGAAGTAGGCTACATCCATCACACCCCCAATTTACTTCTTTCATCATTCAATCAAAGAAGTCTATGAGATTTGTCTGACATGACCTACCTGCTGTGAACCCATGTTGCCTAGGATCCTGGGCACTGACGGCTACTGAGGTGAGGCTAACCAGCCTATAGTTGCCTGCCTCCTCCCTACTGCCTGATTTGTGTAGAAGGACATGTGCTGTGCTCCAATCCTCTGGCACCACTCCTGTGTTAAGTGACTCAGCAAGCAGTACTACCAGAGGTTTTGCTAGCTCTCTTCGCAGCTCCCATTGTATCCTTGGGTGTATGCCCTATGGTCCCATTGCTTTGTCCACCTTTAATTTAGTGAGTTCCTGCAGGACTGTCTCCCCATGAATGGACTCTTGTTCACCCCCCCTTGGCATCTGATGCTCGGCTGTGGTCCCTGTCCCTCCCCCTCTTCTGTGGATACTGAATAGAAATATTTATTTAGTATTTCTACCTTATCCAGGTCTCTCTCCTTACTCTCCCCTTCCTCCCCCTTAAGTCTTACAATTCCCCGGTTTTCCTCCTTTCACTGATGTACCTGTAGAATGTCTTGTCTACTTTCTTTACTGTCTGCACTAAACTTTCCTCAGTCTGTGCCTTTGCTCTTCTCACTGCCCTCCCTGCTTCCTGCAGACACTCTTGGTACACCTCTCTGTCCTCTTCCCTTTGGGTCTCAGTGTATTTCTGGAACCCTGCCCTTTTAGCCCTTACCTTTTCTGCTACCTTTTTGAGAACCAAAGTGGCCTTTTCCTTCTCTTGCCTTTTGATACCAATCTGATGCATTTGTTTGTTACTTCCACTATGGCTCCTTTTAGGTTCTCCCACTGCTCTTCCATCCCCCGTCCACCTATTCTCCAGGGCACTTTTGATAACTCTCCCCATTGCAGCATAGTCTGCCTTTTTGAAATTGAAAACCTTCGCCCTAGTGTGACTTGACTGAATCCTTGTCTGTATGCTGAACCACACTATGTACACACTGTACCATGCTTAGCTTAAAACAGGACACGGTTCGGCATTATAAATTGTTCTACTGAGCCAAGGACAGACAAGAAAAGTAACTAAAGAAATGCAGATTGCTTGCACTCCTCTTAAAAAGTAATCTCGTTACTCACTTTAGCTGCATTTATTATAAAACATAATCACTAACTGTAACCTTGGGTATGAGTGACAGCTGCTTCTCATCAAATTCAGCTCCCATTTTTGAAACCTATGTGGCTGTATATCTCTATGGCTAAAATGTCCATGCAGACATCTTAGTCCAGCACCATAAAATATGGCATGATATGAACAGGAGCATGCCGCAGTGGGGAAGGTTAGCAGAGGCACCATGGCTCATCACTGCCACTGACCACTGGTCTGATTGCTGTTGGGGCAAAGGCTTCAGTGATGCGATTGCTCTTTTTCTTGACCTGGAACCTTTCACTCTGGGATGGCTTCATTTAAATGCAGCACTGTGTTTCCAAGAAGGTCTCTGGGGGTTAGGCGAGCAGAAGCATTAAGGACATGGGTAAAGGTCTGCACATCCACGGTTCGTTGGGTGCTTCAGACAGGAACTGGATGGGTTCCTAATGAAGAATAACAGCACAGGATGCAACTGTTGGAATGGCAGATGGATGGACTTGGTGCCGGTAGCCCATTGGTCTTAGTCGATTTCTTAATTGCAACATCAGGACCAGTTTTAGACCTAATGGCACTCCAAGCAGAAATACATGTGGTGCCTTCCTTTATGGATCCCTTCTCCTCCCTTCCTTCTGCCCCACCTCACATCCAAATTCTCTAAACACAAAGGTAACAACAATAATTTCAGTTTTTGTGACAAAATTCTACCCTGTTACACACTTACACACAAGAGTGAAAGGACATCCAGATGGCTCCTTGTAGTTGAACGCTGTCACCACCTGATTGACTTAAAAAAAAGGAAGGTTTCAGATGGGCCTGTAGTTGGACAAGATATCAGAGTCCAAGGATGGAGGGGCTTCACCTCCACCCTCTTCAGAGCCATGGGGAAAACACCCTCCTTAGGGAACACCTGACTATCTCTGCAATATTTGGGCCCAGAGACTCCAGATAGTCCACCAACAGCCAGGTATGTCCTGTATCCAGCATACCAAAAGTGGGAAGCAGCTCTGAGATCAATCAGAGAACATCTCCAGTAGGCCAGCCCAGTGGCGCTGAGGGTTGAGGCACCGGAAGCCACACCTCGCGCCACGCTGATGACCCGGCTTCAGGAACAAGCCTGGGCCATCAGGGGTCGGCAGGGGAAGGAGAAGATTGAGCATTCAGAGGACTGCTCTCTTCTCCTGGGGAAGGTTCCAGGGTTCTCTCACTCGGTAGTGGCTCCTGGCAGAGGCTAGGGGCATAGCCCAGCAGCAGGGACAAGTAGAAGGGGATTGGTGACGACAGACGGTCTGTGGGAGGATCCCCGCACTGATGCCACTGCACGCTGCATCAAGGGGAGGAACTTCAGAGAAAAAAAAACTGTCTCAGGTGTAGGCGAAGGTGGGATCAGTGGCCACGGTCCCATGCCCAATGCCGGGCTCCACCACTATGTGCTTTCCTGTCTCTCTTCTCCTCCCCGGCCACTCATCTGGATTATAGACAGAGCGCCAGAAGGAGACGGCGGTCCTGCCCTGGGGGACTCAGAGCCGGGGGGGAGTAGGCGACTGGATGAGGAAGGAGAGAGAGTGTCTGGCAGGAGTGCAGACAAGTGGGAGCTTCAGGCAGGCAGCAGAACTGTGAGCTGAGAATCCTCACTGGAGAGAGGCCACTGAGGTAAGGGGCAGAAATAAAGTTTGAAAAAAAATAAATGAAAAAAAGAGAACATCTCCAGTAGGTATTAACTGAAGCTCACACCAGGTCAATGGAAGACCCTCGCTAGGCAATGACTGGATGGTGCTGGGTCATGACAGCCCACTTGGGGTACCATTAATTGAACAGAGGACACCTTATCAAGGGAGAAATGACCAAACTCCTCACATCTTTCTAGACATAACATTCCTCCGGACTGTAGACAGACTGCATGTAGCAGTCTGTCCACAGTGTGGAAGAGATGAGCTGGTCTGTTCCTCCCTGCAGCAATCACCCATGACAGTAACTGCCTTTTTCAGGCTGACTGCCCCTTGACACTCCTTATAGTGAGTCCTCAGGTTTAGTCTATTCTCCAGCGATCTTAGTCTCCTCCAAGACACTCTAACCCCTGCCATTTGGCCTTCAATTGCCTGAGCTCCTTGCTAAAACAGGAGGAGCTCTGGCTGGAGACTCTTGGATGTACACAGGTGCAAGGGAGTCCAGTGCTGCAGTGATATAAGCCCCCACTTACTCCTCAACTCCCTCAGCACATACCTACAACAGGCTCGAGGAGTCCAGCACTGCTAGCAGCCCAGACGTACACTGTGGTGATGGCTTCTGCTACATCTTTTACCTTTGTACTTATGAGTACTAATGCACTTTTTCTTTTTAATGTGTCAATTTATCATCAGTGAGATATGTGCCTGGCTGTTCCGGTTTGCATATTGTTTAAGTCAGTGTCCCCACAACAAAGAGTGCTATAATAAGTTTAACTAGTGGGATGGGGAAGTTGGCCTATTATCAGACCTTGATAAGAAAGATAGAAGGAGGGCGGTTCAGGGGCAACGTGAGGAAGTATATTTCACAGAGTGGGTAGTGGATGCATGGAACAGCTTTCCTGAGGAGGTTGTGGGGTCTAAAACTGTGGGAGAATTCAAGAATGCATGGGACAGACATAAGGCAATTCTTGTGGGGGGTAGGAAGAAACAGGCTGTTGGTTATCTAGGATCTGCGGCCTATCCTGTAGGTAGGGAAATGGGCAGACTAGATGGGCCAAGCGGTCCTTATCTGCCATCAAAGTCTATGTTTCTATGGGTCCCGTACTATGGGGACTGTGGTGGAGGGTGCAGGAGTTGGGATACTAAATGGACTGGGAAGTAGAGATCACAAAGATATCAACATTTCTGTGACTGTGGGGGAGGGTTAGGGTTGGGAGGACGAGAGGAATTTCAGAGGCTAAACAGGTCGGGAGAAGGGTGTTTTTAATTTACTTGAAACATGGTTGGGTTCAGGGCAGAGGGAAAGAACGTCACGGAGCGCAGCAGCGGGTGGATAGAAACCTGCATGCTGCACACATCACATTATCATGGGATTGCCATTCGTGGTGGGGTTGTCACGGTCGCCTCCAGTGGAACATCTACTCTGCCGCCCCTGGGCCAGGAACCGAGCAACAACATGAATCCAATCTCCCCAATGTGGAGCATTCAAAGCATGTTCATAACCATCCCTGTCGTCAACTTATGGTCCTCCTTTAGGGCAAGCAGGAGCATAAATGGGACTTACCACTGTGCCAGGTAGATGGCTGCCCCACCACCACCACCTACACCTTAAGCCAGCCCCCTCACTTGGAAGTATAACAGAATGGCAGGGTGTGCACTACGTAACCATGGTGGAAGCATGCATGCCTTACCACAATTATAGTATCATGATTTAGTGCACAATATGGTTAGTACTGCTATTATAGTATTTTTCTGTCATCTACAACCACCACCTGATCACCCCTCTAGTTGTACCATATCCTGGCTTAATGGTCTCATATCCATTTCATAATATGTATAATGTATTACCTTAATGCTCTTGTACCCTTCCATGATATGTATATAACCCTTTATTGCTTCTTTGACTTTACCAGTATTACATATGTCTGTTGTTTGTTGTTTATTGTTTGCACTGCTCAATGCCTGTACTACACTTCTTTGTCATGCTGTTATCCTGTGTGTACACTTTTCTTGTAATCTCCCAGGTCATTCCTGAAAATAGGTATTCCTTGTCTAGTGTGCCTACCCGGTTAACAAAAGCTAAATAAATAAATAAATGTTTAGTATCCCAAGCCTGGTGGTCTAGTGGTCCCTCCACCCCCTCCCCAATCACCCAACTGTTAATATTATTTAAAATCATCCCATTCCTGGTGGTCTAGTAACCCCCTACACCCTGAAAGGGCAACTGGCCCCTCATGACCAACCCGCTCAGGGCACCCCTTCCCACACACCGCCATCTCGGTCGCCGATGCCAACTATGACATTTGAGAAGGTGACTGGTGCAGCCCTCCATTCACCACCTTTGCTGACTGACTGCCATCCGACTGTCATTATACAATCGTGAGTACTGTAGAAACAGCTAATCCGAGGGGTGGGGAAGGACCACTAAACCACCAGCCTTGAGATATTTAACAAGGCCAGATGGGCAGTCGAGGGGTTGGGGAACACTAGGATAATGATCTACCATGACTGGATGGGCACTCAGGGAGCCAGGCACTCACGCTAATGAGTCCATAATGGACAAGCTCATGGTCCTTAGTGCCTTGCGTACCCAATGGGCTTATTAGGATGACAGGGCTGAATACGACCCACAGAAATCCTGGCGCTATCCAATTTGGGATGTGCTATCTCCATCTGGCTCATGTGGGCCATCTTCAGGCTTGGGCTGTGTCAGCGCAGTGGACAGTCACTATGTACCATCCTGGCATGGCCGTGAAGTCAGACAGTGAGCTGCGGTCAGAATGCGCTAGTTGTCTCAGTATTGCCCCCAAGCCAGCCACGGATTATATGCTGAGCAACACTTGTGTCTGTGCAGTGCACACAGACAGCTCTGAATATGGAGGCCTAAAAGAATCAATCTTGCACGCTGTGCTATTGACCACACAAGTTTCAGGCTTAACTTATAACACATTTTCTTGTTTCTGATCCACTAAGGTTCCTCTCGTTTTCTCCACTTTCATGATCATTAAGGCTCACAAAATCATGAGTCTCATCTCATGCATGTGGATTCATTTTTCTACAGTTCATTCCTTTCTCCTGCAAAAGTCTCCATCATGGCCGAATGCCTCCAGCCATCCCAGCCCCATTACCCCAGCTTTCCACTGGGAATTATGGTTGCATTTCCACTGTGTAGCCTGGGTGCTTTCCAGGTGTGAGACCTGTGGGTGGTAGAAGAGAGCCAGTCAAACTGGAACCTGCATTTTTCTCCCCTAGGGCAGTGGGCGTACAATGCCGCTCAAGACAGCCCTGTGCACAGTACCGTGCAGGACATCAGCAGCTGCCTCTTCCCTTGTCCTCTGCATTATGGTTCCCAGCTGCCTTGCCCCCAGCCACCCCTAGGGGCCAGGCTTGCACTGGGCACCATGTCCCCCTCTCCCCAGGAAACAAGAGCTACCCCTGGATGCTCAAACCTCTCCCCCTCGGGGCAACCCCCAGTGACCCTGTTCCTCTCCTGAACCACGGTCACCAGTGTGACGAGAGGTGTGGCTTCCAGTGCCTCAACCCTCTGTGCCACTGGGCCAGCTGTACACAAGTGAATTTCGACTCAAAAAAGTGAAAATGTCAGTTTCGCAAAAGTCCAGTTATAAAAAGTCATGAAAACTGCGCATCTGTGAAAATAGCATTTTATTTTCTTATTTTAAAATCTACAAATTTCTCATCTCAGTAAAGCCACCTATCAAGAAATCTTCACTGAGCAAACCTCTAACACACCTGAAAGATTCGTGTTTGAACTAGCAGTCATTTGTGTCCTATCAATGAGCAAAACAAGGTCTTAAAACATATCTTTATATATTTCCAACTTTCAAGAACTTTCAAACTGCCAAACCAACTATTACCAAACATGCAGGATCCAGAGATTCTGGCACCAAATACACATGTGCCAAATTTTAAGTTATTCCCTCTAAGGATGGCCGCAGTATTAAGGAGCAAAAATTGGGGTTTGACATAGAATTGCATTTTTAAGCCTAACTATAGGGGCACTACATAAAAGTTCAAAATATCTAAGACAACGCAGTGGCACGGAGGGCTGAGGTACTGACGCCTCACCTCTGGCTGCACCGCTAATCTGGAATCAGGAATGAAGAAGGGTTGTTTTGCGACCGGCCGAGGGAAGGAGGATTAAATATCCCATGGACAGCTCTCCTCTTTCGAGAAGGGGACAGTGCCTCTTGCTGCACTGACACCACCTAGTGGAGGCTGGGTGGTGCAACAGGCGAGCACCACCGGAAGGGGATCTGATGTAGATGATGTAACGTGCAGGTGCATCAGAATGTGCACACAAGTCATTGCACGTGACTCAGCCCCAGGAAGAAACCAGAAGAAGAAAGGGGAGAAAAAACCATATGTGCATCGGCTGCCGTCAATGACAGCACCAGTGCTCCCGGGTCCCACCCCATGTGGATCCCCGTCAGTGTGATGGTGGGTAGGAGTGGTGAATGGAACGGGGAGCATTGAGCAGAGCCTGAGGCAGGCAAAGGTGGCAGCTGGGGGGCCAAACAGCTATATGAAAAAAAGATCAAAATATATATATATAAATTAAATATTACATAGTTCCTCTACCAACTGGTGCCACTAGGGGGAGCTAGAGGTTTCATTTTAGTGTACAGTATGCCTTTTGAATTAAGTCTCTTCTAGCATCCCTCCTCCCTAAGTTTTTTAAATGTTTTGCTTATGTATTGATTGTGGCTGCTTGTTATGTTTATTTCCCGCCAAGATGTTTGTGCAGGTAAAGGAACGGAGTGGTGGCAGTGATACGGTATAGCAGTGTTGAGTGAAAAAATAGCAAGTAAATAAGTGAGCCAGTGGTCAGTATTTTACCTGCCCCCCAAGAAGGTTGTAGATAATTAGAAAGCGAGTGGGCAGGAGGGTGAGTAAGCGAGTGATGGGACAGTAAAGCAGGAGGGTGAGTAGGCGAGTGATGGGACAGTAAAGCAGGAGGGTGAGTAAGCGAGTGATGGGACAGTAAAGCAGGAGGGTGAGTAAGCGAGTGATGGGACAGTAAAGCAGGAGGGTGAGTAAGCGAGTGATGGGACAGTAAAGCAGGAGGGTGAGTAAGCGAGTGATGGGACAGTAAAGCAGGGAGGTGAGTAGCGGTGATGGGACAGTAAGCAGGAGGGTGAGTAAGCGAGTGATGGGACAGTAAAGCAGGAGGGTGAGTAAGCGAGTGATGAGGCAGTAAAGCAGGAGGGTGAGTAAGCAAGTGATGGGACAGTAAAGCAGGAGGGTTGCTGGCGTAAGCAGAAGAGAGGGACCTAGAAGCTGCACGCTTAACATGGGCAGGGAGACAGAGTGAGCAAGTGGGACACATGGAGCTAGTCAGTGAGAGGGCGGCCAAAAAAATTATCAGTAAATAAAAAAAAAAAAAAGAGAGAATGAAGAAGGGCAAATAAAAAAAGAATGTAGCAGTTTAGAGCCCTCACCTCA
Organism: Neoceratodus forsteri; assembly: GCA_016271365.2. Classification (NCBI taxonomy): domain Eukaryota; kingdom Metazoa; phylum Chordata; order Ceratodontiformes; family Ceratodontidae; genus Neoceratodus; species Neoceratodus forsteri. The sequence goes on along the minus strand of CM028136.1, from coordinate 938,094,404 downwards.
GAAAGGACAGGGATAGGCTGGAGACAGGGCAGCACAAAGTAACAAAAATGATTCAGAGCCAGCAAGGCAGATCCTATGAGAAGCACCTCAAGGCACTAAATATGTATTCACTGGACACCAGAGAGGAGAGATATGATAAGTTCCTTAAAGGAGTTAACAAAGTAAACTGCAAGGAATTATGAGGTCACATGGACATGGTCACAAGAAAAAATTAACAGGAGGGAGGTTCAGGAGTGATGTGAGGAAGTATGTCTTTGTGGAAAGGGTGGTGGAACCTTGGAACAGCCTGTTGGCCAAGGTGCTGGATGCAAACACAGTCATGGGATTCAAGCAGGCATGAGATAGAATGAAGGGAATAGTGTTTGCCCAGGGCAACAAGACCAGAGAGGAGAATGAGGATAGGACAGGGAGGGTTAGCACCCTGGAGGAGCAATAGGTTCCAGAGTTTATAGGGACTATGTGCAGAATGGATGGACTTCTGGTCGTTTTCTACTGTCATGGTCTACGTTTCTGTGTTTCCCCTACTATATATCAATCAATCAAACTTTATTTAACCAGGCAATTCATCCTTAAGCAAGCTCATTTCCAAGATGGTTCTGGACAAAGAGGAAGAGATACAGTGGTATAAAAGCACTGACAAATACAGAGATAGCACAGAGTAATTAACACAGTGGGTACAATGGCACAGCAATAACATATGCTACATGAATCAGACATGTTCACAAGCAAAAAAAAAAGACAAGCTGAAAAGTGGGGACTATCCCCGTGAAAACCCTTCAAGAAGGAGTAACGCTAGAGAAAGATGAGTGAGAAGGAAGAAGGAAACACTGGAACGGAAGGGATAGCTTATGAGACCAGAAAAGTAGAGGTGTAGAAAAGAAGTTTGATGTTGTACGTAGCAGTACTAGGGTTGTAAGGGAGCAGAGCAGCAACGGGAAGGAGAGAGTGGTCAGTAGGTGGTCACCTGTGATAGATGCATGTTTCCCTCAGGCTGTGTGCGAGCAACATCTTGAAGGTATGGGGTCCCAGGAGGAAAGTAATCTTTAGTGTCTTTTGCACGGTGTTCCATAGAGAGGGGAGAGAGAAATTAATAGCAGCCAAACCATGCCGCGTCTTTATCCTGAGTACCTTGAAGGTGACAAGCGTGAATCTCCTTAAACCATACGACCCCTGGGCATGCACATATAGGTTAGAGATATAGGCTGGCAGTGTATCAGTTAAAGCCCTGTAGAACCACAGGAGAGCATTTCTTTGCTTCCTCAATGAGAGGGAGGACCAGCCCAATGTCTCATAGAGCAGACAGTGGTGGGTACGTAGGGGCGTATTCAGGATGAACCTCAGAGCGTGATAATAAAGGGCGTCAAGTTTACTCATTGCCCGGTTAGGACAACGGCTGTAAAGGAAGTCTGCATGGTCAAGCAAAGGAATGTACCTTTTTTAAGTTACTTGCCTGTTCATTGGAGAGGGAAAACTGACAGTTTGAAATGAAAATTTTGAAAGCTGGCACAGTGATTTCTTTTAGGTGGTGCTGTATCCCAATTGCCAGGATTTTTTCTGCCCATTGGTTGTGCTGTCATAATCCAATGGGCGAGAACAAGTCTTGGCCAGTCGGAAAACAGCATCCCTAGTGCTTATTTTACACACTCACACACACACAGCTCAGTCAGACAGACAGAGAGATGCAACAGGTGGGGGTATACATACAGTATATAAAGACAACTAGTGATATTTTTGAGCTACATGTTAAGATATCACCTGTTAAACATAAGTCATATGATGTCACCTATTAGGTACATTGCAACTGACCTATTGATAGATAATTGACCAATAGCAAAAGGACGGCACATATTCAATCCCACTAAGAGGGAACAACATTCTAGACATTGTTATAAGTTCTAAAACTATAAATTCATGCCATACTGGCCCCCTATTTGCTAACAGTGATCCTAATTCCATCTTGTTTAATTTCAATATATGAAAGCAGAAAATAGATGGTCACCAAAATATTATTATATTCCAAGGCAGATACAATAAGTATAAATGATGCACTAAATAAAATAGACTGCAACAAGACATTACTTGACAAAGAAATAAATGAGATGTGGGAAGAGTTTAAAAACATATTATTAGCAAGTAAAGAACTGGGCTAGGGTTTAATAGGGCAGACTCTGACAGTGCACTAGGACTTCAAGTATACACTAGGATTGCTTCCTGTGCTCCGCTCCCCTCTCCTCCCTCCCCTCCTGACTGACCCCCTTATATTTAGAGGGGCGTTCTATGAGATACAAGTTAGAAATGTATTTTGGGGATACTTATAGGATACATCTAAATGGATACTCTGGATATCTCATTTTGTTCAGCATAAATTACACTATATATGGTACATCCACTTTTTCATAGGACTTGCTTGCCAGTGAAAGTAGTAGAAATGAATCAATTTGTATGAATGTTGTTTATTTGATGTCTGTGTATGTTACATGGACCTGGGCCCAATAAATTACACTAAATAAAGAAAGTTTAAAAAAAAAAAAACATATTATTAAAAATCTACAGTACAAATATACAAAAAAATAAGAAAATACAGCACAAATGGGATGAGGTCTAAATGGCTAGCTATAAAAATTAAGAATCTCTTAAATAAGAAGCTCACAAAAAATACTTGAAATGGAACTCTAATGAGTTATGGGTTAAATATAAGTCCCTGTTGAAAAAAAACTGAATATGCAATAAAAAAGGCAAAACATTCTATGGAGGTTAAATTGGCCAAAAACACCAACAAATAAAACAATAAAGCAGGACCACAGATAGGAGATAGGAGTGCCAATGGAAGGGAGGTGGACTCCAATTCATTTACGGAGGAGAGAGTCCTCAAAGAACTCGAGAATCTGAAAGTAGACAAGGCTATGGGGCAGATGGGATACATCCCAGAATACTAAAAGAGCTTAAAGAGGTGCTTACAGCACCACTAACAGCCCTATTCAACAAACTGTTAGAAACTGGGGTAGTTCCAGAGGACTGGAGGAGGGGGAATGTAGTCCCTCTCCACAAAAGTGGGAACAGGGAGGAGGCGGGCAATTACAGACCAGTCAGCCTGACCTTGGTGGTGGGAAAACTAACGGAGACACTGCTAAAGGAAAGGTTTGTGATATTTCCTGAATCCAGCAGAGCACAGGATCCAAGACAGCATGGATTCACAGCGGGAAGGTCTTGTCAAACAAATCTGATAGATTTCTTTGACTGGGTGACCAGGAAGGTAGATCAGGGAGGAGCGGTGGATGTGGCCTACCTATATTTCAGCAAGGCCTTCGACACCATCCCTCATTGGGGGCTGATAAACAAGTTGGGTAGCCTGGGAATGGGTCCCGTGGTGGTAAACTGGGTCAGAAATTGGTTGAGTGATAGTACACAGAGGGTGGTGGTAAATGGAGTTCAAGTCGAAGACGGAGGTAACCAGTGTGGTGCCACAGGGACTGGGGTCAGTCCTCTTTAATGTCTTCATAAGTGACACATCAGAGGGGCTGGAGGGAAGGTGTGCTGTTGCAGACGGCACTTAGATCTGCAACAGGGTAGACGCCGGGGATGAGAAGGAATCAAAGCATGCTTGAGGAGTGGTTGAGAGTGTGACAGTTAAGATTCAATGCAAAAAAGTGTAAAATCATGCATTTGGGGCACAGAAGTCAAAGGGAGAAGTACAAGATGGAAGGGGGAGGTGCTGATGGTCATAAGTCAAGAAAGGGACCTGGGGGTAATCATATCTGATAACCTAAAGGTAACCAAACAATATGAGAAGGCAGTGGGGGGAGCCAGGAGGATGCTGGGGTGCATAGGGATGAGTATCACCAGCAGAAAGAAGGAGGTGGTTATGCCACTCTACACTGGTGAGACTTCATCTGGAGCACTGTGTCTAGTTCTGGAGACCGCACCTTCTGGAAAGACATAAACAGACTAGAGGCAGTTCAGAGAAGAGTAACAAAAATGGTGCAAGGTCTGCACCAGAAGTCACATGAGGAAAGACTAGAGGACCTCAATATGTATTCCCTGGAGGTAAGGGGAGAGAGGAGGATATGATAGTGATGTTCTGGTACCTCATGGGTATAAACAAGGTACTGGAGGGTAGCATCTTTCAGAAAAGATGATGTACAAGAACAGGGGGCATGATATGAGGCTGGAGGGGGTAGACTCCGGGCAATGTGAGGAAGTACATTTTCACAGAAAGTGGTGGATGCTTGGGAACAGCCTCCCTGCAGAGGTGGTGGGAGCAAAAACAGTAGGGGAATTCAAGAATGCATGGGATCAACATAAGAGTACCCTAGTGATAGGGAAGAGAGGGTAAGCCGCAGATCAGTAAAGGTCTGTGGTATTGCATTAGGTAGGGAAAATGGGCCAGGCGGTCCTTATCCGCTGTCAAATTCTATGCTTCTACGTTTCCATGTTTTTCAGTTATATAAACTCCCTAAAAAATCAAAGACAAACCATTCATCCAGTCTCTGTCAATGACCACATTATTTTTTTTTTCCCCTATCCTCTGCTGGCAGCCCCCTTTGACTCTCGCTGCCCCCTTAACCTCATCTCCCAAAGTCCCTGGGACTTACCTTAGGGCTACTGAGTGCCCCACAGATTGCCCTCTGTGGCAGGGCTATCAGGGGTTTCCCCAAGCCCCCCTCCAGTGCCACATTCAGTTCTGTGGTCCCTGTGCCTAGTATGTGGTGTGAGGTCTGCGGAGCTCTACAGGGCAGCACCCTGCAGCCAGTGGTGTTTTCCGGTGTTCTCCCAAACCCCCGAATGCTCTGTGGAGGTGATGGTTTGACGCGTGCATGTCGGAGGATGTGATTGCGTCTCCCACCAGGGAGCGTCCTCCACCCATAACTACTGACTGGCCATACTGATTCCCATGGTCACCTAGGAGGCAGTGTTACAGCGGTACAGTCTGCCTTCCCTCCGTGAAGAAGATCATCCACTGGGACGCTCAATCCTCCTCCGCCCTGGCCAACCCCCATGTGGCCCAGGGTCATTCCTGACTCCGGGTCACTGGCGTGATGGCAGGTGAGGCATGGGTGCCTCTGCCCTTTGCACCGGGCCGGCCTGACCACATTATTTCTGATCCACTGGAAATGGCAAGCATCTTCAATTTGCATTTTTGTGATGTGAAAAAAATCCAAACTGATATCTTTATTTAACATCCTAGATTCCCCCAAAATCTCTAGCTCTGTGGAAGAAATCAGACAAAGCATTAACAATTTAAAATTGATTCAGCCCCTGGTCTGACAATCTTATTACAAAACTTACATCTGAGAGTGTTTTAACTCCATTAAAAATCATCTTTGAATCTCTCTAAACAAAGGTCAAGTCCTAGCAGATTGAAAAAGGCATATGCCTCGCCAATCTAAAAAATGTGTGGTAAATCTTACCTTAACAACTATAGGCTGATAAGCCTAACCTCTATCCCAAGGAAAATGCTGGAAGGCATTATTATTATCTCTTCTATTAACACTAACCTAGAACAACATGGATTTATGCCTGGAAAAAACCTGTGTGACAAATATGTTGTGCTTTTATGAAAAAATAAGCAGTTCTCTGGACATTGGTATATCATGTGATATATATCTTGATTTCTCCAAGGCTTTTGATCTTGTACTTTACTGGGCTATAATACAGAAGTTGAGGAAAGAAAACATAATGAAAATACTTATAAACTGGATAGCTAACTGGCTTATCAACAGCCAACAGTGTGTGATAATATAGGGACACACCTTAAGTAATTATAATGTGTCCAGTGAAGTACTGCAGGGATCTGCATTGGGGCTCTTACTTTTCAATATCTGTGTTTCAGATCTAATCAAGAATTTGTCATTGGGGCAATTAAATACGCAGATGATACAAAGTTGGGGGGTAAATGCCTTACATTGGCTTATCACAAACTAATTCAAGATGACCTCAATAAACTAACAATATAGGCCACCAAATGGGAGATAAGGTGTAATACAAGTAAATGCAAAGTAATGCATCTGGGCTGTAAGAGAACAGAATATATTCCTATACACTACATGGCAAACTCTTGTCTCAGACCAGTAGAGAGAAGGATTTGGGCATTGTCATTACTGAGAAATCTGACCACACATCCCAGACATCCCTTGCTATTATTCGTGCTGAGTGCTGTGGGCTATAAAAAGAGATGTAAGATCAAGGGAAAAAGCAGTAATCTTTCCTCTTTATAGGCATATGTCTGCCCGCATCTCGATTATGCCACTCCGGTTTGGTGTCCTTATGAACGCAGAGATACTGATAATACTGAAAAAGTTGGACGAAAAGTCACAGAGGCCATTCATAGTATATGTAATTTACCATATGAATCTAGAGTCAAGTACTTGAATTTAATGACTTTAGAACAGCGCTGCTTGAGGGATGATCTCTTAACCTTGTATCATATAATGTAAGATCCATATCTTTTATCAGAACTGAATTTTAATTTCAAACAGATAACAAAAAATACTAGAGAATACATTCTCTTCGACTAATGGGGCAAACCTTTAAAACAACTAAAAGGAAGACTTTTTCACTCAGTGTGTTATCAATCCCTGGAACTCTTTTCCAATTGACTTAATTACTAGCACAACAGACAGAATTCAGACATAAATTCGACAACTTTCGGTTGAATGGTGCTATATTAAATTATTAATTTATGTGTAATTGGAGCAACATGGGCACATCAGCCTTATCACACCTATTGTATCTTAGTAGGACATTATAGATCGAATGAGCGCTCCCGACCAATTGGAGTGCTCCTTTCCTCCGCACATGAAACACTCTCATTCTGTGAAGAGCGTTGTAAGAGGGTGACCCCTGGGTAGGAGGCTGAATTCTTCTGTTCTGTCCCCCCCCCCCCAAGAAGGAAGTACTACTATTGAAGTGCAGATGAATAATGATGCAATAGTTAGTGCAACTATACTTTACATATGTAGAGTTGGTAAATAAATGGGCAGCTATGAAATGCATGAGTGTAGAGGGATTAAAGCGCTTAACATGCCTAATTAAGTGAAACACTTACAAATGTAGAGGCTAAGCACAGAGCCCTTATAGGAGAAATATAGAATGGTACTGTCTGTTACAAAACCTTTCAAAAGAAGTTAGTAGATTTCTACTGGCTAATGTAAACCTGTTCCTAGCATTGAACCTTCTCATTCTTTAAAAACTACTGTTGCAACAGTTCTGTCCTGTCTTTAAACTGTCCTATATGCTCTAGTTCAGAGGGTTGGCCACCTCTGAGTGCCCCCCCCCTTCTCTCATCTATTGCCGCTATATTTCCTTTTCCACTGAGGTCCACTGAAAGGTTATTGCATTGGTCAGAACATGACCTGGCATTATGCAGCATTGTAAATATTATTATAAATATGGTAGGCAATGTAACAAAGTCCTACTAGACATGCTGGCCTGGATATTCAAACTGCGCCAGGCTGTGGCGCAAGCCTGGGCGCAGCTCAACTTTGTTGCGCAAGGGTGTGGCCTGGACGATATTCAACGGAGCTGTGCTATGGCGCAGCAGCTTTGAATATCGCACCCTGGCCACCCCCACTGTGCATGGCGCAGTGGCACTGTGCCAGCGCAAGTGGCCAGAGTGGAGCATGGAGATGCGCTACAGTGCCATTGCGCCATGCACAGCACCTGCGATATTCAAAAGGGGACATAATTTATGCAAGCCGCACAGGGGGCCATTTGCATCTCATTATGGCCCCATTAGCATGCAGGTGTGCCGATCCCCGACGACTTGCGCCTGGCGCCCTGCCAGGCAGCAGCCGTTGGGGACCGACGCCCCCTGCAGCCCGATCACGGGCATTCCTGTAATATAAAAAAAAAACATGTCCAACATCCCTGGTGGTCCAGTGGACCTCTATGTGCCCGATCGCGGGCATCAGTATAGTCCCCCCCACTTCCAATATTCCTGGTGGTCCAGTGGACCGATCGTCGCCCGATCGCGGGCATCTGTAACACATAACAGACCCCTACCACCCTGGTGGTCTAGATTACCCTCTCTACCGCCCACATGAACCCCACGCCGCTCCCCTCCCGTCCAGCGGCGAGTGACAGCACCCCACCTGCCTGCGCCCGCTGCCTGCTGACTGACAGTTCGGCGGTATGCCGCCCATTGGTTCACAGCCTGAGCCAATGGCGTGCCATCCCTCATCTACTCAGTCTGATATGTGAATGATTTCACATATCTGGACTGAAGTAATGCAGTATGAGTTCTGCGCCCATTGGCTAAGGCTGGAACCACGGGCATGCAGCCCACCGGCTGTCTGTCAGCGGGCGGTGGGCGGCAGGTGGGTGGTGCTGCTGCCCGCCGCTGACAGGGGGGAGCGGGCAGTGGGCCTAGTGGGCGGAGGGGGTACACTAGACCACCAGGGTGGTAGGGGTCTGTTATGTGTTACAGATGCCCGCGATCGGGCGGCGATCAGTCCACTGGACCACCAGGGATATTGGACGTTGGAGGGGGGCCATACTGATGCCCGCGATCGGGCACATAGAGGTCCACTGGACCACCAGGGATATTGGACGGGGGGATTTCGCTCCAGAGATGCCCGCAATGGGGCATGGGGGCGCCACCAGGTGCTGCAGGAGTTCAGGCCACCACAGTGGCAGCTGCCGTGTTGCGCCCGCAATGCGGCAGCTCACCTGTGGGTGGCCATCACTTGTTCCTTTTTTGGGCTTAACTTTGTGCAAGCGCAGGTAGGGGTTGCGCATGCATGACTCTGCACATCCCGGGCTGAATATCAGGCTGTGCAGGTTATGCATGGGCACGCCCCCCCCCCCCACCTGTGCCTTCATACATTACTGATGCGCTCCGGCGCATCAGGATTTGTGCGGCGCACTTTTCCCTTTTGAATATCATGACAGGGCACATCAGTGGGTTGCGTTGTTGTGCCATGCACAACCCTTTTGAATATCTGGGCCACTGTATACAAGCGCTAGTGATGGCTACCCGTTTTATAGTATGCCCCAAGAGAAATGCAACAAACAATGGTATATTTGTATAGCCTATAGCCTGGGGAATGTTGTTGTATATTTTCAAAGCCCCAGAGTAGTTTTGATATTATTAATATAACCAAAGTAGAAATAATGGCAATAGTTCTATTAATACACTTATTGTACAGCATTTTATTTTCTGTTTGCCATTTTGCCTTATTAATTAGATTAAATTGATGCAGAGCCCTGTCCTCCTGTGTCTTGTGCTTGCAGGCCCAAAAGTGAAAGACTTAAGGTGTTTAATGCAAACTAAAAAAACACAAGCCATCAGGAAGGGGCTAAATAAATGTTTTTCTCCCAAATAATACTGGTTAAAATGCAGCAGAAGCTGCTCTATTATTTTAAAATATGATGTACTTTAAATGGGAAACTTACAGGCTGCTAAAGGCTGCATTTCGAAGGAAAAAACTCCTTCAGGAGTTTTTTAGCTGCTTCCCTGTTGCTCAGCTGTTCTGACTGGAGCTACTTAAGCTTTTCTCATTAGGAAGTGCAAATTAATGCACTGGTGAATTCCCCCCTGCAAGTTTTAAAAACAAACCCCAGCTAGTCTCCTTTGTTGGTAACAAGGCATTATTGTATTAAAATAATAAAAAAAACAGGCAAAGAGTCAAAGAAAGCAAACTAAGTTAAACTTACTACCAAAAGAAGTGAAGCTCTGCAAACTCCTGCAAGCAGGGTGTGTGCTCTGTTGTTTGCCTAGTTGCTGTGTGCTCGCATTATAGGGCGGCAGCGGCCTCTAGTGTCTAACTTTATACTGCAACACCTTACCTTAGACCTGAATGAAATGTTTCCTGTTTTGAAATTAAAGTTCTCCATAACTAAAATATGTTCTGTTTGCTCAGACCTGATGTAGTGAATATTAATTTGAGCTCCCTACATTATATAAATTAAATACAGCTTTAAAAACAAACTCATATGAACATGATGATGCTGTGGACACATGACTGTGTGGGCAGGTGTAAAAGCGCTAACCTGTTCAGCATTTTTACGTTCACTTGCGCGCATGCGCAAGGAACGTTTTGGGAGAGTAGCACACTTTGGAGGTGTGCCTCTCCCATTCAATCCAGTGCTCCGTTGAGCAGGCGTGGCGGTCCTGCACCAATGGTGCGGGAGCTTTATGATGACAGTGGTCTTCGCTCCAAAGAAAACCACCGCTGTCATACGGAGCACCGCCCACGCCGCCTCGAGTCACGCCAGCCCTCCCACGCTGCCACGCCGCCTCTGCTGCGGTGCCACGCTGGGAGCTCACCCAGCGTGGCAAACATTGTTTGCCGGCGGGGTGCCCAATCCCCGTTGGCTCCACGGCCCCCAGCCATCCTTCTGCCACGCTGGGAGCCCACCCCAGCGTGGCAAACCTCCTGCTTGTTTTGCCGACGGGGTGCCCAATCCGCCGGGCTCCCCCGGCCCCGCCGTAGTTTGCCAACGGAGGTGCCCAACCCGTCCGGCCCTCGGCCCCCAGCCATCTTCTGCCATGCTGGGAGCCCACCCCAGCATGACAAGCGTCCACGTAGTCCGTTTTGTTAAAAAACCTGTAAAGAAAAAGCGGTCCCACGTAGTCTCCAGTCCCCCTCCACAACCCGCACCCACCACTGCGCACCCAGCCTCCCCACCCCCCTCACCCCATACTTGCCTCCGAGCCTCGGCGACACAATCTTCGTGGACCGGGAACATGTCTGCACTCTTCAAAGCCGATCGCGAACTGAGGAAATGCCCGTAAGCTGTATAATGGGCTAGATAGGGGGTTTCAACTTATTGCATATCTCAGTCATTTTTGGAATTTTGCCAAATTTTCAACATGAGTTTTGATCCCTTCTCATGAATGATGTCACTGTCATGGCGTTATTCAGGCCCGGGAGGTGATTTCGTGCAGTGACTGCACAGTGACTGCGAAATCACCCTTTGGACCCGAATAATGCCATGACAGTGACATCATTCATGAGAAGGGGTCTCAAAAACCCCATGTTGAAAATCTGGTGCAAAAATTCCAAAAAATGACTGTTTTACTAGCGTGCGTTGCGCATTTCCTAAGCAGGCTCATAAGTTCGCGCATTTTCAATATTTTCACTCCAGATTTTCAACATTGCCATTTTACCACACCTCCTTATGAACAGTACAGCTGTCATTTTTCACATCCTGCCCAAAACGTGTTTCCGCCCATGTAGCGCACAATGGCGCAGTCGGTGTACAAAATCAATGTATGAGACGCATTAAGAAAATCACAGTGACACTGTTCATTAGCAGAGGTCTTAAAATGGCTATGTTGAAAATTTGAGTGAAAAATTCCTAAAATGACTGTTTCTAGTCTCGTTGCACAGTTCCTCACATACGCTCGTAAGTTTGCGAATTTTCAATATTTTCACTCCAGATTTTCAACATTGCCATTTTACCACACCTCCTCATGAGCAGTACAGCTGTCATTTTTCACATCCTGCCCAAAACATGTTTCCGCCCATGTAACGCATAATGGCGCAGTCGGTGTGCGAACTCAATGTATGGGACACATTAAGAAAATCACAGTGACACTGTTCATGAGCAGAGGTCTTAAAATGGCTATGTTGAAAATTTGGTGAAAAATTCTAAAAATGACTGTTTTACGAGTGTTCATTGCGCAGCTCCTACGCACGCTCGTAAGTTTACGAATTTTCAATATTTTCACTCCACATTTTCAACATTGCCATTTTACCACACCTCCTTATGAGCAGTGCAGCTGTCATTTTTCACATCTTGCCCAAAACGTGTTTCCGCCCATGTAGCGCACAATGGCACAGTTGCTGTGTGAACTCAGTGTATGGGACACATTAAGAAAATCACAGTGTCACTGTTCATGAGCAGAGATCTTAAAATGGCTATGTTGAAAATTTGGTGAACAAATTCCTAAAAATAACTGTTTTACGAGTGTGCATTGTGCAGTTCCTACACACGCTCGTAAGTTTGCGAATTTTCAATATTTTCACTCCAGATTTTCAACATTGCCATTTTACCACACCTCCTTATGAGCAGTACAGCTGTCATTTTTCACATCCTGCCCAAAACATGTTTCCACCCATGTAGTGCACAATGGCGCAGTCGGTGTGCAAAATCAATGTATGGCACACAGTAAGACAATCACAGTGACACTGTTCATTAGCAGAGGTTTTAAAATGCCAATGTTGACAATTTGGTGGAAAAATTCCTAGCAATGACTGTTTTATGAGCGTGCACTGCACAGTTCCCACGCATGCTCGTAGGTTTGCGAATTTTCAATATTTCTGCTCCAGATTTTCAACATTCCCATTTTACCACACTTCCTTATGAGCAGTACAGCTGTCATTTTTCCCATCCTGCCCAAAACGTGTTTCCGCCTATGTAGCACACAATGGGGGTAACAAAAAGGTCATGCTGAAAATTTATTGTGCAAATACTAGCAATCGCACAGGGCATTAGGGTAAAGCACCATACGTGCCAAACACCACTGCAAATACCTGCAAGCAAACGTTCGGCATTGACAAATGCTTGTTTCAGATAGGGTCAGTGTTTTCTGACCAGGGAGTGAGAAGGGTTGATAAGACCTTATCACACAAGTGGAAACTGAATGCTTAAGTTTGCCACAATGGTACAGAATATTATTCGCTTTATATAACCTTTATTTTGCTCGCAGTTTGAGCCTTTTACTTTATTTTCTTTCTGTTGGTTTTGGACCAAACAAACATTGCACCTTGCCAATGGTGCATTGAACTTTATACCAGACTGTTGTGTCCATCTGTTATCCCACATCCTATTACAAGGGTCTCACGCGCACAGGTACCCTGGAAACGGGCATGTTCAGGGAACTTTTTTTTTTTTATTATATTATTGCTCGCGCTCAATCAATAATATACTAATATGACCCCCGTCACCACTCTGTGGTGTATCAGAGCGGTTTCACTTGCCTTCAGCTTGAGCCAGAACAGCTCAGCTTCGCTTCGCTGTTTTCGCTCAAGCCGAATGCATGTGAAACCAATCTTATACAGCAAAGAGTGGCTCCAGGGAACATATTAACATACACACTACATTACTTCATAACAATGATACCATGAAAACCATTAATACACACATTCTTCAGTGACATTCAGTTTACAGAAACAAACATAAAAACAGTGAATGTAGAATAAAATCATTTGTTTACAGCTTTATTTATGAAGCTTTCACGTCCTGTTGTATACATCAGATATGAGACGAGCTAATGCAAGACATCAGAAATATCTTCTTTCATTATATTTGACCTCTTGTGACTTCACCGGTGATTTTGCTAGTTGTGAGGTCAGAGGTCAACTACAACTCAAGAAGACATATCTGATATCTTGAATTAGCTCATCTCATATCCCAGATAGAGAGAGACAGACAGACACAAGGTGATTGCTTCATGCAGTAATAAAACTGAACTAATATATTGTTATATTCCAATTTTTCCTTTTAGGTCAGAAGAACTTGAGGATCTGGAAATTTCTGCTTTTTAATGGAAATAAACAACGATTTCCAACACAGTTGATGGCTGCCTTAATTAGCTTCTGCCAATTAATTTTACATAGAGCAAAGCTTGCACCCATGCCGAAATGAAATTCAGTGAGACATTGTGGTTAAGGGATTGGAGCAAAGGACTCAGAGCTGTAAGATCTTGGTTCAAACCCCAGAGCAACCATCACCTTGCTATGGACCCGGGGGGGGATATAACATGACCTCCCCGTGGCTCAATTTGCCCAGCTGTAAACCAAAGGGGAGAATCAGGACCCCCACCACCACCCACACTGAAAATGGGACTGCATCTCTATTGGTTGACTCAGTCCCCCCAGCACACACACTGGAAATGAGACTGCATATCTATTGGATGAATCCGGATGAATGATTTTCAGCAATGAAGGGTAACCAGCAACATGAAATTCAGTACTGTGACCTGATTCTCAGACTTGGGGGTTTGTGCTATTTTTAAATACCAGTTTTACAACCAAAGGTCCTGCTATTGAAAATGTTTTCTAGTTCAGTTTGAATGCTCAAGCTAATTCTAAAACATCTTTTATTGCGGGGTGGGGGGATGGGGTAGAACAATATATGCATAGAATTTTTAGGACATCACTTAGAATTTATGATAGGTATAAATTCTGTGGTTGCCTCTGGAGACTTGAGACAGATATTTTTCTGGTAGCCAAAGAAAACAAAAAAAGCAACACTGGGGAGCAGTGGGGCTCCCAGTACAAACACAAACCAGAGAAAAGAGCAAACCGGCACCACTCAGCAACACTGCATAAAGGAGCCGCGAAATCACTTAAATGTGTAAATTTCCTTTATTTCAGCATTAAAGAGGACAATCTGGCAGCTGGGCATCCAGAAACAAGGTCTCAACGTTTGCGTGCATGCGCTTTCTCAAGAGACTGTGTTGCACTGTGCCAGCAGCCTATTTAAAATACAGAATTTAAAGTGACAGACTGACCGTGCAAAAAGTGTAACAAGGTGCAGAAATACTGATAATGACAAATATTTAAGCAATATACCATGACAGAGAGAGGGTTTATTGGTGGATTTATCACGCCTGGTGTGGATCGGTCACGCGGCACAGCCAAGTGACTTAACTACACCAGAAGTGGTAAATCCACCCATATACCCACTTTCTGTGATGGTATACTGCTATTACACAATGTTCAACTTGTTTTTTTGTATTTATAGTGATATAAAACTTTTACAGTGGGTATACTGGAGGATTTATCACGGTCATGTGATGTGTTTTGACCAGTGATGTTACAGGATTTTCATACCCCATTGTATAATACAAAATAAAGTGCAAAAACTGCTAATAGACATAGATAATAACACATACATTTTAAACTGAGTGGGACAAAGAGCTGGTCTACACATTATCTATTGTGTTTAACAATGCTGTTCATTTTAAAGTGCAAATGACTGACTGAATGCTTATTAGCTATATCTGTAAGAAGATTTTTAGTAACATTCCACAAATAATTTCAATGAAAAGTTATTTCTATAGCTTTCGGTATTGCAGCATCCTACACACAGCCTGATGTTAAAGTTGCTGGGAAAACCCAAGGTCCTCACTACGGAGTTAGGGTCACTGACAGAAAATCCTGGTTCAATATGCAGAATCTGAAACAGTAATAAAATACATAGTTAATAAAATATGCTATAGGAATGCTGCAATTTCCAATCTGTCCTGGTTCAAAGACCAGAAAAAGAAGTAGCATCCATTTTAAAGATCCAAAATACGTCCCTCCTACTTAAAAGAGCATTTGAAGGATTCCTATGCAAAGTGAAGTTTCTTTAATTTACTGGACAGTAAGTTGCCCTACGCCCCAATGCTTTGTGCCTCACTGGCACTTCGTCAGAAGGCAGGGTTGAAATTAAGAGCCATGATATAAATACCAGTTATACGAACATACAAAGGAGCGAGCAGAAGAAGGTAATTTGGTCTATCTAGTCTGCTCATATTGCAGGGTTCACAGCTTACACTACTTACTCTGCCCCCCATGTCCCCCTTCCATGCTATCTGCCCCCAAGCCCCACAGTTTCCCCTTACATCTATCCCAAGCCCTCTTGAAGCTGCTCACTGACTTCACTAAGACCACTTCCTCCGGCAGCACATTCAAATTGGCCACCACCCTCTCTGTGAAGAAATGCTTCCTAACATCCCTCCTAAACCTTCCCCCTTCCAGCTTTAGACTGTGTCCCCTCATGGTTCAGCTGCTTCTTACCTTGAAGAGACCCTCCCTATCCACCCTATTTATCCCCTTCAAGTACTTGAGGGTCTCTATCATGTCCCCTCTCCTCCAGGGAGTACATCCCCAGGCCCCCCAACCTTTCCTTGTAACACATACCCTGCTGACCCACAATCATCTTAACTGCCCTCCTCTGGATCTTCTCCAGCAGGTCGATGTCCTTCTTAAGGTATGGACACCAGTATCTCACCCCATACTCTAGATGCAGTCTCACCAGTCACCTGTATAGGGGCAGTATAACCTCCTCTCACATACTGCTGATTCTCCTGACTATACACCCCAGCATCCTGTTTGCACTCGCTGCTGCCTTTTTGCACTGTGAGGAGTCCTTCAGGTTGCTAGTTATCATCACTTCCAGATTCTTTTCCTCCTCCACTGCTGCCACTCGGGACCCCCGATAGTACTTGATCCTTGGGTTCCTGGCTCCAGTGTGCATAACTCTGCATTTATTGGCATTAAAGCCAAGTTGCCAGATCTCTGACCATCTCTCAAATTTACTGAGGTCCTCCTGCAGGTCTTGTATCCCTTCCACTGTGTCCACCCAATCACAGAGTTTGGTGTCATATACAAATAGCCATATTTTGCCCTTAACGCCCTCCTCAATGTCATTAATGAAGACACCGAACAACATCAGACCCAGTACTGAGCCCTGCAGAACTCCACTGGTGACTTCCCTGGTGGTGGATAACTCTTCCCCTACCACCACCCTCTGAGTCCTGTCCCTCAGCCAGTTCTCTACCCACCTGGTCATTTTCTCCCCAGTCCCGAGATCCTCCAGTTTCCTGATCAACTCTTGTGGGGCACAGAGCCGAAGGCCTTGTTGAAGTCCAGGTAAAGGATGTCCACCAGACAGAATCAAGAACAGGTGTGCTCAATGGAATGGTCCCGGTGCTATACTTGTGGTTGCCAACCCCAATCAATTTAAAAGGTACAATAAAGTTAGTAAAGCACTCACTGGCATCTGTCTTCAAGGAAAAAGGTTCAGTAGTCCACTTCAAAGTTTGAAATTCTCCAATTATTTATTCACTGCAACACGTGTTTGAGGGTCTGTAACGCCATAGAAAGCCTCTGCGTCAACTTCTGTCTTCCTGAGTGGGCTCCCACAGG
Organism: Neoceratodus forsteri; assembly: GCA_016271365.2. Lineage (NCBI taxonomy): Eukaryota > Metazoa > Chordata > Ceratodontiformes > Ceratodontidae > Neoceratodus > Neoceratodus forsteri. Next base: position 938,077,539 of record CM028136.1, on the reverse strand, counting down.
AAGATAAAAGTCGAAGTGCAGGGGTTTCCTGTGGCACTGCAATTTTCAAACTGTATCTGGATTTACCTGTGAATAAATAATTGGAGAATTTCAAAGGATGTCCACCGCCTGGCCCCTGTCTATTGCCCTGGTGACCCAGTCAAAAAAGTCAATCAGATTTGTATGGCATAATCTTCCTCTGACAGATCCATGCTGCCTCTCATTCTGGAGACCATTCTTCTCCAAATACCTTACCAACCTTTCCTCAAGTATGGTCTCCATGAGCTTGCACACGATTGAGGTCAGACTGACCGGCCTGTAGTTCCCTGGGCCATCCCTGAGACCGCTCTTGTGGAGGGACACATGTGCCATTCTCCAGTCCTGTGGCACCATGCCCGACTCCAGGTAACTACTGAAGAGAACCACCAGCGGCCTCACAAAGCTCTCCTGCCAGTTCCCTCAGTACCCTTGGGTGTACGTCGTCCGGTCCCGGTGACTTGTGCCCCTTTAGTGCTAGCAGCCCCTCCTTTACTCTATCCTCCTCTATCACCACATCAGTGCCCCCTATCCCCACTTCTCCTCTTCGTCTCCCTGACAGCACCGGTCTTTCTTTTTCCCTAGTGAAGATGGAGCAAAACTATTTGTTCAATACTTTCGCCTTCCCCCGTCTTCCACCCATCAGTCCCCTTTCCTAAGTCTAACTGTCCCTTCCTTCTTGTCCCTTTTCTCACTTATGTAATAAAAGAAGACCTTCCCTGAAGTCCCTGTTAGCACTGCCTCAACTGTATTTTAGAGTGTTTCTGTCCATTCCCAGAATATCAGCTTTTGGACACGGAATTCTTTTGTCCTCTGCACATTCCACATTACAGAATGAAGATTTACCCAATATATCAAACTATAAAAAAAAAAGGAAAATAAAGTTGTTTTACTTTACCAAGGCATGACAAAGAGCATCTTCAGTATAAAATATCTCAGTTTCTGGGATTGGGAATAATAATCATTGTGCACCAAGTATTCTTCTGTTAATAAAATATCTGGCTGTATTTTCCACTTGTTTCTTATCTTTACAACAGAATTTATTTCCTCAGTTTTGCTGATTCCACCATCCCCCACCCCCAATAACTGAGATCAACATGGCTGCACACTCAGGGGGTAATTTAATTTCCTTTCAGGTGGAAGTCAAACATTCCTGTGGGTCCAGGCCACCCGATGGCCTGTGAGTAGTGTGTTGTGCCTCACTCCCGGCAACCTGAGTTCAGGAACTAGCCCTGGACATTGGCAATGGGGCAGACAATAATTTGAGAAGTGCTGGCAGTAACAGCACATACTCAATCAGGTGAGTTGGCCCTGCACTTTCACAGCATCAGTGACCCCCTTCAGTGGGGTCCTGGAAGTTTCACCTTCCAGGCGCAGGGGAAGCTGTATGCCAGAGAGGCCTCCAGCAACTACAGTGCAGGCTACGGGGTGGTGGGAGACCACAGTGCTGCAGGGAATGAGAAACTGTTAGCCACCATCTAAGTGATGACTGCATGCTGCTATACTCAGGACCCACTTCATTAAGCCCATCACCTGCACTGGATCCTAAGTTATTGGAGGTGGGTGAGAATGCCTCCCAGAAGACACCAGCTATGGAGGGAAGAACCCTGGGCACTAGCAGAAATGGTTGTGGTTATTAATGGATGGGGCCAGGTGGTCACCAGAGGACCGGAGGTGAGTAATGTGGCCTGGTCAGGGAGAAAAAGCTTGCGGGTGGGTTGGCTATACTTAAAACACATTGAGTCATACTTGGATATCTTAGCATCATCAGTTTCAGATGTGTTGCATGTGTGTAATATACTCTTACAGACATGTACATCATACAACTCACAGCAGCCGATGTTCACAGAAGGAGGTGGAGTCTTGCTGCTTGGGAAGTGGAGTCTGTGACAGCACTAGTTGATCCAGGTGCCTACCAAAGTAGCACCTACTGCTCCCTAAACAAGCAGTTTTAGCCTAATCTGAGCTTTAAAACTGGAAATGTTATATTTTTCTGGGTAAAGTGCAACCCCCTTAAAAAGTCTGGATCCACCCCTACTTACTGGAACTACAGGAACATGGCAGATAAGCTAATAACAGTCCATTCAGGCAAACCACACATTACATTCTACATGATCCTTACCTTCGGCTCAAAGAGAGAAAGTAGTTTCCCCAGGACATTAAGACCCTGCAATCATACAGGATTGGTGCCTGTAACTCAACGGACTCTACCAAAAGTGGTAGCGAGGACTCAAGTATTTAAACAGGTCCTTTTGAAGCCAAAAGGTCTGGGGGCGAGATTACCGCTGTGTGCAGTGGTGTAGGCATGCATACATCAAGTAAACCATGGCATACAAGTTCACTGAAGAGGAGGTCGCATTCTGGGTCCTGACCACTGATTTTAGTTACCCCTACTGTCTGATATCAAACCCTGCTGGTGTTATAATATGAATGTTGTGCGCTGTTTGAATGAAACAAAGTTAAATGCATAAAATTAAGGACGGCTGTATTTCATTTGCTTTCATTATGCATGCCCTGATGTACGATATGAGGTGTGCAAAGGGTAGTGGTAAGAAATATGGGCAGGGCTACAATGGGGAAGGAGTGGCAGAGAGACACCAAAGGGTTCTGACTTACCAATTTTATCTTCCTAGATGTACCACTAGCTGTGTGGGCAGTTTGTTTCTCAAAAATATACGGAACCAAGCAAAAGCTACTATCAGATCACCGAGAAACATCTTCAGCTGGTTGTGTCATTCAACACCGGAATTATAAGGGGGGGGGGCTATGGGCCCAGCCATCAAAGCTCTGAATTAAGCCCCAGTAGCTAAAGCAACACTATAATCTACTTATCTCTTGGGGGCTCTCTTGTAAGGGTGATATGAGATTTTTTTCCTAACTTTAGATATCCTCCTGTTATACTTTTAGTGCCTGCCCTATATTCTGATATGTACTGATTTTTTCAGGTGGCGGGGGGCTGGAAGATGAATGATCTAATTTGCCTACTGCCTTTGTAACTACCTTGAATCGTTCCTTCCTCTGCATCTCTTGTTTCATCGTCCCATACATCCTGAGCATCGTATGACATAAGTTAACTTGCACCATTCTGGGCCAGACTGACATGACGTCATGGATCGTCTTGGAAATATGAAAAGAAAGTGCAGTAGCTGCTGAGGAGCTAGGAATTTAGGGATAGGAAATGATTTTCAATTTGCAGCTGTTTATAATGTTCCCATTTATAGAAATGAGCTACATAACCCTAAAAGATCCATATGTAACTGTACCTGAATCAAAAGTGATGTGAAAAACTGTATTGTGCATTGTTTTGTTTCTATGGGCAGCATTCTGCTACAGTTCCCTTCACAGAACCAGTGATCTGGAGTTTTAACTATGCTATGGTTTGAGCAAAGAACTCTAAGCATGGTTCTCATACGACAGTAGCTCACTTTTAGCATTCTGTACACAAACCGTGACATAGTAAAAACTCCCAATTACTGGTTCCATGAAAAGAACTGTAACAGAATTTTGCCCATAAAAAGAAAGCAATTCAAAACACAGTTTTTCACATCAGTGTTTATTAAGGTACAGTCAAATATGGCTTATTTGGAGGCCAGTCTTTCACTTCTCTTACTAGGAACATTGCTAACTGCTGCCAATTAGCAGACATTTCCTGTCCCCTTACTGGTATGTCTGAAGGCACTACAAAGCTAGATCACTGATTTATCAAAAAAATAAATGCACACCAGAATGCATGACAGGCATGTCAATAAAATCAGGACACCACTTAACACTATAAAAACTATTTTTTGTCACCTTTAAGACTCAAGTCAGTGTGGTCTAGTGGTTATAGCACTGGCTTGGGAACCAGGAGATTTTAGGTTCACACCCTACTAGAGACAGATACTCACTACGTGACCATGGGCAAATCACTTAACCTCTCAGTTCTTCAGTCCAACCAGCTGCAAAAATGAGCAAAAGCCGTACCCCACAGGAAACAAGATGTTGCATCTCAGCTGGGCTGCCCTGGGTAAAGAAACTGTTGTAAAACAAAACTCTGGGCCACAAAAGATCCTAAAGTTCATGCAATGTAATTACAACACTACTTGGGTGGGGTGGGGTGGGGTGGGGTGGGGTGCGAGGGGACATGAAGAGCAGACTTGCTGGATCTTTTCAGTTTTTTTATTTCATTTTATGTCACCAGGAAAAGGCTCCATTGAGCATGCTCATTTACAAGGAGGTCCTGTTTGGACAGCATTACAATATATAGAAACAATGATACAGGGTACAGAGATATATGAAACATAGTACAGAGTCACAAAAACAGTAAGTTCACTAGGCTCACAACTTTGCCACGGCACTGAGAGGAACTGTGCTATACCGTTAACCAGTCAGTACGAACCAGAAAAGCCTAGGCACACAAGCAGGTGGCAGGGTATAGTTTTTCAATGAGCCTTTTAAAGGTGCTGGGTCTGAGTGACCAGCAAGGTGAGTTTTAAGGGGCAGCAGTAATGCATCGCTAGATTAATACTTACAGCAAAGTTGTAACCTGTGACAAATTGGTAGACACAACATTACTCGATGTGTGCCGTCCAACGTGCATGCTTCCAGTTAGACACAGCCTGAAAAAGTAACAGAGCTGAAGCATAATTGTGGAAGTGAAACACGTAGTTCTGCTCATTTGTGTTGAGTACCAAGTAAAACACTATCGAAGTAACACTAGCCTTGCACTTGCCATGTTACAAGCGCACTAAGCCACTCTGAAGGTGGCATCTAATGGGGAATTAATGCATGTTTGGGCCATTGTAGGCACTCGGCCTGCAGCCTTGTGCCACAACGGTCCCAACCATGCATTAATTCCCCATTAGATGCCACCTTCATCGTGGCTTAATGCTTACTTATATCATTTTGAAAGACTGCGGAGTGGGTGAATTCATATAGCCTGTTAGGATTAGATCTATTAGGGAAGCATTGTCGGGTTGTTTGGGTTGGCCAAATCCAAAAAAGAGGTCACCCACTGGCTCTGGTTGTGTGAGGCTAATTTATATCAAATATCAAACTACAAAGCCTCGCAACTCACCCCAACACTTGGTCATCCATGTGAGCACAAACCAAGGCCAAAGTATAGAAAAGTTAACAATTTATTGCTCAAATATATCCACATAGGCCGGTCCGATGGGGCTGAGGGTTGAGGCACTGGATGCCACACCAGCAACCTGGGTTCGGGAACTGGCTCAGTCGTTCGGGGGTTGGCCAGGGGAGGAAAGGATTGAGTGTCCAGAGTACTGCTCTCCTTCCTTGGGGACAGGGGTTGGTGCTGTGCGCTATTGACTGAAACCCAGCCAGTGCAGACGCAAGCGCAAAGGGGTTGGCCCATGTCCAGGGCACTGGGCTGCCTCTGTGGAGGTGGAGGGAGCCACCACCCCACCCACCCACTGCACGGGCATAGGGTGAACGAGAAACATGGGGGAAACTGGGACTCGGCGGGACCCATGATGGCCCTAATCACTTCTGTGTAGTCTCCACCCCCAAATTCTGGATTGTTGGGGAAGCTAACTGGGACTCCTTGCCTTGAACCTGCCGTGGAGGGGGGGGGCCGTGGGGGAAATTTTGGGGGGGGAAGGGTCAGGCAGGGTGGTCAATGGGGCTGGAGGTATGTACTGTACCTCTCCGAGGGAGGGGTTGTAGCTCCTGTCGGGTCCGCAGAGACATGGAAAAATGGTCCAACAAAAAATACATATATCTGCACAGCTTACATATTGATAAAGCTGCGTGTCTGGGAGCGACAAGCTGCTGGGATGGTTATCTGGGGGGGCGGTGATCTCATGGTTGCTCTTTTTAATATGGAAGCTGTGTATATATGCAATAAATTGTTAACTTTTTCTACACTTTGACTTTGGTTTGTGCTCACTAGATGATCAAGTGTCGGGGTGGGTTGTGAGGCCTTGCTGTTTGCTCCTAGTTCGGGTTAGGTCTAGTTGGTTCTGGTATTAGCTAAGTAAATCCTAGGTTGTTGCACAGTTCTTTTTAAAGTCGTTAAGATTTACTTGTGAGCTAGTCCAGGTTTAGATCACCCACTATGAAGTATTCCTTTGGACAGGGACTCACCAAGGTGCTTATGTGTTTTTAGGAGTTTACAACCACCTGTTGGTGGCCTGTAGAATCCTGTTACATTTAAGGCTTAATTTTGTGATAGTACTATTTTTACCATCACACATTCAGATTCATTAGCCACTGACAGGTGATTTTGCCTGTCTGACACTTTTCATTAATGTAAGACTAGACCTCCACCCCTGGTAGGCCTGTCCGTCAATATATATTGTAGGAAGGGATGGCTACCAAATAGAAAGGCATAGATCCATTTAGCCAGGTTTCTGTGAGTAGAATCACATCTGGTTGGGTGTGTGTATATAGCCCACATGTTTATTACATGCAAGTTCTTTAACAGGCTGCGCTCATTTAGTGACATTATTTTAAATCCAAAACAAAATGGTAATATTAAATGCACCTTGAACACTGAAAATAGTTAGAACTGGTGTTTCAACCATATGTTTTCTTCAGGAATTATCTAAAAGAGAAAAAAGCAAAGTTAATAATTTTGCCTTTTTCTCTTTTAGATAATTCCTGAAGAAGACCTATGGTTGAAATGTCAACTCTATTTTCAATTTCCAGTGTGCACTTAATATTGCTGCTTTGTTTGTTTTAGACCACTCACTGATGCAGCACCTTGTTCTTTCTTCTGTTCTTATTTTAAATTCTTTAAGAGAGGCAAAAGCTGTGGGGGAAGGCACCTGGAGGAGGGGACCTGGGTTTACTTCTACATTACCAGAACATAGTAGCAGAATAAGGCTAAAACAGTTGGGCATGTGGTGATTTGGGTATGTAAACCTCTGATGGTCAGAGTTTCTCTTGGCCCTGTTATTACGTGTACTCAAAGGAGTAGCATTGGGTGGTTTCATACAGTTGGAGTTGAGAACTATTACGATTGTACTAACCATAGTCAAGTGTCTAAATACTAGCTTGAAAGACATGTCTGTGGTGCTATGACTCCATAGAGTCAGGTATTTTTTGTGAGGTTCCGTCGAGATAAATTAATATGAGTATGATCTGTATGGTTGGGGAGGGGGTGTGGATGATGGGAAGCTGACGCTTTGGTCTTCTTCTGCTGTCAACTTCTCCATTTCTGGTTCTACTCCCTTCCAATGATATAACCTTAAAAATGAATGGTTGCAAACCTTAAAACTGTGTTTACACGACTGCAGTGCTACAACATTTGTGGTGCTCCACTCCTGCTCAGTCTCATCAGTTGAGTTAATTCACTGTTCACACAACCCTCCCTCGTGTTGATGCAGGTTGTGCCAGAGAGAGCATGTGGGGGTCAGGTTGGGAGCAGTGGAGGAATCGAGCAGCGGCTGCTTTTTATCAGAACGAGTGTCATAGCGTATTTTCGCCACCGCATATCACTCACTCCAGTAAAACGTACCCACTCCTGCACAGTGGTGCAGACAATGGATCCGAGGCACTCCTAGCACAGTCCGGTGAGTGTCCACACTGCTGATTTTGCAGCGCATCAACCCATGTGCACGGGCTGATGAGATGCAAATGTGGCAGTGTAAACATGCCTCGAGATCACTAAAGCTCTCATCTCCACCAGACTTGGAGATGTAACCACAGACAAAAGCTGTGTTTGCACTGGAGTTGCGCTGCACGTTAAGACTGCTGCAGTGCATTCCCTACCTGCGATGCGGCATGTTGCCCTCCGTCCATACGGCGACACACTGTTGAGCTGTAACCCACACTTCTGGTCACTCTGCGCACTCATGGCATTATCATCGTCACCGGTGACCTGCTGCTGACAAGAGGATGCTAGAAGCTGCTGCCATGTGACGGAGCACACGTCATGTCCTGTCCACACGGCGACTTGCGCCTGTCAATACGGTCAGTGTCCCCATATTTTCTGCGACCATCTGAGTGCCTTAATGAACATCCTTCCGCGATCTGGTGAGTGTCCACACGGCGGCATTTGCACTGCAGCAGCCCGAGCGCTCAGGTTGCTGTGGTACAAATATGACCGCGTAAACGTAGCAAGAGATTTCCCTACTTCTTACAAGCTGTTAAGCTTCCGTCTGTTAGCTGAACCAATTTCAGAGAGCCTAAAGATTTTTAAACTTACTCAGCAATAATCTGCTTTTACTATATCACATTTCTCATGTGACCATCAAGTCTACCCAAAGGCTGTGTACTGGATTATACTGTGAGTTACAGGGTACCACAGACCATTATTAATTTACAGTAGTCTCTTTTTTTAAGGCTGGTCTGCACAGTAGATCACTTTCTATTGTGACCAAAGTCAGGGAATGTTTTACAGCTGCCTCACTGAAATGAATTGGGGGGGGGGCTGACACACAGTCTTCTATGGCTGTCAGTGAGTTGGTGGTGTTTAGTAGCCCTTGGGTTGTTTAACCTAGCCCCCCCCCCAACACTAATGGCAAGAATGACAATAAATGAACTCAGAGAAGAAGTACTAATACACTGTGGGTGGGATATTCAAAGGGATTGCTCCATGCGCAACCCACTGATGCGCCCCGGGGCGATATTCAGAGTGGTAGGTTGCGCAGCGCATCCCCGATGTGCTCATGGCACACCAGTAATATAGCGCAAGTGTGGGGCGTAGCTACGACATACGGGCGCAACCTGGTTATTCAGCCCAGGATGTGCAGCACATATGCAGGCACAAACCTGCCTTGCGTCACGGGGCGCAGAGATATGCCGTAAAAACAGGAACATGGGGGACACCCGTAGGCAGGCCACCGTATTGCTATCCGCAACACGGCAGCCACCTGCTGTGGGTGGCCACCCGACCTCCCGGAACACAGTCTGGGCGTCGTGCCCCCCCCTCGCCCGATCGCGGGCATATGAATATACTATCCCTGGTGGTCCAGTGGACCCTACCCCATCGCCCGATCGCGGGCATTGTAAACATAGACCCTGGTGGTCCACTGGACCCGATCTCCTGCCCAATCGCGGGCATACGTAGATAAGAACCCTGGTGGTCCAGTGAACCCGATCTCCTGCCCGATCGTGGGCAAATATAAATAAGAACCCTGGTGGTCCAGCGGTACCCCCCATCCCACCCGCCCACTGAGCCCTGCCACCCTGCACCCCCAGTCAGTGGTGGGCAGCAGTACCACCAGCAGAAGCCGCCACCGACTGACAGTTGTACAATGCGGCTGTATGCCTACTGGTCCACTCGTGGGCCAATGGGTGTGCAGACCGTTCTGTACTACACAGTCCCGAAATGTGAATGAACCATTCACAAATTGGGACTGTAGTACAGTATGGTCTGCACGCCCATTGGCCCACGCAGTGGACCAATAGGCTTACAGCCATACCGTACGCTGTCAGTCGGTGGGCGGCCGGGCTGCTTGCAGCGGGGAGCTGCCGCCTGCCACTGACCGGGGGGATGCAGTGCGGCGGGGCTCAGTTGCAGGGTGGGGAGGAGGGTACCACTGGACCACTAGGGTTCTTATTTACATTTGTCTGCGATCGGGCAGGTGATCAGGTCCACTGGATCACCAGGGTAATTTATATACAGTGCCCACGATTGGGCGATGGGGTAGGGTCCACTGGACCACCAGGGATATTATTCTTTACTTATGCCTACGATTGGGTAGGGGATTGGGTCCACTGGACCACCAGGGTAATTTATATACAATGCCCGCAATCGGGCGATGGGGTAGGGTCCACTGGACCACCAGGGATATTATTCTTCACTTATGCCCGCAATCGGGCAGAGGATCGGGTCCACTGGACCACCAGGGTAATTTATATACAGTGCCCACGATCGGGCGATGGGGTAGGGTCCACTGGACCACCAGGGATATTATTTCATAAATTCATAGAAGTGTGATGGCAGAAAAGGACCAAAACAAGGTCCACCAAGTCTGCCCCTTTGTCCAGCTATCTGCTTGGACCTGTGCCCCCCCTCTTAACACTCCCCTGTGGTTGTCCCATGCCCTTTTGAATCCCTCCACTGTTTCCTCTCCAACAACTGCCTCTGGGAGTTTGTTCCACTTTTCCACCACTCTCTCTGTGAAATAGTGTTTCCTAATGTTACCCCTGAACTGCTCCCCCTCCACCTGCAGGCCATGCGCCCTCGTCCTCTGATTTCTCTTCATCTTGAAGATGCTCCCTCCTGGCACCCTGTTTATACCCTTAAGGTACTTAAAGGTCTCGATCATGCCCCCCCCCTCCTCTGTTCCAGGAAGTACATGTTCAGATCACTCAACCTTTCTTCATAGGATAGGTGGCTTAACCCTTTTACCATTTTTGTCGCTCTCCTCTGAACCCGCTCTAGCCTCCCCACATCCTTCCTGAGGTATGGTCTCCAGAACTGGACTCCATACTCCAAGTACAGTCTAACTAGATGGGTGTACAAGGGTACTATGACCTCCCTATTCCTACTATTGATCCTCCTTCCGATGCATCCCAGCATTCCACTCTCCCTGGCCACTGCCCTCCCACACTGCCTTTCCACCTTTGGGTCCCCCATTATAATGATGCCTAGGTCCCTTTCTTGTTCCGTCTCTTCCAGATCTCGGCCCCCCATATGGTACCCTGCCTTCTGATTTCTGTAACCAAGATGCATGATTTTACATTTTTCTGTACTGAATGCAAGCTGCCACCTCTTTGACCATGCCTCAAGCCTCCCCAAATCCCTCTGCATCTGTTTTACCCCTTCCTGCGTGTCCACCCTATTGTAGATTTTGATATCGTCCACAAACATACTCACACCTCCCTCAAGGCCCTCCCCAAGGGCCCCTACAAATATATTGAATAGTAGGGGCCCCAGCACTGATCACTTATGCCCGCGATCGGGCAGGGAGTCAGGTCCACTGGACCACCAGGGATGTATTAAACATATGCCCGCGATTCGGCGATGGGGTGTGTTGCCCGCCGAGGGACAGGGGGAGTCGGTCCCTGATGGCTGCAGCCTGGCAGGGTGCCAGGCGCAAGCCGCTGGGGATCAGTACACCACATGCAAATGGGGCCATAATTTATTTATTGAATAGAATCAGAATTACAATCCTTTAAGTCACAGACTCTTTTGCAAAGGCTCCACGTCAGATAAAAGTAAAAGTACAATAAAAGTAAGAGTAGAGAGTAAATTCAAGAAAAGTACACATACAGTAATAATGTAATAATACAGGGTTCGACATTCCTGGCTTAACTTTACTTTGTCGGTTACATTAACTGGGAGCATACGGGAGGTCCCGGGTCAGAGTTCAATCAGCAAACAGTTTCATAGGGTCTTGAGGGACCCAGAATCATAATATCTGGGTATGGGGATAGAGAACGTAGGAGTGTGATAGGAGGGAGGCTAGCAACAATCTAAACAAATGCTACAGGGTATTTACTGGGAATGAGTAGACTCCTGAATAACATTTGTCTCTGGAATGTGTGCAGGGGGGGTGGGGGAGAGACAGAGTGAGAGGGTTTAATTACAGTCACAGGTTGTGGAGTCAAGGAGTAGGGTTGTGAGACCAGACTTAAATAGGTTGAGACTATGGGTCGAGGAGATGGAGGACGGTAGGCTGTTTAGCCATAGGAGGGCCCGATAGTGGAAGGATCTTTGTCCAAGAGATGTTCTACAATGGGGGATTGGAAGGGTAGTGCTAGCTGCGTGCCTTTGGGTCCGCCTATGGGGGGGCTGGGCGGATAAGTGGGTGGAGGCCGACAGGTGCTTACTTAAGGTGTATCTTTTTGGCAAGGACGCAGGTAAAGTACTTAAGCCTGCCTTGGAAGTTTAGCCAGCCAGTATGTTTATAGAGCTCACATGTGTGTGTTAACTTGTCACATCCTGAGACTAGTCGGCAAGCTTTGTTAAGGGCGAGATTGATGCATAGGGCAGATTGATCAGCTGACCCATATATGACTATACTGTAGTCTACCAAGGATAGGATAGATGAGGACACAGCGAGGTGCATGGGCTGGGGGGGGTAGGCAGTGCTCATGCCTGTAAACGATCACCAATCTAGTGTTAATAGAGGAGGAGACCTGATGTATGTGGGTGTGGTAGGAGAGGGAGGTGTCTAAGGTGACTCCAAGATATTTAAAACAAGAGACCTGCTCCAACACAGCGCCATGTGTGTTTTTTACAACTAGAGGCGTGTGACAATGGGGGCTTTGGCGGTGTGCAAAGATCATGGACTTCGTTTTCTTGTAGTTGATTATAAGATGGTGTTCAGAGAACCAGGTTTCTAGCTCCCTAAAGTAGCCCTGCAGAGCTAGTTAAAGAGAATTAGGATGAGGGTGTTTCCAAAAAAACTACTGCATCATCAGCATAAAGCAGCATGTGTCCACTGCAAGATTTAGGGAGGGAGTTTAGGAAGAGGGTGAAGAGTAGGGGGCCAAGTAGTGACCCCTTCGGGACACCAGTGCAAACCGACTTGCATGTGGAGATAGTTGTATTAATTTTGACTTGTTGAGACTGACCTGAGAGGTAATCTTTGAACCAGGCGGTGACCTCTGGTGCAAAGTTAAGGGATGGAAGGGTATGGAGTAATAACTCGTGACTGACGGTATCAAATGCCTTGGTCAGATCAACTCAGATAGCCCCCGCCACGGATCCTTGTTCTAGTGCCTCATGGATGAAAGTCGTGAGTTCAGTGAGGGTGGTGGAGGTGCTGTAGCTCCTCCAGAAACCGTGCTGTTCGTGGCAGAGCAGGTCGAGTTTGGATAGGTAGTCAGTGAGTTGATCCGATACTATTTTTTCAAGGGCCTTAGGGGTGGCAGGATTGAAATTGTTCTATAATTTCTTGCATCGGTGGAGTTGCCACTCTTTAGTATAGGGGTTATTACTGCTCTTTTCCAAGCCAAAGGGAATTGGCTGAGGTATAAGAACAGGTTGAGGATTTTGGTGAGATGAGGCAGTGTCATATCCAGGGACAGCTGAATGAGTTTGAGGTCCAGGGAGTCATTGCTATAACAAGAGTTTGCCAGGGCTTTGGTGAGGTAGCGTTTTGCCTCATTACAAGAGATGACTCTTAGCCTAAAGGGTGCGGAGATGTTGATGGCCGTGGAGATGGAGGAGGAGGGGGAGTGGGTGGTAGGTCAAAGAAGTTTGGTGGGAGAATATGGAAGAGGTCAGAGAAGGAGGTGTTGAGGGCATCAGCGATAGCAAAGGGGTCCTGGGTAGTATCCCCATTTACTGTAATCTGAATAGGGATAGGGGAAACAGATTTCCTACAGAATTCCTTGATATTGCTCCAGAATTTTTTCCCAGAGCCCCAGGAGGAGGTGAGGGTATGTTTATGGTACGCAGCTTTGGCTTGCCGGGTGGCCCAAGTGCATTTGTTTCGTGCCTCTCTGTACATGACATGCAAATGGCCCCATTTGCGCCTTGCATACATAATGACCTCATTTGCATGCTCATGGCTGAATATCGCTCTTGCTGCGCCTAGCACAACCGCACTTGCACTGGTGCAGCCCCTTGCTACCACTTGTGCTGGCGCAGTGCATGCATGCTCATTGTCATATTCAATGGTGTTGTGCCATGGTGCAGCACCGTTGAATATCGCCCGGACCACGCCCTGGCACATCCCAGTTGTGCTGCGCCCAAGCTTGCGCCTCGGCCTGACACAGTCTGAATATCCCACCCTGTCAGTCTGCACAACTGTGAATGGAAAGGTAACCTTTATTTTCTGGAAATGTAATTGCCTGTATAAATCAGACAGTTTTCATGCTACTTAATTATTGCAGTGCAAAAGGACAAAGAATAGAGCTGTGGCACCATTTGATGTTTTTAGGAGCTAGGAATTTTCTCTCCCAGCCTGCTGGTACTGGTATAATGAAACAATAGCTGAATTTCCAGTCAGTCCAAATGGCCTGGCCAGGGACTTGGGGGTGGGGGGTGGGGAGAGGTTCAGTTGCAGAAGCAAAGTGAGCCAGACAGAGACAATTTTTCAAAACAACACTTAGGCAATATGAAAACAGTCTTGATCTTTTCACCATGCTTACTTACAAGGAAGTATTATTTCCAGCTTATCGAATCCCACGCATGTTCACACTACTGTTGCATTGAAAACTGCCAGTGCAGGATGATCCAGTGCCTAACCCAGCCCTCGTCCCCCAACTACCTGATACGTCTGGTGCTTTACTAAGCACAGGCGCTAGATTCTGATAGCGCATGGACTGTAGAATACACTAAAGTTTAGTTTGGAATCACAACTTTCATACTCACTATATCCTAAAGTGTTTTACAAGACACAGTAGTTACGCCCTGGCACCACAGGAAATGTAGAATAGAAGACTATTTCTGATCCCCAACATGAAATAAAAACAAACATCCCATTCTTTCCGCTGAACTACCTAATGAGTCCAGGGACTGACCTGGCCTGTCAGGGAATAAAAACAAATCTGTCCCTTTCCCCTAACAACCAGATGGCTCTAGTGTCTGACCTGTCAGGGAATAATAAAACAAATCTGGCCCTCTCCCCGCCTGGCTCTTTCTCTCTCGCTGTCTTTTCTTCCCTGGTACTCAGTCTCAGCTCTGCACTCTGCCTAACACACATGAAGGGTTTACATTACCATGCATGCTCCAACCCAGTATGCTGAGCTGCCGTGCTGTGAAACACCTGCCCCTGGGCCACCGCCACTGGCTGCCAGAGCCCATCAGAAGCAAAGCCTTTTGGAAAAAAATGTCAGGTGTGGCCATCATCAATTTACCATTCTCCTTTCCGAAGGAATAATAAAAAAAATGGCCCGCCCCGAGGAAGACCTAACCACTGAAGTGCAGGGCCATCTGTCTGAGGTTTGCCTGTGGTTGCATTTGTGCCACACTACAATGATGAGCTACCTTTTGCACTGACTTTAGTGTGGAATACCTGTTTTTTGTTGTGCAGATGCTTTTGTCCTCTTTCTTTGGAATTTTAGTTAGCAACCTGGTCTGCACCCCACCTATACGCTGCTGGAGCACAAGTATTGTTTGATTTTTAATTTAAAAAAAATCGTGCCCCCCCAAACTACCTGACAGATGCAGTGTCCAACCCCACCTGGCTGGGGAAAAAATCTGCCTCTTTCCCCCAACAATGGCAGGTCCAGTACTTTACAAAGCATAGGAGTTAGATACTGGTAGTTTGGGGACAGTAGACTATAACATAATTAGAGTTTTATATAATGACTTTCATACATACTGTATCCCAAAGTGTATAACAAGGCACGGGTGCTCCTTACCGGTAGTGCAAAACAATGTAGAATAGAAGAGGTATTTCCCATGCCAACCTGGCACGACAGGAAATAAAAAAAAAAAAATCTGGCCCTCTCTCCCAGCTACCTGATTGGCCAAGTGACGAGCCTGGCTCATCATGAAACAAAAAAAAACAGTCTGTCCCCTTCCCCAACTATCTGATGGATGCGGTGCCCAACCCAGCCTGTAGGAGGAAGAAAAATCTGCCCCTCTCCCTCCGACTCTGACAGGTCTAGTGCTTTACAAAGCACAGGGACTGTAGAATATAACATAATTAGGTTTTAAATAATGACTTTCATACACATTCTAGCCCACAAAGTTTTACAAGGCACAGGAGTTCCATACTGGTAGCGCAGAAATGTAGAATAGAAAATAATTTCTGGTGCCCAACCTGGTATGATCGGGAATTAAAAAAATAAAAATAAAATCTGATCACCTCGCCCAACTACCTGATTGCCCAGAGACTGGCACGGTCCATCAGGAAATGAAAAGAAAAATCTGTGCCCCTTCCCCAACTACATGATGGCTCCAATGCCCAAACCAACACATTAGGGAATGAAACAAATCTGCCCCCCCCCCCGAACAACTGGACAAATCCAGTGCCCAACATGACCTATCAGGAAATAAATAAAAAACAAAATCTGGCCCTCTCCCTCCTTCAACTGTCTGTCTGGTCCAATACCCAACCTGGCTCATCAGGGAATGAAAAACAACTGTAACCCCCCTGCAAATGGGGGTTCCCAAAAGACTTCCAGGAGCTTGCTTGAATGCTCCAAGCCTGAATGGTGTTTGGCATTTAAGCCATTTATCAGTGAGTGTTTTTAGAGCCTCTGGTACTGTCTCTTTAAGAGCTGTCTGCTTGCAGACATAATTAGCTTGTATGGGGGGACTGTGTGCTTCTCTGTTTGAGTACCACTCGAGCTGCTGCCAATTCACTCCATTTTGCAGTCACTAGGAGTGCAAAGGGAACCTATCTGAAGATGTAACTGTTTGCCAGAAATTATTTAGAGTAATAATGAAATTACAGTTTGTCTAACCTGCTTTCTTTGCAGTCAGAACTGTGTCTGCCTAGTTCCCCATTCTGGTTTTGAACTGCTGAACTGGACCAATCAGTGTGGGTAAGCTAGCTCTAAAATGGTGCCTTGGACGAATCAGAACTTGGACTCATAATCTGAGCCAGCCACAAGAGGATTGTATGGGCAGTGACTCTGGGAGATGTAGTTTAGACTTCGCGCCTTTTTGACCAACAGAGCAGTCTATTGTGAGGACCAATCCAGTCAAGAACTGGGAGGAACTCAAAGGAAGTGCCCGTTTTGTCTGTTGGAGTTTCAGTTTTAGCTCTGCAGTGAAGGGAAGGAACCCTGTGCTCCTTCAGTGCACAGTTTTAGTCGTGAAACGCTGTAGGCTCTCGAGTTCGGCCCGCAGCTTGTGTAACTGCTTGTTAGGACTGAATCCATTCTGAGAGAGAATCAAAGGATATCTGAAGAGTAGAAACCAGGCTCACCCTGTAGAAGACTGGAGAAATTGCTGAATTGCACTCGGTCTGTCAGGAACTGAATCTGCTGTGTGTTCTCCCGGTATTGTGCAGTAATTACGATCGGGATAGAGAAGCAGCCTGCCTGGTATAGTACTTTCTTTTTGACATATAAATGTGTGAGGAGTCTCTGGAGCTCAAGAGTAGCCCTGCTGACATTGAAGGACCCTATCTTGTTTGGAGGTTGTGAGTACTAATTCAGGGTCGCCTCCCTGTTGAATTGCCACATTGAATCAAATAGAATTACTGTACTGCTGACTGTTTAACTAATTTTTCTTTTCTCTGTGTGAAAGGCCCCTACCAGCTGCCACGGTTTGGACTAGCCACTAGGGCTTGGGTACCCAGGGACAGTAACTGGTAGGGATAGGCCTGTGCACAGAGCCATAGGTAGATGAGTAAAGTGATAAGCTAATTAACCTGATTTCCCCTGTCCTTGTTATATTCCCCTAAATAAATCAGAGCTGCTTGTTTCAGCAAAGTTATACTGCCTGAGTATTTGTCTATGTTAAAGTATTGTACTGTGATTGTTGCACTGTATCTTATTTGACAGGAGGTCCCAGTGCCTGAACCAGCCCTGGGGGTAGTGTATACTGTGAAGGTAATTCTGATATATTGTGTGGGCCACTAGTGGGAAGAAAGGGGGGGTTGCAGTGTCCCAGAGGGCTGTGACCAAGTAAGTTTAACTATTGCAAACCCTGACCTCTGGGTGGAGGCACCCGCCATTGGATCCAGGCCCCTCAACCTGTTAGTGGCAAATCAGGCAGGGGTAGTAGCCCCTGGGATAGCGCCATCTAGGGGTTACACAACCTCCCTCCCTCTCTCCCAAACTACCTGAGGAGTCTGGTATGCAACTCAGCCTGTCAAGGAATGAAACAAAAATGTCCACTTCCGCCCAGCAACCTCACAGATCCAGTGCCCAATGTGAGCCACCAAGGAATAAAAACAATCTTCCCCCTCCTACAAACTGCCTGACAGGTCCAGTGCCCAAACTGGCCCATCAGGAAATTACAAGAAAAAAAAAAGCGGTCCCCTCCTCCAACATCTTGACAGGTCCGTGCCCAACTTAGCCTGTCAGGGATAAAAACAAGCCCCCAACAATATGACAGGTCTGTCCAACCCAAACCATCTGGGACTTTAAAAAAAATCTGACCTCCCCCCTAACAACCTGTCAGGTCTGGTATCCAACCCCCACCTGCCAGTGAATAAAAAATGTCTGACCATCTCTCCGCTCAACTATCTTACCTGTCCAGTGCCTAACCTGGCCCACCAGAAAATGGAAAAATCTATCCCCCCTCCCTCCAGTTACCTATTAGGTCCCATGCCCAACCTGGCCCGTGTATTAAGCCAAAGAGAGAGATAAGGAGGAGCAGCAGCTAAGCAGTGAGTGGACTGTGGAATAGATGGGGCAGTAAAACACTGCTCTAACCATGCTGATCCACTCAGGTCAGAGTGAGGGGTTTGAACACTACACACAAGGCTCGGAGCTGCTGCTACTACCAGCCTGTTGAGCCATCTCCATCTCCTCCACCCGGTAGCACACTAGCATGGGGGCCTGGACCGAGAGGGACCAACAACATACATTTCTAAGGCTATAACCACAAGTTCCTGTGATCCTGGCTCCAGAGCCCCACTCTACCTCCCTCACTCTTTCCTTTTCTCAGTGCTCAATCTCAGCTCTGCACTCGTCCCAATAAACACATAGTGATCACACTACCATGCACCCTCGCTCCTACCCATCCTGCTGTGAACAAGAATGGTACAGTGCCAAACCTGGCCCATCAGGAACTAAGAAGAGGTCTGCCCCCCCCCCCCATAAACTACCTAATGGGTTCAGTGCTCAACATGATCTGTTAAAGATTACAGAAATCTGTTCTTCTTCCTCCTCCACTCAACTACTCAATGAGTCCAAAGCCAAACACGGACCACCGGGAAATTAAAAAAAAAATTTTTCCCCCTCCCTTTAAACACTTGATAAATCCCTAGCCCATTCAAGTCTATCAAGGAATGAAAAAAGATCTGTCTCCCTCCTTCAAACTATTTATTTATTGGAAAGGTGGTGACCACGAAAGGCACACTGAGGCAAGGCTCATTTCCAGGTGTGACTCAGGGGATGCAAAATACATAGCACAGACACAGTTTGTAGTTACAATAACGTGCATTCAGAGTAACATGATGAGTATAGGTGTAAACATGAATAGGCAAAACACAATTACACGCCTGAGCCACAGCTGTGTCGTGGTAGGATAGAAACTGCAGGGGAAATGCCAGGGAGAGGGAAACTGGGGTCCGCTGATTACTGAGGGAGTCAGGAGAGGCAGTGAAGGGGAGGCAGGTCGGGAGTGGATTCCAAAGTATGGGAAGATGATAGAAAAAGGCACATTGCCCAGCAGAGGAATGGGGATGAGGAAGATGCGAGGATCCCAGGAGCAGAGGGAGAAGGGAACAGAGGAAATGAGGGAGAGAAGTGATGAAAGGTAACAGGGAAGGGATCCAAACCAGTATCTGGATATGAAGGAGGCGCAGTGGATCTGGTGATGTGAGGGTAGAGGAAGAATGGATAAGTGTGAGTAAAGTGAGCAGTGATGAGTTACGTATGACTGGGAGTTGCTAGCAAAGTGGCAAAAGGAGTTGCAGAGGGTGTCTAGTCTGGTCAGGGAAGTGGAGGGGTAGGTTCCATAGATCACAACAGCATGTAGGTAACTGAAAGCAGTAGTATGAGCTGTGTCTAGCAGTATGCTAGGAGCTTAGAAACAAAGCCCCAAAAAAGACAAAACCAAAACACAGCAAAACATAAAACAAGGAACAAGGCCCAAAAACAAGAGACACAAAATACAGGTATGCACACAGCCAGAGGAAAAATACAAACCAGAAAGAGGAAAACGAACACCAAAGTCCAGCAGACACACAGAAACAGCAGACAGCAGGCAGCAGGCGGGGGTTAGACCCCAGCCAGCTCAAAGGACAAACCAACAGAGCCTTCAAAGTAGGGTTACCACCTTTTAAGAAGTCCAAAGTGGGACATTTCTTACTGAAATATGATTTTTCGCAGGACAGCATGTAACCTTGACCAGTGCAACAGACCTCTTTTCTCTATATAATCAGAATTAAGGCTAAGTATTGTAGTTTCTTGGTTACTTCTATGGTTTCATATAATTTTAATGCATTTCAGTTAAGGTACTATAGTTTTCTACAAGATTTAGTGGAAAGTTAGAAAATATTTTTTCAACTAAAAAGTCAAGCCATAGTATTTTTGATGTTTTTTTGCAGGACACAGCTGCCCAAATCAGGACTGTCCTGCGAAACTCAGGACAGGTGGTAATCCTACTCCAAAGAAAAAGTGCTTCACAATGAGGCTGAGAGGAACTGCTTCTATAGCTCAAGTTGTGGGAGTATCTGGCTGCTTGTTCACTGAACTACAGGCCTAGCCTTCCAATTATAACTAGGTTTCCCTATGGGAAAAACAGACCCCAGTTATTATATATGTACACCACACAGTGCAGCGCCAGAATGTTTTTTTTTTTTTTTTTTTAGTCGTTTTGGTACCCAGGTAATTACAAATGGCACAGTATGGTAAAAGCACTGCACGTGGCCTAGTATGATGTTGTCATTGCATGGGACCCAGCACAGTGTCTGCATTGCATATTGCACAGTCAGTCTTCAGCAGTGCACGTGGCACAGGGGGGAAAAACCAGCCCCCAGTTATTACATAACAATTCAGTATAATGCATTCAATATAATGTATAGGAAATAGGTATGTGGATCAATATATTTCAATGGGGGGTTTGAACTTAGTGACATAACTTGGCCATTTTTGAATATTATTGCCCCAAATTTTCAATCTGCTTTTTTTTGGGACTCCACCACCTGAACAATTACAGTAAAATTAGGCAACTCTGTCCAGAAAGGTGATTTCGCAATTGCTGCATGAAATCACCTTTCAGGCAGGGGTTGACGATTTTCTCTGCCCTTGTTCATAAGGTGGGGTCACAGGAATGCTATACTGAAAATTTGGCATGAAAATATTGGTGCCCAGAAGGTTGGTGCAAGGCTTGCATTGGAAGGTGCAGGCCCTGAGTCAGGTATGGGGAGTGCAGACCCCTGCATAGGGAGTGGGGTTGCAGGCTCATGCTTGGGAAGTGAGGTGCAGTCCCATGAGTGGGAAGGATTAGGAAGCTGCAGGCCCCTTTGTGAAGAGCCACATGGAATGTTGACACTGCACTGTGACATGT
This sequence comes from Neoceratodus forsteri, assembly GCA_016271365.2. Taxonomy (NCBI): domain Eukaryota; kingdom Metazoa; phylum Chordata; order Ceratodontiformes; family Ceratodontidae; genus Neoceratodus; species Neoceratodus forsteri. The sequence goes on along the minus strand of CM028136.1, from coordinate 938,056,538 downwards.
GCAATATCAACAGTACACAGTGACACACAAACACTGCTCCATGTAAAATGCACCACTATGCCATTCCACAAACACAGCTGACACTGCACTGTGCCATGTGCTTGCAGTACCAACACTGCAATAAGGCATGTGCACTGATGACACTGCACTATGCCACGTGCAGTGCTGATACTGCACTGTGCCACGTGCACTGCTGACACTGAACTGTGTCCTGTGCATGTGGCACAGGGTGGTGTCAGCATCACATAGCATAGCATGGTGTTGGCATAACATGGTGTCGGCAGTATATGTGGCACAGCATGGAGTCAGCAGTGCACGTGGCCCAGTGTGGTGTCCAGTGACAGCACTGGGGGGATTTTAAAACATGGGCCAAATTGGACCAGCTGTCGGCCAAGACCATACCCTGGCGGTATAGTGGTCCCCCCACCCCACCCGTAGCAGCAATTCCCCCGATGGACTGTAGGTAGAGTGGCCTGGTGGCACAGTGATCCCCCCTACCTGCCCGTAGCATCAAGCCACGATCATCTGACCGAGCAGTCTCCTATGCCATATATAGAATCACCCCCATCCCGGCCAGACCGATGGATGGCGGCGCCGTCCGTGGCCTGGTGGTCCAGTGGTCCCCCGCCCCCACCTCACTAGCACCCCCCACCCAACCCCAGTTCTGTCCCTATATGGGGCAGCGGCAGCTAACCCATCTGCACACTGCCACGTTGCCCGTAACTATGCTGTCTGGGACTGACGGTGTACAGTACTGCTTACAGGCGCACTGGTCAACCATGTTGACCAATGGACTTACAGTATGTTCTGTAGGCCATCATTCATAACATTGTCACTCACACGGTTGTGAATGATGGCCTGCAAGCCGCTAGAAAGCCCATTGAGTCGACTATGTCGATCAATGCGCCGCGAGTCGCATTCGTACACTGTCAGTCTCAGACATCATAGTCAGCGGCAGCTGTGGCAGTGTGCGGCGAGCTGTGCTGCCCGCCGCCCCATATGGGACAGGACTTGGGGATGGGTGGGGCAGGGGAATCCACATCACACCAGGCCACTTGAACGGCACCGTTATACATCGGTCTGGCCGGGGATCGGGGGAGTTCTCTATACAGCAATAGGGGACTGCTTGCCATATGATCGCGGCTTGGATGCTAAGGGCGGGGACCACTATGCCACCAGGGCACTCTACCTACGGTCCATCGGGGATGGGCTGGATGGGGGTTCCACTATACCACCTGTAGCCATAACAGGTGACAGGTGGTATAGTGCTTTGGGCAGGTTGTGGGGGTGACTAGACTGGCAGGGGGTGCAGGCTGTCGTGCTGCTCTCTGCAGTACGGCACCCTGCCTGTGGGTGGCCACCCACTTAAGTCTTGTTTTTTTGACTTATGTTTTGGCAGCGCATTCCCAGACATGCCCCGGGGATGCATCTTCGAATTGGGCTGTGAATGGGGCTGCGCCCAGGTCATGTCCCCTTCACAGCCCCTCCAGATGCGCCACATATCACTACTGGTATTGTACGATGCATCTGCAGTATGTTGACACATCAGGGTTGCGCTGGCGCATTGGACCCCTGCCAGAATCGCCTTTTGGTGCAACTCGGGGATGTGCTGGCACATCTCGGATGCGCTGGGCACATCCCTTTTGGGAATCCTGCTCCCAGTCTTTTTTTTTTTCTTTGTTTTTTGTTCTGAGGCCCTGGAATTGTTTCAGGTTGTACTTTCAGGCCAGCAGCAGGTGTGCAGCTGGTGTCCACAGAACTCGGGATGGGGGGAGAGACTAGAATGGCAGCGCTAAGCACAGCTGCTGAGTGCAAGTACATAAAGCGATAGGCGCACTTAGTTTAAGTTTAATTTTCAAAAACTTCCAAATAATACGATGGCCACTTGGGTAATTTTTCTGTCGACCAGACTTCTTTTTTATATATTTATCGACAGTGGGTTTTTTTGGCACAGGGGTTGCTGCTAGAGAGTGCTGAGGCATACTGGCAAGTGGTGCAGGCAGGATGCCGTAAATAAACATATTATCTCCCTCGTGGCACTTCAGACTGCACTCTGGGACCCCAATACACAGTTCTGTCCCTGAGCTAACTACATGGGCCCTAATGGGGTCACCAAGTACCCTATCATGTCCTGCCTGGGTTCCCTGGCAAGTCTCTTTTTCGTAGGGCAGCTGGAGGCTGATACGTAGGGCACTACATATTTGTAAAAGGTTTATTTTTTTATTTAGGATCTTAGAATAGTATAAATTTCAGCTTTAAAGTTTAAATTTACAATCATTTTTTTATCTGGCAGCACCTTCTGCATGTGGGACAGATGGGGCAGTTCAATTCTGAGGCAAATAAGGAGGGATTTCCCTTATAATTGAGGACAGTGTGGAGATATGACCAGGGCATCTACCAGTTTACCTGTTTAGCATCAAAAAGTAACCCAAGTACAGGACTGTCCTGGTCAGCCCGGGACAAGTGGCAACACCAGTGTGATGCTCCTAGTGTGGTATTTTTTTTCATCACGGTGTAGTAAGAGCCCCCCACCCCTACCCATATACCTCCAGCCCCTTTTACTTGGCCTTCTTCTCCTGGATCCTGCTGTTTTTCCCACCCCACATGTAACAGGTAAATCCTGGTTCTCATCTGAATCGCCTCCAACTGGACTCCCACCTTCACAACCTCTTCATGACCCTCCCTCCTAGGTCCACACAGTCATCTCACTCCCTGGACACCCCCTGGGCCCCCTGGACACCTCTCTCCAAGCCACCTGGACAACCACTATACAACACTCTATGCCCCCACTCACAGAGCTGCTCCAGCTTCACCTCCTGGGTCATATGAATAGGCTCTGCATGTATGTTACTCTAGGATTAACATAGGGCCAACCACCCTCAGTATTTTTCCATGTCTGCTTTTACTGCCAAACCCTGTCTCCTGTCCTACGCTAGTCACTCTGCTAATTTTTAATTTCTCTTCCTCGCTTGCTATGCTATCTCTCTAAACAGCTTAGTTTCTTCTCTGCTATTGTACTCTGGCTCTATTTAATCCTCTGTATTTTCCCTCTTGTTCCGCAGACACACCATCTGCGGGCTTCCCAAGCTGCCGCTGCGGCCCCAGTGCTCTCCGAGGCAGCCGCAGCAAAAAGACCACCTGACTGACCCCTGGACAGATTCAAGTACACACTATACCTCCAAAACTCTTGGTTTTGAATGCCACTGTTTTGACTGGATGCCCAACGAAGGAGCCAGGCAATGACTGGCAGTTTCTGCTCCTCAGCAGAATTTCCAGTTCCTGGTGCTCTCTGCTCCCTGATCTCGGGGAAATCTCTTTCTGTGCTGTGCTCTGGACTGAATTTTTTCTTCCACCCCCATCCCCCAGCTCCTCTCAGTATTACACAGACCCTTGCTCCGCCCCTCTCCTCAGCCTAGCAGCCGATTGGTCACTCCACTGCTGCACATTTTTATGGCTATTGGCCTCCCTGTCTGCAATACCTGACTTGACCCACTCTCTTACCGCCCCTTTTAAAAGCAATCTCGCGGGGGGCGCTAGAGAGCCAATCTCCCAGCAGGATGTCTTCTAGATCAGCTCTACATTATAGAATGAAAAGAACCTTATTTTATTATTTTAAATTCAAAAAGAATGAACGAACAGTTTAAAATCGTATTCTGGAACTCCTCAACTTTCTAACAAGCCGTTACAAGACATGGGGAAAACAAGACCAACGGGGGCGGGAGCGTCTAAAGCAGTTGCAGCTAAACAGGGGCAGGCCCGAGAAGAAACAGCAACCCACGAGGTAGGACTGGCTGTAGACACCTCACAAACTCCTCCATGGCAGCAAATCTTAGCGACTGTAAAATCTATGGATAGCAAAATGGAGCACACTCTATCAAAATTAGAGATGCACGATGTTGCCATAAAAGAACTTATTGGAACTGTTGCTGAAGCAGATAAATGCTCCATTTCTACACAGGCAGCTGTCTCCTCCCTAACTAAAGAGAACATGCAATTATGGGTTCGGCTAGAGACCCTAGAGAATGAGACTCATGCTGGCAATCTGAGATTAGTTGGAGTTCCAGAGGGGGTCGAGGGTGCTAATCTTTTGCCCTTTCTGATTGCCTGGATGAAGAACACTATTCCAATCTTGGAGAATTTCGATTGGGGTACTCTTAGAAGAGCATATAGAGTTAACCCCCAGGTGAGGCCTACAGCTACAGACCAACCATGCACTGTGTTAGTGCACACGATGGGAGTGGAGATTCGAGACAAACTACTTACAGCGGCTAGATCGGTCTACCCGATCGATATTGAAGGGCATGATATAAAAATCTTCCCAGACCTTTCATACCAAAGAAGAGCTCATCATAAACAATTTGATGGTATTCGACAGAGGCTTCAGGTCCTGGGAATTGTGCACTCTTTTCTTTTGCCAGTACACCTGCGGATAATCTACGGGGAAGAGTTGTCAGTTCAATGATCACAAGGATGCCGGGCGTTGGATGGAGAAAATCGAGCAGGAGTTCTCAATAAAAACAGATGGAGTGATAGAGTAAGAGGATTCGGACAATGACTGAATTTGTTCCATTAAATTTCTCAATCTATATTAATGTTTGAGCATTAAGGGCTTTTGGGTATTAGTTCCTCCCTTGATAATGGAGGGACATTTATTTTCTGGCTAAGTTTGACTGTCACGCATATGACACCCCACTAATTCACAGTGATTGGGAATCTAGCAATTATGGTGCATTTTTTTCTTTTTATGTGCTGGGAATATAGTGGACCTAATTACAACCTTTCATGATGAGAGGGAAGTGGGATGAGTATAGTCCTGTGTGCTCAGTTAGATAAAGGATTCTCTGATAGTAAAGGGAGATATTTTTAAGCTTTTCTCTATTACTGTTTGGTTTAACTTAAAATATGAGGGGGTTTTCTTTTCATGTATTTTTAATGTGGTGCAACTTCTATGAAGCATAACATCTCTGTTTATTCCAAGCTCCGTTGGATAAATAGCAATCCTTTAGGATTGCAGTTTGTTTACTTTCCTGATGCTACTACCTAAATTGGACATTCCATTGCTATGGAGACAGTTAGCACTATGGGACTTTAATCATGGACACTTTTGGTAACCCTCATTTCCTGCTGTAAAAGATTACAAGGGAAGATAAATGTATATCAAATGTAATGGAAATGTATATCTCTGAGTGCCTTGTATGAGGAAACCTATGTATGGTTTTATTTCTAAAGCAATAAAGTTAAAAAAAAAAAGCAATCTCGCCCACAGGGTTGCACATTTGCTCTCGAGTTTATCTCCATCTAGAAGTATATGACATTATCTGCTACATCTTGTGTGGTGTTTCTTTTCAAAGCCCTACTTCTCTCCTCTGTCCACAAAATCGTCCATGATAGATATGGCTGGAAGAATACTGCCCCTGCTGACACTGAGCCTTGCTCTCTTTTTACTGGCTCTCCTCACTGCTAGACCTTGCTCTCCTGGCAGTGCTAAACTAGCCTCCACACTATTTGACTTTACCTACTCAAACCTACTTGTGTCACAGATCAAGCAGCATGACGTGACTCCTCTATTACTCACTAGGCACCTCTTATACTTGGCTACTGACTTTACTTCTAAATGCCTCTGGCAGAACATGCTACAGGTACCACCTCTTTTCCCACCGAAACTATGGTAGCTTGTGCTCCTAGCCTTGTTATTATCTGGGGACATCAAAACAAACCCTGACCCCCGGTTCCCCACTGCCTCTCCGAATATGGACTGGTTAAATATGAAAGGCCTTTGTACAGCACACTTACACATTAGAAGCCTTCTCTGTAACTTGACTGAACTTGAGGCATGCATATCCATACGTGAACCTGACATTCTCTGTCTGACTGAAACGTGGCTAAAGCCCTCTACTCCTGACTCTTCCTGCTCTCTTCCTAACTATTCCCTATTTCAAGGAAACAGAATATCTGGAAAGAGGGGAGGTGGAGTTGCGCTCTATTTCAAAAACCACCAGAATATGTCCCTATTGCAGTGTTCAGTTGCCTCTAACTGTGAGTTTTTACATACCCTGCTTCTTTTTTTTTTTTGTATTATATGTTTATTAAGATTCTCCAAGTACAGTACATACTGGTCTTATGACGCCTATAACAGATACAATTAATCATTCACATTATGTGCATGGCATGTCCTTTCCAGCATTTTACAGCCCAATATGTTTTACATATGAGTAAACTTACTTTGTTGTACTGCTCGAGGAAAGTTTTTTTTAATTAGGTACCTCAAAACCTGTGGTAAGTATTTAATACAGTATCATCTCAAGATGAGTGAAAAAACAAGTGAATAAAGAATAAATGAATAAAGTGGAATAGAATAAACAATGTCTTGTCTGTTTTTTAATTTGGATAAATACCTTGTTCTTTATAATTAATTTTCACTGAAAACAAAAAAGAACAAGGAAAGAAGGCACATCGGTGTAGTGTCCCTATACCCATTTCCCTAGACTTTGAGTCCCTCAAACCCCCTCCCAACCTTCTATTAGTCTTCTTAGTCTGTTTTCCCTATGTTAACCAACCCTCCCTCAGAATTGCAGCCTCTCCCATTGTTAGTGAGCCTAGGAAGGTCTCCCATGTAGTCAGGAATTTATCTTCCTCTCCCTTAGGTACATATGTCAGTCTATCCACTGTCAGTGCTCTCAGGGCAAGAGTTTTCCACTGCTCCACTGTGGGAGTAGTGTTGGTTATCCACAAGTTTTGTATGCCCTGGCGAGCTACCACCAAAAGGACCCTAATTCTTCTGTGATGGAGGTTCCATTCTTCCTCCCCTTGGGTCATTATTCCCAGTAGAAGTGAGCTTGGTGAAAATTCTATTGGTTGATCTTCCATTTTAGTTATTTCAGCTGTGACTCACTTCCAGTACTTTTGTATCCCTGGGCAGTGCCAATAATAATGCATTAGCGTTCCCCTAGCACCACCACATTTCGTGCACATGGGTGAGACCCCAGGATGAAATTTGCTTACCAGACTAGGTAGATAATATAATCTATGCAAAAACTTAAATTGCATTTCCTTAAATTTATTACAAATTAGCAGGCACATGTGGGACTTCAGTAATAAGTCCCAATTAGAATCCGCTATTGCAATACCTAGGTCCTGTTCCCACATTTTGATTTTTCTGGGTTTCGCCCTGGAAGTGAGCCTTGTCCAGCTTTGCTGCCCTCCCTATTAGGCCTCTTTCTTGGTCTCTCGCCCCTAATATTTCCTTTTCCACCTGGGCTATATTCGAGAGGCTTTCCCCTCCCCTATTTAGACTCCTCCAATAATTTTGTACTTATAAGTACCTATAGAAGTGTGATGTTGGAAGTTTCAGTCCTTTCTGAGTATCCTGAAATGTGTACATTCCATTCCTATTTGTTAAGTCTCCCACACGTCTGATGCCTCTCTCTTGCCATAATATAAATCCTTCGTTCTCCAGGCACGGTAAAAACTCTTGGTTGCCTGCTATTGGCACCAAGATGGTGCTCTCTTTTTTACTCCCCCTCCTTTCTTTAATACTTTTCCACGCCTCTAAGCTACTTATAACCACAGGATTGGGGTTTCTTAACCATTCATATGTTTGTAATCCTTCCTCTGCTAAGTATGCTGACAGGCACCCATGGCATCTGTCCTCTTCTAAATCCAGCCAATTTGCAGCCTCCCTTCTGTTAATCCAGTTGTGTATATATCTTTATTGGGTTGCTAAGTAATACCCCTTTATGTCGGGAAAATTCAGCCCGCCCATTTCATTAGTGGCCTTCAGCCTTCTCAGGCTAATCCTTGGTTTCTTCCCCTGCCAAATAAATTGTAACTCTAATTTTTTAATTTCTTTGTACTTTAACCCCATTGGCATCATCTGAAGAACATATAAAACTCTGGGGAGGACATTCATTTTTAGGATATTGATTCTGCCCATCCAGGATAAGGGAAGGGCTTTCCATCTCTGCAAATCTTTCAGAATTATGTCCACCAAGGTCCGTCTTTCGGATGAGATGTTAAACCGAGGTCCCATCTGCCTGGATTGGTGGTAGTTCAGGTGGCTGTTAAAGATCCCATGGCACTTATCAAAAAGAGTAGGGGAAATTTTTATTGAAGAACAAAAACGTAATACAAGCTATACAAAAAATTAAAGCAACAGAGCAATTCAAGAAGACAATAAAGTAGAAAACAAAAATATAAGTTTAAGTACAGATGAACAATATATCGATCATACAAAAAGCAAGAAAACACCAGTGTAATTAACCCACCCACCCAACATGGCGCCATAAATGACTACCAACAGCAGACCCCAGTGTACGGAGCTCATACTCATATAAAGCATCCAAATCATTCTGAATACGGAAAAAAACATCTTGCATCAGAACAGCTTTATCTTGGAGACTGCGTAAAAATCTGGCATGCCATATAGCCCATTTAAGGCAAGCCAATATTACAAAGGCTGTGCCCTGATGCCATTTATGCCATTCAGCAGGAATTTGTCCCAAAATTAAAATATCATACATCATAAATTGAAACAGAGGTTCACCCCACAGAACAGCCAAGGTGGACTAGAAACCCTGTATCTGAAAACAATCAAAATACAAAAGATGCATAGTTTCTAGACATCCTGTACAAGACGAGTCAGAGCAATATCTGTCACCTAATTGCTTATGCTTTTGATTATTCCGAACATTAAGCTTCCACAAAGCCAAACAACATCCTGCATTTTCTTTGGGATTCTAGGTTCAATCATGCTAGCCAACAGTAAGTCAGTATTTACCGAGGTAGGGACCAGAAATAAATGATCCTCAAAAAAACAAGATTCCATTATATGCGTATAAAATACTTTTTTTTATGTGACAGAAACCAAAGACGTTCAATTTTCCATAATTTAATATATTTTAAGGTGATTTGAACATAATCTGGCAGCAATTTTTCTGACCGATGCCATTTACCTCTACCCCAGGCCGTAAGAAATTCAGTACCCCATAAACTCATACATAACGATCCCATACCATCAGTATCTAGTAACATCAAACGTATGGTACTATAAAAAAACTCCCCCCCCCAAAAAAAAACTAAAGGCTGTACCATGTGAAGACCTCCTGACTTCCAAGCCCTGTATGTATGCACCCGTTTAACAGGATTTAAGCGACTCCCCCAGAGAAAGGAAAAAAAGACCCATAATCTTAGCATGCATACTAAAAGGAAGGAAATATATGCGAGACATATAAAAATTGGAAGAATATATGAATGAAAGAAATACCCTTTTCTTTCTAGTCATTTTCAAGATTGCCATTAGCCACCTTTTGTTGAGCAATATCAAAGACCATATCCCAATTATATTGGGAGGCCGTAGAAGTGCCATAATAGATACCCAATAATTTCACATTACCCTGCACTTATCGGGATATCAAAGAATCTGAAATCAAAGTAGACCCTAAAGCCAATATCCTGCTTTTTGAATAATTAATCTGTATACCAGTAACAGACTGTAATTCCTGAAAGACCTGAAGAATTTGCATACTAGACTTTAAATCTGCTACAGTAAATATACAATCATCAGCATACGCTGAAACTTTGTGAAGTACATCACCTGTTACCGAAGAAATAGGCACCACCTGAGAGTCAGCATTTATATACCGTAAAATAGGATCAAGTCCAAAAACAAATAACAGAGGACTTAAGGGACACCCCTGCCGCACTCCAACATTAAGATGAATGGGGACACCCAGATATCCATTCACCAAGGGAGTAATTAATGACCCTGAATACAAAACAACTAAGATAGCAATAAAGTGTGCAGGTATACCATAATACTTTAGAACTGTCCAAATATACTCATGACGAATCGCATCAAATGCAGTTTGTTGATCAAGAGATAAAAGATAACCAGACAAGGACTGAGACAAACCTAGTTCAATTAATTCACGTAAATAAGTTAAATTATGAATAATATTTCGACCAGGAACAGCACATGACTGTGTTGCAATAAGTAGGTGACCTGCCACTTTAGCAAGTCTAGCAGTCAGAATCATGGCCAAAATCTCATAGTCAGAGGTCAAAAGACTAATGGATCTCCAGTTCGATAACTGCCGTGAATCCCCTTTATTTTTATAATGAAAAACCATAATACCATTACACATACTAGGAGTCAACTTCTGTTCCATCCAAATTGACTGAAAAAGAACATGTAACCAAGGCTTCACAGTATCAGAAAAAGTTTTATAGAATTCATTAGGAATACCATCTATGCCTGGAGCAGTCCGAGTAGATAATTTAGTAATAGCAAAAGAAATCTCCTCTATAGTGACAGGAGACACCAAAGTTTCTTGATCCACAATTGAAAGGGAAGGAACATCTAAATTATGAAAAAAGAAACTAGGTGTAGCTGGGGGTACGTCCTGAAATTTATAAGTAACAAAGGCTTGTACAACTCCACAAATACCTCTCACATCATGTACTTGATTACCGTCATCATCTAGTAAAACAGACATGCCAAAGCGTTCCGTAGAGTGTGAAAAAGCATATGGATTGACTTGCTGTTTGGAACCAGAGACCAAATACTTTTGCTGAAAAAAACTCTTATCTTCCCGAGACTTTAAAAAAGCACACATTTTTAATTTAATATCTTGAAGTTTAGATAAAGCAGAATCATCCGAAACTGACACCTGACCCAGAAGCTTAATGTATTGGGCCCTATACCTAAATAGTCCAAATACTGACTTGCTTGGTGTCTAGAAACCTGTATAAATAATAATTTTAAGTCTAACTTACATTTTCCCACCATTCAAGTGGACTATCATAAAGAAAACAAAGATCAGCATGTACAGCAAATAAGTCATGGACCTGGCCTACAGTAATAGCATCATATAATAGGTTCACATTTAGTTTCCAATAAGCACTGCCCATAGGAAGTTGTTGGTACAAGCCCAATCGTAGTAGCACTACCAAATGATCCGATGTTTCCAAGGGAAGAGGAGCAACCTCAGAACAGGTAATTCTACGAGATAAAAACAAAAAATCTATGCGGGTAGATAAGCTTCCCTTAAAAACTGTGTGGGACGGGTGATATGTAATATATCATGAACATCAACCAAATTGTGACATGTAAGTACCTCAATAAGAGCATTAGTATTACAGAAAACTTTCTTGGTCTTTCTACCCCAATCCCGGGGACCCAAGCCACAATTAAAATCACCACCCCACAAGACCAGTTTGGACGTATGGAGATATGGGGAAATTTTACGAAACAAAGCTGCCCTGTCCACCTTTTGTTGAGGTGCATAGACATTAATCAAGCAATAAACACAATTTAAATAGACACAATCCACCAACAGAGCTCTTCCTGGAAAGATATCAAATACTTTCAAAATCTTAATTTTAAGATCTGCAAATAATATACCACCCATCACAAACATCTCCTCACCCATGGACCATAAAGAAACACCCCATCTCCAATCTTTTCCGCTGCTTTAAGCTGTAATAAAGAATGCAACCTAGTGTCTTGTAGTAATAATATATTACCCGACATTCCTGTAAAGTAGCAAAAGTTACTTGCCTTTACGAGAGTTTTTAATGCTATTAACATTAATAGTCAGGAAAGTCACTCCATTATCCATAGAAAATGATATTTATGAAAGAGCAAAACAGGAAAAAGTAAACAATTCATGTCTCCCAAGACACATCATTTCCTTTTTTTCCGTTTTTTTGGCTTCGGTTTATCACGGACACCAATGTCTAAACTTGAGTCTGCATGGGAAGAGGCCACTGAAGAAATGTCTGATGCTAAACCATCATCTTCCTCTTCATGATCCTGTAATGGTGTATAAGCATTTTGTAAAGGAAGGGAGTCAGTATCAATAGTAGAATCTACTGAAACCTTATGGGCCTTAGAACGAGTTATTCTATGAAAGGAGGCCTCCTGCTGCATTTCTGGAGGAGGCATATTAGAATGGGCCACGGAAGTGGAAGGGCAGGAAGAAGAGGCCTGAGCCACATCATTTATACAAGCTTCTTCTGGTAACTCAGTAGAAATTACAGGAGTATCTAGAACCAAAGTCGATTCTACTTCCATTACAGGAAGAACTTTAGTAGTAGGAACCAAATTAGAGGTAGAAGGAGTTCTAAAGGAACCAAAGATATTGGGGGCAAAGGAGAAGGTTGGGAATGGGTAAGCAAGGCCTGAAATTTCTGGCTCTCCTTCTGAGCTGCTGCTACATAGATGTCTTGCTCTGCCCTAATAGCTGGAGCCACACAATTATGGGAAGCCCAAGAACAGAGTCTAAAAGTATGACCCACTTCATCACAGAGATTACACCTAGGAGAATTCCTACAATGTGCACCAATATGTCCTAGATCACCACAGAGACCACACTTTTGTCGATCACAAACATTACTAAGATGACCCAAGGCCCCACATTTATAACAGGCCCGAGGCTGACCCGGGTTAAAAACTACCCCCCTGTCCCTCCCCAGAAAAAAAAAATTTGGTAAATGCTGGGTTAAGCCATTTTCCATCCTTAAATCTACCAAAAACTTCCATCCCCCAGTCCATAAACATTCATCGTCCAGGATAGGTTCCAGTTGTCCTTTCACTACACAATGCTGTTGCAACCAATGTGTAATGTCAGCAACATTAACACCTTCATTTCGAAACATTACTGTAATTTTCTTAGTTACAGGCTTAGTCAAAGGTATGGCCATAAAGGAACTCCACAATGGAGTGTGTTTTAAGAGCTGAAACTGCTTCCAAAATCGATCCAACCCAGACGGGGTCTTAAAACTAATGTCAAAGACAGAATCTCCAGGCATATGAATTAGAGCATAAATCTCATAGGCATAGAACTTCATACTCCCCTTCAAAAGGTCTCGACCAACAAATTGTCTATTAGGAACTTCAGACACAGGACCCTTAAACTTCAGGCGCACCGCATTACGCCGAGCTGCAGGCTCAGAGGAAAGTCCAAAAGTAGCAGGAAAAAGTTTCTCTTTAATGCCATCATGCCAAACAGAAAGGACAGTAGCTGATGCAGGTACAGGCTCCGCTAGGACTGCCGCAGGACCTTCTAAGGACACATCTTGGACAGTTGTCTGTAAAGACCCGGGTGGGGGTGTTCAACGAAGAAGATTCTCCTTCTAAACATTTTATTTCATCCAAAAGAGATGTAGAAAGAGGCCCAGTATCAGTGGGGATATGTGCTGCAGGGAAACCTTGACCCAAAGGGAGAGAGGCAGAAGATATATCTGCCTGCTCAATATCCACACAAATTTTAACAGGGGAAGAAGGTACTAGGTTCGGATCCCACCCTGCGCCATCAGAGGACCTAACCCATCCTGCCGCTTCCAAAGCCTGAGAAACCCACGCTTCAGGAGCAATATCAGCATCATTAGAAAGGGTGTTGTCCAGAGAAGGCAGAGAAGAAGAAGCAGACTGCTGACAATTAGCAGAGAAGTCAAAGGCAGGCGTAGAGACAGCACACTGCTGTGCAGAGACAGAGTCAGACTTCTCAGAATCCAATATAGGAGGTTGTAAGGTAATAGAAACATCAGTAGACTGGGAGCAAAAAACAGAACTAGGGGATACTGTCAAAGCACTACTCAGCTTAACCGACTCCCTCAGCAGAATACTGGAACCAATAGTACTTACAGAGCTCTCTGAAAGAGCTAGCGGGGAAAGATCCTCAGCAAAATCCACCTGCTGAACCTTAGCAGAGGCTTTAGCCACATCAACCTGCATACCATCGTCGTAATGAGGAAGGAGCACCACTTCCTCTTCTTGTGCAGCACCAGCAGCGTTCCGTGCAGATTCTAAATCCCGCAACAAGCGGTTCCGTACCTCCTGGTACCGACTTTCTTCCAAGGCCAACTGCCTGCGAATGCCGTCCGATGCAGAATCATTCTCCGAAGTCAACATATCATCAGAAACCATAGTAGAGGATGCAGCGACAAACCTGATCCATCGGAGTGAAAGTACTCCCCTGTACAGGTACACCCAAAGACATTTCGATCACTAGAGAGAAAAGGAAGGCCAAGGAGGTGATCAGCACCTCAGCCTTCCACACGTCTGCACTCCTCCACGCCCTAGCAAACACTGCAGTAGTTTGCACAGCGTCACAGCAACCACCTCCAATGGAGTAGGGGAATTTCCCCGGTGTCCTGGCCAAACTTCCCTCATTCACTAAAAATACCACCAACAGCTTAATCTGGTTCAAGGTCAGTTGGCATTCATCTGTATCCCCCTCCCCTGGGTCGTGCCTGAAAATAGGCAGGATTTGTCTAGTGCACTTACCCGGTCAACAAAAGCTAAATAAATAAATAAATAATTCAAATTATACATACCCTTTAGATCTTTGCCAATCTTCAGACCTAGGTATGTTATTAATTTTTGAACCCTAAGTCATCAGGTCCTTTGTGGGCTCTCCCCCTCCCCCTTACTCAAATACATAATTTCTGATTTAGTTATATTTAGCTTATAACCCGAGAAAGCTGCAAAGGTTTCCACCACCTGCAGTAGTGCAAGCATTGATTGGTCTGGTTTCGTGAGGAAGAGGAGGACATCGTCTGCATAGAGGGTGATGGTATGCTTCCTTCTGTTTTCCCTGAATTCCTTGGATCTGTGGGTCCTCTTGGATTTTGACTGCCAACGGTTCTATGGCAACTGCAAAGGGTGGGAGAGGGGACAACCCTGCCGCGTGCCCCTCCCAAGCCGGAACTCCTCCAAAGGCACTGCATTAATTAAGATCTTCGCCGTTGGGGTTCTATAAAAAGCCTCTACTAGTTGAATAGATTTCTCCCCCAGTCCGAATTTCCCCATAATTTTAAACATGTATTCCCATTCTATCCGGTCAAATGCTTTTTCCGCATCCATAGAAAGGATGCATGCTTGCCCTGGGTTTTCATATTCCTACCATATTACATTCAGTAACCTTCTCATGTTGTGGTAGGACATTCTGCCCTGTATAAACCCAGCCTGATCCGGATTTACTATTAGGGGTAGTAATTTTTCTAATGTCATGGCTAATACCTTCACCATAATTTTACAATCATAATTTGAGAATGAGATAGGCCTACATGAGGAGCATTCCTGGGGGTCCTTGTCTAGCTTGGGGAGCATGCATATATTAGCTTTGCAGCATGTTCTGGGCATCTCCCTCCCTCGAGCCTGCTCCAGAACTTCACAGAGGGGGCCGGCTAGCTCCTGCTGGAGCTCCTCATAATATTTGACCCCGAGGCCGTCTGGGCCCACAGCCTTTCCCCTTTTAAGTGATCCGATGGCCTTTGATATTTCCTCTCTGGTGATCTTTCTCCCTAAGGAGGTTCTTTGTTCTTCCATTAAAGTGGGGAGTGAGAGACCCTCCAAGAATCTATCTGTTAAGCGTTCTGTTCCCTTGCATTCAGCTGTATATAGTGTATTATAGTATTCTTGGAACCTCTTCCTTATGCTTGATTCAGCTTGAGTCACCACCCCCCTTCCATCCTTTATAGTCAATATTTTTTTAGTCGTTTTGCCTCCCTTCATTAAGTTCACCAAGGCCTGGCTTATTGCCCCATTCATACAGTGATCGCCGAGCATACATCTGTCTAGTTTTGACCTCTTCCGCAAGACATTCATTTAAGACCTCCCTAGCAACTTGTAAGTCCCTCAGAGCCTGCCCCCTCCCTCTTTAATTACCCTCTGTTCCAATGTTTTTTCTATTTCCTCCCTTCGTTGTCCTTTTTCCTTTTTTAAATTTTGCAGTATAACCAATAATTACCCCTCTCGTATAAGCCTTACCAGCCTCCCAGTTAATCCCTATATCCTCAACAGTACCCTTGCTCGTTTCCTGATATTCTTTCCATTGATCTTTCAGGAATTCTCTAAATTCTTTTTTGGTTAGACGGTAATTAGGGAATCTCCATCCTCCTTGTCTCCTCTCTTGCTGTCTAAAGGTGACCTTCAATCGAACCATTGCGTGGTCAGAGAGAAAAATGGGTCTGCGTTCTACCATGGACACTTTAGTATAGCAAGCCCTCGGGATGTATAAATAATCTGATCTGGACCACGTGGCGTGTGGATGGGAGAAGAAAGTATATTTGCGGGCTCCCAGATTGGCCATTCTCCATGCATCTATCAGGTCCAGCTCCGCTAGTCCCATTAACCAGTGTTGTACCGCTGTCACCTCCCTGCTTCAGGTTCCTGAATAATCTAACTTGAGGTCCGCCACACAACTAAATCCCCTTCCAGTACTAAATGTGGGAATTGTTCCCTTACCATTACATCCAGCACCTGCTGGTAGAATGCTGGGTCCAATATCGAGGGGGCATATATCTTTCCCAAGGTTATAATCTTCCCATTTATCTTTCTGACCCCGAATATGTACCTCCCTTCCAGCGGGTCTTTAACTATACGCTGAGGGGTGAATGGGAAGTTTTTATGAGTAAGCATCGCCACCCCCCTTTTATGCGAACTGTAAGAGGAGGTGTAACAGGCACCCACTCATCCTCCCACTAGTTTAGTATGTTCCCTTGGGGTCAAGTCGGTCTCCTGCAGCATAGCCACATCAGTTCCCTTATTTTTTAAAGCTGCTAGGATTTTGGCTAGTTTTGCTGGGGAGGAGAAACTCTTGACATTCCAGGATACAATCACACTACACTGATTCTTATCCATGATCCCCTCTCATTAATTGCTTTTCTCCCATCCCTGCTTGTCTCCAGTTCTTCCCATTGCACAATTATTTCCTTTCAGTGCAGTCTCTGTCAAGGCATAAACAACAATATATAACAAGTGCGCACTTAAACTCGTGCACAGAATAACAACAGTAAACATGAACAGTTTGAACATTCCCTCCCACCCCCCACCCATAGTCTTCCTCCTTCTCCCACTTCCCCTTCTGTGTTTGGTTTAAACTTCTGAAATCTGCTTTACCCTCCCTTAGCATTTCCATAACTGTTCCCAATGCCCCCCTCCCCCGCATCAGCTTTATAACATCAGTTCTCCTTTTTTTTCACTTTACTTCTCTATTGCTGCCCAAAGATCAGCATATGCCACCTCGGATATGATTCGGGACTAGTGCCCTTGAAGTTGCCCAGGTTGTTTTCGTAAATTCCGGCCATCCATTATCGCCACCTCCATCTGTTTCCCTGGGAACAAATCCCCCCCCATGGCTTTCATGTCCACAAAATAAGCTAAACACTTGTTACTTGTGCTTCCAATCTCTCCCTCCCGCCACCACCCATGTCCAAGCCCTCAGTCGTCAGAACAGTTCTTTTACAGTGGCTCGCCAGAGAGAAACTGAGTATAGAGTTCCATTTGTAGAAGTCCTGGTGACCGCATGCCTTCAACTTGTCCCAGCTTCCATGTTCTCATACAACAGGGATTTATTTAACTCTAAAAATTGATTAGCGTTTTGCTCATAAAAGTGCTAAATCTTTGTGAAAATGCATAGCTCTTGCCTCACTGTGTTTAACAAAGACAGCACTTCTAGAAAATCTATATAAATACTTTCTGTACAGTTAGTATAGTCCCAAGAAAAAAACTGCTAATCAATTATTTAAAACCCTGTACAACAATACGCCACTTTTCGCCAGGTTATCCCCCCTATTAAGCGACAGACGCTTCAAGCCAGTCCCAGTCTCAGTTGACTTATTTAGCAGCCATTAACCCCAGTTTTCCATTTCTGGATTCAGCCACACCTCAGCTAGGCCAGACATTGGGGCCCCCCCTTCCTCCAAGTCATCTAAATAGCAGTAAGCCACGAGGTGGATAAGGGGCCTCAAAAAAATGAAGAAACCCCAGAATACTTACAGGGCTAATCAGCCTTTTTTGTTGTTTTTCTTGTCCCATTCTTCAATGTGGGCCTGCAGTTTGCTTGGCTCCCAAAATAAGTATGTGACGCCTTCCCAGCGAACCCTGACCACCGCTAGGTATGCCATAAAGAAATCTAGGCCCCTGTCCCTTAGTTGGTCCATTAAGTTGTTGAATTGTTGCCTTTTCCATTGAATTCTCAGCGAGAGGTCTTGATGCAGCGTAAGCCTATGACCTTCGAAATTAAATTTTTTTAAGTTCCGATATGCTGCAAGGATAGTCTGCCTGTCAGGATAATGGGGCAGGTGAAACATGACCTGCCGTGGTGGTTGATCTGCAGGTGGTTTGGGGGCAAGCGCTCGGTGTGCCCTCTCAACTTTCAGTCTACCTGCCTTCGAGGAGAGATTTAACAGTTTAGGCAGCATTGTGGAGCAAAAATCCATAAGGTTTCCTCTCTCTGCTCCCTCCGGTAAGCCTCTTATTCTTAATTTATTGCATCTACTGTAGTGTTCCTGGTAGTCTAATGCATCTTTCAGCTCCTCGATCTCCCGCTCCAGTTTAGGCATCTTATCTGGAACTTCCTCTGTTGAGTCTTTCAGGTCAGAAATGCGCTGTTCTACTTCACTTAGTCGACCTGCTTGCTGTTTTAATTCTGTAGTTAGCCCACTGATGGATTTTTCAACGTTTTCCTATTTTGGAATGAGGTCCACCAGTATTTGACCTGACACATATTTGCTTAGTAAAGAGAGCTCTGAAGCGGAGAACGAGATTGGGCCTAGTCGTCCTCCAGCCACCTGATCTTGTCCGGCTGTTTTTTTCGTCTGCTTGCCACCTTGCTGCAACGTTTTCCCCTGTGACAGGTACTTGTCTATAGCAGTGAGTCTTAGGCAGCTATTCAGGGCAAAACTTTGAGTTTTTCAGCAAGAAAAGTAATTTTAATTAGCACTGAGAGTTGCGACTGTATATCTCAGCTGCTCATTAGCGCCCCCCTATACCCTGCTTCTACTTGGGACCAAAAAGATTCACTTAATATGTTCCTACAATCCTCCTAAAGTAGGTCAACTAGGATGCTCTGAACTACTTGAGTGCTCTACCTCTGCAGCTAGCCAAAATGAACTTATTATTCTTGGCAACCTCAACCTAAATTGGCTGGGGGAAAATAAAAGCACACCGCTATCTCTAGTACATGGATTTAACATGCACCAGGTAATTGAAAATCCCTCAAAGCTGACCCAGTCACCTGCTGCTGGAACACTTATAGACTGGATACTCGCAAATCGACCTGACAGAATTACCACCTCAGGTGTGCTTCCTGATTCTATAAGTGACCATTCCCCTGTGTTTTGCATATGGGGAACATCGGTGATTCCAGCCCCCTCGCCACGCTACATAACCTTCTGGGATTTTTCCACACTTGATCAAGAAAGCTTTCTACATGATATCTCTTCTGTAAACTGGATCCCTATTATCCAGTCCAAAACCGTTGAATCTGCTGTCAATCATTTTCTTTCTATATTCTTATCCCTCCAGGACATACACACACCTAAACGGAATCGACTCATTAGGGCCATACAGACTAGGTGGCAGCACAAGGAACTTCTCGCTTCCCTCCAGGCACGTGACAAACGTTGGAACTACTACAAAACCTTGGGTCAGCAAATTGAATATGACACTTACAGAGAACAGCGTAATATGTGCAAAAAACAAATCAGGATTGCCAAAAGCTCATACTGCAAAGGTCTATTGCTGGAAGCTGCTGGGGACGTGAAGAAATTCTGGACACATGTAAAATCCTTCCTGGGCTCAAACCAGTCTCAACACATGAATTATATGGTCCTCAGTGGTATGCACTGTAATGACCCCACCACCACTGCAAATTCTTTAAACAAATACTTTACTGATCTCACCAAATACACTGCCTTTTTCACAGCAAATTGCATCCTGACGCCTGTTTTGCACACAAACGTGCTCATACATCTGTCCTTCTATTTTAAGACTATTCCGAATGCTGATGTTCTAAAACTACTAAACTCAATCTCCAATAGTACTAGTGTAGGCTCTGACTACCTAGAGCTTAAACTCCTGAAGCTGGCTGCTCCTTTTATTGTGGCCCTACTGTCTAAAATCTTTACACTGTCTCTCTGCCATGGTCATGTTCCAGACATGGAAATTAGCAAAAAAGTCACCTCAGTCTTTAAGAAAGGTGACAATTCTGTCAGTACTAATCAAAATACTTGAGAAATTAGTGGCTATACAGGTCACAGAGTTCCTCTCTAAATATACCCTCCTATCACCTACTCAACATGGCTTCCGAAGGGGCATAGCACCTATACTGCTATGAATCAAGGTCTCAGGACTGGTGCTGTGTTCATTGACCTCTCAAAGGCGCTTGATCTTGTAGATCACCCTCTTCTGCTTGATTGCCTTAGCTTCACTGGTTTCTCAGAGCAAGCCACAAATTGGTTCCAGAGCTACTTAAGCAATAGAAGACAACAGGTAAAATTTAACTCTGCAATGTCAGACTCTGCACCTATCAATGTTGGCGCTCCTCAAGGCTCCATCTTGGGGCCTCGTCTCCATTTTTTTTTTATACTTTATTTTTTCATTTTATCATATATCTTAGCAATATACAATACATATAGTGAACAGACCACTTACATATCCAACCATTGGGGTTAAAGCCCCTTAATCATAGGAGAATAAACTTATACATGCATCCACTATATGGTGTTACAACATTCGAGGGTACTCAAGATATTAAACCATTAAGAGTTCTAAATTTGCTGTGTTTAGGAGTCCAAGAGCATCAAGGCTACTTTGGTTCAATTTAAGAATAGTCCATTAAAGTCCAACCTTATTCAAGGAAACATGTCCTCGCAGGGACAATTGGCACCATGCATAAATCTTAGTATAGAACAGGTCAATCCTATTAATACACTCTGCAGCAGATTAAACTTCCCCATCCAAACAATTTTTTAAGGCAGAACAAGAAGTTTCAATGTTATAAAAGTAAAATTAATATATCCATGCAAGAAAAGAAAAATAAAGGGCATATCCCCATCAAATGTAGATTGTATCCAAACAAAGGGGAAACAGAGATTACAACTTTAGCCCCTCTCCTTACATATTTTTAATCTGGAGCTACCCCACAATACTATGTAGTTCTTAATTAAAGTAAAAGACTTAGCTCATAACAGGCTTTTAGTAGGAAACAGGTCCCAAAGTATTGTCCAATATTTCAGGTGTCTTCCTTACTCTCCTTGGTTGACGCGGTTCTTCCTCGCTTCTTGGACTGCTACCATATGGTCGGCCCATTTGCCAGTTTCAACTGGATCTGAAAAAAGATATACCTTTCCCTGATGCATGATTCGGAGTCTTGTAGGAAAAATAACTGTGTGGGTGATGCCCGCTTCCTTCAAGGATCTTTGCACACCATCGAACCGCTTCCTACGGTGTCGGGTCGAATAACTGATATCTGGGAAGAGATACATCTGTGCTTCCTCTTGCATGATCGGGCCCACCCTCTGAGAGCATCTAAAAATGCGATCCCTCGTACCAGCTCCTGCCGTCACTACCATAAGCGTTCTGGGCTCCTCAGAATTCTGTGGCTGGCCTCTGGGGGTAACACGATATACTTTCTGGATATCCCATGAGACACCATCTCCTTCCGGCAGCAACTTCTCAGTTAACCACTCATTAATGTACATAATGGGATGATCTCCTTCACTCCCTTCGGGGAGACCAATAATTCTAATGTTACCCACACGATCCTGATTTTCCAAGGCCTCTAGCCTAGCACGGAGGTGTTGATTTTCCTTGACCATACATGCGTTGGTTGTGGTGTTGATGTCTGACTGCTTTCTACAGTCTCTTATTTCACTTTTAAGCCCATCAACTGTATTCTATATCACCAAAACTCGACCACTGAAGTCATCCACCTTCTGATTTAAGGTGGAGACAGAGGCAATTAAATTCTGGAGCTTGTGTCCCAAAGACACTATAGTCTCTGTAGGTTTGGTGTCTCCTTCAACCTGCTGATTGGAAAACGATCGTGAGGCCCCACCGATTCCTTTACTTCTCTCCCATCCACTGTGCACCTTATCCTTCTTGGGGTTGCCCATATAGCCAACTCAATGACCCTCATCCCAATTCTGATGTTTAAAAGTTGTCTTTGCAGCCCAAAAATGCCAAATTTCAACAAATAATCTGTGTTAGATGAGGAGCTGTACAAATCTGCTGCTGCATTGCTTGGGCTCCACAGCGCCCCCCCCTCCATTTTTATAAATGACATGTATCTTCTAACACCCCTTGGTGCTCAGCAGTCTTGTATGCAGATGATCTGGTGTTCTACACCTCCTTTGCATTGACTAACATTGGCATTTCTCATTATGCAAGAATGGTTCCACAACAAAAGGCTCATCCTAAACATAAGTAAAACTCAGGGCATGCTCTTCAGATCTGCAACCAAACGTAGAACAAACCGCAACCTTTTCAATGTCGCCTGTGCAAATGGCTCCCCCCTTACGAAAGTAACCTCATTCAAGTATTTAGGTGTCCTGCTTGATAAAACTCTCAACTTTGAGCAACACCTCTTCGACACCTGCAAGTCAGTAAACTCCAAACTTGGAATAGCCTACAGGACTAGTTGGATGCTTACCCCCACAGCTAGATGGACTATTGCTAGGGGTATCCTACTTCCATCCCTCGCGTATGGTGCTGTCTCCTACATAAATGCTTTGAAAACCACCCTAAGTAAGTGGGATACAATATACAATAGTATCTGTCATTATGCCTCAGCTTCCCCATGTTTGAAGCACCATTGCTTGCTACATGCAGACCTTAGATGGCCTTCTCCATCTGCCAATCGACTCCTTGCCCTTGGTACTCTGCTGGACAATATCATCAGAACTAACCTACCTACCTCTCTTGCAGGCATGCTGGTGCCTCTGTCCCCCACCTATGGCCTCCACTCAACTGGACTCTCTCTACTATACACCTCTAGGTGCAGAACCCTAAAAGGAACCTCAGCTTTCTCCTGCCTGGCCCCAAAATATTGGAATTCCCTACCTCTTGATGTTCGCTCTGCACCTAGCCATACTGCTTTTAAAAGATGCATCACACTCTCCTTGTAAAACATGCCCTATGTTCCTGTTTTAAACCCCCATAGTGTGCTTGACATCCTTTTTCTCAGCTCTCAAAATGTCAATTTTGCTCTGACCTCTTGTTACTGTTATATGTAGTACTTACCATGGATTATGTGTTAAAACTCTACTGTACTATGATTGTATGCTTATTATGTTTTGTACTAGTGTGTATTTTCCTGCCATTGTCTCTATTATATTAACAATACTGTTTACGTCACAAAACATTGTGTAGATTTTACCTCGTACGGTTGATTACCTCTGAACTATACCTGTTATTTGTTTTGTCTGCCAATGTTATATTTTAACCTCCCGGGTCGTGTCTGAAAATAGTCATATTTAGTGGCTATGACACCTTACCCGGAAAACAAAAACTAAATAAACTGTCAATGGACCACCCTTCCAGCACCTGGACCAACACCTCCACCTCCCTTCAACCAAACTCCCTGCATCACCTTTCCAAACCCCAGATCAGCCTCTTTTCGCCAGAAGACAACCACAACCATTACATCCTCGGACCAGCTTTTCCTCTGTCAACCACACTCCCTGCAACTGGACCACCCTTCAAGCCCCTGGACCAACCTCTACTCTCTAGCCAACCACTTTCACTTCACATGGATTAGCTCCCCCCAGCCAACCACCCTATATCCAGGTGGACCACCCTTCAGGCCCCAGATCAGCTGAACACCCTCCCTACACCTGGAGCATGCTACCATCACCTAGACCTGCCTCCAACCAACAACTGACCACTCTCCCTACAGCTGGATCCCTCATCTAGCCCTTGGACAGTCTTTCTCATCTCACCACTCTCCATGTTGCTGGACCATGTCCCCAGCCCCTGGACCACCCTTTCCCCAAGATGACCAATGGTATGCTGACCAAACATCGAAACTTGCATGTTGAAATCCCTCACAGTGACAATCTCGACAGGTTTCGAGAGTGTTGCTGTGAGGGACCCAAGGGTGAAATTTCACCCTTTTGCCCCCACCCCTTCGAATCAACTCTGACTGGGAGTTAGATATCTACAGAAGGGGGGCATGGGGGTG
The DNA here is from genome assembly GCA_016271365.2 of Neoceratodus forsteri. Classification (NCBI taxonomy): domain Eukaryota; kingdom Metazoa; phylum Chordata; order Ceratodontiformes; family Ceratodontidae; genus Neoceratodus; species Neoceratodus forsteri. Next base: position 938,032,569 of record CM028136.1, on the reverse strand, counting down.
CAGCCCTCTTCATGGGGGTTCAGGGGGCCACAGCCCCCAATAGAAAAACACACAATGTCTGACAGGTGAAATTTCACCTGTCAACATTGGGGAACTCGCCATGCTGAACTTCAACAACACTGTTGTCAATTTGGCATGGTAAAACCGTGGCCAACCTCACTGCGCCTAGGACACAACTCTCACCTGCAACAGTTTCTGGCTCCAGCCTACCACCCTAATGGCACCTGGACACCGTTTCAGACATTGGATCAGCCATTTATTTATTTATTCACTCATTTGTGGGTTGAAATCACAGAAAGAGCAGAACCAAACCACACAAAAACACGTATCCTGGATTTTAGGGGGGCAGACTTTGGTAAAATGGGGAGATACTTGAAAGAGGCATTAAGGGGAATGAGACAGGAATCAGGGGTTGAGGAACAGTGGGCAGTATTTAAAATGGGGATTACAAGAACAACAGAATTATGCATTAAGCAGGTTAGCAAGAGGAAAAGGAAGGGGAGACCATTATGGTTTTCCAAAGAGGTAGCAAAGAAAGTGAAAGCCAAAAAGATTGCATTCAGGCAATACAAAAAGACACAGGCAGAAGGGGATAGGGAGAAGTACCAGGAGAAGCAAAGGGAGGCAGGGAGGTCAGTAAGGGAAGCCAAAGCTCAGACAGAAGAACACATTGCAAAATCAGTGGGTAGAGGGGACAAAACCTTTTACAGGTACATAAGTGAAAAAAGAAAGGCAAAGGGAGGGATAGTGAGACTGAAGGGGAGGATGGGGGCTGCGTGGAGGATGACAACAGTAAAGCTGACATACTGAACAGGTATTTCTGCTCAGTCTTTACTGAGGAAGAGGAGGGTAATGGGTCTGAAGGGAGTACAAGGGGTGAGAATGGTGCAGAAATGGACACAAGTCCCTTTACGCCAGAAAGGGTCCTGAAGGAACTGGAAGTAAAAAGAGTTGATAAAGCAATGGGGGCCAGATGGGGTGCACCCCAGGGTCCTTAAAGAACGAAGAAAGGTGGTGGCTGAACCTCTGGCTATCCTGTTTAGCCGATCACTGGAAACAGGGGAGGTACCCAAAGACTGGAGGACAGTAGATGTAGACCCCTTATACAAAAGCAGGAACAAAGAGGAAGCAGGGAACTACAGACCAGTCAGCCTCACCTCGGTAGTGGGGAAGATCATGGGAGCACTACTGAAGGAGAGATTAGTGGACATCTGGTTGTCAATGGACTACAGGACCCAAGGCAGCATGGTTTCACCAGGGGGAGGTCATGTCAGACCAACCTCGTTGAATTTTTTGACTGGGTGACTAGGGAGGTGGATCAGGGGAGGGCAGTGGACATGGCCTATCTGGACTTCAGCAAGGCCTTTGACACTGTGCCACATAGACTATTACACAAACTGGGGAATATGGGTGTGGGCAGGACAGTAGTGTGGTGGGTAGGTAACTGGCTGGGTGGCAGGACACAGAGGGTGGTGGTAAATGGCTATCACTCCACAGAGGGAAGAGTGACCAGTGAGGTACCACATGGATCAGTGCTGGGACCAGTCCTATTCAACACAGACTTTGACAGCAGATAAGGACCACTTGGCCCACCCAGTCTGCCCACTTCCCTACCTACTAGATAAGCTGCAGATTCTAGGTAACCAACAGCCTATTTCCTGCAACCCCCCACTATAATTGCCTTATGTCTGTCCCATGCATGTTTGAATTCCTCCACTGTTTTAGACCCCACAACCTCTCCAGGAAGGCGGTTCCATGTATCCACCACTCTCTCCGTGAAAAAGAATTTCCTCACATTACTCTTGAGCCATCCCCCCTCTAGCTTTAAATTGTGCCCCCTTGTTCTTACACATCTCTTTTTCTGAAAGATGCTACCCTCCCAGACTTTGTTGATTCCCTTGAGGTACTTAAAAGTTTCTATCATGTCCCCCTGTCCCTCCTTTCATCAAGGGTATACATATTAAGCTCTCTCTAGTCTCTCTTCATATGGTTTCTGATGTAGACCCTGCACCATTTTAGTTGCCCTCCTCTGGACTGCTTCCATCCTGTCTATGTCCTTGAGTAGATGAGGTCTCCAAAACTGCACGCAGTACTCCAGATGGGGTCTCACCAACTGTCTGTATAGAGGGATAACCACTTCCCTTTTTCTAATTGTGATGCCCCTCCCTATGCATCCCAGTATCCCCCTGGCTTTCCCTACGGACTTCTCACATTGCATGCCCACCTTTAGGTCATCTGATATGACTACACCCAGGTCCCTTTCCATTATTGTTGTTGTTAGTACCTCCCCTGCTATTGTGTACTCTTCTCCTGGATTTTTATTTCCCAGGTGCATTACTTTGCACTTCTTTGCATTGAATCTAAGTTGCCATATGTCTGACCATTCCTCCAACCTTGCCAAGTCCCTTCTCATCCTTTCTACCCCCTTGTGTATCAACTCTGTTACAGATCTTTGTGTCATCCGCAAAGAGGTATATCTTTCCTTCCAGACCCTCTGCAATGTCACCTATAAAGACGTTAAAGAGGACTGGACCCAGTACTGAGCCCTGAGGTACTCCACTAGTAACCCCCCTTTCTTCAGAATGTGTTCCATTCACTATTACCTTCTGTGTCCTGTTGTGCAGCCAGTTTTCTACCCAGGCTACCACCCTGGGACCCACTCCCAGGCTGGCTAACTTGATTATTAATCTTTGAGTAGACTGTGTCAAATGCCTTGCTAAAGTCTAGGTAGGCCATATCCACAGCCCTCCCTGGTCTATTACCTTGGTCACCCAGTCAAAGAAATCAATTAGATTTGTCTGACATGACCTTCCTGCTGTGAATCCATGCTGCTTTGGGTCCAGTGCCCCGCTGGCCTCTAGGTACTCAACAATTCTTTCTTTCAGAAGTGATTCCATCATTTTCCCCACCACTGAGGTCAAACTAACAGGTCTGTAGTTTCCTGCTTCTGCCTTGCTCCCACTTTTGTGAAGGGGAATCACATCTGCCCTCCTCCAGTCCTCAGGTACCACTCCATCTTCCCATGATTTGTTAAAAAGTGTGGTTAGTGGTGTCACTAGGTCCTCCCTTAGCTCTTTTAGGATTCTAGGGTGAATCCCATCAGGCCCCATTGCTTTGCCCTCAGACTTGCTATATATCATTCCATCATTGAGTATGCTGTGAACATCTTCATCAGTGACATTGCACAGGACCTAGAAGGCAGAATTTCACTGTTCGCTGATGACACAAAGCTCTGTAACAGAGTATACACACCAGAGGGTGTAGACAGAATGAGAAGGGACCTGCAGAAACTTGAAGAATGGTCAGGGGTTTGGCAGTTGAAATTCAATGTAAAGAAGTGCAAGATAATGCATATGGGGCACAAAAACCCTGGCACAATATATCAGTTGTGGGGTGAGGATATAGCATGCACCAAGCAGGAAAGGGATCTTGGGGTTATCATCTCTGATGACCTCAAGGCAGGGAAACAGTGTGACAAGGCAGCAGGTAAAGCAAATAGGATGCTGGGATGTATAAGCAGGGGCATCACCAGCAGGAAAAGGGAGGTCATAATTCTGCTATACAAGACACTAGTGAGGACCCACCTGGAGTACAGTGTACAGTTCTGGAGACCATACCTACGTAAGGACATAGACAGGGTAGAGAAGGCTCAGAGGAGGGCAACAAAGATGGTGCATGGATTGCATCACAAGTCCTATGAAGACAGGTTGAAGGAACTGAACATGTGCTCCCTGGAGGAGAGGAGGGAGAGAGGGGATGTGATAGAGACATACAAGTATCTCACAGGTAGGAACAGGGTGCAGGAATACACTATTTTTAAGCAAAAAAGATGTACCAGGACTAGAGGGCATGGGATGAAGTTGGAGGGAGGACGATTCAGAGGAAAGATGAGGAAGAATTTCTTCACAGAACAGGTGGTGGACAAGTGGAACACCCTGCCAGAGGAAATGGTGGGGGCTGAAACAAACATGGGATTTAAGAATGCATGGGATAGACATAAAGGAATTCTGGAGGTCAGGGGTAAGGGGCAACAGACTTCTAGGAAAACATAAACTGAACTTACAAGCTCAAATGGGCAGACTGGGTGGGCCATAGGCCCTTATCTGCCGACACTGTCTATGTATCTATGTATCTATGTATTCTTGGATTACAATACCTCTGAGCACAGACAGCTCAAAAGTTCCACGTCAGTGGGGATGGGAGACAAAACATACAAAGGAGGTAAAAGTACAATGTTTCCAAAAGAGTAAAATAAAGTGAGCAAATATATATATGTATCTATATGCAGTTTTATCATTCTAATAGAAGGAAAGCATAAATGAGCGGGGGAAGGATAAAGATGGAAGAAAGAAAGAAAGAAAGGACAGATGGTAGGAAGTGGCAGCCATAGGCCTTGTCAAGCTAGTGTGGGAGGGGTTGGGGCACGGGGGTGAGATGGACGGGGTAGCCAGGGGCCTTGTCAAAGTGCGAAAAGGGGAGTAGCCTTGGAATTACAGAGGTAACAGTGGAGATACAGGGCTATCCAGTTCCAGTGATCTTACGAACATATGAAGAAGCCAGCAGAAGAAGGCCATTTGGTCTATCAAGTCTGCTTGTATCGCAGGGTCCACAGCTTGAGCTAATGTCCCTGCCCTCCTCCCCACTCCTCCCATCTTCCCTACCCATGAGCCTTACCTTCCTCCTATGCCTATCCCAGCCTCTCTTAAAGCTGCCCACTGTCGAATGCTAGTAGATGGGAGTCTCAGGTAAAGCAGTCACAAGAACTGTTGGCAGTGAGATGTTGGCGTAACTCCAATTTGAATGTTCCCAATTTAGGTAAGGTAATTATATCACTATGGAGAGTATTAAACCAGTGAGGTGCTCTGTAGGCAAATGACCGTTGCCCATGGGCTGTCCGGCATCTAGGAACATGGAGAAGATGGCTGTTCAAGCTTTGCGTATGCTGTGAACTACAATGGGGGCTTAGCAGGTTTGTGGTGTCTGGTGGCAGGAGGCCGAGAACTGCTTTTTTTGGCTAAAAGACAGGTTTGGTATTGGATCCTTCTGGAGATCTGCAGCCAACCAGTCTCAGCGTAAAGATCACAGATGTGAGTGAAACGTGTGGACCCCATGAGTAGTCTGCATGCCTTGTTCAGAACAATGGATATCCTGCGCAATGAAGACATAGGGCTGCTCCATAGATTACAAGACTATAGTTTACAATGGACATGATGGAACAATATATAGCAAGTCTGAGGGCTTCTGGAGTAAGGCAGTATTTATGTCTATGTAGGAGACCAATCTTGACATTGACAGCCCTTTTTACATTATCTATATGTTTAGCATAGGATAGACAGCTGTTTAAAATGAACTCCAAGTATTTGAAATGTGGTATTTGTTCAAGAGAGACTCCAAGACAGTATCTGATGGTCAGTGTATGGGGTTTGTGCTTGTTTTGAGTGCTGCTGAACATCATTACTTTGGTTTTCTTGTAGTTGAGGATCAGTTTATGTTTAGAGAACCAGTCCTCCACTTCCACAAACCCACTCTGAAGGTGAAGTTCCAGTTGCTTGGGGTCATGGCTGCTGGAGTAGATGACCGCATCATCTGCATAGAGGAGGATACTTTGGTGGCAGGTTATTAAGGAAGATACTGAATAGGAGTGGCCCCAGGATTAAGCCCTGTGGCATGCCAGAGCGGAAGGGCTGTCGGTCAGATATGACGTTGGCTATTTTCACCCATTGAGAGCGATCTTCAAGATAGCTTTTGAACCAAAGAGTTGTGCCAGATGAGAGGCCAGTAGCAGTAAGCTGCTGGAGGAGTAGTGAGTGATGGACAGTATTGAACACCTTAGTGAGATCTATGAAGGCAGCTCCTACTAAGGTACCCTGATCCAGAGATTGATGAATAAAGCCAGTGAATTCCATCAAGGCCGAGGTGGTGCTGTGCCCCTTCCAGAACCCATGTTGCTGCGGGCATTGGATAGAGTGTTTTTCAAGGTAGTCCACCAGTTGGTCAGCAACAATGGGCTCAAGTGCCTTGGCTATTGGTGGGAGGATAGATATGGGTCTGTAATTTGCATGATGGGTTCCGGCTCCACTCTTGTGCACCGGGGTGATTAGTGTTGACTTCCAAACTTGAGGAAATTGCGGGAGTTGTAGCGATAGACTGATGATCTTAGTGAGGGGGATCAGCACTTCCTTAAGAGTAAGAGCTACTGTATGAGCTTAAGATCCAGTGAGCCACCGCTATGCCGTGATTGACCTAACACTTTGGTAAGGTATTTCCTGGCCATTCATGCTGAGACTGCTTTGAAGTAAAAAGAAGATGGGGCAAGGGGGTTATTAGCAGGACAGTAGGTACTGGATGAGTCATTATCCATGAAGAAGTCTGAAGGGAGGACAGCTCTATTCCCCAGATCACCCACCCTCCCTCCACCTGGATGAGCTTCCATCATCCCAGCTGACCACTCTCCATGCCACTAGACCACCCCTTCCAGATTCTAAACCAGCATATCCTCCCCAGTCGATCACCCTTCCTGCATCAGGGCAACCCTTTCAGTCACCAGATCAGCCTTTCTTCACCAACCGACCACCGCCACTGCACCTGGACCAGCCTTCCTCCCAGCTCACCACTCTACATGCAGCTGGATCACACATCCAGCACCCAGATCAGCCAGCCCTCCCCAGCTCACCACTCTCCCTGTTGCTGGAACTCCTTCAACCCTTGAACCAGCCTGCCGCCATGGTGGGGCGTCAGGGAGCATGCTGCTAAGGCAATGTGGGTCTCAAGAGCCAGCGGCCAGGGCTGGGAGGGCTTGGTAGCTAGAAGTCAGTGACAGGTGATGGAATCAGGATGTGAAGCTGCAGCAACTCCATGAGTGGAGATGTATAGTGTTATATGGTGGGTATCCAGGGGGCTGGGAGAGAGGAGGTGTCCAGGGGGCCCAATGAGTGTGGTATGTGTGGGTGTGGCTCAGGAGGGAGAGGAGTGTCCAGGGGCCAGGGAGTGAGATGCCTGTGGGCCAGGGAGGGAGGGAGGGGCATCCAGAGGGCTGGGGAAGGAGCTATCCAAGCAGAGCAACCCACCTGACCACTCTCCCTTCAGCTAGGTTACCCCAACACTCCACACCACTTGACAACCCTTCAAGACCATAACCAGCCTTTGCCATCCCCCGACCACCCTACAAGTGGCTACCCCTACAACACCACACTCCCAGCTTAGCCACCTTCCCTGCAGCTGGACCAGCCTCACCACCCTCCCTGTAGCTGAACCACCACCCAACACCTAGACCTCCTCCACCCCCCTCCAAACAATCTCTGCACTGAACCAGCCCAAACTCCAGCATTACCCTAGCCAACTACTCTCTCTGTAGCTGGATCCCCCAAAAGAATAGTCTGGCTGTATCCCATCCCCATCCCGCAGCAGGAACCCTTCCCATTGACAAATCACCCCCTGCAGCTGCCTCCACCACCACCCCTTCAGGAAAGGGATCGAGAGCAGAAGATTCACTACAGAGAATTGTTGTTATGGTGCTGCCCAGGGTCACGCAGTATAACGTCTGGCAGACAAAAAAAAAGTGCACCTCCTCCTACACTCTCTCTCTTTCCACAACTCAAAGACTCATGTGCTCCCTTGACAGCCATAATGGACATGGCAGTTCTTTTTATTGAGTTTATTTATTCTTTTTCCTTCCATCTCCTTGGCAGAGGGGTGGTCCTATGGTTCCCCCTGCTCTGGCTCCTACCCAGTAGTGACCCACTGGACACAGGGCCCATGCTCAGAGAGGGCATCCTGGTGTGTCCAGTGTGGCACCGGCTGGGCAGGACCTTCATGCACACGTCGGAGGATTGCATTTCCCCCCCTTTTTCCGTGACCTCCCTCCATGCCGCAGGTGGGTGTGCAGTGACATCAAGGATGATGGTGCGTGCACTTCTGCACATTGCAAGTCCGACGACTGCCCTTGTCAGCCCCCACGTTAGACCGCTTGTGTGTATCAGCCCCAGTCCACCACCGGGAGCCAGTACCAGAGCGGTCATTTTCCCCCAACCTCCCCAGAGGAGAAGAGCAGTCCTTGGCGGACACAGTCCTCCTCTCCATGGCTGACCCTCCAGATCCAGAGATCGCTCCCGACCCCAGGTTGTTAGTGCTCCACATGGTAGCTCTACTGTTGCGCCAGTGTGCTGACCTTCTTACTGAATTTAAAACAGCCACGGAAGTTGGCGAATGTAAAGACCCAGAAGCGGCCCACTGTCACTCACATTTTGTACAGCACACAGTCTCTGTGGCATTTTAAATTATTAATAAAACTGCCCTGTTCATGGAGGCCAGCCTCAGCTAGTGAGTGGCAGACTAAGGGAAGAATGGGTGGTGCCTTTTCTTTTGTGCCAGAAGTAATACTGTGGGACCCTGGGCAGCACTTCTCTGCCGTGGATCTTCCACTTCTTGGCCCTCTCCCAACCAGGGTGGCAGCTACAGGGGATGGCTTGTCTATGTAGGGGGGGGTCCTGATGTGGGTGGGGATGTGATACAGTACACAGTGCCCCCAAGTAGCAACGTCCAGGGCCCTACTGGAAAAAAGACTTGCCTAAGACCTCAGGCAGGGCAGGATAGGGTTCTTAGGGAACCTCTTAGGGCCCATTTAGTTAGCCCAGGGGGAGCGGAATGTATGTAGGAGCCACACGGTGCAGTGAGACCTGTAATTCGGGAAAACATATATCCATGGAGTTATGGGGAAAATCAAATGCCAATCAATCTAGGAGCGCCATTTCACTATACATCAGCCTCCACAGTCCCCACCAACTGTTGATCCTGTGCTCTGTAAATACCCCTGCATGCAGCACAGAAACCCCCAGTAAAGCCAGTGGCTCCAGTTAGCATACCTACAGCAAGCAGCCCCACTAGCAAATGCCATGCAGAGCAGATTCCTTCCCTTGCGACCAGTTCCAGCAAGAGAGTAGAAGGGGTATCAATATTACAAACTGTCCCAACATTCCCAATTGTGTAGGAGGTGAGGTGGAAGGGGAGAACCCCATCTCCTCGCCCCACTGTTCCCCCACCCCACTGGAACTCCACTGGGTATAGACAGCACATGAGTGAGTCTCACATACAGGTGGCTGTTAAGTTTCAATGTGATAGGCATTACAGTATATATGATGACCAGTGCTCAGGATGCCACTGCTATTTTCCTAATCCCATCAACTCCTCAATGCGGCAGCCAGAACGAAAAAGTTGAGTGCATATTGCATATATCATAGCGTAGCAGGAAATCCCCCCCAAGCAATCAGCTCAAGTTGGTAACAATGCGCTGGGACTGATGTGATACCCAGCGCATGGTGCGTTCGTGGAGAGAAGGAAGCAGTTGAGTGCCACGAGGGGATTTGAAAAGAGAACGCTGGAGGATTTTTTTCAAAGAGAGTAATGACTGAGGGAGAGAATCGTGCTGGTGAGGAGAGGGAGAGGATGCCAGAAACCTGGTAGGGAGAGTAAGGGCTTACCTGAAGGTTGGAAGCCTTCCTTTGCTGTCTCGCGCCGACCTTACTCCACTAGCCGAAGAGCTTCCTGCTGGTGGTTCAGTTTCGCCTCCTCGTTGCGATCGAATCCGGTGGTCCCCGTGTTTGTCCTGTCCCTTAGCGCTCAGTGTGGGCTCTGTTTCACCCCATTTATTGTTTTCTGCTTTGCCCCATAGTTCCGGTCCCTCGTCGGCGGCTTGCAAGTGCCGCATCGTTGGTTTCCCTGTCGGCCTTACCGAGGCCCCCTGACATCCACCCTGCTGCCATAATCATCACTTCCTTTGCCAGAGCACCTCCCACCTCCTGTCTGCTTCCTCGATTCCCCGGTGGTGTGGTGAGTCAGCGGCAGCACGCTGCTATGTGCTGTCCTCCCAACTAAACAAAGAGACTGTGTTTTTATTTGAATAAACTGTTTACGCTAGGCACAGAAGAAGGCGGCTGAGCACCGCGGGAGGGTCGGGGAGCAAGGACCCTAAACTGAATATTCAGCAGGGGGCTGAGTGGCAACGCCCCTAGGGAGGAGCTAGCAGAGAGGGCCAAGGGAAAAGCCTCTTGAATATGAATTAGAGGGGCGGGGCTAGGGAGGAGAAAGGGACAAGAGTGACAGCAGGCTCACTGAGTCAAAGACTTAAAGGGGCTCAGCATATTCAGGCCCACAGGGTTTAAAGGGGCCCTGCCACAGAAGACTTAAGAGGGGCTCAGCATAATCAAGCCCAGTATTAAAGGGGCAAGCACAGGCCTGTGGTAATAAAGGGCATCAGGCCCAGTTCAATAAAGGGCACCAGGCCCAGCTGAATAAAGGGCCCAGGCCTAGCAAGTTAGGGCAAGCAAGCCAGCCCAGCAGTAATTAGGGCATCCAGGCACCATAGCATTTAAGGCAGTTAGGCCCACTGCTATTTAAGGGGGCAAGTTAGGTCCACTGCTATTTAAGGGGGCAGGTTAGGCCCACTGCTATTTAAGGGGGCAGGTTAGGCCCACTGCTATTTAGGGGGGCAGGTTAGGCCCACTGCTATTTAAAGGGGCAAGCTAAGCCCACTGCTATTTAAGGGGGCAGGTTAGGCCCACTGCTATTTAAGGGGGCAGGTTAGGCCCACTGCTATTTAGGGGGCAGGTTAGGCCCACTGCTATTTAAGGGGGCAGGTTAGGCCCACTGCTATTTAGAGGGACAGGTTAGGCCCACTGCTAGTTAGAGAGGCCTAGCAGTATTAGTGACCCCATATGGTTAAGGAGTCTAACTAGCTTTACAGAACCGCAGTAACAGGAAGAACCCGATTTAGTCGGAGGGACCCCTGTTAGTTTAGGTCCACCAGTACTAGGGTTCACCAAGAAAAGTATTTGCCTATATATTTGCTGTGGTCAAGATTCTGAAACTGATCCATCGACCACTGAAATAAGAACTAAGACTTGATTGGCATTGCCAGTTTTGCTAGGAACATTTATTGTGCCAGAAGTACTGCTTTGTGGTCAGCAATTTGTGTACAAGGGATGTGAATCAGTCTTCGTCTAGTTTTTGGAGTTGCTTCACCATTTACAGTTCGCACCAACGCAGACAGCGGATCACGCTGTGGGGAAATTAAGACCATCGAAGGTGGTCAGAAGAGGGTCGGCACCATAGCAGTTTGCCCCAACACAGACAGTGAGTCATGTCGGTGACAAGTTGAGACCATCGAGGGTGGTCAGAAGAGGGCCAGCGCCGTAGCAGTTTGTCCCAACGCAGACAGTGAGTCATGTCGGGGACAAGTTGAGACCATCGAGGGTGGTCAGAAGAGGGCTGGCGCCGTAGCGGTTCGCCACAATGCAGACAGTGAGTCACGTTGGAGACAAGTTGAGACCATTGAGGGTGGTCAGAAGAGGGCTGGCGCTGCAGCAGTTCACCCCAACGCAAGCAGTGGGTTATGTCATGGACAAGTTGAGACCATCGAGGGTGGTCAGAAGAGGGACAGAGCCATAGCAGTTTGCCCCAACACAGACAGCGGGTCACATCGGGGACAACTTGAGGCCATCGTGGGTGGCCTGAAGAGGGCCAGCGCCACAGCAGTTGACCCACCGCTTACATTCGTGGCTTCTGGGTCAAGAATTTGGCAAACCCAGTGTTGGTGGCGTGCTGCTTCTTCTGGCCATCAACTCTGAAACTCTTGTGGACCTTGTCGAACCGTTGTTTTCCTTAGAACCAGTATTTTGTCTTCCCTTCCCTTCCTGTCTTAGTATAGGTTCCCTTCCTACCCCCTTATGTTTGTTATTGTTCTAACAAGAATTCAATAAACTATTGTTGAAACTGACTCTCTTGTGTCCATCTCTTTTCTGCTGATCACCCAGTGGTATCCATGAAGGGAAATAGAGCCTCCCTTTTTTTCCGGCTCTCTCTAAACTTTCCAGTTTGATGCTGATTGGCCTGTATTGAAATTTGGGTCAGTCACCTGGCTGTTGGGCCGAACAACCCAACGAGGCCCTTGCCCCACTCCCTGGCTAATTGGCTTTTGACTGCTGGGCAGGGCATGTTACAATAGCAGTAGCTATATGCAATTACATCAGGCCAGTCTGTAACATCAGGTGGAGCAGAACTACAACCGACGCTATCCCCTGCAGAGTCCCGCTTAATGTGTGACCGCTCCACACTCAACTCCGTGTGGCTGTGAAACAATGAAGGAAATTCAGAGGGGGAGCAGACAGCCCCTCCCAAAGTCCATCAGTATGCATATACATTCTCAATGCCTGCCCCTCCCCACCGTACAGGCCACCATGTGGTTCACTGCAGGTTACAGGTATAAGAGAGGGCAGTCTAGAAAAGGATGGGGAAGTGACCAGCAGTTAGTTTGTGCCCCCTCCTTTTTCAGGAGTCCCATTTACTTACGTTCAGTGAGCGACCTAAGTCCTCCGCCAGGTGCAGAGGGGATCAGGTAGTGTACGGGCCATCAGCTTACAATTAGTCCACTGAAACCACCATCGAGGAGCCCGTCTACAGTAAAAAATACCCAAAATAATCGTGTTTATGTAGTGTGCACAAGTGTCTAATTTTGCTGATGATGTAGCTGTGCTAGAGTAAGGAGAGGCAGGAGATAAACTCAGGGAATAAAAGCAGGTTTACTGGGTGCAAGGCACCAAGTAGATCAAGCAATATACAACCAGTCTATACTGTAACGTGGTATGCTATAGCTTTACTGTAGCTTAATGTTCTATAATTCTACCGTAACTCTGTAACTTAGGCTCCTATAACTCTGCAGTGATTCTTATACTCTAGAGGGATTCTTATACTCTATGAATATCTTATTTTCTGAACTCTACAATACCCTCATTGCTCTATTTTGAACTCTATGGTAAACTTATCATTACGAGCTCTATAATCAACCTCGTACTGTATTTCATTACATAAATACAACCTGTTGAGCAGTAACCAAATGAACTCAGAGTCCTTCATAAGTCCAGGACGGTGGCCACCGATATGTTCTGTTGGCCAGCTTTTGGTCGGATTGGAAAAGTGAAGGGTGAAAGGATTGAAACGAGCAAGACCCCCAGCTCTGCAAACCTCCTGGCTAAATAGGGCTCCAGGGCAGTCGTACTGAGGGGAAGCTGAAGCACTCAATGTGATGAAGGTGTGGGAGCTCCTGGTCAGTGGAAGACCCCAAGGAAACGAGAAAGACAACACTGCTGAGGACAAACTCCTAAGCCGAAACTGGCTTCAGGGAAATTCAGGATGCGGACACTGGGCTGAAGCTGGACTCCAGGGCACAAGATAGGATGTAGACACTGAGCCGAAGCTGGACTCCAGGGCACACGACAAGGTGCAGACACTGGGCCAAAGCTGGACTCCGGGACACAAGACAGGATGCAGACACTGGGCCAAAGCTGGACTCCGGGACACAAGACAGGATGCAGACACTGGGCCAAAGCTGGACTCCGGGACACAAGACAGGATGCAGACACTGGGCCAAAGCTGGACTCCAGGGCACACGACAAGGTGCAGACACTGGGCTGAAGCTGGACTTCAGGGAACAAGACAGGATGCAGACACTGAGCTGAAGCTGGACTCCAGGGAACAAGACAGGATGCAGACACTGGGCTGAAGCTGGACTCCAGGGAACAAGACAGGATGCAGACACTGGGCTGAAGCTGGACTCCAGGGAACAAGACAGGATGCAGACACTGGGCCGAAGCTGGACTCCAGGCACAAGACAGGATGCAGACACTGGGCCAAAGCTGGACTCCAGGGCAAAAGACAGGATGCAGACACTGAGCTGATGCTGGACTCCAGGGAACAAGACAGGATGCAGACACTGGGCCGAAGCTGGACTCCAGGCACAAGACAGGATGCAGACACTGAGCTGAAGCTGGACTCCAGGGCACAAAACAGGATGCAGACACTGAGCTGAAGCTGGACTCCAGGGCAAAAGACAGGATGCAGACACTGAGCTGAAGCTGGACTCCAGGACACAAGACAGGATGCAGACACTGAGCCGAAGCTGGGCTCCAGGGCAAAAGACACGATGCAGACACTGAGCTGAAGCTGGACTCCAGGGCAAAAGACACGATGCAGACACTGGGCCGAAGCTGGGCTCCAGGGCAAAAGACAGGATGAGACACTGAGCTGAAGCTGGACTCCAGGGCAAAAGACAGGATGCAGACACTGGGCCGAAGCTGGACTCCAGGACACAAGACAGGATGCAGACACTGGGCCGAAGCTGGACTCCAGGGCACAAGACAGGATGCAGACACTGAGCTGAAGCTGGACTCCAGGACACAAGACAGGATGCAGACACTGGGCCGAAGCTGGACTCCAGGGCACACGACAAGGTGCAGACACTGGGCCAAAGCTGGACTCCAGGGCACAAGACAGGATGCAGACACTGGGCCAAAGCTGCATTGTTACGTCCAAAGCCCCACCCTTATTTTTACAATGGATCCCTACCTGTGAACCGGGGCAGTTCCCTGAACTACCTAAACACTGTTAGGAAGGGGAGTGGCCTGACGTTCTGGATGTGAAACGGTTGGCCAGGAACTAACTACGTTAGACCTGCACTGGTGACTGGCCCCAACTTGTAGGAGAAGGAAGGTGATATCAGTCTCTGATTGGTCACTGCAATAAACATTTCATCAGGAGGACGAGAATCAGGTGAAGATGATCAGCATCAGGCTAAACAGTTCAATTCTCAGGCAAGCGGGCAGTTCGGTAACATGCAAGGCAGTTCTTGGGCAGAGACAATAGTGCAGGATTGATCCCATAGTCTCTAAGCATAATCCAGTGGAAGAAAGCAAGAACATTTCAATATAAGCAAAACATATGCAGGGTTAAGCCAATAGTTTATTGCAGCACAACAGCTTAAGTAAGAAAAGGCAGCTATATCATAGGATTCAGGCACAGTCTCTGTAAAGCACAGTCTCAATGTCTCTACAATGCTTCGCCTTTCTTAATAATCCCAGTATCATGCACCAGCAATCAAGGCAGGGACTTTAGAAAGGGAATACACTGGGATATATGCAGTCCAGAGGAGGGCAACCAAAATGGTGCAGGGTCTGCACCAGAAGACATACGAAGAGAGACTAAAGGAGCTTAATATGTATAGCCTCGAGGAAAGGAGGGAGAGGGGGGACATGATAGAAACTTTCAAGTACCTCAAGGGAATCAACAAAGTCCAAGAGGGTAGCATATTTCAGAAAAAGAGGTGTGCAAGAACAAGGGGGCACAATTTGAAGATAGAGGCGGGATGGCTCAGAGGTAATGTGAGGAAGTATTTTTTCACGGAGATGGCTGTGGATGCATGGAACAGTCTTCCTGAGGAGGTTGTGGAGTCAAAAACAGTATCTGCCATTAAATTCTATGTTTCTATGTTAATGATGTAAGGATAGGGTAGGTACAGGCTCTTGGTACAACTTTGGATGATTGAGAAATCACAGTAAGAGAACAATGGAAGGTCTGAGGGGAGGGAAGCAATGCTGCTTTTTAGGTGGGTGGGAGGTGGAGCTGCAGCAGGGGCATTGCATGGGTACTGAAGAGTGGTAGGGTTTGCCAGGGGCTTGGGGGGGGAGTTAGAGAGGGTCGGAGCAGGAACAGCTAGGTGCAAGGAAGTTTTTGAGGGCAGAGCTGATGAA
This sequence comes from Neoceratodus forsteri, assembly GCA_016271365.2. NCBI lineage: Eukaryota > Metazoa > Chordata > Ceratodontiformes > Ceratodontidae > Neoceratodus > Neoceratodus forsteri. The sequence goes on along the minus strand of CM028136.1, from coordinate 938,016,994 downwards.
GTAGTAGGAGGATGAGTGACGAATTTGAGGGGGGAAGAGAATTCCATATTTTTAGGAGGCGGTAAGAGTAACCGGATTGGCTGATGAGGGTGGCTCTGCAGGGGACTACCAGAGTACGGAAGTCAGATGATCTAAGGGAGTGAGAGGGACTGGGGGGGTGTTATAAATGAGGGGGAGAGGTAGGAAGGGAGTTCACCCAGCCAGTGGTAGAGTCGTCTGTTTGTAAGAAAGGGGAAGGATGGCGCATGATAGAGATCACAGTGGTGGGTACGAGAGGAAGCATCAAGGGCAAAGTGGCCGAAGGAACTGAAGGAGGTATCCAGTCTGGCCAGGGAGGACTTGGGAGCAGCACTGTAGACTACATCACAGTAGTCGAAGATGGGCAGGATCATCTTCTGAACAAGTTCAAGCCTAACTGTAGAGGGGCTACAACTACGGTTCCTGAACAGGGCACCAAGCTTGGTGCACAGATTTTTTGGGATGGCATCAATATGTCTGGAGAAGTTTAGGTGTTGATCCAGCCAGATTCCAAGGTACCTAAAAGAGGATGTGTCCTCAAGTAAGGTCCCATCAAAGGTGTGGAAAGTGGGCAGGGGAGGGAAGCCTAGAGAGTCTCTGTCTTGTGCCAAAAAGTCATGGAGACAGTCTTCTTGGCATTGAGAAAAAGTTGATGGTTAGCAAACCCGAACTGAACCTTGTTAAAGTCTTGATGCAAGTTGGATGTAACCTCAGCTGGATGAGAGTCGGATGCATACAGGACCGTATCGTTGGCATACATGTGTATGGCAGTGACGGAGGAGCAGACAGACAGAAGGTCGTTTAGGAAGATAGAGAATAATAGAGGCCCTAGCACTGAGCCCTGAGGGATTCCAGTATTAATTGGGAGGGGAAGGGAAATTACATCAGAGATCCTGACTGATTGGGTTCTACCAGTGAGGTAGGCCTTGAGCCAGCTAGTGGCTGAAGGAGATAGGCCAGCTGTTGAGAGGGAGTCAAGGAGAAGGGAGTGGGAAACAGTGCTGAAAGCCTTGGCGAGGTCAACAAAGATAGCTGAGGTGATTTGACGACCATTGTCCATCCCGGCAAGGATAGAGTTAGTGAACTGAAGTAGGGAGGTAGTGGTGGAGTGATTTTTCCTTGGGAAACTTAAGGAGTGCTCAAAGACATGGCAGTTGGGGTTCAGTGCCAAAAAGTGCAAACATCATGCACCAAGGGCAGAGGAACACAGTAGCTGAGTATAGAATGGGGGTGCAGGTACTGACAGTCACTAAACGGAAAAGGGGCCTTGGGGGATCATAAATGAGGACCTCAGAGTGGCAGAGCAGTGTGACGAAGCAGTTGGTAGGGCCAGTGAAGGGAGAGAGGGGACATGATAAAAACTTTCAAGTACCTCAAGGGAATCAACAAAGTCCAAGAGCGTAGCAACTTTCAGAAAAAGAGATGTGCAAGAACAAGGGGAAACAATTTGAAGATAGAGGGGGGGACGGCTCAGAGGTAATGTGAGGAAGTATTTTTTCACAGAGAGGGTTGTGGATGCATGGAACAGCCTCCCTGAGAAGGTTGTGGAGTCAAGAACAGTGGGGGAATTCAAGAATGCATAGGACAGACATAAGGCAGTCCTAGAGGGGGGTAGGAGGAAGTAAGCTGTTGGTTAACTAGGATCTGCAGTTTATCTGTTAGGTAGGAAAATGGGCAGACTAGGTGGGCCAAGCAGTCCTTATCTGCCGTCAAATTCTATGTTTCTATGTTTCAGTGGGATGCAGGGATACATAGGGAGAGGTATCTCCAACAGGAGGAGGGAGGTGGTGTTGCCATTGTATCATTCGTTGGAAAAACTCCACCTGGAGTACTTTGTCCAGTTTTAGAGAATGCACCTCAGATAGGACATAGCTAGGGTGGAGGCAATCCAGAGGAGGGCAACTAAATGGTGCAGGGTTTGCACAAGAAGCCTGCAAGGAGAGACTGAGGGATCTCAGCTTGTCACCCTGGAAGAGAGGAGAGACAGAGGTGACAGGATCTCTAAGTCTGCGAGTGAGATAGGTTAGTTGCCATAGCTCAGCAGCTTACTGTTAGACAGCAGCTGGTCATTGTGCTGAAGAGACAAGCATAAGTGTTTAATTGCTGCTGTTGTCTTGCTCCCTGTCCTAGTTTGCTGTCTGACTCAGGTTAGGAAAAGACCATCAGATTGGGAAAAGGGGATGGGTGTGCGGAAATGCTAATTATGCACCAGAGTCAGGCCAGGTATGATTCCAAGATCCTAGCACAAGATGGTGAAACCTGGAACCCTCAAAGAGCAGTGAGGTTAAATAGGTCTCATTACAAATGTAGCCATTATAAATGTTGGTCCAGTCAGTTTGGCAACAGAGACCTGCCCTGTCATATGTAGAGGAGGTTCATAATCAGACACATAGAATGGGCTGGGGCTGGGGGAGTGAGTGCACAACACAGAGCAACAGTGTTTAACATCTGATCCGTCCTGTGGAACCCAATGTCAGCTTGTTTTGTAGTTTGACTCCAGGAACTGGGGATGTGCTCACAACCGCATGGTTGCAGCCACTGTTCACGCCTTCCACCCATGTGAAAACAAAAGGAGTCTTGATCTAGGCATCATACGGAGCAAAGTGAACTCAGTCCTATAGAGAGGAACAGTGGGGGAGCACTAAGCAATAAAGTACACTAACTTACCTGCTCCCTTTCTCTCTAACTCATAGTGGCTTGCCTCACAGTCTAGTACGGAAACTCTCCCTGGCCAGTCACAGTAGAGACGTGTGGTAGGCCAAGTGATGTCAACAGACAGACAGTCACCACTGCTTGGCCACGGTCACTCTTCCTGCCTCCCACCAACATGTCTTGGAGCAAAGGGGCCCAATCACAGTATTAGATGGGCGAAATGTAAGGGCTGATGGGGGGGGGAAACAGAAGGGGGAGGCAGTAATGTGGATTAAACACCCCTGACAAGTAATGCGAGCCAAGACGTCAAAACAGAAGCATGCAGAGCAGCCCAGAGAATCTCACTGAGGAGCTGCAGTTGTGGAGTGGCCCAATAAAGAGTCCTGGTCTCGTGGTGATGGAAGGCATGCCTGGAGAAGGGGGAGGAGGGGCACAGTGGGGACACCAACAACAATGCCCAACAGGGGCAGATGGAAATTGGTGTGAGCACCAGTGTGGAAGAAAGCAAACAGGCCCAATGGCGCTGAGGGCTGAGGTGCTGGACGCCTTACCTCACACCGCGCCAATGATCCGGGTTCAGGAATGACCTCGGGTCATCAGGGTGCTGGCATGGGGGTGGGGGTGAGGGAGAGAGAGAAATTGAGCAGCCAATGGCAGCTGTCCCCTCCCATGTGTGGTTGTCCACCTCCGCCCCCCCCCGTAGTCCCGCTCCCATAGGGTGGAGGTTCGATGGGAAGTGTTGGCGGGAAAGGGTGGCAGTGATTTCCAGGGGTGGGGCGGAAGGGTCCAAGCCGGTACCTGGCATGCATGTGCACTGCCACGCATATGCATGTCTAACGGGGTCAGGGGGAAAAGCTGCAAAAACTACATATAAAAAAAACAAGCAACTGGAACTCTGAGCACATAGTTCAGGCAAAGACATCACATACCAGTGTCTATGAAGAGCCAATTCCACGAGCTGACAGCCTCCATGGTTGCAAGAGGATCTGGTGGTGTGGCTGCATGGGGCAAAGCTGCCTCTTGGCATGGACTGCCTAGGTGTCATTGAAAGAATGCGTCTGCTTTTGGAGATTCAAAGCATTCCATCTCTCATTCATAGGCAGTGTGCAGGGTATCACATGGCTGGTATAGCATAGCAAAATGCTAAGCAAAATGGGGTAATGCTAAACATTTTCAGATATGCTTAGCAGTCACCTGCTAACCAATTTTTGAGTGAGTCCATAACACAGTGCACATTAATAAAACTATATAATTTGTTAAAATTTTACAAATCAATCTGTGCCAGGCGCTACGCATTTTCACAACTGATTAGCACTTTCACGCATCAAACTGCTAATCAGCTTTTTCATCTTATTTAAAACCCTGAATGTGCATTATCACCGGGGAGCTGAAGGAGTATTTCAAGACCCACTTATGAAGGCCCTGTTCAATCACATCAAAGGCATGTTGGTCCACCAGCACCATCCAGGAATTGTCAGCATAGAAGGATAGATGTTTGGTAAGGTAAGTAATTCCTTTCTGTTCCCCAGCTTTGCGGAGGACTAGCTCCTGATCAGGGTAGGAGAGGAACTGGATAGTGATGCACATCGGTTGTTCTCTAGCGGTCTTGGTTTCCCTATGGGGGCTCTGTGGACATGCTGGAGTTCAAAAATATAGTCTAGGGCCAAGTGAAACCAGATAGGTAGGTGTTCTCTCACAAATACGGACGTATCACATCCTTCACTGCCCTCAGGTAGGCCCACTAGAGGGACATTCTAATGCATATGTCAGTTATCAGGATCTTCCCAGCTCTTTTTTTAGTATATATGCACCCCAGCTGGGGGTCAGTGGTACAGCTGAAGCTTTAAGAACCTGCCACTGCAGCTTGGAACATTGGTGGCCTCAGTGTTCCTCATTCCAGATGTGTGACTGAGCATGGGGGTGGTGGTGAACCACCCTACAGGTACTCGGCCGGGAAATGTAGTATAGGTACCCCAGCGGGGAAGGAGAGATGGAGAACCACTCTTCAGGTGTAAGACTAGAGTCACTCACACATCTCAACCTCATAAATTGGGGACAAGGCTCAAAATAAATCCAGGGCAAATGGTCATAATCAGAGACACATTTAAAAAAAAAAAAAAGAAAAAGTCTTATCTGTTCATGATGGTCATATCCGCTCATGAAGCTGTAACAGTACGCAGCATAGTAGGACAGACATTTTGTGAAGGAGAGCTAGATTGTAACAGTAAATGCTGACCTTTACTTTAGAAAGTAGGGATTTAGAAAATAAAGTAAAGGTCAGCATTTACTGTTACAATTTGGTACTTTTGTCACTAGAAAGTAGGGATTTAGAAAATAGTGACAGAAGTACCAAATTTAAGATGGACGCAAAATTCGGCATATTTGAGAGATATGGTGGGGTGTGTGGGAATAGAGAACAATCCGACAAGTATTGGGAGTGGCGAAAGCAAGCCGCTCAGCAGGTATGAAGAATTGCCCTACTGGTATGGAGGGTGCAATGAAGAAATGCCTTGTAGGAATGGAACCGGGAGCAGGGAATGGAAGTGGGGGGGATTGAAAACCACCCAGAAGTCGGCCCGGTGGCGCTGAGGGTTGAGGTGCTGGATGCCACACCTCACGTCACGCCGGCGACCCGGGTTCGGGAATGAACCCGGGTTGCTGGGGGTCAGCAGGGGTGGGAGAGTACTGAGCATCCAGAGGACAGCTCTCCTCTCCCGGAGAGGGACAGGGGTCCCTGGTTGGTGCTCTGCTGCTCTCTGGCAGAGGCTGGAGAGATAGCGGGCACCGCGGACCAGAGCGAGGGAGTGGCAGACATCGTATTCGCCATGACATAAGTGCCCCGGCCACTCCCAGAGGAGGAAACACAGAGAAAATACCTCTCGGCTCCTGCAAAATGGCCAGCCCCAGGGCTTACCTCTGATTTGCGACCACCCACCTGGCATCCTCCCGACCTACACTACTGCAATGTCGGGGCGTTGGGGCCCGCCCGGGGGGGGGTACAACCGAGGCTACATGGGGGACGGAGGATGGCCAGTTAGGGTGAGTGCCGCAGGAGGATGACTCCAGGAGATCCAGAGGTAGACCGGTGCCGAGGGGGCGCAGGAGGCATAAAAATAGAAAAAGAAAAAAAGGAAAAGAAAACCACCCAGCAGATGTGAAACATGGGGGAGGGGGGACCACCCTGCAGGTATGAAACTGAAGGGGGTATAGAGAACTGCCCTGCACATACATGTGATATCTCCCTCTTTACGCAGGAGACTCCTGTTTTTTTTGACTGAACTCCCTCCCTCCCTCCTGGGAAACAAAATCTCCTGCTTAAGTAAAATTCTATTCAAAATATCCACCTGTTTTGGGCAGATAAAGACACATAAAAATTATACCAGTGATGCACAATGTATCTGATAACTTTATAGAACTACTGTAGTTGTTTATTCTTTTTAGTGCTTATTCTTGACAAAATGAAATGCATTACATTTTTGTAATGCCTTTTTTCTTATGTTTTTGACACCATTTAAGGACAAACGCACGACATTACAGCATCTCCCTACTAGCAGGCCAATCTCCCTCCTAATTTGACCCAAATCTCCCTCTTAAGCAAGTTGGACATATCACATGTATGCCTGTAGGAACCAGGAAGGGCGGGAGATGGAGAACCACCTGGTAGTATTTGGAGAAGATGCAGAAATGCCCTACAGGTGTGGGATGGGGGGGGGAGAGAACCACTGTGCAGATTTGGGGTGAGTCATGGGACCAGGGAGGGGAATAATTGCTCTGCCTGTAGAATGGGAAGGGGAATTGCTTAAGTCATCCAGGAAAGGCACACTAAGCCGGGGCTTGTTTCCAGGTGCGACCTGGGAGCACAAGGAAGTTAAATGACTTTCTCAGGGTAACCCAGTATGCAAGTGGGGCTGATGGCAACCCAGATCTCCTGGTTTGCAGCTCCGTGCCATTAACCACTACACTATACTGCCTCCTCCTGCATGTACAGCACCAACGTCTGACTTGCTGACCTGGATGGGTTGGAAAACTGGTGCCCAGATCCCGCGCATGCATAGTAGCGACCAGGTAAAAGATCCCGCGCATGCGTGAAAAAAAATGTGCTGCTGTTGCGCATGCGCGGAAGTCGGGCCCCACTTTTCCAAACTATTTCGCGGAAGAACGAGCCCTCGGTTTTCGGTTTTACATACCAAGACAGAAATAGAATAACTGGCGGGGCGCTAACAGAGTTTATGTTTGTTACAGTCGGCATGTGATTATGCACGACGGGACGGCGCTACAGGTAGACGTGCGTCCGCGGCGCGCGCTCGCTGTGTACTCTCTTCCGGTGCACGGAGACGTTCCGTTTGGACGAGAGGATTACAAATATTACGCGTTCCACCAAAACTGGTAAGCGGAATGCTGTGTGCTTTACTTGGATACGTTCTGCAGCGACCATTCAGCAGTTACATGCATAGCAACGCAGTAATAGTAAATAAGCAACAAACGAGGGGTAAAGCTGACAGACAGTGCCCAGGTTTTCTGATGACGATAAGTACCCACAGACTGTGAACACAGAACTGACATGGTATACTGATTAATAGGCCATTTCTGAGCCCACTCCCTGTTAAATTACCGGGGGTGGGGGGGCGCAGCATTGATTTTCCGAGTGGGCATCCCACTCTACAGTCTGACTCTTTATGGAGGGGGCAGTGAGGAATTCCCTCCTGGTGTGGGAGCTGGGGAGGGGGCAGGAAGAAGGAAGGGCTGTCGTGTAGGTGCAGAAGGGGGGATAGTGAGAGAGTTGACCTGTAGGTACAGAACCCAAACGGGTGGGGGAGAGAACTGCCTTGCATGTACCTGCAAGGCGGTGCTCCCAAGTGATTCACCGTGCCAAGGTGCAGCAGCTCTTTATACAGCAAATGCCTCGCCTGAACCGAATTCTCCCTGGTGGCAGCGCTGCTTAGCATCTATCCCTTCTTGTCCTACTGTGCTTGAAGGGGGTTGTGTCTTTTTTTTTGCCACCATTATCTGAGGACTGTAGACAAGTGAAACGAGTATTTTATTTCATTCACTTTTTTGTCTGAAGGTAAGGAGTCACATTAACATTTTGTATGTAAACCCCAAGAAGCAAGCTGAGGTAAATCTAGCCTACTCCAAATATAATCGTTCCCGCCAAATGCTCTTCAAAATTTTAAACAAAAATCCCAAGTGTGGTGTTCTGTTGTCGCCGTTACCCTAGTGACCTGTATTAATCCTCCCCCATGTTGGAAGTCTAGTCTTTTCGTGATTGTGAAATGAGTTGTCTATTGTATGTATGATTGCTTGATGTGCAGTGTCTTGATTGTGAACAAGGGTGATGTTGTTTTATGTGCTGTACCTTATAAAATGTTTTTATTTTATGCAGCTGAAAAAGGGACCTTCGGGGCCTAATGTGCCTACCTAATTAACAAAATTAAAATAAATAAATGTGGGTTTATGTTTTCTTTCAAAAGGGCTCTTAAAGTCTTGTGGCATGCAGCTTTCTTTTCTGACACATGTACAAATTATTTAAATTATTTTGTTTTGTTAAATAAGATAGTACAAGGTCATCACTCAAAAGGAATATATAATTTCCAGACAGCACAGGCTGGTTATTTAGGATTCAGTTGTCTTACTACTGATGTCACAACTTGGTTAAACAAGACAAGAGAAGTCTGTGAGCCTGTCCAGATTGTCCCTCACTCTTAATGGGTGAATTAATTCTTGTTATGATTCAGAAACCAGTATTTGTCAAGCACAGTTTTAGAACTGCTAAAAGATGTTGTATTTACCAACTCATTAATATTTTATTGGATATTTCTGTTAAGCAATAATAATACTCAGATAAGATGCAAGCCGGCATTGTTCAGACTATGTGATGGACAATCTTTTATGCATCTTAAAACATACTAACATACTAAAAGCCAGCAGAATAGGTCTCTCATGTCTGCTCGGTAGCCAGCCCCCATTGGGCGCTCATTCTCCCACCCCCAGCCCCAGAGAGGGTAATCTTGACTTCAGTTTACCATGCACCTGACCCACCCTCTTGAAGCCTTCCACTGTGTCCTCCTCCACCAGACTCCTGTGCAGTGCATTCCATGACCCCACCACCTTCTCAGTGAAGTAATGTCTTTTACATTCTCCCCTGTAATTCCCCCCCCTCCATCTTCCACTCATGCCCCTTGGTTGTGCCCCTTTCTTTAGCCTGAACATTTCTTTGGCTCCGCCCTGTTTATCCCTTTCACATATTTGAAGACCCTTATCATATCTACCCCCGGTCTTTTCTCTCCTCCAGTGAGTACAGCCCAAGTTCTTCCAGCCCTTTCTCATAGGTCCTTTCTCTCATGCCCTGAATCATGCTGGTTGCCCTCCTCTGGACCGTCGCCGGCAGTGCTATGTCCTTCTTGAGGTGAGGTCTCCAGAACTGCACGCAGTACTCTAGATGCGGCCTGGCCAAGGCATTATACAGAGGGAGGATCACCTCTCTCCTCCTGGACGTAATTCTTCTGGCTGTGCAGCCCAGAATCTTGTTTGCTTTTGCCGCAGATATTCTACAGTTTTCAGTGTTATTCATTTTGGTGTCTACCACCACCCCCAGGGCCCTTTCACTCGTTGTGGCTTGCAGCGAGACCCCCCTCCCCCCGGGTGTAGACATGACCTGGGTTTCTGACCCCCAGATGCAGCACCCTACACTTCCCTGGATTAAACCTCAGTCCCCACCTCATTGACCACCCCTCCAGGGTATCCAGGTCCCTCTGGACTGTCTCTCTCTCCTCGTCCCTGTCTGCCAGTGTTCCCAGTTTTGAGTAATCCGCAAAGAGGCTCATCCAACTCCTAACCCCCCCCCTCCCCATATTGGAGACCTAGGCATTGAACAGGAGTGGCTCCAGTACCAAACCTTGAGTAACCCCACTGAAGTCCTTCCTAGGGGAGGAGACTATCCTACTAACCACTACCCTCTGTGTAAAACATAAGGCCCCATATTCAGAGCTGGCCAGATGCGTGTGCAAAACAATACGCCGCAAAAAAAAAATGGGCTGGACAGCTCTGGTGCCGTATCCAAACAGATCACGCAATCTGTTTGCAAATTGGACCCTGGATACACGGAGCACTGCAGGGGTTGCCAAGTTTCATTCAGTGCATCCAGGATGCTGTGCTGAGGACCACCCATAGGGGACTGCGTAGCGCATACCTGAATTCAGCCTAAACATGCAGATGAGCCTATTGGGCATGCATGGCGCAAAGGGACCCTTTACATGCCCATTATGGGCTCATTTGCATGACTGCGCCTGGTGGAATGCACTGGGCCAGCTCCTCCCCCAAGCCCCAATCTCCGTAGAATAAAATAAAACTCAAGTGCCGTGGTAGTTTAGTGTGACACCCCCCCCCCCCCGGCGCCGATCACAGATGTTCTAATAAAACATAATCCTATTCCTGATAGTCTAGTGTAACCCTCCCAGCCTGATCACAGATGTTAAAATAAAATAAATGATCCCCGTTCCTGGTAGTCTAATGTAACCCCGTCCGACCGCAGATGTCACATAAATGAAACCGATCCTCTTTCCTGGTAGTTAAGTGCCCCCCACCCCGTTATAGTGTGACCCACCACCCTGCTCCCCCCATCCCAACCGGAGCAGGCGACTTGCACAGCCACCTCACCAGCCAGCCATTGATCAAACAGTACAGGAGCGCTGTACAGTATATACTGCACACCAGTTGGTTGGATCCAACCAGTGGGCGTGTACTATGTGCTGTACAGCGCTCCCTACTGTTGAGTCAGCAGCTGGCCGTGCAGTGTGAGGTGGGCTGTGCCAATCACTGTCTCCGTCAGGTAGGGGTAGCACAGTGGTGGGTCACTGGCTAACTGCTGGGTTGGGGGGCAGTTGACTACCAGGGAAAGGGGACTGCTCTCATTTATGTGACAGTTGTGGTCGGGCTGGGGGCCGCCACACTAGGCTACCAGAGAATGGGATCATTTATTTTATTATGACATCTGTGATCGGGGTCACACTGGACTACCAGGGAACGGGATCATTTATTTTATGGCATCTGTGATCAGGACTTTGGGGGGGTCGCTACATTAGACAACCAGGGAATGGGGATCATTTATTTTATTATGACATCTGTGATCAGAGCTGGGGAGGGAGTCTACATTTTACACGTGTTAGGGATGGGCTTGGGTGGGGACTGTGTACTGGCACTGGGCACGTGGGAGCCGCGAGCCTGTACTGTGCATTGTTAGGGTGGGGTTTGGAAAAGCGTATCATTGTGCCGGTACACCCAGCTATGTCTTCGCTTAGGAAATTCCAAATATTGTGGATGTCGCCATATGCATGAAGGACTCTCTCACGCAGTAAGCACACACAGTATTGGTGCGCGCAGTGCAGTCGGGTTATATGGCGCATTGGTGGCTCTTTGAATATGGACATCCCTCTCGACTGCCCATTATAAGTCCAGAGATGCGCTGAGCATCTCACTGAATATGTGGCCCCTAGAGAGTAACTAACTCCTAACTGTAAAGAACAAGCTGGTATTCCGCACCAAGTTAATGTGATGACATTCTGAGAGCAAAGCTTGAGTGCCGTAATGAAGCCAGCACACTGTGATGTGGAATACCAGCAAGTTCTTCAGAGTTTTTTTAAAATTGTATATATCACGGCATCATTCTCAAAGTGAACATTTTTGGACTTAACTTTGTCTCAAAGTAGGTAATGTTATGTGTATTGATTTTTACTTTTAAGCAGCCATTTTGAAACCGCTCATGACCTCTGGTTTACTGTAACTCTTGTGACCAAAAGTAAATTACAGCTTGAGCTACAGTCCATCATTTTGGTTTCATGGAATGCTGCACTGATTAAGACACTCAAGAAGAGGTACAATTCACGTTCAAAACCGTGAATTGTATCTTTTTCAGCACGCCAAAACGCGAGTTAAAAGGTTTATAAAACATAAGAGAAACATGCTAATAGTGCATTATATAGAAAATAATAGGTGGATAGCTGGTTATAATGAGGGTTTTCCCGAGGGGTGGGATGCCACATAAACCCGAGGTGGAGCTTGAGGGGTTTATGAAGGCATCCCACCCCTCGGGAGGTAAAATCTGGAGTTTTTAACAAGCTACCCAGCCATTATTTTGTATAATTTCTGGTTTCTATTTGTTTTCCTGCTCGAGGACATACAAACCAGGAAGTCAGATCAGAATTGGTAATTTGCTCCGCAACAGATAAAAATAGTTATTTAAAAAGGTAACTAAAAGCAATTGGTATGCCTATGTTTAGAATAAGCAGGGTTTTTAAATACAGTTTAAAGTTTCAGCGAATTGTTGGGATTTTTTTATTTTTCTTCGTGGTGTTGCTATGGTGATCAGTATCTTGTTTTAAGGTCTCGCGTTCCCTTGAAGAGAGCGAGAGTTTACTATGTGTTAGGGATCTTGTGAAATTTTAATAAGTAGGTGAAAGTAAACCTACTGTAGTCATCCTCTTCATTGTCATCCAGAAGAAGGGGTCTTCATCTTTTTTGGAGGTGGGCAGTTGTGACTGCGAGTGTGAGCAGGAAATGGTTTAGTGTATGGTATGTGTGGCTCGTACTGCTGAAGAGAGAAAGACGATGCGTGAATGTTGTTATAACCAGCTGGTTATAACCGGCTTTCTCTATGGAAAAAAATTAAAACCAGTTATTGTAAGTAGATATTTTTTTGTCCATAATATGTATTACATGGAGGTTCATTTCCACTTTGCAGCTTCCACCTTCAAACCCATGCATGTACATTACAGTATTTACCCTTCACTAATGAGGGCTCTAAATAACTTCGTTAAACTATCACTTGACCTTCTTTTGAAACATTTGTATTTTATTGTCTCTCCCCCCCCCCACCCAGACAGCAGCTTTGCAACACACTGAAGATTTTAAACGTCCACCGTAAATGCAATGGCATCTCCGGGAACTACCAAAGCAGACAGTGTCTCCTTCGCTTCAGAAAAGCATGCTCGGGTGATTCTGGCGCAGATGAACAAGATGAGGGTTCAGTATGAACTGTGCGATGTTCGGCTACAGCTTGGGGAAGAACTGTTCAGTGTGCACCGGCTGGTCCTAGCCTCCAGCAGCCCCTACTTCGCAGCCTTGTTCACTGGAGGAATGAGCGAAGCATCCAGAGATGTGGTGCAGATTCTAGGCGTCACAGCAGACACCTTCAGGTTGATTTTGGATTTTATTTACACAGGTAGGGCAGCTGTTTATTTTTGCAAAATACAGTTTCATAGAAGTGTAGCACTGGGCATGTATGTTGCTGCACTGCCCTGAAGGAGATGCTGTTAAAGGAGTAGCATAAAGAAACGCAGCATTTGAAGTAAGTGAATCTAAACCTACCTTTTTTGTTCCTGTAAAATGTTTGACAACTTCATGACTGGTCTAGTGGGCAGTGGCAGCGCTCTTCTGTGCAACCTGCGATATCTGGAGTTGCTCCTGAGCCTGGGGGCCTGCTACCGGATGACTGCTACAGGGCGTAGTTGTATCCCAGAGGGTGGGGTGGAGAGGAGAGGGGAGGTGAGTGAGTTTATTAGATGATGTCGCCAAGCTACTGCTGTCATGCTACTTAAACCACTGTCCAGGTGGGAGGCGGTGTGTGTGTGTGTGTGTGTGTGTGTGTGTGTGTAAAATCCAGGGGAAAAGATTCAGTGCTACGACATAGGAAGGTAAGAAGCTACCAAAAGTCTTTACATGTTGAGTCACTTCTGGATCTGAGCCCATAATCTGTTTCTCTTGGTCCCTGCTCTGTTTGAGTAGTGGGTTGGACAGGTGCAGGAACAGGTCCTTCTTGGAAGGAGACAGCAGGGCAGGAAATTGTAATTAAAAAAAAAAAAAGTTTCATTTCCTGTGTGATCTGCTAGTCCATTAGTGTTGAGGGGCCCTGGTCACCAGCATAATACTTAGCATCTCCAGAATTAATGAAGGAATTTGGTTTGATATAGCACCTTTCATGCAAACTGTATCCCAGAGTGCTTTACAGTCCAGAAGAGTGAGGGGAGCGACTGTTGCTGCCATTTTTAGTGCACAGGGAAATTTAAAGAGCACAGAAATGTATGTTAATACTGCTGTAGATGGTTTTACCATGCCACAGCGAAACAAATTTCGCTGACCTCCCCCACAGCATCAAATAGTCGACGACAACCCTTACACCGCGACCCTGAACACACTGACACCTTCTCTCCTCCCCCCTCCGGACTTAAGGATTATCACCTCGGGGGTGTGGAAGTCAGGGGAGAGCGGCCAACACCAGGTGTCTGTGTGTTGGCACATCCATGCAACAACCCATTCGGCACTGTGGGTGTTGAACGGGTTGTTGTCTGTGCAGGTGTCGCGGTTGTGACGGTATACCGCTGCAGACAGTGCAAAGGTCCCTGTGGGAACTCACACTCCTTAAGCATCCTGTGGTGTGGAGCTGGCCCTGGTGAAAGCAGTAGACATCCAGAAAAGCTTAGTGGTGGTCCGTTCCAGGAAAGCTTTGGCACGCAAATGTTTGAACACTACGATGTTTTGGAACAATTTATGGTTTCTTCAGGGGACACTGCAGTTTAACAGTAATAACGTAAATAAATACTTTATCATTCTAAATTTAAATTAATAAGTTTTAAGGTAGGTAGTTATACCATTGATCTATATTTCTGTTCACTTTAGTACATGGGGTGTGGCCACCTCTGCCTGTTTCCAGGGTGTGTCTGCTGCTGCCACATGGAGGACTTGTCCACATTTTTCCTAAACACTACAGCCTGGATGTCATCTCTCACAGATGATGCTTTGGTCTCTCTTGCTGTACTGCAAGGCCTTCTGTCCTGATTTCATATCAGACAGTGCCAGCCTCCCTTTTGGAAATCATTCCAAAGGTGTGGCCCACTGGAGGAGTTATCCTCAATGAAGATAGAACAGCTAACTACCAGTAACAGTAGATCTCCGTGACCATTTCCTTCACTGGGCCTCAGAGCACCCACCCTCCTTTCCACTGTGTGAGATACCAGCTGGCAGGCTGTCTTCTGCCTTTGTACAAGGTATGGTATTTAGTGCTTTTATGTCTTCTGTCACCAGTCCCAGCCTCTCCTTGTCTGCGCCTGATCCTAGTGTGTTCTCTTGGTTAATGGTCCTCTCAGCTTATCTCCAGTGGGGAACTGAGGAGCGAGGTGCTGCCCACGTTTTATAAGCACCGACGTTGTAGATCATTATGGGGGTCCCAGCTAGACAGAAGTTTCAGGAAGGTCCTGACACCGACAGCTTACAAGTTACAAAGGTGTGGCCCAATGGAGATTCTCTTAAACATATACGAACATACGAAGAGGCCAGCAGAAAAAGGCCATTTGGTCTATCTAGTCTGCTCGTATTGCAGGGTCCACGGCTTGAGCTACTGTCCCTGCCTCCCCTCCCCACTCTTCCCATCCTCCCTACCCATGATCCTTACCGTCCCCCTATGCCTACCCCAGCCTCTCTTGAAGCTGCTCACTGTCTTCAATGAGACCAGCTCTTCCGGCAGCACATTCCAAGTGTCCCTCCCCCTCTCCATGAAGAAGTGCCTCCTGGCCTCCCTCTTAAACCTCCCCCCTCAGCTTAAGACTGTGCCCCCTCGTGTTATGGTTGCCACATAGCTTAAAGAGACCCTCTTTATTCACTTTATTTATCCCTTTCAAGTACTTGAAGGTCCCAGTGATGTCCCCTCTCTCTCCTGTCCTCCAGGGAGTACATGTTCAGTGCCCTCAACCTCTCCTCGTATGCCTTACCCTGCTCACCTGCTATCATCTTTGTAGTGCTCCTCTGGGCCTTCACCAGCAGGTAATGTCGTTTTTGAGGTGTGGGCACCAGTACTGAACTCCACACTGTAGATGTGGCCTCACCAGTGACATGTAACAAGGGTAGTATAACTTCCTGTCTCCTCCTACTGATCCCCCTAGCTATGGATCCCAGCATCTTGTTTGCCCTTGCTGCTGCTGAAAGATCTACTGTTGCTGTTAGGAAACTGTTCTATCTTCATTTTAAGGCTAAAACAATCGATAAAGCACACTTTTAATTAGTACTGCATTTATGCAGCCATCGGCACAACATACCTTATATTCTAATGTGCGTAACTCCTGCTACCTCCATTTAGCATCCCACCTGCAGGGCCACTGGCTGTAGTTTGCAAAAGCTTATTTGGTTCAACCCTTAAAGTAATGACTCAATTTACTATAACAAAACATGCTGTCACCCTGACATGTGGTTTCTATGTTAAACAGTATGGTTGTACTTGAATCCTTTACTCTCACAGTTGCTCTGGCTGCATGTTAAACTGTATTATAAAATGGGCATGTAAAAAGAAGCATTGCGATTGGCCAGAAACGAGGTGTCAAATACGTATTACACATACAGAATAAAAAGAACAGGTAACTAAATCAATGCCCATGAATGGAATGTTCAGAGCTAGGCATGGAATGTTGAGAAAAATGCAGTTAGCCATCTTGTTTTCAGCAACTTGATATAATAGCGTACCAAACAGTAAACAATGTCGAGGCTGTGGTCACGAGCTACCCCCCCCTTGTCTCCACCGGCTTACCGACAAAACTGCCATTCACCTGTTCTATTATGCTATGCCCATTTTTATAAAGAACTGTAACGGAACTAGGTTGAGTCGTAGTCTCCACTCGTGATCCCGCACCATCCCGACTCCACCGTCTCACAGCAAACTATGCTTCCGTCCCACTACAGTTAACTAAAAAAAACAGAAAAAAATCTGCATCCGTTATTCGTTTTTTTTTTTTTTTTTTATTGCGAAAATGGCGCAAACTGTCGGAGGGAACCTGTTACTTCTGCTCGCTTCATTCTGGTGCTCGGGCTGTCATGGGAATGGAGGAGCTACTTGACATTCAAACAACAAAGTATGTACAGAGATAAACTTCTTGTTCTTCAATTGTTCTTTTAAAAGGACACAAACCTCTCCTAACCACACTTGTTCTCTCGATCGGGACGTGGGGGGGCACTAGCATGAATGGAAGACAATGATGTCATCACCTAGTAGGCGGAAGGACTATTTTATCTCAAATCAACACATTGATTTAAGTTTTTCTTCAGTTTAGTAATATTTTTGAAAGTTACAAATATTTAAAAAAAAAAAAAAAACATTTTATAAGCGCAATAAAACACTCCAGGGTATGTGTGTTGAACAGATATTACCGCACTTCCAGGGGCTGAAGGCACTCGGCAGGGCCTCGTGCCTTACTACGCCCCTGGGCGTGCGGTAATACCTGTTCAACACACACCCTGTCGTGTCTTATTGCTTACACAAAGCTGCATTTTGGCCTGTGCTGTACTGTGGAGAGCACCACTTGAATGCTAAATAACACCGCTACAGAGACCACTCTTTCGGTTATGTACTTGGATACCCTAAGGATGTAAAGGAGACCACTTTTACAACTGTAAGAGTGGTCTCTGCAGTGGTATTTATATATTATTGATCTTGCCAGTTTCCAGGGCAGCTGCACACGAGACACTCTTTACAGAAGAAGAGTGTCTCATGTGCAGAGGAAGGAGCACGTTGATTGGTCAGGAGTGCATCCTCGATCTGTAATGGATTTAAGAGAAATTGGAGCAAGGTACAGCAACTTGCTCAGTGGTCGCAAACAGCGAGTAACTGGTGGTTATGGAATTCAAACTCTGGTCTCCAGGTTCACAGCTCTGTGCTCTAACTGAAAAGCCAAACTGCCGTCCAGTTACCAAGTTGCAGACCATTTCAGCTGGGCATGAGGTGCTTTTCTGCTGACCTTCCATGTGTTAATATTTCAAAGTGTAAGCCAGTGCCGGCCCGCCGGCGCAGCGTTAGGGCTACCACTTGCAGCGCCAGCGACCCAGGTTTGGGAACGGACTCGGGCGGCTGGAGGGTCGGCTGGGGTGAGGAGGATTGAGCGCCCAGGGGCTGTTCTCCTCCTCCTTCGGTTGGGGTGGGATGCAGGTCCCGTTGCGATACCGCCACCTGGGTGACCACGGGTAGAGGTGCAGCGAGACAGCATATAAGGGGAGGGAGGATGTCTGCCGGGAGCCGGAGCGTTAGCACGTCACGACGTGGGTCACTCCATGGCCCCCCTTGCGTGCAGACGTCCTGTGGGCTGGGACCAAGAAAATGGAAAACCCTGTGCTGGGCTCCTGTAGACGGGACCCGGCTGTCCCGAGATAACCCTTAACCAGGCTCCATAGATGGGGCTGGTGGCGCCTTCCGGCCTTGAGGGTGTGAGAGGGGACTAAGGGAGGTCCCTCTCCTCCCCGCCCGTGGGGGTAAACTGAGGCAGGATGGGGAAAGGCTAACCAGCACCCGGAGGGAGGTACCTGGGGTGGGACTACGGGATCACGCAACCTAGGGATCCCTGAAGAAAGGAATCCAGTACAGCGAGAAGGGGGTATAAAGAAGAAAGTGGAAAAAAAAAAAAAGTGTCAGCCAAGGCAAAGCTGCTGTATGGGGATAAAACTACAGACAATTTAACTCACAGTGTGCATCACACCCACTGGCTTGGTCTGGAACCTTCAAACTCGGTAGATCCAAGGCAGGGGAGCTCACCTGTTAGATGGGCGAGGAATCCAACAGCAACAGAGGTGCAAGGATTTTTTTTCCAAAGCCAAATGCCAGCTAATTGCCGTGCCACCAGCAGGGTGGTTAAACTGGAAATGTTTTATGGGGGAACTCTCACCTCTAGACTTTTAGGTGGCGGTACTCTTCTATAAAAATTTTTTTTTTTTTTTGTCAACTTTGTTTCCCTTCAGTCACCGACGTCCTGGGCATTTCTCTGTCAGGGATCCACTCGGTGTCATCTCAACTACCTGCCAGTACTCCTCCCCCGACCGAGGAATCGGGTGCTGGGTACCCCCTCTCCCACGGACCCAAACGGGAGGAGGCAGGGACCTCGGAGAGTCATGTCAGGATCGGGGCTGGCATTGGGCGTGTGGGTTCAGTCACTCGAGCCCTGCCGTCGCCTCCCAGGAAACTCTGGTTTTCCACCTTAGATAGTTACTCCCCCTCGGAGATGCAGACGTGCAGTGATGTCTGCACTGAGGGTGGACCCTTAGCTGACATCCACAGTCTCCTTGCCCCCTGTTAGTAGTTTGCTCCTGTGGTGCCCCCAGGTCTCGACCAGGAGCCGTTACAGAGTGATGTGTCCTCATATACCCTCCCCAGGAGAGGATAGCAGTCCTCCGGACGTACCAGTCCTTTCCTTCCCCTGCCGACCCCCAGCTCCAGAGTCTGCTCCCACACTCGTCGCTGCATGGCGTGAGGTGTGTGGTTCAGCCCAACCTCAGCGCACTGGGGTCATCCATCCTGTAGAATTTATTGGAGAAAGATGACAGATGTGCCAGAATGCTAACAGAATTTTGTAAGAGGTCGGGGAACTGAGTTCCTGTGGGTTCCTGCACGATTAAATCTCTGTACAAACATATTAGTTTCCTTAATTTACAGTTTTTATTTAAATCAAGGTTTCTGTATTCCCGATAAGGTGGTGATTCTCCCATGATCTTCTCCCACAGTGCCCAATGGGAGGTCTCCTCTACACAGCACTGGGGAGAGGCTGCATCTTGTGGGAAGCAGGTCAGGGTAGTGTGGGCACACATGTCCTATCCCAAGCCTCTTGATTTTCTCCTATTTTCTGACCCTGGGATCTTATGGTTAGATTATTGCCAGGTGTGCTCACAAGCTGGCCCACTGACTGGCACATCAAAAGCCCATCACCCAAGCAATCCCACTCTCCATCTTGCGTGAAGGATTTCTTGGTGTGATGCAGGGGTTGCTGTGAAACCACATAATGGTGACCGCCTCCCTGAGATAGGAGAGCATTGCTGAAGGGTGTACTTTCCCCCTCTGGATCACCTGACATCCAAGGACCCGAGCTCGCTTCTGAACCCATGCCCCTCGCTTGCTGAAACAAAGCACTACTGCCGCGCAGTTGGGCAGCTTTTCTAAGTTCTTCCTGTTCGGTGGAGTATATGTTATTTTCTTGATCCTGCTCTTTTGCCACAGTCACAAAAGTTAAGTTTTCACGCACAGTTTTGTGGTCCTAGAAATTCCTGCTCCATTGCAGATTTTGCATTGTGGACAGCCCCAGAGTGAACTCATTTTCAGACTGCTGGACTACTGAGACGGTGGGAAACCAAAGCACTACAGGCATTTTCAGGTTTGGTGTGGATGCTGCACACTGGCTGCAGCATTCCAAGCCAAACATACCCTACAGCTGGCAAAGCTAGTGTGCTTCTTGTTTCTTGCAATGGCTGTAAAACTGAAAATGGCATCAGCAGGAGTGAGAAGGTGCATTTCTGCAAAGATGCACCACAGCAGAGTGTTACTGCATCAGAACATGGACCAGGTAACATGACATTCCCAAGAACTGAACTGGCTTACATCGGCTGGCTGGTGTACTTGCACCATATGACATTTCGTAGCCAGTTAGGTCAGTGCACAGCTGCCTGACATCTGATTAGCACTGCCCCAATATAGAGATTATTGAGCTAGGTGGAAACTGATGTAAAGCCCCTGGGAAGGCAGCAGGACAGAAAGACAAAGGAAGTGTGCCCAGTTTTTTCATATTTAAAATTAAAATATTAAAAAAAATATATGTACATTTAACATCTTTTTCGTACATTTTTGTGAGGTACTCCAAAGATAAGTGATATGAGTACACTATTTAAATGTCACTTACCATATTGTGGAGTCTCCGCAGAATTTTGCATTCATTAAAAACATTTTTTTTACTTGTCTGTTCTTACAGCATCCTGCGACTGCCTCATGCATTGCAGCTTCTGGCCATCACTGGTGATGTCATGCGTGGAAGAGGGATAGCACAGACTTTGATGTAGTAGCTTTACTGCTGTTGTGAGGTCCAGCTCTCTCTGTGGAACCCCTCTTCTGCTGGCACTTCTTAGCTTGATCCCTTAGTGGGTGTAGGTGTTAGAATACATCACAGGCTCCCCATCCTCATAGCTTCAGGAGGACATGTGGGACTGGGGAGGAGAGGACACTTCTGGTCAGTGTTAAAGCAGCCACTTCCATGAACTGAGAAGTGAGGATTTTTTTTCTATATAACTAAATGCTTGTTTAAAAAAAAAAAAAATCCGTGGCTGGGAGACCTACACTAAATCACTCCCTGAGGAACCCCTTTGTCTTTCAGGGACCTACATTTAGTATATACCTTTAAATAAGGAGTTGTACCACCATGTGGCCATGCTTCAGTGCCGATAAACAGAGTTTGGTAGCAGACTCGGGTGGTGGAACTTGGGTGGCCAGGCTGGGAGGAATGCTGTCCAAGATGGCGCATCCCTGCTGAGGAGGGTTGGTGGCACATTGCAAGGCACAGGGACCCCCAGCGGTGGGCCAGAGAGCTTGTTCTTCCATTGGTGTTAGACTGCTGGCGAGATGGAGTAACCCCCAGAGGACAAGGGAGGGAAAACAAAACCCACCATCACATTTAGATGACCAAACTCTACCAATGCTGTGCCTGTGTGCTCCTGTTTAGTTGAGCTGCTGACATCTTTGGATCTTTCCTGCACTATAGCCAGACTTTTGCGATCAACCTTTAGTCACCACCGTGCTGAGGGAGTTGCCACGGCAGCGAGTGTGTGATGCGACAGTTTAGGGTGGGGTCATCATGACCTTTTAATAGGGCTGCTCCAGAGTGAAATTCAAAATTTAGAAACCTAGATGCTGACAGAAAAAAGCCCAATGTCCCATTGAGTCTTCCCAATACCTACCTGCATCCAAGCCTAGGCTTATGCTGGACCTGAACTAGTCTGCCGATTGCCCTAACTGTATTTTCATAGCCCCCTCCCTAGTCAACTTATTCCCTACCTTCCTGTGGTTTGGACTATTCACCTGTGCCTTCCCCACCTGTGTTTGAAGCTGGCGACAGATTCCCTTCAATCACTTCTTTTGGCAATGTATTTTATTTCTCCATGACACTTTCTGTAAAGAACTTCCTTACATCCCTCTTAAAGCTCCCCTTCTTTCCTTCCATGGCCTGTTATTACCTTTCCCTCACTTCTTGTGAACAGAGCACTGCTGTCCACTTAATGCCGATTAGGTACTTAACAGTCTCTATCATGTCCTCCCTCTCCCTCCTGGCCTCTAGTGTGTGCATATTAAGAGACGCTCCAGTTTCTGCTCATGTCTTCCCCTGCTGCCCATGAATCATCTACATGCCCCTTCTCTAAACCGCTTCAAAGAGATCTCTAGCCTTCTTGAGTTGCAGGCTCCAGAACGGCGCATAGTACACCAGGTAAGCTATCACCAAGGATCTGTGCAGGGCAGAATGTCCTCCCTTGTGTTAACAAACACCCTCCCTATACATCCCCAACATCCTACTTACTTTCCTTGTAGCCTTCTAGCGTTGGGCATAGGACTTGAAGCTGTCAATAATAATGACCCCCTTGTCCTTCTCCTACGTTGTCTGCTCCACCTAACATGATTTTCTACTTTTTGCCATCAAATTTGAGCTACCATACCTTGGACCACTTTTCCAGTCTGTCTAGGGTCATTTTCATTCCCCATTTCCCCTATGCTGTATCCACCCGACCTTCAATTTTTGTATCTTCTGCAAAAGTCCAATTCTACCCTCCGTTCCCTGCCCTTTATTGCAGGAGAATATATTGAAAAGGACCGGCCCCATGACCAACCTCCTTGGAACCCCACTATTACCTTTCTTACCCCTACGTATTTCCCACTGATACCTACCATCTGAGCCCCCCCCCCATCCAGTTACTAATCTACCTTGTAAATTTATCTCCTATCCCCAGTTCTCTCGGCTATTTCAGAAGTTTCATTTGGAGCACCCAGTTGAAGACCTTGCAAAATTCCACACATAGTATGTCGCTGCTTAGCCCTTATCCCCTCCCTTCATGACCCAATCAAAGAAGTCTAGCAAGTTTGTTTGCCATGATCTACTCTGTGGTTGGTTCCTCTTCCTCCTTATTCATGAAGACTGAGAAGTATTCATCTAATGTATCTCCTGCCTTTCATCTTCCTTTACCTTCCATTGCTCAATCTAATGACCCCCTTTGCTCTCTGCTGTTTACTGATAAAGCAGAAAAAGTTTTATCCCCTTCCCTGGGGCAGACTCTTGACGGAGCACAGGGAGATGAGGGCAGACATACTGTTTATTAGGAAAATGGACTGATGTATACTCAGGATATGAACACAGAGGGAGGGGTGATAGGCAGGCAGCATGTCATTCCCCAGAGGTACTGTGAGTAGTTGCTCAAGATTGCACATGATATTCCCTTGTCTGGTCTTCTGGAATCGCGCGCACTACGCAGTTGTTGGCTCAGAATTTCTATTGGCCCAACTTCACCCAGCAGGTGAAGAATTATTGCAGGTCTTGTCACCGGTGCCAAGAAATAGGGAAGGCGGGTAAGAAAACCCAAGCCACCCTAATTCCATTGCCCATAGTGGAGGAGCCATTCCAGAGGGTGGGAAAGGATATTGTGGGGCCTTTAAATACCCCCAGCTCTTCCGGGAAGAGGTTCATCCTGACAGTGGTGGATTAGACCACCTGGTACCCAGAGGCAGTCACCCTATCCTCACTGAGGACAGACAAAGTGGCAGATGCCTTACTTGGGATTTTCTCCCGTGTTGGGTTTCCACAGGAGGTTATCACCGATTGAGGAGGTGCCATCATGTCGGACCTGATGAAATGGTTGTGGGAGAAGTGTGGGGTGGTGCAGAGGCGCACGACACCTTATCACCCACAAGCCACTGGGCTTGTGGAAAGATTTAATGGTACCCTGAAGTTAATACCCGAAGCGTTTGCTGAACAGCATGGGAGGGACTGGGAGAAATACCTTCCTTACCGGTTTGCATACAGGGAGGTGCCCCAAGAGTCTACAGGATTTTCCACCTTCGAGCTCTTTAATGGACGCCAGGTACGTGGGCCCCTAGACTTGATCTGGGAGGACTGGGAAGGCAAGCACACCATCCAGGGAACTCCCATAGTGGACTGTGTCCGTATGTTTAGGGAAAGGCTGAAGGAGCTTATGGGGTCAGCCCAGAGCAACCTGGCAGCTGCCCAACAGAAACAAAAAGTGTGGTACGATGGCAGAGCCAGAGCTCGCTCGTACATGGTGGGTCAGGAAGTCATGGTCCTTATTCCGGTCCGGAAAGGCATGGTGCAGGCTGAGTGGGCAGGACCCTTACAAAGTAGTCCGAAAGGTAAATTACGTGAACTATATCATAGAAAGAAGACATACAGAAAGAATGTGCCATGTCAACATGATGAAGCTATATGCTAATACGGCTGACATGGTGTTTGCAGTCCTGGGGAGGGGATGGACGAAGGAGACCCCCTTCTGGACTTGCTGGAAGAAAGCAAGCGGGAGTCCTCTGTTGAGGCAGTTAAATTATCACCTCAGCTGGCTCTGGACAAGATCCAGAAAGTAAGGGAGGTTTTGGCAGAC
Organism: Neoceratodus forsteri; assembly: GCA_016271365.2. Classification (NCBI taxonomy): domain Eukaryota; kingdom Metazoa; phylum Chordata; order Ceratodontiformes; family Ceratodontidae; genus Neoceratodus; species Neoceratodus forsteri. Next base: position 937,992,892 of record CM028136.1, on the reverse strand, counting down.
TTTGCCCCAACTGTTTAGCGCCAAGCCTGAACTAACCCCCTTAGCAACGCACGATGTGGAGACAGGGACACAGACACCCATGCAGCGGACAGCATATCGGGTGTTGGAGGCTGTCCAAAAGGACATTAGGGGGAGGTGGAAGAAATGCTGGATTTAGGAGTAATCCAGAGATTCCACAGCCCCTGGGCCTCACCCGTAGTCCTTGTGCCCAAGCCAGATGGCTCTACTTGTTTCTGTGTGGACTAATGTGGACTGATTGCAGTCACGAAGTCAGACACCCACCCGATGCCCCGGACGAATTCCTGGACAAGTTGGGAGGGGCGACATACCTTACGACTATTGACCTGATAAAGGGGTATTGGCAGGTAGAGTTAACTGACAGAGCTAGGGAGAGGTCAGCCTTCATCACTCCGAGAGGCTTATTTGAATTTAAAATAATGCCTTTCGGAATGACTATCGCCCTGGTCACTTTCCAAAGGTTGGTGAACCAGGTGTTAAATGGTGCTGAGGAGTACGCCGTGGCGTACCTGGATGACATTGCCATCTTTAGTGCCAGCTGGAAGGAACACCTGTCCCACCTTAGGGAAGTGCTGGACAGGTACAGAGGGCCGGTCTCACTGTCAAAGCTGAGAAGTGCCAGGTTGCCATGGCTGAAGTGGCATACCTCGGGCATGTTGTAGGCAGGGGATAGCTCTGTCCTAACTAAGTAAAAATAGAGGTGATCAAGGCATGACTCAGACCAGAAATGTAGAAGCAGGTCAGGAGTTTTCTGGGGACAGCAGGGTACTACAGAAAGTTTGTACCTAATTACAGTGCCCTGGCTGCTCCCCTATCTGACCTGACAAAGAAAAAGATGCCAAGGAAAATTACCTGGGGCCCAGCCTGTGAGGAAGCCTTTACCAGGCTGAAGGAGGCACTGTGCAGTGCTTCTGTATTGACACGTCCTGACTGTAGCAGACCCTTTATAGTCCAGACTGATGCCTCAGGCGTGGGTATTGGGGCAGTACTGAGTCAGACATCCAACCAAGGGAAAGATCACCCTGCAGTATACCTGAGTAAAAAGTTACTTCCCAGGGAGAAGGCTTACTCTACTATGGAAAAAGAGTGTCTTGCCATAGTGTGGGCCCTAAAGAAGTTAGAGCCATACTTATATGGGCAGCATTTTGAGGTACAAACTGACCACAACACCCTGGTTTGGCTGACACAAATGGGAAAAACTAATGGTAGACTATTAAGATGGAGTCTTGCCTTGCAAGGGTATGACATGACGATCTTACATAGGACTGGAGCGACCAAGCAGAACACAGATGGCTTGACTTCCAGTTCTGGTATGCGCTGGTAAGCACTGCCGACGCGAGCTCTCCCGCAGTATCAAAATAAAAAAAAATAAATCTTATCTCCGGTCCAAAACACCTTAAACCAAATTTAATACTGCACCAGAGAGACGGGCTTCTTGAAATCTTTTCTTTCTGATGGCAAAACAACAATGGAACTGCTTTCAGCTACTTGCTGATTCTGATGACCATGAGGATCGGAGCACATCGGATACAGAACAGGCCGCCAAACAGATCAAAGATCCCGGTGCTGGTACATCCACTCCTGCATCTAAGTCGGGGGAAGGGGCCAGGAGTCACAAATGGGAGATAGCATTTTAAAGGCAATCACGCAGTTCCTCAGTGAAATGAGGGAATCCATCGGAGAATTAAGATCCGATATTGGGGCCCTGCAGTCGTGTATGGAGGAAGCAGACCACCAGATTGGCATAAACACAACCAGACTGGACACTTTAGAGGATTGCATGAAAACTGTTTTTTAGGAGAACAGATTTACATGGCAGCAAGGCAGGAGGATGCTGAAAACGGAAGCAGACCCAAGAATATTCAAATTTATGGCCTGCCAGAGGGGGAAGAGGGGCCAGATTTGGTCGCCTATTTCGACTACATCCTTCGCCTAATCCTGAATCTTGAACCTGAATTTGCCATAGATATTGAGATGGCGCACTGAGCCTTCGGGCCAAAACCCACCCGGCCCGATGCAAGGCCGCGGTCTTTTGCAATTAAATTTCAGTCTTGCCAAACGAAAGAACTACTACTTAAAAAAGCTTGGCAGATGGACCGCACGATGTTAGGGACCCACCGCCTAATATTGGACAATGATTATGCTCTCTACACCCAAAGGATGCGGCCGGAATATGCCCCATTGTTCCCTTTGCTTCGGGCAAAATAAATTCAAGTTTCGAACCCCCTACCCATCCTGGTTATGGGTGCACCTCCCTTCAGGGCCAGTCTCCTATACCATGGCTCAAGAGGCAGCTGCTGATTTAGTTTCGAAGGGTATCATTAAGGATCAGCCAGCAACTCTTTTCAGGAATAAACTTGCCCTGAAAATGCAGCGGGAACCAGATGAGCATCTTTGCAGCGCTCCACTGGCAGAACTGTTTGACCGGCTACATCAATTTAGGAATCCTACCTTGGCCACCTGAAGGATGACGGTAGGCTCGTTCTGAGCTGTCCCTTATTTCTTTCCTGTCTGGGTCTTTGTTATTTCCAAGCCCAGTGCTGTCCGCCTCAGGGGTCGTGGGGGGGGAGAGGAGAGTGGGTCCAGTATTCCAGCCTCTGGGCTCCCGATACGTCCCGTTAATCCCAAGCAGCCAAACATAAAAATACAATGAATAAATCATATTATCCTGCCTACGGGCTGCATGTTGGGAATAGTAGCCATTCGATGGCGGAGGTTCCATCAAGCTGAATGGCTACAACATTATTGGCTTTTATATCAGTTGGGATGCCATGGGGTTTGGAAGGACCCTCCCTTCTTTTTTATTTCCACCCCACACTTTTGTCTCTTAATAGCCATCCCCAAGTTCTCCGCAAGGGGGGGCTGATGGGGCTGTGGGCAAAGAGGCGAGACCTAGATGGATGGAGGAGATTGCTTGGAGGCGACCCTGTCTCTTTCGGGCTAGCAATGGCTCCAAACCTCCCTTACTCAACCTTTGGTTCCTTTTTTTTTTTTTGGATTTGACTTTTTGGACAGCAAGTGGGGACTAATTGCCATCTTTCCATTTGAACATATGAACTTATTCAGAGTTAAAACGACCTAGGGAAAGGAGATTTCTCAGTTCATTTGGTTCATATGTTTAATATCCAGACCTCTCATCTCCTTTTATATTCCATCCACTCCCCCCCGCTATATCCTCTTCTTTTTATAATGAGACCTGGAATGGACCAGGGATAATATGTCATACTAACACTCGAGGGAGGATTGGTTTTGGGTCGAGGGACAACAGCGTCCAAGCCTAATGCCGGACCATCCTAGTGGAGGTTTCCTTCTGGGAACCCTCACTCTTTGGGTCATCTTAGGCTCTCCTTAGGTGGCTCTCCATCCACCGGGAGGGTGAGAAGAATCCAAACCTCACTGCGTTCCCTTTCTGGGAACCGCCCAAGGCTTTGTATAAGCGTTCACAGATAGACACTTCACAGATGGAAGTCATCATGTCTATAGTTAAATTTTCTAAGTTTTTACTGTTTATTAGCCATGTACCTCTAATCAATAATTTAGTGGTAAGTTTAGTTTTGGGTCCCACTGTTAATGGAACCATGTTGTATATAGATAATAGGGTTTAAAAGTTGTGAGTTTACTCAGGGGAACTTATGGGGGTGGGAGGGGAAGATATCTATCTGGTTTATCTCTAAGATATCTGGGGGGGTATGGGAACATAGTTATTGGGAGGTGGGATTGGTTGAAAAAAACACACATGCACAAAAAGTATATTGTTTACAGAATCTTTATTGATGTTGACACGTCAGAGATGTCCTGGTGGCTTCTTTTTGTGGTGTTCTGGTCCTCAGGGGAGAGTGGTCCAGTAGGCTGGAAGGTCCATCTCCCTAAGGGGCAGATAAAACGACTTCAGTTACTCAACGTGTTATGGCCACTTTACCAGTAAAAATATTTTCCCAGAACATTAATGGTCTACATAACCCGATAAAGCGTTCACACTTTATACAGTATATCAAAAAACAACGTGCTAACCTTTTTATGATTCAAGAAACGCATCTTTCTGATGATGAACATAAGAAGCTCAGTTGGGGAGATATAGAATGTATGCCTCTTCCCACCCTGGTGGTCGGTGGAGGGGGCGGCCATTTTGTGTCCAGCTTCCACACCACTAGAGGCCACCCAGTCATACATGGATAACAAAGGCCAGTTTGTCATTTTACAGGGAAAACTGTACTCCCAAGAAGTGACATTGGTGAGTGCTTATTTACCTCCCATGTCAAAACCCTCTGCCACCCGGCATTTAATGGGGCCGGTAATGGACCTCCACCAAGGTCAGCTCATCGGGGGGGGTATTTAAACATTACAATGTCTGCCCACTTAGATAGCTCCAGCTCTTGCCACCGGCACCAACCAGGCATAACTAAATATTTAAAACACACTATGGACCACTTGGGTATAGTGGATGTCTGGCGCCATTTATTTTCTTCGGACCCAGGTTTTACCTTCTTTTCAAATAGGCACCACACCTATTCCAGAATAGACTTCTTTTTGGTAACCTGTGAGCACTTGGCCTCAGTGCAAGATATCACAATAAATCCCATGGTCCTCTCTGATCACCACTCTCTTACTCTCAGTTTAGATTAGTTAAGAAGAAAAAAGAAATGTTGTGCTTTAATTCGATTTTGCTAAAAAATAAGCAATATGTGGAATACATTAAGACGCGCATCCCCCTTTTCCTTCAGGAAAATACTTCCCCAGATATACTGGAAGCCTTGGTTTGGGATGCTTTGAAGGCAACACTTGGGGGGACTATAGCGCACGCTCTAAGAGGTGGCGGGAGTTGGAACTCAAATATTCTTCTGGAACACTTAAATACTTACCAATTATTATACACAGAGTGTGACCGAGAGGTCCAACAAAAGATCAGAGAAACAAAAGCGGGGATACAGAAATTAATGGACTTAAAGATTCAGCAGGCCCTTCTTTATCTAAAACAAGCCAGATATGAGGGGGGACCTCGGGACACTCGCAGGCTTGCTTATTGCCTTTGGGGCCAGAAGGCCTTCACAACTGTTCTGAAGATTAAAGACCCGATCTCAGGGAAACTATTACATAGGGAGGAGGACGTTGTCCATTTCTTTGTAACGTTCTATCAACACTTGTATCTGGGAGATGACCTTTCTACCCCTGAAGAGTGACTGTCATTTTTAAGTGATCTCCCCCTACCCCATGTTACTGAGGCTCAACGGGGCCTGCTGGAATCACCTATTACATCTGACGAACTCTCTCATTGTATTATGTCTCGCTTCCCATCGTTGTCCTGGGAACCCATCGGGTCCATCTGAATGGTATAAGGTATTTGGGGGTGAGATTTCTCCCAAGTTACTCTCTACATTCAGAGAGGTTGCAGGGGGCTCCCCACCACCTCCCTCCTGGGCCTACGCCACACTGGCCACTCTACTATACTGATCCCACCAACCCCTCCTCCTATTGGCAATTTTAGCCAGATTCCTCCCGACCACATACGGCCATTGCTGGAGACAATATGGATGCAGTTTGGCCGAACTGGGACATACTTTATAGCACTGCCCCCCTCTTAATGCCGTTCTGGTGTGGCCTTCAATCAGAGCTGTCTAACTGTTTGGGGGAAATTATATTGCTCTCTGTGTACCCGGACCACTCTCCCCCATGGACCAAAACGCTGCTGCCAGTACTCTTTATAGCAGCCACAAAAGCCATCACCAGGAAATGGATGTCTCATCAGATTCTTTCCATTCAGGACTTGAGATCTGTTCTGCTGGAAATCTACCAAATGGAGAGTGTTACGGCAACGCTTCAGGACCGCATGCAGGGCTTCAGGACCAAGTGGTAGGGTTGGATACTTTATTACTCTGGGATAGATTCATAATTTGTTCCTTGAATGTACTATATAGCACTCTTCATCGGATTCGGAGTCGGGTGTTCTGGGGGAAGTAATATGAACTTTTGAGAACTCCGGCCATGGATATGTTACTCAAACAAACAGTTGTATTCTGCGATCAGTCTGTACAATGTATGAAATACATTAGATGCACGTGTGTAGGAAACTACTTAATAAACATAAAAAAAAAAAACACAGCTGGCTTGTCGCATCTATATGAAGAGTGAACTGACTTGGGAATAGGAATGCACCACCAGTTCAAAGGAAAGGCTTGATTAAAGACTGTCATAATTTAGAAAATGTATTTTTTCTTCTGAAGTCACCTTATTTAAAATATTTCCTGACAGGAAATCATTTTTTTGTAAATTTATATTCTAAAAGAAGGAGCTAGATGACTCACCAAGGGGGTGGGCAGATGGAGTTGAAATGTATCCTTGTGGCTGGGGAATATGACATATTATTTTGGGACTCCGAGAGAATCTAACTATAAGCACCCCAGCGGTAATGCATCAGATGATTAAAAAAAAAAAAAAGTCTAACTGCATTGTGGTAAGGGTTTTTGTTTTGCACTTTTCCCTTGTTCTTTTATGGATTGTGAACTCTTTGATATATTTTGTTTACATTTTTCATATTTTTATCATCTTTTAGTAAAGTACCTATTATGTGAAAGACAGCCTGGGTGTCTGCCAGTTCTTTTTGCACGTGACATATGGAGGGTTAAGTCTGACAATTGTTCAAACAGCTTGATGGTGTTATTAAACTGGGAAAAGGTAAGAATATACTCAACATCTTTTATAGTTTTAAGGGTTCATTTTGGAAGCCTGGCTTGGTGCACCTGGTGAAAAATTGTACCGCAATCCCCGAAGAGGGTACGTATCTGAGCCTGTACATTGAGTATGCTAACATAAGGTTCACAGTTTGAATCCCCCCCAGAACTTGAGACTACAGGTGATTCGGACCCAAGCAGACAGGAGGGTTACCCTGTCTGTTACCTGTTCACACTATTGCACTCTGAGGTTGGCACTGTGGGAGCAGAGGGCCTGACCTGCGGAGTGCATTTGTGACGGATACGACCACCTGTTGGCCTGACCGACAGGTGTAGGAGAATAAAAAGTTTCATGGAAAAAAGGGAGAATCCAGCCATACACAAAAACCAGCAGAACTCTGTTGTACAACATTCTAAAAACAAAACAAAAAAAAAACCCTTGAATTTCGAGCCATTCCATTCTTCATTAGTGATGGTGTCTGTATGAAAACAGAAGCTTTCCCCTTTCAGCTCACCTGGGCTTGTTCTGGTGCTGAAATCATATTGCCCTGCATGTGACATCACAGTCACTACCACAGCAACAGACAGTGAATGATAAGCAGGGCATTATGACTTTTGTTCCAGACTCCACCTCTGCTGTAAGCAAACTGTAAGGGACAGTGAGCCAGTTTTCATGCAGATATCCTTCATAATGAAAAAAACACGTAAAATGGCAAATTAAAAACATTTCAGAATGTTTTGTAATTCAGTTCTGCTGATGGCAGCTGTGATTTTTCTCTTTTTGCTGGTAGCCAGTGCCTCTTGGCTGATGTCTTTGGAGCAAGCAGCTCATGTCTGTACTGAGTGATCTTACGCTACTCACCAAATGCGGAGACAGAAGATGCGCAGCAACCAGGCATAGTAACGGGTGTGCAGTGACGACTCGATGTTTTGCACGCCTGCAATTTGTCAAGAGACTTTTGACAAAGCACAGGTGTGTGAAACATGGACATCACTGCACACCCGATACTATGCCTGGTTGCTGTGTTACACACAAAATAAATAGATGCACTCGTAGCCAGTTGTGTTTTGTCTTCTGTCCCAACTTTTTGTGAGTAGCACCAGTTTTTCCTTGTCCTTACTTTCTGAAGTGTAATTTTTCCTGCATAATGTTGCAGATCTATTTTTTAAAGCAGCAGTGCAATGAAAAATGTTCCAAAAAATCAAGTTTTATCTATTATCATACCTGTCAAATGTACTTTTCAGTGCCTCCTGTGCTGTGCACCACAAGTCTTATTTTATTTGTTCAAACCTAACCCTTTGCAGGTCTACAGTGTTATTTCTATGGAAAATGTGATGGCCATCTTTTTTTCTTGAGAGAAAAAAAATAAAGCATTACTAAAATACACAGATTTTGGTTGAATTAGAAAATTGAACCACCAAATAAAACTATAAGATGTCTGGAATCTTTTGTAATGGGGGAAAAAGGTAGGGTCAAATTTTTTTTCCCCCAATTTCATTGCACTGCTGCTTGAAATAAAATGTTCCAGAATAGGGCAGTTGAAATTCAATGCCAAAAAATGCAAATTAATGCATATTAGGAGAAACAGTCTGAAAGTTGGAAGTAAGGGATCTGGGGGTGCTCATTTCTGGAGGCCTCAAATCATCTGCCCAATGTAACGGAGCAGTAGGTAAAGCAAACAAGATGTTGGGGTGTATAGGAAGGGGAATTGGAAGAGTGGAGGTAATCATTCCCCCTTTATAGATCTCTGGTTCGCCCACACCTAGAGTATTGTGCAAGATTCTAGATCCCCACACCTATGAAAGGACTGTGACAGAGTGGAGGCAGTGCAGCGGAGGGCAACCAACATGTTCTAGGGGTTCTGGAATAAATCATTTGAGGAAAGGCTGAGCGATCTCAACATGTATACATTGGAAACAGGGAAAGGGTAGATGAGATGGATACATACAAGTATCTCTATGGAAACAAACTGGAATGAATTGTTCTCTTTAAATGTAAACATGAACACGAGGGGGAATCCTTTGAAGCTGATTCGAGGAAAATTCAGGAGGGTTGTCCGAAAGTACTTTTTCACTGAAAGAGTGGTGGACAGATAGAGCTAGCTTCCGTTTCCTTCTTCTTTAGTAAAATCTTGCTAGGAAGACAAATATTGCCCTGTAAGACATTACAGAAGATCACAGATGATCAAAAATCTCATACTTCTGTTAAATTTATAATATTTTAGTTGAATAAAGCTTTAATGTAGTTTAGCATTGAAATACACTACCAGTCTTGCCAGTAGAGTATTTCTGACTTTATAACACAAGGATTCCGTTGGTCTTTCACTTATAAGTAGTTAACAAAATGAAATGATAAAAAGGGTAGTTTAAGAAACAAATGTATGCAAGAAGTAGAATTAAGGCTCCAAACTTTATGATATATATCCTTACTAGGCACATGCTGTTAAAGGAAAGCAGTTGACGCTGATTTGTTGTGTCAAACATGGAATCTGATGGCTGCCTTTTTCTGTCTCACTGTAACAGGAGTAATGAATGTGAATGTGAACAACGTCCAAGAGGTGGTTGTGGCTGCTGACATGCTACAGCTTACTGAGATCGTGGACATGTGCTGCGACTTCCTCAAGGACCAGATGGACCCATCCAACTGCATCGGGATCTTCCAGTTCGCGGAGCAGATCGCCTGCCACGACCTGCTGGAGTTCGCGGAGAACTATATCTACGTCCAATTCCTGGAAGTGCAGCAGGGGGAGGAATTTATGGGGCTAATGAAGGAGCAGCTGATTAAGATCCTGAAGAGTGAGGAGCTCAGAATTGAAGACGAGTATCAGGTGTTTATGGCGGCCATGCAGTGGATTCTGAAGGATGTTGGTAAACGGAAAAAACATGTGGTGGAGGTGCTGGATCCTGTCCGCTTCCCTCTTTTGTCACCACAAAGGCTTTTTAAATACATTGAAGGTAAATATGAAAAGGTGTATATATAGCAATAAGACATGACAGAATTTTACATGGAACAGATTTTACCGCATCGCTAGCTTTACTGGCGCACGAGGCCTTGGCCGAGTGCCTTTAGCCCCTGGCGTGCGGTAAAATGTGTTCCATGCACAACCCTGGAGTGTCTTATTGCACTTATAAAATGGGCTGCCTTTTTAAAAAAAAAAACTTTTTGCAGTTAATCATTTTTATATGTGGCAAACAGCAGTTAGTTATGCTGATTTAACATAAAATAGTCCTTCCGCCTACCACATAATGATGTCCTTATGATGTCATGTCTGTACTAGACAAAGTTAGAGAACTTGTAGAGAAATTAAAAAACAGGGGGCACTCCATTTAATTCACTGTAGACTTCAATTTTGTTTTGTGTGAGGATGCATCGTTCAGGTCACTGGGGCTTACCAGTTAACAAGCCCCACCGGCAGCCGGACAAAGAGAGTGCCCGCAGCAGTAGTGCCTGCAGCAGCTCATGTGGGACACAGGCCAGCTGCTTCCGTCCCTGTCGCACGCTGAGCTGCCCGCAACTGATGAAGGGACTTTACCTGAGACAGCAGAGGGTGAGGCAGTTCCACTACCTGGCGCCACTAACCTGAAGCTCTGAAGAGAAACCTCGGAGTTCCGCTGTGCCGGCAGGATGCATCCTCACCACTTCCCTCCGCTCGTCGCATTCTTGCCCACGCACCTTCCGGCTTCCACCGTGCCTGCAGAGTTCACTCACTCTCCACCGTTTTGACCTCCTTCGCTGCCCAAGTTAAAATTCCAGAGAAGATGCACTCCCCCGTCACTCCAGCCGCCATAGTGAGTCAAACACACCGGGAAGCGCAAGGCTCGCAGCACCCAAACCGCTTCCGAGCATGAGGAAAGGGGGGTGGGGGCTCCTTCACAAACTGACAAGAGCAGAAAAATGTAACTAAATTAAGTGACACTGCGCGGTTATACCGGGTTTCACGCGCGTGCTGAAAGGCAGTGTTTGAAAAGGTGCAGGTTTTTCTCGATGTTGTGCTTTGGGGACAAGGCTTAAGGCTCAACGCTCTCGCAGTGGGTAAACAAAAGATGGCTGCTACTGAAATGCCAACATTCTATGGCACCAGAATCTTGGCCTTTTCACTGCCAGTTCTTTTACCCATGCGTGGAACATATTTCATGCATGGACAGGATCGCTTCTGATTGGCTGGTTTAGCCTACCCATTTTATAAATATCAGTCATGCTGGGAGTAGTGTAGTGCCCCAGAGTTGGGGGCACTACAGAATAATAAAGAATAGAAAAGTGCCAGTTTATAGGTGCCTCAGTATAGTAAACAGATGCCCAAGAAATGCCCAGGTGCCCAGTTTAAAATGCCAGCACAAATCCCTGTTTACAAAACCTTTCAAAAATATTGTAAATAGCTTAGAAATAATGCACAAAATAAGCCTTTCTGCCATGCTGCAGCTAATGGAATGTTGAGCTGAGCTAATAGAATGCTCACTGTGTGGCACCTGCTATGCCTTCCAAAACCAGAATACAGAGTGCTGCAGTTTGAAAAATAAGTTACTGTTAGGGAGAATCATGGTGACTGTGGATGAGTGAGGACACAGAAAGCGAGGAGGGATGAGAAGGACTTGCTAAGAGGGCTGAAGCTGTCCCTGAGGGCTTTGCTGTGTGCCTCCTGCCTCCAGTCACTGAAAAAATGTACCTGCAGGCTTGTTCGGTCTGCAGTGCCGGTTTGGGCCACTGGTGAAGTCCAGAAACGTCCTCTTGTGTTCCCAGGAGGGCTTGATGCCTGTTTTATTTTATTTTAAAAGTTAACGTTCAAACAACATGAAGTCTTGCTATATTATGACATATGCAGTGAGTTCCAACCTTCGAACTGCTCCGGAGGTGAAAGAGTTAACTTTCCATGCCAGGCATGGAACGCTGAGCTCGAGCTGGGTTGAAAACTCTTGTCTGTTGTTCTTCGAACTCAAACCGTCCGATTCTTTACTCCACCTCACTGAACAGTCGCTCCGGAGATTTCTCCTTCTGCTCGGTTCATTTTGTCAGTTAAAGTATTGTTTTTCTCGGTTTTCGACCGAATTTAAACCGCAACCGGTCGGTTCAGACTCTGTCTGTGGTATTTGTGAGTACTAGATAGGTTTTACATTAATTTATTTTTTGTGTGGAACTTGTAAACGGTTTATCTGTTCGGTTTGAAGCGATCAGGTTGTTTGAAATGTCTTAATCTGTCATTTAGAGTGTGGTTACCGGTTCTTATCGGTTCTAAAAAAAAACGGATTTTATTACGTTTTTTTCCATGACCCGTGACACGGTTGGGAACCGATAAGAGGGTCTTACCTGGCGGATTGCCATAAATGGGTAAGTTTGGTTAGGACTGGCACTATGTCTGAGAAACCCAAAAGAAAAACCAGGCCCACTGGGTTTCAACACTGCAGTGTGTGTGGGGAAGTCTTTGCCAAGGCTGACCCCCACACCACCTGTGTTTATTGTCTGGGGTTTGACCACCTCAATGCAGACTGCCAGATTATAACAATTTTCCTGCAGCTACCCTGGAAAAGAGAGTTGGTAGGCTTGGGGAAAGGGAGGCCAAAAAGTCCGCTGAACCGGATGGCCAGCCTGGTTCAGTTCCAACCGAACCAGAGGTCCCTCTGACCAGGGCTAGACTTCCTCGGGCAAAAGGAGATCTGACTGAGGAGTCTGTTCCAGCAAAAAGGACTAGGAAATCAGCTGGTGTGGAGCCAAAACTTTCCTCTCCAACCGCTGAAGAAATAGCCAAAGCGATTAAAATTGTCCAGTCGCTTTCCCCGGTTCCGACTGAACCGGCACCATCACGTAAGCGTCCGGTTCAGCCGGTTCCACCGGTTCAAGAGTATGATTTTAGAGGAATATTATGAACCGGAGATGGGGGAAGAGGAGTATGAGGAGAGTGAATGTGGATTTGAAAGTCTGGATGTGCCCATTGACCCGGACATCTCCCCAGACAGACCTTCAGGAGTGTCTCCTCCTAGGCTTTCTGAGTCCCCTTCTCATTTTATGTGTAATGCCCCAAAGTTGGTCATTACAGAAAAGAAATAAAATAATGCAATAAACGCAGAATATACAGGTGCTTAGAGTACCTGCTGCGGGGGTAGGCACTGGGGTACTGTATAAAGGGGCCCCTAGACATAAAAAGTCAACCTCCCTACACACACAAAACACTGTGAATAAAAAGAAAAGTGCACCTTTGCACTTACAGCTGGTCAAAAGATAGATTTTGTAAGCATTCCATGTCATAATGGCTTGGATGGAATGCTGTGCTGAGTGGCTCATGCACAGCATTCCAATCCAGCCATTCTAGAATCCAGTCAGTTTTATCTTTTAAATATAATTCTACAGTTGTTCAGTTAGTCAGTTCCTGGGCAGCTGTTGAGGAGAGAGGACACAGTAAGTCAGAGGGACAAGGAAAGGGCTTACCTGGAGGGTTGAAGCCGTCCCTGAGGACTTACCTGTGTACCTGCTCTGCCTCCACTGCCTGAAGAAGCCTGCTGGTGGTGAAGTTGTCGGTGGTGCCATCGGGGCACCACGAAGAAAAACGCCCATTTTCCCCGCGTTTCTAGGGCTTAAAAGCCCTCCGGTTATTTGTTTTGCCCCCCCGCCCGATTGTTTATTTAAGCCCCGAGGCATTTTAAAAAGTTTAATTCGGTCCCATGTCGGCAGCAAGCAAGCTGCATCTTCCAGTCGGCTGTCTTAGGCCCCCCAGAGTCGTCCCTCTCGCGCCTGGACATTCCCTCCCACTGCAGCTCACCTCCCAGCGACAGCAGAGACTCCCGAAGAGACCACGGAGCGGTGAGTCGGCGGCAGCACACGTTGTGCTGGCCGCCTGTATTCAAAAGGGGACTGAATTTGTTTTAAAAGTGCAGTAGGCGCTTGCAATAGGCGGCCGAGCACCGCAGGGGCATCGGGTCACTAGGACCCGCGATTTTAATAATAATAAGTGAGGCGGGGCTAGCGACACCCCCGGGGAGGGGCCAAAAGCAAGGCCAGTGCATTAAGGCCATTTTAAAGGTCTATGAATATTTATTAAGGGGTGGGATTTGCCAAGATAACTGACAGCAGGCAGTGGGAGCCTGAAAATTTAAAGGGGCACCGAGATTTAAAAGGGCAATTCAGGCCCAATTATAAAGTAGGGCATCAGGCCCATTGTAAATTGGGGCACCAGGCCCAAGGTAACAGGGGGCACCAGGCCCAGTACAAAGTGGGGCACCAGGCCCAGTATTTCGAAGGGCACCAGGCTCAAGCTAACGTAGGGCTTCAGGCCTGAGGTAAAGGTAGGCATTAGTCCCAGGCAAAAGCCTGTCTATAGAGGCCCCGGCCTAGCGGAATAGGGCAAGCCAGCCTAGTGGAACTATAGGGAGGCCCCGGCCTAGCGGAATAGGGTAAGCCAGCCTAGTGGTACTAAAGGGAGGCCCCAGCCTAGTGGTACTAAAGGGAGGCCCCGGCCGAGTGGAATAGGGCAAGCCAGCCTAGTGGTACTAAAGGGAGGCCCCGGCCTAGCCGAATAGGGCAGGCTCAAGCTAACGTAGGGCTTCAGGCCCGAGGTAAAGCCTGGTCTAAAGGGAGGCCCCGGCCTAGCAGAATAGGGCAAGCCAGCCTAGTGGTACTAAAGGGAAGCCCCGGCCTAGCGGAATAGGGCAAGCCAGCCTAGTGGTACTAAAGGATTCCCTAGCCACAACGTACAGTAAGGGATCCTATTCCAGAATACCCTACCTATAGAAACGGGTGCATTTGAGGGTGCTTGATTTGCCTATACTGTGAAATTACTGTGATTTCTGTACTGCTTATGCTGAACTATTGCCCAAAGTACCTGAACTATTGCTCTATGCACCTGGACATTGGCCCTTATCAGTAACAATTACCCCGGAAGTTATAATTTGCCCTCCTCCGGCAAATTATTGTACTATTCCACAGTTCTTTGGGCATTCTTCAGTTATATGTTTACTACTGTACGAAGACCGTCTCAATCTTCTACCACACTGCAGTCTCCTAGTGTGGTCTGTTACACCACGTGCTCAGAATCAGTCTCTACTCAGAAGAAGACATCCTTCCAACATTCTTCACTTCAGGAAGATCATCCATCAACTCATCTTGTCCGTTTGTGTCATCCGCCGAAGTCGAGTTCGTCATCAGTCGTACCAGTCGTTTTCTCGTTTTCACAGCTTGAAAGTACATCCGCCGAACGCATCACGACAGCCGTGACAGTGTTGTTCCGTATGGTTCCTGTTCCAGATGTCCCGAAGTTGGTCGCCCTCTACAGAAGAGAGAGAGAGCTCATTTTGGAGAACCTGTTCTGCGCCCCATCCTGGTCGTTCACCGAAAGTAGAGTCCGTCGTAGCCCAGTCCAGGACGCGTCCACAGTTTCTTTGTTTTGTGTTAGTTCCTGATCCTAGGATTGCAGAGTCAACCATCATCTCTTCAGATTCTTATGGTTCCTGGTCCTGTCGGAGTTCCTTCCGAGTCCAGCTGGCTCTTGGAGTGCTGCAGCATCAGTCGGATCGTGGTAGTCCTCCATTGGATTCATTGCCACGCAGACCTTGGTCTTTCTTCATCCTTGGCAACCCTAGAAGTGGGTTTTGACTGAAGAACCTCTTGCTTCAGTGTGTGTTATTTCAGGAACCAGTTGCTTTGGTTCTACATTCCGGCAGCCTCGGAGAGAGTGGGCTTATGCCGAAGACACATGGTCTGTTTACCAAACCTCTCACCACCCCAGTGGCCTTATCTAGGTCCTTGCTGGGAATTGAGATTAGGGTTCTACAGTTCTGTTTTATTTGCCTTGTAGCTACCAACGAAGAAAGACTGTGCGCACGAAGACGACAGACATTTGGACTTTGTGAGAATTGGATGGTCATTTTAAAACCAAATATTGTATTGTGGGTAGTGAAGAACACCTGATTTCCATCTATGTACTAGTTGCTCTTACAGGATACTGCTAAGGAATTTTAGGAGTATAGTGGCAATAGGTCGTGGTGCACCTATAGAGAATAATAACCTAGAGTTTAGACATTTTAGAGTTTAGTTGTTACTGTTTAGATAGCCATAATGCTGTCCATACTCCCTACTGTTTTTGTGGTGGGTATGTTCCTGTTCGACCATGTCCTCCGTCCCCTTCTGTCTAATAAATGTCTTTGCTTCATCCAGTCTCTGTGTACGACTCCTGCCTCTCCTTGTCTGGTGATTCCACCAGCCCAACCCCATTCGGACCTCAAGCGGCCCCTCGCCATCCCACCTGCTGAGGGTGTCGCTGGCGCTGCTGGTAGTGAGACAGTTCCCTTCACCACTCCGAGTGAAGAACCCCGAGGTATACCAGTGCAGCGACCATCACAAATGTTTTATAAAAAAGTGGCTGAAACCCTCCAGCTCCCTATGGAGGAAGCTGTGGATGATCAAGAGGAGCCTGACTATGTGGAAATGATGGATATCCCAGAGTCTGAGACTGTCTATTCCCTTGCATAAATCTTTTGGGAAACAGACATTTAAAATTCTAAAACTCCTCACACTATACCTCCTGTGGATAAGAGAATGGACAAGAGGTATACATTGTCAGGCTCTGATATGGAGTTCCTTACACAACAATGCAGCCATGTTAGTAGTGCAGGCTGCAGCCTGTGACAAGGCAAATATTCCTTGGCTTCACACCGCCTGACAAGGACTCCAGGAGGATTGATGCCATGGCAAAGAAACAGTACATGACAGCATCTTTGGGACTCAGACAGGCAAATTATATGGCTTATGTTGCTAGATATCAGAAATCCAGATGGGATACTGTTATGGCTTTAGCAAAACAGGTCCCTGGCCAGCTTGCCAAGGAGCTGGAGCAGGTGACTGCTGATGGTATTGAGGCATCCAAGGTGCAATTCCATGCTGCAGTGGACTCTAATGTTGTGTCATAAAGAGTCATGGCTACATCTGTGGCACTTCGCAGAATGGCTTGGCTCAGATGTACTAGCCTGTCACAGGATACCCAGACTAAGGCCATGGATTTTCCTGTTGTGGGTAATTCTCTGTTTGGGGAGCAGACAGAGAATTACATGAAGAAAATGGATGAGTATAGGACCACCTATAGGAGTGCACAGGCCAAGGAAAGGCAGCCCACTCCTCAAAGGCAGCTTCCCAGGGGCAGGGGCAGGCCTTTTCACCAAGCCCAGGCCTCCTCTTCTGCTTATGCCCAGAGGGGGTTCTTTAGAAGGAGAGGAAGACTAGGTACAAGCAGGCCTGCTTCCACCCCTCAGCCCAAAGCCCCTGCCAAGCAGGCACCCTGATGGGGTGGCCAGGGCCGATTCTCAGCTACCTGTAGGGGGCAGGCTGGCTTACTTTGTCCAGAACTGGGAGTCTCTGACATCAGACAAGTGGGTCCTGGAAGTAGTAAGCCAGGGACTGGTTCTCAGCTTCAGAATGTTTCCAGAGATGAGAACCAGATCCTTTCCACCTGCAAATCCACCAGAGGCACTTGCCCTAGAGGCAGAGGTCTCTTCCCTCCTGGCTCTCAGAGCTGTGGAAAGGGTTCCACCCCTACACCAGGGCAAAGGGTTGTACTCCAGGTGCTTCCTTACCCCAAAAAAGACAGGAGAATGGCGGCCTATCCTGGATCTCAGATATTTAAACAAGCACCTTTTAAAACCAAAATTCAAAATGGTGACTCTGGGAATTATTCTACTCTCTCTAAGGCCAGGGTACTGGCTAGCGTCCCTGGACCTCAAGGATGCCTACTTCCATATTCTCATCAGAAGCTCCCATCGAAAGTACCTCAGGTTCGAGTTGCCCTCAGGCCATTACCAGTTCAGAGCAATGCCCTTTGGCCTCACCTCTGCTCCAAGGGTATTCACAAAATGCCTGGCAGTAGCAGTTGCTGCCCTAAGAAGGCAAAAAATTGCCATCTTCCTTACCTGGACGACTGGCTCATAGTAGGCCAGTCCCCAGACCAAGTCAAGTTACATCTACAGATAACTCAGCAACTGCTCACCTCTCAGGTTTCTTTCTGAATCTTCAAAGTCAGTTCTAGAGCCTGTCCAGCTCCTCACCTTCATAGGTGCAGAGCTGAACACAGAGAAAGCCAGAGCCTTCCTTCCTTTGGACAGGGCAAGGACCCTGGTCTCTCGGGCCTCCTCATTCACCCTGCAGGTTTCTCGACCAGCAAAGCACTTTCTACAGCTCCTGGGGCACATGGTAGCTTCTATAGCAGTAGTGCATGGAACAAGATTTCAGATGAGGGACATCCAGTTCCATTTGAGAGCCTTTTGGTCTCAAAGGAAAGCCCCTCTAACCAAATTGATCCCAGTAACAGTAAAGAACTGGAAGGGGACAGGATTAGTTGTGTTCCAGGACAGTAGCTGCTGCTGTTGTTTTCACAGGGTTCTTGTGGATTTTACTTGGTAGGTTAGTTCTTTTCTTTCTTACTTCTAAGGGGCTAGCAGGGTATTGTTTTGGGGGCTGCTGGATGTTTGAAAACTGATTTGGTGGCTGTAAGTGGGGCTCATTTTGTGGATGTTTCACTGTGTAACAGGCTGCGCTGGTAGAGGCCTGTTTCTTCTGATTTAAAACCTATTTGGTGGGATTTGCTTGGGCCTGGTTCTTTGGCTGCTGGGCTTGAGGGAGACACAGGGCTGATACACTCTCTCTCGAGTCCGTGTCTGCCAAGAACCTCTCCCCAACCCTCCCTCCCCAGAAGTCTGCGATTTATAGGGGAACACCTGCCCTGCAATTGGAGGAAAAGGCAGCAGGTGCAGCTCATGTAGTTCTAGCCACTGGGGGTTGGATTTAAAGGCTGGGAGAGAGGAGCTTAGGGAGTTGTTCATTTCCCTTACAAGTTTAATGGTTTGTACTGCACCTAGTAACAGGGTTACTGGTGTACAGTGGGACTGTCTGTAAGATTAGTGGGTGACCTGATTAGGCAGTAGAGTGTATCTTGGACTAGGGGGGAAACTGGTGGCTCACCCAAGGAAACCTATTTGGAAGGGGATGGAACCACACATCATTAGGGCCGGCATCTTTGGGAGGGTGGTGGGGTGCACAGGGTGTGGAGCAGCCATGATACTGGACTGGGCTTGAAGTTCTGGTGCTGCCCAGTGTGCTACCAGCTAGCACAGCTTAGGGAGGAGGTTGCGGGATTAGGAGAAAGCTAGGGGGTGGTATGGTTGGGGAAGGGGCTGGGAATCTCCCACGGGTTGCACCAAGCACTGGGGGTGGGGCATAGGGAAAGGAGTGCAGGAGAATACTCAGGGGTCACATAGGGACCCTGGCAGAGGGGGTCCAAAAGGACACTACCAAGGAAGCAGGCAGGTAACTGGGGACCCTCACAAAGGAGGGACGGAGGGACAACATTCTCAGGGAAGTAGGCAGATGGCCAGGGCTGGACAGAAGGAAGCAAGGCGGGGAGGTGGATCAGATCTTACACTCAATAACCGCTCCAGTTCTCTTCTTCTGCTCGATGATGAGGGGGGTAATGTAGCCACGACAGGGGTGGTTAGAGACGGAAAGGGAGTGGGAGGCAGGAGGCAGGGGCCAGATAGCAGGAAGAACGGGGGGGACCTGGAATGCAGGAGAATGGGGGGAGCAGTGAATCAGAGCAGGAGGCGCAGGGGGAAGAGGGAGGAAAGCGCAAGGAGAAGGACCAGTTGGGAGGAAAGGTAAAGGAGAAGAACCAGAGGTACAAGAAGGATTCAGTAAAGGGAGCTGAGGGTTTAGGCCAGGGGAGCACGACGAGCAAGGAGGAACTAAATGGAGACAGGAAGGAAGGGAGGATGAGCCAGGCTAGTTTAGCAGATGGGGGAGAAGGACCAGTTGTGAGCAGTGAGGGGGGAATTAGCAAGGTACAGAAGGATACTCAGGAGGAGGAGAGGCATAGGATTGGAGGGAGGTGTGGCCATGGTAAATAAGGAGGGGTGGCATGTGGCGCCCAGATAGGGGAGGAACAAGGAGCGGCTGGGTGGAGGGGCCGTAGAAAGGATGAGGGACATGGAAGGGGGATGGAGGAAAAGGGTGGTCAGAGTGCTCCTGTTGGGGATTCTATGATCAGGGTATCAAATGGGATAGAGGGGAGAAGCCTGGCCAGTTAGAACAAGATGCTTCCTGGACTAACGTGCCAGGGCTAAGCACGAGGTATATCAGCTGGCAAAGGATTGTGGGGTTCCCAGGACATACTGGTCCACCTGGGTACAAATGACATTGAGGGAAATAGCGAGCTAGAGATACAGGCAAGATTCAGGGAGCTCGCCAGGGTCTGTCATGACATAGATGCACAGTTTCCTTCTCAGAAATCCTGCCAGTGCCAAGGGCTAGTGGGGAACAAAAGGAAGATTAGGGAGATAAACCAGTGGCTCAGGGTGGTGTGAGGCCAGAAGGTATGGGTTGATGGGGGATTGGGGAAGACCTGGGAGGATAAGGAGCTGTATGCTGAGATAGACTACATCTCAATTTGGAGGAGGGAATTCTTAAGTTGAAAATAGAGGGTTCATTGGTGAAAAGTGGGGTTTAAACTTGTGAAGTGGGCGGATGAGAGAAAAGGCTGTCAAGAGGGTGCCGATAAAGGAGGGACTCTGTCTCCACCCCCCTGGGGACCAGGAGGATTGCAGGAAAAGGCCGACTGGCAAAGTGCAGACCAGGGGAAAACAGAATCCCCATGGGAACACGAGCAGGGGAAATGGAACTATAGGGAAAGGGTGGAAGGTAGTCCTGCTAAATGCCAGGAGCTTGGGCAATAAAATGCCTGAGCTCCAGGCGATGCTAACTGAGGGAGCAGTGGATGTGGCAGCGGTCACTGAGACTTGGGCCACTGCAGGACATGACTGGGACCTGAACCTGGAGGGTTACACAATGTTCAGGAAGGACAGGGGGGAGGGAAGGGGAGGAGGGGTAGCAATGATAGTCAAAAACTGCATTGGCATAGGGGGAGTAGAGGAGGTGGAGGGAACCATGGAGGCGATTTGGGTCACCTTGATAACAAGAGGGGAGCAAGAGAGTAAAAATAGGAAGTGGTGTATAGACCCCCTGCCCCGGCGAAGGAGCTGGAGGACAGTCTGGTGGCAGATGTTGGAAGGCACTGCAGACTGGGCAGAGGAATGGTGGTGGTGTTGGGGGACTTAAACATGCCAGGAACAGACTGGGAGACTATGACATCCTCCGTGACCAGGGAACAGAGGTTGTTGGATGTCTTTCAAGACGCGTTCCTAACTCAGCAGGTGAGGGAACCGACCAGGGAGGCGTGGGTACTGGATGTGGTCCTGCAGACAGTGACCAGATTGGGGCCTGGAGGTAAGGGACCCATTGGCGGGAGTGACCATGCCACGGTCTGGTTCTGCCTGGACCTAGGAGGGGTAGAAGGCTGCACAAAGACGGAAGTAACCGATTTCAGGGGGGCGGATTTTAAGGAAATGGGAAAGGATCCTTAAGGAGCATTTGGATGGGATTGGGTCAGACATGGACGCTGATAGTAGGTGGGAAGTCATCAGGAGAGGGGTGCAGGATGCTACCACCACCTGTGCAAGAGTAAGATGAAAATGCGGTAGCGCCTAAAAACCCTGCTGGTGGACCAGGGAGGTCCAGGAGGTGGTGCAGGGAAAGAAAGCAGCCTATAAGCAATTCAAGTGCTCAAGGAGTGAAAGGGATCGAGGGGAGTACGAGCTGATGGCTAGAAGGGCCACTAGAGTGGTGAGGGCGGCTAAGGCAAGGAAGGAGCAGAACCTGGCCAGGGAAATTAGGAGAGGGAACAAGGGGTTCTTTAGATACATTGGGGAAAAACGAAGGGTGAAGGGGCAGATTAGCAGGATTAAATCAGGGGAGAGATGGGCACAAGACCCGGGGGAGCAGGCTGAGGTACTAAATGAGTACTTCACCTCAGTTTTCACCAAGGAAAATGGGGGTGCTGCATCATACATGGGAGGAGACAGAGATACTGAGGAGGGGGGGACCCTTACCGATCGGCGGGTCTGGGGAGAAGGGGAGGCATCACTGGCAGGTGGGGAGGGCTAAGCAGGGAGAAGAGGTACTGGAAGTGAAATCACAGCAGAGAGAGAGGGAAGCCCTCAGCTCCCTTAAGACGGAGAAAGCACGGGCCGGATAAATTACATCCCAGAGTGCTGAAGGAACTTAGGATGTCCTGGTGAAACCCTGGCGGAGCTTTTCACCATCTCTGAGGACAGAGTGGGTGCCCCAAGACTGGAAGGTGGCGCATATAGTGCCCATCCACAAGGGGGATCAAGGGAGGTGGCAGGGAACTACTGGCCTGTCAGCCTGACATCGGTGGTGGGCAAGTGATGGAGGGCATTGTTAAGGAGAGGCTGGGGAGGGGCCTGGATAAGTCAGGGTGCCTGGACGATAGACAGCATGGATTCATTCCAGGAAATCGTGTCAGACAAACCTGTGGAGTTCTATGACTGGGTGACAAGTGCCTTGGACCTGGGTAGACCAGTGGACGCCTCTTTCTAGACTTCAGCAAGGCATTTGACTCTGTTCCTCACGTGGGCCTGTTGGATAAGCTGGGAGAAATGGGGTGGGGAACCAGATGATCAGATGGATAGGCAATTGGCTCCAGGACCGGACCCAGAGGTCGTAGTTGGCGGATAGTCTCATCCTCAAGGAGGGTCATTAGTGGGTCCCACAGGATCAGTCCTTGGGCCCTTCTGTTCAACGCCACGTATCTGACATAAAGACAGGAATCAGGAGTGAGATGAGTCTCTTTGCAGATGACTCAAACTGGGGGCCGTGGTGGATGGGGAGGAGGGAGGGTGGCCCCACAAGGGACCTGGAGGCTCTGGAAGATGGGCTAGAAAGTGAAGCTGAGGTCTCGATGCAGGGAAATGCAAGGTACTCCACCTGGGGCCAGAAACCCAGGCCAAGTGTACACCCTGGGGGAAATGCTACAAGTCTCGATGGCTGAGAGGGACCCGGGGTGGTGGTGGATGTCAAGATGAACAACTCTGAGACTTGTAGGAGGGCAGCAGCCAAGGCCAACAGGATGCTGGGATGCATCGCTAGGGGGATCACCTCCAGAAGGAGGGAAGTGATACTCCCTCTGTATAACTGCTTGGTGAGGCTGCACCTTGAGTACTGCGTGCAGTTTTGGAGGCCACACTTAAAGAGGGACATTAACCTCCTGGAGAGGGTCCAGAGGAGGGCAACCAAAATGATTTGGGGCTTGTGGGACAGGACCTATGAGGAGAGGCTCAAGAGCTAAATATGCTACATTGGAGAGAGAAGGGACCGGGGACATGATAGGGAGGTCTTCAGGTACGTGAAGAGGGTAAATAGGGGAGGAACAGTCAGGGTGCTTGAAGGAAGGAGGAGGGGCCACTAGAGGGCATGGGTGGAAGCTGGAGGGGAAGATTCAGGGAGAAAGGAGGAGGTGCTACTTCACTGAGAGGGTGGTGGAGCCATGGAATGCACTGCCTAGGGGCTGGTGGAGGCAGACACAGTGGAGGGTTCAGGAGGGGTGGGACAGGTACAGGGAAGGGTTCTGTAAGCAAAATCCAATGCAGCAAGAATATTCGAACTGGGAAGGAGAAGCCAGAGAAGGCTGGGACAGCAAGGTCAGCACCAGGGTGGGGGCTGACCAAATGAGCAGACATGAAAGACCGTTAGGCCTATTCTGCTGGCATTTTAGTATGTTAATATGTAACTCGAACCCTGATCCAGGCCCTACAGTGGTGGCAGGATCAGAGCAATCTGAGACACGGGGTTCCTTTTGTCATTCAGTCTCACTCCTTAATCCTTACTACAGATGCATCCCTCTTGGGGTGGGGAGCTCACATGGGCGACCTCACTATGCAGGGATTGTGGTCCCCTCAGGAATCTCTGCTCCACATCAATCTGCTGGAACTCAGAGCACTTTTTCTAGCACTTCAAGCTTTTTCCAAATCTGTTCAGAACAAAGTTGTACAGATCAGAACAGACAACACCACCACAATGTGGTACATCAACAAGCCAAGGGAACACTCGGTCTACGGCCTTGTGCACCGAAGCAATGGTCTCTGGCTTACTCCCTGAACACCTCCCTTACGGCAGTTCACCTCCCAGGCAAGGACAATGTCCTGGCAGATGCTCTCAGCAGGATTTCCCAGGGCCATCACGAATGGTCACTGGACCCCCTGGTCTTGGAGGTGATATTTGCCAGATGGGGCACCCCGCCAATAGATCTTTTTGCAGACCCAGACAATCACCAACTTCCCCTTTTTTGCTGCAGGCCCCCAGTATTGGGCTCAGTCACTCTGGATGCTCTAGTTCTCAATTGGGAAGGGAAGTTTCTCTATGCTTTTCCCCTTCCTCTCCTGTTCAAAGTGCTAGTCAAAATCAGATCTCAGCCCTGCAAGATGATCCTGATAGCTCCAGATTGGGCCAGACAACCCTGGTATCCACTCCTACTGTCCTTAGCAGTCCATCTTCCCCTGTGTCTTCCCAGGAATCACAACCTGTTAACCTGTGCTCAGGGGAGGGTTTGGTACCCGAACCTCAAATCTCTCAATCTCAAGGCCTGGCTCTTGAAGAGAGAGTTTGCTGATCTACACCTCTCCCAAGGTGTAATGGATATCCTGAAGGCTTCTAGGAAACCTTCCACCAGGGCTACTTATAATTCCAAATGGAAGAGGTTTTCTGTATTGTGCTCTGGGAAGCATATTTCCCCAGAATCTGCTGATTTACCCACAGTCCTGGATTATATGGTCCACTTAAATACCTTGGGGCTGAGACCAGCTACCCTAAAAGTGCACCTAGCAGCTGTGTCTGCTTTTATTTCAGCAGGTAAACCCTCTTCTCTTTCAGCGCATCCTGTATTCTCCAAGTTTTTCAAGGGATTGCTTCACACCAACCCTCCATTCAGGGATCCTGCCCCTGCCTGGGATCTTAATGTTTGCATTGCTCAGCTTATGCAACCCCCCTTTGAGCCTTTGTCTTCAGCAGAGCTTAAGTACTTGACTTGGAAGACTGTGTTTCTGGTAGCCATCACTTCTGCCAGACGCATAAGTGAATTACAAGCTTTGTCAGTGGAGCCTGATTTTATCTTCTTTCATAGAGATAAGGTGGTCCTCGGGACTAACAGGAAGTTCTTGCCTAAGGTGGTTTCAGATTTCCACCTTAATCTATATCTCTTCCAGTGTACTTCACTGACCATTCCTCCTCTGGAGAGAGGAGGCTGCACAGCTTAGATGTGAAGAGAGCCCTTAGTTACTACATAAGAGCATACCAAGGGTCACAGGTTTGACTCCCTCCAACTGTTCCTCACTTATGGTGAGGTTGGTAAAGGGAAACCTGCCACTAAAAGATCCATTGCCAGGTGGATTGTTTCTTGTATCCAATTTTGTTATGAAAAACTGGGTAAGATTCCTCCCTCAGGCCTGAGGGCTCACTCTACCAGAGGTACAGCTGCTTCCTGGCTGCTGCCAGGGACATCCTATTCTAGAGATATGTCAAGCAGCTACCTGGAAAAAGTTCACACTTTCACCAAGCATTACTCCTGGACATCCAGGCTAGGAGTGATGCTCGGTTTAGCACAGCTGTGCTTCAGAGCCTATTTCCTAAGTAGGTTCTGTCCCTCCTCCATGGAGGTACTGCTTTGTAGTCTGCATATGTCATAATATAGCAAGACTTCATGTTGTTTGAAGAAAAAATTACTCACCTTAGTAATGTTGTTTCTTCTAATGGAGTCTTGCTATATTATGACCTCCCCCCCTGCCTGCCCCTCTCAGAACCTCTGTTTTTGGGATGTGGGTGGGCAGTGCAGTGTTGGTACTTAGTAGGTGCCCACCTTGTTTTTCACCCCTCCTTTATTGGGGTGACTTGGTGTTGTGTTTTTTTTTCATTTTGTGGGTCTCCTGACTTGAGTCTTTGTTTTGGGACCAAAAAATGTGTTCTTATGTTTAGTAGCCAGTTGGCTAGTGTAGGTTTACAGCTTCCACACAGGACCTCAGTGAGTTTAGCTCGTAAAGATCTGACTGTTTGAGTTTGAAGAACAGCAGACAGAGTTTCAACCGAGCTCGAGCTCAGCTTTCCATGCCTGGCATGGAAAGTTAACTCTTTCACCTCCGGAGCAGTTCGAAGGTTGGGACTCACTGCATATGTCATAATATAGCAAGACTCCATTAGAAGAAACAACATTACTAAGGTGAGTAATTTTTTCTTTCGGTCCCACGGAGGCGCGATCGCACAGCTGCACCGCTTTGTGCTGCCCCAGGACCTTTGTGAAGTCCCCAGTCGTCCTGCACCTGCCTGAAAGCGCCCTCCCTCCCTCCCTCTCAAAACAGCACCTCTTGCCCAAGTCTTCTGCCTCCTGCCAGTGTGGTGAATTGGTGACAGTACACTGCTACATGCTGTTCGCCCTGGAACTGTACAAAGAGTGTATTTAATTATTTTAAACAGTTTGCACTAGGTGCAAGAGAAAATGGCTGAGCGCCATGAAGGGGTGGGTCAGATGCCCTTAATTTAAATAATTACAGCCTTCGGGGCATAGTGACGCCCACAGGGGAGGAACAGCCACAGAAAGGCCCCTGAAGGGCCATAAATATTCAGCAGGAAGGAGTGGCTCTAGTGAGAGACTGACAGCTAGACCTGTTCGGGCCCTGAATTTAAAAAGGGAAGTCATCCCAGCAGTAAAAGGACCTGTGTGTGTGTGTTTAAAGGGGCTGAAACAAGCAGGCCTGGCATTTTAAAGGGGACCAGTGTGTTGAAAAGGGCCCAGAGTGTTTAACGGGGCCAAGGCTACAGGGAAGCCCAGCGATTTTAAAGGGGCTTAGTTCAGGAAAGCCCACATGTGTATTTAAAGGGGCAAGGGTAGTTTATGATCCACAGGGCAAGTCAGGCCCACCAGTTCTTAAAGGGGCAAGTTAGGCCCACGCTAGTTAAAGAGGGCAAGTTAGGCCCCACTCTGTGTAAAGGGGCAAGTCAGGCCCACCAGTTCTTAAAAGGGGCAAGTTAGGCCCACTGCCATATTGCGCTGCCATTTTAAGGGGCAAGTTAGGCCCACTGCTAGCCATTTAGATTCCCCAGGTGTTACAGGTGCCCAGCAGCATTAGTGACCCCAGATGTTTAAGGGGTCTAGCTAGCCACACACAGTCTAGCTAGCCACACAGAGTCTCAGTAATAGGAAGAGGGAATTTAGTCAGAGGGACCCCTGTTAGTTAGGTCCACCAGTGCTAGGGTTCTATCAGAAAAGTGAATAGCCTGTATATTTACTACGAGTTGAACATTAAGGCTGAATAAGAAACCACTGCAACAAGAACTGAGACTTTATTTTGCATGCAACTATTGCTACAAGCAGTGAATGTGGCAGAAAGTATTGCTTTGTTGCCAGCCTTCCAAGTTGCAAGGTGTTTGAATCAGTCTTCCAGAGCTTTCCAGAATCTGTTCGCCATTGGTATCTAGATCAGTCTTCTTCAGAGTACTCCAGAAGTTGTCTTCAGTGCATTCTCGAAGCAGCCAGCAGCAGATCTTCAAGGAACTGTGCCGCAGTCATTTGCAGCGTCTTGTTTGTTTTCCGCTCTTCAAAGTTTCCCCACAGTACGGCCTGGCCTGGTACAGAGGTACTGTCCGTTTTCTTGTTTTGTCGTCCGTATCGAAGTGCTATCCAGATATTCTGCCGCAGTGTTTTGCATCGTCGTCCTGTTTCTTATTTTAAGTAGTCTTTGGCGCATCCGGCCTTGGTGCCCAAAACCCCGTTAGTGCTTCCGATTCACAGACTTACTTTCTTCAGAATCTTCCTCATGTCCCGGCAGTCCAGAAGAGGACTTTGGGCCGGTTGGTCAGCATCTTATTCTTCTTCACCTTACCCTGACAGTCCGGAAAAGGGCTGTGGCAGGGTTTGGTGTGTCTCAATTCCGGCAGCCCTCCGTGGGTTCTGAACCCAGAGAATCGTTGCTTTGTTCTTAACAAGTCCAGCAACCCTAGAGAGGTGGTGTGTAGCTGAGAGACTCATGGCCTGTACAAAATCCTCTCTGCAGTCCCTTAGTTGTTAGTCCAGTCAGCCAAGTGTTCCCCTTGTGTTTTATCCTGCAACCCAATTTCTTCTCAATGATAGAGAAAGCTTATCCGTGCATGAACTGCCTTTTATGACTTGAGTAGAGTTTTACAGTATTGTGCTACAGAGTTCCTTAAAGTGAAGTACTCCATGTAGTAGGCCCTAGGTAGAGGTGCACCTCAGGGTAGTAGGATTATATAGTGATTTACTGATTGTAGAGTGTAGATCACTCAAAGTGGAGCTGTTACAGCCATTTATTTAGAGTCCTCCTCATATAGGAGAGTGAAAATAAGTGTAAGTGTCCCCCTGTGACCGTGTTTCCCCTTGGTCTGGTATAAATAAAACCTTGTGAAGTATTTGAAATGTATTTCTGGACTCTCGCCTGTCTTTGTCTGGTGCCAACATCCACCCCCTTTTTTTTTTTTTTGGACCTATGTTAGTAATTTGTGTGCAAGTTACTGGTGTCGTCGACACAGTTGCTTTATTACCCTTTTTTTATTGATGTGGAAACCCAGCACATGTTACCATCCTTCTTACCACCTTTGGGGCACCACACCTCAATTTTGGTGCAGCAGAGCAGGGTATAGAGCAAGTCCTCCAAAGAGACCAAAGCCAGAGGAAGAGTAGAGTACAGATACAGAGCAGGGTATAGAGCAAGTAAAGAATAGAGTACAGATTCAGATGCCATAAGGATCCAGAGATGGTGGCTAGATGGATCGAGAGATAGATGGAGCAAGAGGAGAAGGATCGAGACGAGTGCAACCTTCCCTTTTGACAATGCCATATTATTTTGGTGCACCGTGGCTTCCTAGCTATACAGGAGAGCCAGGTGGTGAAGACTCCTGTAGTTTAGGAGAATTTAAAACGAAAATACAGTCTATGTTTCGACTTTATCAAGTACCTGATCATTAACAAGTAGAAATTTTATTGGGACAGTTGAAAGAAGCTGTCCAAGGAGAAGTGCAGTCATGGCCAGAAAGAGAAAAGGCCACTGCAGATCGAATTTTCAGTCGATTTTAAGAGAAACGTTTGATACCAGAATTGTGTCCGAATTGAAAATGAAGTTCTTTTCGAGAACGCAGAAACCAAGATAAACATTAAGGGAGTATGCCCTGAGTCTACAAGAAGCTCTCTGAGCTATAGAAAGGATAGATGCCAGAGAAGTGCGAGACCCAGATAAGACTCTTAAAGAAAAATTCATTGATGGAGTCTTCAGTGACGCTGTCAAGGGAGAGTTACGAATGCTTCACCTTCAAGATCCTGATGCTCTCTTTTTAGATTTTAAAGAGAAGGCAATATGAATTTTTGGACCAAGTTGAGCTGGAGGAGAGACCACTGTGTGCCAACAGCAGATGATGTTTCCCGGAGAAACATGGTCAGAATACTCCACTAGAAGATGGAGCCCAGAAAGCCATTGGATGCCAGGAACACATGCAGAAGGATAATCAAACATTGACGAGACACATACGCAGATGGCTCAGGCGCAGACAAAATTTCACAGACCTAGTCCAGGGCCCAGTACTGATTGGATAGAACGAATGGCGACTCTGACCAGAAAAATTAGAGGTATGTCAGGGGGTATGTGACTTCAAAAGTGACTGGAAATCTAGACTTGATGGAGAGCAACCAGATAGAAACCAAGGACCTAGAGAGAGAGAGATGATGTCCCAGCTGAGGAGAAGGGCGACGTCAGACTGATAATTTCGACAGCTATGGTAGACCCATTTATCGACGATGTGGAATAGCTGGGCATAGAGAGAGACGATGCAGACAAACGACTACAGATGCTATGGCATTAAACAGTGAATCCCTGGGAATGCAGACCGATTCTCAGAGAGCAATGGACCAGGTCCAGCCTCAAGGGAGGACAAATCCCTTTTCATAGGAAAATGCCTGACCGTGACAGTGAAAGGCAATGGACAAGACCTACTTGCAGTCTTGGATACAGGCTCACAAGTAACCATGTTACAGAAGAGAGATTTCCAACAATATTGGGATCCTAAGGAACTGCAACCTCCACCATGATCCTGGATCTGATTGATAGCCAGCAATGGTACAGAAGTCCCATGCTTAGGATACGTTGAGGCAGATATCCAATTAGGCAATTGTGTCCAGACCCAGCAAGGCATCATAGTGAGCGATCCCGATAGCAGCGAATTACCTCCGCTTGTTCTTGGAATGAATGTGCTGCAACATTGTTTCGAAGAGTTTGTTCACATCTTACAGCAACATGCTAAAGAGGTGCCCATTGCAGACAAGCAGGTACTACAGCAGGCCATTCAGCTGATCCAGTGCCACCAACATACTTCCTGTACTGGGGGGGGGGGTTTGAGGTGTTGTGGGTCAACCTCAAATAAGGAAACAGAGTCGCCATTCAGATAGTGGTATACAGGCCTCCGACACAGGGGGAGGACTTAGACAAAGAAATGGTGGAAGACCTAGGCAGAATGGCTAAGAAGGAGGAGGTTGTGCTAATGGGGGATTTAATCTGCCAGAGGTGGAGTGGAGCCTCCCTGCTGCAGCATCAGCTAGAAGTAGTCGTCCTGGACTCCCCTGCAGGGGGCATTCCTCAGGCACTTGGTCAGTAAACCCACTTGGGGTGGGTCAGTATTGGACCTGGTGCTTACTAATGGGGACAGTGTTGCAGACATCAGGGTAGGAAGTCATCTGGGGACCAGTGACCATCACACGGTGTGGTTTACTATAAGAACAGCAGCTCAATCCAACCGCACAAGGGCGAGGGTCTTGGATTTCAGAAGGGCTGACTTTACCAAGATGGGGGGGTGGAGTGCATCTGAGAGGGCCTGGTGGGGGAGGGTGGGGAGAGGTCCTGGGTGGGGTGGAGGGCAAATTAGCCAGATTAAAAGAGATCATAGTAAAGGCAACAAACATGTATGTCAAGCAAGCAAGCAAAGGCAGAAGGACGAGGAGACAGCAGAGTTCCCATTGATTACAAATGAGAGGCGGCATGCGCTATCTTAAATGGCCGCCTCTCATTTTAAAAGTGCACTACTGTTTAAAGACTTCGTACTGTGGAGGCGAGAACCCCCATCGCTTTAAATCATCGTACTCGCGCTAGGACCATGCGCGAGTACGAGAACCCTTGCATTGCACGCGAGAGTGGGACTGGCATTCGGGTGCTGGCAGTGACGTCGTGACGTTGGGAGGACACTTCGGGTGCTGGTAGTGACGTCCTGAAGTTGGGAGGACACTTCGGGTGCTGGCAGTGACGTGGTGATGTTGGGAGGACACAGGAGTTCAGGTGCTGGCAGCGACGTTCAGGTTGCTCAGTTCGGGTGCTTCCGAATCCAGGATCATGTGATGACTGCTCTGATGGTCACCAGGTCGCTCGGGAGGAAAGGCGCCAAATCTGCAGGGAGTGACAGCTGACTTGCCCTATCAGAGGCTATTTTACTTGGGTAAGTCCCAGTTAAGTACAGACTGTCACTTTGGAGCTTCACATTTGGCTTCAGCCTTGCGTGGACAGTGGATCTCTGCAGTTTGTGTTCAGCATTGGTTCATTTGCTGCGTTTTTACCAAGCAGCTTGTCAGACAGTAGTTTGTAGCACATTTTCAGCCTGATTGTTTTCAGCCTGATTACATTTTAATAGATGCAGTGCACTAGCATTAGTGGAGTGGGGTGCGTGAGGGGGAGGAGGGAGAGTGGTCTCAACAGAGACTAGTGCTAGGCAATTCACTCCATAGTTTGGTTTTCTTGCTGCTTTGAAAAAAAAAAAAAATTTTAAATAAAAAAATTAAAATTAAAAATTAAAAATAAAAAATAAAAATATTTGTGTGAGGAAAAAAAAATCTGGTCTCCTTAACTGTGCCACCAGGGGGTCTGTCCCACTAGTCAGGTTGTGCAGTGTTGCTCCGTCAGTGGTCACTTGTTCTGAATCCTAATTTAGGGAATAAAAAAAATATTTGTGTGAGAAAAAAAAAATCTGGTCTCCTTAACTGTGCCACCAGAGGGTCTGTCCCACTAGTCAGGTTGTGCAGTGTTGCTCCGTCAGTGGTCACTTGTTCTGAATCCTAATTCAGGAATAAAAAATATTTGTGAGAGAAAAAATCTGGTCTCTTAACTGTGCCACCAGGGGGTCTGTCCCACTAGTCAGGTTGTGCAGTGTTGCTCCGTCAGTGGTCACTTGTTCTGAATCCTAATTCAAGGAATAAAAAAAATATTTGTATGAGAAAAAAAATCTGGTCTCCTTAACTGTGCCACCAGGGGTCTGTCCCACTAGTCAGGTTGTGCAGTGTTGCTCCGTCAGTGGTCACTTGTTCTGAATCCTGATTCAGGGAATAAAAAAATATTTGTGTGAGAAAAAATATTTGGGGCTCAACCAGCATTACGTTCTCGTTCTGTATTGACAAATAAACACACGACAACAATTAGGAAAAAAAAAGCTTTATTGTAATTTGTACACAATGCAGAAACTAACTAACTTTGGTTTCAAATTAACTCAAAACGAAACATCCTGATCAAGATGACAATTGTGAGTCGATGATTGGGACAATGCCAGTTGGTCCAGTTGATATCGATGTCATTGTCCAAAACCTCCTACACTTCCTCCTGTAATACAGAAAAACACCTCTAAGCATAGAGCAACAGGATTTTATACTGGCTGGCTTAACAAATACTGTTGGTTACAGTACAAAGAAATGATGGCATGTTTTGCATTTTGCATAAAACATAAACAGATGCCCAAATCAGGAACAGTTTGGGTACCGTGGGTGTAAGACATTCAGAGAAGATGCTATAAAAGGCATCAGAACAGTTCAGTTCACGTTGTTGCTGCTGAACTGAAGCTAACTGCAGAATTTCAGCTTCAAAAGGTGGAATAGAGCAGGCAATGCAGCAGGCCATGACCCTGGAACAAGAAGCTTTGTGGCATCCCTTCGTTGCATGTACTGGCTAATAAAATGAGCTGCCTCACACAACGTAAATATGGCTCACTGTTGGATCTCGCCAAATCATTGGGATGCAAATACCTAGACAATATACATATTGCTGATGCTGTTAGAATATCGTTCTGATCGAACTGTCAGAGAAATGGTTCTCTCTGGGTGAGGTGGTCAGGAGATCAGTTCTTGCAGATTTGAAGGCTGCCAAATTTTTTTCATATTTAGTGGACGAAACAACTGATATTGCTGTTATGAAGCAGCTCATTTTGTATGGTATGTACTGCAAAGAAGGGAAACCAGAGTTTCTTTCCTGGGACTTGAGGAACTAATTGATGGAAAGGCAGACACAATTGTTAAAAAAATGCTGGAGTTCTCTGATAACAATCAAATCTCGGTTGATCATCTTGCAGGGTTAGGCAGTGATGGAGCAGCCGTTATGCTGGGCAGGCAAAACCGGGTGGCTAAAAAGCTGAAAGAAGTCAGCCCAATTCTTGTTGAAAATCACTGTATGGCTCACCGGGAGGCCTTGGCTGTAAGGCAGCAGCAAATGAAGTGAACGCCATTAAAAGTTTAATCAAACACTAGATCACTTATACAGATATTATGAAAACTCTGCTGTTCGCATGGCTGCCCTGAAAGAAATTCAGCAGGCAATGGAAAACCCTGTTTTAAAGCCTAAACAGGCAAAAGCAGTTAGGTGGTTGTCCCATGATGCAGCATGTGACACACTAAGGAAGATTTTCCCATCCGCTGTTACGCCCTTGTATAGAGAGGCCTCTGAAAGGCATGATCCCAAGCTGTGGGCCTAGTAAAATGGTGGAAAACTGGGAGTTTTTCTCTATTTTATGCATGATGTGACATACTTCCACACCTTAGCATCTTATCTAAATGCTTTCAAACATCAGCTCTGAATTTTACTGATATAAAGAGGCATTTACATTCCAATTTAGATTTTCTTAGGGCACCTTACTGGTACCTGGTCAGTACTTTCTCCTCCTGCTACTGAACTAGTACTCCTGAATGATAATGGTCTGAACTTGCCATTTAGTGAACCACAGTTGAATCATTTCACAACCTCTGTGCATGACAAGTTTATTAGGGCCCTAATTGCTCAAATTGAGCAAAGGTTTCCAAGCACAGAACTTTTGGATGCGTTCAGTATCTTTGACCCCAGCATGATACAGGAAGTTGATATTGAACAGTTGGAAGGGTATGGTAGTGATAGCCTTGAGATTATTCTTGGTCACTATGCTACTGTTGTGGATGTGGATGCTTCTGCACTGGAATGGGCTTCCCATGAGTCTCATGTTCACAGAAAAGATGGCCTTTAAGACTATTTCTGATGCTGCACGCCTAACTACTAAGTATGTAGACCTGTATCCAAACATATCTACTTTGGCAGAGCTGGCAATGATAATACCCATGTCAACTGCAGATTGTGAGAGGGGTTTCTGCACTGAATCGAATAAAACGCAGGAACGAAATAGATTAAGTGCCAGTGTGCTAAATGCACTTATGCTTATCTCAATTGAGGGCCCCGATGTTGACAGTTTCTTATTTGGAAGCTGCAGCTCATTGGGCAGGACCGCTAAACCAAGATTAGATCTTGGCCTTGCGGCACTAGTAAAGAGTTGTAGTATGGCCTCACCAAATTGTTGCTGGCCTGCAACTAGAATGCAGAGGTTCTCCAGTATGTTTTATCACACATTTGCTGCTGCATTACTACAGAGGCCTCCAGATCATCATATTACTCTTATTTCTTGTTTCTTATGCATTTATTGCATCCCGAGCAACTGACTCCGCCCACCGATAGCTCCGCCCCTGGTGACCCCGGCCCCTGTGGCTCCTCCCCTTACCACCGCTCTATATTTTCACGCAATGTGGAACACTGGACAGTTACGGCTGTTGGGGGAGGTGGCAGAAAAAGTGAGTGCAAAAACAGTGGCATTCATATAAGAAGACCCAGAGAGAGGAGGACGGGGAAGTCGTATTTGGGGAAATGAAGGGAAGTGGACAAAGCAGTAAGGAGTTCAAAGGCGTAAGCTGAGGAAAGAATAGCTCTGGCAGCATCGAAGGGGGACAAAACATTTTTCCAGGTATGTTGGCAAGAAAAGGAAGACAAGGGGAAGGATTGTACGGTTAAGAAGGGGGGGGGGAGCTGTACAAAGGAGTACCTAGGAAAAGACAAACATCTTTAACAGATAATTCTGCTCAGTGATCACAGTAGAAGGAAAAGGGGAGGGACCACAAATAAAACACCAGTCCCTTTTCCGAGGAGAGGATTAGGAAAGCATTCACTAATCTGAGGGTGGAGAACGCCATGCGGCCAGATGGGGCTCATCCAAGAGTGCTGAACGAACTAAGGGAGGTGCTGGCAGACTTGTTTAACAGTTCTCTGGAGACCGGCTTGGTCCTGGAGGACTGGAGAAGAGCAGACGTAGTCCCACTTCATAAAAGTGGTAGCAGGTAGGAGTCGGGAAATTACAGGCCTGTCAGTCTGACTTCTGCAGTAGGGAAACTGTTGGAAACACTATTAAAAAAAAAAAAAAAAAAAAAAAAAGGGATCGTGGAACACCCAGAATCTAACAGTCTGCAGGACCCGAGGCAGCATGGCTTCACAGAGGGGAGATCGTGCCAAACAAATCTAATAAATTTTTGTTTGACTGGGTAACCAAGGTGTTGGATCAGGGAGGGGTGGTGGATGTGGCCTACCTGAACTTCAGCAAGGCCTTTGACACCGTTCCTCATAGCAGGCTGGTAAACAAGGTGGGTAGCATTGGGATGGGCAGTAAGGTGGTAATCTGGGTAAGAAACTGGTTAGGAGGCAGAGGGTGGTGGTAAACAGTTTGCTCAGAGGAGGGAAGTATGACCAGCAGCGTACCTCAGGGGTTAGTACTGAAGCCAGTCCTCTTTAATGCCTTCCATTAGTGACATAGTCAAGGAACTGGCAGGAAAGGTCTGCCTCTCTGCAGATGACACCAGGATCTGCAACAGAGTGGATACCCGGGTGGGGGAGTGCAAAGGATAGAATGAGATTTAAAATGGCTGGAGGAGTGGTCAGAAGTTTGGCAGCTAAGTTTTAATGCAAAAAGTGCAAAATAATACACTTGGGTCACAGATATCCGGTTTGGGGGGGTGGAGTACAAAATGGGGGGAGGGGTACTTGCAATGACCAAGCAGGAAAATGACCTGGGGGTAATCATATTGGATGACCCGATGGTGGCCAGATAATGCAACGAAGCGATTGGGAGAGTTGGTGGTATGCTGGGGTGTATAGGTAGGGATATCACTAGCAGGAAGCGGGAAGTGGTGTTGCCTCTATATAGGTCATTGATAAGATCCCACCTGGAGTACTGTGTCCAGTTCTGGAAATCACATCTCAGGAAAGACGTAGACTAGAGATGGTCCTGAGGGGGGGGCTACCAAGATGGTTCAGGGTCTGCATCAAAAGCTCTTTGAGGAGAGGCTGAAGGAACTAAACGTGTACTTCCTGGAGGAGAGGAGGGACATGATCGAGACCTTTAAATACCTCATGGGTGTAATAAGGTACAGTTGGGAGATATTTCTCGGAGGAAAGGGTGCTCTAGAACAAGGGGTCATGATATGAAGCTGGAGGGGGTTGGGTTCAGAGGAGATGTGAGGAAATACTTCTTCAATGAAAGCATGATGGATACCTGGAACTATCTTCCAGTGAAGGTATTGGGGGCAAAAATAATGGTGGGACTCAAAAAAAAAAAAAAGCCTGGGACAGGCACAAGGGAATCATAAGGGGTGGAAAAGAAAATGCGTACACCTAGAAGGGGCTGCAGCAAAAGCAATAGTAATGAAAAAGGGCAGACTGAGTGGGCCAAGCAGCCCTTATCTGCCGTCAATTTCAGTTTCTATGTACATTTCATAACAAAAGCACTTAAAATCAGGAATTGATTATTTTCCTTGCTTATTGGTACCCATTGAGGGGAAGTTAGTCCAAATTGTAAATATGTTCATATAGTCCCAAAAGAAGAAGGCACAATCGCCACCACACAAGATTCAGATTAAGGAGGCAGTATAGCACAGTGGTTTAAGGCTCTGAGCTGCAAACCCGGAGACCTGGGTTTGAATCCCACAGCCCCCACTTGCATACTGTGTGACCCTGAGCAGGTCGCTTAACTTCCTTGTGCTCTCAGGTCGCACCTGCAAACAAGCTTTAGCTTAGTGTGCTTCTCCTGGTTAAACAAGAAAAATAAATACCAGTTTGGTGAGCAAAATATTTATTCATTTGTAATTTTTTTTGACCAGGAAAGGCACACTAAGCTGTGATGTGTTTCCAAAAACCTGTTTTATCCATGACACCAGGGAAACTCCCCTTCTCTTCCGCAGGGGGCCTTGCCAACTTCCTATTAGGAGGATGGAGGAGACCAGAGCGGAGCAGGGCAGCGTGGTGGTCCGAGTGGAGGATATTGCTTCCCTCAACACTTGCTGTAACGAGGAAGCAGGTAGTGCAACGTTGGTGACTGAAATTGAACCAAATGCCCAGTCTGAAGCCTTGAAGTCATCTGGATTCAAGGATGACTTTAAACTGGGAATGGCTGTTGTAAGGATCAGCACTGACATGCCTGAGGACTCCACAATACTGATGCTTGAAGACATTGTTTTGGATAAAGAATTGGAGGAAAAGAATGCTCACCTGCTTGCAGTGCTGGCAGGAGATGAGGATCGCATCCAATGCTAGAAACAGGCCCAGAAGTTGAGAACACTGACGTTTCAAAACTGAATCAGTTGCTTGTCAACCTGCAAGAATGGTTACACAGATCGAAGACTCTCTGCTGGTGAAGCCACCTGCTTTGTGTCCGACAGCAGGCAGCAGACTGTATCACTGGAGATTTCCAAATCCAGACCAGAGGGCTCCGCTCTACAAGCGGACAGAGCTCTCACTTGTTTGCTGTCAATTTGACACTGAAACACAGTTACCAGAACGGCTGTGGGACCTGACATACAAAACTGAACTAGAACCCCCCCCAATCTCTACACTAAGTGTAGAGGATATCTTGTTGAAGGCAGGCAGGGAGCGATCCACCGACGGTAGCGGGTGGATCCCTGGATCCACGCTGTTGCAGTTCCTGACCCCAAGCCACGCAGCAAACCGTGAGGGTGTTGGGCTCCAGTGATGGCGGACAGGGCTTGAACCAGGCCCAACCTGCAGAGTCCTGCAGATCAGGGAATCCAGGTCGAACCTCTGCAGGGCTCACTGCAGACACTGAAACGGATGCCTTAGCCCTGACTTTGATTGTCACTTACCGTAGTCTAGTGTGGTGTCTGGCCATAATGTTGTTGATTTTGAAAAAGTCTTACTACCCCAGGAAATAAAGAAAAAAAATGTACCTGATACTGCCAGATCATCTGCCTTACTAGCTTCTAAGATTCAACGGCCAGCTAGTGCTGAAACACCAGGACGTGGGCACATGCTTCAACTTCTGGATTCCTGCTTTACATTGTAGCATGAGGCTATAACCACTGCCACAGGATCTACTAGAACTGGTACCTCAGCTGAAGGTAGGGCTCTCTTTTCTTTGGATGTTCCAGCTACTTTCAGTTTTTTCTCAAAATCAGGACACTGTACTGTTTTTAAAGTACACGAGGAGAGGGAGTCTCAGTTCTAGTTGTTAATTCACCCCACCTTTCCTCTACACGTAAGACTTCAGTGCCCATGGATATCGGCGCTGTGGAAGGAACAGTAAACACCGCCCAGACAGTAGCTGTCCAGGAGTAAATTTGCATGAGCCACATCTGCTCAGCTCAGATCCCTCTACTCTACATGGACAAAACTCCTGCTTCAAACAGTCTGCTGCACTAAATGGAATGTCACATGCGATGCTGGACCCAGAGAAAGGCAGTTCTGGAGTAGGTGCTTGTCCAGGACCTGGTGCTTCGGGTCCTAAGGTATTTCCTACATAAGGAACAGAGACTTTGGCACCTAAAGACTGTCCATGGGATCGGAAGGGACACATGGTGGGACACACCATCAGGATACCCAAGGTGAAGCATGCCATCAGCAGACAGAACAAAGACGGTGTCCTGATTTTTATTTATTTATTTATTGAAATCTTGGAATTACAAACCTTTGAGTCACAGACTCTTTTGCGAAGGCTCCATGTCATAGTACAAAAACAGATCGAATAACATAAAAACATACAGGTGGGTATCAAAACAAAGCAAATTAATGCGTGTCTGTTTATACTGATGCTCTTCTTTGTATGTACTCTGCTTTCTATTTTAACTGTATTATCTACCATTGTTGACAAGGTACCTTTGTAAATGAGCCGTTGGCTCAAAGGTTGTAAACTGATTACACTAATAAATAAATAAATAAATAAAAACAAAGTAAATCGAAGTGTGCATCAAAGAACAGGAGATGTAAGAAGAATGTTTACAAATCACAAATTCATCATAAGCACATTTACAAATCACAAAATTGAGACAGCTTGTAAAAGGTATATCAGCAGCTATGCCTTGAGTTAAGCAAAGCCAGCAGGCAACATTGCAATTGAAGGGAAATCAGAATGTAATGGGGGAGGGAGGGAGCAGGAGCAGCCAGAGTGGCTTTGCCAGTCCAGAAAAGTGAAAGGGCACAGCTAGGTAATACAGTGTCAGAAAGTTATGGGCGGTCACATCGACATGAAGCAAGGAGATGTTGCCTTAGATTCAGTTTGAAGAGACCCAGTTTTAATTCAGAGGAAACCGCACAATATTATTTATCCAGAGAGGTGCTCTGTATATGAAGGCCCACTGGCCTAGGGAAGTTCTGCAATGATGTACTAGGAAGGGGGTTTTGGAGGCACATCTGGTGGTTTGATTTATGGGGCAGGAGAAAGAAGGTGTTGGATGGCCGGAGGAGAGATACCATCTTTTTGGCTACAAGGCAGGTATGGTAGTGTAATCTACCCTCCAAAGCTTAACTATTGTGCTTAATAGTACATGTCACAAGTGCGTGTGAACCTACCACAACCAGTGACCAGTCGACATGCTTTATTCAAGGCTACTTTGATACGATTTAGGACAGTTTGCCCCAGACCCGTTGATTATTATACCATAGTCTACCAGTGATGGATAGTACAGAACTTGTGACAGCCAAATGGAGGGCTTCAGGAGGCATACATGACCTGTGTCTGTAGAGAAGGCTAGTTCTGGTGTTAGCCGCAGCACAAATCGAGTTTATGTAATCACGGATGGAGAAAGAGAGATCAAGGGTGACACCTAGATATTTAAAAGTTTGAACTTGTTCTAAGGGCAGTAGCAGGCAGTTGAGTATTTTAAGGGAAAAACGTTGGACTTGTTTTAGGGATAAGCAAAACAGCATCACTTTGGTCTTATAGTTGAGGATTAGTTTGTGGCCCAAGAACCAGGACTCTGGTTCAGAGACGAGGCACTGTAGCTGGATTATTTATTTATTTTTTTAAACCGACCGCTGAACCTGCCAAGAGAAGAAACTCCATCCGAATAAAGTACCAACCAAGGTGGCATGGATGAGAAACTAGAGTGGATTTTCATAGCAAGACAGTTATTCAGACAGCATGAGTTTCTGTGCAACTGGTATACAGTGGTATACAGACCTCCAGCACTAGGAGAGGAGTTGGATAAGCACACAGGGAAGCCATCATCAGACAAACCACATGGCAAGTACGGAGGAGGCCACAGTTAAGGCAGTCAGCCTCTGCGTGAAGGAAGTTGGTAAAAGCTGAAGGAAAACGTGACTGTTTTATGGTACTCTAGGGAAGTGGCCATACGGTGAAGGAAAAAAAGCTTAGCATTCTGGAGGTACTCCATAAAGAAACAGAGGGAAGAAGACGGGGAGGTGTAGCAAGTAGAAAAGAAGGGAAGCAAGTAAGGGAATGAGGGGAGCAAAGGCACGGACAGAGGAAAGGATAGCCAAAGGGGTAGCTAATGGGGATAAGACTTTCTTCGGGTATATAAGGGAAAAAAGGAAAGCAAAGGGATGGATAGGGAGGGTGGCAGGGTGAGACTGCGCAGAAAAGGACCTTGAAAAAGCAGACATCCTGAACAAGTATTTCTGCTCAGTCTTCACAGTGGTGGGGGGTGGGCGAGACTGACCATCAACGAGCAGCAGGAACATTGGGGGGGGTAGGGAGGTAGACAAAAGTTCATTTTCAGAGGGACTTGCTGCTCTGAAAGTGGGGCAAGGCTATGAGACTGGAAGGGATGCATCCAGGGGTACTAAAGCAAATTCAGGAATGGCCTTATTCAACAACTCAGTGGAGTCGGGCATGGTTCCAGTGGAGTGGTGGAAAGCAGACATGGTTCCTCTACATAAGAATTGCAGCAAGGAAGAGTCTAGCAGCTATAAGATGTCAGTCTCGCCTCAGTAGTGGGGATACTAATGGAAACACTGTTAATGACGCTGTGACGGTGGAGGAGGGTAGATTTGGGAGAAATGTGAGGAAGTACTTCTTCACAGAAAGAGTGGTGGATTCCTGGAACAGCCTTCCAGCGGAGGTGTTGGGGCAAAAACAGTGGCAGGGTTCAAAAATGCATGGGATAACCATGAAGGAATCGTAGTGAAAAGGAAGGGGTGAAGGAGAAAGAGCTGTAGATCTGGTACGTGTGATGTAATAGTGCAGTGGGGAGAAATGGGCAGACCTGGATGGGCCTTATCTGCCATCAAATTCTATGTTTCTAAAGGAAAGGTTGGTAGAGTATCTTAAATCCAGTGGGCAGCAAGACCAAAGGCAGCATGGATTCATTGGGGGTCATGCCAGATGAATGTGATTGATTTCTTGATTGGGTGACCAGGGATATAGATCAGGGTCGGCAGTAGATGTGGCCTATCTGGACTTT
Source organism: Neoceratodus forsteri (assembly GCA_016271365.2). NCBI lineage: Eukaryota > Metazoa > Chordata > Ceratodontiformes > Ceratodontidae > Neoceratodus > Neoceratodus forsteri. Next base: position 937,951,539 of record CM028136.1, on the reverse strand, counting down.
AACAAAGCCTTTGACATTGACTACACAGGACACTAATAAAGAAATTGAACAGTCTAGTGGTGGGATCCAAAGTGGTGAATCTGGTTAGAAACTGGTTAACAGATAGGTGACAGAGGGTGGTGGTTAACGGCACTCACTTTAGTGATGGGAGGGTGACCACGGCAGTGCTGCAGGGGTCAGTACTGGGACCGGTCCTCAATGTCTCCATAAGTGACTTTGCAGAAGAACTGGAAGGAAACGTATGCCTTTTTGCAGATGACACCAAAATCTGTGCTAGGGTAGAGAATTAGGAGAGGGTAGACAATCCGGAGGGACTGGAAAGAATGTTTTTAGGTATCTTGAGAAACTTGGAGTGGTCAAGAGCATGGCAGTAAGAGTCAGTTCCAAAAAGTGCAGAATCATACGTCTAGGGCATAGGAACCCAGCAACTGAGTATAGGATTGGGGGTGGGGGGGCAGATACGGACAGTCACTGATCAGGAAAGGGACCTTGGAGTTATCATATCAGATTACCTAAAAGTGGCAGGGCAGTGTGACAGAGCAGTGGGTAATACCAATGGGATGCATAGAGAGAGGTATCTCCAGCAAGAGGAGGGAGGCAGTGTTGCCACTGTATCGCCTGTTGGTGACACCCCACCTGGAATATTGTGTCCAGTTCTGGAGGCCACACCTCAGAAAGGACATACAGTAGACAGGGTGGAGACAGTCGAGAAAAGGGCAGCTAAAATGGTGAAGGGGTTGCACCAAAATCCCTATGAGGAGAGACTAACATGTACACTCTGAAAGAGAAGAGAGGAGAGGAGAGGAAGAGGGGCCACGAGACCTACAAGTACCTCACAGGGGTGAACAGGGTGTAAGTTGGGAGCCTTTTTCAAATTAGGAAAAGCACCAGGACCAGAGGGCATGCAGTGAAGCTTTGAAGGGGGGGGGGGTCAAGAGGGATGTGAGGAAGTACTGCTTCACTGAAAGAGTGGTAGGTGCCTGCCCGGAATACACTGCCAGTGGAGGTGAAAACAGTGAGAGGCTTCAAGTATGTGTGGGTAGACATAGGGGATTAATAGTAAATCAGGAGGGAGGGTCGCTGGAGACTAGTTAAGGGTCTGTGGAGATAGACTAGGCAGGGACCATCTAAGCAGATTGGGTTGGCCAAGAGGTCTTTTTCTACCAACAAATTCTGTTTCCATGACAACTGTATGTGCTCATACATACCCCAGGGACACATGATGTTAGTTTTAGAAACGACATTGGGAGGTTATTGGTCACTGTTGGAAGATTTTTAGCATCTGTTTTAGCTATTGACACTATATATAATTAAAATTTTCCATTTTAGCATATTTGGAGTGTTATCTCAAGTTTTTTGGAGCCTGTTTGGGTGTAATGTGCTGGGATGTTTTTTGCTATATCCTTGCATTAACAAGTGTTACAGTTTGGGCCCTGAGACACTTTTTTGATTTGAAATTTGATTGCCGGAAATTGGAATAGGTATACTGAGCTGAAGTCCAGGTGTGACCTGGGGGTGGGAGTGGAAGATAGAAATAGAGAACGTGTCGGCAGAAAAGTACTTCCAGGCCCACCCATTATGCTTAGCATGCCGCTAGGACTTTGCTGTTGCCTTCCGTCTTCCCACCTCCCCGGATCTAACAGAGCCTTGTGCCTATCCCATGCTCTCTTGAAATCCCCCCACACTTCTTGCCCTCACCACCTCCTCTGGGAGTTTGTTCCAGTTCTCCACCACCCTCTCTATGAAGCAGAACTTTCTGACATTTTATCTAACTCTCTTTCTCTCCCCCAACCTGCAAATAATGCCCCTTTGTTTTCGACTGCTTCCTTAGCTGGAAGGTACCCTCTACTGGCACCCTGTTGATCCACCTGATATACTTGAATGGCTCAATCATGTCCCCACTTTCCCTTCTTTGCTCAAGGGAGTACATGCTGAGGTCCTTCAGTCTTTCCTTTATATGACAGATGACTGAGCCCCCTTGCCATTTTCGTCACCTGCCTCTGGACGCGCTCCACTCTATCCACGTCCTTCTTGAGGTATGACCTCCAGAACTGGACTCCATACTCCAGGTGAGGCCTGACAATCTGCCTGTACAAGGGTATTATGACCTGCCTCTTCCTGGTAGTTATTCCCCTGCCGATACATCCCAGCATCCTACTAGCCCTTGCTGCCGTCTTCTCACATTGCTTTGCCACCTTCAGCTTCTGTGAAATGATTATGCCGAAGTCCCTTTCCTGCTCTGTAACCGCAAGGGCATTGTCCCCCCCCCACCCCACCGCAAATACTGTATTCTGCATCTTAAGTTATTTTTGTCTAGGTGCATGATCTTGCATTTTGTTTCATGTTAAAGGACAGTTGCCATTCCCTGGACCATTCCTTCGGTTTCTCAGATCCCTGAGCATTCACTCAACCCCCTAAGGCATATCCACTCTATTGCAGATCCTTGTGTCGTCCGCAAACAGATACACTCTTCCATCCAGCCCCTCCGCTATGTCCCTTATGAATATATTGAAAAGGAGTGGCCCCAGCACCAACCCCTGAGGTACCCCACTGGTGACTATACCCTCCCTTAAGGGTACCCCATTAACAATTATCCTTTATCTCCTGCCCTCCAGCCAGTTTTGCACGCACCTAACCACGAGCAGCCTCAGCCCAAGGCATCTCATTTTGTGCAGTAGTCTCTTGTGCGGCACAGAATTGAACGCCTTTTTGAAATCTAGATACGCAGCGTCTACCACCACCCCCTGGATCCAGTACCCTGGTGACCAAGTCAAAGAACTCTAATCAAGTTAATTTGACACAACCTTTCCTTCAGTGAACCCGTGTTGACACCGGTCCTGTACACCATTGGCTTCCAGGTAGCTAGTGATTCTGTTTTTCCGCAGTTTCTCCATGAGCTTGCCCACCACCGTTGTTAAGCTCACCGGCCTATAACTGCTTACTTCCTCCTTGCCACCCCCCCTTATGAAGGGGGACCACGCCCGCCCATTTCCAGTCATCAGGGATCTCCCCTGATTCCAGCCATCTGTTGAAGAGGCTAGTCAGAGGTTCTGCTAGCACCCTACTAAGCTCCTTCAGTACCCCGCGTGGGGTGCACCCCATCCTGCTTTATCGACTTTCAAACGCTTTAGCTCCCTCAGGAACTCCTTCACCTGGAACAGACTGAAGTCAAACCCACCCCCACCCACCACCTCGTGTTCTCTGATATTCTTGAGCTCCCCCTCTTTCACTACCATGAATACTGAGCAGAAATAGCTGTTGAGTGTTTCTGCCTTCCCTTGGTCATCTTTTACCAACTTCCCTTCACTGTTTTTCAACCTCACTGTCCTGCCCTTGAATTTCTCCTCTCACATACCGGAAGAAGGTTTTATCCCCCTCCTTGACTCTGTTGGCCATCCTCTCTCCTGTTTTTGCCTTCGCCCTCCTGACCTCCTTACCTGCCTCCTTCTGCTTCTCTTGATATATAGCCCTGTCGTCCTCCCTCTGTGTCCTTTTTATACCTCCTAAACACCTTTCTTTTTGCCCCGACCTTCTCCGTCACATCGCTAGCAAACTAGAGTGGCTTCCTCTTTTTCCTATTTTTATTTACCCTCCTGACACAGAGGCTAGTGGCCCTCACTATCGACCCTTTTATTTGATCCCACATTTACTCCAACCGTCCTTAGTCCTCCCACCCCTGCTGGTGCTTGTTGAACGCCTTCCCTCATTTTCTGAAAGTCTACATGCCTAAAATCTAGGACCTTCACTCTGGGCCGATGGACCTCAGCAGTTGTTTTCACCGTGAACCAGACAGTGCTGTGGTCACTTGTGCCCAGGTTCTCTCCTACAGATATCTCACCCGCCCTTTCCCTGTTCATAAGATTCAAATCTAGGATCGCCCCCTCCCTTGAACTAGCTGTTTCATGAGTGCTTCCTGTAGGGAGTCCACGATTTCCCTGCTACTGGCGGATGCTGCTGATGGGGTGCCCGAAGCCACATCCGGAAAGTTGAAGTCCCGCATCAGCAGCACCTCCCCTCTGTGTGCCATCCTCTGGGTTTTCTCCATCACTGCCCTATCCACCATATCCTGCTGTACTGGTGGCCTGTATATCATCCCGGTACGTATTTATTTAGCTTTTGTTGACCGGGTAAGTGCACGAGACAAATCCTGCCTATTTTCAGGCACGACCCGGGGGAGGGGGATTCAGATGAATGCCAACTGACCTTGAACCAGATTAAGCTGTTGGTGGTATTTTTAGTGAATGAGGGAAATTTGGCCAAGTCACCGGGGAAATTCCCCTACTCTTTTCGATAAGTGCCATGGGATCTTTAACATCCACCTGAACTACCACTAATCCAGGCAGATGGGACCTCGGTTTAACATCTCATCCGAAGAGGCACCTCAGAAGTGCAGCCACGCTGCACTACAGTGTCAGTACTGGGATATTAACCCAAGTGCCAGATGTGGGAACTGAACCCACAGCCCTCTGATCTCCCGGCCTCAGGCGAGTGTGCCTACTGAGCCACTGACACTGACACTCCCCCTGTGTCCACTGATACCCATAAAACCTCAGCCCCCCTTCCCTGCAATTCCATAGCCTTAATGTGTTCCTTCACATATAGGGCAAACCCCCCACCACCACCACTCACCCTGTCTTTCCTATAAAGTACATACCCTGGTATTGCCATGTCCCAGTCCTGGCCACCATGTCCCCATGTCTCTGTGATACCCACGAAGTACAGGTCTGTCTCAGCCATGACTGCTGCTAAGTCCGAAATCTTATTGCCCAGACTTCTGGCATTTGTGCACATGCCTCTCCATTTGCTGGGCCCATTCTGCTGTCCCCTGGTGTGCTTGTTACCTTCCCTACTCCTCTAGCCTGGTTGTTTCCATCCTGGGAAGGAGGCTTGGAAGCCCCCCATTTCTCCTGTTCCATGGCATGGGTTTGTTCCCACCCACCTCCCCTTTTGTAGTTTAAAGTGTAGTTTTGTTGACATTAATCCCCTAGCTTGCATTTTAGCACTGCTGTACCTTCCTGTTCAGGTGCAGTCTATCCAGGGCAAATAGACTCTCATCCCACCACGTTGTTCCCCAGTTCCCTACCAACCCGTACCCCATCTGTTAACACCATCCAAACAGTCACTTATTAAATTCCTCAATCCTTGGTCTCCTCTCTGTGCTTGCCCTTGGTACAGGCAGGACCTCCGAAAAAGCCACGGATCTGAACCCCAGGCTGCTGCAGTATCTAACAAGTTCCCTAAATCTTGCCTGCACCTCCAACAAGCTATGCCCCACCAGGTCATTCGTTCCGATGTGGAAAACCAGGTGAGTTTTCTCATCCTGCTGTCTCCTCTGCAGGGGGTATAGTGAATTACCTCTGCTGCTGTCATACCTGTTAGGCACTCGACCCATATTGTAGTGCTTCTGTCCCCCCTGCCCCCCAAGCGAATCCCTTTTATTATTGCGTCCCCAACAAGTGAGACCTTTCTTGCCATTTCTGTCTGTTTGCATTTGTCCTTTGTCATGTTCCCAGTCCCTCACATTCCCTTTATTTCCTTATTCCTGCTTCCCTTTTTGCCCCTTGTATCTCCCCCAGTACTTAACTTCCCCTTCTCGCTCCCCGCAGTTATTCTCTTCAAAACCAGCTCCCCCTATCTGCTAGTTCCATCTCCGCCCTCACCCTTTTGCCCTTTCCCTGACTGTATTTCCCTGTGCCCGGGTCGCTTCCCCGTTTTTGTCCTGTTTTGGTTCCCCTTAGCCATCTCTCGCTGTCTCCTTTCTTGAGGGTTTGCCCTTTTTTGGGGTGAGTTCACCCCAGTGCCCTTGTCCTTTCTTTTGCCCTCCTCCTTATTTTTTCGTGAAGGGGCTACACTGCTCCTCCTGTCTACTGCACCTTGCATTGTGTCTACCTCTCCCGTTCCCTCCGAGTCCTCCTCTGCTCCAATTTCTTTATTCTCATCCACATTTAGTGACACTAGTGGTGCAAATCTGTTTTCATGCTCTATGCCTTCTGCCCTTTTTTCTCCTGCTTGTGCTCCTCTGTCTTCACTTCCCTTTCGTGCCGGCTTTGGACCTTACCTCCTGCCAGTACCCTTGGCCCCTCCCGTGTCCAGTACTGCCTCTACCTTAGCCTCTAGGAGCCCCTGCTTAAGTCCACCCTTGTACCTCCTTCCCTGCTGTTGCAAGCCGCCTCCCAACTACCCTTGCCTCTTTCAGCTTTTGCTCTTAGAGCCCCTACATCTCCTCCATTACTCACTCTTCCGCCCCTAACCCACCTTGTTCCCCCAGTGGATCCCCTGTCCTCCCCACCACCCCTCACCCATTCTAGTGTCCATCTCAACCACCTAACCTCCTCCCTTAGTTGTACCAGCTGCAGACACACCATGCATCCCCCCATCTTCAGATTATGCAGAATACAAAAAATCAAGGGCAAAATATATAAAGTGTGGTTAAAAACAAGGAAAAGTGCACAGCAGAGCACCAGCAATATTGTGGATACAAAGTATGCAAAATATACAAAAACAAGAATGTGCAAAAATTCAGATATAACCAAAGTAAAAAGTAACAGCATAAAGTAGTGCAAGAATCGGTGAGCAGGAGAGGTCAAGTAAAAATGTATATAGATATGAGATACGCATTGAAATATAGACAGTGACTGTAGAAAAAGGACCACAGGTCCATCTAGTCTGCCCAGAGTTCCCTATCTGTCCTGGGACCTATTGTCTATATGGGGTTTTATCCCTCCTGTTCAGCCCCCTCTCCTTCCCTTGCCACTGCTACCAACTTGAACAACTACCAGACCCTTCACTCAGTCCTAGCCATGCTTGAAACCATTTACGGTCCTGGCACTCACCACCTCTGTTGGTAGACTGTGCCATGGCTCCACCACCCTTGCTGTCAAACAGAAATTCCTTACCCCCCCCCCCACACCAGTCTCCACTCGAGACCTTTATGCTCTTGACTGTGTGCTCCTGTTAAATAGTTTTCTGCAGTTCAACTTGTTTATTCCCTTCAGGACCCTGAAAGTCTCTAATCATATCCCCCCCTCTCTTGCCTTGGTCTCCACAGAGTCCATGTTCAGTGCCTTGGGATGATTTTCTTAAGATCTGCTCTGTTGGCCCTGAATCATCTTGGTCACCCTGCATTGCACTGTCTCTAGCCGCTCTCTGTCGTTCCTTAAGTGAGGACTCCAGAACTGAGCACAGTATTTAATATGTGGCCTGACCCGTGACCTCTACCGAGGAAATAGTGCCTCCTTTTTCCTGTTGTCAGTAAGTACCCCTTCCAAGACACTCCAACATCCTATTAGCCTTTGTATGGGCCTTGTTACAATGGCTTGATTGATTAATGTATTCACCAACGATGTTTCCCAGATCCCTTTCCTCTACAGTAGTGCTCAGTTTAACCCCTCACATACAGTACTCTGTTGTGCCCCCGTGTATAACCTTGCATTTTTGGTGATCTTAGACCACCTCTCTAGTTTTGTAGATACCTCTGCATCTCCCTGATCCTTTCGCCACTGTCCACCCTTTACGCAGAGCTTTGTGTCATCGGCAAATTATCATCGTTAATGTATTTACTCAGAATATGCCAGTTATCTTATCGAGTGAGGGGCAGGACGATAACTGCGTGGCAAAGCCACGAGAGTTACGAAAGTCCTGCCCTCTCACAAGAGAGATCATAATTGTCATATTCTGACTTAGGCCAGTATGTGTCCAATTTATACAATGCATTTTAAATTGTAGAACATTCAGATTAGTTGTTTTAATGGAGATTTAAACCGTTTCTGTTTGAATTTACTGCTCTGCTTTGAATGCAGCAGTGGCCATTGTAGTGCCATTGGGTATTGTACAAGCTGTTCTCTCATTGGTTAAGATCTCCTAAAGTGAAAATAAATGCTGATGGCATACAGTACCTAACATTGCAGTATATTATTTATTTTTATTTAGACCACTTCAGTGGCTAAAATACATCATTTGTCTGGAAGTGTTGACTTGCATCTACATTGTATAGTTTGTATTTTTTTGTAAATAAAATTCTTATAAGAATTGTAACAAATCTTTTACTTCATGGCTAGTGAGAACATAGAAAGTCCTCAATATCAATTATTTCCCTGTATACTGATCCATTTTTCTTAAAAGTACAGGAATCCGAGGATGTCCCAGTGCGGCAGAGGCTGAGGCGCTGGCACCTTACCTCTTGCCACGCAAACTACTCAGGTGTGGGAACAGACCAGGGTCCCTCGGGGGCTGGTCTGGTGAGGGATTGAGGGTCCTAAATTGGCTCTCCTCCCTTGGGGAAGGGGGAGTCTGAGTCCTGCCACTTACCTGCCACCTGACAGAAGGCTGGGTAGCAGCACTGGTGGGCCCTGCAGATATGCGTATGTGTGTGCTGACGCAATACGCACATGTCTCACGCAGATGCCTCCGGGAGAAAACTGAGTATCCCACCCCGGCTTGCTCAGCATCCCCCGCTGGTGCTGCCCGACCCCATGTGGCAGACCACCTGGCGATACAACTCTGTGTAAGTGGCGGTTATCTTGTAAGTCCACAAGATGGATCCATGATGTGGCTGGCAGGATGCTACTGGGACTGGAGATGGTAGGCGAAGAAACAAATGGAGTAAGAGAAAAAAATACAGGAGTCACTTTATAGTCTGTATACCTCATCTGCCCTGTACTTTGTTTTTCATCCTGTGTTCCTTAATGTTGTTACCTTATCTCCTGGATAGCTACTGTAAAAGGGACTCTGTTCTAGTTGGTGTTGGCTCATGCAGTCAATAAAATAAATAAATCTGGGAACCCTGTATCTACCTCTGCTCACTGACCAATTCTTTCATGTCACTCTTTATCCTTTTTCAGGAATTTCTGATTTCAGCCTGCGGGTGGCACTGCAGACATTGCTCAGGGAGTATGCAGAGGTCACCAAGTCGCCCAAAAAAAGCAAGTACATCAGTTTTCTACAGTCATCTAAGGTCCGTCCCCGAAGGAGGGCCCGGAAGTACGTTTATGCAGTAGGTCAGCACTGTTCCTACCTCCTTCTTTTTTTTTTTTTCTATCAGGCTTTTTCTCCCTACAGGTGTGTGTCCACTCTCCTTGGGCTTGTGTGACCACCCAGGCCAACCTCTAACTAACCTGTTGCTGTCTTCCTTCTGTGCTTCACCCTCTGTGGTGGGTACCCGTGGAGGGAGGCCATTCTCCACCCTGATGAATGGGATTCGATGGGTGGCAGGCTCCAAGGCATGGGGACAAGTGTATCCAGACTCTCTGCCCCCCCACCCTTAATTTATTATTTATTTCAAATGTTTTTATTTTTATTTTTTTTACCAGGTGTAAACAAGCAGAGCCCAGGAGGCTCATTTCCAGTTGGGGGAGGGAAGGGAACATGGGAATTCATAACTAATACATACAGTCTCTTACAGGTATACAATATACAAAGGGATATATATTGTACAGTGAGCAAGTACATTTACTTCATAGCCGCTGGGTGACTTCAGGGGACGTTACACACATGAGAACCCTGCAAGTATCACAATGTATAGATCAGAAACATTTAAGGAGTTAGAGTACAGTCTTCTTGGCCACATCAAGAGTGGTTCACTCACAGAATTTTCAATCGTAGTAATTTTAGGAAATAGTCCCTGGTCATGGCATAGGTAGAAATTTACATGTCATTTTTGGAAATATGTTCTTTTCGATATCCCCACTGTGTTGTATCAAGGAGAGACGTGCTAATAATCCTCTGTAGAAGACATCTTATGTATAATTCTCTTAAGACATGGAACCAAGTACTATCTATTAAATGTGTCTTGACATAAATAAAAGGTTACAAAAAAAAAAAGAGGAGTCAGAGTACAGAGGTTGTTTTACGTACCAGTCGTGCATAACTAGGTGTGAGGAATTATAATGGGGTGAGCAGCACCATGCGCTCATTTTGCTGTCGGGGGAGGGGGGAGAATGCAAGGAGGTTCTGGGGCAGTTGTAACAGGACTGTGGGGAGTTGTAATGAGCTTTGCTTAAGGTGTTGGTTGATTGGAAGTTTAGTGAGGTAGTGATCTTGGTAGGGAGACTGTTCCAGATGCTGGGGAGCCTATAGCTGATGGAGGCTTTCCCCTAGGTTGCACGTACAGCATGGGATAAGTAGCTGGTGGCTTTCTTCAGAACTCAGCGAGTAGCTTGGATTGGAGGAGGAGAAGAGATCAGAGAGGAGGCTGGGTAGTTTACCATCATAGAGTTTTGCACCCACCAAAGCAGTGTGTAGCAAGTGTCAAACAAGAAGAAGGGTCACCCCAAGGTATTCTACATGTCACAGTGGAGAGTAAGGAGAGGACAGCCCAGAGCAAATTGTCACAGGGCGTTAAACAGTGTGGTGAGTTTAATTAGGGCAGAGGGGGAGAGTAGTCAATATACCCATAATCCAACAGATGTAGGACTTGGGCGTTCAGTCACCTGTTTATTGATAACTAGTGGCAGGCTGCTCTTTACCCTGTAGAGAGCTCCAAGGTTTTCAAATCTCTTGACAACCGCCTGTGTTACATGCCTAGAGTAGTTGAGGTGTTGGTCCAAGTGGAGACCTAGTTATTCCTAAGTGGATACAGAGTTTGGTCTATCACCCTGAGAAATGTGTAGGTTATTTGTGGCTGATGGAGACTTTAGTCATTGTCTAGAGCCAAACATAGAGACTATTTTTTTGTGGTTAATGGCTACCCAATTTACTTGGAAGAAAGAGGGACAGAGGGTATGAGGGAGGTAGGATAGGAAGGAAAGGAACTAAACCAGAATTCGGATATAAAGTAGGCACAGTGGGGAAAAATGCCTGGCATTGAGGAAGGGAAGGGAGAGGGCAGAATAGGGCAAGCAGGGATGGGTATGAGGGGGACAGTCTAAGACAAAATGACAGTCAAGAGGGGGTCCACTCTGGTGATGGAGGATCTGGGACCAGCACTGTAGACTATGTCACCATAGTCAAAAATGGGAAGCATCATAGTTGGTAAATTCTCATGGCAGGCAGGATGCTTTATACTTGCTTTGTTCCTTTATAGTGCACCAAGCTTGGGGTGGAACTTAAGGTGAATGGCATCAGTATGTGCTAAAAAAATCAAGATGGTGGTCCAGCCAGACACCGAAGTACTTAAAGGAGGAGACATCCTCAACTGCAGCACCATAAAGGGAGGCAGTATAGCGCAGTGGTTTAAGGCTCTGAGCTGCAAATCTGGTGACATCCAGCAGACCAGACCTGGGTTTGAATCCCACAGCTTCCACTTGCATACTGTGTGCCCCTGAGCAAGTCACTTAACTTCCCTTAGCTCCAGGTCACTCTTGTAAGAAAGCTTTCAGCTTAGTGTGCTACTCCTGGTTAAACAACTAAAAAAAAAAAAAAAAGGTGTAGAATGACAGGAGGGAGGTGAGTCTGTTAAGCCTTTGTCGGGTGCCAAATGTCATAGAACCTGTTTTTGGCATTAAGGTTGGTTTAACCAGAACCAGTGCTGAATACTGCTAAAATCCAGCTGTAACAGGGTAGTCCTCATGGGCAGAGGAAAAAGAAGTGACGAGCACTGTATCTCCACCGTACATATGAAAGGACACAGAGGAACAGGCAGAGGGGTCATTTAATTATCTGGAATAGAGAACTGGGCCCAGAACAGACCCTTGAGGAACTCCTGAACAGATGGGAAGTTGGGGGAGGGGGGGGGATAGGGAGCTTCTGATCCAGACAGCTTGAGACCTGCCCTCAGGGGTGGAGCAGACCTACTGACGGAGAGGCCTGCTGCCCAGCTTGTCCAGAAGGACGACGTGTGCCCACAGTGTCAGATGCTTTAGCCAAATCAGTAAAGATGGTGGATGGTATCAGACCCTGGTCCACACCTGAAAGGATGGAGTTGGTAAGCCTGAGGAGGGAGGTGGAAGTGGAGTGAGAGTTCCTGAAACCAGACTGGAAAGGAGTGAAGAAGGAGGAGTCAGAGAAGGAAGAGAGTTGCAAGAGAACAGGGTGTTCCTGTAACTTGGCCTGAGTGGGAAGAATTGTGATAGGATGGAAGTTACCAGGAGAAGAAGGATGCTTACCTTCATGGGATGGGATTACCCTTCACCCTCACGATGGTGCTACATAACCTAGTGTTGACCTCAGATGTCATAGGTTCTCCTTGAGGGTTGGGAGATGAGCTTCTTGTCTTGCTATGGAGGTCACTGCAGTGCCGGGAAAGTGGCACCATTCCCTCCAGGGCTTAGAAAGGCTTACATTGACAGTACTGTGTTCCAGCCTGACTGCCTGCACACAAACCCACTCCTGAAACTGGATTTCTGACATGACAGTGCATAGCGCTGATGCAGGGCCTACAGGCAGCCCCCTGCCTCCCTTTCTGAAGTTCATCTTTAATGTATTGAAGCTTTGTTCTTTTTTTACCAAAGAAATGGATAACTTTTCTTGCCAATAATTTATTGCTGGACTTTTAAGTCACATGAGGAGTATGTGCTTTTTTTAATCAGGAATGTAAGCTGTAACCTTGCTTGCCCATATATCAGTTTATACAGTTGGAACATTTCAACTACAGAAAATAAAACTGACAAAGAACCTCACTGGCCTGCTACCATGATATCAGGTCTGAGAGTAACAAGCTGTGAATGAGCTTGGTGCTTCCAGCAAACAGACCTGAGTTTGATTCCCACGACTTCTTCCACTTGCATACTATGAGACTCTGAGTGCAAGTCACTTAACCAGGGGTTTGACCCCGATAGTCTTATGGCAGTACTGGACCTATCAGGCGTGTCAAGTGTATGCAGAGAGCCCGAGAAACTGGTACTTGCCTATCATAAGGCAGTGACAGGTGCCCTGGACTCTCTAACTTCTGTCAGAGTTCGTTCCCTCACTCTTCGCTCAAAGTCCCCTTGATTTGATGGGACCTTGATAGAGCTGAGGCGAGGGGGTTGAAGGTTGGAGCGACGCTGGCAAAAATGTAGCCTGATGGTTGACAAATTTAGATTGATAGCCCATTATAAAGACTATCAATCGACAATTTCCTGTAATTGGGCAGAATTCCTGTCCAAGGAGATTGCTGCAGTGAGGAATTCGACCTGCTCAGCTTTTCCAGACTGTTGTCAGGTTGTGCAGTCCAACCTGTCTTCAGCCATGGGGAGCGTTTTCACAAGTTAAGTGTGATAAGTTTGCTCGGTTCTTCAATAAGATTGCCACCATCAGGTCGGAGATCCATTCAGCGCCCTCAAATGGGCATTGTGGCGATCGGCATGAGGTGGCAAGCACCCGGTCTGTCTGGTCTGATGTCGGCTGGTTGGCAATCGAAGACATTGTGTGGGTTGTCCAGGATATGTTCCCAATCTACTGTAGTTTGGATCCAGGCCCATTGCACCTCCTAGTAGGGTGCATTGGAAGTTATCGTCCCAGTCCTTGCTGAGATAGTCTGGTGCTCTGTGGAGACAGAGGTGTTTCCAGACTCCCTGAAGGAGGCAGTAGTGATACCCCTCCTAAAGAAATCTTCCCTCGACCTGGACTGCTTAGCGAACTACAGACCGGTCTCTAACCTGCCATTTGTGGGCAAGGTTATTGAGAAGGTGGTTGCGGCTCAGCTGGATAACCATTTAACATCCTATGATGTCAGGCTGGCCCAGTGGTGCTGAGGGTTGAGGCGCTGGATGCCACACCTTGCAGCACACCAGTGACCAGGGTTCGGGAGCGGACTCTGGCCATTGGGGGTCAGCAGGGGAAAGGGAGGAGCGAGTGTCCCGCAACAGCTCTCCTCTCTCTGGGGTGGGGAAGGGAGTCGTGTTGCTCTGCAGTGGCACCTGGCGGAGGCCAGGGGCACTGCTAGTAGCATGCACATTTGAGGGGTTTAGTGCGGCAGGCGGTGGCACGTTGCGTGTAGACGCCATTGCATGTCTGGCTCCAAGGGAGAAAAATTCAGGTGGAGAATTACGGGGTGGTTGTGGCAGCTGATGGTTGTGCACTGTACCTCTGGACATGACAGGTGTGCCCACTCTAGTGACTTGGAGTATTTTTAGTTGCTCATTTTGGTCGGCTTTGTTAGTTGAGTGGTGGCCTTGCTTTCTCAAAGTGTGCACTAAAAAGAATAAAAAACACTTTCAAAAAGTTCCTCCATTGTAGCCTGTGGAGCATGCCCTTGCGCCGCTCTGGTACTGACGCCAAAACGTGTGTTTAGGGGGTTGTCTGGCGGGAGGAAAGCTACTGCTTTGGATATCCGGCCCACAGAGCTGTTTTACAAGTGGATTTTAGAAACTGTACTGGAAAATAATTTCTGCTTTTGAGCTGTAACTCAACCGGAGGGTAAGCAATATTGTGTGTTGGGGTGGGGGTGTATTGGTAGAAACCTGCTCTTTAAGCATCAACGGTTTAAGTGGCACATACTAGCATTACCAGCTTGGGGGGGGGGTACCTCAAGACATGTTGGCCTAGGTTTGAGTCCGACTCATTGTAGAGCAGCAGACACCACAAGCAAAGCCTTGTGAAATAAAATATTTCTTATAATTCAGCCATTTTCAATATTATTCTCACCATAGGCCGAGTCTGTCGGTGCAGCGGTAGCACTACTGGTTGTGACGTTGGCGAGCCGGGTTCGTGAACGAGCCAGAGTCGTCGGGGTTGGCTGGAGGGAGGAGGATTGAGCATCCCAGGAGTTGCTCACTTCCTCTGGGGAGGGAAGGTTCCGTCCTCTGCCGCAGTACTGCCACTTGGATGACCACATGTGGTAGTGAGATTAGAGGGCCTAGAGGAGGGCGAGACGTTGCTGACGGCGGTGGGCGGACATTGATGTCCATTTAGGCGATGTCCCCAGGGGAAGATGAGAGAAACAAAGAAAGTATCCCCAACACCTCTGCGATGACTGCCACTGTATATCCCGGGTCTCTGCCTCCCCAGCGCATGGCACCACGTGATGAGATGCAGGAATTCGGGAGTAAGACCCAAACCCTGCCTGGGGGGTATATCCAAGGCTCAGTGGAGGTAGGTGACTGTGGCTAGGGGTCCAAGACATTGGGAGGTGGCTGGCAGGTCCAGAGACATTGGAGGGGCTGGAGAAAGAAGGGACAGGAAAAGAAATTGAAAAAAATATATATGAGCTGAACCAGTGGCGCGTGGAGGGCTGAGGCATCCGTGCATTACCTCCTGCCATGCCAACGACCTATGTCAGCAGTGCGAATGGGCCACTGGAGGTTGGCTGTGGAGGGAGAGGATTGAGCATCCAGAGGACTGCTCTCTTCTCCCGGGGAGGGAGGGCTGATGCTTCCGCTTAAAGACTGCCCCCAGATGGAGACCCGAAGGTAGTGCGGGTCTGATGGGCACCAGAGTAGGGAGGGTGCTGCTAGGTGTACGCGGACATGCGCGCGCCTCCACATACACATGTCTGGCATGTGCGCCCCAGCAGCGGGGATGGGAACTGGGGGAGAAAAATGAAGGAAAACATTCCAGGCTGCGGTGATGACCACGACCTCACGGGCTCCACACCCGGCAGACAAGCACTGCCGCAGTCCTGTGACAGTCGGCGTAGGTTGAAGATAAGTCACACAGATGCTGGGATGACAGTGCTGGGGGGTGAGGTTGGTCTGAAGGGGGAAGCTAGGGCGACAAGGTGCATACAGTGTTTGTAGAAAAAAAATATTCTCGCCATTGTTGTTTAATATTGAAGGGGAAAGCTCATCACCGCATTACCAGTGAGTCTGACCAGGAGGTCCCGACTAAGAAAATTGCAAATTAAGTACAATTTATAGCAGCAAATTTTAGTGCTGACCCTGCCGGTACCGGTTTTCCCTGCGATGAGCTCCATGAGGGAGATTAGTACCGTCAGGGTAAGCACTGCAGTGTGCTACTGTAATACAGTTTTCCCCTTAAGACACATAGCAGATACTAGCATGAAACCCACAGCTGTCCCTCACTCTTGCTGTCAGAGGCTTGGGGAGGGGGGGCATTATTTGTTTTCAGCCAACGTGGCTGGTGTTGGTCCACAGGATCAAGCAGATGATGAGATAAATTAATAAAAAAAGTGTTAAAAAAATGTAATTGCAATTTTCTTTGTTGGGATCTCTTTATCCTAACTCAGGATAGAGGGGATTAGCATACACTTTAAGGATATTGGCATGAAAACTAGGCTCTAGCCCTTTTAAAGAGCAGGTGTTTACTTTACACTTTCTCTCCCCCTCCAAACATAGATTGCAGCTTACCAGTGTGGAACTCTGCCGGTCTGGAAAGGATTTTTTTTTTTAATTCCTATTTAAAAAGTTACATCACTCATAAAATTAGTGTTTTAAGTTCCTTGGCAAAATGCTCCAACTTCCTCAGTCGGAGACATGTTGTCACGCTTGCGTTGAACGTTTTGTGACGTCTGCTCTGCTCCATAGACTATAATGGGAGCCTTTTTTAAATTTATTTTTTAATACATCTGAGTGCCGATTTTAACAAAGGATTGCAACTGCTCGGCTAAAAAGGATCTTGTTAGTCGAGCGGTGAGGATCCTTTTCAAAATCGGCACTCAGATGTATTAAAAAAGAAATTTAAAAAACGTCCCCATTATAGTCTGTGGAGCCTGCTCCCACGCTGTTCTTGAATGAACGCCACAAAACGTGGGAGCATGTCTCTGATTGAGGAAGTTGGAGTATGTAGCCGAGGAACTTAATTTTAATAGGGATGTAACTTTTTAAATAGGAATAAAAAAAATATATATTTTTTGGACCGCAAAGCTGCGCACTGGTAAGCTGCAATCTATGGGTGGATAAACACCTCCTTTTAAGTTCATCCACTTCTGATGTTCATTCCCTACTTATTCCACTGTCCTTGGCTTGTCTTTTTCCTGGGATGGTGGCCCATCCTCATAAGTTGGCATTCGTGACAAACTCATAGGTATTTTCTCTGACAGAGGGCCCTCTTTCATTAGGTTGGACCTGACTTTCCAGTATCAAGAACTGGACCTGACTGGGGATCGGAAGTCGTTCCTAGTTCTCTTATTGTGACATCATAGTCCACTGCAAGAAAATAATTGAGATAACAAGCAAATATTATGACTTCAGGTGAGGAATGTGCAGTCAGAGCAGATGACGTGTAAGGGATAAAAGCCCTGTTTGGACACACATATCTATAGTAAGAAAGAACAAGGTTCAAAAAAATACGCAAACGTTATGAACTATGAGCTGAGTCGTGTCTGAATGTTCAGTTTTTAGACGTTTTCCCGGAGGTGTCCCTTGTGTGAGCAAACCTCGTTTTCTGCTGTTGAACCAGATCTTTGCCGAATAAACGTAGCTGTGTAAGCCCTTTTATCACTCAGTTGTTTTCTTTTTCTTGTCCCCCTCCAGGTGGGTATACACGCTTGCAGGGAGGTCGCTGGAGTGACAGCAGGGCCCTGAGCTGTGTGGAGCGTTTTGATACCTTCAGTCAGTACTGGACCACAATATCTTCCCTTCATCAGGCTCGCAGTGGGCTGGGGATTGCGGTGCTTGAGGGAGTGATCTATGTCATGGGAGGTAGGTACCGAAATCTGCTTATGCCGTTTTTGGTGTGAGTTGGAAATCCATGATGAATAGAATATGCGGCATGAAAAAACAGCTGCTATTTTCGGACTGAAATCAGAAAAAGGTGAAACTCAGTTTCAGTAGAAACTATATAATGTATGTTAGTTTTCTGGTGGCCAGTTCTTAGTTCATATCTTAGTTTTCCGGGTTTGACATTGCTGGGAATTGATCTCTTGTTGGAAGTGTCTGATGCAGTTTCTGTGATATGTCAGATGCTTCCAGCAAGAGTTCAGTTCCTGCCTAGCAGTGTCTAAACTGGACAATTTATCAACTTTTCCACTCCCCATCCAGTACTCTGTCCTTGGGTCCTTACTAACATATGAAGAAGGCCATTTGGGCTATCAAGTCTGCTTGTATTGCAGGGTCCACAACTTCAGCTAATGTCCCTGCCCTCCCTCCCCACTCTTCTCATCCTCCCTACCCATGATTCTTACCTTCCACTATGCCTATCCCAGCCTCTTAGTTTCCCACTGTCTTCCATGAGATTATCTCTTCCAGCAGTGCATTCCAAGTGTCCACCACCCTCTCTGTGAAGAAGTGCTTCCTGACCTCCCTCCTAAACCTCCCACCCTCCAGCTTAAGACTGTGCCCCCTCGTGTTATGGTTGCCGCTCTGCTTAAAGTGACTCTCCTTATCAACCTTATTTATCCCTTTCAAGTATCTGAAGGTCCCAATCATGTCCCCTGTATTTCAGGGAGTACATGTTCAGTGCCCTCAACCTCTCCTTGTATGCCTTACTCTGCTGACCCACTATCCTCTTTATAGTCCTCCTCTGGACCGTCTCCAGCAGGTTAATGTCCTTTTTGAGGTGTGGGAACCAATACTGAACTCTATACTCTATATGTGGCCTTACCAGTGACCTGTGCAAGGGTAGTATAACCTCCTTGTTTCTTGTTTTCTATGTGCATCACCATGATTTTTTAGCATTGAATTTCAGCTGCCAAACCTTTGACCAGCAATCTAGCTTTTGCAAGTCTCTGTGTATATCCCTAACCCCCTCCTTGCTGTTTACCCTGCCGCAGAGCTTAGGGTCATCTGCAAAAAGACCTGTTCATTCTTAACTCATTTGATGGTCAATCCTCACAGAGTCATCTTCGTTTGTCACCCTCCTGCAGCACATGTCCAAGATGAAGGGCCAGGGCTGTGGATAAGCATGCAGACAAGGAGTCCGCGAAACAGGATTTCATGGCCAAGAAGATCTCTGCAGCAGCCACCTTGGTCCTTCTGCAGTCGAGCAGTGCCATGCTGATGGCCAGATGCCATACCCTCTTTGATCTCATCATGGAGTTCCTCCCTCTGCTTACGACCTAGAACCACACTAAGGCTAGAGCGCTATGGATATGGGCTACATGCTAGCCAAGCACCAGCTGAAGACTGCCTTGGAGTTGGGCAGCTTGTTTGCCAGTGCCATGGCTTCGGCCGTGTCCATGCATCATAGGGCCTGGCTGCATCTCTCTACATTTACCCTGGAGACCCAGCATAAGTTAGCAGATGTCATTTTTTGCACACTGGCCTCTTTGGCCCTTGGTAGAGGATCATGTCGCATTGAGAAGTCCAGTGTAACCCTGAACTCTGTAACTTCATCCCAGGAGGCCACCAAGCCCCTTACGACAAAGAAAAAGAGCACGTTTTGTGGCTCAGGCTATCGGCCTCAACACCTTCTGCAACAGAGGCAGTTACAGCAGTATCACCCCAAGCCCAAGGCAGGCGGTGATGGCAAGAAAAGGGGACAGTAATGGTGCATGTGGCTCCCAGCATGCTAGAGCCCCCTCCCAAGGCTGCCAGTTGAAGGGTTGCAGGGTGCCATTCCCCCTCGGTCCCTGTCACAACTTCCAGTCTGGGAGGGGTTCAGTTTCTTCACGTCTTTCCACAGTGGTCTGCAGTTACCTTAGACAAGTGGGTGCTAGAAGTGGTGGTTTCAGTCTGCCTTTCAAGTAGGCTTTCCAGCCTTACGGACCCTGGGTGTTGGTGCCCGCGGACATGCGGACTTTGTACTCTTTCTAGTTTGTCTTTGTTGCATTTTTATTGGCCATCAGAACTGACTGGTATAATCTAAGTGTGGCTAACATATGCTCTATAAAGAGTAGCTATAACTTATTGTAGCTGCGTATGTTCTACCTGAACAGGCAGGGTAGGATGCATTCCTTTCCCTGTGTCAGGAGGCGCTTTGTACCTGATCACTGGTGCTCAGCCAGTCTCCTGACGGTGCATGTTGTGGGAGAGGACAACCAGTTGACAGATGCTCTCAACCCAGTGGGTAAGATGCCACACGAGTGGCCCCTGCAGTAGGATGTGGTGAGATAGCTGTTCGGCTGGTGGGGCACACTGCTGGTGGACCTGTTTGCCTCTTGGGAGAACAGAAAACTGAGGCTGTTCTGTGCCTGCTGCCCCCCCCCGTCCCCAGATGGGAACGCAGACAGGCGATACCTTCTGTTGGCCCTGGACCCCAGGCCTCCTGTGTACCTTTCTTCCCTTCCCTGTGATCCACAAGGTGGTGCGCAAGGCTTGTCAGGACAAGGTAAACCCAATTCTGATTGCTGCAGACTGGCCTAGGCAGTTCTGGTACCAGGGCCTCCTCAGTCTCAGCAGCAAGTCACCATGGCGGCTTCCACTCTGCCTGGACCTGCTGACAAGACAAGGAGTTAAGTCCCTGCACCTCTCGATCTGGTTCCTGAGTGGCTAGAGTTCCAGACCTGGGGCCTTTCAGAAGACATTTTTCATGTTGTAGAGGCATCCCTTAAGAAGTCAACTCACAAAACATACACATTTAAGTGGAAGGGGTTCGCACTTTGGTGTCAGGGCAGGGAATTTGATCCCCTTGCCTGCCCAGTAGCTGTGATCCTTGACTGCCTTTGGGCTCTTGTCTCACTCAGGACTATGAGCCACTACCCTTACGGTGCACCTTGTGGCCATCTCTGCATACCAGATGTGGGTCAGGAAAATGTGATTGAGTGCTTTTTCAAAGGTCTGGACCACTTGTTCCCTCCGGTGCACGAACCACCTGGGGACCTACTGCTGGTGCTGGAGGGTAAACCATTTGAGCTGATGCACAAGTGAGATGTCGCACTTGTCATGGAAGACTGCCTTCTTGGTCGTTATCACATTGGTCAGAAGTGTAAGTGAACTCCAGGCGCTCTCACTGGAGTCTCCATACCTGGTTTTCCACAAGGACAAGGTCATTCTTTACCCCAAACTGAAATTTCCTGCCCAAGGTAGTCTGAGTTTCACCTTAACCGGGTGGTAAACCTCCTAGTCTACCTTAGTTAACCCTATCTCGAATGCTGAGTGTAGGCTCCGTACCCTGGAGCTAGTGAGTGCCATCGCCTGTTATAAGGAGCATATGGCAGGGATTCATGGTGAGGCTTACCAGCTGTTCATCACATATGCTGAATCTGCCTCTGGCAGATCAGCAGATAAGCAGACGATTGACAGGTGGCTAGTATCCTGCATCGAACTGTGTTGCAGGTTGGCTGATTGAGAGCTGCCCAAGGGATTGCAGGCTCATTCACCAGGCATACAACTACCTCTGTGACTGCTGCCAGATAAATCCCAAATAAGATCTGTAGGGCTTCTGCCAGGCCGAAAGCTTACACTTTTATCTCTAACTACAGCATCAGCATGTTCAGTTGTTGTGATGCTGCATATGGAGCCTCAGTTCGTCGGTCTGTTTGCCAGGTAGTTGGGGTGTGCACCTTGTGTCGTCCTCCCAGGGAACTGCTAGGAGTCTGGTAGAGCGTGGATAGTGAATTGAATCTCAGTTCATAGAAATATAGGGTACTCGCCTGTAACTGTACTTCTACAATGAGTATTTAGCTCACATCCACACAGCCCACCCGACCTCCCCTGCCAAGTGACACATGGATACCAGACAGGCAGATTAGATGGATAATACAGTCCCCTTCTGCTGGCACTTTCTTACATTTTTATGATACCTTCCTCCAGCATGCAAGATCTGATGTCAGATGGGATGGAACTAGAGGACTGCACCACGGGTGGTGGGAGGAGACTAGCTTGAAGATGTCCAGGACAGAACCATGCCCAGCGTGACTGCCACTGTGTGGGTGAGAACTGAATACCCATAGTAAAACTATGGTTAGGTGAGAAACATAGGCTTACTGATAAAGTTGAGTGCTCTGCCAAGACGGTTGTAGGGAAATGGCTTAAATTTAACATGCAGCTCTAGGGCAGAGATATGCTCCGTTACTGAGAAGTAGCTCCTGCCAACCCAGTAGTGAATGCACGTTGCCCTTAATGTCCTTTCCAGTGTCATTGTTGAAGACATCGAACAACTCCGGCCCCAGGACCGAGCCCTGTGTGACCCCCCCTCCCCCGGTGACTTCTCTGATGCTGGATAAGTTTCCCCCCACCATCACCTGTTGTTCTGTCCCTCAGCCAGCTTTCTACCCATTTGTTTATTTTCTCTCCCCAACTCTGAGATCCACCAGTTTCCTGATAAACGTCTTGTGAGGCACCAAGTCCAAGGCCTCGCTGAAGTGCAGGTAAAGGATGTCCACTGCTTGGCCCCTGTCCACTGCCCTGGTGACCCAGTCAAAGAAGTCTATCATGTTCTCTGACCTATCTCGGTATACCTCTGCCTTCCCATCTCCACAGGCAGCTTCTCTTCTTGCAACATCAGCACAGTCCACTACCCCCAGCTTTCCTTCCCAACAAATGTCTAAAAATCCTCCATTCTACTTCAAGGCAATCTCAAGGACTGAGGTCTTAAAACTATTACGGACTGTCTGACAACACTAGCTCTGGATCAGATACACTTGAGCCTCAGCTTCTGAAACTAGCAGCACCATACATAGCCTCCCTCTCGCTAGAATGTTCAGCTTGTCTCTCTCTAATAGCCAAGCTCCTGACCTCTGGAAGATTGCTCGTGTAACGCCGGTCCTTAAAAAAGGTGATACCAAGGAGATTACTAGCTACAGGCCTATAGCCATCCTATCGGTCCTAAGTAAAATTCTGGAAAAACTTGTTGCAAATCAAACTGTTGACTACCTCACAAAGTACAGTCTTCTCTCTGACACACAACATGGCTTCCGTAAAGGTCACAGTACCTCTACAGCGCTTCTCGAATTCACTACCGATGTGCTTATCAGTATGGACGCTGGCCAGCTGATGGGGGCAGTTTTTATAGACCTTACAAAGGCCTTTGATCTTGTTGATCACCCCCTGCTCCTCTCCACTCTTTGCAGTCTGAGCTTTTCACCACCAGTTGTCGCCTGGTATGGAAGCTATCTATCAAATAGAACTCAAATTGTGAAATTCAACTCCTCTTTATCTGATGGTGCTACCATCAATATTGGGGTTCCCCAGGGTTCTATTCTGGGACCTCTTCTTTCCTCACTTTCTATCAATAAGATAGATGAGGTTTTTCTGTCATGCTCATCTATTCTCTATGCAGATGATCTTGTACTCCATTCAAGCTCTGATAAGGTCAGCAGCATAAATGCATCCTTTTCTTCAGATTTCACAAATGTCCAAAATTGGCTTTCTGTGCATAAACTTGTACTTAATACTAAGAAAACCCAAGCAGCGTTACTTGGATCTGCCTCTAAACTTGGGACATGTCAAACTCCCCTACTGGTGCAAGACCGCAGTGGCACACAAATAGAATGCGTTACATCTTTTAAGTACCTCGGAATTCTTCTGGACCAATCCCTGGACTTCAGCCTGCATATACAATCTGCCTGCAAGGCAGTGAATGCTAAACTGGGGGTTGCTGACAAGTCCAGTTTCATGCTGACTCCCTCTGCTAAACTTGCTAGTGCCAGAAGCATATTACTCCCTGCCCTCACCTCGGCATGCGACCTTTGCTGCCACACACAAAACCATCCTTCATAAGTGGGATGTCACTGTTATCTGTCGACACGCCTCCTGCCACCACGCTTAAGCACCACTGCCAATCGTACAGGGACCCGCTGGTTATCCCCTCAGCTTGCCGGCCACTCTCTGGGCTCCCTGATTGACTCTATATACTCAGAAACCAGACCCCTTCAGTGCTTGCAACATTGCTGGTACCTCAAACGTCCTCCTATAGACTGCGATCGGTAGATAAATCCCTGCTGAATGTACCTAGATGTAAAATATCAAAAGGCTCCGTTGCCTTCAATCACTCTGCCCCTAAGATTTGGAACTCTCTCCCCCAAGCACTTTGAATATCTGGATCCCATGACAGCTTCAAAAAGGAGCTGCGCTTCCATCTATCCCTTGCTGATCTCTGCACTTGTTTTAATCCCCCCAATCCACTCACCTGCCAGATGCTGCCTGGCCTAACTTTAACCTTCCTACCTCATAGCACTTCTTACCCTTACTATCTCCTTCAGAGCTAATCTACCCCAACTCCCCTCCCCCCCACACACACACGCCTTGAGCCTTGTTTCAGA
The DNA here is from genome assembly GCA_016271365.2 of Neoceratodus forsteri. Taxonomy (NCBI): domain Eukaryota; kingdom Metazoa; phylum Chordata; order Ceratodontiformes; family Ceratodontidae; genus Neoceratodus; species Neoceratodus forsteri. The sequence continues at coordinate 937,927,643 of CM028136.1, read as the reverse complement.
GGCCGTGATAATGTATCCTGCCCAGTCAGGAATTTGCCCTTGCCTTGTTTCATTGCCTATTTGAATCTTCACTGTTGTGACTAATTTTAACAGTGTTTCTTGCTGCTATGTTGTGGTATTTCTTCCTGGACTGTGTAGGTTTTCTCTGCCTAAAATTCTATGTGAATTGCATTGATAGTTGTTGTTCTTGCTGCACGTATTTATTACTAACTGTTTTGACTTATGCTATTGTAATTTCATTGTACTCGTGCTATGAACCTGTCTTTGATTGTTGTACTTTCCCGGGTCGTGCCTGAAAATAGTAATTTCATGGCTAGTGCACCTACCCGGTTAACAAAAACTAAATAAATAAAATCAGGAGTGTCTGTAGGAAAGGGAACACGTGGTGGTGGGGGACTTCAGCCTACTAGGAGTGGAGCACCCCAACCACCATGAGTGCAAAGGAGCAGATCATATTAGGCATTTCAGGACAGCTTCCTGGTGCAGTTGGTCTGTGACCCAACTAGATTGGACAGGACTCTGGACCTGGTTCTATCAAATGGGGAGGCTGTAAGAGATCTGGAGGTGGAGGACCCTGTGGCTTGGAGTGACCACCACACGGTATGGTTCACACTCAACATGGGCAGGGAAACAGGAGGTACAGGTACCTGGGTGAGTGACTTTAAGGGGGCGAACTTTAAAAGGATGGTGGGAATTTTGGGCAGGCATCTGACGGGGAATTTTACCACACATGGATGCCAATCAAAAATGGGATATTATTAGGAAAGGGCTGGTGGAGGCTACTGGGATATGTACAAGAACAAGGAGTAAGAAGGAAAGGGCAGAAAAATCCAGCTGGCTGATGCAGGAGGTGATGGAAGGAGTGAGGACCAACAAAAAGGCATTTCGGAGACTAAAAAATTGGGAGGGGAGGATAACAGGGAGGTGTATATGAAGAAGTCCAGGGAGGTTACCAGGCTGGTCAGAGCGGCCAAGGCTTCCAGAGAACTGAGATTGGTGCAGGGCATTAAGAACGGAGAAAAGGACTTCTTCAAATACATTGGCAAAAAACGGAAAAACAAAGATCAAATTGTGAGGATTAGGAAGGACAGGGGCTGGATGCAGAAGGGGGAGGACCAGGAAGAGGCACTTAATGATTACTTTGTGCTTTGTGTTCACAAAAGAGAAAGGGAGGCAGACACCTGGGAGAGGAGGAAGAGGGGGACTGATACAGTGATTACAGATGATGGGGTGCTGAAAGGATTAAGGGCTCTGAGGGGGGATAAGGCATCGGGTCCAGACGGTATTCACCCTAGGGTACTCGAGAAACTAGCGGAGATCCTAGCAGGACCACTGGCTGACCTGTTCAATACCTCCTTGGACACAGGATGCATACCACAGGACTGGAGGATGGCCCATGTGGTACCCATTCACAAAAGTGGACTTAAGGATGAACCAGGCAACTACAGACCAGTGAGCCTCACATCAGTTGTGGGAAAACTCATGGAGACGATCCTAAAAGAGAGGCTGATTACCTTTTTGGAGAACAGTGGTTTTCAGGACGGTCAGCAGCATGGATTTGTCTCTGGAAGATCCTGCCAGACAAACCTGATGGAGTAATACAATTGGGTGACAAGGGAACTGGACAAAGGCCATGCGGTGGATGTCCTGTATTTAGATTTCAGCAAGGTCTTTGATTCCATGCAGCATGGGAGACTGAGGGGAAGCTGGAACATATAGGGGTAGGAACAAAAATGGTTAATTGGATCACCAATTGGCTGAAGGGAAGCAAAGGATGGTGGTGGGGGACTCTCATCACTGAGGGATGTGACAAGCGGGGTGTGTCAGGGATCAGGATTGGGACCGGTGATGTTCAGGATGTTCATAGCTGATATATCCCACAGGGTCCAGAGTAAGATCAGTCTCTTCACAGATGGTACAAAGATGGGAGCTGTGGTAGATGACATCGAAGGGTGGAGGGGGCTGCAGGAGGACCTGACCAAACTACAGAAGTGGTCGGATGTATGGCGGTTGGATTGTAATGCCAAAAAGTGCAAGGTATTGCACTTCGGAGCTAATAACCAGGGGAGGAGCTATCAGCTGGGGTGCAACTGGAATGCACCGGAGGAGGAAAAGATCTAGGGTGCTTATTAACGGGAGTATGGAACTACTCAGTGCAGTACAGGAAGGTGGCAGCAAAAGCCAACAGGATGCTGAGGTATATAGTGAGGGGACTCTCCTCCCAAAATAATAAATGTAAAGACAGGTCACTGGTCATGCCGCACCTGGAATACTGCATGCAGTACTGGCGCCCATTCCTGAAGAAGGACATCAGATTGTTGGAGGGTGTACAGCGGACGGCGACAGAGATGATCCAGGGATTAGAAGGACACTCCTATGAGGAGAGGCTGTGTGAGCTGAACATGTATTACCTGGAGGAGAGGAGGGATAGGGGGGACATGATCGAAACCTTTAAATACTTATAGGGGATAAACAAGACTAGTACAGAAGAGATTTTCCAGATTAGAAGGGGGAGGGTCACGAGGGGGCACCAGTTTGAAATTGGAGGAGGGGAATTCAGGAGGGAAGTCAGAAGACATTATTTCAATAAGAGGGTGGTGGATAAGTGGAATACTCTGCCTGAGGCGGTAGTAGCCTGTAGCATGGTAGGCGGTTTTAAGAGGGGATGGGATTCAAGTGAGAGGGGAGCAATTATGAAACGGAGGTGGGTGTAGCTGCAAACTGAGGGCTATCTGCACAAACGAGCAGACTTGATAGACCGTGAGGCCTGAGCTGTGTGCTCTGTGTGATAGGAGAGCACTATCTGCAGATACAGGGTTAAGTGCCATGTTTGGTAATTCCTGCACACGCGCACACACACAGGGGATATGACATGGTCAGACTGAAGATATATTTATCTTCACGAGAGACCAATGATGTCTCATGAATGGCGAAGCCACTAGTGAGATATCTTAATGTCATTGGCCTCGAGTGAATATAAATATGATATCTACAGTCAGGCCATGTCATGTTCTGTTTATGCAACATATGTTTTGGGTCTCACGCAACACCCCTCCTCCACATGCCCCCTCAGTACAGTCTGTAACATACCCCACCATATCCCTACGATCACAACAGATAACATGTTATTTAAAAAAATATCTAGTTACTCATGCTACTTTAAAATTGTTTGAAAACATCATTTGGCTTCTGCCATGTGTCTCCACCCCCAACCCTGACAAGCCCCATATCCCTGCCCAACACAACAGATGGGAAATATCTGGTTTATCCAGCGTTATTTTTTTTAAAATAAATAAATAAATAAAAAATATTCTGTTGGTATTTTGCATGTTCGTATATCTGGTTGATCCTGTCACGGAGTACTTTCACTTTTCCCCATGAAATGTAGCGTACTGAGCACTTTCAACTCTGACACATGACGTGCCGCAAGGTCATTACAGTAAGGGCAGTCTGTGTCAGAAAAGTAAGAAACCAGAGTCTTTTTTTTTTTTCTAAGGTTAACTGTATTTGTTTAAAAGAAGGTGCTGAGTGTACCTAGAGAGTGGTGAGCAAGTTGGCAGCTTCAGAATAGTAGAAGACAGTGTGAGCGACACTCATGCTTGCTTCTAGTTTTCTGAAGTCACCAACTTGCTCACTCTTATCCTTCTATAGTTGGCAGCTTATTTTAAAATAAAACTCAGTGAATTTAAGCAAAATAACATTTTATTAATTTATTTGCTTTTGTTAATCGGGTAAGCACACTAGACGGCCAAGTGCCTATTTTTAGGTGCGACCCGGGAGATTACAAGGTACATACATGAACATCAGGCAAATACAAGTGGAGGATTACATTACATAGATTTAGCACACAGGGACTTCACAAGCATCAGATTTCATCAAGCAAATAATAGTGAAGAATTACTATAAAGTGACTAGAACACAGGGACATTGCAAAACAACAGTACCAAAAACGGGTATTACATTACAGTATTAACATTGCAGTCAGTGGGAAGAAGTACAGCGTGAATTCATCGGTCCAGGCAGCAAGTTGTAAGGCTTGCAGTTAAAGGAGGAGGAGTCACAGTTGGGATACAGTGGTCCCAGTGCAAGACAAGAGAGTGCATAGTTATAGTTCTCACTCTATTTTGCCGGTGGGCCTAAGTGGTCAATTTTTATAGTTGCTGTGAGAACAGGAGGAGTATGAGCACAGATGTGCTCTACCCAAGTAGTAATGTTTAGGTAGCGTCTCAGTTTGTTGGGGCATCACAGGCTGAGAGGGTTTGTCTAGTGCAGAGACAGGTGGCAGCTGTTTTGAGAAAGCCCCAGAGGGAGGCTTTAAAGCTCGGGTGTGAGGGAGAGGAGCAAGTGCTAGTTGGAAAAGCGTTCTAAACCCTGGGCGCATATGCAGCGAAGGCTCAGTCACCCATTTGTGTGCGGGTTTTAGGTACCAGGAGGGCATGGGAGCCGCTGGATCGCAGGTTGTAGGAGGGTGTAGCTAGAACAAGGGTCTCAGTAAGGTTTTGAGGGATGGCAGTTCTGAGAATATTGTCAATGAAGTTGCCCACGACATAAGAGCGGTGAGTTTCCGGTGGGAGCCACTCAAGCCGGGTGTAGGAGCCACTCAAGCCGGGTGTAAAGCTGCCAGCGGTGAGTGAGGCGGGGGGCTGAGAGCGCAAAATGGCATATGTTGTACACTGAGTCCCACTTTACTAGACTAGTTTTTGCAAAGTGGGCAAAGGTGATTAGTCCATAGCAAAGCGTGGGTAGGAGGACTCCCCTGGCTACAACAATACGGGCAGCTGGAGTTAGACAACTTTTTGCTCTGTAAGCCTGACCCAACTTGCAGTTTGAGGCCTTACATGAATTTTGTATGGGCAGGTTCATATCCAGCTGCGGGTCAAGGGATACCCCCAGGTACTTGACCGAGCCTGCGACAATCAGCAGTGACCCATCGGTCCCAGAGATCTATAGTGAAGCAGGGGCGGCTTTTAACTTGGCTGCTGAGCCAAACAGCATGGCCTGCATCTTCTGTAGGTTAATAACAAGTTTATGGTCCTGCAACCAAGTTTGGATGTGATCGAAGTCCGAGTTTAGTTTGGTGTTAATGGTGGCGATGTCCTGGGATCTGGCCATGATGACTAGGTCCTCTGCATACAGCACTGAGGTCCCTAGAGCCGGAGCCAAGGGTAGCTCATTTACGAAGAGAGAGAACAGGAGAGGCCCCAGGACAGAGCCCTGGGGGACTCCGCAGTTTACCTGGGCAGGCTTGGACAGGACCTTTTTGAATTTGGTGTACTGATGCCTACCCGTGAGGTAATTACTGATCTAGGCAAGAGCTGGGGAGGAGAAGCCAAGTGACAGGAGAGAGGAGCACAGTAATGTGTGGTCTACCCAATCAAAGACGTTTGAGAGATCAACAGAGATGACCCCAGTCAGTTCACCTCGGTGAGCAGCAGACCTGATCTCCGAGGTAACAACTGCTAGGGCCGTGGAGGTGCTATGCCCCTTTCTAAACCCATGTTGTGCAGGGGGGAGAAGGTTATGGGTCTGTAGGTAGTGGGTGACAACCTTTTCCAGAAGCTTGCTGATCGCTGATAGAATTGCAGTGGGGCTGTAGTTCTTAAGGTCTTTCATGTCCCCTTGCTTGGGTACAGGTATCACCTTAGCCATCTTCCAGATGTCTGAGACTATGCCTGAGGTGAGCGATGCATTGAAGACATGGGCTATGGGCCGGGCTAGTACTCATGCCCCTATCCTCAGCAGCTTGGGCTCCAGGCAGTCTTGCCCAGCTCCCGTGTGTGGGGATAGGCCAGCAAGGAGCTTCTGGGCCTCCATGTCTGTTACTGCCTTGAGGTAAAAGGGCAGTAGGAAGGTTGTCCCTCTGGGTGAAGAGGCCCGGCCAGCAGGGTAGTGCGGCAGTTTGGGTAAAGCAGGCAAGTCTGTGAACTGAATGTTGAAGGCATTGGCAGTAGTGAGGGGGTTGTTGCAGTTAACCCTGTCAATGAGCATGTCAGTGACCTGCGCTCTCGTGGCCCCACCCACCACTATCTTAATGCTCTGCCAGAAAGTCCTCAGATTATTGTCTGTGGAGAGCAGGATGGACTGACAGTACTCACTTTTTGCTGAGCGAATAGCTCTCTTGCATGAGTTCCTCAGCTGCCTGTAATTCTGGAGGTCCGTGCTGGACAGTGAGCACTTATACCTCGCCCAGCATTTATCCCTTTGCCTCATGAGAGTATACAGGCCTCCATGGAGCCATTTAGTTGCAGTGCCCCTCACTCTCCTTGTGAGGGGGGCATGCTTGTTTTGAAGTGGGTGAACGCTTTCAGAAGTTGTCAAGGGCCATTGAGGGGTCATTGGTGGAATTTTGCATATTAGTTTTAGAGAGTGCCTCATTTTAAGTAACTGCGTGGAAATTACTTGGAAGAAATGATAGCGCTCGGTGAAGCTAGTTTACAGGGCCAGAAGTGAAAGCGCGACATAGATAAGAGTATGTGGAAACAGCAGGATCAACCAGATATGTTTTAAAATATTTATTAAAAGTTGTGGGAAGGTGAAATAGATGACTGAGGGAGGGGGTTGTACATGGCAGAGAGAGACACTCAGTAGCTTAGTGTTCTGAAAGCAGCGTCTATGAAACTGAAATACTTTGACTTTCTTAACAATGACATATAGAAACAGAGAGAGATCTCCATGATGTATAGGAACATGGAGATATCCATGTCTAACCAGCCAGAGGTCAGGTTGATATTATTTTTGTTTATATTTAGCATGCTGCGGTGCCTCCATTTTGTAACCCACTACCTGGCTGCCTGGGTTTGGGGAAAAAAATGTTACTCTGCATTTTGATTAGGTTTGAAACTTCTGCATGAGGCACCCAAGTAATCTGGACACAGGAAGCAATAATTGAAATGTCCAAACCAGGAGTGGGATTCTAGAGTGTGGCTTTTATTCACAACAACAGTAGTATAATAAAGCATAGATGGACCCCCACGGGGCTACACTCCCTGGTAATGCAGATTAATGGAGACTAGAACACATCTTCTTCACAACACTGTAACCCTCGGGTTCTGATCACACTGGGCTCTCAGCCCAAACTAGTACTGTTCTCTTGGATTCCCTGGCATGGCACTTTGGCCAGCACTGGGACATTTCTCCATATGGCATGGATATTTATCTGGTGGCTCCCTCTGCCACCCATGAGCACTTCCTAGCTCCATAGGGAAAACACATCCTCAATCCCACGTCTTGGCACTTTCTGAGAACACTGGCCAAGTGCCCAGAAGAAAGCTATAGGTGCCCAAAGTGATCCCATGGAGGTTAATCTGGTTACTCCAGATGGGGGGTCTCCCACCTCTCGCTCCCAAATCTATACCCGGCCATTCCTTTGGAATAAACACCTTTCCTTGTGAACCCCTCTGGTTGTAGAATGCTATCTCGAAACATATATCACATTTAACACTCTACTCTTCATGAACTGGTGTCCTGACTTGTAATTTTCTTGAAGTGGCTATGTCCATCCCTGTAGACTCCCACTGTTTAGATGCATTTTAAGTCGTACACAAACTTCAGGTACTGTACTTGGCTGTCCTTCCCTGACCCCACAGTAGCAGATACTTTACACACTGTCTTGATGAACACATTGGCTCTATAGCAGAGCTGACTCACCAACTGGTTTGCAGGTGCCCCAGGGCTTCTGGCCAAGAAAAACACATCTTGGTACCTCAGTACTTGCTCTATAAATCATCAGGCAGCTTTCCCTCCTTCCGCAGGGCCAGGGATTGCCCCTGAATTGCTGGTCTCCCCCCATCTCTCCAGGGATGGGGCACTGGAAAGCCGGGGAGCAGTCTCTACCACTATGTCAGGAGGTTTCTTCTGTGTCCCTATCTAGGGCGAGAACACACACCTTCTGCCTCTGGGTAGCTCTGTAGCAGAGCTAAACTCTGAGGGGCTGCCACCTGCAGCACACCTCCTTCACTCTCTGAGCCTGACTGAAGACTGATTAAAAAATCCCCAACGTTCTAAGCTAACCCCTTGCTGCAGCATTCCAGTGTGGCTTATGCGGCTGCAAGACTTCTATATGAAGTCATCCCTTCAGCTCAGCTGAAAGTAAGGGCAGGGTGAGACAGTGTGAAATCCATTTAACTGGTGTCTCACAAGCTGCCTTCCCCTGCCTGCCACTAGATCTAAGTGGGATTCTAGTAACCTCGGGTGACAGAGGGGTTACACTTGATATGTCCACTGCCTGCCTTAGATACAACTTTTTATCCTTGGATTTATTCCAAAACATATATTGTATAAATATATATATAGGTATATATATTTGTTTTGCCAGTACTTGATTTGAAGTGTAATTTATGATAACTCATTTGTGAATGTATCAAATTGTTTATTGCTTTAAAAAATGTCAGTAAAAATCTAGGGGGAAAAAAAGCGACTTCATGATATGGTGCTGAAACTCTTAGACGATAAGATAAGGAGTTTCATTCTGTGCATGAGGTATACACTGTACATAGATTAAAGGAGCCTTCCTTTCTTCTGATCTCTATTTTTGTCTCTGCTTTTTGTTTTTCTTTTATCTTCTGGAAGCCTTTTCCTTGACATATCTATTTCTTTCCTTGTTTTTTTTTTTTTTGTTTTGTTCTTTTATTCCTAGTTTTTGGAGCTTGTTTGGGTGTCCTTATTTTTAGTTTTGGGTTTCTTCTTCCTTTCTATAGATTGTCTAGTATTATCTAGACCTTTCCGTGACTGTTCGGTTTTCATTTTTTGAATTCATTTACAACTGCTCCTGTTCCTTTCTCCAGACTTCTGTAGTTATCTCTTTTATTGATTTAGCTGTTTGTTGAGGTACAGCATCCAGAGTAGCTTTCTGTACAGACTCACTTTCTTGATCCATATTGGCTTTCTGTTTGATGTTATTTCTAGGGACGTGAATATGATGTTCTATCCACACTTGTTGGCAGTTGCCTTTCCCTGTAAGGATCTCCAGAATGTTTTCAAGCTGGCTCCTCCCACCCAACCGGGTGGTAACTCCCATGGCTTTTCCCCATGACGCCAGATCTCTCTTTCCGCTGGAAAAAGCAGGTTCCCTCCTTACCGCTCCCGCGTTGAGTAGGCCCTAATGCTTAAATCAACCTAAACAAATTCCTCAGGTCCCGCACCTTCAGGATGGTCACTCTGTCCCAGATCATACCGTCTCTGGAGCAAGACGTGATTTTGCTGTCTGAATCTTTAGGATGTGTTCTTTCACATCCCGATCAGTCTGTCACAACGAAGATTCCTCCACTTTCGAGCCAAAGGAACCCTATACGAATTCCAGGTGATCAGCTTTATCGGGGCAGAGCTCGACTCATGCCGAGCCAGAGCTCAGCTCCCGGCGGACAGGGTGGAGGTTCTCTCCTCCTTTGTCCAGTCATTTCTGGTTGGGCACTTGTGCCCTGCCCGGGACTTCCTCTGCCTTCTGGGTTACATGGCGGCCTGCACCAGTGTGGTCCGATGGGCCCGTTGGCATATGCGCTCCCTGCACTGGGAAGTGGCCAGTCAGTGGTCTCAGTGCAAAGGTCACGTCGACCAGCTGGTCACGGTGACCCAGAGGATGTGGGACGCCGATCCCATTTCTCCACCCCGAGCTGACAGTCACCCTGACGACCAGTGCCTCTCTCATGAGCTAGGGTGCCCACCTGGGGGAACACAGAGTCCACGGGCTCTGGCCCCCCCCCCCCCTGAGTCCCAATGCCATATCAACCTGCTGGAGCTCCAAGCGGTTTGACTAACCCTGACCGCATTCGCTCTGTTTGTCCGGGGGCTGGTGGTCCAGGTCCAGATGGACAACACCACGATCATGTACTACTTCAACAAGCAGGGTGGGACGCGCTCCTTGCCTCTGTGCAAGGAAGCTTCAAACAACATGAAGTCTTGCTGTATTATAGACATTAGCAGTTTGTTCCAGCTCTAGAACTGCCCCGGAGTGAAATGGTTAAAACCATTCCAAAATAGAATTTTGGCACGAGAGCAGCTCTATCTGTGTCATTTCAAACTTGAACTGTCAGATTTTTACTCCGCCTCAGTGAACAGTCGCTCGGAGATTTCTCCTTCTGCTCGGTTCATTTCTCGGTTAAAAAGTGTTTTCTCGGGATTTGGATTTAACTTGAGAATAGTTTTATCTTAACATAACACGTTCGGTTCAAGCTCTGTCGGTGGTAAACTGTAAGTAAATGAAGGTTTTGTCTGTGTGGAACTTGTAAGTTATCGGTTCGGTTTTGAACCGATCAGTGGGTTTAAAACTCATTTAAAACTAAAAGTTACTATTTTAGAGTGCGGTTCCCGGTTCTTATCGGTTCTAAAAAAAATGGATTTATTACGTTTTTTTCCAATACCCGTGACACGGTTAGGAACCGATAAGGGTGTCTTGCCTGGCACTGCCGTTAAAAGGGCAAGTTTTTGGTTAGGCTGGCATTATGTCTGAGAAACCCAAAAGAAAAACCGGGCCCACTGGGTTTCAACACTGTGATGTTTGTGGGGAAGTCTTTGCCAAGGCTGACCCACACACCACATGTGTTTATTGTCTGGGGTTTGACCACCTCCAGTCAGACTGCCAGGTATGTAAGAATTTCCCTGCAGCCACCCTGGAAAAAAAGATTGGGCAGGCTCAGGGAACGAGAGGCCAAAAAGTCCGCTGACCCGGATGGCCAGCCCGGGTCGGTGCCAACCAACCAGAGGGAGTGCTCTCTGACCAGGGCCAGACTTCCTCGGCAAAGAAAAGCTGGTTCTGAGGAACCAATTCCAGTAAAGAAAACAAGAAAATCAGCAGGTCTGGAGTCCAAAATTCCTTCTCCAACTGCTGCAGAGATGGCAAAAGCCATACAAATTGTCCAGTCATTGTCTCAGGGTCCGTCCAACCACCACTATCTGGTAAAAGGTCGGTTCGTCTCGGTCCCAGTGGTTCAGGATTATGATATTGAGGAATTTTATGAACCAGAGGAGGGGAGGAGGATTATGAACAGTATGAATGTGGCTGGGAAGGTCTGGTGTGCCCATTGAACCGACATCTCCCAGACAGACCTTTAGAATCTCCCCTATGCTGTCTGAGTCCCCATCTCATTTTATGTTTTATAAAAAAGTTGCTGAAACCCTCCAGCTTCCTTTAGAAGAGGCTGTGGATGAGCAAGAGGAGCCTGATTTTGTAGAAATGATGGATATTCCAGAGTCTAGGACATTGTCTATTCCTTTACATAAGTCTTTTAGGAAACAAACAATTAAAATTTTAAAAGCTCCTAATTCTGTGCCTCCTGTAGATAAAAAGATGGACAGAAGGTGTACATTGTCAGGCCCTGATACAGAATTCCTTTCTCAGCAATGCAGTCATGTTAGTAGTTCAGGCTGCTGCCTGTGATAAAGCTAATATTCCTTGGCTTACATCCTCCTGACAAGGATTCCAGGAAGATTGATGCCATGGCAAAAACAGTATATGGCAGCCTCTCTGGGACTCAAGCAAGCAAATTATATGGCTTATGTAGCTAGGTATCAGAAATCTAGATGGGATACTGTTATGCAATTGGCCAAGCAGGCCCATGGCCAGCTGGCTAGTGGACTAGAACAGGTGGCTGCTGATGGCATTGAAGCCTCTAAGGTTCAGTTTCATGCTGCTGTGGATGTTGTGATGTTTCCTCTGGGTCATGGCCACATCTGTAGCTTTTAGTAGGTTGGCCTGGCTCAGGTGTACTAGTTTGTCACAGGATACCCAGACTAAGGCTATGGATTTTCCTGTAGGGAAATTTCTGTTTGGAGAGCAGACAGAGAATTACATGAAGAAGATGGATGAATATAGGACTACTTACAAGAGTGCCCAGGCTAAGGAGCGGCAAGCCACTCCTCAAAGGCATGCCCCAGGGTAGGGGTAGGCCTTTTCACAGGCCTTTCTACCAGACTCAGGCCTCCTCTGCCTTTGCTCAGAGGGGCTTCTTCAGAGGCAGGGCAGACGAGGTGGGCAGACCTGCTCCCACCCCCCAGCCTAAAGCTCCTGCGAAACAGGCACCCTGATGGGGTGCCCAGGGCCGATTCTCCTGTACCAGTGGGGGGCAGACTGGCTTACCTCAGTCAGAATTGGGCTTCTTTAACCTCAGACAAGTGGGTTCTGGAAGTAGTAAGCCAGGGTCTGGTTCTCAGCTTCAAAGTTTCCCAAGTTGAGAAGCAAACTTTTTCTACCTGCAAGTGCTTCAGAGACCCTCAGTCTGGAAACAGAGGTCTCATCCCTGTTAGCTCTCAGAGCAGTAGAAAGGGTTCCTCCCCTGCATCAGGGCAGGGGTCTGTATTCCAGATACTTCCTTACCCCAAAAAAGACAGGAAAATGGCGGCCCATTTTAGATCTCAGATATCTGAACAAGCATCTTTTGAAACCAAAGTTCAAAATGGTAACTGTGGCAATGATTTTACCTTCCCTAAGGCCAGGGACTGGCTAGCCTCCCTGGACCTCAAGGATGCCTATTTCCATGTCCTAATCAGAAGATCCTACTAAGTACCTCAGATTCAACTGCCCTCAGGTCATTACCAGTTCAGAGCAATGCCCTTCGCCTTACCTCTGCTCCAAGGGTATTCACAAAGTGTCTAGCAGTGGCAGTGGCCCACTTATGGAGGCAGAGGATTGCTGTTTTTCCCTATCTAGACGACTGGCTCATTGTAGGCCAGTCCCAGAACAGGTAAAATCTCACCTGCAGGTCACCCAGCAGCTTCTCACCTCCCTGGGTTTTCTGCTAAACCTACCAAAGTCGGTTCTGGAACCAGTCCAGGTACTCACCTTTATAGGGGCAGAATTGACACAAAGCTAGCCAGAGCCTTTCTTCCCAGAAAGGGTAAGGAATTTAGTGGCTCTGGCCTCTTCCTTCACTCTGCAGGTCTCGACCAGCAAGACACTTTCTGCAGCTCCTGAGGCACATGGCTGCATCCACAGCTGTTGTGCAGGAGCCAGATTTCAGATGAGAGACATTCAGTTTCACTTGAGAACCTTTTGTCTCAGAGAAGAGACCCCTTCCAAGTTGGTCCCAGTGACTCGAACCTTGATCCTAGCTCCAGTGGTGGCAGGATCAGAGCAACTTAAGAGCGGGTCCCTTCATTTCCCTTCTCACGACTTGACTCTCACTACAGATGCTTCCCTTCTGGGTTGGGAGCCCATGGGCGACTTTTCCACCAGGAGTTTGTCCCCCAGAATCTCTGCTCCACATCAATTTGTTGGAACTCAGAGCTGTCTTTAGCTCTTCGCTTTTTCTGCATCTGTCCACGAAAGGTGATACAAGTCAGAACAGACAACACCACAACAATGTGGTACATCAACAAACAGGGGGCACTCGGTCTCGGCCTTATGCACCGAGGCAATGAAGTTGTGGTCTCTGGCCTATTCCCGAACACTTCCTCATAGCAGTTCATCTTCCAGGGAAGGACAATGTCCTAGCGGATGCCCTCAGCAGGATTTCCCAGGGCCATCACGAATGGTCCCTGGATCCTCAAGTGCTGGGGATAGTTTTTGCCAGGTGGGGCATCCTCAGATAGATCTTTTGCAGCCCCAGACAATCACAGACTTCCTCTGTTCTGTTGCAGGCCTCCAGTGCTGGGCTCAGTTCCCTGATGCCCTTCTTCTGGATTGGGAGGGAAGTTCCTCTATGCTTCCCCCTTCCTCTCCTATTCAAAGTACTAGTCAAAATCAGATCTCAGCCTTGCAGGGTGATTCTGATTGCCCCGGATTGGGCCAGGCAGCCCTGGTACCCATCCTTCTGTCTCTGACAGTCCATCTTTCCCTGTGCCTCCCAGGAATCACAATCTGTTGACTTGTGCCCAGGGAAGGGTTTGGTATCCGGACCTCAAATCCTCAACCTCAAGGCCTGGCTCTTGAGGAGTTAGAGTTTGCTGATTTACACCTCTCTCAGGGTGTTCTTGAGATCCTAAAGGCTTCCAGAAAGCCTTCCACTAGGCTACTTATAGTTCTAAATGGAAAAGTTTTCCATTGGTGTGCTGGGAAAATATTTCCAGAATCTGCTGAATTGCCCATTTTGTTAGATTACATGGTACATCTTAATTCCTTGGGTCTTAGACCAGCTACCCTGAGAGTTCATTTGGCAGCTGTGTCTGCTTTTGTGTCAGCAGGAAAGTCATCCTCTTTTCCTCTCATCCTGTGTTTTCCAATTTTTTAAGGGTTACTCCATACTAATCCTCCTTTTCGGAACCGCCCTGCTTGGGACTCTTAATGTTTGCATTGCCCAGTTAATGCAACCCCTTTGAACCTCTGTCTTCTGCAGAGCTTAAGTACCTAACTTGGAAAACTGTTTTCTAGTGGCTATCACTTCTGCCAGACGATAAGTGAATGTGCAAGCCTTGTCAGTGGAGACGACTTTATTTCTTCCACAGGGATAAGGTAGTCCTTGGACTAATAGGAAGTTTTGCCTAAGGTGGTTTCAGATTTCCATCTTAATCAATCTATCTCCTTCCAGTATTTTTCACTGATCACTCCTCTTCGGGTGAGAGGAGGTTGCACAGCCTGGATGTTAAGAGAGCTCTAGTTATTATAAGAGCGTACTCAAAGGTCACAGGTCTGAATCCTCCAACTTTTCCTTACCTGTGGTGAAGTTGGGAAAGGCAAACCTGCCACTAAGAGATCAATAGCCAGGTGGATTGTCTCTTGTATCCAATTTGTTATCAGAAAGTGGGCAGAGTCCCCCGGTTTGAGGCTTATTCTACCAGGGTACAGCTGCTCTCTAGCTGCTGCAGAGATATCCCTTTTAGAGATTTGCCAGGCTGCTACTTGAAAACGGTATACACTTTTACCAAGCATTACTCCCTGGATGTCCAGGCCAGGAGAGATGCCTGCTTGCAGGCCAGCTGTTCTTCAGAGCCTATTCCCTAAGTAGGTTCTGCCCTCCTCCATGGAGGTACTGCTGTGTATTTCGTTAATGATCTATAATATAGCAAGACTTATGTTGTTTGAAGAAAAATTACTCACCTTAGTAATGTTGTTTCTTCTAATGGAGTCTGCTTGTTATAGACCTCTCCAACCTGCCCCTCTCAGAACCTCTACTTGGTGGGGTGCGGGCAACTTAGTGTGTGGGACTACTTATGTCCTGTTAGCATTTTGTCCCCTTTGGACTTTGGGGTGTGTATGTGTGTGTGTGTTTTATTATACTTATGTTCCATTTTCATATTATTAGAATGGTGTTAGTATTTCTGGTCCCTGACTTGAGTCTTGGGTGTTGGGACCATCAATGGTTGTTATTATTTAGGTAGCCATTTGGCTAGTGTAGGTTACAGCTCCCACAGACCTTAGTGAGTTTGGCTCGTAAAGATCTGACAGTTCAAGTTTGAAATGACACAGATAGAGCTGCTCGTGCCAAATTCTATTTTGGAATGGTTTAACCATTTCACCGGGGCAGTTCTAGAGCTGGAACAAACTGCTAATGTCTATAATATAGCAAGACTCCATTAGAAGAAACAACATTACTAAGGTGAGTAATTTTTTCTTTCTGCATTTGGACCCTCGTGCACAACCTGGAGGCAGATCTGCTGGCCAGCCATGTGGTAGGAGCCTCCATTCAGCTGGTGGATGCCCTCAGCTGGGTGGGCAAGGTATCTCACAAGTGGTCCCTCCACTCGGAGGTAGTTCACAGTCTGTTCTCCCAGTGGGGCACCCCTCAGGTGGACCTTTTTGCCTCCAAGGAGAATGCAAAGCTGAGGCTGTTTTGTGCCTGCACCCCCTCAGCAGGGCTCGCTGCAGGGGGACGCCTTCTCGAGGCCTTGGACCCTAGGCCTTTTCTGTGCCTTCCCTCCACTTCCCTTGATCCACAAAGTGCTCCTCAAGGTCAGGAGGGACAAGGCACAGGTGATCCTGGTGGCTCCGGACTGGGCCCGCCAGTTTTGGTACCCTGATCTCCTTAGCCTCAGCAACAGGCTCCCAAAGCATCTTCCAGCACACCCAGACCTGCTCTCCATCAATCAGGGGAAGGTACTCCACCTGGACCTTCAATCCCTGCACCTGACAGCCTGATTTCTGACTGGCTAGTGTTCCAGGCTTTGGGTCTTTCTGAAGATGTCCTCACTGTTGTGGAGGTGTCTAGAAAGGAAGAGACCAGAAAATGCTATGCCTTAAAATGGAAGAGATTCTCCATTTGGTGCCAGTGCAAGGGATTGGACCCTTTGACCTGTCCTGTGGCTAGCATTTTGGGCTATCTGTGGTCGCTCTCCCAAGGGGGACTTCGGTCAGCGATCCTTAAGGTGCACCTGGCAGCCATCTCTGCTTACCTGGCATGGGCTGGTCAGCAGTCTGCACAGCAGAAGGTGGTCTGGCACTCTTTCAAAGGCTTTAACCACATTTCCCCTCCGGTGTGTGAACCACCAGCACTGTGGGACTTGTTGCTGGTTTTGGCAAAGCCCATGGGCAAGCCATTCGAACCGATGCATAGGTGTGACATGTCTCACCTGTCGTGGAAGACCGCCTTCCTGGTGGCTATCATGTCAGCCAGGAGGATCAGTGAGCTCAAAGCGCTCTCGGTGGAGTCTCCTTACCTGGTCTTCCACAGGGACAAGGTTGTCCTGCGCCCTAATGTGAAGTTCCTCCCGAAGATTGTGTCTGAGTTTCACCTGAACCAGGTGATGACTCTACCGGTGTTCTTCCCGAATCACACGTCTGAGGCCGAGCACGGGCTCCATACTCTGGACCTGAGGCGAGCACTCACTTATTATAAAGAGCACATGGATGGAGTTCGGGGAGAGGTTCGCCAGCTATATGTCACCTACACTGAAGCTGCACCTGGCAGATCTGCAGCCAAGTGGACGATTGGCAGGTGGATTACATTCTGCATTTATCTCTGCTATAGGTTGGGGGATAGGGAGCCTCCCAGAGGGCTAAGGGCTCATTACACCCGCCATACCGCTGCAACGGTGGCTGCTTCTAGGGACGTCTATCAGGAAATCTGCAGGGCTGCTACCTGGAAGTCAGCACACACCTTCATTTCCCATTACCACATTGACCTAGAGTCATGCCGGGATGCAGGTTTTGGGCCTCAGTTCTCCAATCTCTGTTCCTTAAGTAGGGGGTGTGCACCTTGCCTCCTTCCTCCTAGAGAACTGCTAGGAGTCTGCCAACAAGTGTGGATAGAAAATCATATAGTGTATGGTAGAACGTTGTTCTACCTTGATTTTTATCTGGACTGAAAAGCTGATCTTCCTGGACATAAGTCTCCACCACTCATTCACACTAGTGGGATTGGCGCCGGAGGCACTAAGACCCATCGGAGCAAACTTTTGCTGAGGGTCGGCGCGGACACGGTGTCACGCGAAAGCAGCGGCTCGAAAGGGTAATGACCATCTCGGCGACGCACCCTCCAACCACTCCTCAGTTCTTTTTTCCTGCCACGAAAGGGCGCCTAGTGACGACGACGCTTTCAGTTCTGAGTCAAACTTCAAACTAGCGATAGTTTTCAGTTTGTTTTTTAATAACTTTTATCTCGATAAGTAGTATCGCTTAATTTTATTCTATTTTCGCTAAATTTTCTAATATTAGAATTTTACTTGAAGTCTCGGCCTATTGGACGGGAGCCGACGCGAGCAGGTCAGGTGACGGAGGGAGACTTCGATGAAAGCTGTTCAGTCAGCCGGGCTGATCCGGCCAGCTCCTTCTCAGCGGGTTCCGACAACGTCAGTCCGATGTTCGGGGATGGCGAACCTCCGCCGCATAAAAATAAACGGTCGCATTTCGGCACCGCTCGCCTCGAGTCTTCTTCGCCCACAGGTCAAAAGAGAAGGCATCACCGAGGTCGCTCTCTGGTATGTCTGCGCCGACGCCGGGGTTATCGCTAGTTGGCCGTCTCTCTTCGGAGTCGCCAACTTCCGTAATCGCTGCCTCGACATCGGAGTCCCTCCCGCCTATAGGTAGGACTCCAGATGAGCAGTTTCATCAGTGGGCCGCCTTCATGGAGCAATGGCCTGAGGTTGGTTCTTCTGCCTGGCTCTGTTGCCCGGAGCCCTCGGGCCTCCAAGCTATCAGGGTAGGGCGTGTTGATAAGTAATGCCAATTTTATTCTATTTACGTTAAATTTTCTAATATTAAATTTTACTTGAGTCTCGGCCTGCTGGGCGGGTGGAGCCATGAGCAGGTCAGGTGTTGGTGAGGAGCTTGGCCGTAAACTGTTCAGTCGGCAGACTGGATCCGGGTCAGCCTCCTTCTCCTCGCGGGGTTCCGACAACGGTCAGTCCGATGCCGGGATGGGCGGTCCCCCCGCCCGGCATAAAATAAGCAGTGCATTCTCGGCGCATTGGCAAACTCTTCTTGACCCTGGGTCAAAAGAAGGCATCACTCGAGGTAAGCCTCTGTATATGTATGTCTGCGCGGCGTCGGCCGCTGGTTATCGTTACTGGTGCGGTCTCCTCTTGAGTCGCCAACTTCCGGTATCGTCGTCTCGACATCAGTCCCTCCGCCTCAGGTAGGACTCCAGATGGGCGGTTTCATCAGTGAGCGCTCTTATAGACAATGGGCTGGAGGTTGGTTCTTCTGCCTGGCTCGGTTGCCTCGGGCCTCGGGCCTCCGGCGATCAGGTAAGGCGGTTGGACCTTCCTGAGTCGCGTGGCGCCTTCTTGGTGCCGCGACTCACGTGCTAGGTGTTCCCCAACATGGCTGCGGCGCGGGGCCTCACCGATGCCATTATCGCCTGGTTTTTCCTTCTAGCTTTCCAGGTTCCTGGGGCTTTTCCAGCGCCTTGGCAGGTCTGTTGGCAGCGCGTTTTCGGTGCCGCTGGGTCTTCTTGGCGCTGTCCGCGGCGCGCCAGTCATAACGCGCCGGTAGTCGACGTTGGATAGGGCGTAAATCGTCCGCTGCGCGTTCCCGGCGCCTATCGCGGCGGCGACAAATCCCGTTCTTGGCGTCGTCGCGGCGTCGTCGGCAGCGCGGCGATAATAAATCACCAGGCGCGCCGGCGCTGCGGGGCGCGTGCCTCTGACGCCGTCGCGCCCCTAGAACGTCACGTCTTCAGCCCGTTTGCCGTCTCGGCGCCGGCAGCCCGCAGGGACTCTCGCTTGTTTTCTGCTATTTCCTCCTCTCTAATTTTCCTCCTTTCCTGTCAAACAGTCCTTTCTCTGGACCATCAGAGATGATGTTGAGCCTGACCCAGACCTTGGTTGGGTGATGAAGTGGAGGAAACAGGATCTTTCTTTGCTACAGAGCCTGTGGTCGAGGACCTGTCCTTAAGTCTCTGTTGAAGAACCTGGGATCCACTCTTTCTCTCCAGACTACAGACATCGATCCTGGGAAGATATTAAGACTCAGTATCTTCATGCTCGGAGATCCCTACGGATTTGACTCCTCCGATCCAGCCTTCCCTCGAGACGCTGTCTCAAATGGTATGGAATAATCCTGCTCTTATTCCTCAGTGGCTAAATCCATTGATAAGAAGTATTCAGCTCCCAAGGATCGTCCCTGCTTTGGCATCCCAAGCCTTTGCGGATCCTATTGTAGTCCTGGCAGAGAATGACAAGGTCGTTCTTCCTCAAACTACTACAGCTAACCTATTAACAAAGAGTCTCGTAAGATTGATACATTGGTAAGAGAGTCTTTGCTGCCCTCCACTCGATAAGTATCGTGTTGCCAGTTATCAAGGCTATTTTTCTCGAGTATGAGTATATCCTGTGGCACTCTATGAAAAAGAATGGTTGAAGCTCTTCCAGATTCGGTCTCAAGTCAGAGCTTCTTCTGACCGTTATTAGAGGTATTGAGTCAAATAACCAACAGGTCAAAACGCCATGGACGCTTTCGACACTGCTTCTCGCCTCAGCAGCCGAGGGTTTGTACTGCGCCATTCCTGGCTGCGCACTTCTGGCTTCACGAATGATGCTCAGCAGCAGGTGATGGCGCTGCCTTTTGATGGCTCCTCTTTTTGGCCCTCAGGTGGAGCAAGCCTTGGAGGGCCACTCAGAAGACTAGATCAGCCATTGTTGGCCAGACCTCCGCCTGCCCCCTCTGGGGCATGTGAACAGGCGTCAGTTTCATAGTCGTCCAGTCCTTCGAGGCAGAGGCAGGGAAGCTTCCACAAAGCCAACCTGCCCAACCTCAAAAGAAGACGCAGCAGAAAAGCGCGAGGGCCTAAAGCTCCCAGCGCTACCTTATGAGTCGTTGGCCCAAGTTCCATCCACTCTGCCCGAGGTGGAACTTTCTCCTCCGGTGGGAGGTCGTCTGATGTACTTCTACAACCAGTGGAAGTCCATAACTTCGGACAAATGGGTCCTTCGGATAATTCGCGAGGGTTATTCTCTCAATTTCTTGAAACCCCCGAATTGTCCTCCCAGACGACAACCCAGGTTGTCGGTCTCTCAGTCAGACCTCCTCACCGCGGAGATCCAGGGCCTTCTGAACAACAGGGCAATAGAACTGGTGCCCCCGCATCTGCGAAACACAGGGTTCTACTCTCATTACTTTCTGGTTCCAAAGAAATCTGGGGGGATGCGCCCCATTCTAGACCTCAGAAAGTTAAACAGATTCCTCCCCAGGGAGAAATTCAAGATGATTTCCCTAGGTACCCTGTTACCCTTGCTGCATCAGCACGACTGGCTGGCCTCTCTGGATATGCAGGATGCTTACCAGCATATCCTCGTCCACCCGACCCACCGCAAGTTCCTCAGGTTTGTAGCTTTGGGTCAGCATTATCAGTTCAGAGTCCTGCCCTTTGGTTATCCTCGGCGCCGCAGTTTTTCAAAGTGTTGTGCAGTTCTCACGGTAGCATCTCAGGAAAGTCGGACTCCGGTGTTTCCCTACCTGGACGATTGGCTTCTAGCAGGCCCTTCCGTCCAAAGGGACTTTGGAAGCCGTGCAAACGACTTCGCCTTCTCACGCTCCATGGGAGTTCTGCTGAATTGGAAAAATCTCAACTGCAACCCTCCCAGAGGCTCCTGTTCATAGGGACGCTTCTAGACACCTCTTCAGCGAAGGCTTTCCTTCCAGAGGACAGAAGACTGACATCCTTGAATGGCCCGTTACATCAGGGAGAACCAATCGGTTACAGCTCTCGATGTAACGCATGTTGGGTCCTCATGCGCCCCGGTCTTCACTGTCCCCTGGCCCCGACTGCACATGAGAACCACCCAATGGATGCTCTCCACTCAGTGGTCCCCGACCTCTCACCCCAGTCTTATCCCATCAAGGTGAGGAGCCCTTCAAGGTCTCTCACCTGGTGGTCTCAGAAACAATCTCCTGGAAGGATTCCCTTTGCTCCCCGGATCATCAGATCTCCATCACCACAGACGACCGCTAATGGGATGGGAGCTCACTGTCTCTCCCTCCACACTCAAGGTGTATGGACTCAGTTCAAAACTCATCTCCACATAAATGTCCTGGAGATGAGGCGGTCCTCTATGCAATCCGAGCTCTGAAGGATGTCCTTTGTCACAAGAACATTCTCCTTCAAACGGACAACAAAGCAGTGATGTATTACATCAACAAGCAGGCGGTGCTCATTCTTACCCCTTTGCAGGGAAGCAATGAGGATGTGGGAGTGGTGCTTGGAGCTGAGTCTCTGATTCAAGCGGTTTATCTGCCAGGTATACAAACGACCTAGCAGATCACCTCAGCAGAAGCGAGGCAGACCCTCACAGTGGTCTCTCGATCCAGCCATAGCTCGGTCCCTGTTCAAAGAGTGGGGGACTCCAGACCTGGACCTTTTTGCATCCCCACTCAACGCAAAACTGCCTCTCTTCTGCTCCAGAAATCCAGGGCCTGGCATTTTCTGTCAGGATGCGTTCAGGCTGCGGTGGACAAAACGCTTTCTTACGCCTTTCCACCTTCCTCTAATCCAGAGAGTACTCCTCAAGTTCGAGTCTCAGGGGACCAAGATGATTCTCATTGCTCCTTCCTGGCCTCGGCAACTATGGTTTCCCTACTCAACAGTATGTTGGCACCTCCAAGACCACTTCCTTTGCAAATCAGTCTTTTGACTTAGGGTTCGTTGGTCCATCCCAACCTGAAATCACTTCACCTTCATGCTTGGCTCCTGAAGAGATAGAAGTGAATCGTTCAACGCCTCTCAGAGTCTCAGACATCCTTCTGGCTGCTCGAAGCCAGCCATCAAAACGACGCTCCAAATGGAAACGTTTTCTCTCTGGTGTGCAAAATCCTCTTGGAATCCCTTTTCCTGTCCTCCTGGCAAGGTTCTGGAGTATCTTTTGGACCTGTCAAACTTAGGTCTTCAGTACTCCCAGTTAAAGTTCACCTTAGTGCCATCTCAGCGTTCCATGAGCGGTTTCTTCCTTAACTCTGGCTCAGTTACCTATGGTGAAGAGATTTCTTAAGGATTCTCCATACCAGACCCCTGTTAGCGTCCAGTTGCAGCCTGGGACATTAACCTGGTGCTGGACATGCTCACCGAAGCCTTTGAACCCTTAGCTACCTGTGAGCTAAAATTTCTTACCTGGAAGACTGCCTTCCTGGTGGCCATTACCTCAGCCGCAGGGGTCTCTGAGATACATGCTCCTGGTTACGGACCCTCCGTAGTACTGTATTCCATAAAGACAACGTAGTTCTCCGTACTCATCCTAAATTTCTTCCCAAGGTTGTGTCAGAATTCCATCTAAACCAACCTCTGGTACTTCCCGCTACTTCGCTTAATTTCCAAAATGAAGGGAACGAGCTCTTCATTCCTTGGATGTTAAGAGAGCCTATGCCCTCTATTTAGATAGAACCAAGGATGTTCGCAAGACTCAGCAACTGTTCGTTTCTTTCAGCGACACCGCTGGGTCAACCTGTACGCTTATTAGATGCATCTCTTCATGGTTAGTGGCATGCCTTCGGCCATTGCTATTCCATGGCTCAAGTTAAATTAGAAGGTAGAGTGTGCGCTTACTCTACTAGAGTGATGTGGCATCCCTAAGCGGAAATGCATATGTTCCAATTGCAGATATATGCAACGCCACCACCTGGGCTCAGTGCATACCTTAAGTTAAGCACTATGCACTGGATGTTCATGCTAGGCGACATTCCGCATTCGGCAGAACTATCCTTAATGGGCTTCTATCTTAGATGGTGAGCTCTGGCTCTCCTGCCGCCTCTTTGGGGATTATCAGCTGGTACTCTCCCACTAGTGTGAATGAGTGGTGGAGACTTATGTCCAGGAAGATAGGAAAATTATGTACCTACGTAATTCTTGATCTTCTTGGACGAGTCTCCACCACTCATTCTACGCCCCTCCATCCCGAGCTCACCGCTGTATTGGTCTTCACTCCTCAAATCTTTAGGCCGTGAGGACTTCTTTGCTGACCCTTCTACACGGGTCATACGGACTATCTTATGTCCGCTTTTAATGTTGGGTTTACTCTTTCGTTAGTTGCATGCCTCCTTGGTAAAAAAGGTACTGGGCGGTTGGAGGTCGTCGCCGAGATGGTCATTACCGCTCGAGCCGCTACTTTCATGCCTCCGCGTCTCTCGGGCGCTGTCTCTCGCGCCGACCCTCCAGCAAAAAGTTTGCTCCCGATGGGTCTTCGTGCCTCCGGCGCCAATCCCACTAGTGTGAATGAGTGGTGGAGACTCGTCCAAGAAGATCAAGAATTACGGTAGGTACGTAATTTTCCTTTCTACCACAGTTCAAAGGGCATAGAATGCTGTTCAACCCTTCTGTGGTAGAACAGCATTCCAGCTCAGTTGACGTGCGGTGAAGCCACAGCTACGGAAACTGCAGGTTGCATAGAGTTAACTCTTTGTTTTTCGGGGCAGCTGAACCAGTCGGTCTAACTGCATATGGTCAGAATACAGCAAGACTCCGTTGGAAAAAACAACATTACTATGTTAAGTAATTTTTTCTTCATTTCGCTTACTTCTGTCTGCCATCTCCGGTGTCATTAGCTTATTTATTTCCTTAGTTAATGATAGTACAGACCTGCTTAACAAAAACTTTTTTTTTCTTGAGAGTGCTGTGTTTCCACATTTTTGATTAGGTCTAATAAATAATTTATCATTTCCTTATGATATTTTGTGAGTGTTTCTGGGATATGGTTCTGAGCTCTAATAAACTAGGCTTGTCGCTGTCTTCAATTCCCCTTTCCTTCTGCTGTATTAAGGGTAATAAGTTGTCCAGGAACCCTGGATAGTAGCACCTCTTTCAGGTTCCAATTTAGCAGCAAAGTGGGTTACCTAAAGCAGTTAAATGCACAGGTATGTGAAAAGTTAGGACAGTGTAAAACTTTCTGTATGAAATTTACTGCAAGTCTAGCATCGGTAAGGTTTTTAAGAATTAAAATGTATCTATGCTGTCCTCTCTAACATATAAAAAAGAGGCAAAAGCATACACTTGCATCACCATCTTAAATCAAAAAGCACAAAATAACAAGCTGATTTTCCAAGGCTTATAAAAGCTTTGCAAAACTCCTTTAACCGTCAATGCTAAAATCTGTTCTGCTGACAGAGATGGATAAACAGCATTTAAAAGTTTAACATTTGATAAGTTTATCAGCTGCCTACCCTTGAACGGGGCTGCTTCAGCTCCCCCACGGTCGGCCGGGACCCAGCCAGCCACCCACCGACCGAGACCAGGACGCCTGCCTGCAGCTCCTTGGAAGCTGCCTGCCCTTGAACCA
This sequence comes from Neoceratodus forsteri, assembly GCA_016271365.2. Classification (NCBI taxonomy): domain Eukaryota; kingdom Metazoa; phylum Chordata; order Ceratodontiformes; family Ceratodontidae; genus Neoceratodus; species Neoceratodus forsteri. Next base: position 937,903,079 of record CM028136.1, on the reverse strand, counting down.
GGCTGCTTCAGCTCCCCCACGGCCGGCCGGCACCCAGCCAGCCACCGACCAAGACCAGGACGCCCGCCTGCAGCTCCTTGGAAGCTGCCTGCCCTTGAACGGGGCTGCTTCAGCTCCCCCCCCCCACGGCGGCGGCACCCAGCCAGCCACCAGCCAAGACCAGGACGCCCGCCTGCAGCTCCTTGGAAGGTACGGGGCAGCGCAGCCAATCAGAACAAGGGCGCTTCCAGCAAACCCGCACTGATTGGCCAGGACTTTTCCACTGCTTCTGCCACCTGGCACTTTTTACAAATAGATTTTAGATAGAATTAAGCACATTTCAAGTGGCTAGTTTTCCAGTAGCAGGTTATACAGACCTGCCACTAGAGGGATTCTTGGTCTTTCATTAAGAAGAAGAAGAAAAATAAAAGTATACGCTCTGAAAGTCACAGTCCCTGGCTGCCTGGCCTTCCTGGCTGTATCCTCACTTCCCACTGATCCAGCTACTGCTCTTCCGCCCCCTTCTCCTAGCCCTGCCAGCCTGTCTTAACCCTCTCCCTGTGCCTACCCCGAAGTCCTACCTTAATCATGCGCCTCCACCGTTCTCTACCCCCATTCTATTTCTTCTTGCCTGTCTTCCTCCCCTACTGCACGCCCCAAAAGCCTGCTTTCCCTCCCTCCCCCACAGCTTCCACATTCCTACATCCTTCCTTCCTCCACTTAGGCACGCTGCACACTGGTCACTGCCCCTTGCCTAGGATCCATCCTACCGCCATGAAACTGTCCTACACCCACACTGGTCCTAGCCCTCCACTCTGGTCCCCCTCGTCTACACTTATCCTCACCCACTATCGTCGATGCTCGGCAGTTTCCTAGATGCTAGCAGGTGAAAGCATTCCTTAAAGAAATACACCGCTGCTCCTTGAGGCTAGTCCTCCTCCTCCTAATGCTGTCAGGCAACGTGCACCCAAACCCTGGCCCATTCTGCTCTCAAGCCATTAATCTGAGCAAGCCTTCGGGTGCCCTCTCATTCATATCAATCAACATCTGCAGCCTCCTTCCTAAAACGGATGCCCTACAGGCCTTCACCAGCCAGCACAGCCCTGACATCCTGGCGGTTGCTGAAACCTGGCTCACGCCATCAGTACCGGACCATGCAATCAGCCTTCCTGGCTACAACGTCTTTAGGCTGGATCACCTCTCCAAAAGAGGTGGGGGCTGCGCTTTGTACCTAAAAGACTCTATACAGGGGCACCACATCATTAACTCACTCCAACCCACAACTGCTCAGATACTGCCAGTGAGAATCCTCCTCGGAGCCCAAAACAAAACCCTCACTGTTTCCACCATCTACATCCCTCCCAAAGAACAGGGAACTGGTCTAACAGCTGTTCTTGACTTTGTAAAGTCACTCCCACCGGACACCGAATCCATCCTCCTAGGCGACTTCCGCATCTACTGGCCTGCAGCCGATGCTGGTGCACACAGGGATACCGTTGCTGCAGTGAAACTCACACAAATGGTTGACTCACCAACCAGGAAAAATTACAGGACCGGCACCAGCACACTCTTGGACTGGATCCTTACAGTCACCCATCACAGATATCTAACACTAATGTCCTCCCTGACTCTCTCAGCGACCACTTCCCTGTTAGCTGCACCTGGTCAAATAAATTCATCAAACAACCACCAAAAACTATCACCAGCAGGGTTCTACCCAATGGTTACCTTCCTTGACTCAACCCACCTCCTCCATCAAGACTGGTCCTCTATCTTCAATGCAACCAACGTAAACACTGCCCTTGACCACTTCATAAACATCTTCACTGTGGCCTGTGACATGTATGCTCCTATTAAGAAATGCAAAGTCAAATCACTCAGTAACCCTTGGCTCACAGGTGACCTCCTCAGGATGCTAAGAACAAGAGACCACCTATGGGAGTTGGCCAGAAACTCTGGAAGGCAAAACATCCAAAACTACAAACGTGCCCGCAATGACTGCACCAAAACCATCCGGCAAATGAAGTCCGCCTACTATAAGCATGCCCTCACAAACTCCTGGGGCAGTGGTCAGAATTCTGGAAGAACATAAAGGAACTCACAGGAATCCACTCAAACACCCCAATACTCACCAACAAGAACCACAGCCCTCACTTCCAAAAACCATTGCGGATACCTTTAACAAAGCCTTTACCGACCTCAGTGCTGTTCTACCCCAGGACTACTTCCAAAGATGGTGAAGCCCCACTGTCCGAAATAGACACTACTCCACCAGCTGCCCGCTTCTACTTCAAAGCAGTCAAGGCTCTGAAATGCCAAATATGTAACCAAAGCCCTTGGTAAATAAAGATTCAGTAATGACTCCCTCGATCTCAAAATCCTGTCTCTCACACTTGATGAAGTGCTTAGTCCTCTGACTAGAATTTTCAACCTCTCTCTCAGCCTTAGCCAGTTCCCGGACAGATGGAAATCTGCCACTGTCACCCCAATCGATAAAAGTGGTGACAAAACTGCCCACGATAACTACAGACCTATCTCCCTACTACCTCCACTCTCCAAGGCACTAAAATGCATTGTCTCGAACCAGCTCACAGAATACCTGGATACATACAACATCCTGTGCAAGCAACAACATGGGTTCCGCAAAGGTCACAGCACCTCCACAGCCCTACTTGAATTCACCGGCGCAATCCACAATGCACTTGACTCTGGTGAACTACTAGGCTCAATCTACATTGACTTAACTAAAGCCTTCGACACCGTCAATCACCGCCTTCTGCTTGTCCAGCTTCAGAACACTGGGTTGTCAACCAACTCCATTGACTAGTTTAAGAGCTACCTTGAAGAACGGTCCCAAACGGTAAGAATCGCTGATACACTCTCAGACCCTAGACCGGTCTGCTCAGGAGTCCCTCAGGGCTCCATTCTGGGACCCCTCCTCTTCAGCAGCTGCCCAGAACAAAAAATTCTCTACGCCGACGATGCTGTGATCCTCACCTCGGACCCTGATCCAATTACAAAATAAACTTCAGCAGGCCTTCTCCTCCATCAAATCCTGGTTTCTAAATCATAAACTGCTTCTCAATCAGAAAAAAAACAAGTCTATGGTCTTCTGCAGCCCCACAACAAAAACAAACTCCTCCACCTCTCCATTGCAACCAAACAAGGAGCCATCCTAGAGCAAACACAATCGTTTAAGTATCTCGGCATCACCCTTGATCTCCACCTCTCATACGCTGTCTATATCAGCAATGTTGCAGAGTCTGCCAATGCGAGGTTAGGCATATTATTCCGGCACAGGAAACGCCTAACCCCTGAAGCACTGGCATTGGCCGTCCAAAGCTCCATCGTCAGCATCATAGACTATGGTCTTATCATTTATGGGTCTGCAACTACCTCTGCTCTCAAACGTATCGCAACCTCCCTGAATAAGGCCTGTCGTCTCATCACTGGCTCACATTGCCGTACCCACACATGTGACCTTTATTCCCAATCTGGATGGCTTCAACTGGACAAATGCATAAAATACCAAACCTGCATCATGACCAAGAAAATTATAATGGGTCTGGCCCCACCTGGTGTCTGTGCCCTCCTTAAGCCTAGACATAGGAATGTCACTACAAGGAGATCCAATTCCAATCTACTACATATCCCACGATGTTGCACGACCCAAGGACAGAGATCATTCGCCTATCGGGCATCCAACTGGCTCAACTCTCTTGGCAGCGACATAGCAACCGCTCCAGCACTCGGCCTCTTCAAGTCCAAGCTGCGCCTCTCACTGCTTGTATCCTGTGATTGCCCATCTTAACATTTCCACTGTTCTAGCTGCAAATGCCCCAGCACCCAGCACTTACAATCAGTCTTTGCACCCTGGCACCCCGCACCTGTATTCCTCGACAAGGCCCCCTGGCTGCACTGTCTCCCACCCTCGCCCACCTCCCCCCCACACTATCTCCACTCCTGCCCGCCCCAACCACCTCCTATACCCCCTGCACTCCTTCCCCACCTCGATCTCCTACCCTCACCCCCACCCCCTTCCCTTGTCTTGCTCATAGCTCAAGTCTTTGTACTGGTTATTACATGTCTGTAAGTCAATGACTATATGTTTGTAACTAAAAATGATGACTGTTGCACTTGCTGATGTGGAACTTTTGTAAAAGAGCCTTGGCTCAAATGTATTGTAATCCTAGATTGAAATAAATAAATAAAATCTTGGCTATGCGGACTGAATTCCAGTTTACCATCTAGTGCTTTCCCCATAAACCTGACCGTTAAAAGCTTCAGCTTCCACAGAATGGGCTCTCAGCAGGTAGAGCATGGTGGCAACGAAATATCATCAGAGGGCTGATCACGTGGGTTCTAAGCCCACAAAAATAAAATGTTTGTTTTAATTTTCCTTAGAATTATATCTATAAAAAATATGTCATTAGTTTAAATTAGCTATAGCAAAATCTAAAATAATTCGGAGAGATAGCAAAAATATTTCCAGAATACCCAATCTAAGATAGCAAAAAATATTTCCAAAATTCCCTATCTAAACTAATTCATAGAGAGATAGCAAAAATATTTCCAAAATATTTTCCTTGTAGAACATAAATTCTAGCACTTATGCGTTGGAGCTGTGCTCCAGAATCGAACAGTGAGTCCAGTGCAAGCAGTAACTTGGGTAAAGTTCAATTCTGCGTGCAGTTCAGGCTGCCGTATCTGGAGAAGGATATTGGGCAGCTAGAGAGGGTGCAGCATAGGGCGACAAAAATGATACAGGGGATGGAAGGTAAACAATACAAGGACAGACTGAAGAATCTGAGTTTATACACCCTGGAGGAGAGGAGGAATTGGGGAGATAACATAGAAACATAGAATTTGACGGCAGATAAGGACCGCTTGGCCCACCCAGTCTGCCCATTTCCCTACCTAATGGATAAGTTGCAGATCCTAGTTAACCAGCAGCCTACTACTTCCTACCCCCACCCCCTACAATTGCCTTATGACTGTCCCATGCATGCTTGAATTCCACCACTGTTTTTGACTCCACAGCCTCCTCCGGAAGGCCGTTCCATGCATCCACAACCCTCTCTGTGAAAAAATACTTCCTTAAATTACCTCTGAGGCCCCCTCTATCTTCAAATTGTGCCCCCTTGTTCTTGCACATCTCTTTTTTTGAAAGATGCTACCACCCTCTTGGACTTTGTTGATTCCCTTGAGGTACTTGAAAGTTTCTATCATGTCCCCCTTCTCCCTCCTTTCCTCGAGGCTATACATATTGAGCTCCTTAAGTCTCTCTTCATATGTCTTCTGGTGCAGACCCTGCACCATTTTAGTGCTGTCTCTGGACAGCTTCCATCCTGTCTATGTCTTTGCAGAGATTGGGTCTCCAGAACTGCACACAGTACTCAGATGGGGTCTCGCCAGCTGTCTGTACAGAGGGATAATAACTTCCTGTTTCCTACTGGTGATGCCTCCCTATGCATCCCACTATCCCCCCAGCCCTCCTTGCTGCCCTCTCACATTGCTTGCCCACCTTTAGGTCATCTGATATGACTACCCCCAGGTCACTTTCCATTTTTGTTGTTGTTAGTATCTCACCCCCCATTGTGTTCTCTTCCTCTGGGTTTTTGTTTCCCAGGTGCATTACCTTGCACTTCTTAGCATTGAATCTAAGCTGCCATACATTTGACCATTCCTCTAACCTTGCCAAGTCCTTTCTCATCCTTTCCACCCCACCTTGTGCATCAACTCTGTTGCAGATCTTTGTGTCATCTGCAAAGAGACATACTTTTCCTTCCAGTCCCTCTGCAATGTCGCCGAGATAAAGTATGAATGAAACGTTCACGTATCTGAAGGGGTTCAACAAAACTGGCACAGATGGATTATTTAGGCTAAGGAAGGGAAGGCACACCAGGGGACACAGGCTAAGATTGGAAGGGGGCAGATTTAGGAAAGAGATGAGGAGGCATTGTTTCGCAGAAAGGGTGGTGTCGAAATGGAATGTTTTACCGGACAAGGTGGTATCATGTAGCATGGTGGGTACTTTCAAAAGGGCATGGGAAAGGGAACGAGAAGGAGGTCTGAGTAAGTAGTAATGAGAAATTGGGGGAGGGGCAGCTGCAATCTAGTGGCACTAGATGTGCACTCAAGCAGACTTACTAGACCACAAGGCCTGTTTCTGCTGGCAGATTTGTGTGTTTATATGTATGTTAAGTTTCTATGAAGCCCTCAGTTTTGCTCAGAGTTATCCAGCGTTTACCAGTCCAAGTTCTAATCCTCTCTCCATCCAGAATGGCTCCGCTATTGTGCATCTCCCCAATCCTCTTCCAGGTTTCAGGCTCCTGGTGGATCTCTGGCAAATGGGATTTACCAGCCGGGATTCACCTCAATCACAGGGCTTCCAAGTCCTTTCCAAGCCCGTGACCAAGTAACCAGTGAAATGGGGCAGTGGTTACTGTAGGACAGAGAGAAGGAAAAATATATCCCCCAGTTTTTCAAGGTAGTAAATCTTAAGTATATCTGGTAATAAAGTCAAATAAACAAGAATAGCCCAACATAGATGACGTGGCAGTTTTTTATATTCTGTTTCTGCATCCCTTTCACTCTGGCGTGGCGGATATACCTGTGTCTCTTCTGTCTGGATATACCAGACTTCACAGAACTACAGTTGAGGGGGGGTTCCTTTGCTAGTTCCCCCATTTATTTTTGATCCTTATGGCCCATACTCCACCATCGATATTTGGGACACAGTCCCTGACATAAGCCTGCGTTGGCACGTTCAAGTGAAATGATGTGCGGCATCCCTCCCTCTCTGTGTTCCATGCACTCTACCACCCATCGTCTGGGTGGTCTAGTGCTGTGGGACGTGCCCCGGAAGAGGAGTGTCTCCACTGGGATGCCCGATTTCCCCCTGGCGTTGTGTGCAGTTGCCCTACCGCTGCACTGACAGGCTGGTGGCATAAATAATGATGATGCCTTATAACATCAGACTTTGAAGCTCACAACTGTCATCTTCCTCATGGTACACTCAGGCTTCCACATTGTTAGTGAAATATGGTGACAGGAACGGAAACTGGCAGAGGAGTATTGAGTGTCCATCCAGAGCCTTTCTGCGGGGAAGGAGGAATTACTGTCCTCACTGTATGGCTGCTTGTAACTTTAGGCAGGAGGCAGTAAATATGCATGAGTCTTCTTCAGCAGGATGGGAGGAGTTGATGAAGAGGATGCCCCACGCTTGGAGGAGCTCAATGACATCATGATACTGCATCATGAGTTGGTAAGAGAACACAGAAAACCAATCAGCCCCCATGTCTCTGGTTCCTATCTCCGCAAGATCTGCTGTTGACATCCCTTGGGCACCTGGGTTGCACAGCTCATGTTTTTCTCCTCCTCTGGCAGACCTCTTGAGGAAGCGGCCCATCTGTGAATAGGTCCAACACAAATGCCTGGAGAGGGCAGAGAGCTCTCTGTTGACACCCAGGGTGGCTAGTCTGAGAAGCGTTACCCATATGGTGGTGGTGAATGATCCATTAGAAACCACTGTAAATGAGCACCTGACTCAATGGTGTATCCATTTTGCATGAATAAAATAAATTTATATATATATATATATATATACACATATAGTGTGTGTGTGCGAGTATGTATGTGTGTATGTATATACACTACCGGTCAAAAGTTTTAGAACACCCCCATTTTTCCAGTTTTTATTGAAATTTAAGCAATTCAAGTCCAGTGAATAACCTGAAATGGTACAAAGGTAAGCGGTAAACTGCTAGAGGTTAAAAAAAAAAAGTTTAGATTAGCAAAAACTGCTGTAGAGAAATTGCAGAGAAAGACAAGGTGTCAGTGAGTACAGTTTCCTACACCATCAAAAGGCACTTGGAAACTGGAGGAAACTCTGACAGGAAGAGGTCTGGCAGACCCAAAGCCACAACAGAATCAGAAGACAAGTTCTGAGAGTCAACAGCTTGCATGATAGGCGGCTCACAGGACAACAGCACAGAGTGACTGGCACCCTGAACCAAAAGGGCTACCACAGCATTTTGCAGCGCCATGCAGTACCCTCTGGTCTACGCCTAGTTGGTCAGGGGTTCATCCTACAGCAAGATAATGACCCAAAACATACCTCCAGGCTATGTCAGAACTACCTTCGAGGAAAAGAACAAGACGGTAGGCTTCAAATCATGGAATGGCCAGCACAGTCTCCAGACTTAAACCCCATCGAGCTGGTTTGGGATGAACTGGACAGAAGGGTGAAAGCAAAGCAACCTACAAGTGCAACACATTTGTGGGAACTTCTGCAACAGTGTTGGGAAGAACTTCCCAAACAATATTTGATGTCCATTGTAGGAAGAATGCCACGAGTGTGTTCGGCGGTTACAGTATATCTGCAAAATGTGGCTACTTTGATGAGTCAAAAATTTAGATTAAATTTTGTTAAACAAAATGATTCTATGATTTCTTTTTTATCTCCAATTGTTTATTTGTTCTATGCTTTAATTTCAGAGTACATTGAGACATTAACCTGCGTAAATTTCAATAAAAACTGGAAAAATGGGGGTGTTCTAAAACTTTTGACCGGTAGGTGTGTGTGTGTGTGTATATGTATGTATATATGTGTATGTGTGTGTGTGTGTGTGTGTGTGTGTGTGTGTGTGTGTGTGTGTGTGTGTGTGTATGTATATATATATATACATACACATATATATACACACACTATCCTAAAATGGGTTCCGAAAATCCTGTATTCTGATTCAACAGGTCACCTGACCATGGATTAATCCCCTGTAAACCCACAGTTACCTTGCTGCACTACAAATTTCTGAGTGATAACAATGTTAAGTGAACTTTTCAGATCACGCCACCAGAGAAATGTTTAAAACGCTACAGCTACAGCATCCTCATTGGCACAAATCCACCTGGTGAACTACAACTATGGCATCCTCAGAAGGACAAACCCATTAGGCAGAAGAACTATTTTATTAGAAATGCATGTAAAGTTTTTTTGCTTTGTTTAATGTTTATTTAGGTAATCCTCTAAAATAAAGGTGCCCATTGTATAAGCGAATTAACCCCCGCTACAGAGCATGGGTTTACATATAGAATAAAGTATGGGGTGGTGTGTGTAACGAGAAGTTTACACACCCACGAGGTGTTAGATGCTACATAAACCCCGAGAGCGAAGCTCAAGGGCTTATGCTACATCTAACATCTTCGTAAGTGTGTAAACTTCAAGTTTCCACACACCACCCCATTTTTTATTTTATATAATTGCTGGGTTTCCCTTTTTCGCCACAGCAATTGTATAAAATACTAGCCCTTCCGGTGCACTCATGCTCCGGTTCGGTTTTCCGCCACGGTACACATCCGTCCCGTTTGAATTAAAAATAAAAATCAGTTGAAGAAGTGCTTTCTTTCCCCCATTGAGTTTAAAATTACAAAAAAAAAAAAAAGCACACCACCGAGCTCTGCTTGTCTGGCGGTTTCACTTGGAGTGAGAAGTCGAGCGGTTACAGAGCGAGGAACTGCAGGCTGGACATGCGCAGAATGAGGGAAACCGTGCGCGTGTTTGCCGTAATAAACACTCCTTAATTACGGCAAATTACGCCACGGTTTCCCTATGGGAAAAAGGGAAGCCCATTAATTATTGAACATTAATCCATGCCTGTATGGTTGAAGTCATTCAGATTGCAGCCTCAAGCCCCCACCCCACCGGCATGGATTAATGCTCAGTAAGTCCATGCCCTGTCATGGGTTAATCCTTACATAGATATATCTGAGAGTCAGAGGACTTGAAGGATGGAAGAAAGAGCCAAAGAGGTAGGAGCTTTAAGAGATCATTAAAAAGAGATAGAAAAACTTGCATGTTACGCAGTGAGTTATCTTCAGGCTCCAATACAGTACAGTGAAGCCCACTTCATTATTACCTGATAAAAGAATGGAACTAGTAAATGAATGATTTTACTGCACAGGAATGTATGCATGTTCTCTAACTACAGGGAGATCCTCTTAAACGTGTACCTGAAGAAGATGTAGGCCTGTTTAAAAGAATAAACAATCTTTACACAGAATAGTAGAACTTTTTTTTTTAAGAACAGATAAGAGTAAACGTGTTATTTGTGTAAATGTTCTGGTCACTGATTTCACCCCTTCACCCCCCCCCCCCAAAACTGCCATCCTGCAGTTTAATATTTCTGATTAACAACTGTTTTTCTCAGTGCCGCATTACCAGTTACACCTTTTTAAAGGATATAGGAGTGAACCTGCTGTGCACGCAGTGATTGACAGTTCTCCACTGTATCATGTTTAGGGAGAAACTGGTACTGATGGGTCTGTAAATTATGGTTTGTAATTGGGGCACTGCTGGTGCCAGAGCACACATTGCAGGATGTTATACTAATATTTGCACTAAGTCCCAGTACAAGAAAGTGAGGTCAAGGAAACCCTGCCGGTGGGCTAGGGATGTACAAGAGAGGGTGGGGAAGGAAAGCTAGCCTACCGAAAGTACAAGAAAACCCGTGAGGAGGAGGACAGGGAAGAGCACTGTATGAGCTTGAAGGAGGTGAGCAGGGTGGTAAGGGCAGCCGAAGCAACCAAGGAGCGAAGGCTGGCGCCGGGGATCTGGGAGGGGAGAAGGAGTTTCTTAGATGCATAGTCAGGGAGAAGAGGAAGTGCAGGGGGCAGATCACCAGGTTAAAAAGGAGGCTGGGAGGGCAAAAGAGGGAGTGGAGCAGGCTGAGGTGCTAAACGAGTACTTCTGTACTGTCTTTATGAGGGAAGTGGATGGTCCTATTCCACAAGGGGATGTTAAGGTAAAGGGTGGGGGGGGGGTCACTAACATGTGATGAGATACCGGTGGAGAGAGTATGGGGGGGCCTTAGGTCATTAAGGACAGACAAGGCCCCAGGTCCACATGAAATCTACTCAAGAGTCCTAAAAGACCTGGCAGATGCCCTGGCAGCACCACTGACAGTTATTCAGCTCCTTTCTCCAAATGGGAAGTGTACCATTGGACTGGAGAATGAAGCACATAGCACCTCTCCATAAGAGCGGGCCAATGAACGAGCTGGGAAACTATAGTCAGCCTGACGTCCATAGTGTGGAAAGTATTGAAAAGTATATTGAAGGAAAGGCTGGTGAAGTTCTTGGAGGTAAGTGGACTTCAGGATCTCAGGCAACATGGTTTTGCCAAGGGGAGATCTTGTCAGACTAACCTGGTTGAATTTTTTTGATTGGGTGACAAGATCTCTGGATGATGGTAGACTGGTTGATATTTTATGTCTAGACTGCAGTGAGGCATTTGGCTCAGTGCTGCATGGGAGACTGTTGGGCAAGCTGAGTGACTTGGGGGTGGGTAAAAGGTTGGTGAGGTGGCTTGGGAACTGGCTAAGTGACAGGAAACAGTAGGTTGTGGTGGGGGGGGTGAGCTATCGACACCAGAAAGGCCATTAGCGGGGTCCTTCAAGGTTCAGTTCTGGGTCCATTGTTTAACTCCTTTGTTCCCATAGATGCCATATGGCGTCGGAACCATCCATTGCTAGATCCAACCCAAACTGGCCACCGGCTAATGTTTTCATTTCAGACATTGCGGTGGGAGTTGAGTAACATGCGCCTGTTTGCTGACGACTCCAAACTAGGTGCAGAGGTAGACAGTGAGGAGGGAAGGAGGACACTCCAGGAAGATCTAGAAAGACTAGAACAGTGGTCAGTCACATGGCAGCTGGGGTTTAACTTTAGGAAGTGCAGTGTACTTTACTTGGGAGCTAGGAATCCAGGGTACAGCTACAAATGTTTTTTGGGGGGTACAGTTAATAGTCTCGGAGGAAGAAAAAAATCTGGCAGTAGTGATCACTGGTAAAATGAACCACTTGGGACAATGCAGGAAAGCAGCAGCTAAGGCAGACAGAATGCTGGGGTGCATTGCTAGGGGGATCACTTCAAGAAGGGAGGAGGTAATTCTGCCACTGTACAAATCCTTGGTGAGGCGGCACTTGGAGTACTGTGTGCAGTTCTGGCACTCTTACTTAAAGAAGGACATTATACTCCTGGAGAGGGTCCAGAGGAGGGTGTCTAAGTTGATCCTTGGAATGGGGGATAAGCCCTATGCAGAGAGACTTGGGGAGCTAAACGTGTCCTCCCTGGAAGACAGAGGGGGCATGATCGAGACCTTTAAGTACTTGAAAGGTAGTAATAGAGTAAGCACAGAGGGGGGGTGTTCAGACTGAAGAGAGAAGGGACCTTGAGGGGTCATAGCCTGAAACTGGTTGGTGGGAAGTATAGAAGAGACCTGAGAAAGCACTACTTCACAGAAAGGGTGGTGATGCCTTGGAATACGCTACCTGTGGAGTTGGTATCAAGGGGATCAGTGGGAGGTTTTAAAAAGGGATGGGATAGATACATGGGAAGGGTACATGTAGGGCGGGTAAAGACCAGGGGGATTCTGAATGGAAATCGAGGGAGGGATGGAAGGGAGAGGGGAGGGAGGGCAGCAGCAGTTATCAAACTGTAAGCTGCATCTCGAGCAGACGTGATAGACCTCAAGGCCTACTCTGCTAGCATTTTCGTATGTCCGTATACAAGCCACTTGTTTTATTTATTTTATTTTGCTTTACCTGGAAAGACTCCATAGAGCAGAGCTCATTTGCAAGAGGGTCCTGGATAGGACAGCAGAGAAATAGAATACAGTGCATACATAGTGGATATTACAGGATTTGGAAATAGAATAGTACAGTATCATCCGATAATACACGATATACGATAAGACAACAAAAAGGATAAAAAAAAAAGTACAAAGAGGAAAAACACTGATCTTAAATTACAGTGTTGGCTAATGAGACACGGTGCATAAAGGATAACCTAGTGTAAACAATACAGTTCGAAGGCAACACTTATAAACAGATAATGTAGGAACAACATGCAGGTATAAAGAATATTACAGACAAGTGCAAATATTAGTAGCAGGCGCATTCATCTTTACAATATTGGTTGAGAAGGGATTGGAAGAAGCAAGGACAAACCAGTATATGCAATTTGAGTATTTTCTGGATGTATTCCAGGCTTTGGGGGCAGCCCAGCTGAAGGCCATCATACCATATCTAGAACAGTGCTTGGGTACGTTTAGTATGGTGTTACGTAATCTGAGCATGTATGGGCCTTGGAAACTGCTGAGTAAAGCAGAGATAACGTAGTTAATGAATTGCGTAGGGCTTTGAGAGGCCAAAGATTTACGCATCTTAACCTTCTAGTCTCGAACGAAGGCCACCCTATTTATTTGTAGAGCAGACAGTAATGTGTGAGAGAGGGGAGTTCACAGATTGGATGTGCTATATCATACAGCACTCCTATCTACCCAGGAGGGAGGCTGAGGCACTTCTGTATAAGATGTCGCCATAATCTAGTAGCTGGAGAAACATGGCTTGTACTAGCATTTTCTTGTCTTTGCGGTTTAGGCAGGACTTGTTGCGGTGGTAAAAACCGAGTTCTAGGGACATGGATATGTTGTTCATCCACACTTATTGGCAGGTATCCTTGCCGCTTTAAATCTTGCTGGAAGGTCTTCAAGCTGGCTCCTCCCACCCACTCGGGTGGTAAAACTCTCGGCTCCGCCCCATGACGCCAGATCTTCCTTACCGCTTGGAAGCTCAGGTTCCCTCCTTTAACGCTCCGCATATAAGACTGGTTCCTAACTCTTTGGTTTCCGAAATTAATCTTTAAAGTTTTTCTAGACTTAGGTCAACTATTTCCCTCGCGGCTGCGATGGACAAATCGACTCCTGGGTTTCGGAGATGCCCTTGCGGGCAGAAGATGTCTCGGACGGATCCGCACTCCACGTGCATCTACTGCTTGGGCCTTGAGCACGACCCGCAGGCTTGCGACCTGTGCTCTTCTTTCTCGGCCTACGTCCTGGAAGACCGTGCTGCCCGTCTGCAACTTGGGCGACCCGAAAAGCGTTACCCTCCGGTTAAGTCGAAGAGGCCGGTTGGCGGTGTCCGGCGGCGGGCTCGTCGGATCAGCTAGAGCAGATGATCGCCCTCGAAGAGGAGGCGGCGCGGACCGCATCTTCCTCGGCCACGGCATTTATCCCGCTTTCCCTGGGATCCTCATTCTGCTTCCTTTAAGGAGCTTTGTCTGTCTCTCTCCACCAAGGGAGAGGGACTTTCATCTTCTGGACCTTCCTCTTGGCCCAAAAAGAAGGAGGACAAGGGTAAGTCCGACCGTCTACGCTCTTGGGAGCGGGAGAGGTCCCCTTCCCCGAGCAGTCGACCATCGACTTTGGTCGATCCTTCAGCTCCGGCCACTGGCTTCACGGTGTCTCCGTCAGGTCAGTTGACCGAGACTCCCGTCGACGCATTCGAGATTTTTCTCAACCCGTTGGACGGGCTGTCGACCGGCAAAGCCGAAAATCCTCTTTCCCCGGTTCCCCCGGTGGTGGTTGAGGATCCCGTGGGCTTGACAGTGCCTCCGGTTCCGGAGCCCTTAGGTGTTCCTTCCGAGCCGAAGGGAGGGCGGGTTTCCCCTACCCCTTCCCTGCGCCCTCCTCGGAAAAGTCGAGGTTCGCGGTCTCAGACTTCCTCAGCGGTCCAGCTGATCCCGCCACCAGAGGCGGTCTCGGCACTACTGGTAGGGCGGGCGCCGCCCGCCTCGGCCCCTCTTCCTTGGATGAGGGGAGCTTCACGTAGTTGCGTCGACGAGCATGAGGACCTCATGTGGCAACAGCTTCTGCTGGCCGGGAACAAGCCGACGACGTCGCCTTCCCTGGCCATTAAGTGGCTGTCACCGGAGTGGCCGAAGCAACCCCTTGCTTTAGCCGAGGCGCCTGTTTCCAGGCCTGTTTGCTCAGCCGAAACCAGCTGCTCCACCGATTAGGGTGGAACCTCCGCCTCCACATCTATTGTTTGGGGCTCCGACCAAGAATTCTCAGTCGGCTCAGGGTTTGCCCCATAGGCTGTCGGTCACCCTTACTCCCGATCGCCCTCGGCAGGTAGAGGGTAGCTCAGGCCCGAGGCAGCTCTTTGCGGACTCTTCTGAGTCCGACGATTCCGCCATTTTCTCCAGGCGAGTGGACTTGGAGTCCTCTGGAGGTCAGTCGCTGGACGATAGCCCTTCGTCCTTTCTGGGTTTGCTTAGGCTCGTCTCGGAGTCCACAGGGATGCAGCTCGAGCCCGTATCCAAGTGGGGCCAAGTATCCCCTCACGGAGATACTGGACCGAGGAGATTCCCCTACGGAGGCCTTTCCTGTGGCCGAGGCCATTGTGGGCCCGGCCTTGGAGCTCTGGCAGCGCCCTGCTTCCTGCCCTGCACCTTCGGCCAGGATGGCCAGGAAGTATGCGGTCCCTACCGGTTCCCTGTCCGGTTTCTCGAAACATCCCTCAGCCGAGGGGTTAGTTACCGACAGCGTTTTCTGGTGTGCCAGAAATGCTAGGGACGTGGACAAACCTCCCGACAAGGAGTCCAAGAAATTGGACTATGCCAGGCGAAAAGTCTATGCTGCGTCCTCCCTTGGCCTTCGCCAGGCCAGCTCGGCCGTGCTTATGGCACATTTCTCCCATGCCCTGTTGGGCTCCCTGGACGAGGTAGTTCCTCATCTCCCCGGCTGACCTGCAGACTATGGTTAGGCAGGTGCAGGACCAGGGCAGGGCAGTGGCAAAGCAGCAACTTCAGACTGCTTTGGACATTGGAGACTCCTGCGCCAGGTCAGTCGCGGCCGCAGTGGCTATGCGCCATCGGGCATGGCTGAGGATATCCACCTTCACAGTGAATACCCAGCACAAATTGGTGGATGTCCCCTTCCTGGGGACCGACCTCTTCGGCCCTGGAGTGGAAGGCCACCTCCAGAAGATCGAAAAGTCCAATGCCACCTTGGGCTCGGTCTCATCCGCTCAGAGGGACAAGGGCCGCAGACCGCAACCCAAGCCCTTTTGTCCGTCTGCCCCCCGGCATGTCCGGCCCAGCAACTTCAGGGCCAGCAGGCTTGCGCATGGCGTCCCAAACCCAAGCCCGCGGCTTCCTCCTCCAGGAAGCAGGGAAGTAAAGGCCCAGGGGGTCCCTTGGCCGATCCCTCCTCCAAGCCTGCACAGTGACGGGTTGAAGGGTGTCGCCCCAACCTCGTCACCACCCCAGGTTCCCCCGTGGGGGCGGCTGTGGTACTTCCTTCCGCCTGGTCTGCTATTACCACAGACAGGTGGGTGTTGGAAGTGGTAGGAAAAGCCTGCCCCTGGAGTTGAGCAGGCCCGCCCTTCAGAGCCGTCGCCCCAGAAGGGCCTCGGGGTCCGTAGCCTCGCTTCGAAAAGAGGTGATCAGAGAGGTGTGGACCCTCCCTCAGACCGGTGTGTCCAGGTACTTCCTGGTCCCAAAACGGATGGGGGCTGGCGCCCCATTCTCGACCTACACGACCTAAACAAGTTCCTAAGGTCTCGAACCTTCAGGATGGTTACTCTGGCTCAGATAATACCATCCTTAACGCAGCGTGTGGTTCTGCTCTCTGGACCTGCAGGATGCGTTTTTTCACGTCCCTATCCGTCCGTCTCACTGAAGATTCCTTCACTTTCGAGCGGAGAGATCTCTTTATGAGTTCCTAGCCATGCCCTTCGGCCTTTCTCTTGCTCCCAGGGTCTTCACCAAATGCATGGCAGTGGTGACAGCATTCCTGAGGCGCTGAGGGGTCCGGGTGTATCCTTACCTGGACGACTG
This sequence comes from Neoceratodus forsteri, assembly GCA_016271365.2. Lineage (NCBI taxonomy): Eukaryota > Metazoa > Chordata > Ceratodontiformes > Ceratodontidae > Neoceratodus > Neoceratodus forsteri. Next base: position 937,886,417 of record CM028136.1, on the reverse strand, counting down.
GCTGATAGCAGCCCCCTCCAGACAAGAGGTGGAACGGTCCAGAGAGCTGGCCCTCCAGGTCTGCTCTCAAATCGGCCTCCTCATCAACGAGGCCAAGTTGGAACTCGAACCGAAGCAGGTGATTCTTTTCATCGGGGCAGAGCTTGACTCTCTTCAAGCCAGAGCACGGCTCCCGGCAGACAGGGCCGAGGTTCTTTCCTCCTTTGCCCGATCATTTCTGGTTGGGCAATTGCGCCCTGCCCGGGACTTCCTGCGCCTCCTGGGTCTCATGGTGGCCTGTACCAGCGTGGTCCGTTGGGCCCGCTGGAACATGCGCCCCCTCCAGTGGGGGCTGGCCAGCCAGTGGTCTCAACGCTGCGATCCATTGGACCAGCAAGTGACGGTGGCCCAGGGGATGTGGAACGCTCTCCAGTGGTGGATCGTTCCAGCTCATCTGCAGGAGGGCATCCCATTCGTCCGCTCCGAGCCGATGGTATCTCTGTCGACCGATGCCTCTCTGATGGGTTGGGGTGCCCATCTAGGGGAACACAGAGCGCACGGCCTCTGGTCCCAGCGGGAGTCCCAATACCATATCAACCTGCTGGAGCTCCGAGCGGTCCGCCTAGCTCTCACCGCCTTCGCTCCGTTTCTACGGGGTCAAGTGGTTCAGGTCCAGATGGACAATACCACGATCATGTACTACCTAAACCGCCAGGGCAGGACGTGCTCCATGCCCTTGTGCAAGGAAGCTCTCCGCATTTGGTCCCTCGTCGCAACCTGGAGGCATCTCTTAGCCATTCACGTGGCAGGAGCCTCCAACACCCTCGCCGATGCCTTAAGCTGGATAGGGGCTGTATCCCACGAGTGGTCTCTCCTGCCGGAGGTAGTGCAAGATCTGTTCTCCCATTGGGGCACACTGCAGGTGAATCTGTTTGCCTCCAGGGAGAACGCGAAGCTGAGGCTGTTCCATGCCCGCCCCTCTCAGCAGGACTCGCTGCAGGTGGATGCCTTCTCAAGGCCGTGGACCCTGGGCCTCTTCTTCGCCTTTCCCCCATTTCCCTTGATCCACAAGGTGCTTCTCAAGGCGAGGAGGGACAAGGCAGGGTGATTCTGGTAGCCCCAGACTGGCCCTGCCAATGCTGGTATCCAGATCTCCTCAGCCTCCACTCCAGGCTCCCGAGGCAGCTTCCAGCTCGCCCGGACCTGCTTTCAGTCAGTCAGGGGAAGGTGTTCCTTCCGGACCTTCAATCCCTGCACCTCACGGCCTGGTTCCTGAGCAGCTAGAGTTCCATGTCTTAGGTCTTTCCGACGAGGTCCTCAATGTAGTTGAGGGGTCCCGTAAGGAGTCGACCAGGAAATGCTATGCCTTCAAATGGAAAAGGTTTTCCATTTGGTGTCAGGGCAAGGGCCTGGACCCTTCCTCCTGTTCCTTGGCAAGCATCTTGGACTATTTATGGTCCCTTTGTCAGCAAGGGCTTAGGTCAACGACCCTAAGGGTGCACCTGGCAGCCGTCTCTGCTTACCGGGCGCGGGCCGGGAAGCAGGCAGTGGCGCCCGAAAAGGTGGTCTGTGGTGCTTTTTCAAGGCCTTGATCACATTTCCTCCGGTACGAGAACCTCCACCTCCGTGGGATTTACTGCTGGTACTGGCAAAGCTCATGGGCAAGCCATTGAACCAATGCACAGGTGTGATCTCTCTCGCCTGTGGTGGAAGACCGCCTTCTTGGTGGCTATTCGTCAGCCAGAAGAATGGGAGAGCTCAGGCGCTTTCCATCGAGTTTCCTTACCTGGTCTTCCACAGGGACAAGGTTGTCCCTCGCCCCCACCGAAATTCCTTCCGAAGGTGGTGTGAGGAGTTTCACCTTAACCAGGTGTTGACTCTGCGGTGTTCTACCCCAGTCACCTCGGAGGCCGAATATAGGCTCCCTCTGGACCCTATAAAGAGGTGCTCGCTTACTATAAGGGCGCCTGCAGCTGGGAGTCGAGGAGAGCTCGCCAGCTGTTTGTCACCTACACTGAAGCCGCACCTGGCAGACCTGCAGCCAAGTGGATGATAAGCAGGTGGGTCGTCACCTGCATAGATCTCTGCTATAAGTTGGCGGGCATGGAGCCTCCCAGAGGGATAAAAGCTCATTCTACCCGTCATACTGCTGCATCGGTGGCTGCTTCCAGGGATGTCCCTATCCAGGAAATCTGCAGGGCTGCTACCTGGAAGTCAGCACACACCTTCATCACCCATTACCACATCGACCTCGAGTCACGCCAGGATGCTGGTTTGGGGCCGTGTTCTCCAGTCTCTTTTCCCTAAGTAGGGGTGTGTGCCTCCCTCCTCCCGGAGAACTGCTAGGAGTCTGCCAATAAGTGTGGATGAACAACATATCCATGTCCTAAAATACAGGTTACTCACCTGTAACGGAGTTCTAGGAATGGTATATGTTATTCATCCACCCGCGACCCACCCGACCTCCGGCCGGCGCTACCTGAGCTTCCAGCAGGCCAGATCTGGCGTCATGGGGCGGAGCCGAGAGTTTTACCACCCGGGTGGGTGGGAGGAGCCAGCTTGAAGACCTTCCGGCAAGATTTAAAGCGGCAAGGATACTTGCCAATAAGTGTGGATGAACAACATATACCATTCCTAGAACTGCTGTTACAGGTGAGTAACCTGTATTTTTGGCATAACTTCTTGCTTAGTACAGGGTATTAAGTAAACCAAAAAAACTGATTAGCAGTTTCACATGCGAAAGTACTAATCAGCTGTAAAAATGCATAGCACGTGACAGAATGGTTACCAAAGTTAAAAATATATATAATGTTGTTAATTTTGTCTACTGTGCCATAGACTCACTAAAGAAAATGGTTAGCAGACTACCACTATGTATTTTTGGAAATGGTTAGCATTATCCTCTGTTTTGCGTAGCGTTCTGGTATACCAGCTGTTTAAAACCCTGTATGTGTTTCTGTAAGTACACTGAATGGCCACTTATTATCCACCCACATGCCGAGATATTTAAAAGAGCCTACCTGATCAAGTATTTCATTGGAAAAAGTGGAGATGCCGATTGCAGGAGGGGTGAAATTGGTTGTATGAAATAATACCATATACTTGGTTTTGGAAGCATGTAATAATAATTTAGATGCAAGGAGATTAATCTGCAGGAGGTTAAACTCCTTTTGCAAGCACCGTAGTGCTGATTATGGGGTGGGGTTTGTGGTGTATAGAACTGTGCCATCTGCGTAAAAATGGAGTTTAGCGTTGGTGTGGTTCTGATCTAAATTGTTGATGTAAATTGTAGACAACAAGGGCCCTAATATGGAGCCTTGTGCTACTCCTTTATTGATGGGTGCACAAGCTGAAATTAGACCATCAACTTTCAGCTGCTGACTTCTGTCCCTGAGGTAGCATCCGAGCCAGGATGTTACAGTAGGGCTTAAACCAACACTTGCAAGCTTGCTCAGAAGAATAATGTGGGCTACTATGTCAAAGGCCTTGCTTGGGTCTAAGAAGAGTGCTGCAGCAGTATGCTTGTGATCCAGGGCTGTAAACCAGTCATCGGTAACTCTCACCAAGGTAGTGGTTGTACTGTGTTTCACCTGGAAGCCTTGCTTGGGGTTGATAAGTTTGTGATTCTCAAGGTGGGTTTTTATCTGATCATGGATCAATTTCTCAAACATTTTGGGCAATACTGGTAAAATGGAAATGGGACAATAATTGTGAGCTGAAGTTTTATCACCTGATTTAAAGAGTGGGGTAATATGTGTGACTTTCCAAGTGAGGGGATCTCACAGCTTGCTATTGATAGGTTAAAGAGATGCATAAATAGGTGCAGAGGTAGCCTGGTTTTAGGAAGATGGGTTCAGTATTGTCCGCACCTGCCCTCTTTTTGTGATTGAGGGTTTGAAGGAGGTGCCCAACCTCCTTGTATGTAATCTGGCAAAAATTAAATAAGGTTTGTGTCATTGGGAATCGTGCTTGTCAAGCTATGGGGTGGAGGAGGTATGTTGGTGGTGGCAGTGGCATTGAAGGCATTACCTGCTGAAGCAAGGTGTTTATTCAACTCTTCAAGGATTAGGTACTTATCTGTGAGCAGGTGGATGCCAGTTTATAATTGATTTGTCAGGGATGGTGGGTCTGATCCCCCTTCGAGGTTATTGATTTTTTTCCAAAAACTACTGGAATTGTCTATTATTCAGGAGGGTCTTCTAGTAGGTTGATTTGGTCGTGTGAAATAGCTTAGTGCACCAATTCCTTTTTTCCCTGAATAGCAGCCAGTCTTGGTCTAATTTAGGGGTCCTAGCTCTGGCCCAGAGCCCATCCCTGTCTTTGAGGGCCATGTTTATTTCCTTGGTGAGCTACGGGGTGGGTTTTCTTCTGGCCCTGTGCGTTACATGTGGGGCTAGGCAGTTGAGTACAGTATTAAATTGCTACGTGAAGCATACATAAGCTTCTTGGATGGTAGGGGCTAGGTAAAAGTCCTGCCTTTTGATTGCCGCTGATTGCTGGAGGTAGTTGTGGACAGTAAAACAGGAAAATGTGCATTTATGAATGAGGGATGGTTTGTTATGTGTCTTTGAGACACTCCTCGAGCAGAGAACAACATTATGGTCACTGAAGACATTATCAAAGACAGCTGAAGAGTACATTTTCTGCAGTCTATTAGTGAGAATAAGGTCAAGAAGAGAGGAATTTAACAAATTATGCTTGTTGGGCCTAGTAGGTTCAGAGATGAGCTGATGGAATCCAAACTCATCGCAGAATTGTCTCGGGTCATTTGATTTGGCGGTCAACCAATCATAGTCCAGGTCTCCCAGTAGAATAGTCTCATTATTATGTACTGAAGCAAATTGATTTAAGAGTTGTAGTAGATCTGATCTACCAGAAGGGGGTCTATAGCATTCAGTGATACTGATAAGCTCACCCGTCCGCACTATTCCTCCAAATGAAGAAAAAACAGGTAACGTTTCAGCAACCGTGCTAAAGACCTGCTCTTTGGTGGTTTTAAAAACGGTTTACAGCGCTTTTAAAGCGTTACAGGTTTGGACGTTAACTGGTTTTAGAGTTAGTGGTAACGTTACAGGGCAATTGCATTACCAAAGCTCTAGTCTGGACAGGGCCTTAGAGATTGAAAGTGATATCGCAATGCATTCAAATCCCGAAAGCTTGGCCTGGGAGGTATTTAGAGATGTTGTGAACTTGTTTATGACATACAGAGTCACCACCCCGTGACTGCTAGCCTAAGGTGTATACTTCGTAAATTTGCAGGGGATCGCACTATTAGGGATGGCAGGAACGAGCCATGTTTCGGCTAATAGTAATACATTAGGATTTGAGTGCACTCCCTATGTATTGAGTAGGTCCATCGTGCTTAACATACTATGTATGTTGATAGACATGAACTTCAGTCCCTTTCAGGCAGCGAAGTCTGTGGGTGTAAATACTACTGGGGGTGGTCCCCAGTTTAATTCTGTGTTGTCTGAGCACAACAATAAAAGATGATCAAGTATCTATAGAGAATGGTGACCTTTTGATACTTTTGTTTAGGGTGCTCAGTAGGGTTCTGATGCTGAGATAATGCATAAGATGTGATAATACTGTTATGTGCAGAAGAATGTGCAGCAACTAATACAAGGGGGTTATAATGCTTTGGGATGGGGTTAGACAGTCAGTTTGATGTCCATTGTCCATAGTGTGTGTGTCTGCCTAAATTGACTTGTTTCATAGGGAGATTCTTCACTAAAAATACATGTACTTTCCACTGAGATTGGGTGCAGGGGTCCATCGGGGAAATAAGTTGCAGCTGCAGCAATGCCAACATAATGCGCTACATGAGTGGGAAAACTAGCACTAAAAGAAAAAAGGTGAATAAGCTGACTCGGTAATAAATTGAATGGATCACAAGGAACTAGGGCCTGATACCAGGTAACACTAAGGGTGGAGTAGGGGGAGGAGGGCTGATTCAAACAAATTGAATAACAGCAACAAGTATTTGAAGGGAAGACTAGACAACAGGGCCAGATGTAATACTGTGGGGTGGAGGCGTAAGCTGATTCAGAATCAGGTTGAATGATGGCAACCGAAATGTGAAGGAAGACTAATTGGGTAGTTGATGAATAAATCAGCAACAGGTAGCTGAATAGCTTTGAAGGGGTCAGTTATCCTGATTGGTGTATTCAGGTGTACCTCGTTGTGGGGAGTAGACACCAGGAAATTGGGTAATGACAGAGTAGGTGGGACAGGTGTCCAGTTTAATTTGTGCAAGTGATAGGCTCAGGAGTGGGTGAAAGCGAGGCCATGGAAGAATATAAACAACCGAGCACACCAAGGGTGGGTGGGATAGAGCTGTGTGGCGCCGCACACCAGCAGAAGGTCCGGAGTTAGCGGGGGTCCACAGCACACTGGGGAGGTATATACGTCTGTGGGATCCTTAGTAGTGGGGAAGGGGAGGGTTTCAGGCAGCAGATGCCCTCATGACCTGTCCGCAGGCTTCAGTGCTTCTGTGTGCCTGGGAGCTGAGGGAGAGAAAAGACAAACTGGTAAGGGCAGAGAAGTAGAAGGGGATTGGTGTGTAACCTGACCGGGATGGGGTGGGATCAGCTATCTGAGAGAGACAGACAGAGGGAGAGGTTGCTAAACACAGGAGGAAAAACGAAATAAATATGCTGGAGATGTACGCAGACTACTGCAATAACTAAAACACTGTAAAAAAAAAAAAAAAAAAAGAGGCTCCCTACGATGCACTAGTCTGGGTAGGGAACTAACAAAATGGCAGGACAAGTGAAAGCAGTGCAACAATGGATAAAACAGCCAATGTTACAAATGCCCAGAGTTTAACTTGGCAGATAAGACTGCTATTACAGAGCTAGCTGTGGGTAGATAAGAGAATCATCTGTGAACATGATGTTATGAAAGGTTTTTGTTCCCGAGCCATTAACAGAGTGCTGCCCTTTCTTTTCATTTCACTCCTTTAGGTGAAAAAGACTCCATGATTTTTGACTGCACTGAGCGTTACGACCCTATCACTAAGCAGTGGACAGCAGTGGCATCCATGAATTACCCGCGTTGCGGCCTTGGAGTGTGTTCTTGTCATAGTGCTATATATGCTTTCGGTAAGAACCTCGGATCATAATGTGGTTTAGCTGTAGATGCAGTATCCCAGTTTAAAGAAGAACTCTCAAGAAAATGCTACATTGCAGAATTAGAAGAAAGCAACCCCCCCCCCCCCAAAATAATTCTCATACCAAAATCAGGTTACTACGTTACTTCATTTTAAAGTTATGAGCTATTCTGTAATCCTGATTTCCCTGCCTATTCAAAAAAAGTCAGTTTCAGTGAAGAGCCACCGATGATTTCATCTCCTGAACTCTCACTCTAGTGCTCCCTGTCAACAACCTCATAGGACCTGCTTTTCCAAAGTTTAGGAAACTGTAGCTATAGTAATCCTTTTAAAAAAAATGACATAGGGCTGGCTGTAGTGCTTGCGTTTCCAGAATGTTCAGATGCATGGCACTGTACTTTAGAACATGTCAGAAGGTGGTTTTGGAATGCAGCACTGAACCAAGGCATAGAATGTCAAAGTGGTGTACAATTTTAAAATGTTTGAGTGGGAGGGACATACAATCTCAGAATGTGACAGGGATGTGCCGTCTCAAAATGTTGTGGGACAATCAATCTCTGAATGCGACAGGGACACACATCGAGGAATTTGGTGGGGACTAGCAATTTCGGAATATAGTGGGGATGCTCGCTGTCGCACTGACAGGACACACCATTTATTCTGAAACTGCTTGTCCCTGCCACATTCCAGTATTGTACACGCCCACCATATTTCAAAATTGTGCAACATATCCCCACCACGTTCCAACATTATGCATCCCAGCCAGATTCTAAAATTTTACATCCCTGCTACTTTCCAAAATTGCACATCCCTTCCCCATTCCCAAATTGTGCATCCCTGCCACATTCCGAAATGGTGCATCAATGCCAGATTCTATAATTCACATCCCAATCAAATTGTGTTTCAGTGCCATATTCCCAAATTGTGCATCACCACTACATTCTGAAATTAAGCATCACTGCCACATTCCAAAACTGCGTCACCGCCGCATTCCAAAATTATGCATCACCACTACATTCTGAATTTAAGCATCACTGCCACATTCCAAAAATATGCGTCACTGCCACATTCCAAAACTGTGCGTCACCTCCACATTCCGAAATTGTACGTCACTGCCACATTCCATAATTATGCATCACCACCACATTCCGAAACTGAGCATCACTGCCACATTCTGAAATTGAGCATTAGCACCACGTTCCGAAACTGAGCATCACCGCCACATTCCAAAATTGAGCATCACTGCCACATTACGAATATATGCGTCACCTCCACATTCCAAAATTCACTGACATTCCAAAAATTGTCACCGCCACATTCTGAAATCATGCATCACCGTCACATTCTGAAATCATGCATCACCGTCACATTCTGAAATTGTGCATCATCGACTCATTCTGAGCCTGTGCATGACCGCCACGTTCTGAGCCTGTGCATCACTGCCACGTTCTGAAATTGTGCGTCACTGCCGCATTCCAAAATTGTGCGTCACTGACACATTCTGAAATGATGTGTTCCAGCTACTTTCTGAGACTGTGTCGTTGCTGCATTCCACAGTTGCAACCTGGTGACATTTCAAAATCTCAGACCTGCAGTATTTTAAAAATTGCACATAACTTTGGCATTCTAAAGCTATGTTTGCCGCTGCACATCCCGCCCCAAAAAAACCCACTCTGGTCACATTCTGAAGTACTGTACCTTGCATCTACACATTATGGAAGTGCATGTGCTGACCCACCCAGTGTCAGTTTTCCTTTTTCACATGTTTACTAGACCTGCAGTTTTAAGTAACATAGGAGATACAAGTCATATAAGGTAGCTTGTAGGGAGGACTAGGTTGTGAGTTCAGGAGGTGACAGCAGCAGCTCTTCTCTGAAACAGACTTTTTTGAACAGGCAGTAAATTAAGGGTTACAAAATGACTTGTAACTTTTAAACAAAGTAACTTACAGATCTGATTTTTGGCATGAGACCGATTGAGGATATGCTGATCCAAAATTGGAATTTATTGATGCCAAAAATGTTGGCCTCAGTCCGTCCTTAATATCAGATTTCTTGAATTTATATTTTGTGTTATAATTATTGCCAGAGTTATTTATTCTAATTCCCTACATCTTAGCTCAGTGATTGGGGTCACTGTGGCTGCCTTCACAGCTGATGACACTGCATGGTCATGAGGGGAATTCCAGATAGGAGGCAGTATAGTGCAGTGGTTTAAGGCTTTGAGCTGCAAACCTGGGTTTGAATCCCATAGCCCCCACTTATGTACTCTGTGACCCTGAGCAAGTCACTTAACTTCCTCGTGCTCCCAGGTCGCACCTGTAAACGAGCTTTCAGCTAATTGTGTGTCTCCTGGTTTAAAAAAAAAAAACTCACATTTTGCCACCCCAGGAGTCAAGCACTTCACCTTAGCTCTGCAACGCACTCAACCTCCTGTCAGATACCAGTCCTCGCTGTTGAACCCTGGTCTCCCAAGTGGCAGCAAGACCACTGGGCCTGCTGGACATGGGAATACTAATCTCTACCATCACAAATAATGGTGACTAGCACAATAGCACAGCTGATTGGCGGTGTGGACGTGAACCACGGCACACACAATGGGCATGTGTGGAGCAAGCATCATGTTTGTTTATTGTATTCTAGGAATTAATACCTTTGAGCCAAGGCTCTTTTACAAAGCTTCCGCGTCGTGTCCTTCTACCCTGGCTGAGCTGTGTTGCCTACGTTTCCCATGTGACCGTAGGAGGCGCTGGCTCAGCGGACTACTGATTGTCACCCACCACGGAGGAAGTGAGCATTTTCTGGGACATTCCAGCCTACTTTCCTCAGTGGCCCTCCCGTGTCCCCGACTTATTTCTGAACTTGGGTTGTCAGCATCATGAGTGATAATACTGCTACTGTACTCATGGTCGGCAAATTCCTTCCTATCTTCTGTGTTCTTGTAGGTTTTTAGGAGACCATGAGGATAAAGAATATTGAAATTTAAAAAAAGAAAGAAAAAAGTAGGCCTCTTATTCTGGTGATAAGGAGATGGTTATTTAAATATGAATATTTTAATATTTTTCAGCCTGCTCTACATGTAGATTCACATTGCTGCCCATGCTGTTTTGCATTGGGTTGGAAGCTTTAGATTGTATGTGGGGGATTAGAACAGTATAGAAATTAAACCATTATGTTTTGCTTGTTTACCATAGGCAAAGCAAACCTTGGTATCGTTAGAGAGGGGAAAAATAGGAAGGCAGAAACATTAGACACCATTCACTGCATAAGGCATTGTGTAGCCCTCTGTATATTTTATATTAGCGTGTTGCAATATATGAAATTAAAATGTCAGTAAATAGATTTTCAAAGCAGTTATGCCTCTTTGGGCAGGACTTTCAAAGGGTGGCCTGGGGCTTGCAATCAGCGCTGCGCCACCACTCTTAGTTTCTGGCAGTGCGCCGAACTCTTTGCCACAAGTGCACTTGATTTTACGTTCTTGGGTGCAGTTGTGGCAGTTTCCATAGTTTTCGGCAGCTTGTGCCATATATCTGACGCAAGCTGTGTAACATAGCCCTCAGGATTGCCGCACATTAGACCAGAAAATACTGGTCTAACTTGTGGCAGTTGCTGCACGGGATGGAAAATCCTGTTGGATCACCACAACCCTGTGCACCGTATCATTGGCGAACTAGGGCGTTTGAAAATCCTGCTCGTTGTATTTTATTGCTATACTGTACTACTGTTACATTTGTATTATTCCTAATGAAAAACAATGTTACTGCTGAGACATAGCTGTCGTCTGCTAATGTGAAGGTGCATTTAGTTCTCATGGACTGACATCTTCAGCCAATGAGAGATCTAAACCCGCCTTTGTGTTGTTCACTAGCCAATAAGAAAATAATCTGGATAGTATCTTGATACAGTATTAGGAAACCAGTAAGGGCAAAATGTCAACACGCAGAAAAGGAGAGTGGAGGAGAAAGGATACAGTGAATCGGACGGGGTGGGCATCAGTAATTCAAATAAATATGCTAACAGGGAGGGGCAAATCAAGTGTCAAAGGGAGGGGGAACCAGCAAGGGAAGGTATGGAGGCTGCGAGTCAACTGTGTGAGAAAGGAGGAGATTGAGATGAGGGAGGCATCCTTTGAGGGGGGGAGGATCATACCAGAGAAAGGCCCAAAGGTAAGGGGGACCTGCAGGTGGGCATGGAAGGGGGCAAGAGGAAAGGGGAGGAGGTAAGAGGGGGTGATGATGATGGGAATGCTGTATTGTGGGGAGGACTGGAGAGGTAGCCGAAAGGGGGAGGAGGTCTGAGAAAAAGGCTTGACTGGGGTAGGGAGTGGTGTGGAGGCTAAACTGGGGGAGAGCTGGGGAACTCTGTTATAAAAGGCATGACAAGAGGGGTAGGGCATCTAGGGGTTCTCTTGTAGAGGTTCCGGAGAGAAGTTAAGGGGAAATGGTCTCGAGGAGGGGGGAGGTGATGGGGGGCTGGCGGGGGAGTCCAAAAAGGAGGTGCATAAAAGATCAAGGGGGTCACTGAGGTTCTTCTGCTGGGGGACTCCATGATCAGGGGTATTCACTGGGAGGGGCAGGGTGAGGGGAAAATCCAGTTCAGTTAAGGTAATGGGTATTTCCGGTCTGACTGTGTATAGGGAAAAGTTCATGGTGTATGCGCTGGTGAAGGACTGGAGGATCACTGGACTTCCTGATGCATCTGGGAACAAAGGATAGTGAGGGAAATAGTGTGCTGGAAATTCAGGCAAGGTTCCAAGAACTGGCCTGGGTCTGTCATGACAGTGGATGCACTGTCTCCTTCTCGGAAATCCTGCTAGTGCCAAGGGCCACTGTGGAGAACAAACAGAAGATCAGGGAGATTAATGATTGGCTCAGGGTGAAGCACAGGGATTGGGGTGTTGGGAGGCGGGGGAGTTTGGGAAGACAAGGACTGTGCACACCGGGATGGCTTCACTAAATCGTAGGGAAGGAAGTTCTCAAGCAGGGGATGGACAGTTTCATTCAGGCTAGATGGGGTTTAAACTTGTGAAGGGAGGAGGGGGGGCACTGCTGGACTGATCTGGCCATCCATACCACCGGTAGGACTGGCCTGCAACCCTATGGGGGGGACAGACGGAACCCTATAGGGAGAAGTGTGGACGGACGCATGAAAGATCTGGGGAGGATATGGTAAAGAGGGGTAGGGGACAAGGGTTGGAGAGTGGCTTTTTAATAAATGCCAGGATCCTGGGGAATAAAATGCCTGAGTTCCAGGCCATACTGTTTGAGGGTGGGGTGGATGTAGCAGCGGTCACTGAAACTTGGGCCACCCCAGGCCATGACTGGGACCTTAATCTGAGTGGGTACCTTGTGCTAAGGAAGAACAGAAAGGTGGGCAGAGGGGAGGGAGTAGTAATGTTCATTAGGGATAACATCGAGATTATGAGAGTGGAGGAAGCAGAGGGCAATGTGGAGGCCCTATGGGTCACCTTGCGAACTCCCGTGGGAGGGACGATCAAGTTGGGGGTGGTATATAGGTCCCCAGGACTTGCGGAGGACCTGGAAGATTGCCTGTTGGCTAACATTAAGGGGCAGTGTGTACTGGAAGGAGAAGGAGTGGTGTTGATGGGGGACCTTAATATGCCAGCTACTGATTGGGGTACTATGACGTCCACTGTAACCAGGGAGCAGAAGCTGCTGGATGGTTTCCTGGATGCGTTCCTCAATCAGCAGGTGATGGACCCAACAAGGGAGGGTCATATCCTGGATGTGGTTTTAGCGGATGGGGATCTTGTACAAGATCTGGTTGTGGAAGAACCCCTGACTGAGAGCAACCACAGCACAGTCTGGTTTCGGCTTAAACTTGAGGGGGTCATTCAGTGGCTCAGTAGGTAGCACACTCTCCTCTGAGGCCGGGAGATCAGAGGGCTGTAGGTTTAGTTCCCACATCTGGCACTTGGGTTAATATCCCAGTACTGACACTGTAGTGCAGCATGAGAGGGGTGCTGCACTTCTGAGGTGCTGTCTCTCGGATGAGACGTTAAACTGAGGTCCCATCTACCTGGATTGGTGGTAGTTCAGGTGGATGTTAAAAATCCCATGGCACTTATCGAAACGAGTAGGGGAAGTTTTTATTGAAGAAACTACTTAACAGAAAAGAAAACCATAAAAAAATACAGGTAATGCACAACAGAGAATTCATGTAACAGGAAAATCAGAATCAGTAATCCAAGGTAACAGGGTCCACAATTCCAACAGGGTTGCTGACGGCAAAAGCTTCGCTTCAGAAAAATGTGTCCTTCAAATCATGTTCAATCCTTTGAAATAAAGTAACAAGGGATACATCCTGGTGTTGTAAAGTAAAAAGACATCAAGCATTACATATATGCCATTTGATAACTACAAAAAGCAAATTCAAAGTGTCCACATTCCAATGTGTCCAAGAAGCTGGAAATTAACCATACATAAGCATCTCATAAGTTATTGTAGTGAACAAAGGTTCTCGTTCTCACCATCTGGCAGCCAATAAAGTCCAAAAATCAGTAATATAAGAACAAAAAAAGAATAAGCGTGATATAGTTTCATCCTGTTGCTGGCATCCAGGTCTAGAACAGAGCCTATCTAATAATGTTTTATGTTTAAGATTGTGCTTTACATTAATACATTCATGGCATCTTAGACAAGTCCCACATTTTCTGGGGAATCCTAGGATTACGAAGTAAAGTGTGTAGAGCAGTGAGATGTGGGCCTGGGCATGTGGGAAAAACTACAACACCTAAACATACGACTAGTTACCTGCCACTGTTTCAGACAAAAAAGTTTCCCTAACATTGGCAGGAATCTGGGGGGAATGTGCCAGAATTGTCAATGTATTGAATTCCCATTTGTGAAACCAAGGGCCACAGGATTTAAGGAACCAAGGCTCCCGCCCCCTATCCTGGTTAACCAGAAGAGGCCTAACATTAGCAAATAAAAAAAAAAAATAGGTTGAACCATGGCAAGGCCGCCGTCCCGAATGGGTAGATATGTGATCGGGCATTTAATAGGGTTGAAGCGGCTTCCCCATAGAGCCTGAAAAAAATGACTAAGTAATCTAGTCTCAAGTTGTCTTGGGGGAGGGAAAACATGTGCCAGAAAAAGGAATATAGGGAGTAAATAAGTCTTAATCATATAGATTCTTTTTTTTTTTTTTTTTTTTGCATACATAGATACATAGACAGTGTCGGCAGATAAGGGCCTATGGCCCACCCAGTCTGCCCATTTGAGCTTGTAAGTTCAGTTTGTTTTCCTAGAAGTCTGTTGCCCCTTACCCCTGACCTCTAGAATTCCTTTATGCCTATCCCATGCATTCTTAAATCCCGTGATTGTTTCAGCCCCCACCACTTCCTCTGGCAGGGTGTTCCACTTGTCCACCACACGTTCTGTGAAGAAATTCTTTCTCATGTTTCCTCTGAATCGCCCTCCCTCCAACTTCATCCCATGCCCTCTAGTCCTGGAACATCTTTTTCGCTTAAAAATAGTGTTTTCCTGCACCCTGTTCCTCCCTGTAAGATACTTGTATGTCTCTATCATATCCCCTCTCTCCCTCCTCTCCTCCAGGGAGTACATGTTCAGTTCCTTCAACCTGTCTTCATAGGACTTGTGATGCAATCCATGCACCATCTTTGTTGCCCTCCTCTTCCATGAGTTCCAGCGGGAAACCATAGATTGAGCATAGTCCAGTTTGGATGTTCAGTTAAGGACGTCCAGTGGGCCATTCCCATATAAAATACCCAAAATTCGAATAGGGTCATCATTAACCATGAGGTCAACAAACTCAAGCTCACCTAGGGATGAAGAACCTAGTTTTAGACCTATGCATTTGTCAAGATTAAGTGTTGCACCAGAAACAACCCCAAACCTAGCACAATACTGTAAAGCAGAACGTACTGAAGCAGCATTTGCCACCATCAGACTCATTGTCTGCATAAGCAATAATGGAATGAGGGGTGGAGGGAAGTGGCAGAATTGTTGAAGCCACATTAATAGAACGAAGAAGTGGGTCCGAAAAGAAAACATACAGAAGTGGGCTGAGGGGGCAGCCCTGTCTAACCCGCCTGTGTAGAGGAAGCATAGGACCTTTCCATCCATTAACTAGAGGGACAACAGTGGCAGATCGGTAGAGCAGTTGAAGTCTGGCAAGAGTTCAGTCAGGGACTTTATGACGAGGTAAAGTAGACCATAAAAAATCATGACGTACAGAATCAAAAGTCTGTTGTTGGTCTAGGGAAAAAATGAAGCCCTGTAAAGTGTTAGAATTACCATGTTCAATCAATTCTCGAAGTAAAATAATATGGTCCTGTATGCATCTCCCAGGGACGTTGTGCAGCAGAGACCACATGGACAGCTAATTTGGAAAGCCTAAGTGCCGGGATTTTGGTCAATATCTTGAAATCAGTGTTTAAAAGACTCTGAGGTCTCCAGTTGGAGAGTAATCTCCTGTCACCTTTCTTGTATAAGTAAAATAAGCAACCCATGTTGAAATCCAAAGGGAGATTGTTATAAGTTAATATGGAATTATATGCTGTAGCCAATTCAAAACAGAGGTCAGTAGGAAGTACTTTATAAAGCTCACTAGGGAGACCGTCCAGGCCCGGTGTTACTGCCGGGCATAAAGACGTGATTACAGCTTCATTTTCTTGGGCGTGTATCTTGCTATCTAACATGTCAATAACTGAGGAGAGAATATCTGGAAGGTGTATGAAGGAAAGATGAACCGAAAAATCAGTGGAGGGAGGAGGCATAGGACCAAACGACCATTCCGTATACAAGTACCATAATGTCTTATGTCTGTAATAGCAGTAAGTTCAGAGAGGTTATCATCTAACAGTGTATCGAAGGTTTTACAATACATCCTTTTCTTAATGGTAGCATATGGACAGACAGTGTCACTGGTACCAGAGGTCCCAAAACGCTGTTGGTGTTGGATGGTGGCAGCTTTCAGGGAGTGATAGTCCATCAGGTGCTGTCTAATATTACTAATTTGAGCAGAGAAATCATGACCCGTTGTATGAGACAAAGAAAGTAGTTTCTGTAGTTGTTGTCTTATTTTATGGTAATGAAAATATAGAGAACCATGATAATGTTTGCTATAACGTTTAAATAAAGTTTGGAGTCCATATTTTGTTTCCTGCCACCAAAACCATGGAACATCATATAAAAAAAAATACAGATTTCCGATTTAGAATATAGTCAGTCAATTGACATAACAGATGTGACTCAGTTAAAAAAGAGGTTTTCAATTTCCAGATACCTGGACCAAAACATGGTTTCAGGGCAGGGCCAAAAGAAATGGACAATAAATTGTGGTCTGAAAATTCTGCAACCTGAATGACAGCAGCAGAAAGACGGAGATGGGAGGAGATAAAGAAAAAATCAATACGGGTCGTGAGGGGGCCTTTATGAAAAGTGGGAGTATGTTGACCTGTAAAGGATAAATATGCATCCTGTAATTTAGTATACTGAAGCAATTATCTGAGAAAATTCATGTCACAAAACAGTTTGGTAGTGTTAGAGGTAGAAGTCTTATCCTTAGTGGTCAAACCACAGTTAGTCACCCCAAAAACAACATTCATAGACGTGTACAAATAAGGTTGTATAAGTTTCAGTAATTCAATCCTGTGGGTTTTGACTTGAGGAGCATATATATTAATTTTCCGAAAGGGGACAGAAGGAATCCAAACATCCAATAAAAGAGGTCAGCCAGGGTGTGTAAATCCAGCTTTCTAATGACAGTAACAGTAGGCATACTAAACAGGACACCCAAACCTGAACAAGTGTCTTGTCCAAAGGACCAGTAAGAAAGTCCAGAGATCCAGGCACGTTTGGCCTTGTAAATCTCAGGAAGGGAGTGGAACCGTACATCCTGTAAAAGGATGAGGCCAGCTGTTAAGCTGGACAAAAAAGAAAAAAACTGCATCCCTTTTTGTGTTTCTTAATACTGTTAACATTAACAGTATGTACTGAGAAACCAGAAGACATGGTGTAATGGTGAAAAACAAAACAGAAACAATAAAAAATGGAAATCACCTGGGTCTGCCTTTCCTAGGGGTACCTTCCCTGTCTTTCAGTTTCACCCTAGCTTTCCGTTTTTGAGAACCTATATTGTCAATGACTACTTCTGTGTCTGTAGTCATCTCAGGATGGGAAGATAGGACAGAGGAAGTGTCAGAGTCCGTGTTATCCTGAGGGTTGCGTAGTACTAACATACTAAAATGCCAGCAGAATAGGCCTAATGGTCTTTCGTGTCTGCTCGTTTGGTCAGCCCCCACCCTGGGTGCTGACCTTGCTGTCCCCCTCGCCTTCTCTGGCTTCTCCCTTCCCAGTTCCGGATATTCTTGCTGCATTGGATTTTGCTTCCAGAACCCTTCCCTGTACCTGTCCCACCCCTCTTGAACCCCTCCACTGTCTCTGCCTCCACCAGCCCCCTAGGCAGTGCATTCCATGGCTCACCACCCTCTCAGTGAAGTAGCACCTCCTCCTTTCTCCCTGAATCTTCCCCCTCCAGCTTCCACCCATGCCTCTAGTGCCCCTTCCTCCTTCCTTAAGCACCCTGACTGTTCCTCCCTATTTACCCTCTTAATGTACCTGAAGACCTCTATCATGTCCCCTGGTCCCTTCTCTCTTCCATTTGTACATATTTAGCTCTTGAGCCTCTCCTCATAGGTCCTGTCCCCAAGCCCCAAATCATTTGTTGCCCTCCTCTGGACCCTCTCCAGGAGGTTAATGTCCCTCTTTAGTGTGGCCTCCAAACTGCACGCAGTACTCAAGGTCAGCCTCACCAAGCAGTTATACAGAGGGAGTATCACTTCCCTCCTTCTGAGGTGATCCCCTAGCGATGCATCCCAGCATCCTGTTGGCCTTGGCTGCTGCCCTCCTACAAGTCTCAGAGTTGTTCATCTTGACATCCACCACCACCCCAGGTCCCTCTCAGCCATCGAGACTTGTAGCATTCCCCAGGGTGTACACTTGGCCTGGGTTTCTGGCCCCAGGTGGAGTACCTTGCATTTCCTGCATTGAACCTCAGCTTCCACTTTCTAGACCATCTTTCCAGAGCCTCAGGTCCCCTGTGGGCCACCCTCCCTCCTCCCCATCCACCACCGCCCCCAGTTTGAGTCATCTGCAAAGAGACTCATCTCACTCCTGATTCCTGTCCTTATGTCAGATCGTGGCGTTGAACAGAAGGGGCCCAAGGACTGATCCCTGTGGGACCCCACTAATGACCCTCCTTGGGGATGAGACTATCCCACCAACTACGACCCTCTGGGTCCGGTCCTGGAGCCAGTTGCCTATCCGTCTGGTTCCCAACCCCCATTTCTCCCAGCTTATCCAACAGGCCCACGTGAGGAACAGAGTCAAATACCTTGTTGAAGTCTAGAAAGAGGACATCCACTGGTCTACCCAGGTCCAAGGCACTTGTCACCCAGTCATAGAACTCCACCAGGTTTGTCTGACACGATTTCCCTGGGATGAATCCATGCTGTCTATCGTCCAGGCACCCTGACTTATCCAGGTCCCCCCAGCCTCTCCTTGACAATGCCCTCCATCACCTTGCCCACTACCGATGTCAGGCTGACAGGCCTGTAGTTCCCTGCCACCTCCCTTGATCCCCCCATGTGGATAGGCACTATATGTGCCACCTTCCAGTCTTGGGGCACCCACCCTGTCCTCAGAGAGATGGTGAAAAGCTCTGCCAGGGGTTTCACCAGGACATCTGCAAGTTCCTTCAGCACTCTGGGATGTAATTTATCCGGCCCCGGTGCTTTCTCCGTCTTAAGGGAGCTGAGGGCTTCCCTCACTCTCTCAGCTGTGATTTCCACTTCCGGTACCTCTTCTCCCTGCTTAGCCCTCCCCCCACCTGCCAGTGATGCCTCCCCCTCTCCCCAGACCCGCCGATCGGTAAGGGTCCCCCATCTCAGTATCTCTGTCTCCTCCCATGTATGATGCAGCACCCCCATTTTCCTGGATGAAAACTGAGGTGAAGTACTCATTTAGTACCTCAGCCTGCTCCCCCGGGTCTTGTGCCCATCTCCCCTGATTTAATCCTGCTAATCTGCCCCTTCACCCTTCGTCTTTCCCCAATGTATCTAAAGAACCCTTGTTCCCTCTCCTAATTTCCTAGCCCGGGTTCTGCTCCTTCCTTGCCTTAGCCACCCTCACCACTCTAGTGGCCCTTCTAGCCATCAGCTCGTACTCCCCTCGATCCCTTTCACTCCTTGAGCACTTGAATTGCTTATAGGCTGCTTTCTTTCCCTTCACCATCTCCTGGACTCCTGGTCCACCAACAGGATTTTTGGGCCCTACTGCGTCTTACTCTTGCACAGGTGCTGGTAGCATCCTGCACCCTCTCCTGATGATTTCCCACCTACTATCAGCGTCCATGTCTGACCCAATCCCATCCAAATGCTCATAAGGATCCCTTCCCATTTCCTTAAAATCCGCCCCTGAGTCGGTTACTTTCTGTCTTTGTGCAGCCTTCTACCCCTCCTAGGTCCAGGCAGAACCAGACCGTGGCATGGTCACTCCACCAATGGGTCCCTTACTCCAGGGCCCCAATCTGGTCACTGTCTGCCAGGACCACATCCAGTACCACGTGCTTCCTGGTCGGTTCCTCACCTGCTGAGTTAGGAACGCGTCTGAAAGACATCCAACAACCTCTGTTCCCTGGTCATAGAGGATGTCATAGTCTCCCAGTCTGTTCCTGGCATGTTTAAGTCCCCCAACACCACCACCGTTCCTCTGCCCAGTCTGCAGTGTCTCCTAACATCTGCCCACCAGACTGTCCTCAGCTCCTCCGCCAGGGCAGGGGGTCTATACACCACTCCTATTTTTACTCTCTTGCCCCCCTGTTATCAAGGTGACCCAAATCGCCTCCACGGTTCCCTCCGCCTCCTCTACTCCCCTATGCCAATGCAGTTTTGACTATCATTGCTATCCCTCCTCCCTTCCCTCCCCCCTGTCCTTCCTGAACATAGTGTAACCCTCCAGGTTCAGGTCCCAGTCATGTCTTGCAGTGGCCCAAGTCTTAGTGACCGCTGCCACATCCACTGCTCCCTCAGTTAACATCGCCTGGAGCTCAGGCATTTTATTGCCCAAGCTCCTGGCATTTAGCAGGACTACCTTCCACCTTTTCCTATAGTTCCATTTCCCCTGCTCGTGTTCCCTTGGGGATCTGTTTTCCCCTGTCTGCACTTTTGCCAGTTGGCCTTTTCCTGCAATCCTCCTGGTCCCCAGGGGGGAGACAGAGTCCCTCCTTTATCGGCACCCCTTGACAGCCTTTTCTCCCATCCCACCCCTTCACAAGTTTAAACCCACTTTTACCAATGAACCCTCTATTTTCAACTTAAGGATTCCCTTCCCCTCTAAATTGAGATGTAGTCTATCTCTAGCATACAGCTCCTTATCCTCCCAGGTCTCCCCCTATCCCCCATCAACCCATACCCTCTGGCCTCACACCACTCCCTGAGCCACTGGTTTATCTCCCTAATTTTCCTTTTGTGTTCCCACTAGCCCTTGGCACTGGCAGGATTTCTGAGAAGGAAACTGTGCATCCTATGTCATGACAGACCCTGGCGAGCTCCCGGAATCTTGCCTGTATCTCTAGCTCGCTATTTCCCTCAATGTCATTTGTACCCAGGTGGACCAGTATGTCTGGGGAACCCCACAATCCTTTTCCAGCTGATATACCTCGTGCTATGCCCCTGTGCACAGTTAGTCCAGGGAAGCATCTTGTTCTAACTGGCCAGGCTTCTCCCTCCCTATCCCATTTGATACCCCTGATCATAGAATCCCCAGCAGGAGCACTCTGACCACCCTTTTCCTCCATTCCCCTTCCATGTCCCTCATCCTTTCTACAGGCCCCCACCCAGCTGGCTCCTTGTTCCTCCCCTATCTTGGTGCCACATGCCACCCCTCCCTCCAATCTATGCCTCTCCTTCTCCTGAGTATCCTTCTGTACCTATAATTCCCCCTCACTGCTCTGCGAACTGGTCCTTCTCCATCTGCCAAACTAGCCTGGCTCATCCTCCTTCCTTCCTTGTCTCATTTAGTTCCTCCTTGCTCGCCGTGCTCCCCTGGCCTAAACCCTCAGCTCCTTTACTGAATCCTCCTTGTACTTCTGGTCCTTCTCCTTTACCTTTCCTCCCAACTGGTCCTTCTCCTTGCGCTTTCCTCCCTCTTCCCCCTGCCCCTCCTGCTCTGATTCACTGCTCCCCCATTCTCCTGCATTCCAGGTCCCCCCCTGTTCTTTCTGCTATCTGGCCCCTGCCTCCCACTCCCTTTCCGTCTGTAACCACCTCTGTCGTGGCTGCATCACCCCCCTCATCCTTGAGCAGAAGAAGAGAATTGAAGCGGTTACTGAGTGTAAGGTCTGATCCACCTCCCCGCCTTGCTTCCTTCTGTCCAGCCCTGGCCATCTGCCTACTTCCCTGAGAATGTTGTCCCTTTGTCCCCCCTTTGTGAGGTCCCAGTTACCTGCCTGCTTCCTTGGTAGTGTCCTTTTGGACCCCTCTGCCAGGGTCCCTATGTGACCCTAGTATTCTCCTGCACTCCTTTCCCTATGCCCCCACCCCCAGTGCTTGGTGCAACCCTGTGGGAGATTCCCAGCCCCCTTCCCCAACCATACCACCCCTTCCCCAGCTTTCTCCTAATCCCCGCAACCTCCTCCCTAAGCTGTGCTAGCTGGTAGCACACTGGGCAACCACCAAACTTCCAAGCCCAGTCCAGTATCATGGCTGCTCCACACCCTGTGCACCCCACCACCCTCCCAAAGATGCTGGCCCTAATGATGTGTGGTTCCATCCCCTTCCAAATAGGTTTCCTTGGGTGAGCCACCAGGTTCCCCCCTAGTCCAAGATACCCCTACTGCCTAATCAGGTCACCCACTAATCTTAGAGAAAGTCCCACTGTACACCAGTAACCCTGTTACTAGGTGCAGTACAACACATTAAACTTATAAGGGAAATTAACAACTCCCTAAGCTTCTCTCTCCCAGCCTTTAAATCCAACCCCCAGTGGCTAGAACTACATGAGCTGCACCTGCAGCCTTTTCCTCCAATTGCAGGGCAGGTGTTCCCCTATAAATTCGCAGACTTCTGGAGAGGGAGGGTTCTGGGCAGACACCTCACTCAAGAGAGAGTGTATCAGCCCTGTGTCTCCCCTCTAAGCCCAGCAGCCAAAGAACCAGGCCCAAGCAAATCCCACCAAATAGGTTTTAAATCAGAAGAGATAGGCCTCTACCAGCGCAGCCTGTTACACAGTGAAACATCCACAAAATGAGCCCCACTTACAGCCACCAAATCAGTTTACAAACATCCAGCAGCCCCCAAAACAATACCCTGCTAGCCCTTTAGAAGTAAGAAAGAAAAGAACTAACCTACCAAGTAAAATCCACAAGAACCCTGTGAAAACAACAGCAGCAGCTACTGTCCTGGAACACAACTGATCCTGTCCCCTTCCAGTTCTTTCTCTAGTAACTTGTTAACTCAGACTTATTTTCATGGGTCACAGTGGTGGATTTCAGAGCCTTAGAGGAAGGTGAAGTCCCTTTCTTCGACCCCCGTGTCACTCTAGTGAAAGGTTCGGGGGGGGGGGGGCTCCAAGGAAGTCACTGAAGTGTCAGGAAAGACAGGAGGAGGCACACCTTCCAGGGCAGAAACAGCACGAGTAGTGGCAGGAGGAGGGTGGGTCACAGTAGGTATAGGCAAATTTGAAGATGGAATAGGAAGGAGCAGGCTGTTCCTGAATCAAAGAAGAAGCATCAGTAACAAGTACAAGAGATTTTGGGGAGTACGATGGGGCACAGAAAGGGTACTATTCAGTCTGGAGCATTGTGCAACTGTAATGGGTAAGCGTTGTTCCTCACCATCAGCAAGAGTTGGGGAATTATGAGCTGCCCAGGTGCAGGTCTGAAAGGTATGCCGTAATTCATTATAAAGGACGCATAGGGGTTCATCCACACATTGGGAACCCATATGTCCAGTGTTGCCACAGACAGAGCATTTGACCCTATCACAGATACTACTTATATGGTTACTAGAACCACATTTGTAGCATGCTTCCGGCTCGCCAGGGTAAAAAAGTACCCCACTGTCTTTCCCTAGCATAAAACTATTCGGCAGGTGTTGAATCCCAGTATCAGAGGTCCTAAGCATAACCCTAGCTTCAAACAACATGAAGTCTTGCTATATTATAGACATTAGCAGTTTGATCCAGGTCTAGAACTGCCCCGGAGTGAAATGGTTAAAACCATTCCAAAATAGAATTTTGGCACGAGAGCAGCTCTATCTAGTCATTTCAAACTTGAACTGTCAGATTCTTTACTCCGCCTCAGTGAACAGTCGCTCCGGAGATTTCTCCTTCTGCTCGGTTCATTTCTCGGTTTAAAAGTGTTTTCTCGGTTGGATTTAACCGAGAATAGTTTTATTTTAACCGCCGAAACCATTCGGTTCAAGCTCTATCTGTGGTAACCGTAAGTAAATGAAGGTTTTGTCTGTGTGGAACTGTAAGTTATCGGTTCGGTTTGAACCGATCAGTGGGTTTAAAACTCATTTAAAACTAAAAGTTACTATTTTAGAGTACGGTTCCGGTTCTTATCGGTTCTAAAAAAAAGCGGATTTATTCGTTTTTTCCAATACCATTGACACGGTTAGGAACCGATAAAGGTGTCTTCCTGGCACTGCCGTTAAAAGGCGAAGTTTTTGGTTAGGGCTGGCATTATGTCTGAGAAACCCAAAAGAAAACCGCCCCACTGGTTTCAACACTGTGATGTTTGTGGGGAAGTCTTTGCCAAGGCTGACCCACACACCTATGTTTATTGTCTGGGGTTTGACCACCTCCAGTCAGACTGCCAGGTATGTAGAATTTCCTGCAGCCACCCTGGAAAAAGATTGGGCAGGTTCAGGGGCGAGAGGCCAAAAGTCCGCTGACCCAGATGGCCAGCCCGGTTCGGTGCCAACCGAACCGGAGGGAGTGCCCTCTGACCAGGGCCAGACTTCCTCGGGCAAAAGAAAAGCTGGTTCTGAGGAACCAATTCCAGTAAAGAAAACAAGAAAATCAGCAGGTCTGGAGTCCAAAATTCCTTCTCCAACTGCTGCAGAGATAGCAAAAGCCATACAAATTGTCCAGTCACTGTCTCAGGGTCCGTCCGAACCACCACTATCTGGTAAAAGGTCGGTTCGTCCAGTCCCAGTGGTTCAGGATTATGATATTGAGGAATTTTATGAACCAGAGGAGGATTATGAACAGTATGAATGTGGCTGGGAAGGTCTGGGTGTGCCCATTGAACCGGACATCTCCCCAGACAGACCTTTAGAATCTCCCCCTATGCTGTCTGAGTCCCCATCTCATTTTATGTTTTATAAAAAAGTTGCTGAAACCCTCCAGCTTCCTTTAGAAGAGGCTGTGGATGAGCAAGAGGAGCCTGATTTTGTAGAAATGATGGATATTCCAGAGTCTAGGAGATTGTCTATTCCTTTACATAAGTCTTTTAGGAAACAAACAATTAAAATTTTAAAAGCTCCTAATTCTGTGCCTCCTGTAGATAAAAAGATGGACAGAAGGTATACATTGTCAGGCCCTGATATAGAATTCCTTTCTCAGCAATGCAGTCATGTTGGGGTAGTTCAGGCTGCTGCCTGTGATAAAGCTAATATTCCCTTGGCTTCACATCCTCCTGACAAGGATTCCAGGAAGATTGATGCCATGGCAAAAAAACAGTATATGGCAGCCTCTCTGGGACTCAGGCAAGCAAATTATATGGCTTATGTAGCTAGGTATCAGAAATCTAGATGGGATACTGTTATGCAATTGGCCAAGCAGGCCCATGGCCAGCTGGCTAGTGAACTAGAACAGGTGGCTGCTGATGGCATTGAAGCCTCTAAGGTTCAGTTTCATGCTGCTGTGGATGTTAATGATGTTTCCTCTAGAGTCATGGCCACATCTGTAGCTTTTCGTAGGTTGGCCTGACTCAGATGTACTAGTTTGTCACAGGATACCCAGACTAAGGCTATGGATTTTCCTGTGGTGGGAAATTCTCTGTTTGGAGAGCAGACAGAGAATTACATGAAGAAGATGGATGAATATAGGGTTACTTACAAGAGTGCCCAGGCTAAGAGGCTGCAAGCCACTCCTCAAAGGCATGCCTTGGGGGTAGGGGTAGGCCTTTTCACAGGCCTTTCTGCCAGACTTAGGCCTCCTCTGCCTATGCTCAGAGGGGCTTCTTCAGAGGCAGGGCAGACGAGGTGGGCAGACCTGCTCCCACCCCAGCCTAAAGCTCCTCGAAACAGGCACCCTGATGGGGTGCCCAGGGCCGATTCTCCTGTACCAGTGGGGGCAGGCTGGCTTACTTCAGTCAGAATTGGGCTTCTTTAACCTCAGACAAGTGGGTTCTGGAAGTAGTAAGCAGGGTCTGGTTCTCAGCTTCAAAAAGTTTCCCAAGTTGAGAAGCAGACTTTTCTACCTGCAAGTGCTTCAGAGACCCTCGCTCTGGAAACAGAGGTCTCATCCCTGTTAGCTCTCAGAGCAGTAGAAAGGGTTCCTCCCTGCATCAGGGCAGGGGTCTGTATTCAGATACTTCCTTACCCCAAAAGACAGGAGAATGGCGGCCCATTTAGATCTCAGATATCTGAACAAGCATCTTTTGAAACCAAAGTTCAAAATGGTAACTCTGGCAATGATTTTACCTTCCCTAAGGCCAGGGACTGGCTAGCCTCCCTGGACCTCAAGGATGCCTATTTCCATGTCCTAATCAGAAGATCCCATCGAAAGTACCTCAGATTCGAACTGCCCTCAGGTCATTACCAGTTCAGAGCAATGCCCTTCGGCCTTACCTCTGCTCCAAGGGTATTCACAAAGTGTCTAGCAGTGGCCCACTTAAGGAGGCAGAGGATTGCTGTTTTTCCCTATCTAGACGACTGGCTCATTGTAGGCCAGTCCCCAGAACAGGTAAAATCTCACCTGCAGGTCACCCAGCAGCTTCTCACCTCCCCGTTTTCTGCTAAACCTACCAAAGTCGGTTCTGGAACCAGTCCAGGTACTCACCTTTATAGGGGCAGAATTGGACACAAAGCTAGCCAGAGCCTTTCTTCCCCAGAAAGGGTAGGAATTTAGTGGCTCTGGCCTCCTCCTTCACTGCAGGTCTCTCGACCAGCAAGACACTTCTGCAGCTCCTGGGGCACATGGCTGCATCCACAGCTGTTGTGCAGGGAGCAGATTTTAGATGAGAGACATTCAGTTTCACTTGAGAACCTTTTGGTCTCAGAGAAGAGACCCCTTTCCAAGTTGGTCCCAGTGACTCGAACCTTGATCCTAGCTCTCCAGTGGTGGCAGGATCAGAGCAATTTAAGAGCGGGGTCCCCTTCATTTCCCCTTCTCATGACTTGACTCTCACTACAGATGCTTCCCTTCTGGGTTGGGAGCCCACATGGGCGACCTTTTCACTCGAGAGTCTGGTCCCCCAGGAATCTCTGCTCCACATCAATTTGCTGGAACTCAGAGCTGTCTTTTTAGCTCTTCAAGCTTTTCTGCATCTGTCCACGACAAGGTGATACAAGTCAGAACAGACAACACCACAACAATGTGGTACATCAACAACAGGGGGCACTCGGTCTCGGCCTTGTGCACCGAGGCAATGAAGTTGTGGTCTCTGGCCTATTCCCTGAACACTTCCCTCATAGCAGTTCATCTTCCAGGGAAGGACAATGTCATTAGCGGATGCCCTCAGCAGGATTTCCCAGGGCCATCACGAATGGTCCCTGGATCCTCGAGTGCTGGGGATAGTTTTTGCCAGGTGGGGCATCCCTCAGATAGATCTTTTTGCAGCCCCAGACAATCACAAACTTCCTCTGTTCTGTTGCAGGCCTCCAGTGCTGGGCTCAGTGCCCCTGGATGCCCTTCTTCTGGATTGGGAGGGGAAGTTCCTCTATGCTTTCCCCCCCTTTCCTCTCCTGTTCAAAGTACTAGTCAAAATCAGATCTCGGCCTTGCAGGGTGATTCTGATTGCCCCGGATTGGGCCAGACAGCCCTGGTACCCACTCCTTCTGTCTCTGACAGTCCATCTTCCCCTGTGCCTCCCCAGTAATCGCAATCTGTTGACTTGTGCCCAGGGAAGGGTTTGGTATCCGGACCTCAAATCCCTCAACCTCAAGGCCTGGCTCTTGAGGAGTTAGAGTTTGCTGATTTACACCTCTCTCAGGGTGTTCTTGAGATCCTAAAGGCTTCCAGAAAGCCTTCCACTAGGGCTACTTATAGTTCTAAATGGAAGGTTTTCCATTTGGTGTGCTGGAAAAATATTTCCCAGAATCTGCTGAATTGCCCATTTGTTAGATTACATGGTACATCTTAATTCCTTGGGTCTCAGACCAGCTACCTTGAGAGTTCATTTGGCAGCTGTGTCTGCTTTTGTGTCAACAGGAAAGTCATCCCTCTTTCCTCTCATCCTGTGTTTTCCAAGTTTTTAAGGGATTACCCATACTAATCCTCCTTTTGGGAACGCCCTGCTTGGGACCTTAATGTTTGCATTGCCCAGTTAATGCAACCCCTTTGAACCTCTGTCTTCTGCAGAGCTTAAGTTCCCTAACTTGGAAAACTGTTTTTCTAGTGGCTATCACTTGCCAGATGCATAAAGTGAATTGCTAGCCATGTCAGTGGAGACTGACTTTATTTCTTTCCATCAGGATAAGGTAGTCCTTGGACTAATAGGAAGTTTTTGCCTAAGGTGGTTTCAGATTTCCATCTTAATGAATCTATCTCCTTCCAGTATTTTCACTGATCACTCCTCTTCAGGTGAGAGGAGGTTGCACAGCCTGGATGTTAAGAGAGCTCTTATTTATTATATAGAGCGTGCAAAGGTCTGAGGTTGAATCCTCCAACTTTTCCTTACCTATGGTGAAGTTGGGAAAGGCAAACCTGCCACTAAGAGATCAATAGCCAGGTGGATTGTCTCTTGTATCAAATTTTGTTATCAGAAAGTGGGCAGAGCCCCGGTTTGAGGGCTCATTCTACCAGGGTACAGCTCGTCTCTAGCTGCTGCCAGAGATATCCCTTTATTAGAGATTTGCCAGGCTGCTACTTGGAAAGCGGTGCACACCTTTACCAAGCATTACTCCCTGGATGTCCAGGCCAGGAGAGATGCTCGGTTTAGCACAGCTGTTCTTCAGAGCCTATTCCTAAGTAGGTTCTGTCCTCCTCCATGGAGGTACTGCTGTGTATTCTGCTAATGTCTATAATATAGCAAGACTTCATGTTGTTTGAAGAAAAATTACTCACCTTAGTAATGTTGTTTCTTCTAGTGGAGTCTTGCTATATTATAGACCTCCCAACCTGCCCCTCTCAGAACCTCTACTTGGTGGGGTGCGGGCAACTTAGTGTGGGCACTACTTATGTCCTGTTAGCATTTTGTCCCTTTGGGACTTTGGGGGTGTGGCGTATACTGCGTGTGTGTGTTTTATTATACTTATGTTCCATTTCATATTATTAGAATGGTGTTAGTATTTCTGGTCCCCTGACTTGAGTCTTGGGTGTTGGGACCATCAATGGTTGTTATTATTTAGGTAGCCATTTGGCTAGTGTAGTTACAGCTTCCACACAGACCTTAGTGAGTTTGGCTCGTAAAGATCTGACAGTTCAAGTTTGAAATGACACAGATAGAGCTGCTCTCGTGCCAAAATTCTATTTTGGAATGGTTTTAACCATTTCACTCCAGGGCAGTTCTAGAGCTGGATCAAACTGCTAATGTCTATAATATAGCAAGACTCCATTAGAAGAAACAACATTACTAAGGTGAGTAATTTTTTCTTTCCACCCACCAGTCCACAGATTTTCTGAATTGAAACTAGCCTCAGGATCAGACAGTAAAGTACATCTCTGTTTTAACCACACAGTGATATCATTCAAACTCACACCCTCATTACGAAACAAAATGGTCACAGTCTTTTGTGTGGGCTTAGTTAAAGGAATGGCATTAACGGGGGCCCATAAGGGAGAAGTTTTAAGCTCATGAAATCCTTTCCAAAACTTCCAAACCAGTTAGAGTTTTAAAACTAATATCAAAATGGGTCTTGGAAGAAGCATGTATTTCAAAAGCAGCAAACTTCATTGATTCCTTCAGAAGGGCGACCAACAAAAAAGTGATCTGGCAGTTCAGACAGACCACCCCCAAGTATTGCAGTCTGACAGCATTGTGTCCCTTGGCTTGCTGCACAGGAGGTTGAAAACATGCAGCATAAGATTTGGGAGCAGTAACAGACGAAGAAAAGGTGGAAACAGCAGGAGCAGAGTGAGACCTAGGGTCCTGGGAAGGCTGGTGGCAAACATGCACAGATGTAGAAGGTCCAAATTGTAATGTTGGATTTTGAGTTAGAAGTTCATCAGGCAGCGAGAGGTCGAAAGAATCAATCGGCAGTTGTGAAACTGGAGGGGCAACAAAGGGTTTAGTCTTGGGTAACCGTGTCTGTATTGGAGAGGAGCCAGAATGCCAGGTCCTACCCTGCAGCCTCAAGAGCCGATTCCACAGACCATTCTGCCGTTTACGGTACATTAGGTATTTCGAATGAAGGTAATGAGGTAGATAAATTAGGAGAAGTAGTAGTTTTCATCATACCTGATGAAAGCAGAGCGAGGGGAGCAGTCCGTGTAGGCGTTTGGGATTGAGGAGAGACCGCTGAAGCAGGCGAAGAATGCGGACATGTCAGAGTCAGCATGGAGGCATCGGAAGCTACATTCGTAGATGCTGAGTGATGGGGGAGATGCAGGCAAAGAAACAGGTTGATTCTTCAAAGCCAACAATCGCTGTCTAGCCGTAAAATAACGTTGTTCTTCAAGCTGAAGTAATAAATCCACATTTTGTGAAGTAGAAGGGAGAGACTCACTAGAAATAGTTGAAGTGGAGCCAGTAGTCGTTGCAGGTAGAACCAGGGGAGCAGAGGAAATATCTTGGGCTGAACTCTTCTCGCAGTGATCCACAGCAGTAGCAAGGGAAATATTCAAAGCCATAGAAGAAATATTTTCAGCAGGCAGTAAGACCATAGAGTCAGTAGTCGTGGCCTCTCTCAGTACAGAGACAGGGGAGGAGACATCTCCTCTGCTACCAATACTTCCATGTCCTCCACAGCTCCTCCATGGATGGCCATCTTGGCAGAATGCCAGGATGTAAGGGGACCCTACCACAGAGTAGGGGAATTTCCCCAGTGTCCTGGCCAAATTTCCCTTGTTCACTAAAAATACCACAAACAGCTTAATCTGGTTCAAGGTCGGTTGGCATTCATCTGTATCCCCCTCCCATGGGTCGTGCCTGAAAATAAGCAGGATTTGTCTAGTGCACTTACCTGGTCAGCAAAAAATAAATAAATTGAAAGACAATGATAGTTGATTTTAGGGGGTGAACTTTCAGAACATGGGGGAAATTGTCAAGGGGCATTTGCGTGAGATAAAACCAGGTTTGGACGTGGAAGATCATAAAGCGGGGGCTACAGGAGGCCACCAGGACCTGTGCAAGAGTGAAGCGCAAGGGTAGTAGGTCTCATAAACCATGCTGGTGGACCAAGGAGGTCCAGGAGGCGGTAAGGGGAGAAGAAAGATGCCTGCAGTAGGTACAAAAAAATGAGAGGAGTGGAGAGAACTGTCACCTTGCAACCAGGAAAGTCACCAGCGTGGTGAGGGGGACAAAGGCCTGGAAAGAGCAGAGGCTGGCGCAGGGGATATGGAGTGGGGAAAAGGGGTTCTTTAGGTATATTGGTGAGCTGAGGAAGGTCAAGGGCCAGCTCAGTAGGTTGAATGAGTACTTTGCCTCAGTGTTCACTAGGAGGGAGGCTGGGAAACTTCCAAAAAAGGGGGTTGAAGGACACACAAGGTGCAGCAGACGTGACTATTGGGGTACCAGCTGAAGAACAAGCCGCTGGGGGAGGTAGGCCAAGGGTGAGAGATCAGGTTGGTTCTGCTGAATTTGGGGGGGGGGGAGAGACAGATGCTGATATTCCTGTCGGTCGGGTGAGGGAAGCCCTCCAGTCTCTAAAAAAGGATAAATCTCCGGGGCCTGATGCTATTCATCGCAGAGTACTGAGGGAGTTAGAGGATGTTTTGGCTGCACCATTGACCGATCTCTAACTTGTCGCTCCAGGCAGGGAGGGTGCCTGTTGTGCCCATCCATAAAAGGGGATTGAGAGAAGAGCCAGGAAACTATAGACCCGTCAGTTTGACAGTGGTGGGGGAAGGTAATGGAGAGCATACTTAAGGAAAGGTTGGGAGGTTTCTTGGAGGAGATGGGTTACCTGGATGACCGGCAGCATGGGTTTGTGCAAGGTAGATTGTGTCAAACAAACCTTGTAGAGTTCTATGAGTGGGTGACATCAGCACTCAACGGGGGAAGACCAGTGGATTTACTGTTCCTGGACTTCAGCAAGGCATTTGATTTGTTCCCTCAAATTGGCCTAAGGGAGAAGCTGGGTGGGGTGGGGGTAGGCCCATGGACGGTTAGGTGGATTGGAAATTGGCTTTCAGGTTGCACTCAGCGGGTAGTGGTCGGAGGGGAGGTCTCATCTCCTAGGGAGGTCATACAGTAAGTGGGGTCCCACAAGGATCAGTCGCCTACGTCTCCAATATCAGGGAAGGTATCGGGTGTGAAATGAGTCTCTTTGTGGACAACTCTAAGCTGGGGGTGGTGGTGGAGTGGGGACTGGTCCTGCAAGAGGACCTGGATACTCTGGATAGGTGGTCCTGCACCTGGAAATTGAAATTGAACTCCTCCAAGTGCAAGATGCTACACCTAGGGCAGGAAAACCCCAACTATGTGTACACCCTGGAGTAGCCCATGCAAGAAATGAAATTAAATCCATTCACCAGCAGGTAAATGAAATGGAGAGCAGAGTTTCTGAACTTGCAGACCATTTCCCCTGAATGGAAATAAAAATTAACCAACGTGCTGAAGAATTAAGAACTTGAAGAAAAAATTGATTGCATGGACTGGAAAGCCAGAAGAAACAGTTTGAAATTTCTTAACGTCCCAGAAGGGGCTGAGGAACAAATCTACTCGCCTTTACTGGCAAATTGGTTCCAACAAAGTTTAAATTAAAATCTACATCAGAATCCAGTAGAGTTAGAAGGAGCTCGTAGAACACCAGCAGGGCTTCCCAGTACTAAACAACATTATCCCAGAATAATATATATGTACTTTCGTAGATAATCAAGACAGGGAAAAGTGTTCCAGTGTGCAAAAAAAAAAAATGATGGCCTACAGTGAAACGGAAAACAGATTTCTTATTTATTTATTGAAATGTTTCACCAGGAGGGCACGCTGAGCAACAAGTTGTTCGTCTCTCGGTGCGACCTGGGGGTAGGGGAACATGAGGATAGTTTACAGAGATTTGGTACGCAATATAAATTTACAGTAGCTTACATTCAAATAATTTGAGCAGACTGTACAGGAGTAATGAAATAGTGGGATGCTAACAGTTTTGAACTAGATGGATACTACGCCAACACTTTTGGACTAGATAGATACAAAATAACATTTAGACATACACTAAATGACACATAATGGTGTAGCTAGAAAATGGCTGAATAGAATTGTTGTAGTTTGATCTAGGGAAGTTAGTGAGAAGTAAACACAGGCAGAACAGGTTCGCTGAGGTATAACAGAAGTACAAGTTAACTACAAGTGCAGTAGAGATTAGGAGTCAGCCATAGCTAGGGCTACATAAGGGGGGAGATGAGAAGGTGAGAGGTAGGTATGTCGGTACGCAGAGAAGCGGGGGGATAGAAGGAGGGGGCGAAGGAAGAAGTAGGAGGAGAAAGGTCTTCTGGAGCCTGACCCCACCAGTATGCTGAGGACCCTGCCTGCACAAGGCAGGGGTCAAGCACGACAGGAAGGGAGTAGGTTGTGGCAGCGAGAGGTAGAGTATGATGGGAGGGAAGCAGATTGTAGGCAATGAGGGGGAATAGGCTTCAGAAGAACAGAAGAGAGAGACAGAGAGGAGAGGCCAAATCCCAGCTCTTCAGGATGTAGAGAAGTGGAGGGATAAGTTGGGTTAATGGTGTAAGTATAGGGTAGGGACAGGCACTTGGTACAACTTTGGATGATTGAGAAATCACAGTAAGAGAACATCGGAAGATCTGAAGGAAGGGAGGGACGGGGGGTGTGCTGGTTTTTAGGCAGGTGGGAGGTGGAGCTGCAGCAGGGGCATTGCATGGGTACTGAAGAGGGGTAGGGTTTGTCAGGGGCTTAGAGGGGGAGTTAGGGAGGGTTGTAGCAGGAACAGCGAGGTGCAAGGAAGTTTTTGAGGGCAGAGCTGATGGAGTAGTAGGAGGATGAGTGACGAATTTGAGGGGAGAAGGAATTCCACATTTTTGGGAGGAGGTGAGAGGTAACGGTTGGCCAATGAGGGTGGCTCTGCGGGGGACCACCAGTATGGGAGTTTGATAGTCAGCGAAGTGGGGGATGTTATAAATAAGGGGGAAGAGGTAGGAAGGGTGTTCACCCAGCCATTACTTGGATTTGAATTTAGCGCAGTGGGATAGTTGTCTCTTTGTAAGAGAGGGGATGGATAGGGCACAGTAGAGATCACAGTGGTGGGTGCGAGAGGGAGCATCAAGGGCAAAACGGCAGAAGGAATTGAAGAGGGTGTCCAATCTGGCCAGGGAGGACTTGGGAGTAGCACCGTAGACTACATCACAGTAGTTGAAGATGGGCAGGATCATCTTCTGAACAAGTTCACACCTAACCGTAGAGGGGGATACAACTATGATTCCTGAACATGGCACCAACCTTGGGGCGATGGGTTGAACCAGCATAATATTCTGTGGTGATTTGTATATGCAGCCCATGATGCTTTGCATTATGGGGGCATGTGTGATTTGAAATATATATTTTGGATGCCGTCAGTATGTCTGGAGAAGTTTAGGTGTTGATCTAGCCAAACTCCTAGGTACTTGAAAGAGGATGTGTCCTCAAGTAAAGTCCCATCAAGGGTTTGGAAAGTGGGCAGGGAGCAAAGCCTAGTGAGTCTCTGCCTTGTGCCAAAGATCATGGAGACAGTCTTCTTGGCGTTGAGAAAAAATTGATGGTTAGCAATCCAGAGCTGAACCTTGTTGAAGTCTTGCTGCAAGTTGGATGTAACCCAGCTGGGCAATAGCCAGATGCATACAGGACTGTATTTCTTATGCTTCCATACCTTGGACCTTACATCGATAAAAAGAGGAAGGCATTTAACCTGCTAAAATCTTTATTATGGGAGCATAAGGTAAAGTTCCAGCACTTGGTGCCTACTAATTCAAATATTTTCTTTGATGGGAAGCAAACCACATTCGATAATATAACCAAAGCTGTGCAGTTTGTACAGGAACTTATTGGGCAAAAACTCCCAGAAGAATATAACCCAACTGCTAAAAGACCACACCTCTCCATAGTTAAGAAAATAGTACAAGTATACTTGCAACGCCATGGAACTTTAAATGTAGGACAGCATGCTAATTTTAAAGCTCTATGACCAGAGAAGAACCCTCCATTGGGCAAAATGAAACAGAAAAGATTGACCTTCAATGACCCATCTCTGTTGCTCCTAGAGGCCACAGAATATACTTTTAAAGAAGTTGGAACTTAAAAATTCATGGAACATTGTAATCTTCTCTTTATTCCTCCTAAAATATCCTGTGGAACACTGAGGCCAGGTGCTTAATCTGTGCCATGCTACCTTTATATATATAAAAAAAAAAAAAGTGTGCCTTCAGTGATCTGTAGTTTAATGGTAAAATAATACTAAAGTAAAATGGAAAATGATAGAGGGAAGGAAATTTGTTTCTCTCAGCCTTGTTATACAGTGGATTGTCTTGAGAGAAAATGTGTACTGTGGGGGATATCAGTCTTGACGGAGGGTGGATTGTGTGTGTGGGGGGGGCAAAATAAAAGGGGATTTTTCTGCTTTGCATTTCAATACTGTACTTGGTCCTAGGTGTATAAGATTATTTGTTAATGCATTTTCTAAACTGAAAAAGTCAGTCATGAGGAATATATATATAATATATTTATATTTTTTAAAAAAGAATGTTAAATCTTAAAATAATGTCATGGAACATTAATGTATTCTGATGAAAAGGAGAAAAGTCACTAAATTCATTAAAAACACAGCTTCCGATGTTATACTGCTTCAAAAACTGATTTGAATACAGTGGAAGATGCTAAATTTGCTAAGCTTGAGGGTGGGGTGAGTAACTCTATATTACCTACTGAATAATAAATTGAGACCTTGATCCTTTATAAAAGCATGAATATGAGCATCTTGAAAACATTCACAGTCTCACAAGGCAGATTTATCATTACAACTATTTCATTTCATAAAGCAAAATATACATTGGCATCAGCGTATGCCCCAATCATGTGTGTGTTCCTTTTTTAGGGACTTTTTTCTTACGTTAATAGAATTTCAGCAACAGTAAAGCATAGGAGGAGACTTTAATTTGATTATAACCCCTTTATTAGATACTACAGTGAAAAATAAAACATTAAAGCAGCAGAATTTATGCATAACGGAATAGGAGATATAGCCTTAATTGCTGTCTGGCGATTTTCAATCCAGGGTGAAAGAATTCTCACACTGTTCAGACGTTTCACATATTCTTGCACTGATATGTTCATTGGATCAAATTCCTTATATTCTGATCCTCTGAACATTATATATTATCCTATAACAATTTCTGACCACGCTCCACTCGCCTTTTTCTAGTGTCCAAGGACACCACCGGACAAGGACTGTGGAAATTTGATTCTTTGTTTAAAGGATGAGAACTTTAGAGAAGTAATAACTTAAGAAAACTAGGCAAATAGGTTACCCTTAATGTAGTATGGGACTCTTACAAAGCATTCATACGGGGTGGGGGTTACTGCTTTTGCTACTAATAAGGAAACAAAATCTGAAAAATTAAAAACTGCAATCCTACATAGTACAAGCACAAAAATTACACTCAGTACATACTTAAAAATTCACCTTAAAAACTGATGGCTCTGAGAGATGAATACAACTCTTTTAAATGAGAATGTTGAAAAATTGATGCTTTTTTACCCAAGCCAAATGCTATCCTTGGGCCGACAGAAGTGGAAAATTACTAGTTTATGTAATCCAAAAAGAAAAGTCTGAAAGAGTGATCGAATCTCTTAATATCGATGATCAGTCGAACAGTTGCATTTCAGACCCAATGAAAATCAGTGAGGAATTTGCAAAATATTATAAAAATCAAAATAAATCCCATGGTATTCTGGACATGATGAATAATTTCAAGGATTTACCCACTTTGAGCAGATTTTAAAGATCTATATTAGATAAGCCAGTTAGCTGACAAGAAATTGATAAAGCCATATGAGAACTAAAGTCTGGGAAAAGCCCCTAGGACTAGATGGTTTCTTAATTGATTTCTTTTAAGGTTTTCAAGAAATTACTGATACCATATTTGATGTAGGTATTTAACTCCTTTGATGGAGGGGTTCCTCCTTTCTTTTATGAAGTCCTGATATTGGTTATACCCCTAAAAAAGACAAAGATATAAAACGCAATGTGAATCCTATCGACTAAGATCGCTCTTTAATGCTGATTATAAAATATTCACTAAAATACTAACATCAAGGCTTGAACTAGTCCTTCCCTCTGTAATGCATCCAGACCAGACAGGCTTCATCAAGGGAAGGCAGGGCAACAACAGTACAAGGAACGCATAACATTTTATTCATCTGGTCACAGACCCTAATTCCATGGTGGTGTTCCTGGACACAGAAAAGATATTTGATAGGGTGGAATGGGCTCATCTACTTGATGTCCTAGATACTGCTAATTTTGGAACTGGATTTATTTCATGGATTAAGGTGGTGTATAGTAAAACGTGCTAGAATCCTGACTAATGGCAGTATATCACAATCATTTCAGCTACAATGAGGACCCTGGCAAGGGTGCCCACTCTCACTATTATTATTTACAGTAGCCATTGAGTCATCAGCAAATAGTATTAGGAAATCACAGGATGTTGGCTTTCTGTATGAGAACAATGCTTTAAAAATGTTGTTGTTTGCAGACAATGTACTGTTGTACTTAAGAAAATCAAAAATATAAATAAAAACGATATTAAGCAAGGTACAGGAATATGGGAAGGCCTCATGGTATCATGTTAATTGTGGCAAATCAGAGGTCTTGCCTATAAACCCCAGTGAATGCAGTATTACACAAAATACAATCCCAATAAAAATTCACAATACATATATAAAATACATTGGGATTCATTTAACAGATACAATCAATAACCTAATAGATTTAAATATCAACCCTATGATCACTGCCATTAGTCAGGATTTAGATAACTGGAAATGTCTTCCCTTGACATTATTTGGATGTATCAGTATCATAAAAAATAAACGGTTTACCCAGAATGCTTTACTTTTTCCAGGGTATATGCCTCTTATTATACCAAAGTGGATTTTTTTTTTTCTTGGTTAGATAAGGTAGTTTTAAAATGTATTTGGAAGGGCGGAAGAGCAAGGGTATAAAAAGGGAAAATGATTAGCCCCCAACAGTAAGGCAGGTTTAAAGATACCTGATTTTTGAGTTTTACCAAAGAGTCCTGCTCCAGGAGTCACTTAGAGTAGATGATAAATAATCCCCCACCACGGGTATATTTCGAGACTCAAAATATTCCATATAAAAAGAAGGAAGCCATATTCTTTATTAAATCCATTGTAAAAGGACATGACACGTTGTCAAAAACTGTAAATGAAAGATATGTTACTCACTTGGGAAATGATCACTAAAAAGAATAACTTTAAAAAAGAAATGAATAGGGGCTGGCCCAGTGGCGCTGAGGGTTGAGGTGCTAGACGCCATACCTCGGGCCATGGCAGCGACCCGGTTTCGGGAATGAGCACGGATCGCTGGGGGTCAGCCGAGGAGGGAAAGGATCGAGCATCCAGAGGACTGCTCTCCTCTCCCGGGGTAGGTGGATTGTCACTCCTGCCGAATGACTGCCACCTGATGGAGGCCAGGAATGGTAGTCCAGGACTGGAATGGAGGGTGTTACAGGACTGCGGTGTGCGTATGCCTCCACGCGTGTACGTTCATGCACCCTGTAACAAGGGGATGGTAGAAATGGAAAATGGAGCTGGCAGGCTCCATGACCACCTGCAGCAGCCCTGGTTCCAGTGACCCCCAGATTTCTGGATTGTGCTCCGGGGAGGAGGAAACTGCTGGAGGGGATAACCAGGGAAGCTGGTTTGGGGATGCAGGTTGCAGGAGTGAACGAGCCTTCTGAGAGTGGGCCAGAGCCTGCCTGCCAGCCCCGTGAGGAGAAAAAGGAATAATTAAAAAAAAAAAAAAAAAAAAAAATTTAATACAGTTTCTCCCATATGGAGAAATAATTTCCACAAAACTTTTAATAATGGACTTCCGGTGACGTCAGCGACTTGATGGCAGCATAGATCGGCGGCTCCGTCCCCTCCTCAAATAAAATCAACCTTCATCACTTGAAGAAAGCATGACTTCTCCGGCCAAAACCAAAAGAAACAAACCGGGCAAACCCCCCTGGACTCCGATGCAGAAATTGCGTGAGATGATACAAGAGGAGATTAGATCTGGTATCCAAGGGGAAAAAGTACTGGAGGGCCTACAACAAGCTGAGCACACTCCGGACGAACCTCCAGCGAACCTGAAAGAGATAATAATACAAACGGCACATACAGTTGCCAAAATAGATCACACCTTGAATGAGCTTAAATCGGACTTGAGTAAGATAGACCATAAAACTGAGCAGCTCGAGCTATGCATGGCCCAAACGGTGGAACAAACCGATCGCCAGGACAGACTCTTACTGTACCTCATGGCTAGGGACTGAGAACTCACACAGAAGTTAGACGACCTAGAAAGCAGGAGCCGAAGGTACAACATAGGAATTCATGGTATCCGGAGGATCGAGACAACTACCAAAGCATTATGAATTTCCTCCAAATAATCCTTAAACAAATACTCCGCTCCCTCAGGATCTGGACTTAACCATGGACCGGGCACACAGATCTCTGGTACCACGGCTAAAATCCGGGCTGAAACCTCGCTCCATCGTGGCAAGGCTTTCCAATTACCTGTCAAAGAAGAGATTATCCGGGTGGCTTGGAAACGGGAACTCTGTTTACAAGGGCCAACTAGCGTAAATATAACAACGACCATACCTCACGTGTCCAGGAGGCCAGAAGCTCTCTGGCCAGTAGTGAAGCAACTGAAGGCCCGAAACATTAAAACACAGATCCTATACCCAGCTCGCCTCAAAATTGCTACAGATGCAGGCTCAAAAATCTTCCAGGACCTCCTCGCTGCTTCGGCCTACTTACAGTCGCTGGGGATTGCTGTCCCGCCCCTGCTGAAGGAGAAACTAGAAAAAGACCTGCTCACTTCGGCCTGGAGCATTGCTCAGAAGGGGGCTCCTCGAAGTGGCTCTCTCAGAGGAAACCAGCAGACGACCCTTTGGGCGGACATCTCAGCTTTGGTGAAGAGATTTGGTGATCCTGCCAGGATGGACAAGAAGGCCCCACATCTGCACGAGGCGAGCGAGGGATCGTCCCAAAATAGCGACCCGGATCGAAACGCGGAGACCTGAATCTGGAGGACAGCTCTGGGAAGTTTAGAATGTGTGGCTTCTTTACCCAGCTCGTGATTGAACATCCATCTGAGCTGCCTCCTTCTATTGCAGGTCCGGGGCCATTTAGTGACTTTGGAACCCCCATCCCGACCTTACTTATCTCCACCTGAGGTTTCTCAAAGGGACCTGTTCTTGCTTTTTCTCCGCTTTTCCCGCTCTACTTCACGCAGTTTGGAGGCGTTCCTAGAGCTCCTGGTCTCTGAGCTCCACACTGCTTGCCTGCTCAAGGAGAGGCGATCGTTTCCGACTATGGAGCAGTACAGCAGAGAAACATCACCATGAAGCCTAGAAATTTTGACTGGGTCCCAGCTGAGATCTCTTTTGAACAGGAGGAGCATCTGAGACTCACGCTCGGCCGTGGGCCGCGGGGAAGGGAAAATGGACAACGGCCCAAGGTACTGTTAATCAACTATTGGGACCTGAGGTCTGGCTCGCGCCACAGTATCACTTCGCGGGTTTCTGACAGCTGTTCCTTGCTCCCTCCCTGCCTGAATATTGATGCAAGGACAGAGGTCCCCCATGGGAAATTCAATCGGGCTAACCTGGAACCGAGCTGGCAGCTGTCCTGAGCAGCCTCGAGACCTTGGATGCTTGATTCCTCAGGAACACTGTGGTATTGGGGAGTGAGTAGGGTTTTTTTGTCTTTCTCTGCTACTCTGCTCTCCCTCCACGGTGGTCACACTTGCAATTGTATTTTCTACTCCACTCTGGCCGGCCAATTAGAAATTGCACAGAGTGATGCTAAATGACATAAAGTTGATCTCCTTAGATCCTAGATTGAGGAGGGAGCTTATGAAGCCGACAAGTCGCTGTCTGTAGGGTGTCCCACATAGGGGGTTTTCCTCCTGGGAAGGAAGGGTGAAGTCCTCCCAATCTGGAACCCCCTTCTAAACATTGGCTGCGCAATTGCCCTACAGCTGGGGTCATACCGCCAGCCCTCCCTTGGAAGTACACCATCAGTTTCAGCTAATATGAGCAGGAGAGTGCCACAGGACTCACTTGCCATGTTACTATGTTTGCACAGGCCCTCACTTGAGGACTGCCCTCATGAGTTTTCTGCCCCACAGTTGGGAGTTACTGACACTGTTGTTTTTTGGTTATAAAATGTTACGATTTACAAAGATAAATGGGTACACATGCGATTGGGTTAGGAGGCATTTGCCAGACAAAGTAATATCAGTCCTTTCTTGTTTAAGCATGACAGTTAAGATGATTATAAATGAGTAATGGAAATGTGAAGGTACTCTCCTACAACATCAGCGCTGCTCAGCCGGTTAAGAAAGCAAATTCAGAGGTACATCACCAGACAGAATTGTGAGGTGGTATTCTTACAGGAGACCCACCTGTCCCACCTGAAACATTAAAATTGAAGACTAAGGCATACCCCCACATGTTTTTGCTCCTCTCTCGGGTCGTAAGAGGGGGGTTGCTATCATGCTCGCTGCCACGTTCCCATTCGAACATGAGGAGACGGTGATGGACCCCGGGGCCAGATACGTCCTCGTGGTGGGTAGGGTACAGGACACTCCAGTAACCCTGGTTAATATCTACGCCTCCAGGCTCCCTCTCAACATTTTACACATCGATTGTCCGGCTGGTTGCGGAGAGATCTAAGGGCTTGTTGATTATGGGGGGGGGGACTGGAATTTAATATGGGACAGAGACCTCGATACAACATCGAGGGCCCAGCCCTATGACCAGCAGAAGGTCAGGAAGGTTAGACATGCTATGCATCAGATGGGTCTGGTGGATATTTGGCGTGAAAGATACCCAACAGGGAGAGATTACACGTGTTACTCCCCTCGCCATAAGGTCTTCACCCGAATTGACACGTTCTTCACTTTTAGGGATGGACTGGATGGCTTCCCATCGATGTGGGTGGGTACTGCCTCCTGTGGGACCACAACCCCATCTTTCTGGAGTGGCCTTTCCTACCAAGAAAACAACCCATTGAGGCTCAATACCTCCCTACTTAGAGATAAGAGACCCTAGAAAAATCAAGCAACTGATCGCGGACACAATACAGGAAAACACTACCCCAGGATGTCCCCACAGATTATTTGGGATACAGTGAAAGCTATTGTCAGAGGACAACTTATCGCATTGCCTCCCAGAAAAAGAGCGCCTCCTTAGGCAACAAAACTTGTTAAGGTATAAGGAGTTGGAGGCTAAACAAAAATGGAATGGGACATGTAGAGACCGGAACTTAGATCCTGAGGCAGAACATCAGAGATTACAAAGGAAGAGGTGAGAGGAATCTCTTCTTTCTCAAACAAAATATTATGAGGGGCGCCCAGAGGTATCAGATTATTAGCGGCCCGTCTGAGACATTATAGAGATAGGGCTGCAATAACTAAAATTGCATCCCCAATCACAGGCCAGATGACCAATAGAGCGAAGGAGATTGCAGAGGCTTTCGTCCCCTATTTTTCCAAGCTCTATACCCTACAGGTGCGACCATCCACCCAGGCGATTGCAGATTATCTGGGGGCCCTATCCCTTCCTAAACTTACAGAGGAAAAAGGCCGGGTGTTAACCAGACCAATTGCACAGGCAGAGATACTAAACATTATAAAGGGCCTGAAGAGTGGGAAGTGCCCAGGGCCAGATGGCTTTGGGGCCGAGTTCTATAAGGCTTTTGCCACAGAAACGGCCCCCATACTGGCTGAGGTCTTTTCAGAGGTATGGCAAGAGGCTCAGCCAATTCCCCCATCATGGCAATATGCCACAATTTCCCTCATACCGAAGGAAAACAAAGATCCCTCTCACTGTGAATCATACCGGTCGATTTCCCTTTTGAACTCGGATTATAGGATCTTCACTTCGATTCTCGCATCGAGACTGAATCCGATTCTCCAAGATCTCATCAACCCGGATCAAATGGGATTTATCCAGGGTCGACAGGCCCCAGATGGGGTTAGGTCAGCGATTAATATAATTGATGTCATCCACCGCTCACGCCTCCCTGCGTGTCTCATGAGTTTAGATGCTGAAAGGCCTTGACAAGGTCTCCTGGCCATTCCTATCAGCGGTTTTAGACCAGATGGGTTTCCACAACCATTTATCGACAGTTTAAAGTCTATATACCGGTCCGCAAGCATGCGTCAGGATAAATGGGGGGCTCTCGGACAGATTTTCGCTTGGTAGAGGCACCCGACAGGGCTGCCCCCTGTCTCCATTATTGTTCGCCCTTTACATTGAGCCTCTGGCAGAGGCAATTCGTACTTCTGGAATACAGGGAATCGAGGCGGGGGGCAGCAGCGAAGGATATCATTGTATGCAGATGATGTTCTGCTCTGCCTGTCACATCCAGAGGATGTAATTCCTCAGGTATGGTCAACTCTCTCAGAATATGGCGAGCACTCAGGCTATGTCCTTAATAAGAACAAGACCGAAGTGCTGTGCTTTTATTTTTCCCCTTCCTCAGAACTGAGGGAATCCTACCACTTAACTGTGCAGCGGAAAAGATGAAATACCTAGGAGCTATCCTGACTAAGCATAACTCTCATCTTTTCAAGGCAAACTCACGTCCACTCTTTAACCAAGTGCAAAGGGACCTAGACAGATGGTCTTTGCTGAACCTCCCCTTTTACTAGAATCCACTCCATCACTATGAATATTCTACCTAGGTTTCTATACCTGTTTCAATGTCTCCCGACCTATATACCCAGAACCCAGTTTCGCGACTGGCACAGAACGATCGCAAGGTTTATATGGAATAACAAAAAACCTAGAATAAATACCCAGATTCTCCAACTGCCCAAGATAAAAGGAGGTAAATCATTGCCAGATCTTGAAGATTATTACCTCACACACAGGTTAAGAGGGCCTTACAGTGGTCTGTCCCACATATGCAGCCAACTGGAAAGAGATGGAAACCCTTGAGAAGAGGAGGCGGGGTCCAATGTTAGGTCCCAGCCATACAGTTGAACACGGACAGAGCTCACCCCACTCCTTCACTAATGGCTGTAAGGGATACTCTGAAAGCCACCCATAGGGCATGGCAGAAATACAAACTGAAAACCTCCTTTGGCCACTGTATAGGCTGTCGTGGACGTTGATTTCACCCCATCCTCCTGGACCACACCTTCAGGACTTGGGAGAAAAGAGGTTTAATTTACATCAGACAGTTTATGATAGGAAGGGAGGTAATGGACTTTAGAACCCTAAGCAGAGAATATGGATTACGCAACACAGACCATTATAGATACCTGCAGGTGAGGGACTATATCCTCCAGTGTCAAGGAGGGGATCTGCTGGGTGAAAGGGCGGCCCCCTTTGTAGAAAGCCTCCACAAAATATTGACCTCTCAGATTTCATCGGGGCTTATTTCCACGCTGTACAGAGCCCTGACGGGGCTTCGAAAGGATCCTTTGGTAGGGATCAGGGGGAGATGGTTGGAGGAGGGGCAGGCGGGTCTACGGGGAGTCAGTTGGGACTCAGTGTTTAAACTGGCCTCCAGAACTACCTGTTCTCCCTTCTGGCAGGAATTTAGTTGGAAGGTGAGGATACGTTTCTTCCACTTCCCTTTGTCCCTGAGCAGAGGACTCCCGGAAAGAGATCCGAGCTGCTGGAGGTCATGTGGAGAGACTCGGGCAAGCTACCTGCACGTCCTCTGGTCCTGTCCTCGGCTGGGGCCCTTCTGGGGAATGGTGGCTCAGGCACTTGTGGAACTGTTCGCTCTGGACTTTCCCCCGGATTGGACAAACCTCATTCTGGGGGATCCCCCCAAAACCTGGCTGGAGCAGACACATTGTATCTCTGGTCCCTCCTCTTGGCGGCGGCCCACAAGTCAATCACTGGGCTGTGGTTGAGAAAAGATCCTCCCGGCCTGGGTGATTGGATTGGGGTGGTGCAGGAGGTGGCAGTTATGGAGGAGATAACTTAAAAGATAAATTGTAGCCTGCCGGTTTATGTTCGGAGGTGGACAAGATGGGAGATTTGGCGGGGAAAGGGGGGGCTTCCCCAGCCCGGTCCTCCTTAAGTCCCTGCCCAGGAACCAGCACTGGCCAGGGTTAAAAATAAGATTAAAAATAAAATTAAATTAAATAGTAGTACCTCCTAAAGCAACCTCAATGTGGGACAGCTACTCAGGGAAGGCCTACCTCGTTGGGTTGGGGGCCGGGCGAGGCTTGTCCCCCAATGAACCTGAA
The DNA here is from genome assembly GCA_016271365.2 of Neoceratodus forsteri. Lineage (NCBI taxonomy): Eukaryota > Metazoa > Chordata > Ceratodontiformes > Ceratodontidae > Neoceratodus > Neoceratodus forsteri. The sequence goes on along the minus strand of CM028136.1, from coordinate 937,841,509 downwards.
CATGTCAGCCCACCATTTGAGATATATTGATGTGGGTCACTTCCTATATTCTGTGTTTTTCACTGTGTATACTTTGAAGTGGACTGTACATTTGTGAAAGGATCTGGTTTTGTCTGGATTGCTCATTTTTAACTGTACCCGATGAATACTAATAAACTTAAATTAAAAAAAAAAACTTTTAATAATGGATATTTCAAAGTATGGGAACAATTTGGTATATGTTTAATAGAAGATCAGTTCCAGGACAACATGTTAAAGTCATTTCAGCAATTGATGGAACAATATGACCTCACCAAGGAGGGTCATTAGTGGGGTCCCTTAGGGATCGGTCCTTGGGCCCTTCCTGTTCACCGCCTACGTCTCTGACGTAAGGAAGGGTATCAGGAGTGAGATGAGTCTCTTTGTGGATGACTCAAAACTGGGGGCGGTGGTGGATGGGGAGGAGGGAGGGTGGCCCTACAGGGGTACCTGGAGGCTCTAGAAAGGTGGTCTAGAAAGTGGAAGCTGAGGTTCAATGCAGGAAAATGCAAGGTACTGCATCTGGGAGTCAGAAACCCGGACCAAGTGTACACCCTGAGGGGGGAAATGCTCTACAGTCTCAATGGCTGAGAGGGACCGGGTTTTGGGGGTGGATGTCAAGATCAACAACTCTGAGACTTTTGTAGGAGGGCAGCGGCCAAGGCCAACAGGATGCTGGGATGCATCGCTAGGGGGTTCACCTCCAGAAGGAGGGAAGTGATACTCCCTGTGTATAACTGCTTGATGAGGCCGCACCTCGAGTACTGCGTGCAGTTTTGTAGGCCACACTTAAAGAGGGATATCGAACTCCTGGAGAGGGTCCAGAGGAGGGCAACCAAAATGATCTGGGGCTTGGGGGACAGGAACTATGGGGAGAGGCTCAAAGAGCTAAATATGTACACATTGGAAGAGAGAAGGGACCAGGGGGACATGATAGAGGTCTTCAGGTACATGAAGGGGGTAAATAGGGGAGGAGCAGTCAGGGTGCTCCGAAGGAAGAAGGGAGGGACAACTAGAGGACATGGGTGGAAGCTGGAGGGGAGGAGATTCAGGGGAGAAAGGAGGAGGTGCTACTTCACTGAGAGGGTGGTGGAGCCATGGAATGCGCTACCCAGTGGGCTGGTGGAGGCAGAGACGGTGGAGGTGTTCAAGAGGGGGTGGGACAGGAACAGGGGAAGGGTTCTGGAAGCAAAGTCCTGTGCAGCGAGAATATCCGGGACTGGGAAAGGAGAAGCCAGAAAGGGCAAGGGAGGCAGAAAGGTCAGCTCCCAGGGTGGGGGCTGACCAAACGAGCAGACACGAAAGACCGTTGGGCCTATTCTGCTGGCATTTTAATATGTTATTTACAAGTGAAGGCAACTCTTGAATATTTATTAGGAAGCCATAAACCTTGTAATAGGGGAAATTAGTATTTTTGTTCCTAATAGAACTCAATTAATATCTAAACTTTACAGATACATTATTGAACATATGTATGCGGACCTTTATGCTTTGAAAACCAAATGGGAAACAGAATTACAAATTGTAGTATTAATAGGCAAATGGGACATGATCTGTTCCTCAAGGAAATTATCAATGAACAGACTAAATCAGATTTAGTTCTATATCTTACATAGGATCTACTATACTCCTTATCTTTTAAATAAATGTAATCCAAATATCTCTTCAGTCTGTCCACGGTGGAAAAAACAAGTGGCAAATTTTGTCACATTTAGTGATGATAACCTTACTACATTTTAGCAAAAAAAATTAGATTGATTATTATCCTTAATATTATACATTGAAGTAGAATTTTGTGTATCAGGTTCAGCTACTTTCCAAAATCTCCAAGAAGGAGCTATTGTTAAATTATTGAATATGCTTATCAATGTATGGCGGTGCATAGCCAGAATGTGGACGGATCCTGTAGCTCCTACTTGGGATCTCTGGAAGCATCCTTTAATAGAATGCAGGACAATAGAAAAGCAGCAGTATTTTACTTCTAAGTATATTCAAAACTACTGGGTGATTTGGGATCCATTGCAGTGTGCCTTTGATAGAGATCCTCTGTTAACATATAGGGGAAAGGGGAAATTGTTTAACCAGGAAAGGCACACTAAGCAGGAGCTTGTTTCCAGGTGCGACCTGGGAGCACAGGGAAGTTAAGGGACTTGCTCAGGGTCACACAGTATGCAAGTGGAAGCTGTGGGATTCAAACCCATGTCTGGTTTGCTGGATGTCACCAGATTTGCAGCTCAGAGCCTTAGACCACTACAAACATATCTAGATATCCCTAGAAAACATTTGATATCTCCTTAGAATTTTCTATGTAATATGTTTACTCTTAATGTCTGTTAATTATTAACAAATGAATATGGACCTGAAAATTAATGTTCTTCTCTATTTGAAATGTATGTAATTTACAATTCTTTGTCCTTTGTGTTTTTTTAATATGCAAATAAAATATATTAAGAAAGGCAGATGCCAACAGGCACTGTTATGTGGTGACCAAACAAATTACAGACATTGATGTGTTTGTTTTCACAGGGGGCTGGATCGGAGCAGAGATTGGAAACACCATTGAACGTTTTGATCCATCTGAAAACAAGTGGGAAATTGCTGGCCGAATGGCAGTGCCGCGCTATTACTTTGGGTGTTGTGAACAGCAAGGTGAGCCAGTGCTGACTAAAAACTAACCAGAATGCTCAGATTTATGTGTGAAGCTTACATCTATATAATCTTTTTGAGTTCCAGTAATTTTATTTTAGCCCACTACCCCATTTCTCCCTAAAACCACCACCAAAACAGTTGAGCAGTATATGGTCAATTGCTAATGAAATGTAAGGCTTGCTGCAGCAAAGCAAAATAAGGTATGTGCAAAAACCTGTTAAAGTTGGTATATTAGGATAACCAAGAGGGCATGTTATATTTCAGATATACTCTTGTAGGATTTATAGGGGATATACAATAGGCTGACTCAAAATATACAATTTTTCATCACATGTGAGGGAACAGGTCCATAACTCATGAGTGGTGAAGCCACAAAGTTATGAACGTCTTGTTCCCCCACAAAATATGATAAACTGCATATTTTGTGTTAGAGCAGTACATATTCGATTTATACAGCATCTTGATTTCATCTGCTGATTTTAGTGCTGCATGCGGATAATGTGATGTCATCAGTATTGTGAAAGTTGCTCTCTTGATTGGTTCAGTATCCCATTGTGATGTACCTAATGGGGCAAAATATAATCTGTGACGTACTCAACTCACAAGATAACATGATCTATTATATGGCTGATGCCAATAACTCACAGATGACAAGACTTCTAAATGTGATAATCTATGGTTAGTGACTGATAGTTGGCTGTAATCCATTTTAAAGCGTGATTTTGTTGCCACTTGTCGATCACTAACAGTGGATTATCACAAAGCCACAAAAAGCCACGCTCGTGCCACTGCTCCAAAACAAAACACTTCTCCTTAGACTGCAGTCGCTGCACTTCACTGACTACTGCTTTGAAGTCACTGAAAATGGTGTCCAAACCCACATGAAAGAGACTCCTTCATTGACCAGCAGAGAAACTCCAACACCACAAAAAAACACTATGTAACATAAGATTAGTCACTACATACTTAAACCACACAGTTTAGAACAGGTAGATTGACGACATTCCTGTCATGATGTTAAACACCTCGCTGATTTTATGTATACTACTAAAGTGGGAAATGAAGAGGAATATGAGCCTGGCACAAAAAGGGTTATTATACAAAGTGTGGACAGGCATTTGTCTTGCAATAACTGCCAATATTCTATCATCAGAATTTAATTTCAGTTCTGATCTGAGATAGTTCAAGAGGACATGGTTATTTCTGACCTCTGACAAGACTATGACGAGGAAAAGGGGAGACATGATTGAAACTTTTAAATATGTAAAGGGGCTCAAAGTGGGAGAAGAGGGTTTACTTAAGAGGAAGTAGGGGGTCAGAACTAGAGGGCAGAGCCTCGGACCACAAGGAAAAAAGTACAGCGGAAATGTGAGGATGTTTTCTTCACAGAGAGGGTGGTGGAGCCCTGGAACAGACTACCAGATGGAGTGGTGGGGGCTAAATCGGTGGAAGAATTCAAGAGGACATGGGACAAGCATATGAGGGTGGGGGATGGCAGGCAGGGGGAGGTGTAGAAAGGGCAGACTAGATGGGCTGGTATTGTCCTTTTCTGCCGTCATGATTCTATGATGCTTCTATGACTCTCTGGACATAGTCTGTGGAGAGATGTTAAGGAGATGTGTCCAGAGCCAGGTTTCACAGCATATTCATGATTCTTTCCACTCCTAGTAGTTTAAGTGGAATTGAGCAACCAAGCAATGTGTGATGGGTGGGGGTGAGCCATACTATCACACATGGTCATGAAACTGAGCTGATTATTATTACTAGACCCTGATAATAGCTATTCCCATTATTGATGGTCATTAGATTTTCTGCACTAACTCCGTGTCCTCAAAATGTAAATCTATCAGATTATGGTGTTTGTCAGAGAGGCAAATTAGGTTTGGTAGAGGAATGTGCAAGAGACTGTTATTCACTGTTGTCTCTGCTTCTCTTACATTTGCTCTTAGGCGGTTTCATCACACAGTCACTTGGCTTGCCTCTAAATTTTAATTGCTGAGAGCTCTTCCTGATTCTTGTTTTTGGTACTTGGAGGGTACTGTACTGAGCTCCGCTTTATATTGGTATCTGAACTTTAGCAGCATATGAGAAAGGTGGTTGGGGGAGGGAGGGCAACAGTTGGAGGCTCTTGTGATCTAGTAGGAGACTGCATCAATTCAGTGGGTGCTGTGTGTGAGTTGTTTGATGGGCTAGATGGAATGTTGCACCCCCCCCACCCCCCTTTTAGATTACAGTAAACAATTCTGTCAGAGAGCAGTCAAAAGGTGCTTAAAGTCTGACAGGTCTCTTCAGGTGAATTGCCAAGTCCAACTGATCGCCTCGCAAATTATTCAGTTCATTGTGCAAATCTAGACTTCTGTGGGCCAAGGCCCGCCTTCCTGCAGACCGGGCACTGGATCTTACCTTCATTGCCCGATCATTTCAGGTTAGGCACTCATGCTGTGCCTGGGACTTCCTGCAGCTGCTGGGGTACATGGTAGCCTGCAGTAGTGTGGTCTGGTGGGCTCAGTGGATGCACCTGCTGTGAGAGTTGGGCCATCAGTGGTCCCAGCGCCTAGGTCACGTGGACCAGCCGGTCACAGTCCCTCTCCTGTTGCCAACATTCTCCTGGCTTCTCGTAAACCAGCAACCAGAGAAACACATAATTCCAAATGGAAACGTTTTTCCATATGGTCTGCCTCTCGCTCACTGGACCCTTACTCTTGTCCACTGACGAAGGTTTTAGACTACCTGGCCTCATTATCGGAGTCAGGCTTAAGTTACTCCTCTATCAAAGTCCACCTGGCTGCCATCTCAGCATTTCATGAACCTTTGGATGGCAAACCTCTCTACCAACATCATTTAGCCAAGATGTTTTTGAGAGGAATGATGCATATTAAGCCTCCTATTAGAAGACCCTCTCCTCTGTGGGATCTCAATTTCGTTATAGAAAAACTTACCCTCGAAACTTTCAAGCCATCGGCCACCTGTGATCTCAGATCTTACTTCGAGATACAGCTCTTGCAGCAGGTAACACCATTAGGACTGAGGCCGGCGGGCGTCCAGGACCTGAAATTCTTCTAGTTGCGCTATCTTGGCGGGGACCGCCCCGATGTCGGTCCCGCCCCTGACGCCAGGCGTAGTACATAAGAGGCGGTCCACAGATTCCCCAGATTCTCTCCCGCCGTCCGACTTGCATGTCTTGACCCTTCGGTTCAGATTCTAGCGCGCGACGCGTGGTAAAGTGTTTTCCTACGGGAAATTCGTTCTCTTCGTTCAGCTTTTTGTCTGATGTCCTCTCCAACCTCTGGTCACTCCTCGAAGTGTGCCTGTGGGAAGCAGATCCCATTCAAGGATCCGCACTTGGCCTGTGTCCGGTGCCTAGGCCCAGACCACGACACCCAGTCCTGCACCTTTTGCCAGGGTTTCAACAGCAGAACCCGGATCCGTCGCCAGAAGGCCCTACAGGCGTTCCTGCTCGAGGAACAACTCAAGACCATGGCTTCAAGGGGGAATTCTTCGGAGAAGGCCCGTAAGCATTCTGAGAAGCATAGAGAGAAGGCCCCTTCCACGTCCCCATCTAGGGCCTCAGACTCACGCAGCTCCGGTTCCAGGTCCGACCGCTCTCCTTCCCGGGCCAGCTCTCAGCCTCCCCCCGCTGCGGTGAGAAAATCTTCAGGCTCCTCTTCTCAGGCCAAGACTCCCAGGCCTTCCTCGTCCTCCAAGGTCCTGGTTAAGTCGGGGAGACCGTCACCATCACCACAAGTCGGGTTCCCGCCATCCTGAACCCGACGTCAGGTCTGCCTCCTTGCCTCGTCCTCCGCAGCGGAAGACCAAGGAGCTCACCACGCTTAAAAGACCGTTGGACCCGATGCCAGTTCGCCCGACGTCGGCCTCTCGCCACAGGTCCCCAGAGCCGTCGTCTGTCAGAAGACCGTCGCTGGCCAAGCCTACTCATCCCCCGGATGCCAGTAGGGGGACCGACGCCCGCACCAATTGAGAAGAGGACCCCAACGCCTCTGACCGACGTCGGTCAGGAGACCATCACTGAGGAGGAGTTGACGCAGCCAGAGGACCAGACAGGTGACCCCGGTCTTGTTGAGACTCCCAGGGAACCTTCCCCGCAACCCGAGGCCCCTGTGGAGCCGATGCCGGGACCCGACGACCAACCACCGGCGCCCGGTCCGTCGTCAGGCCTTTCTTTTTCAGAGGTGAAGGAGCTTTTCACTTACTGGTGGGATGCCATCAAAAAGGACATGGTCCCCACTCCACCTCCTCCTCCTACACTGGTTACTCCTCCGGTTCCTGCGCCCTCTTCTCATCCGGGTCTGCAGGCCGGTTACATCCTCCCCAGGAGCCCAGGATTCCTCCAAGGGGGAGACCAGATAAGAGGAGACCTCTGTCCAGATCCTCTTCTAGGTCACCCAGCCCCAAGAGACCTAGAAGACGCCGCCGTTCGCCTTTGACGGAGGACATGGGATCAGAGTTTTCATCAGAATCTAGATTCCCATCTCCCTTCCACATCCCCTCTCCGGACCCACGTGAGCTTCCAAGATCTCCTCCGGATGACCCTTCGTTCTCGGATATCATGAGACACATCCAAGAGAACAAGGGGTTGGGATGCGTAAGAGTTAGACCCGGAAAGGCTACGCCTTGTGAAATATCTTTGGCAGAAGGACCCCAAGCCTGTGGTGGTGCCACCCTTGGTAGATACCTTTGTGGACGTCACCAAGGCCGCGTGGAAGCGTCCACACTCACTCCCGATGCCGAAGAAAGCTGACCGCCTGTACAAGGCGCCAAAGGACGACCAGTACTTGGCTCAGCACCCTCAGGCCGATTCTCTGGTCATAACAGCCTCTCATGACCGGTCCCAGAGACCGCAACATCTGAGCACCCTGCCACCAGACCCAGAGTCCAAGCAGTTGGACGCCATGGGTAGGCGCACGTATGCTTCCGCTACCTGCGCCATCAGATCCCTGAATTATTTGACCCACATGGTGCAGTTCCAAAACGCCCTGTGGGAGCAGGGTCTGGATGTGGCTGAGAAATTGCCAGAAGGTGAGCAGAAGGAGGAAATGTTGCAGCTCCTCCGTACGGGTTCGGACGTGGGAACCCAGGTGCTACGAGCCTCGTACAACTCCGCGGACTCCTCGGCCCGAGCAGCAGCTTCAGGCATATGCCTCCGGAGGCACTCTTGGCTCCGTGTCTTCAGCTTTACCCCGGACGTCCAGAAAAACATCATGGACGCCTCATTCGAGGGAGAAGTTTTATTTAGTCAACCCTCAGAGAAGGTAATCACCAAACTCCAAGAGGCCGGAAAGGCGGTGAGGTTGGTTCAGGCCATGTACCGACCGAAGTTTAGTTCCTTTCGTAGGAACCAAAGCCGATTTCGTGGACGGATGCAGAGACAACAGTCCCACCCCGTTCCACCACAGAGGGGCTCCGGTTTCCACAGAGCCCAGGGAAAACAACTCGCAGGCCGAGGCCAGCGCTCTCCTAAGTCGGCCCAGCCAGCGGGCCCCTCAGCCACCACAGCCTGACTCCTTCCCAGCCCCCGCCCCTCAGGATCAACGGGATTTTATGGTCGGGGGTCGCATTGTGAATTTCCTGCCAGGATGGCAGTCTATAACCACCGACAGGTGGGTTCTCCAGATGGTCGGAAGAGGCCACTTTATAGAATTCGCAGAAAGGCCACCCTCGAGGCCTCCTCTGCTCTCCCGTTACTCGGGTCAGCACAAGTCACTGATCAGACAAGAAGTACCCGCGCTCCTGTAAAAGGGAGCGATAGAGTACGTCCCAGAGAACCAGAGAGAATACAGATACTATTCCCACTTCTTCCTGGTTCCAAAGAAAACAGGGGACCTCCGTCCGATTCTGGACCTCAGCGACCTCAATATGTCGGTCGCCTACAAAAGATTCCGCATGGTGACTCTTCCGGGTCTTATTCCCATGCTAAAGAAGGACGCCTTCTTAGCATCTCTAGACATGCAGGACGCATACCTGCACATCCCTATAGCTCAAGCGCACAGGAGGTTCCTGCGCTCGAGGTTTCTCGCCACCATCTTCAGTTCTGAGCCCTTCCATTCAGGCTGTCACCGGCACCAGGGTCTTTACCAAATGCATGGCAGTGTGCTTAGCGTCTCCTAAGGAGACAGGGCCATACGTGTTCCCGTACCTGGACGATTGGCTTCTCATGGCCGCCTCCAGAGAGCATTGTTACTGGCGATCCAAAGTACCCAGGACCTGTTTGGATCTCTAGGCATCTTAATCAACCACGAGAAGTCTCTCCTGGTACCGTCGCAGAAGCTGCAGTTCATAGGCGCAGTTCTGGATAGTGTTCAGGGAAGAGCATTTCTTCCAGTCGACAGAGCGGAAAGCATCAGATCCCTCATCAGGGAGCTTTCGTCGAAGAAGACTGTCCCAGCCAGGTCGGTCCTTCGCCTGCTCGGACACATGGCTGCGGCCATTCCGACCGTCCCTTTCGCAAGGCTCCACATGCGGGTAACTCAGTGGATGCTCAAGGTGCAATGGGACCAAAGGCAAGACCTCATGCAGCATCCGGTCAGAATCACAAGCGCCGTGATTCGAGACTAGCAATGGTGGCTAGACCCAGGGACACTCTCTACGGGCGTCCCGTTTATAGCGCCGTCCCCGGAGGTAATCCTCACCACAGACGCCTCAGGGCTAGGGTGGGGAGCACACCTGGACGGGGTGAAGTCCCAGGGAACGTGGACCCCTCAGGAGGCTCACCTCCATATCAACATCGTAGAGATGAGGGCGGTCCTTTATGCCCTGCAGGCATTTCAGTCAGAGATCCCGCTGAGTACTCTCCTGCTTCAGACAGACAACACGGCGGTGATGTATTACCTCAACAAACAAGGAGGCGCACACTCTTATCCCATTTGCAGGGAGGCTATGAGGGTTTGGGATTGGGTAATCCGACACGGCGCGAACCTGATCACAGTACATGTTCCCGGGGTGGACAACACAATCGCAGACGGCCTGAGTCGTTCCCAGGCCAGAGTCCACGAGTGGGAACTTCTTCAGGAGGTAGCGGAGGATCTGTTTCTTCGATGGGGAACTCCAGAATTGGACTTGTTCGCTTCCCCATCCAACGCAAAACTGCCCAATTTTTGCTCGCTAGATCCAGGGCCTGGTGTTTTCTGGCGAGACGCGTTGTCCCTCTCCTGGTCAGACAGATTCCTCTACGCCTTCCCTCCCTTCCCATTGATCCAGAGAGTTCTTCTCAAACTGCGCAGGGAGCATGCAACAATGATTCTGGTGGCCCCCTTTTGGCCCAGACAGATCTGGTTCCCTTTGCTAATGCAGCCATCCCGGGAACCTCCGCTCCCATTGCCGTTCAGCTCCCATCTCTTGTCTCAGGAGGAAGGTTCAGTGGTCCACCCAGACTTACACTCTCTGAACCTGCATGCATGGCTCCTAGAGACATAGCCATTTTTGCGACATGGGGTCTCGCAAGAGGTGGCGGAATTCCTTTCCGCCAGCCAGAGGAAGCGATGCAACATGCGCCATGAAATGGCGCGCTTTTGTTTATAGTGCGTCGCAAGCACGCCGGCCTTTCCCCTTTAGGTTGTCCGGTGAAGGCGGTACTAGAGTACCTGCTCTCCCTCTTCCGTTCGGGTCTCGCCCACTCCTCTATTAAGGTGCACCTCTGTGCTATTTCCGCTTATCACCTTCCGGTGGGATAGCGCATGGTGGCGCAATTAGATGCCTGTCGGGAATTCCTGAGAGGGGTGTTGCATCTTAGGCCTCCCATTAAGGACCCTGTGCCTCCATGGGATATACTCTTCGTCCTGGAACAGCTCACTCTTCCCCCCCCCCCTTGAACCTGCCGCGGATTGCGAGCTGCGTTTTCTGTCATGGAAAATGTTATTTTTAGTTGCTGTTACGTCAGCGAGAAGAGTTTCTGAGCTTCAGGCTCTCATGTGTAAGGAACCTTATTTGGTTTTTCACCAGGACAGAGTTTCCCTGAGGACGAACCCTAAGTTTCTGCCTAAGGTGGTCTCCACACTCACTCTCAATCAGGACATTGACGTGCCGGTCTACTTCCCTAATTATTCTAATAGAGGAGAGGTGCTGCTGCACACCCTGGATGTTCACCGCAGCTTAAGGTACTACCTAAGCAGGACTAAGCAGCTTCGTAAGTCGGAGCAGCTTTTCGTTTCCTTTACTGAAAGGATGATGGGCCAGCCAGTATTGAAGCAGTCCCTTTCTTGCTGGCTTGTCCAGTGCTTATCATACTGCTATGATATCAAAAAGAAGCCCCTCCCGGGATCAGTCCGGGGCCATTCCACTAGAGGAGTGGCCACCTCCTTTGCAGCACTTCGCAACGTCTCCACCTCAGCCATTTGTGCTGCAGCCACTTGGAGCTCTGTCCATACCTTTATCAGGCATTATAGCCTAGATATTGCTTCACGGCGAAGAGCCGGCTTCGGCCTGGCGTGCTACAGGGTCTCCTGTCCTAGAATCAGGACTTGGAATGAGCCTTCTAGTTTCCTCCTCCCAGAGTGTTTGCAAGCGCTACTGCTTGAAATCAGTCCTATTGAAGAAGAGTTTGCCGCAAGAGCTGTATCTCGAGGTAAGATAGTACAGTTACGTAAGAACTTACCGTAACAGTAGATCTTCGAGAACAGCTCTTGCAGCAGGTGCCTTCCCGCCCACCTTCCCCCTTGGAGGAGGCATGGCTTCTCGAGCCTTTAATGGGACTTATACCTCTGTCTTCTGACGGTGGATCCTCGGTCTTCCATTCTGATGTCATCCTGCGGCCGGAAGTCTCCAGCGGGAGAACTGGGGAATCTGGCGGGACCGCCCCCTTATGTACTACGCCTGACGTCGGGGGTGGGACCAGCGTTGAAGCGGTCCCCGCTGAAGATGGCTAGCTAGAAGAATTCCGTGGGGTCCTGACGCCTGCCGGCTTCAGTCCTAATGGTGTTACCTGCTGCAAGAGCTGTTCTCGAAGATCTACTGTTACGGTAAGTTCTTACGTAACTGTACTTTTCCTTTCATGGAAAACATGTTTCTAGTGGCTATTACTTCAGCTCGCCGTATGTCCGAGCTTCATGCCCTCATGTGTAGGGAACCTTACTTGATTTTCACAAGGACAGGGCGGTCCTTCGTACCAGCCCATCCTTCCTTCCTAAAGTAGTCTCTGAACATACTCTAGATCAGTCCTTGGAGCTTCCAGTTTACAACTCTGAATACTCCAATCACAGTGAACATCTATTACGTACCTTAGATGTCCATCATATCCTACGCTATTATATTAATCGTATCCAGTAGATTAGGAAAACGTCTCAATTATTTGTCACATTTGCCTCCGGCAGAGAAGGGCTTCCCATTGCTAAATGAGCCCTGTCTTCACGATTGGCGAATTGTATTACCTTTTGTTAGAAAAGGTACAACAAGAGTTTACCTGGACCTGTCCAAGCCCATTCCACTAGAGCTATGGCCACTACTGCAGCTTGCTTTAAAGGAGCCTCCATTTCAGATACACTACCGGACAAAAGTTTTAGAACACCCCCATTTTTCCAGTTTTTATTGAAATTTACACAGTTTAATGTCTCGGTGTACTCTGAAATTAAAGCATAGAACGAATAAACAATTGGAGATAAAAAAGAAATCATAGAATCATTTTGTTTAACAAAATTTAATCTAAATTATTGACTCATCAAAGTAGCCACCTTTTGCAGATATAACCGCCGAACACACTCGTGGCATTCTTCCTACAATGGACATCAAATATTGTTAGGAAGTTCTTCCCAACACTGTTGCAGAAGTTCCCACAAATGTGTTGCACTTGTAGGTTGCTTTACTTTCACCCTTCTGTCCAGTTCATCCCAAACCAGCTCGATGGGGTTTAAGTCTGGAGACTGTGCTGGCCATTCCATGATTTGCAGCCTACCGTCTTGTTCTTTTCCTCGAAGGTAGTTCTGACATAGCCTGGAGGTATGTTTTGGGTCATTATCTTGCTGTAGGATGACCCCCTGACCAACTAGCCGTAGACCAGAAGGTATTGCATGGCGCTGCAAAATGCTGTGGTAGCCCTTTTGGTTCAGGGTGCCAGTCACTCTGTGCAAGTCGCCGACTCTGGATCCAGCAAAAGAGCCCCAGACCATCACGTTCCTCCTCCATGTTTGACAGTTGGTGTCACACACTGAGGAACCATCCTTTCGCCTACTCGACGGCGTACAAAAACCCTGCGTGATGAACCGAAGATCTCAAATTTTGATTCATCGGTCCATAAGACCTTCTTCCAGTCTTCAGTAGTCCACTGGCGGTGCTTCATGGCCCAGGCAAGCCTCTTTTTCTTATTTTGCCATCTTAGCAATGGCTTTCTTACTGCCACTCGACCTGTCAAACCTGCAGCTCGAAGTCTTCTCTTCACAGTTGAAACTGAGACTTGCTTACTTCGACCAGTGTTAAGCTGTGCTTGAAGCTGTTGTCCTGTGAGCCGCCTATCACGCAAGCTGTTGACTCTCAGAACCTTGTCTTCTGATTCTGTTGTGGCTTTGGGTCTGCCAGACATCTTCCTGTCAGAGTTTCCTCCAGTTTCCAAGTGCCTTTTGATGGTGTAGGAAACTGTACTCACTGTACACCTTGGCTTTCTTTGCAATTTCTCTAAAGGAAAGACCTACACTTTTAAGGGTTATAATGGTCTGTCTGTCTTCCTTTGTTAATTGCCTTTTCGCCATTATGATAGCAATATACTACTTCCTGCAGTGCAATATTGTCCAAATAATGCTTCAGAGGGTGTAATAACAGTCTGTTCCAACACTGCTTTTATACATACAGGGGGTTTGTAATCAAGTAATCAACAAAAGTTGGGACACCTGTAGGAATTGTTTGCATCAACTTTCAAGGCTTAATTTACTTCCATTGCTGCAGAACAGCTGTAAGTTGTTAACCCATTACTTGTTCCCTGAAAAAGGCCTTTTTTTATAACTCAGAAATTTACATTATTTTTCAGTTTTTGCTAACCTAAACTTTTTTTTTTAACCTCTAGCAGTTTACCGCTTACCTTTGTACCATTTCAGGTTATTCACTGGACTTGAATTGCTTAAATTTCAATAAAAACTGGAAAGATGGGTGTGTTCTAAAACTTTTGTCCGGTAGTGTACCTGCAATGCAGCTACTTGGTCCACAATCCATACTTTCATAAGGCATTACAATCTTGATATTGCTTCGAGACGTAGGATGGCCTTTGGCCATGCAGTCCTACAAGGTCTCCTATCATAATTTTCCTCCCATAGTGACATAACTGCTGGGGATTCTCCCAGAAGTAGTTGCCTATTGCAAGAGACCATTCCGTGGAAGATGGTACAGTCATGTAAAATCTTACTGTAACAGTAGATCTTCGAGGAATGTCTCTTGCAGTAGGTACAATCCCACCCTCTGTCCCCCTCCTTCTCTAACAGAGCAAATTCTGGTCCAGTGACTTAGGGTTGGGACTCCTTGGTACCTCGGCTTCCTCTCGGTCCTCACTTTTGCGAGCTGAATCCGTCGGGGGAACTGAGGATACCAGGGACTGCCCACACTTATATAGGAAGCAGAAAGATGATGTCATATGTGGGCGGTCCCTGGTACAAAACTGCTAGAAGAGCTGCCATGTCACAACGCCCTCTGCTGGAAACTCCCAGAAGTAATTATCTACTACAAGAGACGTTCCTCGAAGATCTACTATTATGGTAAGATTTTACGTAACTCTACTTTCTAGGAGGGGTATGTGGTTCACATCCATACCATCCATCTGACTTCAGCTGGCAAGTGGCACGCAGATCCCTGCTTCCAGCGTGCAAAATCTGACATCACGGGGCAGAGCCGAGGGCTGTATCACCCAGGTGGTGGGAGGAGCTTTGCTTAAAGATGTTCTGATGAATGAGCTCTGCAGGAAGAACTGCCATTGTGTGATTTGGAACCATAAACCACTCCTAGTGGTATGGTTACAGGTGAGTGGCCTATTTTTGTGTCCCCTCAGGGACACCGTACACAGCCCATTCGCTCTGTTGTGCATGCATTCTTTAGTGTCTGCATTCATACTGGTTTCCCTTCTGGGATCGCTGACACCTGGAGGTGATTACTTATCAGTTGGGGGTTGGAAAAAAAAAAAAACAGTGCTGGTCCAGTACAAACAGCAGGGGAAATAAAGGAAGAGACATGGTGGGGGTGAGAGGGAGAGAGAAAAAAAAAAACTAAACAGAATAGTAGAATTTTAACAAAAAATTGTGTAATTCCATTGCGTGTACTTAATGTGTGCAAAATACTGCTTCCATATTCGCACTGTTTTTAGACAGGTTTTTTTTTTTTTGCGCTATTTTTCTTACCTGTTGTTCACTGGTTGCTTTCTATTCCTGTCTTTAGCTGCTTTCTTTACCTGCCTGTTCCTCACAATTCCAGACATCGGTTCCATGCCAGAAGTGCCTGTACTGCGGACATCCTGTGTAGAAATCCCCTCCATGGCACGTATCGGGACCAAAGTCCCAGCCTTACACTAGAGGAGCGAGGCCTGATGTTTTATTTATTTTTTTGAATTTGGTGACTGCGAAAGGCACACTGAGCGGAGTTTCATTTCCAGGTGTGACCTGGGGGAGGGGGGGCAAAGGATAAAAAAAAAATACATGGCTTAGATAAGTACAGTGTTACAGGAAAAGTGCCACATCATAGCACACAGAGGCCATTAAAGCTCAGAATAATCAAACGAGTAAAGACTGGCAGTTAGACATTACACCAGCTGTAAGGGGGCTGTTGAGAGGAAGGGGAAACATGAGCAAGGGGAAAATGGAAGAAGTCTCTGTTAACGTCTGAGGAAGGAAGGAGATGGCATAGGGGAGACTGACAGTCATTCTTCAGCCTAGAGCTGTTTTTTCTGGTTATGCCCTGTTCCAGTCCCCTCACTAGGACCTAAAACCGGCAGTGCTTGCCCAGGGGAGGGCAGGACGTTGTGTGGTCACCCGAGATATCCAGAGCTGCCCCAGTTCCACACAGGAGGTGCTCAAACACCAGGAAAGCCTCCCCTTTACTTTGAGCATCAGCAAACACTGCCTCCGAACACCTGCCGCACTCCACTAGCCCAGTGCAGTGGATCAGGCTCCGGCAGTGAGCCTAGGTTGCCCACATGGAAGGACCGAGACCTCTGCCAATGCTGTGAGACTCTAAACAAAACCGAGAGATGTACGCAAGTGAAAAAATAAACTTAGGAAACCGTGATTTAGTGATCACATTTGGTTTCAAAAAAGTGAAGGAAGCAGAAAGTTGCTGCAAAAACACTTCTTAACTGAAGGAACCAGCACCGAGATACAGACATAAGAAAGCAGGGACTAGACACTGCGACATTTTTCTTGGCACGCCAGCTTTATCAAGGGGCAAAGCTGGAATGCCCAGTGAAACGCTGGAGTGTTATAGTCCCTGCTTTCTTTTGTTTGTGTCGTGGTACACCTACCTTCAATAAAGAAGGGGTTTTGTGGCAACGTTATGCTTCCTTCATTTTTTGAAATCAGTTGAGCTCAGTGAATCATTGCTGCTGATGCTGCAGGAGTATTTAAGACCACTTTTACCCTGATTTTTGTTCTCCTGCCTCTCCCCTAATGCACTGCTCAGTAACACTTGTGGGGGGGGGGGGTCGCATCAATCCCCAGTTCACCACTTCCCTTCTTCCCTGGACATATCCCTGTTCAGGTAAGGCCTTCCGATCCCCAGTCAGAAGGGACCTCCAACATCAGGCCAGGCCTTCTCAAGGGCCAGCTTTCAGTGCCTTGCCGTGATCTCTGGAAGCAGTTTATTTGTTAGTGTCTTTGACCTCCAGGAGGGAGCCTCATTAGGTGAAGTGCCTTGTTCATATGTGGGTCCTCGGGCGAGTAGCACCATCAAGACATACATAAGGTTTAAAGTAAAATAGAAACATTCATTTTTATTTTTAGTTATTTATTGATTGCTGACCAGGAAAGGAGATCTAGACAGTTCTGCTTATGTCTTTTTTTGGGGTACAGATGCAAACTGGAGTATTGATTGAGGTTAAGCTGTGATTTAAGTTCTTTGGGGGCCTGGGGGCCTGAGATCTCTGTGCCCTACTGGATGGGGGACAAGACTTTATCCTCCAGGACAGGCCGTGCCATTTTCTAGGTTCTGCCCTTAAACCCCACCTTCTGGGATGCAAAGGTGTGCAAGTACATCTAGACACACAACGCTTGTGTTGTCTCTTCCCTGAGTGCCATCTCAGCCGCACTGCCACCTGTGGCCTTGTAGGTGCAACTAATGCAGTGAGCTGCACTTCCCTGGTTCCCTAGAGTAGAAGTGCATCTTTTGCAACTCGCAATCCTCCTCCAGTAGGCCTTTTTCACCCTGGGCGCTCAGTTCGAACCAGGGTCACCAGAGTCGTATGTGGCAGTTAGTGCTCTGTACCAAAGGAATGGACCATATTCTCTGTCTTAACAAAGACCCATTACTGGGGGGGGGGGACAGTACAATAAATGCATACATGTAGTCCTGATCATAGAGAATGTTAAAATGATGCCAGTGTATACGGAAGTTACTGGTTTCCCCCATCATATAGGTCATCTGGCAGCTGAATAATTCAGTTCGACTCAACCTTGGCCTGCCATCACTCCACGGAGACTAAGCCCCCTTTTGTTTAATTGATGGTCTAAACTGTAGGTATTGATCAGCTCAAGTGACTTGGCTTGCCCAGCTGCTAGTAAATGGCTCACTCTCCCAGGACCCCCTGTTGATAGACGATACCCTCAACACTGCATTTTCTGATCTTAGCGGTGTCCTTCCCCCTAACTTCTTCGACCCAGCCCCGGATTTCCCCACCCCTTAAAGCATCCACCCCCGCTTTCAGGCTCTGAACAATCACCCCCTAGAGGCAAGACCATATTTAACCAAAGCCCTCAAGAAAAGGAGCTTTAGTAGTGACTCACTGGACTTAAAACTAGTCCTCCTCACATTAGACTCCATTATCTCCCTGCTCACTGACATCCTAAACCGGTCCCTCTGTCATGGACAATTCCTGTCATGCTGGAAAGCAGCTGTCATCACTCCAGTATTAAAAGTGGGGACCACTCTTCCCCCCCCCGGGCAACTACCACCCCATCTCCATTCTCCCCTCCCCTTCCAAGGCACTAGTAAAAATAGTGTTGGATCAACTCTTGGGCTATCTCACTAAATACAGCCTTCTCTGCCCCGAACAGCGTGGTATCAGGAAGGGTCACAGTACTATAACCGCCCTTCTTGAGTACACCACTTTTATAAGCAAAGCCCTTGATAGAGGGCACCTAGTTGGATCTGCCTATATTGACTTAACCAAGGCGTTCGGCTCTGTCAGCCACACACTTCTAACCCAATCCCTGCATTGCATGGGCCGGTCCCTGGACACTACTGCATGGTTTAAAAGCTACCTCAGTGACAGAACCCGGATGGTAAAGTTAAACTCCACACTCTCGGCTAGTAAACTGGTACTTTTGGGAGTCCCCCAAGACTCAATACTGGCCCCATCCTGTTTAGCATGTACTTGAATACTCTCCCAAAGGCAGGCTCGGGACAAATGCTTCTGTACGCCGATGACATGGTTATATTTGACAGCCACTCGGACCCCCACTCCCTTCAATCCTCCCTGCAACGCTCCTTTTCTGAGGCCATGGCCTGATTCTCAGAGCACCGTCTTGTACTGAATTACAAAAAGACCAAGGCCATGCTTTTCACTCACAGACAAAATAAGCTTAAAAATTTCCCCCCTCAGCATCATTAACGTCCAGTGCTACCCCCTTGACCTTGTGCCCACCTTTAAATACCTGGGCATCACCCTTGACAATCATATCAATCACTCAGCTATCAATTCCAGACTAGGTCTCCTATATAGGCACAGGGGGTGTCTGCCTCCTGACGCCCTAGGTCTTGCCATGACATCATCGGTGCTCTCCCTCATTGACTCCGGGATTGTTATATGAACATACGAAATTGCCAGCAGATACAGGCCATTCGGTCTATCTAGTCTGCTCGAGTGTACAGCACTTCAGTCCCCCTTCCCTCATATGCCCTCCCCCCATCCCGATTCGTACCCTCCCCTTGAATCTGTTCCACCCCCTCTTAAGCCCCCAACGCTCTGCAGCAATACGACTTCCTCTGGCAGAGCATTCCACCCTGCCACCACCCTTTCTGTGAAATAGTGCCTCCTCAGTTCCCTGTTGAACCTACCCCCTTCCAGCTTCATAGAGTGTCCCCTGGTTTCCCCTTCCTCTCTTCAGATTGAACATACACCTGATGTCTACTTTCTTCAAACCCTTCATGTACTTGAAGGTCTCAATCATATCCCCTCTCTCCCTTCTTTCCTCCAGGATATACATATTGAGCTCTCTGTCTCTCCTCATATGGTCTGTCCCCAACCCCAGGATCATTTTTGTTGCCCTGCGCGCTGTACCCTCTCCAGTAGTTTGATGTCCCTTTTCAAGTAGGGGTGCCAGAATTTCATGCAGTACTCTAGGTGCGGTCTCACCAGAGACTTGTACAGGGGCAAGATGACCTCTCCACTCCTAGAAGTAATCCCCCTTGCTATGCATCCTAGTATCCTGTCTGCCTTCGCTGCTGCCTTCCTGCACTGAGCAGAGTGGTTCATCTCCCCGGTTACCAGCACTCCCAGATCCTTCTGCTCCTTGGATTTTGTTAACAGGACACCCTTCAGTCAGTAATTGCGTCCTGGGTTCTTGCCTCTTAAATGCATCACTTTGCACTTCTTGGCATTGAAACCAAGCTGCCAAGTGTGAGACCATTCCTCCAGTCTTGCCAAATCCTCCTGAAGTACTTTTGCACCCTCCACCCCTTCCCCATCTACTGTGGCACAAATCTTTGTGTCATCTGCGAAGAGACTGATGTTGCTCTTAATACCCACTTCAGTGTCGGCTATGAAAATGTTAAACAGAACCGGTCACAGCACCGGGCCCTGTGGTACATCACTTGTTATTGCCCTGGGTTCAGATGCCTCCCCCCTCACCACTACCTTCTGCTGTCTACCCTGCAGCCAGTTCTCGACCCATCTGACCAGTTCCTTCCCTGCTCCCAGACTCTTCAACTTGCAGGTCAGCCTACCGTTTGGCACCGAGTCAGAGGCCTTGCTGAAATCCAGGTAGAGGACATCCACTGCATGTCCCCTGTCCAGTGCCCTCGTAACCCAGTCGTAAAAATCAGCTAAGTTCTCTATGGCACGGCTGACCCCACTGCCCTGTGTCGAATCATGGTCTCCCTAAATAAAGGCTGCTGGTTAGTCACTGGATGCAACCGTTGGACACACACCTGTGAGTTCTATAGACGCACCAACTGGCTTAACTTTGAAGGCTGACACAGGTACCAGACCTGTCTCCTTGCTAGGAAGCTCTCCCTTAACATTCCCCACTGGTCTCCGCCACCTTGTTCAGCCCTCCACTCAGCCACGGTCTACAGGAGCTCCTTGCTAGCCCCCCTCTCTGTACCCCATTGCAGGACTTCTCTGGGCCAATGATCCTTTTACTACAGGGCCCCCCCGGTTGAATGAAATGCCATTGGGCATCACCCTGGAACAGTGACTACGCCAGTTTAAAACCCTACTCCGTGCTGAAATCCTCTCCCACTCCAATTGTGACTGTGCTTAGTCCGTCTCCTCTTTGTCTGTGACTATAACCTTTTGATTTCTGTATCTTGTTATTGTACATGCTGAACTTCTAATGATTTGACACGGGGGGATCCATTCCACCCTTGAACTATAACTTGTCTTCACTATATGCCTCTTATTGTATATACTGTTTCTAAACTTGCAATGTATGTATTCCGGTGTGTGCTCTGTATATTTATTATTGTATATTTTATTTCTTATGATGTGTATATATATATCTGACGTGGAGCCTTTGCAAAGGAGTTTTTGACTCAAAGGTTGTAATTCCGATTCCTTCAATAAATAAATAAATAACCCTGTAGGAGACCTGTGATTCACAAACACCACTTGCACCCCAGGGCCTTTAGAGCTCAGAGCACACTGTTTGGGGGAGGAGCTCTGTTAGCCATGTGAGCACACACTTTCTGGCAGCCAAGTAGAAGTGGCCAGTAGCTTGGAGTGGGCGGGTGGAGCTTCTGAGGTGAAACCATTATGCCCACGAATTATTGCTCTAGAGCCATCACCCCCGACTTCCTCTCCCAGCATATACATCTGAATCCTTGAAGTCAGCCCCACTAAACTGGGCTAGCCGCAGGGTACTGCTGTTAGAATGGGGGACAGGGGTTGGGTGAGAGGGTGGGACTGAGGCAATGTGGATAAAGAGTAAATTGTAGGTAAGCATGTTGTTTCATGAGTTCTGAAATCTGTAAACATTCTCTTTCATAGGTATCATTTACGTCATTGGTGGCATAAGCCATGAGGGGACCGAGCTGCGTTCAGCTGAGGGTTACGATCCGATATCCAAGCGCTGGTTTGCCCTTCCAGTCATGGCCACCAGAAGAGCATACCTGGGAGTCACTGTCCTTAATGACTGCATTTATGCTGTCGGAGGATGGAATGAGGAAGATGACGCACTGTGCACCGTGGAGAAATATTCCTTTGAAGAGGTAGGAGTGTACATGGACTGCTGCGGATTATTCCCAAACTCATACAGAGGATAGCTATTCCATTTTTTTAATTTTCTATTAAGCATGAAGGCATGATCAGGGGTTGGATTGCCATCAATAGCAATCAGCAATAAGAACCCCACACCCAAGTGTGGAGCTGGGCTCAGTCTGCACTGTGTGTGCAGAAACATTTTTGTTCTGTTACTCTTTACTGCAGTATATTAGATTGTCAGACTGATTTTGCTGGCTTCCAAACTGACATTTTTTTAAACTACAAATTCCAGAATCCCCTGTAGCTCACATCTTTTATAAGCTCTGATCTTTTGTTGCTAGTCCTGCTGTCCTCCCTGGGCTAAGTACAGTCACTGAGGACTGTAGTAAGTCCTTGGGGGACAGTAGGACTGGTAGACATCTGATCTAAGCTTATAAAAGCTCGGACTTGCACTGCAGGCTATTGAATCTCCCAGTGTTGCTGCCCTCTTCTGACATCCACTGCAGCAGATTTGGGGATTTATGGTAAAGCAAATGTTAGCTTGGAAGCCAGCAAAATCTGCCTAATACAATCTATTATATAGAGAATGTAGAGAATAATGCATAGACAACTGTGTGTTATTGAGGTTTGTTTTACACACCTAAGATGTATGAGGACTCATAAACTTCGAGAGCAAAGCTGAAAAGGTTTATGAGGTCATCACACACTGAGGGTGTGTAAATATCACTTCATATAATTGCTGGTGCAAGGAGTTTAAAAGAAAAAAAAAATTACCCCTCCTTGACCGGACGATGCTCTCTCCTGAACTTGTAAGATTAAAAAACATGGTTTATTTTCCTTCATGCAGGAAACGCTGACATTTGGTTAGTACCTAAATTGGGGCGTGGACACCTGACTAGGATCCACCAATTCTCAAACTTTATTTAAAAGTGTGGGCAGGCATGGGGTTAGCCACCTGTGCTGCTTGCAGAGGACCTGTAGCAAATGGCAGTTTCTGTGGGACGTCCAGAAATGTCTTCGTTTAGCACTGTGGCAAAGTAATGCTCCATGAGGGTGATTCGCACTTTATTAGCTGGGGCTGGCACGAGAGTGGTCTTTACTGCTCATACTTTTAAACAGAGCTCCATGGAACTGAAGTGTGACTGCTAGAAAATGCCGTAGTAACTGGTTATGACATCATACCCAGTTATTGTGGCGTCTGATCTGAGCTGTTATCCAGTCATTAACGTGGGTCACATCACCAGTAAATCACTGCAGTAGACAGTAAGTTAAAAAAATATATTTTTGAACATAAAGTGCAATTGGGACCAGACCCACACTTGGGTGTGATGCTCTTTAGTGCTACCTGTTCCCCTTTAATCTAACTTGGGGGCGGCGGTGGCACTGAGGGTTGAGGTGCTGGACTCCACACCTTGCGCACCACCGGCAACCCAGGCTCGGGAGCAGACTTGGGTCGGGAGGAGAGGATTGAGCATCTGGAAGACTGCTCCCCCCTCTCCTGTAGTGGGTTCTGGGGATTTCCCCATATGGGGGCACCACATACCATACATGGGCAGCCAGTGGGATGGTGTCGGCGGGCGACTGTGGAAGGGGCGGGAGCATGCCCTTCACACGCTGTCACCATTGCACGACCATGCCATGAGGGGAGTAATCTAAGAAAATCCCCAACCAATGGTAGGTGAAGGCGGGACCAGTGGTCAGCCCCACGTCCAATGCCGGGCCTTCCAGTCCCAGGCTTCCGGTTTTCCCTCCAAATCCCTGGTTGCTCTACTAGATTATAGAGCATCGGAAGGAGTTCGGCAGTCCTGCCCTGGGGGTCTCTGAGCCGGGGGTCGTGCAGCCAGGAGAGGAGATGAGATGGGCTTTACCAGAGAAGCGAGGGAGCTGGAGGCTTCAGGCAGGCGGGAGAAAGCCGTTCTGTGAGTCCACGCTGAAGAGTCCAGGTGAGTCTGAGCATAAAAAAAGTCTACCAAAAAAAAATCTAACTCTAGGGCTCGTGAGTTACAGCCAAGTGCCTTATCCCACTTGAGTTAGAGTAACAAAGGTAACCTAACCCCTGGAGTGCCTTAATGTTAATAGTAAATTAAAATGTTTTCACTTTTTTAAATACTTTTTTGTATTTTTAATTGTAATTGTTCTGTTGTAAATGAAGGGTTACAACTGTTAACCTACCTTTTTATATGTGTTCAGACAGTCAGAACGCTCCATTTCCAACCATTGTTTCATAACTGCTTTTGGACAAAGCAGTACATAACTCCCTGGAAAGGGACCACCATCAGAAATAAAACAAGGGAAAAACTGTATTCTAGGACTTATTCTCCCAAAAAAAAACAAACAAACAAAAAAATACTGAAAGGGTGGAAATAAGGTAAAAAAAAGGCATGAAATACAGAACCCAAAGAAAGGATCTTTTGCTGCACAGCTACACATTCCTGCTGATTTTTTTCCCCCTGGAACTGTAAAAATACTTTTGTCCTGTGGGCTAATGCAGATCGAGATAATCATAGGAACTAGAATCTGATCTCTTGATTAAAATGAAAAATTCTGTCTGCTGTACCATTGACCCAGGTTCTGGAATGGACTTGGGTTGCTGCATTTGGGTGGCCAGGCAGCACATTTTAGCCAGGGTGGGGAGACCATGTCCCCCACCACCACAGGGACCCTTTGCATGGGCTCTTCCCTTGCAGGGGGGCTGCTCTGCCAGTGACCTCGGTTCTGGGGTGGTCTCGGGTTGCTGCAGTCAGGTGGCCAGGCAGGGTAAACTGCTGCCTGAGGCAGTGCATTCAGGCCGAGATGGGGAGAACCTGTCCCCATCACCACAACAACCCTTTGCGTGAGCTGTCCCCTTGGGGGGGGGGGTGCTGCTGCTGCGCCATTGACCCAGCTGCTGGAGTGGTCTCTAGTTGCTACAGTCAGATGGCCAGGCTGGGTAAACTGCTGCCTAAGGCACTGCATTCATGCCAAGATGGGGAGATCCTGTCCCTGTTATCACAGCGACCCTTTGCATGGGCTGTCCCTTTGCAGGAGGGGTGCTTGGTGCCGTGATGTGTCATGCAAAGCCGACAGGAATTACAGGGCATTAGGAGATGAGAGGGTAGGGGGTCACAGCACTCACTAAAATAACCATGCAAAGTGATCATAAGGGGAAAACCCCCTCGCTGCTGTTAGGATGACACCAGAGTCTCGCACTGTCGTACCCTGTCCAAACCACTCCCAACCACCACCAAATGTGTGACTAGCTGAAGGGGTGCGCCCCACTCAAGATCCCAGTCTTGCGGTACAAAACATGAAGTACCTGGAGGTGGGTGAGATGGGTCGAGGCTGGGATGTTGATAGAGACAGCCTGAGAGCAGAGCAAGTGAGGGAACGACATAAATAGCTGAAATAAATGAATAAAATAGGCCCCCACTGTGGGAAATTAATAATATCCATGTTGTAACTAGACATAGGACAGGCAGAGTGGCAGGGCAATGGGAACCCAGGTGCTAAGGAAAATCACCTGGAACTAGTGCATCTCAGTGACCTAAATCCATTCTGTGGAGGGTAGTGAGCTAGACAGACATCATATAGTACAACAGCAGTTTCAAACAAGAGCTTACAGCATGAGCATAAACAGCCCAGTGCAGGGCACTACTATAAAACTGCCTAGAGTTTGTGCGGCGTACAGAAGGGACACAATTCCTTGTCTGTTGCAGTTTGATGATCAAAAGGTACACTATCACACCTGTGATACCATAGTACATTTCACGTGGTGGGGTGGGGCCTGTTGTAACAGGCAAAGTTGTTTGTTTTTAAAATCGGGCCCAATCCAAATATTTAAGTCTGGCTTTGGGGCTGGCTGTTGGCCCAGCGGTAGCACACCACACATTACATTGACAACCAGGGTTCAGGAACAAGCCGAGTTGTCAGGGTTGGCCAGGGGGAGAAGGATTAAGCTTCCCACAGATGCTCTTCTCCTTCAGGGAGGGACAGTATCTTCCCCTGCCACATGGGTGACCACTGTTGGCAGTGTAGTCTGGGGGGGTGCTGAGGGAAGGGTGGGACTCTGCTGATATCGGGGCAGCGCTTAGTTCCGTGTGCACTCAGTATCTCACAATAAGACTACATTTTCATGTGTTTTCTTTTTTCAACATATTTATTTTTATTATTTATATAAAACACCAGACAACAATTATACATTCCATAATAACCTCAATAACCATTACAAGGGTTGATCAAATAACATACATAACCAACCAAAAATTAAACAAAACAAAAGTAAAAGATAGGCTCATTTCATCTCCCATAATGTCTGTCATAAATGAATCTATTTTTACATCTTGTTCATTTTACTTGGAAAAATTAAAAGTATGCTAGCTGGTAGTAGGCATTCCCAGACTAATAAGTTCTACCTGTTAATAGAGGTACACCATCTCCAAGTACCCTTCGCCCCTTTTCCTACTGGCGCTTTTATTAGGTTCTAGCCACCCCCGTGCCCTATATGATCAGCCTTCGCAGAGAATTTGTTGCTTTCCCACTGATATTGAGGCTAGAAAAGGCTGCCAAGTTCTGTAAAATAATTCTCCTTTCCCCTTCAGTATATAGGCCAGCCTTTCCATTGCCAGTGCTTGCATGGTCAGGGTGCTCCAGTGCTGCATTGTGGGGGATACCGTGGTCACCCATGTGTTCAGAATACAGTGTCTGGCTAGGGCTAAGAGTACCCTTGCCCACCATGGCAGTGTACTCCATCCCTCCTCTCCCAAATCCTACACTCCAAATTGAAGTAGTAGTGGCGTTCTTGGCAGTTCCCTTCCCTTAACTTTCCCACTTCCCCTGTCACCTCCCTCCAGAAAATCTGTAAGTTCGGGCATGTCCAGAAATCGGGATAATAGGAGCCCAAGTCTCCCTTACATCTTGCACATGTTGGTGAAATGGCAGGGTTGTATTTATGTACTATGGCTGGGGGGGTCGATACATCCGATGTAAAAATTTATAATAGGATTCCTTATACCTATTACATGTTAAAATACCTATGTGTAATTTCAGTAAAAGCTTCCAGTTATCTTCCCAAGTTTCTGTTCTCATAACCATTTCCCATTGAGCTCTAACTTTCTGGGTGGTATCCGGAAGATACTGCTTCCCCAACAGGGCGGCTCTACGGATTATGTCCCTGGGGTTCCGTCGGAAGGTATAGATCAGTTGTTCTATTGGTGCCAAGGGTGACTGACTCATCTGTGTTCTACCCAGCCCTCTACAATACACCCAAACTTGCAGAAACTGAAAAAAAACATGAGGGTCCCAATCCTGTTCTCTCCTGCAGTATTACAAATGAGACTAGATCTTCTTTTCCATATAAATCACCCACTGATTGGATACCTTTCGCCTCCCATTCTCTAAACCCAGCGTCTCCAACACCCAGCAGGAAGAATGGGTTCTAGGGACATGGATATGTTATTCATCCACACTTTCTGGCAGGTATCCTTGCCGCTTTAAATCTTGCCGGAAGGTCTTCGAGCTGTCTCCTCCCACCCACCCGGGTGGTAAAACTCTAGGCTCCGCCCCATGACGCCAGATCTTCCTTACCGCTTGGAAGCTCAGGTTCCCTCCTTAACGCTCTGCGTATAAAACTGGTTCCTGTTTCTTCGGTTTACCCGAAATTACTTTTAAGGTTTTCAAGACTTGGTCATTTATTTCCCTCGCGTGCGATGGACAAATCGACTCGATTTCGGAGAAGTGCCCATGCGGGCAGAAGATGTCTCGGGCCGGATCCGCACTCACGTGTTCTACTGCTTGGGCCTTGAGCACGACTACTGGAGGCACTGCGACCTGTGCTCTTCTTTTTCGGCCTACGTCCTGGAAGACCGCGCCGCCCATTTGCAACTTGGGCGCCCCGAGAAACGTTACCCTCTGGTAAAGTCAAAGGAGGCCCGTTTGGCGGTTTCCACATCGGCGGGCTCAGCGGATCAGCTTGAGCAGATGATCACCCTCGAGGAGGAGGCGGCGCAGGCCGCATCTTCGTCTTCCTCGGCCGCGGCCTTTATCCCGCTCTCCCTGGGATCCTCCTATTCAGCTTCTTTTAAGGAGCTCTGTCTGTCCCTCTCCACTAAGGGAGAGGGACCAACATCTTCAGGGCCTTCCTCTCGGTCCAAGAAGAAGGACCACAAAGGTAAGTCCCTCCGTCGACGCTCTTGGGAGCGGGAGAGGTCCCTCTCACCGAGTAGTCGACCATCGACTTCGGTCGATCCTTCGGCTTCAGCCACTGGCCTCACGGCGTCCCAGTCAGGTCAGTTGACCGAGACTCCCGTCGACGCAGTCGAGATTTTTCTCGACCTGTCGGACAGGCTGTCGACCGGTGAAGCTGAAAACCCTCACTCCCCGGTTCCCCCGGCGGAGATTGAGGTTTCCGTGGACTTACCCGTGCCTCCGGTTCCGGAGTCCACGGTTGAATCCTCCGAGCCGAGGGGAGAGCGGGTTTCCCTTGCCCTGCCCCAGAACCCTCCTGGAAAAGCCGAGGTTCGCGGTCTCCGTCTCGGACTTCTTCTCGGTCCAGCCAATCCCACCGTCATAGGCGGTCTCGGTACCGTGGCAAGCGGCGTCACCGCTCGTCCTCGTCCTTCTCTGACGAGGGGAGACTTCGACGTAAGTTGTGTCGGCACTACGAGGACCTCATGTGGCAACAGCTTCTTCTGTCTGGGAGCAAGCCGACGTCGTCGCCTTCCCCGGCTATCAAGTGGCTGTCACCGGAGCAGCCGAAGCAGCCCCTCGCTCTAGCCAAGGTGCCTGCTCCCAGGCCTGTTGCTCGACCAAAACCGGCTGCCCCACCGATTCTGGTGGAACCTCTGCCTCCACAGCCGTTGTTTGGGGCCCCGACCAAGAATTCTTGGTTGGCCCAGGGTCTGCCCCATAGGCTGTCTGTCACCCTCACTCCCGATCGCCTTCAGCAGGTGGAGGGTGGCTCAGGCCCAAGGCAGCTCTTTGCGGACTTCTCCGAGTCCGACGACGATTCCTCCCTGTTCTCCAGGCGGGTCGACTTGGAGTTCTCAGGAGGTCAGTCGCTGGACGATAGCCCATCGTCCTTCATGGGTTTGCTTAGGCTCATCTCGGAGTCCATCGGGATGCAGCTCGAGCCCGTATCCAAGCGGGCCAAGTATTCCCTCACGGAGATTTTGGACCGAGGGGATTCTCCTACGGAGGCCTTTCTGGTGGCCGAGGCCATTGTGGGCCCGGCCTTGGAGCTCTGGCAGCGTCCTACTTCCTGCCCTGCGCCTTCGGCCAGGATGGCGAGGAAGTATGCGGTCCCTACCGGCTCCCTGTCTGGTTTCTCAGAACACCCCTCAGCCGAGGGGTTGGTTACTGACAGCGTCTTCCGGCGTGCCGGAAGTGCCAGGGATGTGGACAAGCCTCCCGACAAGGAGTCCAAGTAGTTGGACTACACCAGGCGCAAAGTCTACGCTGCGTCCTCCCTTGGCCTTCGTCAGGCCAGCTCGGCCATGCTGATGGCACACTTCTCTCATGCCCTGTTGGGCTCCCTGGACGAGGTAGTCCCTCATCTCCCGGCTGACCTGCAGACCACGGTTAAGCAGGTGCGGGACCAGGGTAGGGCAGTGGCCAAGCAGCAACTTCAGACTGCTTTGGACATTGGTGACTCATGCGCCAGGTCAGTAGCAGCCGCAGTGGCTATGCGCCGTCGGGCATGGCTGAGGATATCCACCTTCACAGCGGATACCCAGCACAAGTTGGCGGATGTCCCCCTTACTGGGGACCGACCTCTTCGGCCCTGGAGTGGAAGGTCACCTCCAGAGGATCAAAAAGTCCAATGCCACCTTGGACTCTCTCTCATCCGCTCAGAGGGACAAGGGCCGCAGACCGCAACCCAAGTCCTTTCGTCCGTCTGCTCCCTCGGCACGTCCGGCCCAGCAGCATCAGGGCCAGTAAGCTCGCACTTGGCATCCCAAACCCAAGCCCGCGGCTTCCTCCTCCAGGAAGCAGGGAGGTAAGGGCCCAAGAGGTCCCTCGGCTGGTCCCTCCTCCAAGCCTGCACAGTGACGGGTTGAGGGGTGTCGCCCCCAACCTCATCACCTCACCCCCGGTTCCTCCCATGGGGGGATGGCTCCGCCACTTCCTTTCTGCCTGGTCTGCTATTACCACAGACCGGTGGGTGTTGGAAGTGATAGGAAAAGGCCTGCCCCTGGAGTTCGAGCAGGCCCCGCCCTTCAGAGCCATCGCCCCAAGGGGGGCCTCTGGGTCCGCAGCCTCGCTGTCGGCTCGCCGAGCCGACATCGCTCTGCTCCTCGAAAAAGAGGTGATTCGAGAGGTGGCGGACCCTCCCTCAGACCCTGGGTTTGTGTCCAGGTACTTCCTGGTCCCAAAACGGACGGGGGGCTGGCACCCCATTCTCAACCTACACGACCTAAACAAGTTCCTAAGGTCTTGGACCTTCAGGATGGTCACTCTGGCTCAGATAATACCATCCTTGGAACACGGCACGTGGTTCTGCTCTCTGGACCTGCAGGACGTGTTTTTTCACGTCCCTATCCATCCGTCTCACCAGAGGTTCCTTCGCTTTCGAGCGGAGGGATCTCTTTTCGAGTTCCGAGCCATGCCCTTCGGCCTTTCTCCTGCTCCCAGGGTCTTCACCAAATGCATGGCAGTGGTGACAGCATTCCTGAGGCGCCGAGCAGTCCGGGTCTACCCTTACCTGGACGATTGGCTGATAGCAGCCCCCTCCAGACAGGAGGTGGAGCGGTCCAGAGATCTGGCCCTCCAGGCTTGCTCTCAGATCGGCCTCCTCATCAACGAGGCCAAGTCGGAACTCGGAGCGAAGCAGGTGATTCTCTTCATCGGGGCAGAGCTCGACTCTCTTCGAGCCAGAGCACGGCTCCCGGCGGACAGGGCCGAGGTTCTTTCCTCCTTTGCCCGATCATTTCTGGTTGGGCAATTGCGCCCTGCCCGGGACTTCCTGCGCCTCCTGGGTCTCACGGCGGCCTGCACCAGCGTGGTCCGTTGGGCCCGCTGGAACATGCGCCCCCTTCAATGGGGGCTGGCCAGCCAGTGGTCTCAATGCTGCGATCCTTTGGACCAGCAAGTGACGGTGACCCAGGGGATGTGGAACGCTCTCCAGTGGTGGATCGTTCCAGCTCATCTGCAGGAGGGCATCCCGTTCGTCCGCCCCGAGCCGACAGTCTCTCTATCGACCGATGCCTCTCTGATGGGTTGGGGTGCCCATCTGGAGGAGCACAGAGCGCACGGCCTCTGGTCCCCGCGGGAGTCCCGATGTCATATCAACCTGCTGGAGCTCTGAGTGGTCCGCCTAACTGTCACTGCCTTCGCTCCGTTTCTACGGGGTCAAGTGGTTCAGGTCCAGACGGACAATACCACGACCATGTACTACCTAAACCGCCAGGGCGGGACGCGCTCCATGCCCTTGTGCAAGGAAGCTCTCCGCATTTGGTCACTCGTGCACAGCCTGGAGGCGGATCTCCTAGCCATTCATGTGGCAGGAGCCTCCAACACCCTGGCCGATGCCCTAAGCCGGTTAGGGGCTGTGTCCCACGAGTGGTCTCTCCTGCCGGAGGTAGTGCAAGATCTGTTCTCCCATTGGGGCACACCGCAGGTGGATCTGTTTGCCTCCAGGGAGGACGCGAAGCTGAGGCTGTTCCATGCCCACCCCACAGGCTGGCTGGGGATGCCTTCTTAAGGCCGTGGACCCCGGGCCTCTTCTACGCCTTTCCCCCATTTCCCTTGATCCACAAGGTGCTTCTCAAGGCGAGGAGGGACAAGGCGCAGGTGATTCTGGTAGCCCCAGACTGGCCTCGCCAATGCTGGTATCCAGATCTCCTCAGCCTCAGCTCCAGGCTCCCGAGGCAGCTTCCAGCTCGCCTGGACCTGCTTTCAGTCAATCAGGGGAAGGTGTTCTATCCGGACCTTCAATCCCTGCACCTGACGGCCTGGTTCCTGAGTGGCTAGAGTTCCAGGCCTTGGGTCTTTCCGACGAGGTCCTCAATGTAGTTGAGGTGTCCCGTAAAGTCGACCAGGAAATGCTATGCCTTCAAATGAAAAGGTTTTCCATTTGGTGTCAGAACAAGGGCCTGGACCCTTCCTCCTGTTCCTTGGCAAGCATCTTGGACTATTTATGGTCCCTTTCTCAGCAAGGGCTTAGGTCGGCGACCCTAAGGGTGCACCTGGCAGCCATCTCTGCTTACAGGCGCGAGGCGGGAAGCAGTCGATGGCGTGGGAAGAGGTGGTCTGGCGCTTTTCAAGGCCTTGATCACATTTCCCCTCGGTCACGAGAACCTCCACCTCTGTGGGATATACTGCTGGTACTGGCAAAGCTCATGGGCAAGCCATTCGAACCAGTGCACAGGTGTGATCTCTCTCACCTGTCGTGGAAGACCGCCTTCTTGGTGGCTATTACGTCAGCCAGAAGGATGGGAGAGCTCCAGGCGCTTTCCATCGAGTCTCCTTACCTGGTCTTCCACAGGGACAAGGTTGTCCTGTGCCCCAACCCGAAATTCCTTCCGAAGGTGGTGTTGGAGTTTCACCTTAACCAGGTGTTGACTCTGCCGGTGTTCTACCTCAATCACACCTCGGAGGCCGAATATATAGACTCCATACTCTGGACCCTAGAAGGGCGCTCGCTTACTTTAAGGAGCGCATGGCTGAAATTCGGGGAGAGGTTCGCCAGCTGTTTGTCTCCTACGCTGAAGCCGCACCTGGCAGACCTGCAGCCAAGCGGACGATAGGCAGGTGGGTCACCTCCTGCATAGATCTCTGCTATAAGTTGGCGGGCATGGAGCCTCCCAGAGGGATAAGAGCTCATTCTACCTGTCATACTGCTGCATCGGTGGCTGCTTCCAGGGACGTCCCTATCCAGGAAATCTGCAGGGCTGCTACCTGGAAGTCAGCACACACCTTCTTCACCCATTACCACATCGACCTTGAGTCACGCCAGGATGCTGGTTTTGGGGCCTCGGTTCTCCAGTCCTTATTTCCCAAGTAAGTATCGGGGGTGTGCGTCTTGCCTCCCTCCTCCCGGAGAACTGCTAGGAGTCTGCCAATAAGTGTGGATGAACAACATATCCATGTCCCTAGAAATACAGGTTACTCACACATAACAGGGTTCTAGGAATGGTATATATTGTTCATCTGACCCGACCTCCCGGCCCGGCACAACCTGAGCTTCCAGCAGGCCAGATCTGGCGTCATGGGGCGGAGCCGAGAGTTTTACCACCCGGGTGGGTGGGAGGAGCCAGCTTGAAGACCTTCCAGCAAGATTTAAAGCGGCAAGGATACCTGCCAATAAGTGTGGATGAACAACATATACCATTCCTAGAACTCCTGTTACAGGTGAGTAACCTGTATTTTTAGTCTGCCCTTTCTTTCCAGAATGGTCCAAATCAGGGTCCCTATAACAATTAAGATCAGAAACCCCCCCCAGGATCAAGCCTCTAAATTGTTCTTTAACCATTATCTCCGTACCGCCGGGGCATATATACTGGCAAATGTCACTATATCCCTGTATAATTCTCCCTCAACAAAAACATATCTCCCTTCTCCCGGATCCACTACCACTCTGCTCACCTTAAAGGGTAGCTTTTTGTGTAGGATGGCCACTACTCCCCTTTTATGCGAGCTATAAGATGCCGTGTAACATGTACCCACCCCCGAGCCAGTTTGGTATGCTCCGCTGCTGTCAGATGAGTCTCCTGTAGCATAGCTACATGTGCCCCCTGCCGTTTAAGGGCAGTCAATAAAGATGTACGTTTAATCAGCGATGATATCCCTCTCACGTTCCATGTTAGTACTGTTAAGGTCTGATCCCTAGCCATGGTAAACAATGAAACCAAGTCCCATTCAGTGCATCCGTATTAGTTATTACAGTTGATCTTTCTCCCCTCCCCTCCATTTCATACCAGCTCCAGTCTGTACATTCTGTTGTGGGCCCACAACAATCATAACCAGCAATCAAACAACAAACTTTAACACGTAGAGCATGAACTTTTCTTCCCCTTTACTCACATTATACTTCAGCACTCCCCAAACCCTCCCTACCCACTCCCTCCCCAGCATCAGCGAATTGTATCATCATTCGCTTCATGTGTCATAACAAGAATTGCAATAATGCAGATATTTTATGCTAATTACCCCAATCGTAGATCGTGTCTCTCTCCTCCGCCTCCCACTCTCCCCATGTCCTAACACTCAGAAAATCAGCACATCCTACCCCATAAACATTAAAAGACATGCACACGGGTAGATCATGTTTCCCCATACTTTTCGCCACCTCCCTGCCCCTAGCCACTTCTGCCCCTTCCCAAGCCATCCTTTCCCTTCAGACTCCGGTACTCCACTCCCATTTTATTACCCCAGTGTCCATTTGTTTTGCCTCTCACAGAGACCTGCCAGGGCCCAGGTGAGAGCCAGAGCAGCGCACTTACATCCACACGCAAGCCCCCCCTTTCCCCCAGACCGGCCTACCTCGTGTTGAGAGTCTCTCCGGATCTTCAGTCAGACAGGGACTATCTGTTTTCACAGTCCAGAAAGGGGGGGAGGGAATTGAGTGCCAAGGGATTACGGCCAATCCCGCAGTGCTCAGCCAAGCTATATCAATTCAGCAAACCTCTTCCAGGGTCAAGCCAGTACACAAATGAAAGCTCGGATCAAGTACTTCTAAGCAGAACTGCCCCCATCAGTCTCTGTGGTAGCACTGGGTTAAAAGCGCTATGGGTGCCTTTTATTTCAGGTGGGGGTATGGTTCCCAAGTCCACTAGTCTTATGTCTCTTCCAAAAAAAGATAGTATGGATAAGTCTAGATATATTTAACTGATTTAGATCCAGAAACGAGATATACGTGACCTCTTCGCATGTGAGCAGCCTTCTGTGTTACTAATGTCTCAGCCCAGTTTTTTCCTTAGCTCTCGCACAAATCTTTCTGCCTTTGGGACCTCCCAGAAGGAGTAACTTGCCCCTTTGTGTTTGATTTTCAGCATCGCCAGGTAGAACATGAAGCACTCCAGCTTCAACTCTCTCAATTGCGCCATTACCCCATAAAGCTCTGTGACATTTTAGGAGGCATGCAGAATAGTCCTGTGAGAGAAAGAGCCTCTTCCCCTCATATTGCAGGTCGCCCAAAGCACAATAGGCCCCCCATCACAGCTTCCCGATCTTGATAACTGTGAAATCTCATAATTATTTGCTGGGTTGGTTGATCTGGGTTGGGTTTGGGCATAATCGTTCTGTGGACCCTTTCCAGCTTGTACCTTCCATTCTTTGGCGATAGGCCCAACAGCTCCGGTAATTGCCTCGCACAAAAATCAAGAATATTTGGACCCTTCTTCCCTTCAGGGAGCCCTCTTAACCAGAGGTTTAAATGTCTGTGATAATTTTCCTGATAATCAGATTGCGTCCTGAATTCCTCCAGTTCCCGTTGCAGGGCTGCGATTTGCGCCGGTACCAGGCCGGTGGTGTCCTTGAGGTCAGACACCCGCTGCTGTACCTCACTAAGCCAGGTCACCTACGAGGCATGGAGATCAACTAACTCCTGGGGTTTTTCATCAAATTTTGCTTCCATTTAATCCAGTCGGAGAGCCAGGGTTGCCAGCAATTGTTCTGTTACTTCCCACCCTAACGCAGTCATCTCAGCTGCAGACAGGGATATCGGGCCCACATTTTCAACCTGGGCCACCGGCAGTTGTGTTAGTTGATTCTTAGAGGTTGCCTGCTAGTTTTTAGCCGGATTTTGGATCAAAAACTCATCCATCCTGCTGGTAGGAGAGCTTCTAAATCTTTTCAGGTGTCTGTTAACTGTAACTTTAAAATTAAATTTCAGTGTATGAGACAGAGCTCGAGACAGACACATCTTTATCGTTCTCGGCTCATCAGTGCGCCCCAAAAAAAAATCTTCATGTGTGTTGTTATTTCTTTGTAGTGTTTTATTTGCATGTTTTTCCTCAGGGGAGGGTGACCCCTTCAGGCTGACTTCGCTTGGCCTCCCAAGACTACACCCCTCCAGCTCAAAGATAAGGAAGGGAAGGGGAAATTGTTTAACCAGGAGAGCCACACTTAAGCCGAAGCTTGCTTCTAGGTGTGACCTGGGAGCACAAAGACGTTAAGTGACTTGCTCAGAGTCGCACAGTATTCAAGGATGTCTGTGGGATTCAAACCCAGTTCTCCAGGTTTGCAGCTCAGTGCCCTAAACTGCAGTGCTATACTGCTTCCCTAGGCAGTTTTATTTCTATAGCACTGTATCCCAGCGGTCTCAGAGCACTTCACAATAAATGTAATAACACAACATTTATAAAAATAAATAAATTCAGAACTATTCAGTACAAACAGAAAAAGAAGTAGATAGCTAAAGACATAGTCACAGCTGAAAAACAGATTTTGTTTCCCCCAATTCTATTTTTGCTCCTTGGTTACGGCTGGGACTGCACCCCTCATCTATCTTGCTTTGGTCCCTTTCAGGTTCACCCCCATATACTGGCTACACTGGAACTCATCTTGGCTTCCCGCAGACCATGGCTTGCCCCCCACGGTGGGGCTCTGCCCCCACCCACTCACTTCCCTACCCCCACGCGGCTCACAGTTGGGGAGGACCGAGATGCTAATCCAGTGACTTTGACAGCTCACAAGTCAGCAGAGATGGCGATGGCAGGAATCTCGGACATCATGCTGCTCATCGCACAAGGTTTTTTCCCTGGCTTGGTGGTTGCAGTCCCTGGTGGAGGCGGAACATGGTCGGGTGCACTCCTGCCCCTGTCTTGCAGACATCCGCTGCCTTCATTAATCCCAGCCTCAGCACTAGTTCCTGGCTCACCCACCCTTGCCGTCACTAGGGGTCAGTATATAGTAGTAGTAGTAATAATTTTATCCATTATAATGAACAATGTAAAACAATCCTATTGAGTACACAAATACACTCATTTTCAAGGGACACCTTCTACGAAATACATAACCTGGTTACAATATAGGAGAAAATACACAAAAATACAAAATATAGGTATACATATACACAAATGCTTCCAACAACATGTCTTGCTATATTATGACATATGCAGTATGACCCCAGGTTAGAACTTCTCGGAGCAGTTCTAACCTGGGGTTATACTGCATATGTCATAATATAGCAAGACTCCATTAGAAGAAACAACATTACTAAGGTGAGTAATTTTTTCATACATTTCATACATATAAATTACATCAATAACAAAAATACATAAACATTCACCCATTTTCCAATGTCACACAACATTCATGCAGCTTCTCACCTTGCCTATGATACCAGGATCTATTATTCATCCAACTTACTTTAATTCCATAACTTCTCGAGTCAGGAGGCAGGTTATTCCAAATTTTTGGACCCACATAAAACAACGTTGCACACCCATTCCTCGTCCTAAACTTTGGTAATTCAAACTCTATATATTGGGCTGATCTCAAACCCCTATTTGGATGTTTAATTTTCAAATCTTTAGCAATATATTCAGGTAATTTATTATCAAGAAACCTACACATAATTTTAGTTATATGCTGGTTTCTTATAATATACAAGTGATCCCATCCTATATTTCTATATAGCTCACAATGATGTGTGAGTCTATGTAACCCTGTAATATACCTAGCCATCTTCTTATATAAAACGTCTAATTTTTTTCAAATCAACTTTACTTGCACCCCCATAAATTGTATCCGCATAATCAATCACTGGCACTAACATTGTATTAATCACATGAAGCCTTGTGTTCCTGGAAAAATTACTTCTAATTCTATACAACATCCCCAATTGTTGCCCTAGTCTCCTGACTAAATTATTTATATGAACAGACCACTTGCAATGTACATCCAACCATAACCCTAGATATTTATACTCATCAGCTATCTGTAAGATGGAACCATCTCTCACTGTTATTTCCAATGATTCTGTCTGAAGATTTTTACTTTTTTGTTGAAACATTACCTTAGTTTTAGTAGTATTCAACACTAATTTATTCATGACATAATATTCCTGTATACCATCAAAGGCTGACTGTAATGTACATTGCACACATTTCTTATCTAAAACATACATAATAACATCATCAGCATACTGGTGGTAGTCTAATTTATCTTGCTTGAAATCTAAATCACTAGTGTATAAATTAAATAGGGGCCCCAGGATTGTTCCCTGAGGTACCCCTTGTTTTATTTGCCTAAAATCTGAAGTATATGAGTTTAGAAACACTTTTTGTTTTCTACCTCTCAAATAATCAGAAAACCAGGCTACCACTTTATCTGAAAACCCCATATTTAACAATTTTTCAATCAATATTTCATGATTTAATGAGTCAAAGGCTTTTGACAAATCAGTTATGATTGCCCCTGTTAATCCATTGTCCATAGCTATCTGAATATCCCCCGTTACTTTTATTAACGCAGTTTGAGTACTGTATCCTTCTCTGAAGCCTGACTGATTTCTATGTAAAATATTCTGTTCTTTTATATAATGCTTAACCTGCTTGGCCACCATTTTTTCACAAATCTTTGCTACTACTGGTATTAAAGATATTGGACGATAATTACTAATCTCTTGCTTTAATCCAGATTTAAAAATTGGAATTACTTTTGCACATTTCCATTCATCTGGTACTTCAGCTGAATACAAAGACAACTCAAAAATCTGAGTCAACGGATAGGCAACAACTGGGGCAGCAAATTTTAACAATTTACTGCTAATTTCATCTAACCCAGAAGCCTTTCTTTCATTAATAAGCAACAGTTCTATTAAGACATCACTTACATTTATATGACCAAAATCAAATGATCGATCTGGCTTCCTTTTAATATTAATAACCTTTTGACTCCCAAAAATAGCACCATCTATACCCTCCTTTTCAACCCCCATATTAACAAAAAGATCATTAAAACAATCTGCCAGCTCTGAACTTTGCTCAATTTCTCTACCTTTAATTTTAAAAGTTTGTGGGTAATCATTTTTCCCGGATTTTGTAATTTATGGATTAATTTCCAAAATGTACCTGGGTGTGAAAACTGTGAAGTATATTGCCAGGTGCCAGATCCCTTCCTCCCCGGAGAAGACAAGCTGTCCATCAGACACTCAGCGTTCTCCCCTGGCCAACCCTCTGACAACCCTGGATTTGCTGCCGATCCCAGGTCATCGGCGCCATGGTCGGTAGCGCTACTGCTGCACCAAAGGGCCAGCCTGAAAAACAGTAATAAACAACCAACATCCCAAGATGTTGCAGAAATATTTGCTGAAAGAAAAGTGTTTTTAGCAAATTTCTAAATGCCTCCTCCAAGGGAGCACATTGAAGGCCAGTGGGGAGGGCATGCAAAATGAATGGTGCAGCAAATGATCAAGTCCTGTCCCCCGATTGCCCTAATCTGGATTTTGGAATGACGAGTGAACCTCCCTCAGTGGAGCAGAGGGAGCAGCCTGCAATATAGAAAGCAGATGGGTCTTTAAGGCTCTCGTGGCTTGCTGATCTACACAATTGATGCCTGAAGGGAGAGGCGACATGATAGAGACCTTTAAGTTCCTTTAAGGAATAAATAAGGTAAACTGTGAAGGAACTGTTTGCAGGAATGGCAGGTCAAAACAAGGGGACATGAATGTAAGCTGGTTGTGGTGGTGGGGGAGTTTTGGGAGGGATGCTAGAAGGTTTGACTTTACAGAGAAAGTGGCTGAGCCATGGAAAAGACTACCAGCAGAGGGGGTTACCCATAAAATCGCTACTACCAATACAGCGTGGTTGACAGCCATGAACTAAAAACAGTGACAGTAAATCACACTATGCAAAATTCGTAAGGCAGACATAGCACGATTTACCATCGCGTACACGACCACCATGGATCAAACTCTTTGGGAAACTCTGAGGGGGCAGATCTATAGTTCCAACTGGGGGCAGATTGGCTATTACAACTCCAGGGGTATGCAACTTTGGGGGTGGATTTACTGTTCAAACTGGGGGTGTGCAACCTCGTGAGGAGAAAGTCGGGGGGGGGGGGACGAAGTCACTGATATTTAACACGCACAAAAAAAAAAAAAAGGCACTCTTAAGTCACCGAAAACAGATGGAGGTAAGGATCAAACTGCGGTCTGCTTGATGTCACATGCCCATTCATACCTTGTGACTCTAACCTCTGCGTTAAGGAGCCAGCATGACTTGGACAGCAGCACACTTGGGTACTTATACAGTCGCTCTTGAGTCGGGAATGCAGTATGACATGGTACTGTTGAGTCAGGAGTGCAGCATCCTGAAACACTATTTTCTAGGAGCGTGAATATGTTGTTCATCCACACTTCTTGGCATATCCCTTTCCCCTTTAAATCTTGCCGGATGTCTTCAAGCTGGCTCCTCCCACCCACCCAGGTGGTTAATACCTCTGCTCCGCTCCATGACACCAGATCTTCCTTTCCGCTGGTAGATGTAG
Organism: Neoceratodus forsteri; assembly: GCA_016271365.2. Classification (NCBI taxonomy): domain Eukaryota; kingdom Metazoa; phylum Chordata; order Ceratodontiformes; family Ceratodontidae; genus Neoceratodus; species Neoceratodus forsteri. The sequence goes on along the minus strand of CM028136.1, from coordinate 937,801,884 downwards.
GTTCCCTCGTGCCCTTGCAGCAATTCGTAGGCCCTGGATTCAAAGCATCTGTCTTTGCCAAAACTTACTTTAAAAGTTGTTCAAGTTAGCGATTCCGATTTTACCGCATCGGACATGGAGGAAAAATTTTCCCCCAGATTTGGCCGGTGCCCCTGCAGCCAGAAGATGTTACGCACCGATCCCCACCTAACTTGTGTTTCTTGCCTAGGTGTTGGACATGACACCTCATCATGCACGTGTTGCCTGGACTTCCATCCCAACGTTCTGGACAACCGTATGGCACGTTTAAAGCTGGGGAGACCGGAGAAAAGGAACCCGGCGGTGAAATAGAAGGAGGCAAGGTGGGCGGTTTCCACGGCTGCAGAATCTGCTGAACAGCTGGAACAAATGAAGGCATTTGAGCAGGAAGCAGCTCAAGCTTCGGCCAATTGAAGCTTTTCTGTTCCACTTAACCTTGGCTCCACCTTTTCGGGCTCCTTCAGGGAGTTGTGCCAATCTCTTCCCCACCAGGGGTGAGGCGCCCTCGGGCTCGCACTCCTCCCACCCTCGAAAGAGGGATAAGGACCCTGGGTCTTCGTCCAAGCGAAGACGTTCTTGGGACCGAGAAAGGTCTGAGTCCCAGGTACACGCAGTCTCTACTCCGGTCGATCGCATCCTCGGCCACTGGCTTCACGGATCTTCCATCTGGCCAGGGGATCGAGGAAGTGGTCGATGAGGCAGAGATTATTCTCGACCCAGTTGACCCTCTGTCGCCGACCCCGTTCAACGACTCTTTGGAAAGGACTCCGGTCCTTGTCTTTCCTGATGAGGAGACCCAGCCTGCTGGCGTCCCCATTCAGGACCCGGTTCCAGATTCTCGGTTTTCACTGACCCCGGTGTCTCCTGATCGACTGGGTTGGCCCGCCTGACCTCGGTCGAGGTCCAGGACCCCCTTGACCCATCGGCTGAGGAAACACAAACATTCAAAAAAGAGGTGCCACAGGTCTTCATCCTCCTCGGACGAGGAGAGGCTTCAGCAGAAACTCCATCGACTCTATGGCGACCTCTCGTGGCAACAGCTGGTTTTGTCTGGGAAGAAGCCAGCTCCGCCGTCTACCCCGGCCATCACTTGGCTCCTGCCTCCTAGGCCGATGCCGACCCCTCCGGAACTGAAGCCTTCAGTTCCCCCGCCCGTGGGGCCGGCCCGCGTCCTGGTTCGGCCTGCCTCTGTCTCTCCACCGATTCTGGTGGAACCACCACCTAAGCAGCCTCAGGAAGGGGCTCCCTCGAAAGAGGACCGAACAGACAACGGGCTTCCCTGACGTCTGTTGATAGCGGTCCCCCCGATCGCCTCGGCGTGTCGAGGAGACCTAGGTGAGAGGCCATTATACCCTGATTCTTTGGACTCTGATGTCACCGGATTACACTCCCATCCTGGGGATGATGAGTCATCCGTGGCAGGATTGGAGGAAGGCCCTTCCTCCTTTCAGGACATTCTCCGCCTGATCTCTAAATCCACCGGAATGCCCCTGGAGTCCATCCAGAAAAAGGCAGAGTACCCACTTACGGATATCCTCGGGGAGATACCTCAACGGAGGCCTCTCCAGTGGCCGAAGCCATTGTTGGCCCGGCCCTTGAGCTTTGGCAGCGTCCGGCTTCCTGTCCAGCACTGTCTGCCCGCATGGCCCGCAAGTACATGGTGCCCATGGGGTCCCTGGCGGGGTTCACAGAACACCCTTCAGCCGAGAGCCTGGTGACTGCTTCTGTGTTCAAGCGTACTGGAAGCTCAGCTGACACTTTCTGACCCCCGGACAAGGAGTCCAAGAATATGGACCACTCTGCCAGTAATGTCTATGTGGCTTCTTCCTTAGGTCTTCATCAGGCCAGCTCGGCTGTTATCATGACACACTTCTCTCATGCCCTCCTGGGGTCATTAGATGAGGTCCTCCCTCACCTTCCCACGGATGTGCAGACCACGGTCAGTCAGAGCTGTGCTGTTGCAAAACAGCAGCTCCAGACGGCCCTGGACATATGTGGTTCCTGTGCCCTCTCGTTAGCAGCCGCAGTGGCCACTCGTCGCAGGGCTTGGCTGAGACTTTCCTCCTTCTCAGGGGATACTCAGCATAAGTTAGCTGATGTGCCCTTCCTTGGCACCGACTTGTTCGGTCCAGGAGTGGCCGGTCACCTTCAGTGCATAGAGCAGTCCAGTGCCACCTTGGATTCCACTTCTGCGAAAGGTTCTTTGGGCAAGAACCAGCAGAAGAGAAAGAAGAAGCCATTTCGGCACTCTTTCCCTGCGGTCGGACAGCCCCCCCTATCAAGGAGGTCAGCAGCAACAGCAGCAGGCTCAAGCTTGGCACCCACGGTCCAAGCAGGGTCCTCAACAGTCTCGTAAAGGAGGCCGAGGCGCAGGTCCAGGAGCCTCCTCTTACTCTAAGCCTGCTTAGTTGGGGGTTGCCATCCCCACACCCGTCACGCCAGATTTGGGTGCCCCCGTGGGGGACCAGCTTCACCACTTTCTTTCCGCCTGGTCCAGTATCACCTCGGACAGGTGGGCTCCCGAAGTGGTCGGTCAGGGACTGCCCTTAGAGTTCGAGCAGTACCCTCCCAGCTGAGCCCGTGCCACTCGGGAGGAAAGGATCTCAGCTTGCATTCAGTTGGCTCTTCGAGATGACGTAGCTCAGCTCCTACGCAAGGAGGTGGTAGCTCCAGTGTTGGATCCTCCTACAGACCCAGGCTTCATGTCCAGGTACTTCCTGGTGCCCAAGCGGATGGGGGGTTGGCGCCCCATCCTAGATCTCCACGACGTGAATCAATATCTCAGGTGCCGCACCTTCCGGATGGTAATTCTGAAGCAGATCATACCATCCCTGGAGCGAAACATGTGGTTCTGTTCACTGGCTCTACAGGATGCATTCTTTCATGTCCCAGTCCGTCCATCCCATCAGTGGTTCCTCACTTCAGGGGTCAAAGGGATCCCGTCTGAGTTCAAGCTATGCCGTTAGGCCTGTCATCAATACGGGTCTTCACCAAGTACACTGCAGTGGTGCAAAGCCCACCAAGGCCGAGTAGTCTGAATTTACCCTACCTCAACAACTGGCTCTTGGCAGGTTTCTCCCTTCAGGAGGGTGAGAGGTCCAGGGATCTGGCTCTCCGAACCTGCTCCCAACTCAGCCTCCTGATCAACGAGGCCAAGTCGGAACTAATGCCCTCTCAGGTGATGGGGTTCATCGGCGCAGAGCTCGACTCTTGTCAAGCCAGAGCTTGGCTCCCAGCAGACAGGGTGGAGGTTCTCTCCTCCTTTGCCCAATCATTTCTGGTTGGGCACTTGCACCCTGCCCGGGACTTTCTGCGCGTTCTGGGTTGCATGGCGGCGTGCACCTCAGTGGGCCGATGGGCCAGGTGGCACATGTGCCCCCTCCAGTGGGAGCTGGCCGCCCAGTGGACTCAGCGCCACAGTCATTTCGACCAGCTGATCACTGTAACCCAGAAGATGTGGTACGTTCTCCAATGGTGGACCGCCCCAGACTGGTTGCAGGAAGGGATCCTGTTTGTCCTCCCCGAGCTGACGGTCGTTCTCATGACCGATGCCTCTCTCATGGGCTGGGGAGCCCACATGGGGGACAGCAGGGCCCATGGGTTCTGGACCCCCGAGGAATCCCAATGCCACATCAACCTGTTGGAGCTCAGAGCAGTCAGACTGGCACTGTCAGCTTTCGCTCCTCAGCTCCAGGGTCACGTGGTTCAAGTCCAGACAGACAATACCACGACCATATACTACCTCAACAAACAGGGCAGCACGCACTCCCGTCTGCTGTGCAAGGAGGTGCTCCGCATCTGTACCCTCGTAAGCCAGTTGGAGGCAGATCTCCTAGCCATCCATGTGGCAGGAGCCTCGAACCAGCTGGCGGATGCTCTCAGCCGCCTAGGCCAGACATCCCATGAGTGGTCTCCCCATCCAGAGGTAGCTTATAGTCTTTTCTCCTGTTGGGGCAAACCGTTGGTGGATCTGTTTGCCTCCAGGAAAAACACCAAGCTGAGGCTGTTCCACGCCCGCCCCCTCAGCAGGGTTCGCTGCAGGGGATGCCTTCTCGAGGCCGTGGACCCCAGGCCTCCTCTACGCCTTCCCTCCGTTTCCCTTGATCCACAAGGTGTTACTCAAGGTGAGGAGGGACAAGGCGAAGGTGATCCTGGTAGCCCCAGATTGGCCGTGCCAGTTCTGGTATCGAGATCTCCTCAGCGGCAGGCCTCTGGAGCGGCTTTGCACATGCCCGGACCTGATATCACTGAACCAGGGGAAGGTATTTCATCTGGACCTTCAATCCCTGCACCTCACAGCCTGGTACCTGAGCGGCTAGAGTTCCAGGCTCTGGGTCTTTCCGAGGATGTCTACACCGTGGTGGAGGCATCTTGTAAGGAATTGACCAGGAAATGTTATGCCTTCAAATGGAAAAGATTTTCCATTTGGTTTCAGGGTAAGACTCTGGACCCCTTATCCTGCTCTGTGGCTGACATTCTCGACTACCTTTGGTCTCTCTCCAAAGGGGGTCTGCGGTCATCGACCCTTAGGTGCACCTGGCAACCATTTCTGCTTACCGGGCTTGGGCCGGTCAGCCGACATTGGCACAGGAGACAGTGGTCGGGTACTTGTTCAAAGGCCTGGATCACATATTCCCTCCGGTGCGTGAACCTCCACCTCCGTGGGATCTACTGCTGGTTTTGGCAAAGCTCATGGGCAAGCCATTCGAACCCATGCACAAGTGTGAGCTTTCACACTTGTCGTGGAAGACGGCATTCCTGGTGGCTGTCACATCAGCCAGAAGAACGGGGGAGCTCCTGGTGCTTTGGTTAGACTCCCCTTATCTGGTCTTTCACAGGGACAAAGTTGTCCTGCGCCCCCAAACCGAAATTCCTTCCGAAGGTGGTGTCAGAATTTCACCTTAACCAGGTGTTGACTCTGCTGGTGTTCTACCCTAATTACACCTCGTATGCCGAGTACAGGCTCCATACTTTGGACCTGAGACATGGTCTCTCCTATTATAAGGGAAGGAGGGCAGAAATTCGCGGAGAGGTTCGCCAGCTGTTTGTCACCTACGCTGAAACTGCTTCTGGCAGACCTGCAGTCAAACGGACCATAGCAAGATGGATTACATCATGCATAGGTATGTGCTATGAGTTGGCAGGCAAGGAGCCACCCAGAGGGATAAGAGCTCATTCTACCCACCATACTGCTGCATAGGTGGCTGCTTCCAGGGACATCCCTATCCAGGAAATCTGTCGGGCTGCTACCTGGAAGTCAGCAAACACCTTCATTACCCACTACCACATCGACCTTGAGTCACGTCGGAATGCTGGTTTTGGGGCCTCGGTTCTCCAATCTTTATTTCCCAAGTAGGGGGTGTGCACCTTGCCTCCCTCCTGCTGGAGAACTGCTTGGAGTCTGCCAAGAAGTGTGGATGAACAACATATCCACGCTCCTAGAAGAACAGGTTACTGACCTGTAACAGTAGTTCTAGGAGTGGTATATGTTGTTCATCCACACACACACACCCAACCTCCCCCGCTTCGGGCGCACAACCTTACTTCCAGCGGGCTAAGATCTGGCGTCATGGGGCGGAGCCGAGGTATTTACCACCCAAGTGGGTGGGAGGAGCCAGCTTGAAGACTTCCGGCAAGATTTAAAGGGGAAAGGGACATGCCAAGAATTGTGGATGAACAACATATACCACTCCTAGAACTACTGTTACAGGTGAGTAACCTGTTCTTATCCACTGCACGATTCCAGCTCATGCTCTTAATCTGACACAAATGTCCCCAAGCTGACATTCCAGCAAGATCCTTTTTTTTTTTTTATATATATATATATATATATATATAATAAGTAACTGTAAGGTGTATTAAATTTACTAGTACTTCTCCATCCTTGCTAGTAACTGCACAGAGCTTCCTGGAACAAGTTTCCAAAACTAATAGAAAAAGTAACTTACCCAACACTGCTCCCTTCACAACCAATGACACTGTCACTGCTTGATCACCAAGCGTCAAACGCCTCACCTTTGGAGTGTACTCTGGCCCCAGTGTGAGATTCTGGGGCTCACATGCACTCCTCCCCTCCCTCCTATATCCCATTGCACTATGCTGATGGTGTTGCAGTCCCACTGTTCCAGGTGCTGCTCCCTGCTTTTCATTTTTGCAAATGATAGACAGCCTTGGAGATAAACAGTACAGTAAACTAAACAAAAAAAGCTCTCATGAAAACTTTTCATTTTCCCCCCATTAGGAGAAGTGGCTAGAGGTGTCTCCTATGAAAATGCCAAGGGCAGGAGTCTCGGTTGTGGCTGTGAATGGGCTTCTGTATGCAGCTGGAGGTCGAGGTTCTAATCGTGGCTTTGCGGCTCCCGTTACCACGGACTCTGTGGAAGTCTACGACCCCCACACTGACACATGGACCGAAATTGGCAACATGATAACCAGTCGTTGTGAAGGAGGGATGGTTGTTCTATGAAAACACTCATATGAAGCAAGGAGAGGTCTGAGAATGGTCGGGAATGCATCCTAAGACAAAACCAGACACACGTGGCAGTTTTCCTGTGTGTGTTCGGAAGGCGTGCTAAAGGTGCCTTGCCTTGCAAGTTGATGAGCTCACTTAGTTCCACATAACACTAGTAAATGTGGTTGAAAAGTGGCTTTTGCCAGTGAGATTGACCTGTTTGGGGTTAAGATGCCCTAACAGACTTTGAGGACACGCGACCAGACATAACACGCTGTGAGCAGACTGCAATGATGCTACCTTAGCTTGGGTTACAGGCCAGATAATAGTGTAGAGTTCATGATGATACCGAAAAACAAGTTAGGAAGTGCTGTGCCGGAGAACCTACTGACAGTTGCATCAAGTGTTCTAGACTTATCAGATACACAAATTGATATAACTTGACTGTGCTGTAAGATTAAACTCATACAAACAAAGGTGAGAAAGAAATAAGTGCCTCAGCTGGGATCCCAGCTGAGACACTTACTTCTTTCTCACCTTTGTATGTGTTCCATAAATATGCACACCACACTCTTGTGTGATTGATACAAGATTAAACAAATACTGGCTCCTAGCAAATATAAACCAAAAGCTTGCCTTTAAAGACAGAGGTCAGCTGTGTTAATCTGTTACTGTGGGAGCTTTTGTTGAAGAGCACCTGATGCTTCTAGGAAAACACTGAGGAATTATATTTCGACACAACTTACAATTATGTTTTTTGCGCCGGCCCAGTGGCGCTGATGGTTAAGGTGCTGGATGCCACATCATGCGCCACACTAGCGACCTGGGTTCGGGAATGACCGTGGGTCGGCAGGGGCAGGAGAGGATTGAACGTCTGTAGGACTGCTCTCCTCTCCTGGGGGCAGGGGGGTACAGTCTACCACTTCTGGAGCGACCTCTGTCGGAAGATGGGGTAGCACGTTGTGGAGACTGAAACAGAGGGTATGGGAGCTTCAGTGAACGTCTGGTGGGCAGGTGCGGGAACACACCCATCACGCTCTGGACGTCACTGCACATCCGAGCTCCTGGGACCAAGAAAAACATGAAAAGCCCTGGCACCCAGATAGGCCAAGGCCGGCCTGCCTGCCCAGCTCACCCACGCTCAACATCAGGACTCTCTCATCCAGTCTCAGAGTCCTTTGTTCCCCGGTGGCAACTGGACCCTGTAGATGGAGCACCAGCAGGAGTTACGGTGGCCCAGAGACGGGTAGTATGTCGCCATGGAGTAACCAGGATGATGTCAGTGGTAAGGAGTGGAGAGGTCTTAGACCAGGTGGGATTGTGGGCTGGACATAGGCAGCGCTGGGAGGAGTAAAAAGAGTATACAAAAAAAATGTTTTTTGTACAGCAATACTTTTCCTGTTCTTAATTATTAAGGACATTTTGATGAAAACATGGAGCTTGTGTCTCGGGGCTCATTGACTCCTGCTGCTCATCTCTGCTTGTCTCTTAATGCTCTTTATGACATCACAATCTGCTGCCAAGGAAGTGGTTATGATGTCATTGATAGGAGTATGACATCAGGTGGGGGAATAACTAGCAATAACAGATGAAGTCCAAGTGGCAAGATTCCTCTTCACATGCAAATATAATTAGTAAGAGAGAAAAGGGGACAGGGTAATACTGAACATATGTGCAGATAAACTGCATTGTATTCATACGTTATTGTTTTCACAGAGGCCTCCGCTGCTCTTTAAAAACTAATCTCTTTTTGGGGGATGGCAGCTCCGTGGTGCTGAGCAGCATCTGACTGCCTAGCACCATGACATCTTGAGCCTGAGACAGCAGGGAGGGTTGAGAGTCCACTTGGATGCTCTGTTCCAGAAACAGGAGGGCTTGGAGCATTGATGTCAGAGCCACATCTGCAGAGAGTTTGTGGTGGGCCTCTGGAAATGTGGTAAAAATGTACTACCAAACACTGCTAACCGAACAGAACTAATTGCATAGGCTGGTGGGCAGGTAAAACATCTGGATAAAAGACTCCCTGATTTAGTGGATGACAGGGTGGCAAATCAACGCCCACGCCAGACAGGCTAGAGGAACCTTTGGCCCCTCCTATGCACTGTATGCTACTGTTTCCTGAAGCACGCCAAGGTGTCGGGCTGGAAAAGGCGGCACTGCCTCATGGGGTAATCTATGGTGTGTGGTGTAGGAGCAGTGAATCCGGTATGGAGGGTTTGCCAAAGTTAGTACTGGGTCATTGGGTGGTTAGCAAGATGAGCTGCCACACCCAAAGGGAGGCATAAGGTGAGGGGAGGAAGAAAAAATGGAAAAAGAGGAAACATTTTACATTTTTCTGAGGAGAGTGCTATCCTCTTAAAAAAAAAATCTGCCTACTATTACAGCTGGGGAAACTGAATCAAGTTTGGGGGGGGGGGGGTGACCTTCCAGACAACAGCTTTCCAGTGCTGGATCCTGAACAGGCATGTCACAGCTCTGTGCTTTGTCCACCTCACCACACTGCACAGAGGGGCTTGAAAAAGCAAAGCAGTTCTATGTTTACAGGTGGGTATGAATGCAGTCAAGCAGACTAGAATAAGAAAGGTCCACAAAGTTTGACTTTTATTTATAGTGCAAAGTTGTATTAAATATAATATACATTTTATTTATTGTGTAATGTGCTAATAAAGTGTTTTATTAGTTAAAACAGTTCCTGTTTTTTTTTTTCCTGGCCCTATAACACTGCAGATGTAAACTAAACCTGTAATGTTACCCAATTTTGATACTGTACTTTTACGATAATGATGATTATTATAAAATCTTTACTTTTATACAGGACAGAGTGCAATAGAGCACAAAACTCGTATTTTCAAACAACATGAAGTCTTGCTGTATTCAGACATAATGCAGTTAGCCCTAGCACTTGAACTGCCCCGGAGAGGAAAGAGTTAACTCTATGCAGAAGCACGGAACGTTGAGCTGAGCCCGGTTTTCAAACCTCTGTCTGTGGTACTTCCCAGTGTAACCGTCAGATTCTTTACTCCGCCTAACAGTGAAGTCGCTCCGGAGATTTCCTCTGCTTGGTTCAGTAAAAGTAAAGCGTTCGATTTAAACCATATAATTTTTTTGTTAATTTCAGATTTCCAGCCTCTGTCTACAGTACAGGTAGTGTGTAGATAGGTAGTGACTGTTTTATTCTGTGAAAAAGTTGGAAATTGTTCTTTTCTTAGGTTTCTTTCTGGTCGGTCCGGTTTGGAACCGACCCATTCTATTTGAATTTATTTCTGGGATTAGAGTGATATTCCGGTACCTATCTGTTTCAAAAGAACTGAGGTTTTTATACCGGTTCTTTTAAAAAGCCCTAGACACGGTTTGTAACCGATCGGTTGTTGTATTACCTGGCTTGGAAGCTGCAGTAGGGTAATTTGTTAGGTTGGCCATGTCTGAGAAACCCAAGAACACTGTACTGAGTGGTGAAGCCTTTGCCAAGGCTGACCCCCACCTCATCTGTGTTTATTGTCTGGGGTTTGACCACCTCAAGTCAGACTGCCAAATCTGTAAAAACTTTCCGAAATCCACTCTAGACAAAAGACTGAGTAGGCTGAAGGAAAGGGAGGCCAAGAAGTCCGTAGATCCGGATGGCCAGCCCGGTTCGGTTGCGGCTGAACCTGAGGAGGTGCCTACTGAGCTAGGCGATACCTCCTTGGGCAAAAGGAGAGCCGACCCCGAGGAGTCTGTTCCATCAAAAAAGAAGCGTAAGTCTGCCGGTTCAGATCTGGTATCACACTCTCCAACCGCGGACGAAATAGCCGAAGTGATTAGCATTGTTCAATCGCGTACACCGGTTCCGTCCGAACCGGCACCACCAGTTAGACGGTCGGATCAGTCTCCTCCGGATTATGATCCAGACGCTTTTATGAGGAGTGGGAGGAGGCGCAGACTATCCTGAAGATGATGATGACCGGGCGTCTGGATGTGCCCATTGAACCGGACATCTCCCCAGACAGGCCCTCGGGTGTCTCTCCTCCCAGGCTCTCTGAGTCCCCTTCACATTTTGTGTTCTACAGAAAGGTGGCTGAAACCCTGCAGCTTCCCTTGGTTGAAGCTGCAGAGGAGGATGAAGAGCCTGATTTTGTGGAAATGATGGACATCCCAGAGTCCAAAAGACTGTCTATCCCTCTTCATAAATCCTTGGGGAAACATACACACAAAATTTTACAAACCCCTAATTCAGTATCTCCTGTGGATAAGAGAATGGACAGGATGTATTTGTTATCAGGCTCAGCTGCGGAGTTCCTTTATAGTCATTGCAGCCATGTTGGGGTAGTGCAGGCTGCAGCCTGTGACAGGGCTAACATTCCTTTGGCTTCACCCCAGATAAGGACTCCAGGAAAGTGGATGCCATGGCCAAAAAACAGTATTTGGCATCCTCTTTGGGACTCAGGCAGGCTACTTATATGGCCTACACAGCCAGGTACCAGAAATCCAGATGGGATACGGTTCTGGAACTGGCTAAACAGGCCTCTCCCCAGCTAGCCAAGGAGCTGGAGGAGGTAGCTGCTGATGGAATTGAGGCATCCAAAATGCAATTTCTTGCTGCTGTGGACTCCAGTGATGTGGCATCTAGAGTCATGGCTACATCTGTGTCTCTCAGAAGACATGCTTGGCTCAGATGTACTAGCCTTTCCCAGGACACCCAGACTAAGGCTATGTATTTTCCTGTAGTAGGTAACTCTCTGTTTGGGGGAGCAGACAGAGGCTTACATGAAGAAAATGGATGAATACAGGACCACGTACAGGAGTGCACAGGCCAAAGAAAGGCAGGCCACTCCGCACAAGCAGCAGACTAGGGGCAGGCCCTTCAAAGGCCTTTTTACCAAGCCCAGGCCTCCTCTCCCTTCCCACAGAGGGGTTTCTTCAGAGGGAGGTTGCAGGAGGGGGGGATAAGCAGAGCTGCTCCCTCCTCTCGGTCTAAGGCTCCTGCCAGGCAGACACCCTGATGTGTCAGCCTGGGTTGACTCCACATTTCTAGTAGGAGGCAGGCTGGCTTACTACTTCCAGGCCTGGAAGTCTGTGACCTCAGACAAGTGAGTCCTGGAAGTAGTAAGCCAGGGACTGGCCCTCGGCTTCAAAAAATTTCCAAAAAAGAGAGCCAAGTCTTTTCCACCTGCATCACTCTCAGAAACCTTTGCCCTAGAGGCAGAGGTTTCCTCTCTTCTAGCTCTCAGAGCTATAGAGAAGGTTCCTACTCAGCACAGGGGAAAAGGACTGTACTCCAGGTACTTTCTTACCCCAAAGAAAACAGGGAAGTGGCGACCCATCCTAGACCTAAGGTATTTGAACAAACACATTTCAAAGCCCAAATTCAAAATGGTAACTCAAGGAATGATCCTTCCCTCTCTAAGGCCAGGGGATTGGCTAGCATCTCTGGACCTCGAGGATGCCTACTTCCATATTCCTATCAGGTGCTCCCACAAAAAATACCTCAGGTTCGAGTTGCCTTCAGGCCATTACCAATTCAGAGCTATGCCATTTGGCCTAACATCAGCTCCAAGGGTGTTCACAAAGTGCCTTGCAGTAGTGGTGGCTTACCTCAGAAGACAGGGTATCACCATCTTCCCGTATCTGGACGATTGGCTCTTAGTGGGTCAGTCACCTTTACAGGTCAAGTCAGCTCTTCAAACTACTCAGGACCTACTCCGCTCCTTGGGGTTTCTTCTCAATCTTCCAAAGTCTGTCCTTGAACCAGTTCAACTACTCACCTTTATAGGCATAGAGTTGGACACTGTACAAGCAAAAGCCTTCCTTCCCCTGGCAAGGGTGAAGGCCCTAGTGGATCTCGCTTCCTACTTTCGACCTCAGGTCTCCCGCCCAGCAAGACAGTTCCTCCAGCTCCTGGGCCACATGGCAGCTTCCACAGCAGTGGTGCAGGGAGCAAGGTTCCAGATGAGGGACATTCAGTTTCATCTAAGGTCTTTTTGGTCTCAAAAGAAGGATTCACTTACCAAACTGATCCCAGTGACTCAGATTCTGGTCCAGGCTCTCCAGTGGTGGCTGGACAAGGACAACCTCAGACAAGGGGTTCCATGTCTCCCTCAAGTCCCATCAGTAGTTGTAACTACGGATGCTTCTCTCCTAGGGTGGGGAGCCCACCTGGGAGCCCTGACAGCTCAAGGAGTCTGGTCCCCACAAGAGTGTCTCCTTCATATCAATCTCCTGGAACTCAGGGCAGTTTTCCTAGCCCTGCAGAGCTTCACGGATTCAGTCAAGGGCAAGGTGGTCCAAGTCAGAACGGATAACACCACCACAATGTGGTACATCAACAAGCAGGGAGGCACTCTGTCCTCTGGCTTGTGCACAGAAGCCATGAAGCTGTGGTCTCTAGCCTATTCTGTTCAGACTTCTCTGGTAGCAGTTCACCTTCCTGGGAAGGACAACATACTAGCAGATGCTCTGAGCAGAATTTCACAGGGACACCACGAATGGTCCCTGGATCCTCACATACTGAAGGTCATCTTCTCCAGGTGGGGCACTCCAGAGGTAGATCTCTTTGCAGCACTGGACAATCATCACCTTCCTCTATTTTGTTGCAAACCTCCAGTCCTGGGGACGGTTCCCCAGGATGCTCTCATTCAAACAACATGAAGTCTTGCTATATTATAGACATTAGCAGTTTGATCCAGCTCTAGAACTGCCCCGGAGTGAAATGGTTAAAACCATTCCAAAATAGAATTTTGGCACGAGAGCAGCTCTTTCTGTGTCATTTCAAACTTGAACTGTCAGATTCTTTACTCCGCCTCAGTGAACAGTCGCTCCGGAGATTTCTCTTTCTGCTCGGTTCATTTCTCGGTTTAAAAAGTGTTTTCTCGGTTGGATTTAACCGAGAATAGTTTTATTTTAACTGCAAAACCGCTCCGGTTCAAGCTCTATCTGTGGTAACCATAAGTAAATGAAGGTTTTGTCTGTGTGGAACTTTAAGTTATCGGTTCGGTTTTGAACCGATCAGTGGGTTAAAACTCATTTAAAACTAAAAGTTACTATTTTAGAGTCGGTTCCCGGTTCTTATCGGTTCTAAAAAGAAAGCATTTATTACGCTTTTTTCCAATACCCGTGACACGGTTAGGAACCGATAAGGGTGTCTTGCCTGGCACTGCCAAGTAAAGGGCAAGTTTTGGTTAGGCTGGCATTATGTCTGAGAAACCCAAAGAAAAACGGGCCCACTGGGTTTCAACACTGTGATGTTTGTGGGAAGTCTTTGCCAAGGCTGACCCACACACCCATGTGTTTATTGTCTGAGGGTTTGACCACCTCCAGTCAGACTGCCAGGTATGTAAGAATTTCCTGCAGCCACCCTGGAAAAAGATTGGGCAGGCTCAGGGACGAGAGAGCCAAAAGTCCGCTGACCCGGATAGCCAGCCCGGTTCGGTGCAACCAGAGGGAGTGCCTCTGACCAGGGGCCAGACTTCTCGGCAAAGAAAAGCTGGTTCTGAGGAACCAATTCCAGTAAAGAAAACAAGAAAAATCAGCAGGTCTGGAGTCAAAATTATTTCTCCAACTGCTGCAGAGATAAAAAGCCATACAAATTGTCCAGTCACTGTCTCAGGGTCCGTCCAGAACCACCACTATCCGGTAAAGGTCTGTTCGTCCGGTCCCAGTGGTTCAGGATTATGATATTGAGGAATTTTATGAACCAGAGGAGGATTATGAACAGTATGAATGTGGCTGGGAAGGTCTGGGTGTGACCATTGAACGGACATCTCCCAGACAGACCTTTAGAATCTCCCCTATGCTGTCTGAGTCCCCATCTCATTTTATGTTTTATAAAAAGTTGCTAAACCCTCCAGCTTCCTTTAGAAGAGGCTGTGGATGAGCAAGAGGAGCCTGATTTTGTAGAAATGATGGATATTCCAGAGTCTAGGAGATTGTCTATTCCTTTACATAAGTCTTTTAGGAAACAAACAATTAAAATTTAAAAGCTCCTAATTCTGTGCCTCCTGTAGATAAAAGATGGACAGAAGGTATACATTGTCAGGCCCTGATACAGAATTCCTTTCTCAGCAATGCAGTCATGTTGGGTAGTTCAGGCTGCTGCCTGTGATAAAGCTAATATTCCTTGGCTACATCCTCCTGACAAGGATTCCAGGAAGATTGATGCCATGGCAAAAAACAGTATATGGCAGCCTCTCTGGGACTCAGGCAAGCAAATTATATGGCATGTAGCTAGGTATCAGAAATCTAGATGGGATACTGTTATGCAATTGGCCAAGCAGGCCCATGGCCAGCTGGCTAGTGAACTAGAACAGGTGGCTGCTGATGGCATTGAAGCCTCTAGGTTCAGTTTCATGCTGCTGTGGATGTTAATGATGTTTCCTCTAGGGTCATGGCCACATCTGTGCTTTTCAGTAGGTTGGCCTGGCTCAGATGTACTAGTTTGTCACAGGATACCCAGACTAAGGCTATGGATTTTCCTGTGGTGGGAAATTCTCTGTTTGGAGAGCAGACAGAGAATTACATGAAAGATGGATGAATATAGGACTACTTACAAGAGTGCCCAGGCTAAGGAGTGGCAAGCCACTCCTCAAAGGCATGCCCCAGGGGTAGGGGTAGGCCTTTTCACAGGCCTTCTACCAGACTCAGGCCTCCCTCTGCCTATGCTCAGAGGGCTTCTTCAGAGGCAGGGGCAGGCGAGGGGTGGGCAGACCTGCTCCCACCCCCAGCCTAAGCTCCTGTGAAACAGGCACCCTGATGGGGTGCCCAGGGCCATTCTCCTGTACCAGTGGGGGCAGGCTGGCTTACTTCAGTCAGAATTGGGCTTTAACCTCAGACAAGTGGGTTCTGGAAGTAGTAAGCTAGGGTCTGGTTCTCAGCTTCAAAAAGTTTCCCAAGTTGAGAAGCAGACTTTTTCACCTGCAAGTGCTTCAGAGACCCTCGCTCTGGAAACAGAGGTCTCATCCCTGTTAGCTCTCAGAGCAGTAGAAAGGGTTCCTCCTGCATCAGGGCAGGGGTCTGTATTCCGATAATTCCTTACCCCAAAAAGACAGGAGAATGGTGGCCCATTTTAGATCTCAGATATCTGAACAAGCATCTTTTGAAACCAAAGTTCAAAATGGTAACTCTGGTAATGATTTTACCTTCCCTAAGGCCAGGGGACTGGCTAGCCTCCTGGACCTCAAGGATGCTTATTTCCATGTCCTAATCAGAAGATCCCATCGAAAGTACCTCAGATTCGAACTGCCCTCAGGTCATTACCAGTTCAGAGCAATGCCCTTCGCCTTACCTCTGCTCCAAGGGTATTCACAAAGTGTCTAGCAGTGGCAGTGGCCCACTTAAGGAGGCAGAGGATTGCTGTTTTCCCTATCTAGACGACTGGCTCATTGTAGGCCAGTCCCCAGAACAGGTAAAATCTCACCTGCAGGTCACCCAGCAGCTTCTCACTCCCTGGTTTTCTGCTAAACCTACTAAAGTCGGTTCTGGAACCAGTCCAGGTACTCACCTTTATAGGGGCAGAATTGGACAGTTAGCCAGAGCCTTTCTTCCCCAGAAAGGGTAAGGAATTTAGTGGCTCTGGCTCTCCTTCACTCTGCAGGCTCTCGACCAGCAAGACACTTTCTGCAGCTCCTGGGGCACATGGCTGCATCCACAGCTGTTGTGCAGGGAGCCAGATTTCAGATGAGACATTCAGTTTCACTTGAGAACCTTTTGGTCTCAGAGAAGAGACCCCTTCCAAGTTGGTCCCAGTGACTCAACCTTGATCCTAGCTCTCCAGTGGTGGCAGGATCAGAGCACTTTAAGAGCTGGGGTCCCTTCATTTCCCTTCTCACGACTTGACTCTCACTACAGATGCTTCCCTTCTGGGTTGGGGAGCCCACATGGGTGATCTTCACTCAGGAGTCTGGTCCCCCAGGAATCTCTACTCCACATCAATTTGCTGGAACTCAGAGCTGTCTTTTAGCTCTTCGCTTTTTCTGCATCTGTCCACCATAAGTGATACAAGTCAGAACAGACAACACCACAACAATGTGGTACATCAACAAACAGGGGGCACTCGGTCTTCGGCCTTGTGCACCGAGGCAATGAAGTTGTGGTCTCTGGCCTATTCCTGAACACTTCCTCTTAGCAGTTCATCTTCCAGGGAAGGACAATGTCCTAGCGGATGCCCTCAGCAGGATTTCCAGGCCATCACGAATGGTCCCTGGATCCTCAAGTGCTGGGGATAGTTTTTGCCAGGTGGGCATCCTCAGATAGATCTTTTGCAGCCCCAGACAATCACAGACTTCCTCTGTTCTGTTGCAGGCCTCCAGTGCTGGGCTCAGTTCCCTGATGCCCTTCTTCTGGATTGGGAGGGAAGTTCCTCATGCTTCCCCCTTTCCTCTCCTGTTCAAAGTACTAGTCAAAATCAGATCTCGGCCTTGCAGGGTGATTCTGATTGGGCCAGGCAGCCCTGGTACCCACCTTCTGTCTCTGACAGTCCATCTTCCCCTGTGCCTCCCCAGGAATCACAATCTGTTGACTTGTGCCTAGGGAAGGGTTTGGTATCCGGACCTCAAATCCTCAACCTCAAGGCCTGGCTCTTGAGGAGTTAGTTTGCTGATTTACACCTCTCAGGGTGTTTTTTGAGATCCTAAAGGCTTCTAGAAAGCCTTCCACTAGGGCTACTTATAATTCTAAATGGAAAAGTTTTTCCATTTGGTGTGCTGGGAAAAATATTTCCCCAGAATCTGCTGAATTGCCCATTTTGTTAGATTACATGGTACATCTTAATTCCTTGGGTCTCAGACCAGCTGCCTTGAGAGTTCATTTGGCAGCTGTGTCTGCTTTTGTGTCAGCAGGAAAGTCATCCCCCCTTTCCTCTCATCCTGTGTTTTCCAAGTTTTTTAAGGGATTACTCCATACTAATCCTCCTTTCAGGAACCGGCCCTGCTTGGGACCTTAATGTTTGCATTGCCCAGTTAATGCAACCCCCTTGAACCTCTGTCTTCTGCAGAGCTTAAGTTCCAACTTGGAAAACTGTTTTCTAGTGGCTATCACTTCGCCAGACGCATAAGTGAATTGCAAGCCTTGTCAGTGGATACTGACTTTATTTTTCCACAGGGATAAGGTAGTCCTTAGGACTAATAGGAAGTTTTGCCTAGGTGGTTTCAGATTTCCATCTTAATCAGTCTATCTCCCTTCCAGTATTTTTCACTGATCACTCCTCTTCGGGTGAGAGAAGGTTGCACAGCCTGGATGTTAAGAGAGCTCTTAGTTATTATATAGAGCGTACCAAAGGTCACAGGTTCGAATCCCTCCAACTTTTCCTTACCTATGGTGAAGTTGGGAAAGGCAAACCTGCCACTAAGAGGTCAATAGCCGGGTGGATTGTCTCTTGTATCCAATTTTGTTATCAGAAAGTGGGCAGAGCCCCCCCCCCCCCGGTTTGAGGGCTCATTCTACCAGGGGTACAGCTGCGTCTCTAGCTGCTGCCAGAGATATCCCTTTATTAGAGATTTGCCGGACTGCTACTTGGAAAACGGGTATACACACTACTTCAAGCATTACCCCTGGATGTCCAGGCCAGGAGAGATGCTCGGTTTGCACAGCTGTTCTTCAGAGCCTATTCCTAAGTAGGTTCTGTCCCTCCTCCATGGAGGTACTGTTGTGTATTTCGTTATCGTTCATAATATAGCAAGACTTCATGTTGTTTGAAGAAAAAATTACTCACCTTAGTAATGTTGTTTCTTCTAATGGAGTCTTGCTATTATAGACCTCCCAACCTGCCCTCTCAGAACCTCTACTTGGTGGGGTGCGGGCAACTTAGTGTGGGCACTACTTATGCCCTGTTAGCATTTTGTCCCCTTTGGGACTTTGGGGTGTGTATGTACGCATGTGTGTGTTTTATTATACTATGTTCTATTTTCATATTATTAGAATGGTGTTAGTATTTCTGGTCCCCTGACTTGAGTCTTGGGTGTTGGGACCATCAATGGTTGTTATTATTTGGGTAGCCATTTTGGCTAGTGTAGGTTACAGCTTCCACACAGACCTTAGTGAGTTTGGCTCGTAAGAGATCTGACAGTTCAAGTTTGAAATGACACAGATAGAGCTGCTCGTGCCAAAATTTTATTTTGGAATGGTTTTAACCATTTCACTCCGGGGCAGTTCTAGAGCTGGATCAAACTGCTAATGTCTATAATATAGCAAGACTCCATTAGAAGAAACAACATTACTAAGGTGAGTAATTTTTTCTTCTCGGTTCAAATCAGCCGAGAATATTATTATTTTAACCGCAAAACCGATCGGTTCAAGCTCTGTCTGTGGTATCGTAAGTAATTTCAGTTTAATTTCTGTGTGGAACTTGTAAATGTTATCGGTTCGGTTTTGAACCGATCAGCTTGCTTTAAAACTTGAAGTTACAAAAATTAGAGGTTTTAGAGTGCGGTTCCGGTTTCTAAAAAACCTGAATTCATTACGTTTTTTCCAATACCGTAACACGGTTAGGAACCGATAAGGTGTGTCTTGCCTGGCACCCGTTAAAGGGCAAGTTTTGGTTAGGCTGGCATTATGTCTGAGAAACCCAAAAGAAAAACTGGCCCATTGGTTTCAACACTGTGATGTTTGTGGGGAAGTCTTTGCCAAGGCTGACCCAACACACCACATGTGTTTATTGTCTGGGTTTGACCACCTCCAGTCAGACTGCCAGGTATGTAAGAATTTCCCTGCAGCCACCCTGAAAAAGATTGGGCAGGCTCAGGGAACGAGAGGCCAAAAAGTCCGCTGACCCGGATGGCCAGCCTGGTTCGGTGCCAACCGAACCAGAGGGAGTGCCCTCTGACCAGGGCCAGACTTCCTCGGGCAAACGCAAAGCTGGCTTGGATGAGCCAGTTCCAGTAAAGAAAACAAGAAAATCAGCAGGTGTGGAGCCCAAAATTCCTTCTCCAACTGCTGTAGAGATAGCAAGAGCTATTCAGATTGTCCAGTCACTTTCTCCGGTTCCGTCCGAACCGCCACTGTCTGGTAAAAGGTCGGTTCCACCGGTTCAGGAATATGATGTTGAGGAGTTTTATGAACCAGAGGAGGGGGAGGATGATTATGAACAGTATGAATGTGACTTGGAGGGTCTGGGTGTGCCCATTGAACCGGACATCTCCCCAGACAGACCTTTAGAATCTCCCCTATGCATTCTGAGTCCCCTCTCACTTTATGTTTTACAAAAAAGTTGCTGAAACCCTCCAGCTCCCATTGGAGGAAGCTGTGGATGAGCAAGAGGAACCTGATTTTGTAGAAATGATGGATATACCAGAGTCTAGGAGATTGTCTATTCCTTTGCATAAATCATTTAGGAAACAAACAATAAAAATTTTAAAATCTCCTGTGGATAAAAAGATGGACAGGAGGTACACACTGTCGGGTCCTGACACAGAATTCCTTTCACAGCAATGCAGTCATGTTGGGGTGGTTCAGGCTGCAGCCTGTGATAAAGCTAATATTCCCCTGGCTTCACATCCTCCTGACAAGGATTCCAGGAAGATTGATGCCATGGCTAAAAAACAATACATGGCAGCGCCCTGGGACTCAGGCAAGCAAATTACATGGCTTATGTAGCAAGGTATCAAAAATCTAGATGGGACACTGTCATGGCTTTGGCCAAACAGGCCTCTGGCCAGCTTGCTAATGAGCTGGAACAGGTGGCTGCCGATGGCATTGAGGCATCCAAGGTGCAGTGTCATGCTGCTGTGGATTTTAATGATGTATCCTTTAGAGTCATGGCTACGTCTGTAGCTTTTCATAGGTTGGCCTGGCTCAGGTGTACTAGCTTGTCACAGGATACCCAGACTAAGGCTATGGATTTTCCTGTGGTGGGAAATTCTGTGTTTGGGGAGCAGACAGAGAATTATATGAAGAAAATGGATGAATATAGGACTACCTATAAGAGTGCCTAGCCAAGAGCGGCAAGCCACTCTTCAGGAGGCAGACCCAGGGGTAGGGGTAGGCCTTTTCACAGGCCTTTTACTAAACCCAGGCCTCCTCTGCTTATGCTCAGAGGGGCTTCTTCAGAGGCAGAGGCAGACGGGGTGTGGGCAGACCTGCTTCCACCTCTCAGCCTAAAGCACCTGCCAAACAGACACCTTGATGGGGTGCCCAGGGCGATTCTCCTTTACCCGTAGGGGCAGGTTAGCTTACTTCATTCAGAACTGGGTGTCTCTAACTTCAGACAAGTGGGTCCTGGAAGTAGTAAGCCAGGGTCTGGTTCTCAGCTTCAAAAGTTCCCAAAGATGAGAATCAGATCTTCCCGCTGCAAACTCTTTAGAGACCTTTACTCTAGAAACAGAAGTCTCAACCCTCCTGGCTCTCAGAGCTGTAGAAAGGGTTTCTCCCTACACCAGGGCAAGGGTCTGTACTCCAGATATTTCCTTACTCCAAAAAGACAGGAGAATGGCGCCCATTTTAGACCTCAGATATCTGAACAAACACCTTTTGAAACCAAAGTTCAGAATGGTAACTCTGGCAATGATTTTACCCTCTCTAAGGCCAGGGGACTGGCTAGCCTCCCTGGACCTCAAGGATGCCTATTTTCACGTCCTAATCAGAAGCTCCCACCGAAAGTACCTCAGATTCGAACTGCCCTCAGGTCACTACCAGTTCAGAGCAATGCTCTTCGGCCTCACCTCTGCCCCAAGGGTATTCACAAAATGTCTGGCAGTAGCAGTTGCTCATTTAAGGAGGCAAAGGATTGTTGTCTTTTCCTATCTGGACGACTGGCTCATTGTAGGCCAGTCCCAGAACAGGTAAAATCTCACCTGCAAGTTACCCAGCAGCTGCTCACCTCCTGGGCTTCTTGCTAAATCTTCCAAAGTCAGTTCTGGAACCAGTTCAGGTGCTCACCTTCATAGGTGCAGATTGGACACAAAGCAGGCCAGAGCCTTCCACCCTTAGAAGGTAAGGAACTTGGTGGCTCTGGCCTCCTCCTCACTCTGCAGGTCTCTCGACCAGCAAGACACTTTGCAGCTCCTGGGGCACATGGCTGCGTCCCACAGCGTGGTGCAAGGAGCAAGATTTCAGATGAGGGACATTCAGTTTCACTTGAGAGCCTTTTGGTCTCAGAAAAGAGACCCCTTTCCAAGTTGGTCCCAGTGACCCGAACCCTGGTCCAGGCCCTCCAGTGGTGGCAGGATCAGAGCAATTTAAGACTGGGGGTCCCCTTCATTCCTCTGTTTCACTCCTTGACCCTCACTACAGATGCTTCCCTCCTGGGGTGGGGAGCCCACATGGGCGACCTCTCCACTCAGGGAGTGTGGTCCCCCCAGGAATCTCTGCTCCACATCAATTTGCTGGCACTCAGAGCTGTCTTTTTAGCACTTCAAGTGTTTTCTGCGTCTGTTCAGAACAAAGTGGTACAAGTCAGAACAGACAACACCACAACAATGTGGTACATCAACAAGCAGGGGGGGCACTCCGTCTTCGGCCTTGTGCACCGAGGCAATGAAGTTGTGGTCTCTGGCCTATTCCCTGAACACTTCCCTCATAGCAGTTCATCTTCCAGGAAAGGACAATGTCCCTAGCAGATGCTCTCAGCAGGATTTCCCAGGGCCATCGCGAATGGTCTCTGGATCCTCAAGTACTGGGGATAGTTTTTGCCACATGGGGCACCCCTCAGATAGATCTTTTTGCAGCCCCAATCACCAACTTCCACTTTTCTGTTGCAGGCCCCCAGTGTTGGGCTCAGTCCCCCTGGATGCCTTTCTCCTAGATTGGGAAGGGAAGTTTCTTTATTCCTTTCCCCCCTTCCCTCTCCTATTCAAGGTGCTAGTCAAAATCAGATCCCAGCCTTGCAGGGTGATTCTGATTGGGCCAGGCAGCCCTGGTACCCACTCCTTCTGTCCCTAACAGTCCATCTTCTCCTGTGTCTCCCCAGGAATCACAACCTGTTAACCTGTGCCCAGGGGAGAGTTAGGTATCCGAACCTCAAATCCCTCAACCTCAAGGCCTGGCTCTTGAGGAGTTCGAATTTGCTGACCTACACCTTTCTCAGGGTGTTCTTGAAATCCTAAAGGCTTCTAGGAAGCCTTCCACTAGGGCTACTGATAATTCTAAGTGGAAAAGGTTTTCCATTTGGTATGCTGGGAAACATATTTCCCCTGGAATCTGCTGATTTGCCAATTGTTTTGGACTATATGGTCCATCTTAATTCTTTGGGCCTGAGACCAGCTACCCTGAAAGTACATTTGGCAGCTGTCTCTGCTTTTGTTTCAGCAGGAAAGCCCTCCTCTCTTTCCGCTCATCCTGTATTTTCCAAGTTTTTTAAGGGATTACTTCATACTAATCCACCTTTTAGGGATCCGGCCCCTGCCTGGGACCTTAATGTTTGCATTGCCCGGTTAATGCAACCTCGCCCCCCCTTTTGAACCTCTGTCTTCTGCAGAGCTTAAGTACTTAACTTGGAAAACTGTTTTCCTAGTGGCTATCACTTCTGCCAGGCACATAAGTGAGTTGCAAGCCTTGTCAGTAGAAATTGACTTTATTTCTTTCCACAGGGACAAGGTAGTCCTCAGGACTAACAGGAAGTTTTTGCCTAAGGTGGTTTCAGATTTCCATCTTAACCAATCTATCTCCCTTCCAGTGTTTTTCACTGAACATTCTTCCTCTGGTGAGAGGAGATTGCACAGTTTAGATGTTAAGAGGGCCCTAAGTTACTATATAGAACGTACCAAGGGTCACAGGTTCGAATCCCTCCAACTTTTTCTCACGGTGAGGTCAGAAAAGGGAGACCTGCCACTAAGAGTTCAGTTGCCAGGTGGATTGTCTCTTGTATCCAATTTTGTTATCAGAAACTGGGGAGAGTTCCCCCCTCTGGCCTGAGGGCTCATTCTACCAGAGGTACAGCCGTGTCTCTAGCTGCTGCCAGAGACATCCCTATCTTAGAGATATGTCAAGCTGCTACCTGGAAAACGGTACACACTTTCACCAAGCATTACTCCCTGGATGTCCAGGCCAGGAGAGATGCTCGGTTTGGCACAGCTGTGCTTCAGAGCCTATTCCCTAAGTAGGTTCTGTCCCTCCTCCATGGAGGTACTGCTGTGTAGTCTGCAATTGTCATAATATAGCAAGACTTCATGTTGTTTGAAGAAAAAATTACTCACCTTAGTAATGTTGTTTCTTCTAATGGAGTCTTGCTATATTATGACCTCCCCCCCAGCCTGCCCCTCTCAGAACTTCTACTTGGGTATGGGGTGGGCAGCCTAGTGTGGGCACTAGTTATGCCCATTATATGTTTTCCACCCCTTCTTGGGGTTTTTTGGGGTGTGGTGTTTTATTTTATATATATTATTACTTCTGGTCCCCTGACTTGAGTTTTTGTGTTGGGACCAGCAAGTGTTAATATTTAGGTAGCCAGTTGGCTAGTGTAGGTTACAGCTTCCACACAGACCTTAGTGAGTTTTTGCTCGTAAAGATCTGACAGTTTGGGTTTGAAATAACCCAGACAGAGCTTCTCTAGCCGAGCTCGTGCTCTAAGTTCCATTCTTAGAATGGGAGTTAACTCTTTCACCTCTGGAGCCGTTCTAATGGTGGGACAAACTGCAATTGTCATAATATAGCAAGACTCCATTAGAAGAAACAACATTACTAAGGTGAGTAATTTTTTCTTTTGTGCCCCGAGTCCCTAGGTTCTCTCCCCAACCCGTCCTCTGGTTTGGTGTCCCTAGAGACTCCTGGACACCGCCACCTGGCGCACGACCGACCACTGGACTCAGATTCTCTACAGTTTGAATGGTGGGGGCAAAGAGTGTTCTCTTCCTCTCATGCGATGCCGTGCATTGCATTGCATAACATCAGGCACACCATGCTGCCTATAACAGGCATTTGTGGTCGGTGCTATCTCAGCTTCTAGCATCAATGCCTGATACAGAGCAATCTAGACAGGCCATTGTCCTCTCTGCTATAGGCCTGGAACTGGCAAGGCACCAAGCAAGGGCATCCTACGACGCCAGTGATGTGGCTTCCAGGCTTCCGGGGACAGCGATCTGCATTAGGCAGAAGGCATGGCTTCGTCTATCAAGATTGTCACTCCTAGCCTGGCGTAGGGTGATCCACTCTGCCTTCCGAGTGACCCGCCTCTTTTCTTCCTGGGAGGAGTGGGGAGGAAGGGTAGGGACATTATCTCAAGCTGTGGACCCTGCAATACGAGCTGACTTGACAGACCGAATGGCCTTCCTCTGCTGGCTTCTTCAAACGTTCATATGTTACTATGCTCCTTTTTAGGTTTGCCCACTGTTCCTGCACCCCACCCACGCCACCCCCTTCCGGCAGGTCATCCCCAGGGCATTCATTCATCTTTATAAAATCTGCCCTCGTGAAGTCCAGGACCCTCACTCTAGTGTAGTTCTAGTCTGCAGCCTTCCTTATATTGAACCACGCTATTATGGTGATCACTGGACTGCAGCTGGCCTTCCACCTTGATGTCTGTAACATTGTCCCTGTTAGTGAGTACTAGGTTCATAAGCAGCGGGTTATGTGGGCCCATGGGCCTTAGCAATATTTTGTGAAGCGGGCCCAGCCTCCCCAATAATTTTAAACATTAAAAACTTTTTGTATTTATTTTTGTTCTGACTTCTGGTTGCGCGCATGCACATGCACCCTCTATGACTGTGCTGTGGGTGGTCAGCGCCCTCCCCCCCAAAGGGAGCTATCGTGACCCCATTCAATTTCTCATCAGTCATTGGTGGTCCAATTGTTTTTTGAAATAGGTGCCAATTCCTGTCAGGTACGTGCCCAAAGAAGAGAGCAGGCACTGATTGGGCAGCAGTCTGAGACTTTAAACTGAAGCGGGTGACGAGGGCTGGTGATTAGAACGATGCGGCAGGTGTGAGCACTGAGGTGGCAGTGTGAAGGGAAATCCAGAACACCACCAGCACCATCTGGCACTGCAGAGTGATGACATGAGGGAGCGAGAGCGACCAAACCACCAGGCCTGGAGGCAGGAGCGCGAGTCCAGTGAGGGAGCAGCCAACAAGTGTCGGGGTCCGGGATGTGTTGCATGCGGGCAGCAATCAGAGGAGGAGGTCAGAAGGGGAGACGCTCCACAGGGGAGCGGAGGTTGGAGGACAGGAGCCAGAGAGGGGACCACACCAGTCTAGCAGCAGCAGTGGACCACACCATCTATATCTATATTTAACCTTACTACGGGAATATTTATATATTATATTGAAAATACTCTGTTCACTACATGTATTTGTTTCAGACTACATTTATGTACACTGTACTACCATGTAACTTAATTTGTTTTATCCTCCGTTTTGTACCCCTGCCTGGGTCGCATCTGGAAACGAGCTTTTCATGATGCCTTTCCCGGTTATCAAATTTGAAATAAATAAACACCAGTCTAGCAGCAGGCAGCAGAGGAGCACGGAGCAGTCCACCAGCAGCAGGAGAGAGCAACTCAGTAGCACTGTGGGTGGTGGTAGAACGACAGTAACTTACGGCTCCAGCCAACAAAACTGTCAAGCGCCCAGCCTACTAGAGCCAAAGGCCATCCAGCAGTAGCCAGGTAAAGGTGTTGGGGGCGGGGAGCCAAGCCCTGGTGGCAGGAGGAGAGAGAGCTGACTGTGACTGTTTCTGAACTTGTCACCAGCCCAGGGCAGCAGTATGAGGTGGCAGGCCCAGAGGGGAAGGGACCATCATTCCCACTCAGAGGTTCACAACAAAATTACTTGGTTGTGAGGGTTGGGGCCTTGGGGGTTCTTCTGGCATGCATCTTCTAATCTGTTCAGGAGACATGCATGCAGGCTTGCAGCTTGACACAATTTTTTTTTGTGGGGGAGGGGGACGGGCTACAAAAAGGGGGAAAAATATTTTTTTGTACAAAAAAAAAAATACTTTCCAGCAAAGATTAGCATCATGTTGTACACTAAATCCTTCTACTGCATGACAGGCATGAGACACCAACTCAAAACAGTCACATTGCTTAGCTACTGTGTCAAATCACTGTCAGATGGATACTGAAGGAAAATACTGTTTCTAAAGTTCCCTTAAAATTCAGTTCACCTCTCCTTCAGATAGTGAGGAGTACAGAATGGGGCAGCCTGTAGATTGCAATTCCTGAGTGCAACTTAGAGGAAAGACTGGAGTTATGGATATGAAATCATTCACTTTCCCCTTATCTACAGGAAGCATCTCTTATATTTTAATATTTCATACCCCTTTAAATCATGTGTCTCGGCTTCCTTCAGGAAGCTTAGCTTACATTTAACAACTCTAGTGTAAGTCTCACTTCCTGAAGCTTCAGGAGAGCCAGTAGTTACTTCAAATGGCAGAAACAGTCAAAATGCAAACTTCCTTTACATTTGTTTTATTTAGGAGGAATAAAGAGCAACAATGAATTATTTATGTTGGGGATAAAACGCAGCAAGAGAAGTGATTTTAAGGGAATAATGCATGCTGCCTTGCGTAGTTGTGAGACATGAGGCATAACCAGATGCAAGCACCCAAGCCATTCATTGCTCCTTTATTATCGCTCACTCTGGGGTATGTAAATATGCTTTGCAGTAAGCTTTTGTTTTGTTTAGATGGGTTATTACAATTAAAATGAGGTGTGATGCTGTAATACAATAATCACTGGTCATGTCATGTGTTGTGGTTTGATGAATGAGGTTATGATTCAGTATGCTGAGGCTGCTAGGGAACCTGGTTGTGTTACAAGTACCTCCAGGGCTCTCGCTGTTATATCGTCATCTTTAGACTGAGTTCTGTGGCATTCCGTGCTGTAGCGCGGTATGAGTATATTACACCTATAGACCAGACCACCTACGTAGTTCCTGATCTGGGTGTGCATCTGACTTCATGCTTCCCTCACTGCAACTGAGCATGAGATGTAAAAAGACAAGAGTCTTACAGCCAGGTAACCTAGCAGAGTAATTTGAAGTTGCTCACTTGCCTAGATGATAACAGAGGGCAAATTGAAACCAGTTTTGTTCTTTCTTTTAGATTTGGTGTTGTGTGTCAGACTGTCAGTCTCATCACTATGAGCACTTAAGCACTGAACTGGGGTTGATTGTTAGGGTTAAGATTGAGATAACTGTCATATTCATATGAATAAAAGTTTTGTCTTCCAAAATGCGTGTGGGGAAACCTGAAAGGGTTGTAATTTCTTGGCAACCTGCACAGATGCTGCTGTGGTTCATGTAATAACATGAACAGCTTTTTTTTCTGTTCTCTATAACTGAGAGTAGTATATTTCAAAAAAGGAGATGTGCAAGAACAAGGGGGCACAATTTGAAAATAGAGGGGGGACGGCACAGAGATAATGTGAGGAAGTATTTTTTTCACAGAGAGGGTGGTGGATGCATGGAACAGCCTTCCTGAGGAGGTTGTGGAGTCAAAAACTGTGGGGGAATTCAAGAATGCATGGGACAGACGTAAGGCAATTCTAGTGGGGGATAGGAGGAAGTAGGCCTAGATACACCTGTAGGTGGCGTCTGAAAGCATAGCCACTCAGGACAATAACACCTGTAGATGTATTCAGCTGACTTTCACTCAGGCCTAGAAACGTCTGAGGAAGTCAGCAGTTTTTACCTAAGTATTAAACAAACCAAATTGCTTAGAATTGATTGCATAGCACCATTAGAAAGGTAATGTTGTGCTGAACAATTTTGGTGCTGATACTTTGTGTCTATCATGTATACTTTAGGAGTCATTCGCATTTGTTTAAGGTATGGTGTGCATGGCTGACATTTGTCTCTCAAGCCTCACCACCTTGAATACATCTGAAAAAATCAGTTGTTTGGCATTTCAGCTAGTATAAAATAAAAACTAAATTGATTACAATTGATTGCATAGCACCATTGGAAAGGTAATGTGCTGAACAACTTTGCCACTCGTACTTTGTGTGTAGCACTTACAGTTCAAGAGGTATTACATTTGTTTGTAGCATGCTGACTATCATGGCAAGCCGTTAGGGACATAATTCAGAATCTCTGATACATAGTTAAATGCATACACTATATACTAAAATACATATATCATACACTGAAATAAATACATCATATAGTGAAATATACATGTCAAGTAGTAAAACACAAACACTTTGTCCTGAACCGCTTGCACTATGTAGTAAAATACATACATCATATAATGAAATGCATCCATTACATACTGAAACGTATATTTCATATATAGTGAAACACATACATTCTATAGTGAAATACATACACCATCTACTGAAATCCACATACTGAGTACTGAAAATCCACATACACTGTCTAGTGAAACCAATACACTATTTAGTGAAACGCATACACTACCTATTGAGATACATACACTGTAGACTGAAAACTCGACATACACTATCTACTGAAACCAATACACTATATATTGTAATATATATATATATATATACTACATATTGGAAAGCAATCTTCATACACTATATAGTGAAAAATACACTACATATTGAAATACATACACTACAGACTGCAAAATCCACCTACAGCATGTACTGAAACAAATACACTATATACTGAAACATATACACTATATAATATTTTTGGGAAGACACCGGCTTTTTCCCTGGTGTGCTATTTCATCTGTGCACTGACAAAGATCAGCCTGCAAGCCATCCGTGCTTTTCGCATGTCTGACCCTTAGGGACACTGCAGCAGTGGGACTGGGAAATGGAAGTTACGGAGCACACACACTCCTGGCCACTGAATTGCCAATGCTGCTGTTAAGGGGCTCAAACTGACACTGCACACACACAGAAGACAGCGGCGGTGTAGGGAGCACACAAGAGGGGCAGTCAACTTTTCCTCTGCACTGTAGTGACTTGCTCTTGTTCTTTACTCCCCCAAACAGTCTACCAGTGTGTGTGTGGGGAGCTGTTGCTGATGGTAAACTTCTCAGCAGTTTTGATAGCAAGACAGTGAGTGAGCGAGTTTGTATACTTGACACCCACTGAGGGAATAAATGAAGCAAGGCTTTCAATCCACTACTTGGTGGGTAAATTACACATATTGATCTGTAATGTAAGGTAACCAGCAGCTGAGTAAAGGGGGGGGCGTATGTGTACAAATGACATGGGCCCAGATATTCAAAAGGGTTGCGCCATGCGCATGTCCAAAATTGCGCCATTCTGCCATATTCAGAAGGAGGCAGTTGCGCCCCCCAGGGCAAGCTGAGCAACAGTGCAATGCAAATGAATGCATGCTGAGCTGGAGGGGGAGGAACCATGCATAAACTGCACAGCCCGATATTCAGCGGGCTGTGCAGAGTTGTGCAGGAGCAACCCCCAACCTGCGCCTGCACAACTTTAAGCCCCAAAAAGGAGAGTCAGGGCCACCCACAGGTGAGCGCCGCATTGCAGGGCGCACACAGCAGCTGCCACCTGTGGGTGGCCCTCAACCTACTCCCTGTGCTCCTTCTGCAGCCCAATCGCGGGCATATAGTAACCTCCTGATCCCGGACCGGGCGGGGTGACACCCACTGAGGTTTGTCCCGCGGCAAGAGGCAACCCCCAAAGGAGCTATCTGGTGGCCAGGATCGCGGTTCGGCCGCAGGCAGCGTGATTTCCTTACCTTGTGACCTCCCACCATTGCTCACCTCCCGGGCAGCCAGCGGGCGCATCTCACCCGCCGACCGACTGCTTGGTGCAGAGCAGACACTGGCATGGTCTATACCGCATAAGTTCAGATATGAACATCGCATATCTGACTGCCTTAGAGGGTATGGGCTGCATGCCCATTGGCTCTTGCTCTGCACCAATAGGGCGCAGCCCCCTACCGGTAGTCAGCTCGGCGGGTGGATGCTGCCACCCGCCGCCGCCGGGGAGCGGGTGGTGGGGCTCGTGTGGGTGGGGTGGGGGGACACTAGATCACCAGGGATATGGTCTTGGGGGAGGTTTAATCACTTTGCTGTCCGCGATCGGGCTTAGCGTCCACTGGACCACCAGGATGCGTTCGGGGTGGATTCTGTGCTGCCCGCAATCGGGCTGGTGGGGGGACATTATCAATTATGCCCGCGATCGGGCTGGTGGTGGGTTTATTTCACCTTATGCCCGCGATCGGGCTGGTGGGGGTGTATTTTACAATTATGCTCGCGATCGGGCTGGGGGGTTATTTAACCTTATGCCCGCCGATCGGGCCAGTCGGCGGAGGGGGATTTTCACACTTTTGCCCGCGATCGGGCTGCAGGGGGCGTCGGTCCTCGACGGCTGCTGCCTGGCAGGGTGCCAGGCGCAAGTCCTCGGGGACTGGCGCACCTGCATGCTAATGGCATGCAAATGGGGCCATAAATAGATGCAAATGGCCCCCCGCGCCTTGCATAAATTATGGCCCCATTTGCATGTCACCTTTGAATATGGAAAATTTGCACATGGCGCAATGGTACTTAGCCACAGCAACGAATACTCCACTCCTGACCACTTGCGGTGGCTGGGTTCACTCGCCATGCACAGTGGCGCTGTGGCGAGGGTGATATTCAAAGGTTGCTCAATAGCGCAACTCCTTTGAATATTGCCCCGGCCACACCCCTGCGCAACTATTATGTGCAGCGCAAGGGCTTGCACCACAAAATAGCGCAGTTTGAATATCCAGCCCAGTATTTATTTCGCACTGAAGTATTTACTGACATGGGACAGTGACATAAGAAATGTGTCCAGCAGCTACTCGCTTCATGCTGAATCGTGAGTCTGTGACATGGACATTTCAAAGCCTGCCATGTGCTGACTCCCGATTTAATAAAAAAAAAACAAAAAAAAAACTCTCTCTAGCCAAATTTCTTTTTAAAAATTGAAAATGGCATACAAATGAGTATTTGGCCTAATTACTCCATATATAAACACAGAGATATCATCCTTTGAAGTGTATGATGTATTTAGCCAGCAAAAATGACACAAAAATCATTTCCTATCTCCTTTAAAAAAGGAAACGGCACTGGGCATGTTTCTGAAGGTGAAACGGTAAGCATGCTTGAGAGCTGATCAGGAATTGAAGCCTCCAGATGGCTGGAAGGAATGCCGCGGTGCTACAGAAGACAATAGCAGACCTAATAACTTGGACATTATACATGAATTTACCCTGGCATTTACAATGGCTAGGAACCAGAAAGAAAAAAAAAAAGATTTAAGGATTTTATTGTTCCGATTCTCAGTCACTGTAAATGCATGGGTAAACTAAAGAATAAAGTTCAGGGTTAGTTGCCATTTGGATTAAAAAAAGGTAGAATTCTCCCAGCCATTGCAGGAACAGGGTGCCGGGTCTGTAGACAGTCCCTCTACTCCTCCCCCTTCGTCCCTACTCACTAGTCTGCCTCAAGCTAATCAACAGTTGAAAACAAGAAGCTCAATGAGATTTTCCAACCCTCACAGACAGTTGCGCATACTACAAGAGACGTGGATTTTATCACTGCACAGTCTTTCTCTGACTCTCTCCGCTGCTGCCTGCCTTAACCCTCCCAGTTACCTCAGTGCGTAGCAAACAGTGTTGTCCTCCATTAGCACTGTACCCTGGCATGCTCACTCCTCTGGCACCACTCTGCAGTCAGCTGCCCGTGACCCCACCAGTGTTCTCCCTTCTTCCCTCTCGGTCACTTTGCATGGGTCAAGGCTAGTGATCACTGTTGCAGGACTAAGGGACACAGGGCTTTGCGCAAAAGAAATGTCCAGATTCCAATCTTGCCGTTCTTCCGTGCCTTTGCTCTGTAACACAGCACCAAACTGGTCTCACTTGCAGGGCACAAAACTCCACCAGTTTCTCCCTCTCTCCTACTCTGATGGAGGGGGATTGGTGCCAAGGCACTAGAGACAGAATTTGGTTGGTAGCTGCAGAGACTGCATGAAAAAGACAATGCCACCAGCACATGTGGCAATTACTTTTCCTCAGAGAGGGCTGTAGTAATAACTGAGGGCAAGGCTCCTAGTATGTCTCTGCCGGGGGTTGAGAAAGGGGTCATGAATCTATGAGAAAGACGGTCTAAAACAGAGCGAAGCAAAACAGGACTCACATCAATTAAGTCTGCAATCCAGAGCAATTACAGCGAACTGCAACGGACCTCATTTGCAGCATTCAATTCTGACAGTGGCTTCGGGATCTAGCAAGAACCAATTACAAGTTCGTACATCCACCATCACTGAACAAACTTAAATAAGCTGCTGTAGGTTTGAAATTTGTCTTAAAAAAACTTATGCTTTCCCTTGAGAAATGGGGATAGCGAACCAGTGGCAGCTATACTGCAGTGGCCAGATGAGGGTTAATAACAGAGAGCCCAAATAGCATGTTTTACTTCCTCAAAGGATCAAGCCAAACTAAATCTTGGCTTTGGAGTGTGGGAGGAGCTTCCATGTCACATGCAATTTCAGTATAGTTTGTTTCACTAGGTACTGTATCTGTTTCAGTATATAGTGTATGTGTTTCAGTATATAGTGTATGTATTTCAATAGATAGGCCGGGATATTCAAAGGGGTTGCGCATGGCGCAACAGTGTTGCGCCATGTGCAACCCACTGATGTGCCACGGTGCGATATTCAAAATGGGATGTTGCGCAGCGCAATTCCCGATGCGCTGGGGTGCACCAGTAATGTATGCGGCGCAAGTGCAGAGGGCGTGCCCATGCATATTCAGCACATCCCGATATTCAGCCCAGGATATGCGGCATATATGCAGGCACACACACACGCCTTGTGCTGCATAGAGGGGGTGCAAAGATGTGCCCAAAAAAAAGGGACAAGTCGGGGGACACCCACAGGCCGGCCGCCGTATTGCTGGGCGCAACATGGCAGTCGCCTGCTGTGGGTGGCCACCCGCCCTCCCGAGTCACAGGCCGGGTGTCGCCCCCCCATGCCCAATCGCAGTCTCTGTAAATATTGAAATACCCTGGTGGTCCAGTGGACCTGCCCCCAGCCCGATCGCAGGCATAGTAAAAATAAATGTATCCCTGGTGGTCCAGTGGACCAAATCCCAGCCCAGTCGCGGGCTTAGTAAATATAAATGTATCTCTGGTGGTCCAGTGAACTGAATCCCAGCCCGATCGTGGGCTTAGTAAATATAAATGTATCCCTGGTGGTCCAGTGAACTGAATCCCAGCCCGATTGCGGGGCTTAGTAAATATAAATGTATCCCTGGTGGTCCAGTGAACCGAATCCCAGCCTGATCTCGGGCTTAGTAAATGTAAATGTATCCCTGGTGGTCCAGTGGACCAAATCCCAGCCCGATCACGGGCTTATTAAATAAAAGCAGAATCCCTGGTGGTCCAGTGGACCGAATCCCAGCCGGATTGCGGGCTTCATAAATGAAGATAAATCCCTGTTGGTCCAGTGGTACCCCACTCCCCACCTGCCCACTCAGACCCGCCACCCCGCTCCCCCCCGGTCAGCAGTGGGCGGCAGCTGCCCTCCCGCAAGCCACCCACCGAATGACAGCATACAGTATGGCTGTACGCCCATATATGTTTCAGTAGATAGTGTATGTGGGTGTTTCAATGTGTAGTATGCATTTCAATAGACAGTGTAAGTGTTTCACTGTGTAGTGTATTTGTTTCAATAGGTACTGTATGTGTTTCATTATATAGTGTATATGTTTCAGTAGCTAAGCTTTGCTTAGTTTAAATGAAATTTCAGCGATTTTACTTTGCAAATTGTGTGTGTTTGCTGTTATACTTTTTTACTAACTGCATACTGTCATTTTAAGATGTTTTAACGTCTAATTTTGGAGCCCTAGCCTACGCTGGTCTAGGAGGAGAAGCTGTAGTTCACCAGGCTACTTCCTGGACTACATCTCATTGAAATTGCCACTCTTTTATTTTATTTGGGGGAAACTGAGCCTAACTAACACTTTAAACAATCTAGGAGGCAAAGTAGAGGGCCTTTAAATACACAATTAAGCATTTTACTTAAAAAAAATACTCAGAGGTGTAGCGCGACCCATGAACTCACTTCCGGGTCTCTAGGGGCTATATTGAGCTGCCCTGCGGCGAGCAGGGCAAGCGCGAGGTGTTGTGTGCGAAGACACGCACAAAGACACGAGCGTCAGCGAGTGTTATGCGTGTTGAGGGTTTGTAGCAAAATATTAGTAGTGCACACTTAGACTCTGTTCAAAAAGGAACAAGAATTAAATCTCCATCTACTTAAAGTCGGTAAGTATTTTTATTGGTGTGGTAGTTAAAGAAAATGGCTAGTGTTATATTAGCAACAGATGGGAGAATAGGTACCATGTGGATATTATGCAACATGTTTAATTTTGAATTAGACAGTCAAAATATTGATTCCTTCAGTTGCAGTAAATGTATTAAGATTCAAGAACTTGAGGCTGAATTAAAGTTATTTGATGACAGACTAAGAGTACTTGAACTTAGTCAATTTGAAACTGCAAAAAAGGCTACAGATAACTGACAAACAAATGCCAATTTCAAAATCCAGCGATAGTTCTAGCGTCACACCTATCCATACTGATATTGTGACAAGAAAGAGACCAAGACAAGAAGGAAATGGATCGGACTCTGAGGATGATTGGTATACTGTACAATATAAAAAAACATCCAAAAGAGGGAGAAAAGCTAATGCTTTTTACATACCATTACAGAATAAATTTGATCCACTTTTAATAAATTTGGATATAGAGGGGATTGGGAATGGATCAATAGTGGAATCTGCATTAACCTTATCAAATAATGAGAATTTAAGCTTGGTTATACCGGAAAAAAAGTGATATCAGATATACCCAAACCAATCTTATAAATTTTTCGGACAATAACAGTAGACAAGGAGAAAATCTGGATAT
The DNA here is from genome assembly GCA_016271365.2 of Neoceratodus forsteri. Classification (NCBI taxonomy): domain Eukaryota; kingdom Metazoa; phylum Chordata; order Ceratodontiformes; family Ceratodontidae; genus Neoceratodus; species Neoceratodus forsteri. Next base: position 937,766,697 of record CM028136.1, on the reverse strand, counting down.
TGGGCCTATGAATCTAGTTCATAAAGCACCGCAGCAAATTTTTGTACTAGGGGACTCCTTGTTATCAAACCTCGATAGGAAAATATGTAACCCCAATAAAGCTACCCACACGTTATCTTGTTTTCATGGTGCCCAGATTCAAGACAATAGCTAGAATGAGTAGACAGATTCTATGCAATTGTGAAAATGATCTTGCCTTAATACATGTTGGGGTCAATAACATATGGCATCAAAATGTTCAACAGATTAAAAAGGCTTATGTTGGTATGTCTAATATTCTTGATGACATAGGAATCCATACAGTGATTTCGGAGATTCTTCCAGTGCCCAGAGCAGACCATTTCCTAACAAATAAAATAAAACACATAAATGATTGGCTCAGGGCATGGTGTCTAAAACAAAATATTAAGTGCTTAACTCATTGGGAACAGTTTCAGCTAAATGGTAATTACTATGCAATGGATGGTTTACATTTAAGTAAAAAAGGTAAAGAAGTTCTGGGAAATGAGTTTACTCAGCAATAGATGCTTTTTTATGCAATGCTTGGGGGGGGTATAGTTACTGATAAATTCTGTTCATCCACAGTTTTAACCCTGAATCTTGTTAAACCTACTTATTGCGTTTCAAATAATAATCAGGTACCTAAGCTAAATCTACTTCTTTTAAATGCTAGGAGTCTGTGCAATAAAATTCATGAACTCCAAATCATTTTACATAGTGAAAATATTGATATTTGTGGAGTCACAGAAACTTGGTTTAATGACAAACAATGGGGGCAAAATATTTGTGGATACACTCTTTTTAAGAATAATCGTGTATATACAAGGGGAGGAGGTGTTGCTTTTTATGTAAAAGAAGACATTAAGTGTACAGAAATTAGTATGAACACTAATTCACCACAAGGTATTGAAATATTATGGATTAAACTCAATAACAAATCTTTTCCAGTTACACTAGGGATATGTTATAGGCCAACGTCAATGGATTCTGTTAATAATGATAACTTCTGTAATTACTTGGAAAATGTCAATTTGAAAACTAATACCATTCTGATGGGTGATTTTAATTACCCTGGCACAAATTGGTTAAATTGTGTAGGTTCAAATAAACAAGAAAATAAATTTATTGACACAATTGCTCACCTAGGATTAGACCAAATTGTCAACATTCCAACAAGATATAATAACATTTTAGACCTAATATTTACTAATATAAAGGAAGGCATTGATACCCCAGATACTATGGCTCCAATAGGTAATAGTGACCATCTAATGGTTAAATGGTCAATTAATTATTATAAGAAAAATTCCAATGGTATAACCAAATTCAGAAACTATAAAATGGCTAATTATGTAGCTATTAAAGAGTACCTAATGATGTGGAATTGGAAAAAATAATTAATTGGGTCAACAGTGGAAGAAATATGGCATAGAATAAAAGAAAAAATAGATTTGTATTTCTGAGTGGGTACCAATTAGAGTTAAATACATTCAGAAGAAAAGGCTTCCACCATGGTATTCCACAAAAATCAAAAGATTGGTATTGGCTAAAAAAAAAAGGGCTTTCAATAAATATAAGAAAAATAAATCTAATTCTAATTGGTCTAAATTTGTTCTTAAAGCTAAAAAATCCAAATATGCAATCAAAAAGGCTAAAAAAGATTTGGAATTTAATCTAGTTAGTAATCAGGGTGATAAAAAAAAGTTCTTCAATTATATTGGTTCTTTAAAATCTACACCGAATCTAGTTGGACCCTTAAAAATTAATGATGAGATTATAAACAATGAACAAATAATGGCTAACAAATTCAATCAATATGTTGCTAGTTTATTTAAAAAAAAAGGACATATTATTAAATGAGAGTCCCTCTGTTCTGGAACCGGTAGTTGAGTTCACTGTTGCTGAAACTTATTCCATCATTAATTCATGTAAATCTTCCACATCTGTAGGACCTGATAACATCCCTTCAATATTCTTAAAAAATGTTTCATATGAGTTAGCTGGTGTATTAACATTTCTTTTTAATGAATCTATAGCAAAGGGCACTGTTGTAAAAGAATGGAGAGATGCTTTAGTCAGCCCAATACATAAGAATGGTTCAAAGCAAGAGTTAAAAAACTATAGACCTATAAGCCTAACATCCTCTGTATGTAAAATTATGGAACAACTTGTATCAAATAAGATTAATGAACATATCATAGATAAAGGTCAGTCTGATATATTACAACATGGTTTTCAACCTGGTAGGTCTTGTTATACTAATTTAATAAACGTTTTTGAGCCAGTGAGTAACACCTTGGACATGGGTCTTCCAGGGGATGTCATTTACTTGGATTTTGAAAAGGCTTTTGACTCTGTTTCATATAGTATATTATATGAATGTTTAATACAAATGGAGCTTAATAAATTTATTACTGCTTGGATTATACAATGGTTGACTGATAGAAGACAACGGGTATCACTACGAGGGTATACATCTACAGGGACGGAAGTTACTAGCAGGGTCCCTCAGGGCTCAGTCCTGGGTCCAATATTGTTTAATATTCTTATAGCTAGTATGAACACTAAAGATAGTATATGGTTAACAAAGTATGCAGATGATGCTAAACTAGGTGGGATTGTTAATATAAAATCCATTTCAAATTTAAAGGATAATTTGAATTTAATCTCAGACTGGGTTACCAATCATAAATTAAACTTTAATTATAAATGTAAAGTTATGCACTTTGTGTTAAATAACATGTGTGCTAATTATTATATTAACAGCCATGTGTTAAGTGTAATTACTTCCGAAAAGGATCTGGGTGTCACTATTACTAATAATTTAAAATTTACAGAACATTTAAATATTACTGTTGAAAAATGTACTCGATTGACTAATTGTATTTTCAAAAATATAAAAAGCAGAGAACCTGCTGTATTACTCCCACTGTTTACTAGTATTATAAGATCTAATTTTGATTATTGTTCCTCATTTAGTGCTCCAACATTAATTAGAGAGAGATTATCTAGAGAGAGAATTCAATGGAGAGTCACCAAACATACTATTGGAATGGGTCCATTGACTTATGAAGAAAGATTAAAAATATTACAACTTCATAGTATGGAATACAGGTCCTTGAGAGGTGACCTTTGTTTGCTCTATAGGGCTACAAAAGATGAACTCTTGTTCGAAACGATATATCTGACTTGGAATCCAACATCTGTACATACTCGATCACATAATCTGAAATTAACTGCATCCATAAATAACACTACAAAGAGAAATAAATTCTTTACACAAAGGATAATTCCAATATGGAATTCACTTCCAAATGATGTAGTGCACTGTGATAATTTAGCTCTATTTAAATTAAAGCTTGATTCTCACATGAATTACTTAAAATATGTAGTCCACCTAGCTTAGGTGGCGTGATCAAATTGGGCTCGTCCTTCGATCACGTATTATACCTATGAACCTATATAGTGTATTTGTTTCAGTACATGCTGTAGGTGGATTTTTCAGTCTGTGGTGTATGTATTTCAATATGTAGTGTATTTGTCACTATATGGTGTATGAAGGTTGCTTTTCAGTATGTAGTGTATGTATTACAATATATATAGTGTATTGGTTTCAGTAGATCGTGTATGTCGAGTTTTCAGTCTGCAGTGTGTGTATCTCAATAGGTAGTATATGCATTTCACTAAATAGTGTATTGGTTTCACTAGTCAGTGTATGTGGATTTTCAGTACTCAGTATGTGGATTTCAGTAGGTGGTGCATGTTTTTCACTATATAATGTAAGCATTTCACTATACAATGTAAGCATTTCACTATATGAAATATACATTTCAGTATATAGTGGATGCATTTCACTATATGATGTATGCATTTTACTACATAGTGCAAGCAGTTTAGGGCATTTATTTTATTTTTAGTCTTTGGTAACTGGATAAGGCCCACTAGGCACAAGTGCCTGTTTTCAGGGGCGACCTGGGAGCACTGGGCGGTTAAGTGACTTGCTCAGAGTCGCACAGTATGCAAGTGGAAGTTGTGAGAATCAAACTCTGGTCTGATCTGCTGGATGTATCAAGCTTGTTCACACCTCGTTCCTCTAACCTCTAGGCTATACTGGCATAGTGTATGTGTTTCACTACTTGACATATATATTTCACTATATAATGTATTTATTTCATTATATGATATATGTATTTTAGTACATACTGTATGCAATTAACTATGTATCAGAGATTCTTAATTATGTCCCTAACAGCTTGCCATAGATTATGGCTCAATTTTGTTTAGAAAGGCCCAGGATGCAGTGCTAAGAGTATACACGGCACAAGTGGTGGAAGTCTCAAAGAGCTCTTGTGGTGTGAATGAGTTTAAATAGGATCTGCTTATCCATTAGGTAGAGAAATGGGCAGACTAGGTGGGCCAAGTGGTCCTTCAAACAACATGAAGTCTTGCTATATTATAGACATTAGCAGTTTGATCCAGCTCTAGAACTGCCCCGGAGTGAAATGGTTAAAACCATTCCAAAATAGAATTTTTATCACGAGAGCAGCTCTATCTGTGTCATTTCAAACTTGAACTGTCAGATTCTTTACTCCGCCTCAGTGAACAGTCGCTCGGAGATTTCTCCTTCTGCTTGGTTCATTTCTCGGTTTAAAAGTGTTTTCGGTTGGATTTAACCGAGAATAGTTTTATTTTAACACATAAAACCGTTCGGTTCAAGCTCTATCTGTGGTAACCGTAAGTAAATGAAGGTTTTGTCTGTGGAACTTGTAGTTATCGGTTCGGTTTTGAACCGATCAGTGGGTTAAAACTCATTTAAAACTAAAAGTTACTATCTTAGAGTGCGGTTCCGGTTCTTATCGGTTCTAAAAAAGCGGATTTATTCCTTTTTCCAATACCCGTGACAGGTTAGGAACCGATAAAGGTGTCTGGCTTGACTACCGTTAAAAGGGCAAGTTTTGGCTAGGCTGGCATTATGTCTGGAGAAACCCAAAAGAAAAACCGGGCCCACTGGGTTTCAACACAGGTGATGTTTGTGGGGAAGTCTTTGCCAAGGCTGACCCACACACCACGTGTGTTTATTGTCTGGGGTTTGACCACCTCCAGTCAGACTGCCAGGTATGTAAGAATTTCCCTGCAGCCACCCTGGAAAAAAGATTGGGCAGGCTCAGGGGACGAGAGGCCAAAAAGTCCGCTGACCCGGATGGCCAGCCTGGTTCGGTGCCAGACCGACCAGAGGGAGTGCCCTCTGACCAGGGCCAGACTTCCTCGGGCAAAGAAAAGCTGGTTCTGAGGAACCAATTCCAGTAAAGAAAACAAGAAAATCAGCAGGTCTGGAGTCCAAAATTCCTTCTCCAACTGCTGCAGAGATAGCAAAAGCCATACAAATTGTCCAGTCACTATCTCAGGGTCCGTCCGAACCACCACTATCTGGTAAAGGTCGGTCCGGTCCCAGTGGTTCAGGATTATGATATTGAGGAATTTTATGAACCAGAAGAGGAGGAGGATTATGAACAGTATGAATGTGGCTGGGAAGGTCTGGGTGTGACCATTGAACGGACATCTCCCCAGACAGACCTTTAGAATCTCCCCTATGCTGTCTGAGTCCCCATCTCATTTTATGTTTTATAAAAAGTTGCTGAAACCCTCCAGCTTCCTTTAGAAGAGGCTGTGGATGAGCAAGAGGAGCCTGATTTTGTAGAAATGATGGATATTCCAGTGTCTAGAGATTGTCTATTCCTTTACATAAGTCTTTTAGGAAACAAACAATTAAAATTTGAAAGCTCCTAATTCTGTGCCTCCTGTAGATAAAAAGATGGACAGAAGGTATACATTGTCAGGCCCTGATACAGAATTCCTTTCTCAGCAATGCAGTCATGTTAGTAGTTCAGGCTGCTGCCTGTGATAAACTAATATTCCTTGGCTTCACATCCTCCTGACAAGGATTCCAGGAAGATTGATGCCATGGCAAAAACAGTATATGGCAGCCTCTCTGGGACTCAGGCAAGCAAATTATATGGCTTATGTAGCTAGGTATCAGAAATCTAGATGGGATACTGTTATGCAATGGCTAAGCAGGCCCATGGCCAGATAGGCTAGTGAACTAGAACAGGTGGCTGCTGATGGCATTGAAGCCTCTAAGGTTCAGTTTCATGCTGCTGTGGATGTTGATGTTTCCTCTAGGGTCATGGCCACATCTGTAGCTTTCATAGGTTGGCCTGGCTCAGATGTACTAGTTTGTCACAGGATACCCAGACTAAGGCTATGGATTTTCCTGTAGTGGAAATTCTCTGTTTGGAGAGCAGACAGAGAATTACATGAAGAAGATGGATGAATATAGGACTACTTACAAGAGTGCCCAGGCTAAGGAGTGGCAAGCCACTCCTCAAAGGCATGCCCCAGGGGTGAGGGTAGGCCTTTTCACAGAGCCTTTCTACCAGACTCAGGCCTCCTCTGCCTATGCTCAGAGGGGCTTCTTCAGAGGTAGGGCAGACGAGGGGTGGGCAGACCTGCTCCCACCCCCAGCCTAAAGCTCCTCATAAACAGGCACCCTGATGGGGTGCCCAGGGCCGATTCTCCTGTACCAGTGGGGGCAGGCTGGCTTACTTCAGTCAGAATTGGGCTTCTTTAACCTCAGACAAGTGGGTTCTGGAAGTAGTAAGCCAGGGTCTGGTTCTCAGCTTCAAAAGTTTCCCAAGTTGAGAAGCAGACTTTTCTACCTGCAAGTGCTTCAGAGACCCTCGCTCTGGAAACAGAGGTCTCATCCTATTAGCTCTCAGAGCAGTAGAAAGGGTTCCTCCCTGCATCAGGGCAGGGTCTGTATTCAGATACTTCCTACCCCAAAAAGACAGGAGAATGGTGGCCCATTTTGAATCTCAGATATCTGAACAAGCATCTTTTGAAACCAAAGTTCAAAATGGTAACTCTGGCAATGATTTTACTTTCCCTAAGGCCAGGGGACTGGCTAGCCTCCTGGACCTCAAGGATGCCTATTTCCATGTCTAATCAGAAGATCCCATCAGTACCCCAGATTCGAACTGCCCTCAGGTCATTACCAGTTCAAAGCAATGCCCTTGGCCTTCACCTCTGCTCAAGGGTATTCACAAAGTGTCTAGCAGTGGCAGTGGCCCACTTATGAGGCAGAGGATTGCTGTTTTCCCTATCTCAGCGACTGGCTCATTGTAGGCCAGTCCCCAGAACAGAGTAAAATCTCACCTGCAGGTCACCCAGCTTCTCACCTCCCTGGGTTTTCTGCTAAACCTACCAAAGTCGGTTCTGGAACCAGTCCAGGTACTCACCTTATAGGGGCAGAATTGGACACAAAGCTAGCCAGAGCCTTTCTTCCCCCAGAAAGGGTAAGGAATTTAGTGGCTCTGGCCTCCTCCTTCACTCTGCAGGTCTCTCAACCAGCAAGACACTTTCTGCAGCTCCTGGGGCACATGGCTGCATCCACAGCTGTTGTGCAGGGAGCCAGATTTCAGATGAGAGACATTCAGTTTCACTTGAGAACCTTTTGGTCTCAGAGAAGAGACCCCTTTCCAAGTTGGTCCCAGTGACTCAACCTTGATCCTAGCTCTCCAGTGGTGGCAGGATCAGAGCAATTAAGAGGGGGTCCCCTTCATTTCCCTTCTCATGACTTGACTCTCACTGCAGATGCTTCCCTTCTGGGTTGGGGAGCCCACATAGGTGACCTTTCCACTCAGGGAGTCTGGTCCCCCCAGGAATCTCTGCTCCACATCAATTTGCTGGAACTCAGAGCTGTCTTTTTAGCTCTTCAAGCTTTTTCTGCATCTGTCCACGACAAGGTGATACAAGTCAGAACAGACAACATCACAACAATGTGGTACATCAACAAACAGGGGGGCACTCGGTCTTCGGCCTTGTGCACCGAGGCAATGAAGTTGTGGTCTCTGGCCTATTCCCTGAACACTTCCCTCATAGCAGTTCATCTTCCAGGGAAGGACAATGTCCTAGTGGATGCCCTCAGCAGGATTTCCCAGGGCCATCACGAATGGTCCCTGGATCCTCAAGTGCTGGGGATAGTTTTTGCCAGGTGGGGCATCCCTCAGATAGATCTTTTTACAGCCCCAGACAATCACAAACTTCCTCTGTTCTGTTGCAGGCCTCCAGTGCTGAGCTCAGTTCCCCTGGATGCCCTTCTTCTGGATTGGGAGGAAGTTCTCTATCCCCCCTTTCCTCTCCTGTTCAAAGTACTAGTCAAAATCAGATCTCGGCCTTGCAGGGTGATTCTGATTGCCCCGGATTGGGCCAGGCAGCCCTGGTACCCACTCCTTCTGTCTCTGACAGTCCATCTTCCCCTGTGCCTCCCCAGGAATCACAATCTGTTGACTTGGGCCCAGGGAAGGGTTTGGTATCCGGACCTCAAATCCCTCAACCTCAAGGCCTGGCTCTTGAGGAGTTTGAGTTTGCTGATTTACACCTCTCAGGGTGTTCTTGAGATCCTAAAGGCTTCCAGAAAGCCTTCCACTAGGGCTACTTATAGTTCTAAATGGAAAAGGTTTTCCATTTGGTGTGCTGGGAAAAATATTTCCCAGAATCTGCTGAATTGCCCATTTGTTAGATTACATGGTACATCTTAATTCCTTGGGTCTCAGACCAGCTACCTTGAGAGTTCATTTGGCAGCTGTGTCTGCTTTTTGTCAGCAGGAAAGTCATCCCCTCTTTCCTCTCATCCTGTGTTTTCCAAGTTTTTTAAAGGATTACTCCATACTAATCCTCCTTTGGAACCGCCCCTGCTTGGGACCTTAATGTTTGCATTGCCCAGTTAATGCAACCCTCTTTTGAAGCTCTGTCTTCTGCAGAGCTTAAGTTCCTAACTTGGAAAAACTGTTTTTCTAGGCTATCACTTCTGCCAGACGACAAGTGAATTGGTAAGCCTTGTCAGTGGATACTGACTTTATTTCTTTCCACAGGGATAAGGTAGTCCTTAGGACTAATAGGAAGTTTTTGCCTAAGGTGGTTTCAGATTTCCATCTTAATCAATCTATCTCCCTTCCAGTATTTTTCACTGATCACTCCTCTTGGTGAGAGAGGTTGCACAGCCTGGATGTTAAGAGAGCTCTTAGTTATTATATAGAGCGTACCAAAGGTCACAGTGTGAATCCTCCAACTTTCCTTACCTATGGTGAAGTTGGGAAAGGCAAACCTGCCACTAAAGATCAATAGCCAGGTGGATTGTCTCTTGTATCCAATTTTGTTATCAGAAGTGGAGAGCCCCGGTTTGAGGGCTCATTCTACCAGGGGTACAGCTGTGTCTCTAGCTGCTGCCAGAGATATCCCTTTATTAGAGATTTGCCAGGCTGCTACTTGAAAACATACACACCTTTACCAAGCATTACCCCTGGATGTCCAGGCCAGGAGAGATGCTCGGTTTGGCACAGCTGTTCTTCAGAGCCTATTCCTAAGTCGGTTCTGTCCCTCCTCCATGGAGGTACTGCTGTGTATTCTGCTAATGTCTATAATATAACAAGACTTCATGTTGTTTGAAGAAAAATTACTCACCTTAGTAATGTTGTTTCTTCTAATGAAGTCTTACTATATCTCAGACCTCCCCAACCTGCCCCTCTCAGAACCTCTACTTGGTGGGGTGCGGGCAACTTAGTGTGGGCACTACTTATGCCCTGTTAGCATTTTGTCCCCTTTGGGACTTTGGGGGTGTGTATGTGTACGCGTGTGTGTGTTTTATTATACTTATGTTCTATTTTCATATTATTAGAATGGTGTTAGTATTTCTGGTCCCCTGACTTGAGTCTTGGGTGTTGGGACCATCAATGGTTGTTATTATTTAGGTAGCCATTTGGCTAGTGTAGGTTACAGCTTCCACACAGACCTTAGTGAGTTTGGCTCGTAAAGATCTGACAGTTCAAGTTTGAAATGACACAGATAGAGCTGCTCTCGTGCCAAAATTCTATTTTGGAATGGTTTTAACCATTGCACTCGGGGCAGTTCTAGAGCTGGATCAAACTGCTAATGTCTATAATATAGCAAGACTCCATTAGAAGAAACAACATTACTAAGGTGAGTAATTTTTTCTTACCTGCCATCAAATTCTTTTTTTTTTTTGTTTGTTTCTGTGTTTCTATGAGCCTCCAGTGGCACAGATCTCAAATACTTCATGAGTGGTGTGTGTGTGTGTGTGTGTGTGTGTGTGTGTGTGTGTGTGTGTGTGTTTTTGCCTGTATTTTTAACTAGACAGCACTGGGACAGTTGGTAAGATTCTGAGCTGCATATATTTTTGTACTCTGGTACATGTTGTTATGCGATACGCTGGTGATTATATGAATACGATCATTTTACTAAGAGAAAGATTTAGACGATTGTATGTGTTATAAACTATCATGGTCATAACTGGATACAGGACAGTTACTGCAATCCTATCATGATGGGAACCTAAGTGGGAAACTGGGGGACGTTCCTTTCCTGCTAATGTGCTATGGGAGAAACACTTCGTGGGAGGAGCGAGACTGCAGGCCACGAAGCAGGAGAGAGAGCTGGGGATGATTATTACGAACTACCTAAAAACAAGCAAATAGTGTGAAAAGGCAGTGTTTAGGGCAAATGGGATGCTGGGTTGCATAAGTAGGAGAATCTCCAGCAGGAAAAGGAAGGGGGTGCTCCCGCTTTACAGATCTCTGGTGAGGCCGCACCTTGAGTACTGCATACAGTTCTAGCAACCACATCTCAAAAAGGACATAGATTTGAGAGGGTTCAATGCAAGGCAACTAAAATAATACAAGGGCTGCATGAGGCACCATATGAAGATAGATTGAGGGAAATCAATATGTATTCTCAAACAGAAGAGGGACGGGGGGGACACCAGTGATGAAAGTGAACAGGAACGCACAGGAACTTAGTTCCTGTACCTTTCTTGCAGCAGGAACGGAGTTCCTGTACTTCTTCCCACTGACACTGGAACTGAAATTCTTAAGTTTCTGGGCCTGTGGCCTGAAATCAGGGTTTCCATAACAATATTTGACTCGTAAATCAATTCTGTTTTCCTAGAAATACTTCAATATCTCCAACTGAATCTACTCGTGTCTAAACAGATAGATGTGTGTTGACACAGCTGTCCTTCAGATTGAGGATCTTCATTCCGCATTTCATTATTTGCCAGTGCCCGAGTTCCTGTGCTTCTTGTCTACCACTTGCAGCACTGGGGGACACAACAGAGACCTTCAAATACCTAAATACCTAAAAGGTATCAACAAAAGTTGGATACAAGACTTGTTCCTGGGTAGCAGTTACACAAAAAACAGGGTATGATATAAAGGTTGAGGGAGGGAAGGTATGAGGTAATGCAAGGAAGTTCTTCTTCATGGAGAGAGTGGTGGACTCATGAAACCATCTCCCCCAGGAGGTGGTAGGGGTCAGGACAGTCAGAAGTTTCAAACACGCATGTGACAAATACAAAGGCATCATTGCACTCGGCAGTAAAAAGGGGAGGGGCAGACTAGATGGATCATAAGGTTCCCTTCTGCCATCACTTTTCTACATGTCACCAGTCCAGGCTTAATGGTGAATGAATGTTTGTTATAAAATATTTTAGCAGCAACATGAAGCTCAAGTTGGAAGTGTGACTGATTTAAAAAAAAAAAAAAAAAAAAAAAAGGAGCTTATGCCTCGGGGAAGAGAGCTCTCTCGTTGTTGGAAACGGAATTCTACTTTATGAGCTGTGGGGGTGGAGGGCATGACTCCATGATGAGGGTCTTACTTTTAAAGCAGCAGTGCATGATAGTGGATCTTATTCTATTTTAGGTTACCCCTTATTTCCCACTTGTATGATACACTTCTTTCTCCATTTTGAGTCTTATTTAGCATTTTTTGTCACATTTGAAATAGTTAAAGAACTAAAGGAGTGCCCCTTTTAATATGCTCAAACCAGGTTTTACCAGCATTCATAGAATCATAGAAGCTTGATGGCAGAAAAGGACCATACCGGTCTGTCTAGTCTGCCCTTTCTCCCCCCCCCACACCTCCCCTTCCCTGCCAGCCCCCACCCTCCTCTGATACTCAGCCCCATATGCTTGTCCCATGCCCGCTTGAATTCTTCAACCGATTTAGCCCCCACCACTCTGGTAGTCTGTTCCAAGGCTTCACCACCCTCTCCCTGAAGAAACGCTCTCTCACATTGCCTCTGTACCTTTTTCCTTGCAGTTTGAGGCTCTGCCCTTTAGTTTTGACCCCCTTCTTCCTCTTAAGTAAACCCTCTTCTCCCACTTTATTGAGCCCCTTTACATATTTAAAAGTTTCAATCATGTCCCCCCTTTCCCTCGTCTCCAGCGTGTACAGCTCCAGCTCCTTACACCTCTGCTCATATGACTTTCCCTGCATACCCTGCACCATCTTGGTTGCCCTTCTCTAAACCCTCTCCAACACATCTGTATCCTTGCGGAGATGTGGCCTCCAGAACTGAACCCCATACTCCAGGTGCGGCCTCACCATGGCTTTGTAAAGGGGCATTATTACCTCTCTCTTTCTGCTAGTAATGCCCTGCCTATGCATGCCAACATTCCATTGGCCTTTCCCGCCGCCCTGCTATTATATATACACACACACACACACATATTAAGTATTCTCAGCTGTTTCTCCACATTTGTTGTCCCGTAAAGTAAGGGAGCTTTGTCTGCTGCATGCTAGTTCATGATAGACACACGAAAAGTGATGGTAAACATTAGGTGTTTAAAAACAATAGAGAATACTGATGAAAACCCAGTTTAAGCCATATTTAAAGGAGCTCTCCTTTTATTATTTCAACTGTCAAACAAAAAAAGTGGTAAAACAGACTCAGTGTATTGAAAAAAGTGTATCATACAAGTCGGGAGATGGGTGGTAATATAAAATAAAATACAAAGGTATAGCCTACAGGTCAAACTTCTTGCTGCTATCATGCATCGCTGCTTTAAACTAGGCCCCCCCACCCTATCCCATTATAAGTCAAGGGCACCGATGCTATGAGCTTATCAGAGCTGTATAGGTGCTGAGCCCTAGAAAGCTAACTGTAATTTCAGGGATTTCCAGCACTGTGAGTCCCCTCAGTTGGGTACCAACCCGCCTTGAAAGCTATGAAAACATTTGCCTAAATCATCTGCTTTCTAATTTAAGGGGGTTTCTGGAAGAAATAGTGATACGCAGAGTATCCCAAATTGTAAGTGGAATGCTGATGTGGGTGTGCTGGGCGCTCTCTGGGGACTGCATTCATTTTCCAGGTGGGCCCCCAGTGGGCCCCACCCCTCTGTAAATTTCCAGGCATACCTCTCAACGGTCCCTGATGATGATGGATGTGATGAATTTCCTCCATTGTACCCCTCCCAATTGCTTTGTCCCACATAGAAAATGTACTGCCATCAACCAGAATGACAGAGAATGTGCAGCGCTATAAATTCAGACATTTTTTCTCATACCGGGGGCTTAACCACCAGACCACCACATTACCGTACAGGGGGCTCTGCTCCTATAGGCCCATGGGGGGTTTGACCTCTGACCCCTGGGCCCCTCTTAAAATTTTACAAACCCAGCTCATATGACCAGGTTGGGTACTGCCCCATCATGAGTGGGTTTGCTGACTGGTTGCCTGAAGGGAGTCCAGGATGTCCCTACTTCTAGCTGAAGCTGCAGCAATATACATTCAGCAGGTTGAAGTCCCTCACCAGCAGTGCCTTACCCTTTTCTGACATTCCGCCAATGGCTTCCATGAGTACCTTATCCAACTCCCCCAAATGCTGGAGGTCTGTAGACTACACCAGTGTGAATACTGGCTCTGTTTCACTTCTCCAGGGTGACCCACAGTACCTCTGCACCCCCCCATATTCCCTGTATCTGTTGCTTTTATGCCTTCCCTCACATAAAGTAACACACCCACCCTATCCTTCCTGAACAGAGTGTAGCCTAGTATGGTCATGTCCCAGTCATGGTTTTCAGTGCACCATGATTCAGTAATGGCCATAATATCCAGGCTGGCCTCTACCATGATGGCCTCTAGATCCAGAAGGTTATTTCCTAGACTTTTGGTATTTGCCACATGGCCTTCTAAATGTTTTACCACTCTGCGTGTTAGCTTTCTTTTTTTCCTTTTTGACCTCCCTCCTTCCCCCCTCTCTTTTTAATGCTCCTATTCCCATTCCCCTTCATTTCTGCCACCCTGCTTCCTTTATTAATTTGCACCCTGGGGTATTCCCTGTCCCCTCGGGTTCTCCCTACTGTAGCCTGGGGGGGGAGCAGTTTATGCCGCCCCAATTTTTTTCCACCCCACCCCCGGCTAGTTTAAATGTTTATTGAAGTAACATTTAAACCGTCCACTGAGGACTGCGGTTCCCATTCCAGATGAATGCATGCCATCACCCCTGTATAGGCCCTTATCTATCCAGGTGGATCCCAAGTCTGCAATGCAGCCAAACCCCTCCTCTCTGCACCATTCCTTCAACTGTGAGTTGAAGCTCCTGGTGTGGAGATCCCTCTCCTCCCCCGTCATAAACAGGCAGCACCTCAGCAAAAGCCACTGAATGCGTTTCCTGCCTAAGACCTCTCCCAAGTTCCCTGAACTCCCCCTGCACTATCCCAGCCCTGTCCCTACCCAGTCACTCGACATCCCTGTGTCGTACCTTCACTACAGTGTTCTGTGTCACAGAACTTGGACAGAGGTGCCAAGATGGTGTTGTGTGGCATGCAGGGAGACTGGACCCATCATCTAGCTGTGGTCAAAACTTTCTCCATTTTCCTCCCTGGCACCAAACATCTGCAGTGACACAGTATGCATGCTCTGCCTCTGCAGAGATACCTCGGCATCTCTGGGTGTAGGGTCCCTTCCCATGTGGTCCAGCTGCATTGCAACTCATATTCTTACAGGTGGCAGCTGGCCAGCAGGATGCACTTGCCCACCTGCCTGAGGGAGGAGAGCTGTCTAAGAAACACTCAGTCCTCTCTTTTTCAGCCTGCAACCGACTACTGTTCATGTTTATAATTACTGATCAGTTCTGGAACCTGATGACATCGGTGGAATGTATGTCCAGTACTGAACCACGAACTGTGAGTGTCTGCTTAACTGATGTCACCGGGCTCTAGAACTGATCAGTAATTATAAAGAGAATATCAGGCAGGGAAAAAAGGCTGCATCAAGAAAGACACTAGTAGGCCGGCCCGCCGGCGCAGTGGTTGGATTTCTGCTTGCGACGCCAGTTACCCGGTTCGGGAATGGACCCGGGGCTGGAGGCTGGGCGGGGAGAAGGATTGAGTGCCCTTCGGCTGCTCTCCTCTCTGGGGGGAGGGTTGGGTTGAATGCCCGGCATGCGTAGGACTCCTGGCGGAGGCCGGAAGGAATCGCAAGCACCGGCATCTGGAGCCATTGAGGGCCGGGGCAGATGCAGGCCGTCATTGCATGTCCCCACCCCTGGAGAAGCAAAAAGGAAAATCCTCGCTCGCAGCCACCAAGAATGATGCCCGCCCCTCGTCCTGATCACCTTCCAGGCCAGCTCCCGAACTGGTCCCAAGATTGCAGCACTGAGCTCAGGTGCTGCAACCCCAACCCGAGGGGGAAAGCCGGGGGTTTCGGACAGCCAATATGGAGTTGGAGGTTCAGGGATCCGTGACCGGGTGGATGTACTAGCGGATGCGGGCAGCAAAAAGTGTTAATAAAAAAAAAAAAAAAGAAAGACACTAGAAAGGATGAAACTCAGATTTCAAAGGGCACAAATGAAAAAGTACAGGAAAGACATTAAGAAAGTTACATACAGGCCCCAAATTTCCAATTAAATTAAAAAAAAGTAAGGTATGGCTTATGTTTCCTTTAAGTACTTGTCTCCACAGTGGTTTGAGCTTTTTCTTTTTTTTTTTATACTTTCTTATTTATCCTCCTGCCTACCTCCGGTGTCCGCTCATGTCCCCCGATTCACCTACCTTAGGGATCTGCCCCTAGAGTGCGTCCTCATCTTCTCCTCGCACAGTGGGGTCTGTCCTGTAGGTGGCCCGGGTGGACCTGGAGCGACCTTCATCTAGGAGCTGCCGGAGGGGTTTTCCAGTATTCCCCTTACATCCCACTCCCTGGGACGCAAGCGCTTGAGGACGACGGCCCGAGGTGGTACGCCTGACGATGCAAACCCTCATGCCACGCATTCCCCCTCCCCGGTTCGGCTGCCGGTCGCCCATCCTTCCCAATGCCGGTGCTTCCACCGACCACGGAAGGGATGCAGAGCATCTTGGTAACCCACCCCTGAGGTAAGGAGAGCATCCGCTGGGATGCTCAATCCTCCCTCCTCTCCTCATCGGCCTTGCCGCCTGGGTCCGCTCCCGACCCGGGGCCGCCAGCGAAGCGAGGTGTGGCATCCAGCGCCAACCTCTGCACCACCGGGCCGAAGAGTCTGAGCTTTTTCATCCATGATTTAATCATGTGCCTGACATTTGGGTGATGACAAATTGAGAGACACAGCAATATTTGGTAACTTACAATAGACTTTTTATTTCTTATAGAGGCGTCTGGTCCCCAGACACTGCCTTCACATTCTTCATACTTGCTGCTTGGCACCCCAAGTCCCATCTGCCACTCCCCCTACTGTCACATCTATGGGGATCCACATGGGGTGGGACCTGGGGGCACTGGCGCTGTCATCCATGCAGTTTTTCCCCCTTTCCTTCTGGTTCCCCCTAGGGCCCAGTCACATGTAATGACACAAGTATGTGTGCTGATGCACATGCACATTACCGGCGTCTGCGTCGGATCCCCTTCCTGCATCACCCAGCCTCCACTAGGTGGTATCCGTGCAGTAAGATGCACTATCCCCCTCTCCCTGAAGGAGGACAGCTGCCTGTGGGATGCTCAGTCCTTCTTTCCAGGCGGGCACCTGTGCAACCCTGCTCTGTTCCTGAATCTGGGTTGCCGTCATGGCGGCACGTGACATGCCAGTGCTGTAGCTCTCCGAGCCGCTGGACCAGTTACTTATAATACGTTCTAATCTTTGACTACATTTTTAAATGTTATTTTAGTTTACCAAGGATTGGGCAAAGGAAATGCAGACTTTTATTTTCATTTACACAGTTTTCTGTCTTCTTTCCCCTGGATCTAGCCACTTCACAGCTATCTTTACCTTGGTCATGCTCTCTGCAAAGGCTCCTGGGGGCTCTAGTCCCAGAGTGCGACCACCCGATAACTAACCACTGCAGCGCTGGGCCCTGGGAAGTCAGGGAACAAAAGATGGCAGACCAGTACAGGGTTAGGGGCTCCCGTGGCAACAGTGCATGACATCAACATTTATTTATTTGTTGATAGGGTAAGTAACATAACAACACATAAAACATACAATAACATAATATAACATTGACATATGACCATGAGGTGTTTATAGGTTTCTGTACTGTAGCTAAGTAGTTAATATAGGAACAATTTGCTGGCTTGTCAGCATGGCATTAGTGCTACCACGTGTAATGCTGGCAACCCGCATTCAGGAATGAGCGTGGGTCGTGGAGGGCTGATCGTGGGGTGAAAGGATTAAGTGTCCCAAGGACAGCTCTCCTTCCTTGAGGAGGGGATGCTACCCCCATAGCGTGACCGCCAACTGGTGGAGACCAGTTGGCAGCAGAATTGGGAGCACCAGAATGAGGCAGGGTTGCCGCCAGCTGCCTGTCATGCATGCCTGGGAGCACATGCATGTGTGGCCACATCACTGCATGCCAGCACCCCAGGGAGTAAACCACGAGTTGAAGAGGAAAATGCCAGCTGTTGCAGTACCAACACTGCTTGCCACCCACCACATGGTGTTACCCAGTAAGAAACGGATAACTTGTAAATGTCCATGAGAAGGCCAGTGATGGGGCTGGGTGGTGCCACTAGATGTGACCAGAGCGAAAAAAGCTCCTTGGAAAAAAAAAATGGGAAGAATATTGACCAGCTCAGTGACTTGGTAGTAGAGCTACCGTTGGCCATGCTGGCGAGTCGGGTTCGGGAGTGGACTCAGGTAGTACGGGGAGGAAATTGAGCATCCCAAGGATCGCTGCTGTCTTGTGGTAGAGGGTCTTACAGCTCCGCTCGTAGATCACCACCACGAGGAGGCTTGGTGGTAATGCAATGGGAGTGACATGAAGGGGAACCGCTGCCTGATGTGTGGTCCATGCATATCTTTACATGCACATGCATACGCGGCTACATCCTTGCAGAGCGTGTGTGTGGGGAGAAAATGGAGGAAAATGCTGAAATAGCAGCGTGACTGCTTGGTCCACCACAGGCCCTGCACCTGCTGCCCAGTCACTTCTTTAGGCTCTGTATTAAGCTTGTGAGGAGGGGTGGCCACCCTCGCCATGAGGGTTAATTCGTCTGGGACCCTCAGAGTAGGTAGGTCCTGGGGATGGCAGGCCTGGGTGGACAGAAGCCTGATATGGGTCAGTCAAACAAGGGGATAATGACCTTTACTGATGAAAAAAATGGAAACAGTGTTCCATTTTCTGAGGGATGCTGCTTCTACTCGGTTTTGCAGTCTGACACACAGAAGCACAGGGAGGTCAAGGAACCTGCTCAAGGTTCCACAGTGACTGGTTGGATTCGGACCTGGGATCTCCTGGTTCAATATTTTGGGTTTAACCATTGATCCACACTACCTTCCTAAAGGAATTATTTTATTTATTTAGATTTTGCAAACCAGGAAAGAGGAGCTATGCAATTCTGAATATTTACAGCTTCCTGGGGGTGGGGATGGGGGTGGTGGTGGTGGTGCAGATGGAAACCAACTGAAACTGAACCAAATTAAGCTGTTGGTGGTATTTTTGTGAATGGGGGGGGGGGAGTTTTGTCAGGGTACCAGGGAAATTCCCTACTCTTTCCAGCAAGGGGAACCTCTGGTCGATGGATGTGCAGGTGAATGCTGCAGGTGGAGGAGAGCTGCATCCTCCCCTTCACCACTTCCTCTAGGGGTCTCAAACATTTAATCTGGTTCTGATCCAGTTCATTTAACTGGAGACGTGCTAGTGGAAATTGATGAAGTTTGGCAAACAAGTTGGGCAGCATGGGGGTGGGCCACAAGGTGGTAAATGGGGTCAAAAAATGGCTGAGGGGCAGGATCCAGAGGGTGCTGGTGAATGGTGTTCAATCAGACAAGAGGGAGGTGACCAGCGGGGTGCCACAGAGATCAGTCCTGTGACCAGTCCTCTTCAATGTCTTCATAAGTGACATTACGGAGAGGCGGGAGGGGAAAGTATGTCTTTTTGCAGATGACACTAAGATCTGCAACAGGGTTGACACTCTGGAGGGGACAGAAAAAATGAGAAAAGAACTAAGATTGGAGGAGTGGACAGAAGTGTGGCAGCTAAGATTCAATGCAAAAAAGTGTAAAGTCATGTACTTGGGGAGCAGAAATCCAAGGGAGATGTACAGGATAGGGGGAGGAGGTACTGGTGGCCACCAAGCAGGAACGGGACCTGAGGGTACTCATATTGGATGACCCAAAGGCAACACAACAATAACAATATGAGAAGGCTGTGTGGAAAGCCAGTGGGATGCTGGGGTGCATAGGAAGAGGTATCAACAGCAGAAAGAAAGAGGTGGTTATGCCACTGTACAGATCACTGGTGAGACCTCAGCTGGAGTAGTGTGTCCAGTTCTGGAGACCACATCTCCAGAAGGACATAGACAGACTGGAGGTGGTCCAGAGGAGGGCTACAAAGATGGTGCAGGGTCTGCATGAAAAGCCCTATGAGGAGAGGCTAGGGGAACTCAATGTGTATTCCCTGGAGGAGAGGAGAGGGATATGATAGAAATGTTCAAGTACCTCAGGGGTATAAACAAGTTATAGGAGGGTAGCATCTTTCAAAAAAGATGGGCAAGAACAAGGGGGCACAAAATGAAGTTCGGGGGTTCAAAGGTGACATGAGGAAGTACTTTTTCACTGAAAGAGTGGTGGATGCTTGGAACAGGTAGGGGTAAACATAGGGAATTCAAGAATGCATGGGATAGACATAAGGGTACCCTAGGAACAGGAAATAAAGGGTGAGCTGCAGATCAACTAGGATCTGTGGTTTGTAATAGGTAGGCAAAATGGGCAGACTGGGTTGGCTACACGGTCCTTATCTGCCATCAACTTCTATGTTTCTATGTAAGTGGAGGCAGAAATGGTAACTTCTGCCTTTGCAGCTGAAACAGGCTACCTGCTGACGGCAGAGGAGAAGAAACAAACTTGCTTTGGAAGAGCAAAAAAATTTACCCGTTAGCTTTAGTTGCTGAGGAGAAGTTGTTTAACGCTTGCAGAGCAAAACTGCATCTGGCAAAGACTCAGAATGCTCCAGGTTTGTCACAGCAAGTTCTTGAAAATTCCCCCTCCTCACAGAGGTTCCCACTGCAGCATCTGGTAGCCTGACATCAAAGGTGCCGGCTGTTTCTGACACTGTCAACCTACAGCTGACTGCTGACATTGATTCCCTGGATACAGCAGCCAGAGAAGTGGAAATGGCATCGAAGAGTGCAGAACAGGGAGTTGATAACCCTGTCTCCCCCAAACTCCTGACTGCTTTCAACTCAACTGATAGGGTTACTATGGTGAAAACCGGGAAATGGTGCAGAACAGAAAAAATGCTAAAATCAGCAGGGAGCTCTCTGCCGTATCACAGAGCTCGGGATATATCAAGTAAACGTGCAGATGGTGAACAGCCATGGATCTCACAAGGAGGGGTGCCCACAGCATCCAGAATGGCAAAAACAAGCAAATGACTCTGCCTAAGATGCAAGCACCTTGCACCAGCTCCTCATCCATAGAGAATTGCTGTGCAGCCTTGGTCAGTAGAATCAGCACTGTTAGCAGCTGGTTGAGTTCAAGCTTCAGATGGGGTATCATGGTTACCAAATGCACCTCAGAAACAACAGCCGACCGAGAAAATCAGGCCTCCTATGAGTATTCCTACAGCATCTACAGCGGGGAATGTTACTGTGGCTAATAACTGAGTAGCTGAGAAGGCTTCTGCTTCAGAGGGTGTACAGAGCTTGAATGAACTAGGGGAAAAGTACTGCACAAACTGAGCCTGTATTGCAAGATAATCCCATCACAGGAGAAATTCCTGAGCAACCAGAAGGAGGGGGCCTCTGAGCAGTATGCTCCCACTCCCCCCACTGCATCGAGAGAAGGAAGAGACATTACTCAGGGTTGGGACACTGACCAGCATTCAGACTCGGCTACTTTGCCTCCAGAACTGTCAGACGCTGACTCTGTTCCTCTCTGCAACCGAAGATGCAGTTCACAAATTGCGGACCTTTTTACTGCACCTGGGGAGCCAGCTCAACAGCCCAGTGCCATTAGGTTAATATATATGGGGGCTTAGAGACACCCCCTGATAGTGTACATGTGATCAGGACTCTCTTGAAAAACTCCTTTTTTTTCTCATCTGAAGTGTACGTGGTCATTCACATATCTGGTGAGACCACATCTGACATTAGTTTTAAAGCTCTGAAATCTTTAGTTTAAGCACAGAAAGTTACTGAATACAGCATTGTAGTCTCCCTTTATTACTATCCTCCTTTTTAAGTCAGCAATCAAAACCATCACAGTACTTTTTCACGAGGAAGATGTAGAAGACTGATATTGCTAAAAATTTTGTATAAGTGTACTATGTCTGACTTCTACTTGTCCCATGATGTTTTCTTTTATCTACTATTGTCTGTGTACCCTTTGTTGTAATCTCCCGGTTGTACCTGAAAATAGGCAGCTATGCTATCTAGTGTACCTACCCGGTTAACAAAAATTAAATAAATAAAATTTCATAATGACTGCAACAAAGATGCAAGTTCTAGATCACCCCACTCCAATCATAGATTCAGAGCAGGTTTGGACCGGGGGTGGAAATTTCAGGTTAAGCTTAGACACATACAGGGATTTGTCACCTGCCAGGGAGTTTTTTTTTTTCCCAGACAAGAGGGGAATGTTTTCTATCCCGATCAACCCCCAATATGTCACAAATGTGGTTCTATTCAGAAATAAAATAAGAAATTAATAACTGTGGTTCTAAACAGTAGTCACAAGTGTGGATCAATTTTTGAACTCCAGTGAATGGATACATGCTATGGAGAACTACTCTATAAAAACAATCACCACCTCCAGTCATGCCCTAGTAATTATAAACTTAGCCACAGACCCAGCAAATCAAATCCCCTGTGGAAACTAAATGTCTCAGTAATGAATAACTCCACCTTCAAACAACATGAAGTCTTGCTGTATTATGACATATGCAGTGAGTCCCAACCATCGAACTGCTCCGGAGGTGAAAGAGTTAACTTTCCATGCCAGGCATGGAACTTTGAGCTCGAGCTCGGTTGAAAACTCTATCTGTTGTTCTTCAAACTCAAACTGTCAGATTCTTTACTCCGCCACACTGAACAGTCGCTCCGGAGATTTCTCCTTCTGCGTGGTTCATTTTGTCGGTTAAAGTATAAAGTTTTCGGGTTTTTTAACCGAAATTAAACCGCAACTGGTCGGTTCAAGCTCTATCTGTGGTATTTGTAAGTACTAGATAGGTTTTACATTTACTTTCTGTGTGGAACTTGTAAACGGTTTCATCGGTTCGGTTTGAACCGATCAGGTTATTTCTATTACATTACTGTCTTTTAGAAGTGCGGTTCCCAGTTCTTATCGGTTCTAAAAAAGACGGATTTCGTTACGTTTTTTTCCACGACCTGCGACATGGTTGGGGACCGATAAGGGAGTCTTGCTTGGCGGATTGCCATAAACGGGCAAGTTTTTGGTTAGGCTGGCACTATGTCTGAGAAACCCAAAAGAAAAACCGGGCCCACTGGGTTTCAACACTGTCATCTGTGGGGAAGCCTTTGCCAAGGCTGACCCCCACACCACGTGTTTATTATCTGGGGTTTGACCACCTCAATGCAGACTGCCAGATTTGTAAGAGTTTTCCTGCAGCTACCCTGGATAAAAGAGTTGGTAGGCTCAGGGAAAGGGAGGCCAAAAAGTCCGCTGAACCGGATGGCCAGCCCGGTTCGGTTGAAACCGAACCGGAGGGAGTGCCCTCTGACCAGGGCGATACTTCCTCAGGCAAAAGGAGAGCCGACTCTGAGGAGTCGGTTCCAGCAAAGAGAACTAGAAAATCAGCTGGTGTGGTGCCAAAACTTCCCTCTCCAACCGCTGAAGAAATAGCTAAAGCAATAAAAATTGTTCAGTTACTCTCCCCAGTTCTGACCGAACCGGCACCATCAGGTAAGCGTTCGGTTCGGTCGGTTCCACCGGTTCAAGAGTATGATTTAGAGGAATTTTATGAACCAGAGGAGGGGGAGACTGTCTATTCCTCTGCATAAATCTTTTTGGAAGCAGACAGTAAAGATTTTAAAAGCTCCTCACACCATACCTCCTGTTGATAAAAGAATGGACAAAAGGTATGCATTATCAGGCTCTGATACGGAGTTCCTTACACAGCAATGCAGCCATGTGGGGGTTGTGTGCAGGCTGCAGCCTGTGACAAGGCAAATATTCCCTTAGCCTCTCACCCTCCTAACAAAGACTCCAGAAAGATAGATGCCATGGCAAAGAAACAGTACATGGCAGCATCCTTGGGACTCAGACAGGCAAATTATATGGCTTATGTTGCTAGATACCAAAAATCCAGATGGGATACTGTTTTGGCTCTAGCAAAGCAGGTCCTAGCCAGCTGGCAAGGAGCTGGAGCAGGTGGCCGCTGATGGTATTGAGGCATCTAAGGTGCAATTCCATGCTGCAGTGGACTCTAATGATGTATCATCTAGAGTCATGGCTACATCTGTGGCTCTCCGTAGAATGGCTTGGCTCAGATGTACTAGCCTGTCACAGGATACCCAGACTAAGGCCATGGATTTCCTGTTTGGGCAACTCTCTGTTTGGGGAGCAAACAGAGAATTACATGTGAAGAAAATGGGCCAATATAGGACCGCCTATAGGAGTGCACAGGCCAAGGAAAGGCAGGTCACTCCCCAAGAGCAGCCTCCCAGGGGCAGGGGCAGGCTTTTCATAGGCCTTTTACCAAGCCCAGGCCTCCTCTTCAGCTTATGCACAGAGGGGGTTCTTTAGAGGGAGAGGCAGACGAGGTGTAAGCAGACCTGCTTCCACCCCTCAGCCTAAAGCCCCTGCCAAGCAGGCACCCTGATGGGGTGCCCAGGGCCGATTCTCCACTACCTGTAGGGGGCAGGCTGGCTTACTTTGTCCAGGACTGGGAGTCTCTAACATCAGACAGGTGGGTCCTGGAGGTAGTAAGCCAGGGTCTGGTTCTCAGCTTCAAAAAATTTCCAAAGATGAGAACCAGATCCTTTCCACCTGCAAATCCTTCAGAGGCTCTTGCCCTAGAAGCAGAAGTCTGTACCCTCCTGGCTCTCAGAGCTGTGGAAAGGGTTCCTCCCCTACACCAGGGCAAAGGGTTGTACTCCAGGTACTTCCTTACCCCAAAAAAGACAGGAGAATGGCGGCCCATCCTGGATCTCGGGTATCTAAACAAGCACCTTTTAAAACCAAAATTCAAAATGGTGACTCTGGGAATTATTTTACCTCTTAAGGCCAGGGGACTGGCTAGTGTCCCTGGACCTCAAGGATGCCTATTTTCATGTTCTCATCAGAAGCTTCCATCGAAAGTACCTCAGATTCGAACTGCCCTCAGGCCATTACCAGTTCAGAGCAATACCCTTCGGCCTCACATCTGCCCCAAGGGTATTCACAAAATGCCTGGCAGTAGCAGTTGCCCATTTATGAAGGCAAAAAATTGCCATCTTTCCTTACCTGGACAACTGGCTCATAGTAGGCCAGTCTCCAGACCAAGTCAGGCTACATCTTCAAGTAACTCAGCAACTGCTAACTTCTCTAGGTTTCCTTCTCAATCTTCCAAAGTCAGTCCTAGAACCTGTCCAGCTTCTCACCTTCATAGGTGCAGAACTGAACACAAAAGAAGCCAGAGCCTTCCTTCCTCTGGAAAGAGCAAGGACCCTGGTCTCTCTGGCTTCCTCCTTCACCCTGCAGGTCTCTCGACCAGCAAGGCACTTTCTCCAGCTCCTGGGACACATGGCTGCTTCGACAGCAGTAGTGCAGGGAGCCAGATTTCATATGAGGGACATCCAGTTCCATTTGAGAGCCTTTTGGTCTCAAAGGAGGGACCCTCTAACCAAATTAATTCCAGTGACTCGAACCCTGATCCAGGCCCTTCAGTGGTGGCAGGACCAGAGCAATCTGAGACAGGGGGTCCCCTTCACCCCTCAGTCTCACTCCTTAATCCTTACTACAGATGCATCCCTTTGGGGTGGGGAGCTCACATGGGTGACCTCACTACCCAGGGATTGTGGTCCCCTCAGAATCTCTGCTCCACATCAATCTGTTGGAACTCAGAGCAGTTTTTCTAGCACTTCAAGTTTTTCCAAATCTGTTCAGAACAAAGTTATTCAGGTCAGAACAGACAATACCACCACAATGTGGTACATCAACAAGCAAGGGGGCACTCAGTCTATGGCCTTGTGCACCAAAGCAATGAAGTTGTGGTCTCTGGCTTACTCCCTGAACACCTCCCTTGTAGCAGTTCACCTCCAAGGCAAGGACAATATCCTGGCAGATGCTCTGAGCAGGATTTCCCAGGGAAATCACGAATGGGCTCTGGATCCCCTAGTACTGGAGATGGTATTTGCCAGATGGGGCACACCCCAGATAGATCTTTTTGCAGCCCCAGACAATCACCAACTTCCCCTTTTTTGTTGCAGGCCCCCAGTGTTGGGCTCAGTCCTCCTGGATGCCTTCCTTCACAGTTGGGAAGGGAAATTTCTCTATGCCTTTCCCCTCTTCCCTCTCCTGTTCAAAGTGCTAGTCAAAATCAGATCTCAACCCTGCAAGATGATCCTGATTGCTCCAGACTGGGCCAGACAGCCCTGGTACCCACTCCTTATGTCCTTAGCAGTCCACCTTCCCCTGTGTCTTCCCAGGAATCACAATCTGTTATCCTGTGCTCAGGGGAGAGTTTGGTACCCGAACCTCAAATCTCTCAGCTTCAAGGCCTGGCTCTTGAAGAGTTAGAGTTTGCTGACCTGCACCTTTCCCAAGGTGTTTTGGATATCCTGAAGGCTTCGAGGAAGCCTTCCACCAGGGCTACTTAGAATTCCAAATGGAAGAGATTTTCCATATGGTGCTCTGCAAAGCATATTCCCCCGGAATCTGCTGGTTTACCCACAGTCCTGGACTATATGGTCCATCTAAATACATTGGGGCTGAGACCAGCTACCCTAAAGGTGCACCTGGCAGTCGTGTCTGCCTTCTTATCAGCAGGTAAGCCCTCTTCTCTTTCAGCCCATCCTGTTTTCTCCAAGTTTTTCAATGGGTTGCTTCACACCAACCCCCCATTCAGGGATCCTGCCCCTGCCTGGGATCTTAATATTTGCATTGCCCAGCTTATGCAACCACCTTTTGAGCCCTTGTCTTCAGCAGAGCTTAAGTACTTGACTTGGAAAACTGTGTTTTTGGTAGCCATCACTTCTGCCAGGTGCATAAGTGAGTTACAAGTGGAGCCTGATTTTATCTCTTTTCACAGAGATAAGGTAGTCCTCAGGACTAACAGAAAGTTATTGCCTAAGGTGGTCTCAGATTTCCACCTTAATCTGTATCTCTCCCTGTGTACTTCACTGACCATTCCTCCTTTGGTGAGAGGAGGTTGCACAGTTTAGATGTCAAAAGATCCCTTAGCTACTACATAGATCGTACCAAGGGTCACAGGTTTGACTCCCTCCAACTGTTCCTCACTTATGGTGAGGTTGGCAAAGGGAAACCTGCCACTAAAAGATCCATTGCCAGGTGGATCGTCTCTTGTATCCAATTCTGCTATGAAAAACTGGGTAAAGTTCCTCCCTCAGGCCTGAGGGCTCACTCTACCAGAGGTACAGCTGCGTCTCTGGCTGCTGCCAGGGACATCCTATCCTAGAGATATGTCAAGCAGCTACCTGGAAAACAGTTCACACTTTTACCAAAGCATTACTCCCTGGACATCCAGGCTAGGAGTGATGCTTGATTTAACACAACTGTGCTTCAGAGCCTATTTCCTAAAGTAGGTTCTGTCCTCCTCCATGGAGGTACTGCTGTGTAGTCTGCATATGTTATAATATAGCAAGACTTCATGTTGTTTGAAGAAAAAATTATTCACCTTAGTAATGTTGTTTCTTCTAATGGAGTCTTGCTATAGTATGACCCCCTCCCCCGCCTGCCCCTCTCAGAACCTTACTTTTGGGGATGTGAGAGGGCAGGGCAGTGTTGGCACTTTTTAGATGCCCACCTTGTTTTCACACCTTCTTTTTGGGGTGATCTGTGTTGTGTTTGTCATTTTTTGGGTCTCCTGACTTGAGTCTTTGTTTTGGCACCAAAAAATGTGTTTATATAATTAGTAGCCAGTTGGCTAGTGTAGGTTTACAGCTTCCACACAGAGTCTTAGTGAGTTTTTGCTCGTAAAGATCTGACAGTTTGAGTTTGAAGAACAACAGAGTTTTCATCCGAGCTTGAGCTCAAAGTTCCATGCCTGGCATGGAAAGTTAACTCTTTCACCTCCGGAGCAGTTCGAAGGTTGGGACTCACTGCATATGTCATAATATAGCAAGACTCCATTAAAAGAAACATTACTAAGGTGAGTAATTTTTTCTTCATGACCATGGTACATCCCCACATCAAAGAATACTTAATGCACCAGCCCGGTGACACTGAAGGCTGTGGCGCTTGGGCGCCGCCCTCCCGCACACCCGTTGGCCCGTGTTGGGGAACAAGCATGGGCCACTGGGGGTCGGCAGGGGAGAAGGATTGAGCGTCTGTTGGACTGCTCTCCTTCTCCGAGGAGGTAGGTCCTCAATGTGTCAATGCTTGCCTGCTTCCTAGCAGAGGTTGGGGACATGGTACCGTGCTGCTAAAGGGGGAGGTGTTGGGGAAGACGCTTGTAGGGAGCACGTGCAGATGCGTGTGCGCTCCTTTCCATGGGCGTCATTGCATGCCTCAACTCCTTGGGTGAAACCAGGAAAAAAGATGCTGTGGCACAATGGTGGAGGGCGCCTCACACGCTCCACTCCTGGCCAGCCACGGTACTGGCCCACTGAATCTGGTCTCCAGTGGTGGTTGGGGAACCCCGTGGGTGGGGGCAAGCCTTGGGAGTATGAGTCAGCACTGCATGGTGGATGCCGGGGCATGGGGCTTGGGGCTCATTCTGAATGACAGCCAGCTCCAGGAAAAAAAAAAAAAATACTTGATGCACAATAAAGATTAGGACACATCATCTGGGGCAAGATGGGATTGAAGGCTTTTAGCCGAGGTGCTAGGGGCTTGCACTAGTGTAGATTCTCAATACAACATTAGTTGATGGAATTTTCTGGAGTTTGTGGTTATTTATGGAGTGCTTGTTGCATTTTGGAGACTCTGGGATGGAAATAAGGTGTGCTCACTGGTAAAATTTTCCAATTTGCCTCGAACAAAAAGAGAGAGAGACAGCAGCCAAAAAGGTAGACCTCGAGAGGCAGATGTTTGACCTGGAAGCCCACCCTAAGATCACCCTGGCTGAGGTCCTTCAGCAAGACCTTTCATCCAAAAAAGGGATGCTCTGACCGAAATGATGGAAGGTCATTCTGAGAGGAGTCTCTGGTATGCCAGGCAAAGATTTTACAAGCATGGTAACAGGGCAGGGAAGATTCTTACTTGGTAAATCATGCAGCAGACTACTAACAAGGCAGTGCTCAAAATAAGGGACCCAGAGGGCTTGGGCGCATAATACATTAAAAACATAAGACATCACCAATGCCTTTACCAGATATAAATACTTCTACATGGCAGAATGTACAGAGTACCATCGTGATAAAAATCAAGAGGTTCTTGGATCACTTGCATATTCCCAAATTGTCACCCAAGGATAGGGAACAGTTAGATGCCCCCACAGGTACAGAGGAAATGCAGGCTACTATTGGGAAATTAAAGAATGGGAAAAACACAGAAGTGAACGAATGTCACAGCGACTTTTACAAAGTTCTTAAAGACAAACTAGCTCCAATCCTGCAGGACATTTTTATGGGAGTCCTTAAGAGGAAGGGGCACTGCTGTACTGGATGAGGCCCAGATAACTACCATTCTAAAACCACGGAAGGACCCCATGGACTGTGGAGCACACCACCCCATTTCTCTGCTCCAGTCAGATCTGGAGATCTTTAACTCCATCCTGGCTAAGAGACCGCAGCTGCGTGCTGGTGGTCTGGTCCACCCGGATCAGACAGGATTCATGGGGGCAGATATCTACAAAATAACAAGGAAAGTCTTAAATCTCTTTTCTTCTCAGAAGGCCTCCAAGGAATTACAACTAGCTATTTTAATAGACACACAGAAAGCATTTGGGTGGACTAGATCTTCCTCACACAGCTGCTGCAGACAGTAGGGTTCCAGGAGAGTTTCATGAGCAGCGTGGCCTCCCTACAAGAGTCCCCAAAATCAGCAGTTAATATAAATGGGGTCCACACAGAGAGGTTTGTATTGGGCATGGGTGTCCTCTGTCCCCCTCTGTATTGAGCCACTTCCAGTAGTGGATAAGCAAATCAAGGTATAACAATTGTTACATACATATGGGAAAATCGCAGGGTACTGAACTGATTACCAAGAGTTTGAGGTGATCCAGATCTCAGGTTCCTGCACCAGAGTGTTTAGAGTCTTTCCCCTTTCTATGGGCATCACATAATAGCTTCAAGCACCTAGGACTCAGATTACCCCCCACCCCATTTTCAAAACTTTTCAGTTTCAATTATGGAAGGCTATTTGCAGAGCTGCAGAGAGATGTGGCAGTTTAGCAGCTGCTTTCCCACTCACTGACAGAAGACATTATCAATATGAATGTTCGACGACCGTTTAATTTCCATATTCTGTTTATTCTCCTTGGAGCCACGGCAAGGGAGGCTTCCTTCTGCCAGCTGCCACCACCCCTTCCACCATCCTATGCCTCCCCAGGTATACCGTAGCAAGGGCACCCCCCAGTTTTGCTCTCCCCATGGTAGGGTCTGGAAAGGGAAGTCTGACCCCCCCCATGCTCATAATCCAGTTTCCTCACTCTGGGCTTCCCTGATGACGTGGTTAGTGGAGGTGTGGCCAGTGGGGATCATATGCCCTTGCCATGCCCTTCCTTTTTCCTCCAGTTATCTCCTCTTTAGACCCCAGGGCTGTGGAGGCACACATGCACAATGGATCCAGCAGGCCTCACTCCACCTACCCTGGTCTAGCGCCTGGTTACCCCATCTGCATGATACTGCCACCGAGCCTCCACTTGGTGGCAGCCAAGCGCCGGGAAGACCAACCTCCCCTATACGGGAGAGAGGAGTTGCCTGCCGGCCACTCAATCCTTCTCCGCAACCCAAGCTTGTTTCCAAACTCAAGTTACCGGCATGGAAGAGGTAAGGTGCTAAGCACCTCAGCCCTCTGTGCCAATGGGCTGGCCCAACTTTTATTTCTCTTTTAAACTCTACTCATTGTACTGTGTGCAATACTGGTGCCCTTACCTAAAGAAGGAAGACTACTGGAAGGGGTACAGCAGAAGGCGACAAAGATTATCCTAGGTCTGGGGGATAAACCTTATGAAGAAAGATTGAGGGAGCTCAATATGTATTCCCTGGAGGATAGAAGAGAGACCTTCAAATACTTAAAAGGCATAAACAGGGTCAAAGTGGGAGAACTGTTCTGCTTAAAGGGAGGGACGGTCACGAGAGAGCACAGTATGAAGTTGGAAGGGGGTAGATTCAAGGGGGAAGTGAGGAGGCACATACTTCACAGAGAGGGTGGTGGCTGGGTGGAACACACTGCTGGAGGAGTTGATCGCACTGAAGACAGTGGACAGTTTTAAAAGAGGATGGGACAGAGTGAAAGGGAAGGTAAGTACATATGGGAACAAAGGGGGACAGGGATAATCCCGGGGTGGGGATGATGGTAAGGGACTGGGAGCGGGCAACTGCAGGAAAACAGACTGCAAGCTGCACACCCAGGCAGACTTGATAGACCTATTTGCCTTTTCTGCTGCCATTTTCATATGTTCATATTCATCTCCATACCTTCCAGTTACTGGAAAAAACTGCATCAAATAATATCCAGATACATCTGGGCAGGCAAAAAGGCACATACTAAACACAGTTTATTGACATTTCCAAAAGCTGAGGGAGGACTGACACTCCCAGGTTTTAAATCTTGCTGTCTGGCAGCCCAGGTCCCTGGGTGAGGCAGGACCTACAGTCAGGATGGTATGTGCTGGAAAATAGATCTACACTCCCAGCGCCCATTTGCCCACTTGTTTCTACATTTTACTCCTTTACAAAAGAGACAGATTGACAACCCTTGGGTAAAACACATTTTAGGGATTAAGGAGCAACCTGCCCCAGAACAGCCATCCTCAACCGCACTGGCTCTTTAACAGTTACTATAGGGGATGCAGACTTCCCATCTGGTGCCAGGACCCAGGGCTTCAAATCTGGAACTCTCTACAGTTAACAAGACACAGCCAACTCCTGGAAAGGGAGCCTGTCTGCTATTTGACTGAAAACCAATTTCTCCCTCCCAGCTAGAGATGTGTTCCGTTTCTTCCAGGTACGTCATTATCTACAATATAACAATAGGGTTTAGAGGAGGCCAGGCCCCAAACCAAACTACAATGCTTCCTATATTAGGCAGTGCAACTTAACACCAGGCGAAAATATTTACCCCAAGCCTACAGCATGTTGACGAACTCCACATACCCGTGATGGAATTAAAGAGAAAATGGGACACAGAAGCCCAAATCATGATCCCAGATGACCAATGGACAAGCACATGGTCACGAGGATAGAAAACCACCTCACTCATGTGGCAGGAGTTTAGGTGGCGAATCCTGACCCATCTTCAACAGAATATAGGCCACCACATACTTTGGCCTGGCAAACTCAGAACTCTGCTAAAGAGAGTGCATAACCCAAGGTAACTATTTCCATATATTTTGGAGCTGTGACAAATTAACACTAGGCACATATATCAGCAGGGAAATATAGAAGGTACTGGAGATATCCTGTCCAACCACATTCTAGGTACAAGTATTGGGGCAGGGGTGTGCAAATGCCATTGCCCCCCGTCCGAGGCAAGTAACCTCCAATACCTTGGAGGTTTTCAAAGCCCTCCTGTTTTCCCAAGCATTTCAGGACTGAATTATTAATTTTGGGTTGAATATGATGTGTTATCAATTTTCTCATTTTTTATATTTAAATGTGTTATGCATCTGTTTTATTTTGAAGATGTATTTATTAGTTTTGTACAGCACCCAGAGCCTCTGGGAGTGGGCGTTTTTAAATAAATTTTGCCTTGCCTAAATTTCATTGAAGGGCAAGTACCAAAACAGAGCTAATTTCATTGTAATGAATAGGGGCAAGTGAAAATTCAGCTACAGTCATGACTGGGCAAGTAAAGGTTTTGATTTGAACACCCCTGTATTGGGGTCCCCCTCCCCAAAGTTAGGAGCAATAAGGTCAAGGAATTATGCAGAATTATGAGCCTAGTGGCGCTGAAAGGGATTACCACCGACTGGCTCTGACTCATTCCAACAACAGAGGAATAGCAGGGACACAGGTCTACCACGCAAACAATAGAATGTATCACTGCGGACCCCCAGCTCACGAGGAAAAAATAGCAGCAGTGGATGGGCTGGGAGACTGTGAGATTCCACCCCCTGGCAGTTGCCGACTAGGGCAGCTGATACACACTATGGGGTGACAGATTCGTTGTGCACTGAATCCTCACCTAATGCCAGGGGCCTTGATAGTAGTAATGTACAAACATCCATTGAGTAACACTGCATACAGTTAGAATGAAATACTAAACCACGGCTGACACATGACTACTTTGTTAATATTGTTTTTTCCATATAACTTTTTACCTCTCAGGCTGCCGACTGCTGCCTCCCAACTCCCCCAAACTGGCAACCATCTCCCCCAGGCTTACTTCCTCAGCAAGATCCTCCATGGATTCACCACGTGTGGCTTGAAGGGAAGGACTTTCCACCCACCCCACGAATGTGGGTCTGGAGAGGTGTGCAGTGCACTGGTCAACCCTCAGGTTCCTTTTTCCATTTTCTGGCTTTCCTGAATGGGCCGAGGTGACATGGGTTGCGCATGCGCATGGAGGTGCGTATGTGACCCAGAACCTGCAGCTCTTCCCCCAACTCAGTGACACATGCACCTACCGCTCAGAAGTTCAGTGCTATCACCAGGTGGAAGACAAGAGCTGAGTCAGCAGGCCTCCCCAATCTGGGAGAGGGGCGATGCCTCACGGCTGCTACATCCACCCCTGACCCCCCCCACTGAATCGTGGCCAGTATTGAGCGAGGTAAGATGCTCAGCAGTGCCTCAGCATTACCAGGCCAGCTCTGTTTTTTTTTATTTCTTTTTATGTCCTCGGCTGGGGGGTTGTGCCTTTGGTTTCCCCCCTTCCAGCCAGCCTTGACAGCCACTGCGCTGGGCTCGGCTAGAGCTCAGCCCCCCACCACAGCCCTTCCAGGCTGTATTGCAGTGGGTACTTACCCCCCCCACTGTGGAGACCTGGAGGGTGGACCCAGGAGGGAGCTAACTTGGGCGCATCCTTGGCGGTGCTGTCGGGGCAGCCTTCACGCTGCAGAGGGATTTTTGTCTTTAGGAATATGGCCCCCCCGAGCACTGGCATGCAGTGGCATCGATGATGCTGCAATGCATGCTTCCGTGTGTCACTCGGATGCCACCACAGCCGTCCCTATCTGTTGGCCCCGAAGATGCACAGCCTCCAGCCACCACCAGGAGCTGACACCTCGGTGGTCCTACTCACCCTTCCTCCCCGGAGGAGAGCTGTCCCTGGGATGCTCGATCCTCCTCCTCCTCCTCCCAGTCGACCCCCAGTGATCTGTGCCTGCTCCGAACACAGGTCACCACTGTAGTGCAAGGTATGGTGACCAGTGCCTCAGCCCTCGGCGCCACTGGGCCAGCTCTGTTAACATTTTGTTTTAATCTTTTCATTTGTTCACAGTTGTTTACTGGAAATTAAAGAGCCCCTGACACTGTTGTGACAACTTTGAGAAAATGTAATGTTTAGCACAAGTGAACTTATACTTTGCTTCTGTATTTCTCATTCTTCTTTATTACTAAGGACTTCTGCATGTAAACAGGATCACTGTCCTATCTGTTTTGGATGCTTACCTACATATGACATCACAGTTCTGTTATTACATCACCGTCTGTTGCTGTGGGGATAAGTATGATGCCATAAATGTGGGATTATTTATTTAAAAGCTTGTAACCGGGAAAAGCACCATGACCAGAAGCTCATTTCCAGGTGCAACCCAGATTATGATGTCATATGCAGAACAGCAGATAGAGAAGATAAAGTCTAAGGTACAGTAAGCCTCTTTCATACAGCTGTCCTCAGTAATAAAGAAAAAAGGTAGATAATTATAGAAAATACATGAAATATAAACTGAAATGTTTAAATCTCACATTTTTCCAAGTTTTTCTAACGGTGTCAGGGGCTCTTTAAACCTGCTTTTGGTATGAATTTCTTGCAAACTGACTTTATTGGGTACATGAACTATGGTACATAAGCAGTGCTTTATGTGGCTTTAAACACGTTTAGTACATCTCTAGCAATATATCAACATGTATAAAAGATATTTAAACAACATGCTGTAAAAAAAAATAAATATGGATTAAGCTGGTTAACCTGGCAATTTATTGTCAATGATGCTTGATGTCTTTAAAAAACTCAAATAAAAAAAAAAAAACACACAAAAACAAGGCTTGTGTTCAAAAATGGCTTAGGAGTCCTAAAAACCTTAAAAATACAAAAACCAGAACATTCACCCCAACTACAGAATCAAAAAGTACAATAAAAACACTAACTAACCCTGCTAGCCAAAGCAAGGGTGTAGACAGTCATACTCACTGTACACATTTGTGTACAGTTTTGTTGAGTGCCTGTCACAAATCATAAGCCACTCTGTTAATATCATCATTCTAATCTGTAGTATTTGGGTTAGTGTACTCCACTGAGGAGTGTCCCATACAGGTATAACCTCTTTAGAGAGTAGAGGAATCATCTGACAACAACCTGACTTGTTTGGAAGGGGGTGCCATTTGGAAAGGATGTGTACATTTTTTAATGGGGGGGGGGTGTAACTGTTGGAGACTGTGTACAAAATGGAAATTTCTGGCTACACTCTTGAGCCAAAGAAGCACAGCCCACTGCAGATTGATGCAAAGGAAGGGAACCTGACAGTCAAATATGGTAAATTACCCCCGACTTACCTTAGGTACATAGCTAGGGGAAAAACATGGCAAAAGGCTTAGATTTTTGGAAGTTTAGGCAAGTGGTACTAACACGAGTAAACAAACAAAAAAAATGGCTCATTAGTTTAAATGTTTAACAGGCACAACTTAATTTAGAGAATACTGCTTGTAGAGACAAACAGTACCTTCCTGCTAGAGTTACTATTAGGGAAAGAAATAACTGTGAAGATTCAGTCAAGTTCAGGAACTACTGGAAAGTACTGATATTCCTGTTGAACACTAGGACACAAACTAATCTGTCAGAGGCAGTAGAATGCTGATGTCACCAGCATTCCATGCAGAGGCCACAGTTTTGATATGTGCCAGTGTCCAAGCTTAGGAGCACATAACTCATTTGTTATGACTTCCCAGTGACAACGTGGAGTGCTACAGAAAGATCTGGTACATCTTTGGACTCCCTGCTCCTCAAATCAGGATTCTCAAGTGGAAGTCAGTGGTCCTGGGACCTTTACTATGGGGATTAATGGAGGCTCTTCAAACACCCACTCCCGAAAAGGAATGCAACCTCTTGGAATGAAGGCATCAACAACTCGGGCTCAGGGTACAATTCTGCAATGCCAGCTTAACATGCGGCCCCCATTGCCGAACCAGCCCCAAATAGTCTTTCTTCCCAACAATGCTTCCAGTTACTGTGGAACCTAACGGGAATACTACAGACTTAAGGCATGATCAGGGGTTGGGTTGCCATCCATGAACTGAATTCTGTGTGGGTCAAGAGTTATGCGGGAGGTTGAGTTCCTTATGCATGTAGGGTTTGATTAACAAAGGCAGCCCAGCCGGCCCGCTGGCATAGAGGGCTGAGGCACTGGTGCCTTACCTTGCCATCTGGTGACCTGGGGTCAGGACTGATCTCGGGCCATTGGGGGCTGCCCTGGGGAGAGAGGATTGAGTGCATGAACAGCTCTCCTCTCTCAGGGAGAGGTGGGCATGAGGAGGAGACATCAGCGGACTCTCGTGAATACACACGGGAGAATGCACATTCACCTTGAATACCATTGCACATCATCTCCAGGAGGGGGGGCACATCAGAACAAAGGAAAAGCCTTGCACCCATGGTAGGTGACGGTGCACCCTGGGACCCCACACCCACTGCTGGACTCCACCCACCTGGGTCCCGATCCTCTTCCCCATCAAGACCACTGCCTGGAGTCATTGGATTTCAAGATGTGCCGAAGAGTCGAGGTAGTCCCACCCTGGGGGCGCAAGCCAGGAGGTTACTCCAGGTAGAGTTGGCTGGGAAGGAGCTCTAAGAGGGGACCCGGCCTGGGGGAGCCTCAGGCTGGACAGGACAAAGCCCTAAGGGTGTCATTTGAGAGAGTCCACAGGGGCAATGGTAGGAGGGACAAAACAAAGGCAGCCCAACCTCTGGAGGGCCCCAATGCTATTATTAAACTCAAAATGTTTTTAGAACTTAAATTCATTATTTTATTGAACTTGAATGTTTCCACAAAATACCAGAGTTTGGGACACAAGTCTGTACAGAACTAGGGACTGTAGTTGGCCTACTCCTGGATCTGGATCCCAAGGCCTGCCTACTGGGTATCCCACCCTTACAGATGTCCGTCATTCCCAGTATGGATTACCTTATGGAGCTGGCATTTATTGCTGCCCAGTGATGCATAGCTGAACAACGGCTACATAAAGATCCCTCATGCAGCAGCGGTGGTAATAGAAAGAGTAGCTACAGTATATCTTTCCTGGAAAAATTGTTTTATTCCCTACAGAATAAATTGAATTACTTCTATGCTGGATGGAAGAACTTTATGGAGGTGCTATGAGTACAGGCAGAGGAAATTTAGTGATACTACACTGATAAATTAATAGGGATGCAATCACTAAAATGTATCCCACATATGGAAGGCCAGGCACCTCATGCATGTTATACTCAAGTAGAGAAATGTGGACAAAAATATATGCCCTACTTTTTACTGGTATCATATGTTTAACCAATAGCTGACCAAGAAATGTACTCAATACTGCACTTAATATATTGCTCTGCATTATAATAACCTAAATGCACTTATTGCTGTAACTGTAAAACAAAATATTCATTAAAAAGATTTTTTTAAATGAATGTTTCCATCTATTAATGTACAGTTAGTCAATCAGATGTCTCCATTTCCAACCACTATTTTATAATTGCACATTATCACAAGACAAGACTGAACCTGTCATGGAGAACAAACACGGAGTACGAAATATTGATACACTGTAACAATCGAAATGTAAAATAAATTAAAAAAAAAATGATTTTCAAGTCATCCTGCACAAGCCATGGCTTGCAAGCTAAAGGTTACCCAAGATATTGTCTTTCACCGGCTTCCCCCACCAAGAGTCTTGCATATCAGGCATGGTTAGCTAGGTTATGTATGCCAGCAAGCAGTGACTGCTGCTCTGCAGCTGTAAGATTAGCCACTGACTCTATCAGTGCCAGTTACTGAACATCACAGCTACTTAAGCAATAATGCACAACAGGGTGTGGGTTGTGCTGGGATAACCTCACGCCTAGGTGGTTGGGCATGAGGCCGCAGGCGAGTGCATCCATCATCCCAGAAGTGAGGTTATCCCAGCACAACCCACACCCTGGAATCATATTAGCTATATACAATGGCTGTTGTTATACAAAATAAAAATAAAAAAATGTTTTTAAGTAATCCAAAGCATCATCAAAGGATTACAAAGTATCATCAATGGCATCCAAAGCAATACAGTGAGGTTGTGCTGGGATAACCTCACTGTGCCAGGGACACACTGACCAATCAGAGTCCAGGAAATTTTCTTGCCATTGTATAATTAAGCAATAATGCATGACAGGGTGTGGTATATCATGAGATATCATCACGCCTCGGGTGGTTGGGCACGGGGCCGCAGGCTGAGTGCGTCCAACCACCCGAGAAGTGACGATATCCCATGATATACTACACCCTGGAGTGCATTATTGCTTTTATGAGCTTGATTTAAAGTTTATTAAAACAAAAAAAAAATTAAAATATTTTAAAAATTAGTTAAAAATGATTTTTTTTGGTAGTGTAGGAGTACCACTTAAGAAAATAGTTCTTTTAGGGTTGTCAGTAGGTGGCGCTGTTTTTCTTTGAGCTAACAGAACAGGTAGTTGTTTTGAGACTGGATGAAGTCTCTCCCTTCCTCATCCTGGATGTGAACTGTGGTGCCCTTATCTTGGCTTCTCTCTCTTCCTATTTGGAGAAGTATCGGCGTTGGAGTACTGAGTTTCAAGATAATTTGGTTTGGGAACACGTACATTTGGAAGCAGTAGAACTGAATCTGAGTAGTTTGGTAAGTGCAGCAAACAGTGGCATTTTGAAATGTGCACACGCTTGCCTGTGAAAGATGGTGACAGTCATGGAGGGCGATTCTGCAGTGTGGCAGTTTGACTTTTTTTTTTTTTACCACAGTGTATTTCTTTGCCTGTTTTCACCTCTTGCTCCCCTCTCCCTTGTCACTCAGAGCGCTCTCTCTCTCTCTTCTACCCATAAACTTTCACACTGCCTGGACTTATAATAAGATATATAGGCTGTCTTTGTCTACCACCAAAAAGTGGTGCAAAAGGAACAAAGCTCTCAGGCTCCTCTTGAGTACACTCAAGAAATTATTATTCCTGCTCCTTCTATGCTTGGGAAATGTGGAATTAAATCCAGGCCCGCCTACCTTGCTCACCTCACTTACTGAATTTGCGACAGCACCAGGTCTTAAAGTAATGCTAGTTAATATCCTAAGCCTGCGTAAGAAAATCGACCAACTGCAAGCATGGGCCCTGCATACTAAACCTGACCTCATTATCATCACAGAATCATGGCTGAAATAATCTAATTTAGACCAACAAGTTACCCTCCTGGGCTACAAGTTGTTTAGGGCAGATAGGGGGGATGGGGCGGGGGAGTAGTTATATACACCAAATCCAAGTTCACAGTTAGTGACATCCAGTGCATGTCGAAATGCAAGGAATTTGAAGTTGTTTCTTTAAAGTTACACCTTCCCTCCACGAAATGCATTACTATTATCGGTTGCGATAGGCCCGCTAGTGGCAGAACTGACCTCCTTAACACCCTCAAATCACTAACTGCAGCCACCAACTCTGAAGTATTAATTCCGTGGGAACTTCAATATAGCTTGGCTATCACTCAAATCTCATAGAATAAAGTCTCTTTGTGATGAACTTGGTCTTACCCAAATAGTATCGGAACCTACCAGGGTCAATAAGTTAAACCCAGCTAACAGTTCACTTCTCGATATTATATTATCGTCCCATCCTCACAAAATGCAACACTCGGCAGTTTTTCACAATGATATGAGCGACCATGGTATTGTAGTCTGTACAAGATTAAAAACCATAACTTGTCACCAGCCTAAGATCATAATTAAACATTCATTCCGTAAGTTTAGCATGTCAAACTTCCTCAAAGACCTTAGCCAGGTTAGATGGCAAAACCTCTTTCGCTCCAAAACGCTTGATGAGGCGGTGACGGTCCTAAACGACAATCTTATCTCCTTAGCAAACAAGCATGCACCATTCATCAAGGTCAGGACATGAAACATCTCACATCCCTGGTTCTCTGCTGAGTTGAAGAACGCTCTCTCCACTAGAGATAAATTACAGGCTAAAGCTAGGCATTCCAAAAGTCCAGTGGATTGGTAGGCCTTTAGAACTGCCTGTGTTAAACAAATTTGCTCTGCTAAAGCTAATTTCTACGTTTCCACTGTCAAGCAGGCCAAAGAGAACCCCCCCAAAAAATCTGGAAGACCCTCAAGTCTATTGAAGGCTGGCCTGTGCCCCCACCACCAACCAAGATCATTAAAAATGACGTGTTGGAAAACAGTAATCAAATCCTGGATGAATTCAATTCCCACTTTGTCACCGCAGGCCTAGCATTTGACTCATCTCTGTACGCCGCACGTGCCAATAGCCAGGATTGTACAATTTCCACATCCACAGAAATGAGTCACCCCTTTCAGCTGCGTCCAGTAACCTTTAAAGAAGTAGAAGATTCTCTCAAGTACCTAGACACAAAAAAAAGTGCAGGGGATGACGGAATTGTTCCGCTTTTCCTAAAACTTGGGTTCACCTACCTAATGGCCCCAATCTTACATATTTTCAACCTCTCTATTTCTTCTTCTATAGTACTGTCATGCAGGAAATCAGCCCACATCCTCCCCTTATTTAAATCTGGGGACCCATGCGATTTAAATAATTACAGACCTATATCCATTTTACCTATCCTCTCTAAAGTATTTGAAAAACTGATCTACGCACAACTAAAGCATAATCTAGAAACCTACTCGCTCCTGAACCCAGCACAATCTGGTTTCTGCTCCAACCACAGTACTGTCACCACTTTGGCTAAAGTAACAGATGACTGGTTCTCAGCTATGGATGCTAGGAAGGTCACGGGAGCTGTCTTTTTAGATCTTAAAAAAGCTTTCGATACCGTAGACCATAAACTAGTCGAAAACAGCCTTGCTAAAATAGGTGTCACTCGGCCAACAATTCAGTGGTTTAGTAGTTACCTTTCAGGAAGGATGCAAAAAATCAAAGCAGGTGGCCTGTTATCCCTCTCCCTACCGATTACCTGGGGAGTTCCCCAAGGCTCCATCTTAGGTCCCATACTATTCTCTCTATACATTAATGACCTTGCTCACCTTATATCTAAATCTAAATTGCATTTCTTCGCCGATGACACAGTCCTTTATACTTCCGATGCCTCATTGCTTCACGTCAGGGATGCCCTCCAAGCTGACTTTGTCCAGCTTGAAGCAAACCTCAGCAATGCCAAACTGCTCTTAAATGCTAAGAAAACCAAAGCTATGATCTTCTCCCCTTACAAATCTCCTTCCATACTTACCAATCTGCATAATGACTTTATAGTAACTTCTCTAGGTGAGCATTTGGAAGTCACCCCTAAATTCAGATACCTCGGATTCTGGTTAGACAGTAAGCTTGCCTTCACAGAACACCTTGATGACCTAATTAAAAGACAAAAAATAAGGCTAGGCTTCCTCTACCGTAACCGATCTCTCTTCCCAGCTGAGATCAGAACTAGGCTTGTACAAGCCACTTTTCTCCTGTTACTAGACTATGGGGATATAATCTATAACTCTTCTACAACCTCAAAACTTAATAAACTTGACATCCTCTATCACCGTGCGCTGCGCTTCATTACGAACTCCCCATATCAGACACACCACTGTGACCTGTACTCAGCTGTAGGTTGGACATCCCTTACCACTAGATGCATTTTCCATGCTAGTACATGGACTCTAAAGCTCCTCCTTAACAAGCTTCCGAGCTACCTAACTTCCATCATCCATACCTGCCACAGTACATATGCACTCAGAGAATCAGATGTTATCTTCCTGGATGTCCCAAAGGCCCGCACCTCATTCGCCAAGCGTGCATTCTCCACTGCCCTCCTGGTTATCTGGAATAGGCTACAATCAACACTGAAACTATCTAATCCAGTCTCTTCAGAAAGTTAATTTCAGAAAAAATAAAAGATGTCTGTAGTTGCCATTAAAACTATTTTTTCCTATGATAGTACAAGCCTAAAGTTAGTCATAAGATCCATGTGGACCGAATCGGTACTTTATGTATAAGTGTGGTGACTTACTTTACGAGATATAGAGTAATGTCTGTATACCTGCCACTCATGTACCCTATCAGCACTTGTATTCTTGTTGCGTGCATTTACTGTATGTTTCTGTTTCTTTTTGTATATGTATTACAGGACCTCCTTGTGAATGAGCTTGCTCAATGGAGTTTTTTTCTTCCTGCAATAAACTTGAACTTGAAAACTTTTTCATTTACTTTGTGTGGGACAGAATCTGCATTTGAGTTTAAAAGGTGGTGTGCAGAGTTTGGTTTCATTTTTGTATTTTGCAGTGTCACTGACCGCGACTTTAGCCATGCTGTTTTGGTGCCGGATTGTAAAGCATGCGTGCTTTATAGTAAGCCCAACTTGTGAGACAGTTTTGTGTGTATTATTTATTTTCTTCAGCAGCAGCCGTGTTGAGGTTTGGCTTTGTTCTGCAGTAAGGGATGTGGAACATTGCGGTCGGAGGAGTTTGTGAGTGAGGAGGCTGGTGACCGGAGGTTTTTTGAAACCGTGATGATGTAGCCCGATATCATCATGGCTTCAAAGATGTCTCAACCAATCAGCTTCCTCAATGATTTTTCTCCAGTTCATACTATAGGATAGCTGTTGCACAATTTTTTTCCCTCTACAATTTGCTCAGCACTGCCCAACTATGCCCCCCTCCCGCAATCAGCTCCCCCGAGGGTCTTTTCATTGGATTGAAATGATAGGCTGTTTGCCTGCACTTGAACAAGTGGCCTTATGAATGTGAGAGGGAGGAGGGGGTATAAATAATAGTTAAAACAAACAAACAAAAAAGACTGAGCTCTGCTGTCTAGTAAGGAGGAATACAAGGCGGATTATTTTGGCTTCAGCCAAACACCCAAGGAGAAGTGAGACTTGGCAGCAAAGCAGTATACTGGGCAGAAACAAACCTGTCACATGATCAATTTGTCGATATAACAAATTGCAATGATTACTTGAGAACAAGCAAGAACACTGCTTAGAAATTGTATTGCGCAATGGTGGCAACAGTACACAGTGGGACCACTTGTTGACAGTTTGTGTTTAAAGCCTTTTTTTTTTTTTTACTTCAAAATGTTTTATTAAAGACAAACTTGCAGCATCTTTACACTTAATTACTAAGTCAGCATGTTTACTTGATGTCATGCCTCAATAATGTTTAGTCCCAAATGAATAACACTACTAAATATCTGCGGTACAATATCTTAAGTAGTCCCAGTTGTATGTTGTCGGTCCAAAATAAATTCTGTTCCGATAAATGAGTGATTCAAAGAAGTGGTCCATCACTTGTTAAGTGACTGAATCTATATTACCTGTCTTTAAGAATAAGACGGTGAGTTAGGGTCTTGTTATATAAGATGGTGAGTTAGGGTCTTGTTATACAAGATGGTGAGTTAGGGTCTTGTTATAAAGTCTTGAATAAGAACCACAGAGCTAGCCCAAGATCAGACCTTACACTGTGCAGGCTGGGCCGATCCCTGAACAGCTGTTAGTCTTTTAAGGTTTTGACCAACCTCACAGAGTTCAAAACCCAATAGGTAGAGAGTCCAAGGACCTCTTGTGTCAGCTTACATATTTTGGGCTGGGAGTCAAAATTAGTGAGACAACACGCTGAATGTCCAAGATTTACGCATGTAGAAAAAAAAAAAAGCTCTGCTGCAAATAGAACAGTAAATTAAGGAAAACGGGTGAAGAAAAAAGCAAGATATAACTATATAACTGAGTAACCTGGGTGTGTGACCTCCTGACCCCGTACGTCTCCACATCTACTAGCTAAATTCCTTATGACAGATCTACATCAGAGCTCAATAGTACTTGATGCCAGGGGTGCCAGATTTCCCAAAATTTATCATGTTGCAACCTGACTTTGCTGGTTATCCCTTCCATCCTATCCTTTCTAGCTTTGATACCCTGAATTTCCTGTGTTCCTAGGTGAGTGGGGTCGTGGACAATCATTCTGAGGTGATGCATTTGAGAGCTGCCACTCATAGAATTTGACCTGTCTAGTGTTACTAGGGCAGATCAGGAGGGCAGGAAATCTTAGAACTAGTTCCGTAAAGGGAATATTGAGCCCTGTTACCTTTTGTATTTCTGAGTGTATTGTCTGCCAGAATCCCAAGAGTATGGGGCAGTCCCAGAAAATATGGTGAGTCCCCCTACTATTGCAACCCCGCCAACATCAGACTGTATGGGTAGGATTAAAATGTTTGGCT
This sequence comes from Neoceratodus forsteri, assembly GCA_016271365.2. NCBI lineage: Eukaryota > Metazoa > Chordata > Ceratodontiformes > Ceratodontidae > Neoceratodus > Neoceratodus forsteri. The sequence goes on along the minus strand of CM028136.1, from coordinate 937,722,571 downwards.
ATTACTGGTGTACAAAAGAATCTAAAATTTTCCAATTATATTTGCACCAGGAAGGAAATGCTGTGACCTGCCAGCCAGGAGTTAATCTCTTAGTCCACTGCACTGGGTCGATCGGGGTGCCGTCCTCCTGTGCCCACCTCATCCACTGGGCCTCCAATGGGGGAGCATCAGAGTGCGTCAATATTGAATACAGCTCAAACAAATATCTGAATTTGCCTCTGACAGTGATAGCATGATAAAAAAAGTTTCAAGATTAGTGTGCTGTCTTCTAATTTGAGGGAGAATGCCTGATGACAGAATGTAGTGGCGTACCTATAAATACCTAAAGTGGTCCTCTTTTCTTAGGGAATATTTAGCTTGTAACTGAGCAAAAGGGAGGCACCCATGATCATCTGTACACTGTAGAAAGGTAGTTGGTGTTCCTCCCAATGAGCGTACCCAAAGTCCCACCGGGGAGGGAGAGGAAAAGACTACTCATGACAACTAAGGGATAGGAGACCTATGACATTGGGGGTATGGGTGATTTTTCAGAGACGTAGCAAAATATGTAGCGAATGTTTAACCCATGGATTGGTGTGTTTAAAGTCTTTGATCACCAGTGAAAAACTTTCCTTTGAATCCAACAATACGAAACCAGCTGGAGGGCAGTGCAATCTGCTCCCCAGACAACTACCAATTATTTCAATCAATTCAGAAGACAGCTTCATTTGCATAAACCGTGCACTTGAATATCGCAAAGATACAGAATCTGTATTTCTGTAAGTGAAAAAAGTGATTCCTGTCTTCACCCAAACCTAAAAATAGGTCCACAACCCACCTGCCCCCCCCAAGCCACCCCTCCAGTGGAATTAAGGGGTCTCACAGGTGAACACATCTCACTGTGCTAAGGAGCCAGCCATCCTCCTGATGACATTAAAGAGCAAGTATCCACTTCGGTATGTAACTCCATTGATGTTTCAATGACTCAGTTCTCTTCTGCTTGGAATTTGTAGCACAACAACTCACCAACTGTTCAAACATGAGCTGAGGAATTATATATTACTTGAAACCTCCTGCTCTTGTGCCTAATCTCACCTATGACTAGGTCTTTCTAGTCAAGTTCTAATTTGTTCAATTAATCAATATGTCGTACTTTAATGTGTGATTGTATGTACGAATACCATGTACTTTACCTGTATCGTATTATGTCTCTGTATTATGTTTGTACCTGCTCAACGTGGAACCTTTGTAAACGAGCTTCATAGCTCAAAGGTATTAATCTGAGATTTCAATAAATAAATAAAAATAAATATACCAATAAAAGGCAAAAATAAGGCTTACTCCATTCAAAACAGCTTAATTTCCATTTTTTTTATTCTTCCTGTATCACAAAACCAAACAAGACGATGTTTCGTTCTGGTTCTGCCCTAATGTGCTCTCACTGTAATAATAATAATAATCATAATAAAATGTATTTATATAGCGCAATTCAAACAAGTATCAAAGCGCTGTACAGAGGTTAAAAACATAAGTAGAATAAAATATCTAAAATAAATCAATAAAATAAAATATTACAGATTCAACAATCCCCCAAAGCATGGCTAAATAAGTAAATTTTTTAATGCTGTCTTACTGTACTAGCACTGCCCCGAGCTGTCGGATCCCTTCACAGTCTATCGCTAGTGCGCCACTCTGAGGGATTTAAAGCATCGCACAGGCTTCAGAAAGCTCAGCTCCCTCCGCCAACTATAAAGAAAAGTTATGTCCCTCTTTAGGCTTTCTGAAAGCATATTCACAGCTTATGAAGGTTAGGAACAGGAAACTCGGAGAACCAACTAGTGAAAAATGTTACATTACACAGCAATACAAAAAAAAATATTTGGCCAGGATGAAGTGGTGCTTCAGGCCAGCAAATGACACCATGTTTGGTTTTGTGATGCAAGAACAGTAACAAAAAATTGAAAATTAAGCATCTGAAATGGAGTGAGCCCTAATTTTACCTTTTTTTGAGGATTTAATCATTTGAGTTGGGCAAGTGGTGTCCCCATGACAAAGAATGGATACCTTTTTTAAAGGAGAACTGCAGTCAAAATTTGCTAAAACAAATGCTACCAAAAAAAGCAAACCGGCAGATGCAAAAAACAATGGACGGAGCCAAAAAATGCAAGGGTACTCACACTGAGCAGATGGCAGCATGGTTACACATCACCAGGCCACTGGAAAATCGCGCCCGCAATTTTTTTGCAGAATCCGCAATTTTCATCATTCTCTGCAAAAACTGACATGCTCTGCAATTTCTTGCAATTTGAGTTTTTATATTGAACTGTGTAAAAAGTATTAACATTTTTAATAAAATACTCTCAAATATATTGACAATTTTGCATGCAGACTTGGGTTTGGCTGAAACAATGCAGTGCAAGGTAGGGCAAGGGTTTATGTGACACTGATTTCTTTCGAAAACTTGTCTTGTTTGGTTTCAGAATCCACTGGCCAAGCATAAGTACACTTAAACACTTAACATTTATTTTGTGTTGAAGTAGTCTATCAGAAAACTTTTTGTTGCCACACAGACTGAAACAAAAGATGGGAGAAAAGGTGCAAATTATTTCATTCATTTAAATGGGGTGCTAACTATGAAGCCTTTTGTAAGTGGCAGGGCAAGTTTTTCCTTGTGAGCATACTTTCATTCAGACTAGTTTTGATTCAAACAGCTGAGGATTTTTGGATGACTCTGCCGATTTTAAACTTAAATAAGCTAGTTGTTAACAGTGATCTCACTCTTAGCAACTACCCCCTAGATGCTCACATGCAAAGACTACAATAAAAACCTGACTAAAGTCTAAAAACAAGCTTCTAAAACACAAAATGTATCTGAACATTTATCTTTAACTAAACAAAATCATTTCAACCAGAGTAAAACAAAGGTAAATTACAGGGTACCCTGACTGCTGTATGATGCAGTAAAAAGATATTGGTATTTTTTTTTTTTTTACATTTTTTGGTAACTGCATAAGGCCCACTAGGCACAAGTGCCTGTTTTCAGGTACAACCCAGGATCCCTGAGGAGGTTTAGTGACTTGCTCAGAATCACACAGTATGCAAGTGGAGGTTATGGGAATCAAACCCAGGTCTGCTAGATGTTGTCAGCTCATTCACAGTTTGTTACTCTTACCTCTAGATTATACTGCCAGCCCCAATAACCCCCAGATTTAATGTTTAAATATGTGATTTCAAAAACAGTGTACAGTACCTATAGTACAAATTATGACCATTAAACACTTTAACAACATTTTACTAAAACTCAATTATTCACCACTCTGCTTATTTTTTCTTGTACCAAAGTGGGTGAATAGCTGGCAGAGCACTGTAAACAGCTGTTGATTAGGCTTCATTATCCTACAGCCAGAAACAAACAAAAAAAATATTACTTCTGGCTTTATTTAATATTGATTTGCTGTGGCTCACTTTATAGAATCTATTTAGCACTGTATGAGGCAGATGCTTTTAGAAGATAGGCAACGCTAACGATAGCTTATCAGGTTAGTATTCTTTTAAAGAACATAAACTTTTCTTTATGTTTTAAACATATTCAAGTGTCAGTGTATTCATTTAGCAATTTATACTGACTAACATATGCTGCAAAAAACATTAAAAGATTTATTGTGAAGCACTCAGGGTCTATAGTCAAACCCCCACAATTTTTGCAAAATGCTCTGCAATTTTGGGAAACCTTTCACAATTCCCCACAATTGTTTAACCAGGAGAGACACACTAAGCTGAAAGTTTGTTTACAGGTGTGACCTGGGAGCTAGGGAAGTTAAATGACTTGCTCAGGGTCATACAGTATGCAAGTGGAGGCTGTGGGATTCAAACCCAGGTCTCCAGATTTGCCGCTCAGAGCCTTAAACCACTGTGCTATTCCAGTGGCCCTGCACATCACTGCTGGAATAAAAGTGCATCGCAGTTAGGATAAAGGCGTAACAATTTTTTTTATTGCACATTAGATGCCAGCACACAGCTACAGCATGCCCTTCCCCAATACAGCCAATTATTGGGGAGGGGCACGCCGTAGCTGTGTGCTGGCGTCTTACGTGCAATAAAAAAAATGTTTACGCCTTTATCCTGACTTAAATGCGTTTTATTCCAGCAGTGATGTATAGCCATGCTGTCGTCTGCTCAGTAAAACATATGTTGTGCAGAGTGTTTTGTGATTTGTGTGTGTAGTCCTAGTGCATCCTCCCTTTGTTTACTGTTAGGATGTTTTTTTTTCTAAATTTACCTACTAGTTTTATGGCCACATGGAGATGTACATGTTCGTATCAATTACTACTTTTCCCTTTGTCACAATGTCTCCTGTCCCATGTGACAGTGATGCATCCAAGATCACTGATCCAGTAAGTGATAGCTGGTTAAGCAGCAATCTATTGCTAGGAGCCTGATGTCAGAGTTCAAATAAATAACTCAGCCTAGTCAGCAGGAGTACTGTACATTATTTTGTTTTTAAGGCTTTTCATTTTATTAAACTACACAGAGCCATAAAAAAAAGCACACAAATCACCCCAGGTCATCAATGCTATAATTAGTAAAGACTCTCATTTCCTTGTAAAATAGCCCACTTAATTATTCCCCCTCGTCATTATTAGTCCTCACTGGATAAGGAGGGGCACTTAAAATCACAGCTCCACTGCTGTAAACTTGACACTAAACCAGCACCTGCTGAATCAGTGGTCATGGATGCATCTCTGTCACATGGAACAGGAGGCATTGTAGGAAACAGAAACGCAAAATGAAAATCCAACATGGCGATACCCAGGGGCCATAAAACCAGTAAGCAACTGTGGAAAAAATTCCCAACAACAAACAAAAGAAAGGACACACTAGGACCACACCCACAAATCAGAACACTCTACACACCATAGGTTTTTGCAAATTTTGACAATAATTCCCCCTTTAAAAAGGTGTAGGTATCCTGGGGCAGAACCCCACTTTTGCAAAGTCTTCAACTGATATTTGTATTCTATAATTATACTGTTGCCTAATTTGGTATTAATGTACAAATTCAGTGTCGTCATTGCTCTTATGGATTTATTTTTGTACTTGCACTGTTGCAACATATCTCTGCGTTCATCTTACTTGTTCATACCATTGCCCATTCTTTTTTTTTTTACCTTATTATAATTTCCCAGGTTGTGACTGAAAATACACAATTCCATGTCTAATGTACTCTCATCCGTCAACAAAAACTAAATTAGTAAAGACAAATCTCAGATTTTCCTTTCTAGGATTTAGAGCACATCATTTGTAGCCTCTCCAAATGACTGTATTTATTTCAAATGTGTTGACCAGGAAAGGTGCACAGAGCCAGGGATTGTTTCCAGGCGTGACTTGGAGGAGGGGCTACAATAATACTGCAGCAAAAAAAAAAAAAAATCTTTAGCAAGCTGCATGTACAATAACAGTAATGGAGCAGAAAGAATACAAATTTACAGAGCTGCATAATTTACAAGTCGCCAAGGTAATCCGGGTAATGTTAGGAAGGAGTAACAGACTGTCCCCAACTGACTTCACAGTGCTAGTTTATGACATCACAGTGCTTATGATGGCAACATTTTGGGATGCCGTGGACTGCAATTATGAGGTCAGCTGTGGTAGTCATATGCTTTCTGAAAAGACACAGTAAAGTGAGTACTGGATGATCTAAAATGTTTAGAAGATCGATAACAGAATGAGAGACAACATAAATGTAACTGTTGTAAAGACTTTCCATTTTAATAGATTCCTGCTTTCTGATAGACTGAAGTCTTGTTTTTGTAGTCCTGTGTTCTTCCATTAAACCTGTATTTGCTACATGTTTTACTCTACCAGTCAGTGTCAACTGCCAATCAAAAGCCGCTAGTACAGCATTAGGTTATGTTTATGTTTTGAAACAGTGTGGCTTAAAGGGCAACCTTACCCCAATTCAGACTTTTCAGTTCTCCCTCTGTGTACAAGGTAATGTGATGTACTACAAAATAAGACTTTTTTTGTATCCAGCAGGACCAGTTGAAGTTTTTTTTTTAATTACATGATTCCTCAAAAACATTTATTATGTTTAAAATTTTAAACAAGTTCAGCTGCTCTGCGCATCCATTAATTTCTTCTCGGGATATGCATTTTTAATGATCAAAGTGGCAACAAGTGAGAATGTAGCCACCAGAGAGAGGATTGCCCTCAGGGCCTTGAACCATCCCGGGTATCCAGGGAGAAGCGACAGGTCATAATGTAGTGCTATCCCCAACCCCATAATCACAACAAGTGCCGCTTCAGTGATGCTGTCTTTAAAGAGCAGAGCTATCCATGCCAGCAAAGGAGGCACCACACTGTTCGCCAGATTCATCCAGTCGGGTTTTGCAGGGCTGTTTTCAGGTATAGCAAACCCCCACCGGGCTCCTCCGAGAAAGGATACTATGGAAGCTCCATATGCTACCTGGGCAAAAGCTATTTCTGGGTAGTAAGCCTCTGCAATGGCCATCAGCAGAGGAGCGGAGACAAAGGGGATGAGGCCTGCACAGCCCAGGTAGAGGGCAGGTCTTGGAGCATTCTTCATGTCCTTCATGTCGTAGCGCAGCAAGTCAAGTTCTTTTACCGGCGGTTCCTCTTCCTGTTTTCTTCTCTTAAAGGACTGAGGTGTGCAGTGCAGACTTTGACTCTGGATGAAACACACAGCAGCATGCTTCTGGGTCAAGGGACGGGGGCATGAAGTAAAGGGAACACATTTGCCACAGTCCTTGAGTGCAGGTGTTGCCGATTTTGTAAGCTGTAATGAAGGTAAAAGTCAGTTAAGCAGTTACACTGGACACCAGTGAATACTTCAAATACACTACCTGACATACAGTTACTAGGGTTACCACTGGAGGTGTCATCATACAATTTGACATTTTTGACAATGACCATGACAATGTGCTCAGGCAAAACTGATACTGCATCCATTCTTCCAATATCATGATAGTAGTTTTCACAATATAGGACAATAAATAGTGGGGATGGAAAGGGGGGGGAAGGATTTTTCAGTCCACTGCCCAGTTTCCACCCAAAAGGGTGCTGAGAGTCCCACCCCAGAAATTCCAAATCACACACGAATATCATAACATTTTTATATCCTGATACTCCTAGTTGCCACCTTTTCAGAGATACAGATCTGGCCATTCACAGCCAGCTAACTGTAAGACACTGATGCTCATTCATGGTAAACCAGCTATCAGTCACTTTACCCAATTAATCAGTACATTTTGCACAGTAGGCTTTGGAAACCAACTCAAACTGTTTAGAAGCCAAAATCCACAAAACTTACTGGTACCCTACTTGCCAGCCCCCCAACCCCCAAACACTGCAATCTGCCAGTGACTGAAGATCCCTGCAAGGGCAGACAGGGCAATGTCACTTTAGTATGTTGGGCTGGCAGTATAGCCTACAGGTTAGAGTAATGAGGTGTGAACGAACTTGGAACATCCAGCAGGCTAGACTTCAGTTTGATTCTCACAGCCTCCACTTGCACACTGTGCGACTCTGAGCAAGTCACTTAACCACCCAGTGCACCCAGGTTGCCCCTGGAAACAGGCACTTGTGCCCAACGGGCCTTACCTGGTTACCGAAGACTAAAAATATATCCTGTATAAAAGCGACATGTCTGGACCATGACAGCATCCTTGAAAAGTGCACACAAGCGTGAAATGCTGGTTGGCCAGGCCACTCTGTTTGGCATTTCTGTAAGTAAAAGTCTTTTGTTTCAATCAACATGGTCCAGATGGGTCCTTTCCTCTAAACCCTTGCTTGAGGTATGAGTAGCCAAACTTCTTTTCTTGGCAGTTAGGACAATTCTGCTGGGGCTCGACACTGCTTTACTTTGGAGCACCTTCTTGCACTAATTATCCCAAAAGGCAGAAAGAATACTCGGATAGCAAAAATGGTGCAGGCAGTACTGGGACCCTACCTGCCAGGGCTCCCCGCAACCTGCCAATAATTGGATGAGCCCTGCCAGGCCAGGCAGAGCAGAGAGAGACCTGGGGAACTCAACATGGATACCACCATCATGGCAGGCAGCACCTGGATTCATGGATCTAGAATCCCAACCCCCTAAAAAACCAAAAAAACAAAGATACAGGGGACTGGGGTGTCATGGGATGGGGCTCTGTTTTGATTTTTTTTTTTTTTTTTTAAATACCAAACAACTTTTTCCTATGCAAGCTTTAGTTCACATTTTTGCATCCAACGTTCAATCTGCACCAGCAGTAGTCGGACAGCCAAAATTCAAGGTAATTGATGCTTTTCTCAAACCAAACTTATGGCTGTAATTTGACATCTCCAAACTGACCTCGTTCTTGTTTATGATGACATAGTGCTTTCTGTTGCAGTGCCACAAGCACAGTAACTGTGTGGTCAGTTGGTGCAACCAGATGCTTTGTGAAACGCAGTGAAATAAGCCCCGAATTATCTAAAATATTTAGAAAGGCAAATAACAGGAGAAAGAAAACCAAACTATAAATCATTAAACATAACAGTTGCAAATATAATAGTTTCAAGCCTTTATTTTTGTCGCTACTCACTCTTGAACTATGTTTATAGAAGACTCCATAAACAAGCCAGCAAAGTGCTCAGCCCAGTGGGAAACCTGGCTTCCAGAGTGACCTAGAAGGCAGGTACTTCACGAGGAAGATGCACTCGCTCTCTGGGAGAAAGAGGGCTAGAATGTGCCCTATGTGGGCAACCAATGAACAGGACTTGGTGGGATTATTAAGAGTTTTATTTTAATGGTCATTCCATCATCTAAGCTACCAGCAACCTCCCATCCATGACAAACACCGTGCCAATAGGGTGACCTGTTGGCAAAACAGTAGCACTTTCGCTCATGGCACAAGCGACCTGGGCTTGGGATGACCCTAGGTTGTTGGGGTGGCTGAGGGAAGGGAAGCTGCATGTCCCAATGGATGCTCTCTTCCCCCCCCCCGGGAGGTGGAGGCTAGATTCTCACTGCTATACCACCCCCTTGGTGACTACAGGTGGAGGTGTGGCAGGAATTACCAGGGGAAGGGAGGACATCTCAGACCTTGACATGCATATATGTGGCAGGTGTCAATGCAGGAGATGTTCTCAGGGGATCAGGGAGAAACAGAGGACATCTCGGACCTCGACATGCACATGTGTGGTATGGCTCCCATGCAGGAGATGTTCTCAGGGGATCAGGGAGAAACAGAGGACATCTCGGACCTCGACATGCACATGTGCGGTATGGCTCCCATGCAGGAGATGTTCTCAGGATCAGGGAGAAACAGAGGACATCTCGGACCTCATTCATGCACATGTGCGGTATGGCTCCCATGCAGGAGATGTTCTCAGGGGATCAGGGAGAAACAGAGGACATCTCGGACCTCGACATGCACATGTGTGGTATGGCTCCCATGCAGGAGATGTTCTCAGGGGATCAGGGAGAAACAGAGGACATCTCGGACCTCGACATGCACATGTGCGGTATGGCTCCCATGCAGGAGATGTTCTCAGGGGATCAGGGAGAAACAGAGGACATCTGGACCTCATTGATGCACATGTCGGTATGGCTCCCATGCAGGAGATGTTCTCAGGGGATCAGGGAGAAACAGAGGACATCTCGGACCTCGACATGCACATGTGCAGTATGGCTCCCATGCTGGAGAAATGGAAGGAGAATACCTTCGACCATGCAGAATGATGGCCTTGCTGCTCCTAGAGACTCTGCACCCACAGACCTGAGCTCAGCAGCAAGACTCCAGAAGGTCCTGCATCAGCCTGAGGGACCCCATGAGTGGGATAAGCCACGAGGGCAACGCAAGTGATAGGTAAGTCCCGGATGAAGATGGGGCCAAAGGCTGGCTGGGAGAGCATAAAAATAAAAGAAAAGAGAAAACAGTCATGGCCAAACATTCACCAGCAACCCAGTTTCAATTGCGAACCCAGGGTGCCAACATTGGAGTGTACCATGCTACTGCTGGGCCACTAGGCAGCCTCTTTTTTTTTTTTTTTGTAACATCTTCTCCCTTCACCCATATTCCTCCCTGGAATCTGCAGAGGCCCTGAGGAGGAGGTAGGAATACACCTCAATGGCTCACCAAAGGGGCCGTTGCGGAAGCATTATCATGTCACCTCCTTCTCCACCCAGGCAGCCCTGCCAAAGCAGCACCCCTGATGCTGGGGCTGAATGACCACAGATGCCAGGGTTATACAGTATCCCCAAAACCCTGGTCACTCGCGTGGTAGCACAATGCGCTACTGCTTGCCTGTCAGAAGTTCTCCCAAGTTGGTAGGATCTAAGACATTCACCTAGCCCATTATGACTTGGGTCAAGTGCTGTGATGTGTTCTAGGAGTACCGGGGACAGGGAACAGAAAGAGGGAGTGGGAAGATGGGAACAATCTTTGAAAAACAAAAGTGCAACTTGTGTAGAGAATATTGGGCAGACCTTGGTTATAATACACAATCATAATTTACCTTCCATATTGTTGGGAAGCCTCTTCTGATAATAAGAGAAAACATTGTTTTGTGTTTTTTCCCCAAAACAAGAACCTATAAAAGACAGGAAATAATATCATTAGATCCCCAAAACATGATGACATTAAAGCATAAAAATTTAACTAATGCAACAGTGACAACAATCAAAGCACTGTTGGTGCAGAAAGCCATGTATTCTTTCCAGGTTACACTAGAGATAAAGAGCCTGCAATGTTTTCCAGCACGTGGCTTGCCACTAAGCATCCCTAATGTGTCAAAACGCGAACTGACATGCCTGTGCTGTTACAGGTGTGCCACGCTTCAAGCTAACCCTGGCTTGTGGGCCTGTATGTCTTGCCAGGACTTGGTACCAGCATGTCATTCGGCGCAACATCCTGCAATGTAAAAGAAGAAAAAATTACTCACCATAGTAATCTTGTTTCTTCAGTGGGATCACTCATTATGATTAAACTGATGCAGTCAGCCTCCTGTGTTGAACTGCCCAGAGAGAGATGGAATTACATGCAAATGATGGAACTCTAAACTGGCTCATGCCAATTTCAAACTGCTGCCCTAGCAACTGCTGCACTCCGAGTGCTTCAGATTCTTATGGAGCCTAACTGGGTACAAGACCCACTAGCTAAAACTAATAATGTTAAAAATAATTTTTTTGTCCTTTAGGGTCAAAACATCCTTAATAAACAAAGCTAAGAAAACTCAAGACCACCTGGATACCAACTGGTTAATCAAAAGTGAGTCTCTAACCTAACCTATACAAGAAAAAAAATAAACCTTAATGCAGGGATGCGGAGAAACTTTTCTAGGTTCTAGTGGGGAAGGCAGGGTGGGTCTTTAATCATAATGAGTGATCCCTTTGAAGAAACAAGATTACTATGGTGAGTAATTTTTTCTTCTAACCTCAGGATTCACTCATTATGATTAAACTGATGCAGACTACCAAGCAGTACTTTTGGAGGTTGGGCAGAGAACCTATTTTGAAAACAGACTCTGCAGCACTGCTGTACCAAACCTAGCATCACTCCTGGATTGCAAATCCAGGCTGTAATGGCTTGTGAAGGTGTGTACTGTTTTCCATGTAGCTGCTTTGCAGATTTCCAGTAGTGGAATTTCTCTTGAAGCTGCCACTGAAGCAGCTGTGCCCCTAGTGGAGTGTGCCCTCAGGCCCAGGGGTGCCCGTTTACCCACTTTACTATAACAAAACTGTACACATGCCACTATCCAATGAGCAATTGTACATTTTGTGGCAGATCTGCCCTTACCTACATCACCACAGGTGAGAAAGAGCTGTGTTTGACTTGATCTGTAAGACTTGTTTCTGTCACTATAGTGGCTAAGTGTCTTTTTGACAGTAAGAGAGTGAAGCTTCCTTTCTGGAGAACTGGAGTTCTCTGTAAAAAAGACAAGAGTGAAAGTCAGATACCACTTTGGAAAAGAATGTTCTATTGGTCCTGAGGACCACTTTATCCCTGTGAAAAGAAATGTAGTCCACATCTGTGCACAGGGCTTGTAATTTACTGATCCTTCTGGCTGAAGTAATAGCAACCAGAAATACAGTTTTCCGAGTGACATACTTCAAATCTGCAGTTGCCATGGGCTCGAATGGTACATCCATGAGCTTAGCAATGCAGATATTCAGATTCCAGGCCAGGACCGGTTCCCTCAGGGAAGGGTGCAGAAGGCTGAGGCCTTTAAAATATTTCCTAAAGACTGGATGAGAGGCCATGGATCTCTCTTTTCCAGCTGACAGGTACGCCGAGACTGAAGCCAAGTGGACCTTGAGGGTCGAAGGCTTCAAGCCTAAGGAATGTACTGTAAGTGTATAAGGTAATCCAGGAGAATAGCCAAGTCAGTCCTGGAGGGTTCAGTACCCTTACCTGCACACCATATGGAGAACCTCTTTCACTTGGAAGAATATGTTTTCTTAGTAGAAGGTTTCCTGGAACCCCTAAGCACTGTCAGTACCTGTTCTGACAGTTTAAGGTTAGCAAATTCTAAGTCCTCAAGAGCCATGCCTTGAGCCTCAGTGATTTGAGTTTGGGATACAGGATCCTGCCCTGAGAGGAGGTTAGCAGGTAGTGCCTCCTGGCCAAATGGATTGGGGGAAACTACTGACAGAGTTAGCAAAAGAGAATACCAGTGTTGCCTCGCTCAATCCGGTGCCACCAGTATCATTGTTGCTGGTTGGGACCTCAATTTCAGCAGGATCCTGACTATCATAGGAAAAAGAGGGAATGCATACAGAAACTTCCCTGTCCAATCTAGGGGAATTGTGCCCCTGAGAGGGCCTGCAACAGTACATTGGTAACTGGTGATTTTCTGCAGAGGCAAAGAGATCCACCTCTGGAGTGCCTCACCTCCTGAAAATTGTACTATTTGAGGGTTCAGGCACCACTCGTGGTGGTCCTGACTTATCCTGCTGAGAGAGTCTGCCAGTACGTTGTACTTCCCTGGAAGGTGTATGGCTGAAAAGAATACTCCCATGGAGTATACTAGGGACCACAGTCTCATTGCTTCTATGCACAGTGGGGCTGACCTGGTACCCCCTTGTTTGTTATTGTAGTACATGGTCATGGTGTTGTCTGTTCTGACCTGCACCACCTTGTTTTGAAGGTAAGGAGCAAATGTCCTTACAGCCAGGTAGACAGCTCTGAGCTCCAAAAGATTTATGTGCAACAGAGACTCTTGGGGGGGATCATGTGCCACTTGCTGTGTGTTCCAACATGTGAGCCCCCCAACATAAAAAAGAGGCATGTGTTGTGAGAATTACTGAGGGCTGTTCCCTTATAAAAAGGTACGTCCACTCTCAGGTTGTACTCGTCCAGCCACCACTGCAATGCCTGGACTAAGCTGTGTGTGACTGGAACCAGTTTGGACAGAACATCTGTCCTTTGAGACCAGTACTGCCTTAGGTGGAACTGAATGTCTCACCTGAAATCTGGAACCCATTACCACTGCAGTGGCAGCTACCATGTGGTCCTGTGGCCTGAGAAATTCTCTGACTGGTTTGGGTCTCCCTGACACAAATGAGCTTGCAATCTGCAGAATGCTTGTCACCCTATCCCATGGTAGGAAGGCTTTGCCCAGTCTGGTGTTTAATTCTGCTCCAATAAACTCCAGCACCTGAAGTGGCACATGCTGAGATTTCTTTTCGTTTAGAAGAAATCCCAGGGACTCCAGTGTAGATTTTGTTAGTGCCACTGACTGTTCTCCATGCTGCAGAGACGGTCCTACTACTAACCAGTCGTCCAGGTAGGGGAAGACTGTTACACCTTGTTTTCTCAAAAACTCTACCACCACCGCTAGGCACTTTGTGAAAGCCCTTGGTGCTGAAGTTAGTCCAAAAGGGAGTGCTGCAAACTGATAATGGCCAGAAGCCAGCCTGAATCTCAAGAATTTTCTGTGAGATGGTGTGATGGGAATGTGAAAATAAGCATCCCTTAGATCTAGGGAGGCTAGCCAGTCTCCCTTTTGTAATGAAGGAATGATTATTGACAGAGTGACCATTTTGAACCTTGGTTTCAAAATGTGTTCAGAAGTCTTAGATCCAAGATAGGTCGCCAATCCCCATTGTTCTTCCTTATGAGGAAGTACCTGGAATAAAAACCTTTGCCCCTGTGTCTTAGAGGCACTGGCTCCACTGCTTTGATTGCCAGCAGATGCTTTACCTCTGCTTCCAACAGAATCCTGTCTGCAGATGTTACTGGAGCAAAGGTTCTTGTTCTCGGCTTTGGAAATGATTTGAAGCTGAGTGCCAGGCCCTGACTCACTACCTCCAATACCCACTTGTGTGTGGTGATGGACTGCCAAGCGTGAAGGTAGTGAGCCAGCCAGCCACCCACTGATGGTTCTACAATAGGGCATGCGACCTGCACTAACCTGTCAGGGATTCTGTGTGGATTGTGCCTGAACTTGTGATGCAGGAGCCGCTCTTCTCATGGCTCTCCTGCCCCTTCCTCTGAAGTAACCTCTGGCCTACTGCTGAGGCTGAGAGGCCTGTGCTTGAAAGAAAGGTTTGGGGTAAAAACCCCTACCCCTGCCTCCCCTACTCTGGGGTCTATAAGAGGAGGAAGGCCTACCTTTTGAATTGCTTCGATAGGTGGATTTATATTCCTCCACCTTCTTCATATATGCTTCGGTCTTATCTCCAAACAAGGAGTTGTTCTCAAGGGGAAAATCCATTGCTTTGGTCTGGGTGTCTAAGGTCAGGTTAGTGGCCCTAAGCCACGCAAACCTCCTAAGCGAGACAGACAAAGCCATTAATCTAGCTGCAGTATCACTGGCATCCACTGCCATATGAAACTGGTACTTGGTAGCATCAAGTGCAGCCCTTGCTGCATCCTGCAGATCTACAGCCACTTCACCTGGCACTTTATCAGCCAGAGCTAGAACAGAGTTCCAGAGAGCCTTCTGGTACTGCACTGCATATGCCATGTAATTGGCCTGCCTAACTAATGAAGAGGCAGCCATGTACCCTTTCTTTCCCATGGCATCCATTTTCATTGAGTCTTTGTCTGGTGGATGGGTAGCCAAGGGGATCCTGGCCTTGTCACAGGCAGCAGCCTGTACTACCCCTTCAGGGTCAGGATGAGTAAAGAGAAATTCAACTGTAGTTCTACCCAGGTGGTATTTCTTGTCAGCTTTCTTATCCACACCAGGGATGGAAGTTGGAGTTTTAATATCTGTAATTCAGCCTTTTTTAAGGACTTATGCATGGGCAGAAGCAGACGTTTCGTGGGGGTTAACCCCATCATAGCCAAAAACTCTGCCTCCTCCTCCACATCCTCTTCCGCTTCCTGAAGAGGAAGGTTAAGGGTCTCCATCATGCTCTTTACAAAGGCATAGTGAGAAGAATATTCTTCAGGACCCCTAGGAGGAGATCCAAACTCTTGCTCTGGGGAGACTTCTGGATCTATAGGTCCCCCTGCGAAGTCATCCTCATCCTCCTCACCATACACTTCCAGCAATTCCTGCCTTGCAGGAGCTGGAGGAGGAACCAGGACTGCGCTCTATAGGGTTTGTAAAACCTGTAAGGTCTTAGCAATGTCCTCAGCTGAGGGCATATTATATTTGTCTGCTGGGAGCTCCTTAGCTTTCTCAGCCAGAGGCGCAGCGACATGTTTTTCTTCACATTTTTCTTTAATGGAACAAGTTCAGAATCTGTTTCCACAGCCCTTTTTGATTTACCCTGTTCATATTTTTCTGAACTCCTGTCAGGATCCTTGTCTTTACTGCCATCCTTTTTATGGGTACAGGAAAAGGCAGAATTATCCACACTAGAAGCAGAAGCCAACTCTTCTAAAATCTTAGCCCTTTTCTTTAATGCTTTAGGACAAAAGGTCTTACAAATATCACAATTGGCAAAGATATGACTTGTACCCATATAAGAAATACAAAGAGAATGTCTATCTGCTTTTGCTATAACTTGCCCACAAGACTCACAATATCTAAAACCAATGGGTCCTGTGCATTTTTTAGGTTTATCCAAATGGACCTCTGACATTGAAGCTAGACAAAAAGATCAATCTTCAAAATCGTTTTTTAAAGTAACTCGGAAACAGGTTTTTTTTTTTTTATTTTTTATAAAGTAAACAACCACTAACGGTTCCCAAAGGAAAAGGGAACCGAGAAATAAACCTACATTTAAATAAAACTAAAGCGATTCAAGGAACTGACCTCAAATATAAAATTTATAAAGACATATGAGGTAAATCTTCTGCGCACCCCCTCCTGACAGTCTGAGTATTTTTGAAGGCCACAATCTCTAGAACGGGGGTTAGTTTAATAGGGCAGGATTGGAGCTCCCTCACTAGCTGCCTTACTGATCTAAAGTGGAACCGGAAGTCCGTGACCATAATCTTAATAAAACTGCAGTTTTTTTGACAATTAAAACACTTAATAAAAGTTAATATCCAACACTCCTGGTGTCAGTTTGGTTCCTTCTGAAAAAGGTTTTGCCTGAAAATTAACTGGAGAAAAATTGCTGGGAGCTGTTTGCTATACCAGTATTAGACAGCCTCCACTACGCCTGTGACCTGTAATTCTAGTATTTTTTTGGGGGGGGAGAGGGGGATGACCATGTTCAACATCCTGAGCTGCCATATCATTAGGACATCTTGGTTTTAGGCTATAAAATATATCTACGGCCCTTTCTGGTTTGAATTCGGCAGCAGAGGGGCTCTGTTTTTGATGCAAATCAATGTTTCTACAGTGTCTTCTGCTAAAGATGCTCTCCACTCAGTTTCTACCTTGCTCATAGTTGAAAACTACCTTTCCATAACTGAGTTATACACAGGAAATACTCACCACATTCACAATCTTCAAAAGATTAAGATATGAATCATATGCCAGCTTTGTCCAGATAGTGGGAAAAAGCATATTCTGAAAGTCAGTTTGAGTAAAAGTCTTGGAACTCTTGCCATTTGGCAAGCACCAGAGCGCTGTCACAGTCAGGCAGTAAACGCTGTGAGAAATGGAATGGTCAGAAGTATGGCAGCTAGGATTCAATGCAAAGAAGTGCAAAATAATGCACCTGGGAAACAAGAACCCAGGGGAAGAATACACAATGGGAGGGGAGGTAGTAACAACAACAAAAAAGGAAAGGGACCTGGGGGTAATCATATCAGATGACCTTAAAGTTAACAAGCAATGTGAGAAGGCAGTAGGGAGGGCTGGGGGTATACTGGGATGTATAGGGAGAGGCATCATCAGCAGAAAACAGGAAGTTGTTATCCCTCTGTACAGACAGTTGGTGAGAACCCATCTGGAGTACTGTGTCCAGTTCTGGAGACCTCATCTCCGCAAGGACATAGACAGGATAGAGGCAGTCCAGAGGAGGGCAACTAAAATGGAGCAGGGTCTGCAAGAGAAGCCGTATGAGGAGAGACTAAAGGAGCTTAATATGTATACCCTTGAGGAAAGAAGGAGAGGGGACATGATAGAAACTTTTAAGTACCTCAGTGGAATCAACAAAGTCCAAGAGGGTAGCATCTTTCAGAAAAGAGACTTGCAAGAACAAGGGACACAATTTAAAAGATAGAAGGAGAGGCGGTTCAGGGGCAATGTGAGGAGTATTATTTCACAGAAAGGGTAGTGGATGCATGGAACAGCCATCCTGAGGAGGTTGTGGGGTCAAAACTGTGGGAGAACTCAAGAATGCATGGGACATACATAAGGCAATTCTTGTGGGGGGTAGGAAGAAATAGGCTGTTGGTTAACTAGGATATGCGGCCTATCCTGTAGGTAGGGAAATGGGCAGACTAGATGGGCCTAGCGGTCCTTATCTGCTGTCAAAGTCTATGTTTCTATGGTGAGCTACTAAAGTAATATCATTGTTACCATACAGCTCCAGTTCCTCTGGGTCTGACAGCTAAAAAATATGCACGGTTATAGATACTAATTTACAAGAAGAGAATCTTTCTTTGTATAACTTCTCAGTGTCTGTAATGTATGTCTTACACTGTCGTTTAAAATTTTTTTTTTTTTTTTTTTAACAGCCTGGTCACTGAAATGTGTTCATTTCACATCTTTGCAAGTAACTTAGGATAGTCCCCTGGAAGAACATCTGCCCCATTTTTAAAGAGAATTTCAAGTTCATTGCCACCTAATGGACCACTTTCCCCTGCAGATTCAAGGGTGTTTCTCAGAGTTTCAACAAGATCTGGCATTTCAACTACTTCTGTTTTAAGTGCCAGTGAGTATCGGGTAAGTGGCTGCACCAACTGTTCAAAATACAAAATGTGTGCCACCATTTCAAATTTAGACATAATATGCAATACACCTTTGGTTTTGGCCTGGTCATGAGCTGGTTCTGTGGCCATAGATTCTAAGTGGGAACAAATTATAGGGGATGATTTGACAAAAGCCCAGGTAGCAAGAAGTCTATGCTGTATCTAACATGTTCCATGTACCTTTTTGGGCTTCTCAACAGACGTCTCCACTGTCTGGGCAAGACACTGCAACTCTCTCTCAGCCACTTAGGACTTTTCTGATAGGGATAAAAAAAGTTGGGTCTGAAAGTTTAAAAAAATCATTAAAATAGTGTATGCTCCCCTAAATGGGCTCACCTCTGAGCTGCGGCTCTGGTCTCCCCTGCAGTGCTGGCTGCATCCGTGGTTCTTGTGGGAGTCGCACACTATGGTTTGTTGGTGTGGCCTGCAGCTTCAGCTGCCCGTTCCTCGTGTCTTGGCCTGTGCAGGCTCAGGCCAAGTGCCAGGAGGATTTTCTGTGCCTCCTGTGGTCTCAGGGGCAGTTTTAGGGCTGGCCGGGCTTGGGACCACAGGATTCAGGGAGTCAATAAATAAATAAATAATGCAAATTATAATGGTGGACCATGCTACTGAGCACATGCAGCCACCAGCGGTGAGAAATTTAAAAGAGCAGCTGCTCCTTTTAGAGGGGAGGTAGTTCTGTGCTGGTTGGCACTGTCGGGGTAACAATGTAAATAATACGAAACAGGACTACAAGTCCCGTAGGGCACCGGGAGTTTGGGCGCCTTTTTGGAGGGTTCGGATTGGACCTGGGGGATTTTGGGCACCCTGTAACGTAGGGTATAAAGGGAAGTGCACAGCGGGAAAGGGGTGGATGAGAGAGAGAGGGAGAGAGAGTGAGCGAGATGTAGAAAGGGTCTGAGCCGGGTTGACTGCCCGCTTGGCCTGCAAGCAGCAGTCTTTTTTTTTCTTTAGGGCAGTGTGTATTCTGCCTGAAGGATGTGGCGGCTTCTGTTTATTTGTGGGCCTAGTGTGGGGTCAGTCTGCAGTGCTGTTCCTTGCAAAGGACTGATGGGAGTGTCTGACGCAAGAGAAAGAATTCAGAGATACTGCTAGCAGAAACCCCAATTTGAGAAGCTGCCTAATGGAGGGGCAGTAGGAGAATACAGAGACGTGAGGTGATGGAGTCATATTTTGGGGCCAGGAATCCTGGACAGCCCCTGGTCCTAGACTGCCCCTAGTTTTGAACTGTTTATTTCAGGGCTCCACGCCCAAAAGAAGCCTGCTCTGAAGGTGGCTGTGGATGTGGGCAGCTGTCCCTCAAGAGGTTTGCGCTCCTGGACTTAAAATAGGAGAAGCAGATGGAGAGGGTGGTCGTAGCCTGGAGGTCCAGTGCTCCTCGTGGAGAATGACAGAGTAGATATGAAAACTGTTGCTGCCTGTGAACAAGCTGCCTGTGTTTGGACTGCTGGCTGCCTAGATCATAAATAGCTGTCTGGACTTCATGCTCGATGTGACCCATTGGTCCAGAGTACTGTTCTAGCTTCTAGTGTGACCTTTTTGGTCCCGAGTGCCTACCAGCTTCTGATATGACCTTTTCAGTGCAGACTGACTTATGAGCTTCTAATGTGAGCACATGGTCTAGAGCAACCAGTTGTGTGTTTTTCTGTTCCATGGAGTGACTGTTCCCGTGTTATTAACTGTTCATTAAATGGGCTTCCCTGTTTCTGCAGTTCTGATGTTGGCCTCCTGTGTTGGATGAACTGTTTGCTGCGAAAGTAAGTTTTTCCTCTATAGCCCAGCTCCTACTGTGTTCCAGGGTGTGCTTCAGAAGAACCAGAGGATCATCGAGGAGGTGTCGAGAGGCCTGCCTGGTGAAAACTACCTACAAAGGCCTCTGGGAGAAGTTGGCAAGGCCAGGCAGGTGAAGACCAGCATTCTTCACTCCTCCTGTGTACCAGTTCTGCACCCTGAAAGTCTGAGGGCACCTTGGTTCCATCAGGTCTGGTACGCCAGGCTGACCAAGTATCTGGACTCTTTTGGCTTTATAGTGCCCCCTTCCCCAGGACATTCATCACCACTTATACCCCTAGATGCAGGGAGGGGGGCTTACAACACGGGGGCTCAGCCAGGATCTGATTTCGGGGTGCCTTGACGTTGGGGTGCTGGGCATGCTGTGGAAGTCCCCCATTAGCTGGACTATGTACTGCACAGTTAAAATGGTGCGTGGGACTGTGACATTTCACGCCTTTTCTGTGAGAGCTGCAAGTGCCCTGTTTCTGTCCGCAGCCTAGACTGGAGCAAGAGTGGACTTTGTGGGAGCAGAGACTGTACTGTGGACATTGCCTCTTTTACCTAGGACCCAGGTATGGGGGTGGTTTACCCAACAAATATTCAACGCCTCATAGATTTGAACTGAAAAGCAGCTCTGTGCAGAGACTTGTGAACTGTTTTGTAGACAATTGGCTTCTGGGGCGAAATTGTACCTTATTTGTAAGAAAAAAATGTGACCGTTTCTGCACCGTTGACATAGTGTATATTAATTAATTGTTGCACTTCTGCAATGCTGTATTAAGGATGAGTTGCACACTGTTCAAAATGTATTTTACTGTTTAGGGAGGATACTTTTTTTTTTCCAGGGGAATTTCAAAAATGTTTCTGTGAGAATGGTGTCAATCAGCTACAATGTTTTTCACTAGCACTAATGATTCCATCTATGATGTTAGAAAGTGGGCAACTGTTACACTAATGCTACTTTGAGGTGGTTTTGTAACCACTGGTAAAATTTCTGCTTTTGCTATAAGTGAGTTTCTATTATATTTCCAGACAGTCCAAGGCAGACAGCTAGCAGCAATAATGGGGTTAAGCAGTAAAACTGTTCTAGAGTATGGGAACCTGGGATGCCACCATGTAACTAAAAGCAATTTGGCTGTAGGTTTAGTGGTGTGTCACCAGGGAAGGAGAACCTGAGGCGCCGCTGAATTGGAGCTAAAAGCAATCTGGCTATAGATCTGGTGGCAGGTGGCCAGGTAGGGACTAGTTAATAGACTGGGGATGCCATCAGTCAGGCTGAGCTTTAGAGGTCTCGTAGGTCTTTCAGTGGGTAGCCCAGTAGGAAAAAGTGATCCCCAGGTGGTTTAGAGAGCCAGGTTAGTGTCAGAATAGGTAGTGTTAGTTTAGGTCTAGAGTAAGGATAGTGTAAATAAGTTAATAAGTTTGGTGGGTTTTGGTTTACCGGGACAGCAAGCATTTGGCAGGGGGAGTGTGTAAGCCCCCCAAATGGGCTTATCTCCGAGCTGCAGCTCTGGTCTCCTCCGCAGCACTGGCTGTGTCCGTGGCTCTGGTGGGAGTCACACACTGCGGCTCACTGGTGCAGCTTGCAGCTTCAGCCACCTGTTTCTGGTATGTCAGACTGTGCAGGGTTGGCCGAGCACTGGGAGGATTTTCCATGCTTCCGGGTGCTGTCTAGAGGCCGATTTTAGGGCTGGCTGAGCTCTGGACCATGGCATTCAGTGAGTCAATAAAAAAATAATTATAAATAATGAAAATAATAATGGCATGCACGGCTGCTGGCTGAGAAAATTTTAAAGGAGCAGCTACTCCTTTTAGAAGTGAGTAGTTCTGTGCCAGCTGGCACTGTGCGGGGGCAATGTAAACAGTATGAAACGGGACTATAAGTCCCATAGGCAGAGGGAGCACTAGTAGTTTTGTCGCATTTTTTGAGGGTCCAGACTGGACTTGGTTTTTTTTGGCACCCTATATCACAGGGTATAAACGGAAGTGCAGAGCAGGAAAGGGGGTGGACGAGAGAAAGAGAGAGAGGGGTGCAGAGAGGTCTGTGCTGGGTTGGTTGCCCGCTCAGCCTTTCAAGCTGCAGTTTTTTATTTTCTTTCAGACGGTGTGTATTCTGCCTGAAGGACATGGCAGCTGCCCTTTATTCGTGGGCCTAGTGTGGGGCCAGTCTGCAGTGCCGCCCCTCGCAAGGGACTGAAGGGAGTGTTTGACCCCAGAGAAAGAATTCGGGGATACTGCTAGTGGAAGCCCCAGTCTGAGAAGCTGCCATATGGAGGGGCAGTAGGAGTATACATAGACATGAGGTGAGGGGGTCATATTTTGGGGCCAGAGGTCCTGGACAGTCCCTGGTCCTAGACTGCCCCCAGTTCAGAACTGTTTTTTTCAGGGCCCTGTGACCAAAAGGAGCCTGCTGTGGGGGTGGGAACCCGTCCCTCAAGAGGTCTGTATTCCTGGACTTAAAATAGGAGGAGAGGGTGGTCATAGCTGAGTTGGCCATCCCCTGGAGGTCCATGCTCCTCATGGAGAATGAAAGAGTAGAAATGAGAACTGTTGCTGCCTGCTGTTAAAGGCCTTATTGGGCCACGAACAAGCTGCCTATGTTTGGACTGCTGGCTGCCTAGATCATAGGTAGCTGTCTGAACTTCATGCTCGATGTGACCCCTCAGTCCAGGGTACTGTTCTAGCTTCTAGTGTGACCTTTTTAGTCCTCAGTGCCTATCAACTTCTGATGTAACCTTTTTGGTCCAGAGACTTTTGTTTTGAGTTTCTAATGTGATCACACAGTCTAGAGCAACCAGTTGGGTTTTTCTGCTCCATGGATTGACTATCCCCGTGTTATTAACTGTTCATTAAAAGGGATGCCCTGTTTCTGCAGTTCTGGTGTTGGCCTCCTGTGTTAGAGGAACTGTTTGCTGCTAAAAGACATCTGCCTCATGACATCCAGGTGAAATACCCTCAGGGTCAGAGGTTGGCCTGCTGGAGGGGTTGCAGACATTCACTGGCCAATCATGGACACATTTTTTTGAGCTGTGAGGTACTCCATTCATTTTTGGAGGCACTGCAAGGAGCACTAACAGACATTTTTATAACTCCAATACAGCTCATGGCGGATTTTTCCTATTTTCTAACTGCTTGGGGGGTTGCTAGGACCCCCTAGCAGGAAGTTATTAAATGTCTCTCCTGACGACAAGGAAGGCCATAATTAGGTAGTGGCTAACAGCAGAGACTCCAACAATCACCCAGTGGCAAGATCTTATGATAATGGTATATAAAATGGAAAGATTAACTGCATTAGAAATAAACACAAGGATCATTTTGAACTAATTTGGAGAAGATGGGTATTGTACATTATGACTCATAGGCCAGAGTTTATTCCATAGGCTCAGTTGGCTGAGTGGAGACCTAGACAGAAGATTACTTACTTAATTTGAATTAATGATCATAACGTGATAACATTTATGTCCCTACCTTCACCCTTATGCCCCCCCTGCCTCACCCAGGGGAAGCTACTAATCTTGATCAGAAATGGTTACAAAGTTAACAGAACTTACAGTTAAGACTATCAATTATCATAAACCAATGCTGCTAGATGGAATATTGTCTTTTTACGGACTGATGAACTGTCAAGCCTTCAGCCTTTTTATGTTGCAATATTATCCTATCCTGCGGGGTTTCGCAGGGCTCCATTTTGTCACCCATGTTGTTTGCAGTGTACATGCTGCCGTTAGGAGACATTATTAAGCAGTACGGTCTGAGTTTTCACCGCTATGCAGATGATAGCTGCACATGTCCTTTATACCCGACAGGATGATGTAATCTCTGTGTTTAACAACTGTCTCTCTGAGATCCAGGACTGGATGAGTGCCAGCTGGCTGAGGTTGAACCCAGCTAAAACCGAGGTGTTGGTGGTGAACCCAGATCGTCAGGAGGCAGGTCTGTCGGCTGGACAACCATCTAGGCTTTGGGTTGGGGGTGTTCAGCTGGCTACCTCAGATCACGTGCGTAACCTAGGAGTTATTTTTGACGACAGTCTAACCATGAAATCGCAGGTGTCAGCCATTGTCAAGATCTCATTTTACCCTCTGAGGAATATCACCTGGGTGAAACATCTGGTTCCTCCAGATGATCTGCGAACACTGGTCCACGCCTTTGTGACTCTCCTGCCTTGACTGCTGCAATGCCCTGCATCTAGGGCTATCGGGGTTGATATCCACCGCTTACAGCTAGTGCAGACTGCGGCAGCCAGGCTGGTGACTGGTACTTCTAGGACCAGTCACATTATGCCTGTGCTCTGCAGACTGCACTGGCTGCCAGTACAGTGGCGGATCACCTTCAAGGTCGGCTTGCTGTCCTACAAAGCCCTACATGAACAGGGACCCTGCTATCTGCAAGATCTCCTTTGTCCCTACTACCCACTCTGATCCACCAATGAGGGATTGCTAGAGATTCCAATCCTTTGCATTTGCAGCCCCTACCCTGTGGAATTCTCTACCTCGTCAGATAAGAGAGTGCCTGACCTTCCAGAGCTTTAAAATCAGCCCTCAAAATGTATCTGTTTAGCCTAGTGTTCCTGGATGAGCTCAACTAATGGGATATTTTTATTATACGGTGCTGCTGTAAATTATAAATGCATAATTTTATGAATTCTGATTTTAACATGTCTGTTATGTTTGTGTACTTACAGCACCTTGATCTTTTGGAAACGTGCTCTTATAAATAAAATTGATTTGATTTTGACTTATATTGTATTGCATTACCTGTTAAAATACGTATGTCTTGTTTTGTGTACGTACTTGTTGAATGTTTTTGATTAAATTTACATTAATACAAAGTTTAAAAAAAAAAGTTTTCCTGCACAGCCCAGCTCCTATTGTGTTCCAGGGTGTGCTTCAGAAGAACCAGAGGACCACTGAGGAGACGTCAAGAGGCCTGCCTGGTGAAAACTGTCTACGAAGGCCTCTGGGTGAAGTTGGCAAGGCCAGGCAGGTGAAGATCAGCATTCTTCACTCCTCCTGTGTACTGCATCCTGAAGGTCAGAGGGCACCCCGTTTCCATCAGGTCTGGTAATCCAGGCCAACCAAGTATGTAGACTCTTTTGGCTGTATAGTGCCCCTTCCCCAGGATACTTACCACCATTTATACCCCTAGACGCGGGGAGGGGGGCTTACAATAGGTTTTATCCAAAGCATCTTTTATGGCCAATTCAAATTTATGTGAGAACCACTAAACCGCAATTAACCACTCGACGTCTTCTGCCCGTATAAGAGAAGCAAGTCCTTGTCTTACATCCATGTTGACTGATGCCCCATCAGCCCCAAACCCCACCTGTTTTTATTTTCTTTTTAACACGAAGCCCACAGTTGGCAAGAATAGTTAAGTGGAGAGTTTTTAATCCCTTTCTTGTGCCATCTGATATAGCTTTCAGTCATAGAGGACTAGTTTCAACTTGGTCTTTTTTTTTTTTTTGTTACAGTTTGTGCAGCAAATGCATCTGCTCTCCCCCCCCACTCCCCAACACACACACACAAATTTTGATGTGCCATGCTGGTCTCCTACCTCACCTTCCCATCAAAAAAATATAACTTTTTAGCTTGTTTCTGTCGCTCAGC
Source organism: Neoceratodus forsteri (assembly GCA_016271365.2). NCBI lineage: Eukaryota > Metazoa > Chordata > Ceratodontiformes > Ceratodontidae > Neoceratodus > Neoceratodus forsteri. The sequence goes on along the minus strand of CM028136.1, from coordinate 937,696,965 downwards.
CCCAATCCTCCATGCTGCTCAGCTCTGTCTGAGTCGCTCTCGCACCAACCTACTCAGCGTCCCAGCCACCCACACACTCTCAGTAAAACTGTCTCTGGCTGCTGCTCACAGCTCCCAGACTCCAGAACAGCTCCCAGACTCCAGATGACTGATGGATCCCAGACTCACTCCTGGCTCCTGGACTGACTGCGCCTCCTAAAAAATAAAACACAGTTTACTGAATTGCTCTACCGATGCTAACAAACCCTCTTTAAACTCACCGTTTTTCTTCAAGTGCCTCTCCGGTCTGGTCACCTCTCTGTCCATGGCAGATGCACAGCAAGCACAGGCAGCTGTCATGTTTGTCCTGTGGTGAGAGAGGGGCTGAGGGGGATGCTCAGAGAGAAGTTGGCACACCAATCATCTTGGGGGAGAGGGAGGGAGGGACGATCTTGGCTTGGGGAGGAAGGAAGGGAGTAGTTAATTTTCTTTTTCCTGTTTAAAGAGACAGTGCCAGCAACATGATTAGCAATTACTGCCAATCATGCTGACAGCTGAATTGCATTTCCCGATTCTTGGTTCAAAAATTGCGATATGAAACTACTTATTTCATAACTTGACAAATGGCAAAGTCTGATTTTTTTCTTACCCATTTTATAAGTCCATTTCAACCACAAGGTTCTGTAGTTGAACAGAGATGCACAGTAACAACAGCATGAGAGTTCATCAAAAACATAAACTAGATCATAAAGTTCTAAAATGGTCCTTGCCACTGGTGCGTCTATCACGAACACCCACTGAATTAACTAAACGTTTAGTAAAGATGGAATGGTAATACAATCTAAACCAGCATTTGAAAAAGGGTTGCTTCCAAAAATACAGGTTTGTAGGCTCAATACAGTTATTCTTTAAGAAATGTGCTACACGTATAAAAGCTTAGTTAGTTTCCATTTTTTCGTGTGTAAATATGTAGATTTTCTACATTTGTATCTAATGCTATATCAATTTTGTACCATTTGTTTATCCAGGATACAGCCGAAATACAACATCTCATTTCCAGTGGTGTCCTGCTTCTACCCATTTCAGCAGCTGGGTGAGCAGAAGCACTGAGAGTTTAAGTGTTTTATAAGATTTTGTAACTCTGTTTGCCTTACTTGCTCTTGTAGTTCATGTCGTCGAAAGTTTTGGGCTGTACATTTTATAATTTTCTGTGAAGTCTTTTTTCAGTCAAGGGCACCAGTCAAGTTACAAGGCCCTTTCTAGTCGATCAGTGCCCTTGATTACTCGCCAAATGGTCATTATTATATATAAAATTGTTCTTGAAACTCATCCCCCCATAGACTTTAATGGGTTGTGCCCTGGCATCCTTCCTGGGCACACGTCATAATGTGCCGGAGTGCAGGGGTGAATCGATCAACCAGGAAGTGGAAGGGATTGGCTGGCTACCTCAGCAAAGCTAAAATATGATCCCTTCCACATGAAAAAAAAGACTGCACAGAAAATTATCAAATGTACAGCCCAAGAAATTCGCCAGCATGAGCTACAAGAACAAGTAAGGCTTACCTGAATTTCTTCTTTCCCGGTGCTGCTACAAGGGGACTTGAGTCTGAAGGGTGGACGGCCACTAACTAAGCTGCTCCTGCTCTCCTTGTTCCCCTTTCTGCTGTATTTTCTCATCTAGGTTTTAAGTGAGTACCTAGGTGGGCAAATTACTTGCCTAGAAAATATTGCACTAATACAAATCATGAGACCACTCAATCTGGGACCATGGCTCTCTTTATTGTGTTTTTATTGCTCCTAAGGTGCAGAGTTTTCAGCAATACAGTGCAATTCGAAGTACCTCAATGCAATTCAGTTCTCCAATGTACCTTATCAATACCTAATGTTAGAACAGTCTACCGTGCAGACACTATGTCATTCTCCTCTCCCCTCTTTTAGCCTATTCCCCCCGGTTAGCCTACACCCCCTTGCTACTGTCCTCACCTATGTCTACCCAAGCACTTATATTGATCACAATCAACTGTCATTACAGTGGCGCCGCCTCTTGCGCAGCACAATTTGGGTTGCCACGAAGAAATAAAAAAAGCAGTCTCCATTCTTATAAGCTCCTTAAAGAAAGTTATACTTCTGCTTCTTCTCTGCTCAGGAAATGTGGAGCTCAACCCTGCCCCCCCCCCAACTTACCTCGCCTATCGATTTTGCTGAGGCCACAGGTCTCAAAATGATGATGGTCAACATTTTAAGCCTGCCTAAAAAACTTGTACAGCTGCAAGCCTGGGCTGCACACGTTAACCCAGACCTTATCATAATTACTAAGTCGTGGTTAAAACAGACGAACACTGATCAACAAATATCACTGCAGGGCTACAATTTATTTAGAGCAGATAGAGAGTCTAGAGGCGGGGGTGTGGTTATCTACACCAAATCTAAGTACTTGGTCACCAATATTAGTTGCAAATCTCTAGCCAAGGAATTTGAGTTAGTTTCGCTGAGCCTTCATCTCCCTCCTCGGAATGTATCACTATCCTAGGTGGCTATAGACCCCATCTGGTGGTGATGAAGTCCTTAATCTTTGAAATCCATGTTTGTAGATGCAAAAACTGAAACAATATTTCTAGGAGATCTAAATATGGACTGGCTGTCACTAAATCCACTGCCTCAAATCCCTTTGTGCGAGCTAGGTCTTGGGCAATTAGTCAGTGAACCTACTAGGAACAACACTCTAAATACTGCCAACAGTTCTATTCTAGATGTGGTACTAACCACCCATCCACACAAAATATCTCATTTGGCAGTGTTTCACAATGACATGAGCGATCATGGAATTGTTGCTTGCATAAGATCTCAAATTAAGGCCCGTCCACAACCCATCTTTATAACAAAAAGATCCTTTCGCAAATTCAGTGCAGTAAACTTCCTATCTGACCTGAGCATGATCAGATGGCAAGATCTTTACCTAGCCAAAGATGTCAACAAGGCAGCTTGCATCCTTAATGACAAACTCACTACAATAATAAATAAGCATGCCCCTTTCATCAAAGTAAGGATACGGAACAATTCCAATCCCTGGTTCACCTCGGATCTCAAGGCAGCCCTTATAGCTCGAGATAAGCTCTGGGCTAAAGCTAGACATTCCAAAGAATCTTGGATTGGCAGGCCTTTAGAACAGCCAGGAATAACTGTGTGAAAAAATTTCGCTCTGCTAAAGCTAACTATTATATTTCTACTCTCGAACAAGCTAAAGGTAACCCTCATAAAATATGGAAGACTATCAAAGCTATAGAAGGACGGCCCATGGCCCCCTCTGTCCCAACAAAGATAGTTGCAAGTGGCAAGATTGTGGAAAACAAGTCCCTAATCCTGGAGGAACTTAACTCCCACTTTGCCACAGCTGGATTAGCCTTTGACTCGTCACCTTATGCTGGTGCTGCGGTGAGCCAGCATACCCCTCCCGCCACATCTAGTCCTGCACCCAGCCCCTTCCAACTGCACGAGATAACTTATAAAGAAGTAGAAGATTCTCTTCTTAACTTAGACACCAAAAAAAAGCGCAGGGGACGATGGCTTGGAACCCTTTTTCCTAAGGTCAGGCTATGCCCATCTCACTGCCCCAATTCTCCACATCTTCAATCTTTCCATTACATCTGCTACTGTGCCGTCCTGCTGGAAATCAGCATATCCTCCCTCTATTTAAATCTGGTGACCCATGCGATGTAAACAACTATAGGCCTACCTCCATATTGCCTATCCTTTCTAAAGTTCTCGAAAAACTGATCCATATTCGGTTAAAATCTCACTTGAAACCTTCTCTCTCATTAACCCAGCTCAATCTGGCTTCCGGCTAATCATAGCACAATCACTGCACTAGCAAAAGTAACCAATGATTGGATCTCTGCTATAGATGCTAAGAAGGTAACTGGTGCAGTCTTTGGACCTCAGCAAAGCTTTTGATACTGTTGATCACAAACTATTAGTCAATTGCCTTGCAAAGTTGGGTGCCACATATCATACCACCCAGTGGTTCTCTAGCTACCTAACTGGAAGATTCCAAAAAGTAAGCGGAAGGCTTTTTCTGCTGCCTTGCCAGTTGCAAGAGGAGTCCCCAAGGATCCATCTTAGGCCCTATCTTGTTTTCTCTGTACATTAATGACTTAGATGCTAACATATCTCGTCCAATCTGGACTTTTGCAGATGATACTGTTTTGTATACTTCTGGCTCATCGTTATCTGAAGTCAAGGGAGTGCTTCAAGCGGACTTAGCACAACGAGCATAATCTAATAAAGCAAAGCTTCTGCTCAATGCTAAGAAGACTAAAGCGATGATATTCTCCCGCAGTGCTGTCTCAGGCCCCCCCAATACCCTTGCCAAAGACTTCATTGTCACCACGCTAAACGAGCCTCTGGAAGTTGTAACCAAATTTAAATATCTAGGTATCTGGATCGACAATAAATTATCTTTCAGTGACCATGTCAAAGATGTCTCTAGAAGGTTAAAAGCAAGGTTAGGTTTCTTCTACAGAAATAGGCCCCTTTTCCCCCTTGAAACTCGAAACAAGCTTGTACAGGCCACTTTTCTCCCCCTACTCGACTATGGCGATGTAATCTATTCCTCCACCACTCTTGCAAATCTAAGTAAACTGGACATCCTTTATCACCATGCGTTACGGTTCATTACCAACTCCCCTTACCGTTCGCACCGTGACTTATATGCAGCTGTTGGTTGGACATCCCTTACTACTAGACGCCTGCTCCATGCTGGGCTATGGACTCTTAAACTGCTCCTGCAGAAATTGCCAAGCTATCTCTCTTCCCTTATTAGTATCTCACATAGTGCATACTCGTTAAGAAAATCTGACTTTATTATGCTTGACATACCAAGGACGTGGACTTCCTTTGCAACGTATACTGCATATGCCCTTCCTCCATTTGGAACCAATTACAAACCGTACTGAAACTAACTAGCACAGTTTCGATAAACTTCTACAAATCGCTAAGTTCAGCCAAAATAAATGACACCTGTAACTGTCATTAAGTCTCTTCCTTCCCCATGTGTGCCATATTTATCCACTGGTAAGGTATAATTGATTTGTCATATTAACTGCTTTCCCTTCCCCTTCTACTTCTGGCTTTATCTTTGCTTACGCTCCACTGCTACTCTATCAAATCACTCTCCCCCCCCCATATCAGTTGTAGACTGTTGTTTGTTCTAGCTGCCAAAATACTGTATATGAATTGCACACACCAGTCATCATGTTTCATTTATCAGTATGCAACCTGTAAGTCACTTCCCTGTCTCATATCAATGTTTACCACCTGTGGTCACCCTATGTGGTACCCTTGTATGTATATCCAGCCTGTATCATGTAACGTGCATTTCATGTATATACTGTTATTACCTGTGTTTGTACTTTAAGTGTTTATGTCACAGGACCTCCTTGTGAATGAGCTTGCTCAATGGAGTTTTCCTGCAATAAACATAAACTTGAACTTGAATCATGGAAATCCCTTTAAATGACTTGTCCAAGGTCATACATGAGTATATCTTATTTTTATGCCTCTTTCACACTGGCTCGGCCCAACATCCTAGCCCCAGGCAGCCATCTAACTCATTACTCCTACCTGCAGTGCTCCTCTTATGGACATCTTCGTTCCTCCATCTAGGTGGGGGAAGTCACTTGGTTTGCTGCCTCCCCCCTTGGGAGTGCAGAGGGGGCCAGAGCCCCCTCCGAATCTAGGGTCAGCGAAAAGCTACACTGAGTCGACATGTACTAGGCTAATCATCCTGGTCACCCAGGGTTTCCTCTGTGGCTCCCATCCCCTATGTCATCAGTGCCTGGGTCATTGACAGTGGTGAGCTTGTATGCCTCACGGTGTGCCATTGCTGGCTTACGCAGTTCATCTCCACTATGCCTCTGCTGCATCACCACCTACAGACACTCAGGTGGTGGTGGGTTTGCAGCAGAAGCAGGGACCCTCCTTCCCGGAGAAGGAGAGCATCCTCTGAGACACTCTATCCTCCTTCTCTCACCCAATCCTCACCGTAATTTAGGCTCGTTGCTGAACTCATATCACTGGCGCCGCAAGCAGAAGCCCTATCAATGTACCAAAAGGCCAGCTCTCACATAGTGGATTATTTGTGTTCTTGTGAGATTTTGAATCTGTGAATTCTCAGTTTCCAGCATACTACTCAACCTCCTGCCTTGCAAATATGGGTCAGGGTTAAACAAATCAGGCACTAATTACCCAAATCATGATCAAATGTTAAAAAAATGTAAATTAAGCTCAAAAGCCTCCTACAATGTGTTGCTTAATGTGATAAGCATTTTCTGATGGAGAACTGGACTGTCACACAAAAGGCTACCATTATTTTATGCTCTGAATCTCTATTCTGTAGTGACGGAAATGTCAAAATCAGGGGCGTCCATGAAAGTCGGGGGGCTGCTGAGAGATATACTTCCCAGTGCCGACCACTAGACCGTACTGCCAACAGGCTAAACAAATTATTTCACATTCTGGCCACGTGCCTCTCACTTTAAATGTCAAAGCCGCACACGTTTAGTGCTGAGCAGCACGGTCCAGGGAGCCCTTCCGGTCCACTGTATAAGGGGCACACTCCTTGGTCACTTTACTTACCGAGGTGTCTTGCTGCTTGGGGACTCCCGAAAAGACCTACGGGGTGAGAGGACACGTTTCTTTCTTTCCACCGTGGCGACGACACTCGTGAGCTGCAGCACAGAAAATCACGTTCTTTCCTTACACAGTTATAAGTTTTGAATGCTCGGGGTCATCTTTCTGCCTGCTGAAACATTCGAGAGATTCTACGGTCCGACGCTGAACTCTGTCCGGCTGCAACCAGGAACCGCTGCCGCGGATTCCGAATGTTGTCTCTGCACGGAATCATCACAACGGAGCACAGTTCCCACGGCACAGACACTCGCATACCATTACCCAACTCTATACAGGGTGTCTTCAGCCGGGCTCTCCGCAAAAAGGCGCATTCGCTATCTCGTTGTTTTAAATACTTCTCAAACCCCTGGCCCACAAATCGGGGGCAGGGGTTTAACAAATCAGGGGGCAAGGGACCACAAATTCCACAATTATGAACTATTATTTTTAAATGGTACTATCACGTAGGTTACCAGATGTCCTCTTTTATGAGCACATGTCCTCTTTTCCAGCTGCAAAATATTCTTCATGTACCTTCTCTATCCTGTTGTATTATTATTATGCTTATATTTTTTTTCACTCTCTACTACCCAGGACCTCCTTGTAAATGAGCTGTGAAGGCGGTGAGACTTTAAACCAATTTACTCGGGGTCTGGCACAAGGGCTCATCAAGGGAGGGACTAAGTGTCCTCTTTTTGGCATCTCAAACTCTGGTACCCCTGATCACCTAGTGCTGGAATTTCACTGGAGGGGGGTCTATGAGTGCCCTATCTTTAAAATGAGACCATCTTCCTATTGTAACTTAGCAGCAGTGATGCACGAGTTAACAGGTCACACTTCAGAGGCGGGGTGGGGGGGTGGCAAGGGCGAGCCTCTCTGCATTCCAACACTGCTATCAGCCCAATAAACTTTTTCAATTCCCTGGATAGTCCTGATTTAGGCAGGGTGTCCGGGAAAAAAAAAAAAACTTGATAAATACTGCATGTCCTGACCTTATTGTAGAAAAAAATGTTCTTTCTTCTAAATGTTGCAGAACACTACAATAACTAAAATACCTTAACATGAAATGAAACAACTAAAAAATATATAGCACTTTGTCTTAATTCTGATTATTTATGGAGAAAACAAGAGTGTTGCACTGGTCTAGGTTACATATTATACCATGAAAATTCATGATTCAGTGAGAAATGTCCCACCTTGGGCTTCTTAAAAGGTGGTAACCCTACTGTTACACTATTTTAAGGACACAGCTGTCTAAATCAGGATCATCTAAGGGTGCTCTCCATGTCCCTTTCAAGCGTACTACATTTGCTCAACGTGCCCTTTCATATCGTGGGCCACAATGGGTATATGACCCCTCTGCATCCCTCATTGACTGTGATAAAGTTGGCCCTTTCAAAAAAGGCCTCTGCCTCCTCCTAGCCCAATCAACTCACTGTAAGTGCCTTTCATAATTGTGTATTATGACCCAATACCCCCCACACACCCTCCTATCACCTCACTTCCCTCACTAAGACAAAGTCTACTCTGGCTGCTACCCACCTACTGACTAGCACTTAGTAACCCAAGTGTCTTATGAGAACAAAAACAGTGTAATTTCAACACAATTTTTATTGTATATTCTTACATCCTGATGTGGTTTGTAAACGCTTTGCACTTCTGAAACTGTTTATTTTATATATACCTGTGTACCGCACAATTCTGTCACGTGTTTTAGAAACATAGAAACATAGAAGTTGACGGCAGATAAGGACCGCAAGGCCCATCCAGTCTGCCCATTTCTTTTTCTACCTTATAAATGTGCCATCGGCCTTTGCTCTGTCAGTGACCTATCTATTCATAGTCATTTGTATTGCTCCCTTATGCCTATCCCATGCCTGTTTGAAGCCCTGCACTGTATTCATAGCCACCACTTCTTGTGGTAAGCTATTCCATGCATCTACCACCCTTTCTGTGAAAAGAATTTCCTCACATTCCCCTTAATCGGCCTCCCTCTAATCTCATGCTGTGTCCTCTTGTCCTGCTATTTTTCTTATATTTAAACATGTTAGACTCTTTCACCTTGTTTATGCCCTTAAGGTGTTTAAATGTCTCGATCATATCACCGCTCTCCTCCTTTGCTCAAGGGGTATACATATTGAGCTCCGTTAATCTGTCCTCATATGTCTTCTGATGCAGTCCCTGCCCATTTGGTTGCCCTTCTCTGGACTGCCTCAATTTGGTTAATGTCCTTGTGAAGGTGTGGCCTCTCAATACTGCGCGCAGTACTCCAGATGAGGAGCCTAACCAATGTCTTGTACAGAGGATTATTACCTCCCTCTTACGACTTGTGATACCCTACTAATACACCTAACACCCCCTAGCCTTACCTACTGCTTTAGAGGTCTGCTTGGATGATTTTAGGTCATCAGTGATGATGATGCCCAAGTCTCTTTCTTCCTTTGTGACTGCTAGCAACTCCCCTCCCAGCCTATAAGTGGCTTCAGGGTTTCTCTTCCCTATGTGCATGGTTTTATGACTGCACCAAATGTTCTTGTATTCTGTGACTAATTCTTGACTTGGAACCTTTGTAAAACAGCCTCTTGGATCAAAGGTTTTAATCTGAACCTAAAATAAATTAAAATAAATAAATGTGTCTTATTAATAACAGCATTTTCATGGAGAACTAGACTGTAGCTTAGGCCCTGTACACACCAGACACTGAGTTAAAAAATGTTTTCTAAACCAGTCTCTAGCCCAGTTGTCAGAGCATCCACACCGCATTTCAAGAACTGTGCTTGCTGAGCAGGTTCCCAGGCATGACTGCGACACCAGCACAAAGCATTGCAGATGCCACAATGCATGAAGGGATACTCACGATCGGGTGCCTCAACGGATCAGGATGGAAATTACATCATCAGAACTGGAAGTGTAGTGGGAACACATCCCTGTGTGTAATATACTTTTTCTTATACTAAAGCGAAAATCCTTTAGTTTTTGTTTAAACACAGTTGCCTTAACCTGTTTTACAGCACAGAGCACATCCACACTGCTATTAACACAGATTAAAAAGCTACTGGCACCTCAAAGAAAACTTTAAAAAACATAATAATTAGGTACAATTCTGCGTGCGTTCCATTTATATTTCATATATTTCTCCTCTCCATTATTTATTACTAGGACATTTGCATGAATATGATATTTATTCCTTAGAGTTCCTTTAGAGTGCAACTGCCTCTACAGTTTACTCCCTACTTCAAGTCATAATCCTCTGTTATGACATCATAATCTGTTGCCTTGGGAGTAACTGTGATGTCACAAGCAGTACATTATGACCTTAGGTAGTGGGAGAGCAGCAGGAATAGAAGAACTCTGCAGAAACAAAGATCCTGTTTTCATGCAAATGACCTCAGTAATAAATAATGGGGACGAGGAATGCAGTACTAATGGGAAATATAAACTGGATTATGTCTAAATATTGTGTTTTGTTAAAGTTCCCTGAACGTGTCACCAGCTCTGTAAGGCAACTGTATTTGTCTAAAACTGCACTGAAGACTACCACCCTAGCAGAGTTTTAGCACAGTTTTAGAACACAGTTTTAATACTGTTTTAACTATGTTACAATGTGTATGCAAACCATGTTTGAAGGGCTTAGAATGGTTTAAGGCAGCTAAACCATTTTAAATTCCCTAGTGTGTATAGGGCCTTAGTGTCTGACATAACTTTATGATTAAAATCCAGACTCTTCAGTAACAAAAATGTGAAATTCAGGAGGGCCAGAGGACATCTGTGCATCAAAATTAGGGGCTATCCCGAAAATCAAGGACAGCTGAGAAGGTATGTACCTCCATAAAAATCTGAGAAATAAATTTTACAGCACAAGCTTGGAGGCTTCAATAATAGACTGCTTCTCTCCTTAATTGCCAACAGCAGCAAAGAAAAAAACATACAGTATCAACTTAGCCCTCAGGCCTTAACATATGTCAGGCCTACAATGTCCACAATGCCTTTCTCAAAGTCCACAGTGACCAAGATTCCCATGGTGGCCTGCCTCTCATAAAAGCCTATGTCCCATATCCTGAAATCCTCTTCTTTGCTGCTCACAGCAGGAGAAAGAACTCCTGGGGCCACATATTCAAAGCCTTATGCTGGGCACAAACAGTTTGCGCCATAACTGCACCACATTTGTGCCCGGCTTCTATATTCAAAAGTCCAAACTGCGCCAGCGCAATGTGTTAGAGCCAGCGCAAAAAGATAATGTATGCAGGGGAGCAAGTGAGAGGCAAGGACATGCATATGGGTCCACTGCTATATTCAAAGGAATAGCACTACGCAATGGGTGCGTTACAGTAAATACTGCCATTGAAAAGGTGGTCTTAACCGCATGCAATACTAATGTAAAGGCACTCCCCGAAGCCACAGTAGGTGTACAATACACATAACCTGGTGATCTAGTGACTCTTCCCAATCCCTGACACATTTCTTAATTTGCAAATACACATACCCTTGAAGACTAGTGCCCCCCCCCCAGCCTCGATCCCCAGTTTCTGGTAAATGCATAGTTAATGTAAGCATTTTCCCCAGCAGTCTAGTGCCCCTCAGCCCTGATCCCCGACACAATCTGTACTCAAATAAGTCCATTTACCCTGGTAGTCAAGTGGCCCCCTGCCCTGATCCCTGAGTCATGCATGCATATAGCAAATCAATATCCCCAGTAGTCTTGGCCCCCTGCTCGATCGCCCATATTAAATATTAATTACTCCCTGGTGGTCCAGTGGACTGCTCTGGCCCTGATCCCCTGTAATTATCACCTCCTATATACCTGGAGGTCTAGTGTACCCTCCCACCTGGCAGTGCCTACCACCCCGCCCCCCCATCCTGTACCTGAGCCGGCGACTGGCTCAGCCCACCGCTCACCTCTGCTGCCAGCCACCGACTGAGCTCTGAATGAGTGCATATTGCACCCACTCAGAGCTCAGTCGGCAGCTCGGGTACATGATGGGGGTGCGGGGTGGTAGGCACTGCCGGGTGGGAGGGTCCACTAGACCACCAGGTATATGTGCGGTGATAATTACAAGGGATTGGGACCAGAGCAGTCCACTAGACCACCAGGGAGTAATTAATATTTAATATGGGAGATCGGGGGGGGGGCCACTAGACTACCAGGGAAAATGGACGTATGTAATTATAGACTGTGTCGGGGTTGGGGAGCCACTAGACTACCGAGGAAAATGCTTACAATAACTATGCATATAACGGGAATCGAGGAGGGCCACTAGACCATACCTGTCCACTGCATCGAATATTGCATAGTGCTATATTATTTACACTCAAATGTAGGCCTGCTCGGCAAAGGTTTACCGATGTGCTTAGCACTACTATAGCTATTTCTTTTCATTATGTATTTTTTCACATTTTTCACCCACCCGCAGTCCCAGGCATGCGTGCACGTTCCATACCCTCCCAACTTGCACGCCTCCCACCTGCGCTGCCACCAGACCTCCACCCGGTGGCAGTGGAACTGGGGCGGGGTGACAACCACCCCAGGAGAGACGAGCTGCCATTAAGTGCTCAATCCTGCTCAACCCCCGCGTGTCGGCACCGAAACGACCTAAGGTTGTTCCCAAACCCAGGTCACCGGCATGGCATGAGTTGTGGCATCTAGCACCTCAACCCTTAGCACCATCGGGCTGGCTATTATAGCTATTTCTGAGGACAGAAACTATTTACTTACAGGCCTAACATGATAGAAACATTCCTAATCACTAACTATTTAGGGAGCAGTATCTGAAGACACATTACTCTTTAAAATAAGAAAGTGCTACACATTCTGGTCATGTACCCTGACTTGTCACAGGCCAGTGCTATGAGGATTAATGTTGCGAGGTTGAGAGGTACGTGCTTCACTTTTGCTGCCACAAGATGCATTGATAACTTAACCGTATGCAGGTTACAGGACTTGTTGAATACTTGTACACATGTGTGCACAAACAATACAGAATGCCCTTTTCCACTAGCGAAGCTGTATTCATCTGCTGACTGTAATACTGCAGAGTGAGGATCCCTTGAGGCCAAAGCACAGGGAGGTCAAGTTACTTGCTTAAGGTCACAGCGAGTAGCTGGCTGTGCTGGGATGTGAACATGGGTTTCCTCCTTTCACAAGACAACTCTGCCTCCTCATTTCTTTGCTGGACGATTTACACAAATGTTCGAAACAAGCACAGGGACTCCAGCAAGTGGGTTGTGTCTGCACCAACACATAAAAAATGGACCACAGCCTCCATTCATACCTCTCAATTTCCTGCCTCATAAATCAGGGACAAGGCTTAAAACATCAGGGACACATCTTCAAAAATGATTATATCCTCTCAGGACATAGGTAGAATAAGGGGCTTAGTGTAAACTGCAGTTTCTCAGGACATACAGGTCTGTAACTGTAATGTTTGATACCCACCGGCACAGTGGTAGCACTACCACTTGTGATGCCAGTGACCTGGGTTCGGGAACGAGGCCGTGGTGTCAGAGGGCCAGTCGGGGGAGCAGGCTGAGCATCCTAGGGACTGCTCGCCTTCTCTGGGGAGGGAGGGGGGCTGAGGTTCAGCACTTGACTGGCCCCAGGCGGAGGCCTGGGGTACAGCAAGCACTCAGCCATGGGAAGAGGGGAGGCGTGACAGATGTCACATCCAGAGAAACAAGGAAAATTAGCTTCCCGCGTGCCGGGAAGACATCGCACTCAGTGCAGACCCCACAGCTCTCTCCTGCCTGTCCTGTCAAGACCCAACAAAACCAGAAAGTTCTGGGTGTATGGCCCCCACCTCATCCCAGCCTGGGGGAAGAACCATGGCTATAAGGGGGTACCTGCAGGCTACCGGTAGGTGAAGAAGCAGAGGCAGACACCATAAGCGACTCCCGAAGGTTTGGGACTCAGGGAATAGGGGGGAGGAGGATAAAATGCAGGTTAAAAAAAATAAAAGTAATGTTTGACATCATTTTGTGCTTACAACCCCCACTGTTCGGTCATGGCAACACAATGTTTGGGAGGGGGCAGAGTACACTTTTGAGACAAAATTAGGGGCATCCCTGAACCTCAGGGACAGTTCAGGGGTATGCACTATACCACCAGGTTTGATTGCTTTGTATATATGTAGCTTGCAGCTCCTGCACTGCTGTTCATCCCTGGCAGGTGGAGCTGTGTGCACAACCCAGCCTGCGGCTACAGACCTGTAGTTCCAGTCTGACCTACAGGTGGAGCTGTGTGCACCATGACAGAGCACCAGGCAAACCACATGGTAATGTATGCAAAGTAGGCCATAATGAGATGCTAATGTGGCTATTAGCACGTGGATTGCCTTAGTAGGCTCATTTGCATAGGGGTTTTGAATACCACAAAACTGAGCACCGGGCTAATGTATTAGCCCAGGAGGCACTAGGTCAGAACAGCGACTATATGGATAGTTCTGTCAAAAACAGCACTGTTGAATCTGGCCCATCAGTGCAGTGGTTGGATTTTCCCTTGCAACGCCAGTGACCTGGGTTTGGTAGCAGACTCAGGTCGCTGGAGGGCTGGCTGGGGGAGAACTGCTTGAGTGTCCCACGACACCTCGCCTTCTCTGGGGGGAGGTTGGGGGCCATTGCCCACAACACACTTGAGTGACCTTGAGCGGAGGCTCGGGGGACCACAAGCCCCCACTTGGAGGGATGGGCGGCCAAGCCACGCAGTGGACGTAGGCATGTAGTGCCTTGACGTCAGGGCACACACTGTGTGCAGGGAGCAAACGTAAAAATGCCTGTTGGCTCTAGGATGACGGGCTGCCTGGAACATGCCTCCGATGTGCCCCCGGCCACCTCTGGACTGACGAAGATGAAGGACTACGTGGTGCCTGGTCCTGCCTCATCCCCGCTTGGGGAGTCGGCAGTGCACTGGGGGGATAAAGAACAATTTCAAAAAAAAAAAAGCACCGTCTAAACAGCACTGATCATAAAAGCAGCAGGAACAAATGCTACAAACAAATACAGTGCCACTGGCAGCGACTGCAAGTCTGGTTTGTGATCGCTACCACCAATAACTATTTTTGCGGGGGGGGGGCCACCCACCCAAGTGGGGAGCTCTTCCCCCCGTGCACCCCATACTTAAAATAATCAACATCACTGGTGCACCAATGATAGGATCTTTTAAATACAGACTGTACAAGCAACACCTTGACTTAAGTAGCTGTATGTGCCCATGTTAAGCTGATGTGCACCGCAGTAATCTGCCTCTAGCACTGTATCCCCACCTTTGTCCACCCTGGATTGCCCAACCACAGCACTTCTTTCACTGCCCTGCCTCCTTCTGAGCACTGCCCCATGCTCCCCTTGCACCTTTCCTTCCCACCCTGTTCTTTGCACTGCCCCTGCATCCCACCCTTCCCTATGTTGCCTCTCTCTCTCTCTCTCTCTCTCTCGTCTCTGTTGCTCATCCTGACGCAGACATTGTACAATGCCTTAGCTTACCTTACCCTGTGCTTTTGTCAAATTTTGTACCTTCTATGTATATTGTCCCCAGTTTTGTACCTTGATGTCCTGTGAAACAGACGTGGAACCTTTTAAAGAGCACTCACTCACAGGTGTTATCCTAGATCTCAATAAATAAATGAAATAAATAAACTCCGAGTCGGAGTTGGATTTCGTGGAAAAAAAATAAAATTTTGGAAGACCAGGATTAGAACCCTGGTCTCCCCCACCTTTCAGGCCAAGCTACACATGCTTTAGCACTCCACTCCATGGGAGCAGCTTGGCCAGCCTCTTGATTTCCTGTCATCTTGTGCTCTACTCTAGCACCATGGACAGCAACCTGGGGAGTGCTTACTACACAGCGCTGTTATTCTCCTTTCGCTGTCCGTGGAAGTGCTTTGTAGACCATGCTCTTCTGAGTTATGCTATTATTGTAGCGCTATTCAGACCAGGTAGGGCCCAGGCTCAAACGTGGTAGTGCCAGGCTAATGAGTTTGCCCCAGGTTAACCTGTCACATCCATAGCAGGATTCTGCAGTATTTGGCCTGCAATGTTGTTTGCACTTGTTGTGCACCACTTCATTGCTACCACCCACATTGGCCACCTACTGCAACTCTGCCTTACACCACCTCTGTGTACACTGGGCTGCTGTTGCAGGTTGGCCTTCACGGCTGCTATATTCAGAGCTGTCTTACTTGCAGGGCTGTTTTTGCACTGCACTCTCAGCCCTGTTTGCACGCCTTCATTTGCATGCTATAGTCACCTGATTTAGCCCCTGGGCGAGTCCTTTGAATATAGCATGCAAATAGTTCTGGGCTATTTTTACACACCGGGCAGTGCTAATTTTGCCCCGGGGCTAAGTTTTGAGTATTGGGCCACTGATGTCCTCTTCTTTGCTGCTCACAGCACGAGCATGAACTACAGACCGAGTTTCAAGCATGAGAAAAAAAGAATCATAGTACACATCAACCCTCTAATCGAGGCATCCTCAGAGGTACAGTTAGTAGCTGCCGAATGACTCATGGCATTAATCAATTCAGCTGTGGACAGTACTAGAGGGACTGTGAGGATTGCAAAGTGACCACGACTGCAGCTGTGATGGTGCTGACTGTGCAACAGGCAACAGCCTTATTTCTGGACCACTCTTAGGTGAGAGATGGTGTTTTATTGAGGCAAGAGGAATATTCCACCAGCAGTTCCCCTTAGGCAACCATGAGGTGGATTTTCTGTCGAGAGCAGACAATAGCCAGACAGCTGGCAGGCACCAGCAGGGGATCCCACCAAAGAAAGAGGGGGTTGGTTTGGAGGCCCCTACTAGTGGGAGTTGAGAAGGGCAGGAAAAAAGGGGAAAGAAGTGTTACCTCAATGGCAGGGGCAGGGAAGCTGCTCCTAGGAGATCTGAGAGTGAAATATTCAGTTTCAAACCTCTGTCACTCTCTGCCTCCATCTCTGCTTTTCACTGCTAACATATTTTACCTGCCTATCCTCTCTGCCATCCTTGATTGATTGATTTAGTTACTGATAATAAATATCAATATTTTCATCAACAGTCTAGAAACTGGAGTCTCCGCAGGCATTTGCTGACTATTTGGGTTTTCACAGGCACATCAGAGCGACACATGTTGTAAGTGGCCTCACCCATTGGTTGGCAAACAGCAGCATGGTACTAGTATGGTATTTTTTTGCTAATCAGTTCTCACTTACCCCATGCAAGAATGTGTAGCCCCCCCCAACCCGGAAATCTTGGGTCTTACCTTATTGGGCTCACAGGCCCTTGTTTGGCCTCCTTCAGCCCCCCAAGCCATACTTCACCCTCTAGTTCCCCCAGTGTACTAAACTGCTACGACGGGGGACCGCCAGGACAACAGGTAGCACTAGCAAAGAGCCTTGGGCGGGAGTCGAGCCTAGGTTCCATCCTTCATCATGGCTGCAGCTGCACAGCAGACCTGCATTCTCAGCTTCCAGGACTGCCTGGTGGGGTACAAACCAGGTCAGAAAACATCCAGATAACACTACAGAGCCCCAATCCCAGAACAGGTAGCAGGGTCAAAGAGATAAAAAAATCTACTAGTGGTGAACATCTGGAGGGGCCACACATATGGGCAGCATGCAGTGCAAAGGAGCCATAATGCCATAACAAAACGGCTGCATGTCCACAACAACAGAGGGTCCTGATTTCAGGGAAGGTATCAGAACCAGGACAGAGAGGATTGGTGCCACTACACATGCCAAAGCAGTTTCCTGGTCCCATAGTAGGCAGTGGAGCCAGGAACAAGAAGCACTGTAAACGCATGTGCTGCGCCCCCAAGCAGCAGAGAGAATGGCTGAAAGGCTGCATTTACACCAGAACTCTGACTCTATAGTGAGCAAAGTGCCCCAAGAAATGAGCAGCTCCTGGTCCCAGGCAGGTAGCGGGGCCAGGACATGGAGAAAGCAACCCTCTGGGGCTAGAAACAAAGCAGCAGCAGGCTGCTAAATCTGGGGCACTCTTGAAAACAAACATGATGGCAACCACAAATCTCCCAAGCCCTTCAACCCTGCAAAGACTGCTGCAGGATCAAAAGAGGAATAGCAAGCGGGCTGGCCCGCCGGCACAGCAGTAGGGTTACCGCTTGCAGCGCCAGGGACCTGGGTTCAGGAACAGGCTTGGGCGGCTGGAGGGCTGGCCAGGGGGAGGAGGACTTAGTGCCCACAGGCTGCTCCCCCTCCTCCAGGCAGGGTGGGTTGCATGTCCTGCTGCTCTACTGCCTCCTGGGTGACCTTGGGTGGAGGTGCAGCAGGACAGCATGCAGGGTGGGAGGACGTCAGCTGGGAGCTGGAGTGCTGGCATGTACTCTACCCCTTGGCTCCCCTAGTGCGCCGACATCCTGAGGGATGGCACAGAAAAAGGAAAAAAACCCACAATGGACACCTGGAGATGGGACCCGGCTGCCTGAGAGAAATCCACAACCAGGCTCCAGATGGGCCCTGTGCAGCATACCCGATGCACATGCATGGACTGGAGGGGACTATTGGGGGTCCCTCTCCTCCCCGCCTGGGGGGCAAACCAAGGCCAGATGAGGGCAGTGCTGCCAGTACTCAAGAAGGAGTTACCTGGGGAGGACCTATGGGAGTGCGCACAGCCTAGGGATCCCTAAGGATAGGGTCCTGAGCAGTGAGTAAGAGGGCATAAACAGAGAATTAAAAAAGGGGTGAATGGCAAGATATACCCACAAATTTAGGCCAAGCAAGACTTGCATTGCCACAGAGACTGCTTGCCATCTTGCCATGGCTGGGTGAACACTCCAAAGCCTGTTTGACCAGGAAGATGACTGGCCAATGAGGCTTTGAGTTTCAGCCCCCTATAAAATGGGCTGCCACCTGGATTTTGGGCTGAGTTTGTTAGTGTAAATGTAAAGGAAAGCTGTGAGCTGGTGAATCAGTGCCTGACCAGGAACTGCAAGCCTGACAGGCAAAAGAAGACTGTGCACCCAGCAGCAGAACTACTTTTGACAGAAGAACAGTTTTATTTCATTGAATGCAGTATGGCCCACCCAAGGGGAAAAAAAATCCTGGGAGGCATCTGTACAAACCCACAAGCAGAGCAGTACACGTAAAATCTAGTCTTGAAATAAACGCAGCTCACCAATATCGTAATATTCAGATTTTCTGTTTATTTTAGACCAGAAAGGGCACATAATAATCAAGTTAGATACTCTCAAAATGGTGATGCTACAGCCAATGTATTGGTAGAAAAAGAAGCCAAACAAGATTGTTTGTTGGCCCCACTTCTATTTCATATGTATAAATAGTCTAATCAGGGATATTGTCCAAATAGAAGCAGATTCTCTAAAATTTACAAATCAAATGTTAGTATCATCGTGTATGCAGACGATGCAGTTGTTATGGCAACACTGGCAAATAGATGACAAAGGATTCTGGATGTGGTAGAGTGATCTTTGCAATTACTTGACTTAAAATTAAATGTTGCTAAAACAAAAATTATACAATTGACAAGCCACAACATAATAAACATCAGCTGGACTTATAAGGGTATGACAATCGAGGAAGTGGAGAGTTTTAAAAAATCACAGTGTTTAAGTGGGAAAAGTAAAAGTTGGTCTTTGCATATAGAAAAAAAAAGACAGGCAACATGGGGTATTCTTAGATTTAGAAAACTATTTGCAAACAACCCCTTTTTGGCTATGTTACAAACATTTTAGGCAAAAATATATAGAAACATAGAATCTGACGGCAGATAAGGACCGCCTGGCCTACCAAGGCTTCCCATTTTTGATCTGCCTCAGACATCGATGGACAGTTTTCTTTTTTAACAGGCTTTAAAAAAATGCAGAGGGAAGGTTTTCTTTATTTCGAGTTTCAACACTGGGGTATTGGGCACCCCCAGTGTTAGTGTTATGTTTGGGGGCTGTGGGGTGGTGGGTGCTGAGAGAGAGAGGGTTGGGTGGAGCTGACAGTTACAGGAGTGCCAGCAGTGGACTCTGGGGGACTGGGCACCCCCAGTGTCAGTTTTATAAATGGTGGTGGTGGGGGGGGAGGTGCAGTTACAATGGCTGCTGCAATAGACATCAATGGACCATTTTCTTTTTTACAGGGCAGGACTGTGTCAGTGAGAGAAGCCCAGGCAGAAGACCAATTGAGGCCAGCTTGTCACCACATCCCACTTGGATTACAAATCAGGATCCCATTCTCAATTGTTGTACTAGTTTAAAGTTTGTGTTCAGAAATGGTGTGTTGAAAACTATTTTACCTGCAGCTGTTTAAAGCATGCCACTGAGCTCTACCCTGCTAGCAGCATCAGCATCCCTAGTGTGGGACCCATTGCAACTATTTCAGAGATCTCTCACCCATCACCTCTGGGGGGAAGAAAAAGGTGGGTGGACCCACATTGGGGTTTGAGAACTGCTGGGAGGTGTGCAGAGTTTGGGGGCACAGTCTGGAATTGCTAACTGCCTTGAAGTTTGCATAGAGTATGGCGATATTGCTACCCCCGTTGCTCCACTTTCCCCATAATGCCCCTTGTTCTTTCTGTACACTTCCTTTTAGTGAAATCATTGCTTACCATGTCACTTGTTTTGGGGGGAGAGACTGTACGGGCAATTTATGCGTTGTTTCTTGGGGGGTGATAGCCTTGTATTTTAGCAGCCAGGCAGCCCATATCACTATATCGGCTGGAGGTACCGCGCTACTTTAGTCTAGTGTAGCACCTCCTTAGGAAACCCATGCCAGCCTCCTTGGGAGAGGCAAACCTCAAAGACCCCAGTACGGTGACCACATTACATATATAAAATATATGCATATATAGGATATACAACAGCCTTACTTAAAATATGCCATTTATTTCCTGGAATAAGAGGGTGGAACTTTAATTCATGAGTGGTGAAGCTGCAAGTGATTTTTTTTTTATTTAACACGCTTTATTTTTTTCAACCACAAATAAAAACAAGATACACACACACACACACACAGTCCAACAATACAGCACTAAAGAAAACAACAAACAATCAATAAGAGAGAGAAAACCCCACCTCACGCCCTCCCGGTACATCCAAAACAACTTCCTTTGTTGAAAGCATTCCTTTGTGTGTGTCCCAAGCACTCTTGAATTCCCCAACCATTTTTGCCTCCACTACTTCTGCAAGGAGGCTGTTCCACTTGTCAACCACCCTCTCCGTGAAGAAGTACATCCTCATATTACTCCTGAGTCTACCTCCCTCCATTTCCAAGTATATTATACACAGCCGAGGTTTGGGGATTTAAACATGAAGTTAAAACCCTGGAACTGATACAGAACTTGTTTATGAGGTTACTGCCAGGTCTCACTCAAATAACCCAGCTGAATTTCTGAGAACAGAGATGGGTATATACTCTTTGTCCAGTCTGGCAGCTAAAAGAATGATTAAATATTGGCAAAAAATGGTAACAAATGTTGAGAATACCTTACTGTACGCATGCTGGCAGGACATTATGATGCAGTCATCAATGCATATCAAATATTTATTTATCTGATAACCGGGAAGGTACATTGGTTCAAGGAACTGTTTTCAGGAACGACTGGGGCCATCTAGATGGCACACCCAATATAAGAAATACAACACATGAGGTTCAGTATACAGTACATAGGTAATTACAATACACTTGGAGGCGATGCTTGAAGTCAGGCAGTTCAGACAGATAATCGGTACAATAGAATCAACTTACAAGTGAAAGGGATACACCCAGTCTGACAATACATGCAAAATAAAAGCCACCGCAAGGCAAGAGGATTGGCTAACCTAGACAGGTAGAGAGAAAAAAACTGTAAGTACTTGTACCTCTGCCCTATGTCAGGAAGGGCACTTGTAAGCAGAGGCACACAGGAAGGAATTTTTAAAATGCAATTTGAAAAGATGGGGGAGTCAGTCAATGGGCTGCTATAACCCCTAGCACTCATAGGGCACAGTTATTGAAGCTCCACAGGAGTGACTTCCATGGGGCTGGGGCATGATAAACTCCACAGGAACCTATTCTGATGGGCCAACAGTTGAATCACTGCTGAAACTGTGTGACCTGCCTTATGATCTGTGTTCAAAGTGATAGTGTACCTTATCTGAAAGACTGCCTGTTGAACTGCATTTTCTCACTGAGACTCCCCTTTTGAACTAAAGCTAAAGTGTTATGCCCCATCTGCCCCGTAACAAACTGCCCTTTGAACTTGTGTGGTACCCAGTTTGCCTAATGAATTGCCTAAACTTGTGTGGCACCTCTGAAGTAACTGTCTTAAATCTGTGGTGCCCTGTACTGACTACCTAACAGCAGTGGTACCCTTTTCAAAAGACTGCCTATCCTTTTCTGCTGACCTGTAACAATTCATAAACTGCCCAATGTGATGCTTGGACAGCTGGTTCTGATCACTGTATCATTTTTTGTAAAATAAAAATGGGTTGTGGACTGTCTGTTATGAGAGATGCTGAGAAATCTGGTGGTCTGGGAATGACCTCGCCCCCCCCCCCCAGGTTTCAGCTGAAAGATGAAAGCCATGAGAAAATGCTGAAACAGCATGTAAGATCATACATACACAGGTTTTAGAGACAAGGTGTTACACGGCAGGCCAGAAGCTAAGTACAGACTTTTCTAAGTTAATTATAGCTTTAGCTGCTAAAAGGGAAATCAGCATTCCTTTTATGACGTTTCAAGTAGGGGAAACCAGGTTTAGTATGCTGATGCGAAATCATAAAGATGCTTTCATGTCCTGGAAGGGGGAAGCTTATTATGAGATCAAAGAAATGTCATTTGAAGGACATGAGTCATGCTGAGGATTGCAGTATTTAACACTTGAAAAAGACATCCTGTTTTTATATAGATATATTTTTTCATATGTTCTGACAGGGAGGAGCTAGGTGACCTCATGCAAAATAGGTGGGGAAAACCAGCTTTTAAACATTAATTCTGTTTTCCTTCAGGACACTTCTACCTAGACTCTGACAAAGAAACATCTTTGGAGCACTTTAAGCAGGTATTTAGATAGACAAATCTAATTACTGCAGTAGGAATTTCACTGTTTAAAACCTTGTTCTTTTAATAGATGTGTATATCTTGTGATATAATTCTGTATTTTGTGTTTTACATATTTTTATCTATTTTAGTAAAACTCTTTTTAGAGCATACTTGGTCTGCCTTTGAATTTCTTTCATTTGTAAGAAAAGTATATATGGTTATAGCAGACACTAGGCATAAGTTTGAATGGTGATACCAAACTGGAAAGAGAAGCATTTTAAATCTGAGGTCTTTATTAAAGTTTTTAAGGGTTCATTTCTGTACACTTGGTTAGGTGCCCATAGGCAAAAATATCTGGCCCCCCAAAGACAGAATTATCTGAGCCTGTGCATGGGGTACGCTAACAAGAGGTTCACAGTTTGAATCCCTCCCAGACTTGAGACCAAAGGTTGATCTGAACTCACAAAACAGACAAGAGGATTACCCTGTTCTGTTAAACTGTTCACAAGACTGCGCTCGGAGGTTGGCACTTTGGGAGTAGAGGGATGACCTGCTGAGTGGGTTTGTGACACCCACTTGTTCAGAGAATAGACTGCCGGAATGAATCTTCTACAAGTTCCACGTCTGCTTCTGATTATCCCAGCAGCCCAAGGGAGGATTTGTGCTGAAGAATCTTCTACAAGTTCCACTTTTCCTCCTTCTTGTCCCCACAATGCATGGGTGGGTTTGTGTCAAAGAATCTTCTACCATTTGCAGTTTTGTTTCTCTTGTCCCAGCAGCCCGGGGGCTTATGCTGATGAATCTATGGCCTGTTTACAAACTCTCTTCGAAGTCCCAATGGCCTGAGGCTCCTCACTGAAGTATCAGTCCTGTTGTTGCGACCAGGTCAGGTCTTGATCTGTCCAGTTTTTCTCAGTATCCTGATCTAGAATCTAATGTGACTTGATTATCTGTCTTGAATTGATGCATTAAAAGTAACAAGTAGGTACCTATACACAGCATAGACAAGTGCTGGTCGACCACTTAGTAACGGTACTGTAGGTAATCACAGTTGCAGTAATGTAACAGTATTTAACTTAGTAAAGGTGCACCTTCTAGTTTTATTTATTAGTTATTTATTCAGCTATTCATGCTCTCATTATTTATTGCTTTGTGTCCTATTGTTGTTGATGATGAGAACATGCTTCTGTGACCACTGCCAACCTTCCTGCTAAATAAATTTCTCCCTTCATTTTGACCTCTGGGTACACTCCTACCTCTCTTTGCTGGGTGCCTCCACCCATCCAGGAACCTATAGTGTTCCCTTGCCACAACACCTGCCTGAGGTGGCACTCATGCCCATGAGGAAGACTTAGTTCCTGCTTCATGATCCGACGCACCTGGGCACAATGGTATAATCTGTCTATACCGTGTGTTTGTACCAGATTCATATCAAGCACAAGGGCAACTGTATTCAAAAGTATGAAAGCGCTGGCCCACCGGCGCAGCAGTTGGATTTCCGCTTGTAACCTGGGTTCAAGAATGAGCTCGGGTCATTGGAGGGCCAGCCGGGGGAAAGACAGCTTGAGCATCCCACGAATGCTCGCTGTCTTTAGGGAGGGAGGGAGGACTGCAACCCAGTGTTGGGCAACCACTGGTGGAGGCCAGGGGTAGGGCAACATGTTGGGGTCATTGCTGGGTGGTGCATGGCAGACGTCGGCTCTTGTCTTGACATCCAGACATCATGCACCTCAAGGAAAAACCAAAAAAATCACTCGTAGGCTGCCGGATGACTGCTCTCTGTTCCCTGAGTGCCTCCAGCACCTTCCCAGGGCCTCCTGCCCCTCGGTAGCATCCCCAGGCCCTAGCAGTGTGTGCTGGGGCCATCCCTCTCCCCTTGGTGCCTTCCCCCTCGGAGGAGGGGGACCCGTCTGGCGAAGGGATACGCCAGGATATCCCAGGAGTCAGCTGCAATACGAGGACCAGAGGAGTGCTGGGTAAGGACAGTGGGGCTGGGGGGAACTTGTGAAGCCTGAAGGAGTGGGGGACCAGCGTGCACGGGGGCAGAAAAATAGAATAATCAAAAGTATGAAAGCCTGCTACATTCCTGATATGCACCGTGAGAATGCCTGGAACAGTGCCGAGCAACAGATATGTTATTATCAAAATAAAGATGGTGTGGTGTGCAAGAAGGAAGTAATACAGACAACATACCAGGTAGAAGCCTGCTACACTAGCTCATTGGACACATCGTAATAATCCAATTGCATGTATAAAACTATTAAAATGTGCACATAACTATTGAATTTTTGTACTTTATTTGGTGCCCTTATGTGTATTTCTAGTGTACATATTCAAAAGCAGCAGTCTTACCCCACTTTGTTCCTAGAAATGAGAAGGACTCCCAGATCAGTTACATCTTCCATGTAAATCCTTGGGGGTGGGGCTGTAAATTTCATTATTTACTAAGGGACTTGAGTCATCCTATTTTATTTGTTTATATGTAATAAGCATTCTGCAATTACCTGTATTTATTTTACTTTACGGCGTGCACTGCAATTCAAAGGGACACTGCCAACCCTTTTTACATCTTACTATTTCTAGTTAAAAGCCCACATTTTATGACTGCTTACCCACTGTAAAATTCACATACATTGCTGGTTGTTTGATCTGCTTCCTTTCTTCACAGAACTGAAATGCATGGGAATGGTGCAATTATACCAAACCTTGTTTTGCTTTGAATCCTTGATCTACTTTTATTGCATACATCCCGAACATTAAGAACACCCCCAAGCAGCACAGCCAACCATGATGCAATAGTCTCTTCTCTTCCCACAGCATCACAAGTGTACAGATCATTCCCTAGTCCACAAGGATGCAGTGGAAGTTGATCAAAGAATGCAAACAGATGTTTGTGTGGTAACACCAGTATAGTGGGCAGTCTGTTTTTTTTTTTTACTTTTAAGACCAAAAAAAAATCAGAATCAAACTACCAGCTACATCTACATTCTCTACATAATGTGAACAATCATAACATATATTTTGTTTTAATCTAGGGACAATTTGAGAGCCAGGGGGCTGACAATGTCCCTTTAAGCACTCTGTGATTTATTTTTACCAATGGACCCCCATGAAAACAAGATACTGCAGCTCATGGGGGGCGGGGGTCACATCATCTGTATGATGCATTCAAATAAATATATTTTATCGCACACTTTTACTATGCTCAGGGTCCATAAAATAGATTGCACTAGTTTATTTTTACTTCATTGCACATTAGTATCCAGGGACAGTAATCCTCACAAAATGACTTCCTGTATAAGCAGTACTAGTCCATGGCAACAATTCCCATGTAAACTACTACACTTCTGAGCAAAGCATAGGAATCTGTGTAGATCAGGCAGCCCCATGTCTTCTGTTAATTCCATTTTGGAAGTATCTGACTTCCAAAAAGAAGGTAAAAACTTCCAAAATAAAGAGGAAGTATTTGACTCAAAGGGGAATAAAGAAAATTGGGTGACATCCAGTTTTGCAGGTATGAAATTTATAAATGTTGGACTCACGGAAATGTTTCTGACTTCCACCAAACAAAAATAAACTGAACCCTTGGGACGCCCTGAAACTGGCCACATTTTACCTGCCTGAACCAAGTTCAAGCAATTGCATTTTTCCGAGAGCACAACTTGAAAGAAAGTTATGGTTTTTGTAAAAACATTGAGGTGCAGGATTATTTACAGGCAAACACTCCTCTGCTCTTTACTAACTGCGAACAGCAACAAATTGCAATACATGATAATGTAATCTGACCATCAGGCCCTAAAATGAACAGCCTACAAGTCCCAGAATTACCTGTGTTCCCACAGTCCCTTGTGGTGCCCTATAAAAGGCAAATTCTCCAAACTCTGTCCCTTTCTTTGCACAGTCAACCATACTAGAACATAAACTTGAACCTGAAAATGAAGAGCTTCCGATATCATGACTCAGTCATCTTGGGTGATCCTTGTCTCAGTTTCTCATGTGGCAAGATAGGCCTATATCCTTTATTAATGTTTCTATTGTATGTGCTGTAATATACTTTAGAGTTAAAACACTGTCTTTTTAAAAAGCCAGAAAGAGAAAACAAAATAGAACGGAATTACCAAAAACTAGTTTGGGTCTAAGACTTATCTAGATAAGGAACAGACAGGCTTATGACCATAAAAGTTGTAACTCTTAGATAAAACTGGGCATTTAGTTTCCAATAACAAAAAGAGGTCAGAAAGATGGCCTAGGTCAGGGGCTCAAGCCAAATGCAGAAACCAGATGTTACAGGGGTTAGACATGGAACCACAGTGACACCTGCAGGATGAGGTGAAACTGCTGCACCCCAAACTCTAGATCCCAAAAGGGGTGGGTATGGCTCGAAAATTACCATTCAAACTGTATTTAACAGGCACACATTTTGAACATCAGTGCAGCTAAGGACTTGGAGGGTCTCAGAACTGAGAGAACTTAAGATGTTACAGTATATACTCTGAGTGAAATATATGGGGTTTTGGGACTACTTTTAGAACAAGACCTGTGTTTTTTTGTGGAAAACTGATTTTTCATATGCTAAACAGAAATCCTGATTTTAAGTCAGAATTTGGGAACAAGGACTTCACTCTTCAAGATAAACCCTGAGTTTTGAAAAAGGACACTCAGAAACTGATTTTAATTCCAACAAATCTTGTGTTTCCAAAGAACTTTTCTTCACCTACACAGAGAGAAGGTTATTCTCAAAAAAGAAACTTTTCTGAGCCGGCCCAGTGGCACTGAGGGTTGAGGCGCTGGAAGCCACACCTTGCACCATGCCGGCAACCCGGGTTCAGGAGTGAGCCCGGGTTGCTGGGGGTTGGCAGAGGAGGAAGAGGATTGAGCGTCCGGAGGACAGCTCTCCTCTCCCGGGGAGGGACAGGGGTCCCAGTTTGGTGCTCTTCTGATCTCTGGCAGAGGCTGGAGATACAGCAGACACTGCAGAGGAGAGAGAAGGAGTCGGGGAGTGGCAGACATTGGATATGCCTTGACATCAGGGCACCAGCCACTCCCCAGAGAAAACAGGGAAAATGCCTCTCGGCTCCGGTGGAGAAGAAGCACCAGGAGCTTGCCCCTGATTTATGGCTGCCCACCTGGCATCCTCCTAACCAACATTACTGCTGTGTTGGGGAAATGCGGCCCACCCCGTCCCCACCCAGGGGGTACAACCGAGGCTACATGGGTGACGGAGGATGGCCGGGTAGGGTGTGTGCCATAGGGGGATGACTCCATGTGCTCCCAAGGAAGACCAGAGTCGAGGGGGCAAGAAGGAGGCATAAACAGAAAATTAAAACATTTTTTTTTTAAAAAAGGACACTTTTCTGGACTTTGAAACCTCAGAATATGGTATCATTTAAAACAACAGTATATAGTGTTTTCTGTAAACCATCCAGTGTTATTTTTGGTATTGTCTGCAGTTCAAGGATCTTCCAAATTGTAGAATTTGCTGTGTTGTTTTTATTTAAGTAAACTTTTATGATTTTCTTATCAACTCTGCCTTGGGTCTGATTGTGTGATCTAACATTTTACCGGAATGGTTTTGCAAAGACTGTGCACCTTGGTAAGGAAGATAGAGATCGCTCGGCTATCCTACAAAACTACTTAGGCAACAGGCTGACAGTGGCAGTGATGGGATACAAACGCTGAACGTAGTACAGAGTCAAGGGGACTCAAAACTGCAGTTTCCACCCTTCCACTGGGGAAAAAGGAAGGTTGGTAATGTTTTGTTAACCATACAACTGCTCACGAGTTCTGTAAAAAGGGGGGATCCTCCCTGCAAACAGGAGGTCCTACCGTGCTCAAGAGATTGTGCTCATGACATCTGATCCATAGGCTGCATTACAGAAAACAGGGGAAGGTGAGGTGGGATTGTAATCCTGCACTTTGTGTGTTTATTAAAACCAGAACTTTCGTTTGTGCTATGTTTTCGGAAAATTACAATTTTAAGTCAACACATGGAGGCTTGCATTACAGGCATGTTCAAAGCTCTGGATAACACAATGTTGGCCAAACCATCAGTCAATGGCTTATAATAAATGCTTCCACAGGAAAAATCTCTCATGCAGTCAGTTGTCCTGAGAATGTCCTCCAAATGGATGCCACTCTGGAATGCCTTACTGGCCACTGCCCCTCTGGTGGACTGTGTTCCTAACACTGCCAAGTCTATCCCCCCTCAGCCATAGTCCACTGAACCCATCTAGCAGTGGTAGCAGCAGTCACCGGTTTGGGAGCCTTTGTGAGAAATGAGGAGGTGGTCCAGGTCACCTAGGAGAGAAGCTGTCGGATGGAGATGCTCCAGTATACAGTGGACCATGCACGGTTTCGTCTCGAGGTCAACACCCCTTGGAAGGAAGATTCTGTCCTTTGAACAAAGGAAAAATACACTTCATTCAAGTGGCAAGACATCTGAGAAATATCTAATGCTCTCACATTGGACATGGTCTTAACTCAGACAAACAAAGAAATGTAGCTAATTTCAAAGGCAAATGCATTAAGGACAGTTCTGGATTGGGACTCCAGAATCCAATAAAGTGGAGAACCTTAGCCACACCCCAGGTACTTTAAACCTTCAAATTTACACACCAGTGGATGTTGCCCCACAAACTTACCATCAACCGGAATATGAGCTGCCATAGACAGCCAATCTCACTAAGTTAATAAACCCGTACGACTTAATGAATTCATACACGTGGAACAAAAACCTGACAATGACAATCACATTTGTGGTATGTTATTTTATAGCAAATTAGCACTTGCTTCCTCCCAAGGCATACAATGTATGTATATGTGTATGTATATATATATATATATATATATATATATATATATATATATATAGTTAGTTTATTACTGTTTTCCTATCACTACCTATGTATGGCTCCTAACACTGAATTGCCAAACTGCTGATTCTCTGTGTCTTGGCATTCTACTGTCTATATTTCCTTTGTATTGTAATCTGTTCGCTTGTCATGCCTTGTAATTCTGTATATCTTGTCAATGATGCTAAGAATGTACTATGTATTTCCTGGTCCCCTCTCCCACAAGGCGCATCGTGAGACGAGCAATCTGATTGCTCAGTGCGCCTTTCCTGGTGAAGCTTTTCAATAAATAAATTAATAACAATGTCAGTTACAGATGAAGAAAAGGAATCCAGGTTCCTTCCACTACACCAGGTGATGCACTGGGCCCAGGGTGCCAAGCATGCCTTCTTCATACCCCAAACCCAGAACTCCCTGGGAAGGTTGGCAGCCCCCTCCAAAAGACATGTGGAAGATCAAGAATGTATGAAAGATGCCACTTCCGGTTGGGCTTCCAAGCAGCATGGCGGTGTAAAAGCAGAGCTCCGCTACACCCCTCGCTAATCTTCCCGATTTGACGCTTTCAATGACAAACAATTTAAAATAAACAAGAACTAGATATCAGATACATACGTAAGGAGCACGGCAAAGAAGAAAAATATAAGAAATTGAACAACTACGGCAGCAGTGAGCAGAATTAAATTGAGCAGCAATGTCGGCCTAGGAGCTCTCCAACTCGGAACACTCTCAAGCGCCAGCAGAACGGCAGGACCAAACGACCACACCAAATAATAAAGCGAGAGACAAACGCATAAAGTTAGGTACTATATACAAGGAGCTATTATCATTTCATGCAGAAATTAAAGATCTTTACGGAGAGCTTCGCAGAGAGGTAGTGAGCCTGGAGCAACGAGCTGATGCATCGGAGAGACAGATAACAGCAGTGAAGAACAGAGTAGACGACATGGATAATACAGTTCAACTCTTACAGGATCAATGTGTACAACTGCAAGAAAAACAAGAAGATATGAAGAATAGAGCTCGCAGAAAGAATCTAAGATTATATTGCATCCCTGAAGGCTCAGAAGGTCAGGACATTACTGAGTTTACTATTGGTTTGCTCAAAACAGCTCTTGAATTGCCCTCAGATATTCAATTAACTTTAGAGAGAGTTCACCATGCACTGGGCCCACGGCCTAAAGATCCGAATGCTAGGCCTCGATCTATTATTATGCACTTTCTTAGCTACGCAGTCAAGGATTAACAGCAGCATGGCGAATGGGCAAGGTCTTTTATGGGCAAACTCATTTCTATGTTGATAATGACTATGCTCCACAAACTACAGGTAATCGCAGAGCATATGCGGACATTTTACCAGCTTTAAGGAGGCAGCCATTAGATTTATAACACCATACCCAACTAGACTTGTGGTGCAACTTTCATCAGGAAGGAAGGAATTTCATACTGCGGTGGAGGCCAGAGAGCAGCTCCTTAAAGCGGGAATTCAAATAAAAACAAAATCCACACTAGGATAACAGAAAACTGACCCACTGCACTGGCATATGGTGAATCTGGGCAGAACACAAAATGGCAGAGAAGTAACAAAGAGGGGGAACATTTCTAATCGTTTAGCAACTTTTCACTGATCAGCAAGGGGGAAGAACCTGACTGACAGAAGCTGAAGTTTGGCTTGTGATTTCTCGATGGTCCTCTGGCTAGAGGTTCCTGAAAGCTTATGACTGATGAGGGGACTGGGAATTCAGTTCTCTGAACTGGGATCTTTATAAGACGACGACTTTCTCACAAGATGTTGAACAGAGAAAAGGAAAGCTTAATAATTTTACCTGCAAAAAATTTTGCAATAACAAAGAAACATGTAAAACATTTGGTTTAGTTGTTTGAACTGGCCCTGACGATTGCTTTGAAGGGGGCAACGGATATAACTTTAAAGAGCAGATTATAGTGCTCTGCTTGATTTGTTTTAGGGATAAACTGATATATGGGTCTGAGAAAAGTTGCCCTAGTTGTATACTACAGAATTTATTTAATTATAAAATAAACAATTTACATTGCGGGGGGAGGGGGGGAAGCATCTCCAGACATTACAGGGAAGCCCATTTCAAACCAAAGACAGACAGGCAGGGTATTTTGAGTTAAAATTTAGATTTCTATTTAGCTTGTCTGCATATTTCTCTATTTTTCATTTGGGGAGCAGGATATCCCCAGGAGGCCTGGCATTTGGTGTTACCAGATATCCTCCGGGTGACCCCAGACTGTCAGGAGGCACACTTAGGGAGTATTTTTTTAAACTCCTCTACCTTGGAAGTCAATTTTATTTGGAATACAGTGTATGTACATAGTTTTCAAGACAAAGGTCAGACATATACTGATAATTTGTTTCAGATTTCAAAAGGTTTGATAAGATCACAGCAGGAGATGTTTAAGAATACTTTAGATGGAAAAGGCATAAAATGTTTCAAAAAAAGTGACGATCAGAAGGATGGGTCTGGGGGGAACATCAGTATGGTGATCCCCCAGGAATTAGATTATTAAGACGGGGACAACAGGAGAGAATATGTTTCCATAAGGGAATAAGATGGCTACTCAGATAGTAAAAGCACTCTCGCGCTTAATATAAATGGGCTTAACAACCCCATTAAAAGGGCCAGACTGTTCCAATATATCAAGAAACACCCCAGTGATTTTTATCATCTCCAGGAAACACATTTAACAGACACCGAGCATGCAAAATTGAACTGGGGGCAGATTTTTGGTATATGCGTCGTTCTTTCTTAAAGGAGAAATGATGAGGAATAGCCATTTTAATACCTAGGACCTCTCCTTTTCATTTAGAAACACAGTGCGTAGATTCAGAGGGAAGGTATGTAATCTTAAAAGGTACCCTTTATCGGACAAAGGTCACGTTAGTGAACATGTATTTCCCCCCCTCTTACATCCGTTTGTCTTTTTAAAAGCTTTTTGCAAAGCTCCTAGACACTATGCACAGATGTCTTATTATAGGTGGAGATATCAATTTAACTTTGACACCTCGGTTGGACTCCTCTGCACCTTCCAAATACAGGCTAACATCAGCTCAAAGATTATTTATCTCTCAACTTGGAGCATTGGGTCTAATCGATGTATGGAGACATTTTTATCCTCTTTCTGGGGGATATACATTTTTCTCCCCTAGACACAACTCTTACTTAAGACTGGACTACTTTTTCATTTCAAAAGAACATTTGGACTGCTTACAGGATTTATCGATAGGACCTAGATTTCTTTCTGATCATTCTCCCCTATTTTTGAGGCTAGATTTTAAAATACCAAGGAAATCCACTCGGCGGCGCTTGAATACATCTTTTCTTACAGATAAAGCTTTAAGGGACAGCTTTAACTCAAAAATAGCTCAGGTTATTGCAGAGAATTCATCCCAGGAGACATCCAACACAATAGTTTGGGATACTGTGAAGGTTGTGATAGGGGGGAGATAATTGCGTATTCAGCATACAAGAAGAGATATTGGGAAACATGATATGGAAAACTACATGAGAAACTAAGGGAAATGCAAACAACGTTTATTCCTACTACCACAGAGGCCCAAACCCAGATTAATCAGACAAAGGTTGAGCTCCAGAAACTTTTAGATGCAAAAACACAACAGGCGCTATTTTACTTGAAAACATATAGGTATGAGGGAGGGCCAAAAGGGGCAAGAAATTTAGCCTGGAGGCTTAGGGGACACAGGACAGCCACAATCATAACACATTTAGTGGATCCGGAGAGAAAAACAAGAGCTCTTAACTCACAGCAGATACTGCAACTGTTCCAGAATATTATAGGCAGCTATATGAGAAACCACAAGGTCCAGAATTTAACAAAGTTGAGGAATTTTTTAACCCCCTTACGTTAAGAAAGCTAACTAAGGAAATGGAAACCAGATAAGAAGCCCCTATCAGATCAGAGGAAGTCAGACATGCCATAAAAGAAAGTAAATCATTAAAAAGCCCTGGCCCAGATGGAAACTGGAACATCTGGAACTGTTTAATTTAGAGCCCCTATCGATAGAGATAGAGAATTTAGTTGGGAATTGGACACGTCAGGTATATCTTTTTCAGCTCGAATACAAGCCATTCAGATGACCTTGTTTCCTAAGATATTATATTATTTCCAGACTTTACCGATTATTCCATCACAATTCTACTTCGCATCCTGGGCTAGAATTTTTTCGAGGTTTGTATGGGCTGGGCAGCAGCCAAGGGTCAGACGGTCTCTGTTACAGTTAACAGTGGCAAAGGGGGGTTGTAATCTTCCAAACCTTAGAGATTACCATAAGGCAGTAACATGTAAAATAGTGATGACATAGCTGAACCCTCAGGTAGAGAAACCATGGAAATTTATTGAATTTATACTAAATGATCTTGTAAACATTATCCTATTATATTTGGCCCCTAAGAAAGAGGACTGGTCCCAGTACTGAGCCCTGAGTTACCCCAATGGTCACCATCTGAGTGAGTACCACTGACCACTACCCTCTGTCACCTATCAACCAGTTTTGTACCTAGTTTACCATCTTAGGACCCATCCTCAAACTGCCCAGTTTATTTATGAGCCTCCTATGTGGTACAGGTCAAAGGCCTTGCTGAAGTCTAAGTAGGCCATGTCCACCATCTCCCTGATCTAGCTCCCTGGTCAACTAGTCAAAACAATCTGTCAAGTTCACCTGACACAAACCCACCACCACCACCACCCCCGTGAATATGTGCTGCCTCAGGTCTTGCAATCTGCTGGATTCAAAATACTCTACAAACCTTTTCTTTAAAAGCATCTCCATTCACTTCCCCACCACTGACATCAGACTGACCAGTCCTCCATGCTGCCATTTCCATGAAACAGGACTATATCTGCCCCCTCCATTTCCCCACAGCCACTCCTGTTTCCAGTGAGTTGTTGATTAGGACTGTCAGAGATGTAGGCAGTACCTCCCTGAGGTCCCTCAACACCCTTGGGTGTACCCAGTCTGGCCCCATACCTTTGTCCACTTTCAGATTTGCAAGTCCCTTCAGGACTCTCTCCTCTGTGAATGGACCTGTGTCTATTTACTTCCCCTCCCCAGTGTTCCTGCTGCTTTTATGTAGTTCATCCTCCTCCCCTTCCACTGTGAAGACTGAGCAGAAGTATCTGTTCAGGATATCTTTTTCCTGATCCTCCTCTGTACAGTACAGTACCCACTTCTCCTCAGCCTCAAAATTCCTCTCCGTCTTCCTCTTTTCACTACTGTACTTAAAAAGGTATTGCCCCCCCCTTTAGTTCCCCACATCTTTTGCTAGCCTTTCTTCAGTTTGCCTCCTTGCTCCCGTCTCTGCTTCCCCTGCTTCTCCTTGTTCTCTTCCCTTCCCCCTGCCTCTCTTAATATCTCCTGAACCCTACACTTTTATCCTTTACCTTTTCAGCCACTTCCATTGAAAACCACAGGGTCTATTTTTCCCCCTGTTTTGCTCACTTCTTTTGCACAGAGGTGTGTTGCTTTTAGTATGCTATACCTTAATTTGGCTCACTGATCCTCCACCCCACCCTGCTAGGTTGTCTCTGGGGCATTCGCACATTTTTTTTTTCCCTCCTGAAGTCCAGGACCCTCATCCATATGCAGTTTGCTTCTGCTGCCTAATGTTGAACCACACTGTACGGGGGTCACTGGCCCCCAAGTGGCCTCTCACCTTGACGCCTGCAACCCTGTCCCTGTTAGAGAGCGCCAGGTCCAGTGTTGCCCCAGCATGAATGGGTCCCCAACTAGTTTACTGAGACCCCCCCCTTGCAGGGAGTTTAGGGTATCTCTACTTCTAGTTAAGGCCACAGCTGGGATGCTGTAGTTTACATACAGAAGATTGCAGTACCCACCAGCAGCCCCTCCCCTTTTTCTGTCATTGTGCTAATGCTTCTACCAGTGCCTTAACCAGTTCCTCCCACTGTGTTGGAAGTCTATATATCAGCCCAGCACAAATAGTGTCTCTGGCTCCTGACTGCAGAGTACCCCCCACCCCGTACCTCCAACCCCTCCCAGGGCTGGATTAAGGCATAGGCAACATAGACACAGGTCTAGGGCCCCTGCCTGACAGGGGCCTCCAGCAATCCCCAACGTATATTTACTATATATCCTTTTCTTTCTGCCTGAGTTGCATGTTTTTTGTAAAGGACTCAGCCACTGACTAAGGCAGGGCTGAACTGTGACATGTCTCCAGCTCCCTGATTAGATCCAGAAGCAAATGTTTCGATACCTTTCATTGGACCAACACAGATGTTACAAAAAGAAAACAATGTCTAAGCTTTTGGACCAACAAAGTCCTTTCTCGGAGACTTGGAACTTGGTTGGTCCGAAAGCTTAGACATTGTTTTCTTTTTGTAACATCTATGTTGGTCCAATAAAAGGTATCAAACCATTTACTTCTGGATCTGTTCTTATAAGGAGCAATGCAACAACTAATCTGTTTCTGCATACCTTCCTGATTAGGTGCTAAGTGCAGCTGACAGCTTCAGGGGCCCCAGCCAGGCTGACCTTTAAGGTGTGAACAAGCCCATTTCCTTTGCTTTGTCTCCCATGCCCTTTTATTTATTTAAGATTTCAGAATTACAGCTTAGAATCTTACTCTTAACTATAAAAGATTAACAGAGCAATTCAATGTGTATGCTTTATATTTAATCTCACTCCCCAAATTAAGAAATCTACAATCAATTTCAATGGTACAATTCAAAATCATACTTTTTTTTTTAATTCTCTCATCTCACTCATACTGAAGTTCTGACCTTGATACAGCTCTGTTTTCAGGGTGAACAAATGAATGTATTTCCAGATTCCCATCAGTAAATTTTGCCATTTACGGATCCTGGCTTACTTATCAATAATATAAATGTTTGAGTCCGGGAATGATTTCCAATTTTTCCAATAATCACTCACTTTGCAGTATAATCTGTAAAGTTCCTAACACCCCTAGCAAACCACAGACTTTACTCCTACACCATCCAGGACCTAGCCTCTTTTAGAGCTAGGGTCCCTACCCTACCCAACAAAACTCCCACATCCCCACATCCTGGTTCATACTATCTGACCAGACAATATGATAGCACCCAGACTGTGAGTGCACACATGCGTCTGGGGTGGGGGACTGTGGAGAAATGCAAATCATGACATTTCGCATACAAAAAAATATTTTTACCAGGCCAGTTGATAATTATTTTCTCTAAATTATTAAAACTCTGGCTATTGTTATTTTTCCATACTGATAGTATTAGTTTCATTGATTTTGAAGCATTTTTATGCCACTTTTAAGGGACAGTAAGAAAATTGTTTTCATGTTTCAGTAACTGATATGCAATAGCCAAGAGGTGCGGTCATGGTGAAGGGGCATGGGTACGGGTGAGGGGGCCCCAGATTTCTCTTGGGTCTAGGGCCCCAGGTTGCCTTAATCTGGTCCTGACCCCTCCTTTCCTCCCTGACTTCTTTGCATTTCTAACGCTTTGATGACCTCCCATACATGCAGCAATGTTGATATTTTGAACAAATAAAGGAATCGCTACGGCAGAAACTTCGGTCTCCAAAAACAAGGTTCATTTAACTATAGCTAGGCACAGTGATAGTTATGGCAATCTAGAAAACAGAACATAGGTAGTGGCCAAATTACCTCCTCTGGGACTGCGAACAAGGCAGATACGATTTAGCACCTCACTGCATATGTTGTCACATCTCATTGTCCTCCTGTTTACAAATCCCTTTAAATATACTCTCCAGAAACAGCTTTCTTGCAACTCGGCATATATCCATACAAGGCAATCCTGCGTTTGCTTTGTACACTTATTCCCGTGTGAAACTACACACATGTCGATAGGGAGAAGGGCAGGGGTAAATGGAGAAAATGACAAAGGCAAGAAGGACAGAGATGGGGCAAAAGGGGGTAAGGCCATCAGGAAATGGAGGGTAATGAGTACCAATGCCCGTAGTCTGGGCAACAAGCTCCTGAGCTGGTGGCCTTAATGGAAGAGGGATGCCTGGATATCGTGGCAGTCACAGAAACATGGTACACAGAGAACCATGACTGGGATGTTAACATACCAGGGTACATAACCTACAGGAGAGACAGGCAGGGAGAAGAGGGGAGAGTAGCTCTATGTAAAGGAAGGGATAAAAGCAACTGAACAAAAGAGTAAACAGGGAGGAGAGGAGGCACTGTGGGTCACCTTGGAGACTGGAAAGGGCACCACAATCCGCACAGGGGTTGTGTGACAGACCCCATGTCAGGGGAAGGAATGGACAAGGATATGATGGAAGGCATTCTTAGAATGGCAGAGAAAGGAGATACTGTTGATGGGAGACCTGAATATGCCAGATGTTAACTGGAGCACATTTGCTGTAGCCACATCCAAGAGCAGGGCCATTCTTGATGCCCTACAGGTGGCAGGCATTAGACAGCTAGTTTTGGAACCCACTTGTGAGGGAGCAATCTTAGACCTCGTACTCTCAAACGGGGCAGTGAGAGGATCTCAGATCTAGAAGTAGGTTGCCATCTGGGGACAAGTGACCATCAAACAGTGTGGTTCACGTTAAACTCAGCTACAGAGTCAAGCCATACAAAAGTGAGGGTACTGGACTTTAGGAGGGCTGACTTTGGCAAGATGGGAGAGTGCCTCAGAAAAGCACTAGCAAACAGGCTAGAAGGAGGTGTGGAGCAACAATGAGGAATTATCAAAACTGCCATCACAGAGCGCAACAAGCCTTTGTGTAGCAAATAAACAAATCAAAATGAAAGAAAAAGCCACTATGGTTCTCAAAAGAGGTGGCTGTGAAAGTCAGGAAGAAAAGATAGCATTCCGGAAGTATAAGAAACACAGAAGGAGCAGGACGAGAGCTGTACCAGTTAAGGCAGAAAGAAGCTGGGAGGAAGTCAGAATAGCAAAGGCCCAAACTGAGGAAAAGATAGCCAACCTCAGTTAAGAAGGGATAAAACCTTTTATAGGTACATCAGCGGCGTAGAAAGACAAAGGGAGGGATAGTGAGGCTGAATAGAATGAACGGTGGGTGGGCAGAGGGGACAGTGAAAAGCAGGAATACTGAACGAATATTTCTGCTCAGTATTCACAAAAGAGGAGGGGAAGTGCCTAATCCAATTAACAGAAGCACTCTTGATAGGGGGTCGATCCCAGTCCTTTCACAGAAGAAAGGGTTCTGCAAGAACTCCTAAAACTGAAGGTGGACAAAGCAATGGGTCCTGATGGAATTCACCCCAGAATTCTAAAAGAATTAAGGAAGGAACTAGTGAAACCACTGGCTACTTCTTTTTAATAAATCATGGGAGGATGGTGTGGTACCCGAGGACTGGAGGAAGGCGGATGTGATTCCCTTCACAAAAGTGGGACCAAGACAGAGGCAGGAAACTACAGACCTGTCAGTCTGACCTCTGTGGTAGGGAAAGTGATGGAGTTACTTTGAAGGAAAGAATAGTTGAGTACCTAGAGGTCAGTGGAGCACAGGATCCAAGGCAGCATGGGTTCACAGCAGGAAGGTCATGTCAGACGAATCTAATAGATTTCTTTGACTGGGTGACCAAAGTAGTAGACCAGGGAGGGCTGTGGACATGGCCTACCTAGACTTTAGCAAGGCATTTGACACAGTCCCACACAAAAGATTGATAGTCAAATTAACTAGCCTGGGAGTGGGTCCCAGGGTGGTAGCCTGGTAAAACATTGGCTGGACAACAGGACACAGAAGGTAATTGTAAATGGAGTCCACTATGAAGAAAGAGGCGGTTACTAGTGGGGTACCGAGGGTTCAGTATTGGGTCCAGTCCTTTTAATGTCTTCATCAGTGACATTGCAGAGGACTGGAAGGAAAAGTATGCCTTTTGCAGATGACACAAAAGATCTGCAACAGGGTTGATACACAAGGAGGCGTGGAAAGGATGAAAAGGACTTAGCAAGGTTGGAGGAATGGTCAGACGTATGGCAGCTAGGATTCAATGCAAAAGTGCAAATAATGCACCTGGGAAACAAGAACCCAGGGAAGAATACACAATGGGTGGGGAGCTAGTAACAACAACAAAACAGGAAAGGGACCTGGGGGTAATCATATCAGATGACCTTAAGGTTGGCAAGCAATGTGAGAGGGCAGTAGGGAGGGCTGGGGTATACTGGGATGTATAGGGAGGCATCAGCAGCAGAAAACAGGAAGTTGTTATCCCTCTGTACAGACAGTTGGTGAGACCCCATCTGGAATACTGTCCAGTTCTGGAGACCCCATCTCCGAGGACATAGACAGGATAGAGGCAGTCAGAGGAGGGCAACTAAAATGGTGCAGGGTCTGCAAGAGAAGCCGTATGAGGAGAGACTAAAGGAGCTTAATATGTATACCCTTGAGGAAAGAAGGGAGAGGGGGACATGATAGAAACTTTCAAGTACCTCAAGGAATCAACAAAGTCCAAGAGGGTAGCATCTTTCAGAAAAGAGACTTGCAAGAACAAGGGGACACAATTTAAAGATAGAAGGAGGGCGGTTCAGGGGCAATGTGAGGAAGTATTATTTCACAGAGAGAGTAGTGGATGCATGGAACAGCTTTCCTGAGGAAGTTGTGGGGTCTAAAACTGTTGGAGAATTCAAGAATGCATGGGACAGACATAAAGCAATTCTTGTGGGGGGCAGGAAGATAAAGGCTGTTGGTTAACTAGGATCTGCGGCCTATCCTGTAGGTAGGGAACTGGGCAGACTAGATGGGCCTAGCGGTCCTTATCTGCCGTCAAAGTCTATGTTTCTATATACAACTTTTACTATCTCAGTGTTGTGACTTGTGAGTAGGGTTACCACCTTTTAAAAAGCCCAAAGTGGGACATTTCTTACTGAAACATGATTTTTCGCAGGACAATACAGTATGTAGTCTTGACCAATGCAACAGACTTCTATTGTCTAAATAATCAGAATAAGTCTAAATGTTGTAGTTTTTTTTAGCTGTTTTTAGTGTTTCATGCCATTTTAAGGTATTTTTG
Source organism: Neoceratodus forsteri (assembly GCA_016271365.2). NCBI lineage: Eukaryota > Metazoa > Chordata > Ceratodontiformes > Ceratodontidae > Neoceratodus > Neoceratodus forsteri. Next base: position 937,656,518 of record CM028136.1, on the reverse strand, counting down.
TTAAGGTATTATGTTGTTTTGTAGCATTTAGAGGAAAGTCAGAAAATATTTTTTTCTGCTATAATGTCAGGACATGTAGTATTTTTCATGTTTTTCTGCAGGACACAGCTGCCCAAATCAGGACTGTCCTGTGAAAATACGGACAGGTGGTAACTCTACTTGTGAGGTCCCAAGAGCACATCCCCCCTCTCTTCCTCCCCACCGTATTCTTCCTGAACTGAGTGTAGCCTGGTATGGACACATCTCAGTCATGGTTGCCTGTGCACTATGACTCAGTAACAGTCACAATATCCAGGCCTGCCACTGACATAGTGGCCTCCAGGTCTGGAATTTTATTTAAAAGACTTTTTGCATACATGGCCCTCCACACCTTGCTCCCACTCTGCCTGCAATCCCCTTTCTTCCCCTTGTGCCCCACCACCTTATCCCCTCTCTTCTTGCAACTTTTGTTCTTGTCCCCCTTGTCCTCTACTTCACTGCTGTTCCCATTATCCTACTCCCGAGGGGATTCTTCTCCCCCTCAGGTCACCCCCTTCCTACTGGTTTAGTCTGTATGTGTGTGGGGAGGGGGGGCAGTTTATGCTTCCCATTTTACTTCCGCCAACCCCCTCAGCCAGTTTAAATGTTTATCAAAGTAATATTCAAACTATCCACTAAGGATTGGGCTTCCCCTCCCATATGGATGCAGGCCATCACCTCTGTATAGGTCACTATCTCTCCAGGTGGTTCTATGATAACGGCGAAAGCTTCAAGGCAATCGCTGCGTCAGGAAGTCAGAGTGCCAAAACATTTTCGCACTCTGACACCCTGGCACACAGGAAAATGGCACCGGGACATACATTTCAATGCCTTCTGTGGGATGCACATCGGGGTCTTTGCCTCCTGCATCTCCCTACTAAAGCGATTTTCAACTCAAGGGGGGTGCAAACATGTAAAAATAAAAGATTTGGGCTGGGCGCAATAAAACTGCATCAGCGCCTGGACCCATACCCAGTACCTCACCCACCCCAACCACAGGCCAACCCACGACACAGCTCGGCAACCCACCGCAGTGCCACCCCTACAGCTCCTCTGCCCCCTCCCAGCCCATGCTCGCTGTGCTCACTCCCTCCTGCGCGTGTAGATATAGTGACATCCTGTTGCCCATTTCACCCATCCCCCATCCAGTCACCCTACCCTCCCATTGCCATGAGGGATTCAGTGGGAAACGAGTCGCCGTTACAGATGGCGCCCTTCCCGATGCGCCCTCCTCATGAGTTACCCTCTCCTGTTTGGTCCCCAGTCCCCAGTGTAGCAGAATTCCTCTTCTCTACTCTAGTCCTTCAAATATGCATTGAAGCTCCTGTTGTGGAGCACCCTATCTACTCTAGTCCTTCAAACATGCATTGAAGCTCCTGTTGTGGAGCACCCTATCTACTCTAGTCCTTCAAACATGCATTGAAGCTCCTGTTGTGGAGCACCCTATCACCCTTCCCAGTCATAAACAGGCAGCACCTCAGCAAAAGCCACCATGTATGCCACCTACCTAAGACCCCTCCCCAGTTCCCTGAACTCACCTTGCACAATTCCAGTCCCGTCCCTTGCTAGTCATTTTTTTCCCAGGTGGACAATGACATGCAGCTACACCTCCTGCCCTGCTGCACCAGCGATCCTTAGGCTCCACTGCCCATCCCTCCAAGCCGTGGTGCCCGGCAGGTACCTTATTTCCCCCTCGTCCACCTTCCTGTTCCAAAATCTACCCCACCAATAATGAAGTCCCCCACCAGAAGCTGCTTCTTACTTTGCTGGGCTCCTCTACCACCCACTTTGGGACCTCCCCTATGAAAGACCCCCACATCCTCCCTTGCCACTACTGTGGGTGCCTCCTCACAGTAGTCCCATCCTGCCAGAATGATGAAGGAATTCTGTAGTGACTCCGGCTGAGGAATGTGCCCCTGACCCATCACCCCCACCCTCCTGGAGCCCACCATAGTCCATCTGGCCCCACTTCTCCTTGGCAACCTCTGGGGCAATGATGATAGTCTCAGTGGGCCCTGGGAAGAGAAAGGGTTCCTCTGGATCCTAGCCAGCTTGGCCTGCAGACCAGTGACCTCCTCCATCAGCTCAGAGAGGTGCATGCTGATAGGGCAGCACCTCAGTCTCCAGACGGTCTCCTGGAAACTGCAGCTCTGTATTCACTATGCTGCATCACTCCCATAACTGCCTTTATGTTTTGCTATCTAGTACTACTGACTATGTCTTTCCCCTACTGCCCCTTTACTGTTGCTTTGGTTCCTTCCCGACTATACCTTCTACTGGTATTTACCTTGTCACTTTACTCTAGATAGGGTGTTTCTTGTTTTCCCCCTTTTTAATTTGCTTTACCCCTTACTTGACTTTTGTATCTCATCCCTTTCTTCTATCTTTCTCTTCCTCCCTTCCTTAACCATTTCTGTACCCCTACCCTATCACAGAAATCTGATGGCAGAAAAGGACCCCAACAGTCCATCAAGAGGATATATAGGGTACTTCCCCTATTCCCAACAACAGATACTAACTGCAGGTACTACTTACCCTTCCTCCACTAACTTCCTTGCAGGCAACAACAAGCTAACAGGTGCTACAGCTTACCAGACTGGCAGAACCCTTGCGTGCCTGCTGTCACCTGCTGATGCCTAAGACGTCAGTGATTTTATGTCATAACGGCGATCGTGGAATAGCGATCGCTGTTTGGGCAAGTGTACATCACTAAAAATGAATTACAATGATGTACACTTGCAAAGACTGGAAAACCGGCGACTGGTTTTCTATGTTATGCAGGGGGCTGTGCTCCCCCTGGCAACTCCCACCTACTTAAGGATCCTCAACTCCAGAGGGGGTGCATGTCGGGGGTGCATGTAAAACTTAAAAATAAATTAAAAACCCCGACCTGACACAAAAAACGATAGTGCTCAGAATTGAACCTGGCACCCTCCCAACCCCAGCCCCCACCTACCCACCACACCACATGGCCAGCTCAGCAACTGACAGTCGCACTACACCCCACACACCTCCCTCCCCTTCACTACGCGCGACGTGGCTCTCCAAGCGATATACCATATCTTGCCTACCCCATATCCCATCACTACTCCTGCCGGGTAGCCCTGTACATAGGCGTCATGACTGAGTCACCATTTCTGAAAGCGCTCAATCGTGGTCGCCTTGTACACGGTATACGGAAGTCAGTCTCTTCACATGTTCCACTCCTGCTCTGTTCCACTCATGCTCTGTGACATGAGCACGACAGGACATGCTGGAGTGGCTTGCCTTTTATCTTCCTTGAAGGACTTTCTGCTGAGCCCTGATTGGTCCCTCCTTCCATGTGTCCATCCCTCCTTGCTACACTCCATTGCAACCTCTGACCTGGAGATCTGGCCCTGCAATGAGAAAGTAAACTCACAACAGGTAAACAGTATTTTAAATAGCTCTGTTAAATCCCATTTTTCCCCTGCCCTGATTAATGTTCGGCACTGGCTTTAAAAACGAAATAACAGTATAAAGTGATAAAAGAGAAAGGCTAAACACAGTCGGGGATGTTAAGTGATTTGTACAATATAAGTGTTTCAAACCTGGGTATGCAGGTTCTCAGCTCTGTGTACACACCACTTGGCCAACTAGGGAAGACAGAGAGCACAGAAACTAAATTGAAATAAACACAGAAAGAATGCCAAAGACATGAAATGTGAAACAGAAGATGAAATATGATGTTCAGAAACAAAAACATGAAACAGAAATTATCCAGAAAATTATGGGGGTAGGGGCACTGTGGAGCTAGAATCCTTTTGGCCCGAAAATTACTATGTCACAAAAAAGTAAAATTATAAGTCACTATGTGTATACGAGTGGTGGAGAGAGACCGGGTGCTAAACAAAACTAACTGCCTACACAAGCTAACATGCTACACAAGGCTTACCTGTTGCACTTACTACACAAAATTACTTTTGTGTGGCTGTCACTCTACACATATTTCATTTTTTATTTTATACTGAAAAGTCTGTAGGTTAAAAACCCATTTTCACAGACGTCCAGTTTAGACATATACAATATACATACAGCTCATTGTGACAGTATCATCAAACACCTTAAAATAACAGCAGAGTTACTAGGTTTGTGTAAAACACTTACAGATGTAACCAATAAACATATTATTCCTAAGAGCTGTCTTAAAAGTTATCTTTGAGCAACTAGTTATTATACTCGGCATTTCATTATATAGCTTAGAGGCTGAAAAAGTCTGAGAATTTTGTGCAAATACAGTACGATATAATGGGATCTGAAAAGAGTCTTTACACTGCAGTTGTGTGTACCCAAGTTTAGAAATCATTGGAAACAAACTTAAGACACTTTTTGGGAGTACACCCAATTGAATCTTAATGAAGAAGATCAGGGACCTTAGATTAAAACACTCCACCAATGAAAGACAGTTAAAGGATTTATACAGAGTACAGTGGTGTGTTGATCTAGGCTGTCCTGTTGTTAATCTATCTGAGGTATACGAATAAACTGTGGATTCCGAGTCAATTATAGAAAAAAAGAAGACTGTGTTAACAAATGCCTGGTATCAACTGTAAGATTACTTCTTATATGATATAAAAACCCCAATCTTCTATGTAATCTACTAATTAGATCCAAAATATGGTGTTCATATGAAAGATGAGAATCTAATATTAGCCCCAAACACTTAAATACCTTAACTTGTTCAATACGATTGTCAGAGTTATCAATAATATTAAATTCCATAGTTATTGGTATCCTGAAACTAGAAAAGACCATGGTCTTAATAATATATTTTGGAGTAAAAGTTTTCCTGGCCACCAGTACCTCTTCATGGTCTATACCAACAAGTTCTGTGGTCCTCCAGTGCTCCTCTGTAAAACACACTGGTTCTCAGATTCATCAATTAAATCTGCAAGTCTGTCAGTGGAGTATAGCGGGTCCCTCGTCGGCCATGTCTAGGAGCAAAATGTTAGCCATGACAAAATTAAAAAAATAGCATGTCTAAATAAGAGAGCAATTAAGTATTGAAGTTGCTCGATTGTATTGGCGAACCTGACTGCAAACATTAGGTGCTAATTCAAAAAACACCCAAGGGTCGTATCCTAGGCTGCGTTACTAGTGCCAGCAGCAGTAAAGAAGAGGACAACGTTTGGTGCCTTTGTCTTTTACAGGCCACCACAAGAGACTGTGGGAACACAGGGAATGCTGGGACTTGTACACGGTTCATATTATGGTGTGATAACCAAGTTACATTAGCTTGTCTAATAATACACTTTGAGCCTCTTTTTCCTAGTGTTTCTGAAAAGTCTGCCTATATCTAGACCCTACATTTTCCATGCATTTGTTAATTTTTGAGTTTTGTACTGTGTATGATAAATGACAAGTGTTTCTCTCATATGTAACTAAATGCCAAGTGTTGCCTCTGAAAAAGGGACTTTTGGTCTCTCAGCAGGCCTACCTGGTCAACAAAATTCAATAAATAAATAACTACACAAAATTATAGAATGTGAAGAACAACTTTTGGCAGGTGCTGCTGATTAGTTTCTGAAGTTGTTCTCAATGTCGAATGCTAATCAGCAGCACCTACAAGCAGGAGTGGCTAGGGCTAGCACCTTTGAGTGAAACCGAAAACACACAAGCAGTATCCCAATTAGATGAAATACTGATTATTTTGCCTAGATGGCACGTTGACCAGCTCTGTTTGAGGAAACCGGTAAGTCTTTATTTGAAAAAGATGTTCACCTAGCATTATGTAAGTAAAAACAACCCCCCTCCCCGAATGAAGAACAAGCTTGGTTCTCACACAAGGGGCCTGATATTCAAAAATGGGCAAAGTGGAGCACAGAAATTTGCACTCTGCCTTGCGGTTGCCCGAGTGTCCAAAACTGCTATATTCAGTGGGGCAGCACTCTGGTGCTATTCGACTAAATATAAGGGCCATGTCAGCCCAGCACTAAACCACTTAGCACTGGGTGGACAGGGCTACCGAAATAGGGCATCACAATGGCTTGTGTCCGGGCTATATTTCCTACATTAAAAGGGACCCATGCAAATGAGCTCACTGGACATGCAAGGTGCTAAGGGCCAATTTGCAAGCCCATTATGGGCTCATTTGCATGGGTTGCCCAGCAAAGTAGCAAGGCACCATCACCCACTTGCCCAATCCCAAAGAGCTATCCCTGGTGCAAGTGGTCTCCCCCCACTCCCACTGATCACTGTCCCGAAGTTGCAGTGTAAAGAATCCCTGATGCTAGCTGTCCCCCCCTCCTGCCAACTGTCGTCCCTAATGTCCAATGTAAAAATTCTCTGGTGCTAGTGCCCCCCCCCCATTACTGTGCCCAAATTTGTAGCGTAAAGATTCCCTGGTGCTAGTCGTCCCTCACCCACCACTGATCACCGGATCGATGTAGTAAATAAAGCTTTCCCTGGTGGCTAGCGGCCCCATCCTCCACCTCCACGCATGCCTGAAGTGCCATCCGTATTCTCTGGTGGTCTAGTGGACCCCCCTCCCTATCCCTGTTCTGCCCATAGAATATATTCTATATTTTGTTCCCTGGTGACTAGTGGACCCCTCACCCTGGCAGGCAGTACCCCACAACCCTGCCCCCATCTCATCCTCGAGCTGGCAACCGGCACAGCCCTCCGCTCTCCACCAAGGCAAGCCGCCAATGAGCTGTCAATGAGTGTGTACTGTATACAGTAGTGAGCTGACAATCAGTGAGTGTGTATTGTGTACAGCATGTGCTCACTGACAGCTCAGTTGGGGGCTGGCCATAGTGGAGAGCAGAGGGCTGTGCCATTCACTGGCTCGGGGGTGGGATGGGGGGAGCAGGGTTGTGGGGCACTGACCGCTGGGGTGAAGGGTCCACTATCCACCATTAAAAAACATATAGAATGTATTCCATGGGCAGAACATGGATAAGGAAGGGGGTCCACGAGACCACCAGGGAATATTGGATAACACTTCAGGCATGGGTGTGGTGGGAGGGAGGGATTACTAGCCACCAGGGAATACAGATGACACATCAGGCATGGATGCGGGTGGGGGGAGGGACCACTAGCCACCAGGGAAAGCTTTATTTACTACAGCGAACCAGCAATCAGCAGGGGGACCACTATCACCAGGGAATCTTTACATTGGACCCTAGGGATGACGATCAGTGGGGAGGAGGGACCACTGGCACCAAGGACTACTGTGCTGGGGGTTGAGGGGCTGCTGCACTTCCTCCCCCAACTGCTAGGGTTGCACAGGGATAAGTCGGGGTTTCAACTGGCGGTATTTGCACTGTGCAAAGGGACCATGCAAAATGGCCTTGCGTGGCACAAATACTTTGAATAGTGGACTGCACCAATATTCAGGTCCCCGTCCCTTCATTTACACAGCAACCCCCTCCGAATATTGCCTGGGCGCAAAATCGAAATTTTAATATCTGTAAATTTCTTTCTCCGACTGCTGGCTGCAGGGCTGAGTACATCTGAGATCTGCTTCCCATGTGACCTTGATGGCAGGAAGACCAAACTCGCAATGGCAGGACATCCTCTCCTCTCCACATGGATCCTTCTGGTCAATTTTAAAGCCTTCAGATAAGTCATGGGATCCATCCAATTCCAGATCAACCTCCTGTAAAACCAAAAACTTGAAACAGAAATGTTAGAGAGTTGAACAAGGCCAACTGGCCATCTTTATTTATTTAAAAAGTTTCACCAGGAGAGACATACTAAGCTGTAAACAACTTGTTTCCAGAGGCGTCCTGGGGGAGAAATACATATCCATACAGCGTAAAAATATTTACAGAGAATGTATACACTCGGGGAGGGAATTAGCCCTGTGACCAGCAGTCGGAGAAATAAAATTTACAGGTATTTAAATTTAGATTTCTCTCTTCTTGAGCTGGTCACAGGATTGAGTACATCTTGGATACACAAAAGAAATAAGACAAGTGAATCCAACAGTGGGAAGAATATAGCAAAGGAATTATGAGTCCACCACAGTCTTTAGGACCCTATGGCCAAAGGGGACCACAGCTGATGCGCCCACATCTAGTTTGTAAAATTTTTTGAAGGTGTGCAGAGATGGCCAGGTAACCACTCGGCAGATGTCAGCTGGGGAAGCATCTCTGAATTCCACCCATGAGGCGGCCATAGCCCTTGTGGAGTATGCTTTTACAGGACCCGGTAGAGGAACCCCCGTTTGTCCATAAACGATCTTGATGGTGGAGCGGATCCATCTGGCGAAGCCTTTTTGCCTAAATTTGGTCCCGCCATGAAAATTGCAAGCCTTGACATCATGCTAAGGATCATACTAAGGATTGGTCAGGAGCCAGAAGGCAGATTGCCCATTGACACTCCTAATTATAATGGAAGTAAGTAATTTGTTCCAAAGATTTACAATTCAAAGGGTATAAAAGTATTTTGTTTGTTCTAAAAGCATGACCCTTATCTGTAATGGGTGTCGTCTAGTTTCCCTAATGTTGTTTTTAAATTCTATACCCATTTCCACCATTAGATAAGGATCATCAATGCTGCTGAAAATCAACAGTAGGTCACCCACATTCTTCTAGTCTCCAGAGTCATTAAATTTAATTGTTCCAGACTAATCTTCGTATGTTTTGTCTCTCAGATAAACTACACCCTTGGTGAATCTTCTTTGTTTATTTTCTAAGATTCTCCTTTCTCCCTTTTTGAATGGACACCACAGCTGTGATGCGTGCTCTAAATGTGGGCGGACATAGGCCCTAAATAATGGCATTCAAACCCTGTCATCTCTGGAAATTATATTTTTTTTGATGGACCATATAATTTTTCTTGATTTATTAATAGTTTGGTTAATAAGTTGCTTGTTTTCAAAATCACTGGAAACACTGATTCCCAGATCTTGCTCATTGTTAGATGGCATTAGTATCTTCTCACTTAACCAATCAACATTTTGTGGATTTCTTCTACCTAGATGAGCTACTCTGCACTTGTTCATATTTAGTTTCATACCCCAGTGGTCAACCCATGCAGTAATCTTGTCCAGATCTCTTTGAATGTTATCTATTGGATTCGCTGTCACATGGGCCACCCAATTTGGCATCGTCTGCAAACCGTACAGACAAATTTAATATATTAATTGTTAGTCATGTCAGAAATGAAGATCTGGAACCAGGATGAACCCAGCACAGAGCCCTGTGGGACTCCACTCATCATCGTACCTGTACTAGATGTATACCCATTTGTAACAACTTTCTGTTTTCTGTTGGTCAACCAGTTAGCTATCCAGGTCACTAATGAACTGTTGAAATTATACTAGACCAGTTTCTCAATTAGGGCCCACTGCAGCATTTAATCAAACTCAAGTCCAGTAAAAACAATGACACATTGTATGCAGTTATTCAATAAGTTAGCTGACATCAGACTAATAGGTCTGTAGTTTGTTGTAGCTTGTTTAGGGACTTTTTTAATATAGGTTTTTACGGTATATGTAGGTTTTTTCCCCGCCTGAGGCCTGGCACACGGCCGTGCATGCATGTGGAGGCATACACGCACACCGTGGTGCCAGCTCAGCCCTTCCACCCACTCATAACAGTGCCGCCCCCTCCCATCTATGCTACCCATGGACCTCCACCTGGTGGGAGAGGAATTACAGGGGGGCCGGCAACCCACCCCCAGGAGAGGAGAGCAGCCTGCCAGCTTTGCTCAGTCCTGCTCCCCCACCCCGTGCCTGCACCCCAATGACCCGAGGTCTTTCTGAACCGGGTCGTCGGCGTAGCGCGAGGTAAGATGTTCAATGCCTCAGCCCTCAGCGCCACCGGTCTGGCATTTTAGGGCTTTTTATAGACTGGAACCACATATGCTGTTCTCCAATCAGGTGGTACTACTCTTTTGCTAATAGACTATTCAAATAAGATTTTTAAAGGGTACAATAGCAATTATGTACAGCATATGCCCTGTAATTTAGGGAACATTGTTTAACCAAGAGTAGCACACAAGGCCGAAGCTTGTTTCCAGATACAACCTGGAAGCACAAGTGACTTACTCAGGATCACACAGTATGCACCTAGGCGGCTATGGGATTCAAACCCAGGTCTCCAGATCTGCAGCTCAGAGCCTTAACCCACTGCGCTATACTGCCTCAATTTGAGCTAGAGCTGGTGAGGCTTTTCCCTTTTGTTTAAATAATACATTTTTAATAGCATCAGTTGAAAATATGATTTCATTACTTTGCGGAGTTCTTTAGGGGAATGATCTTATTTGTAGGACCAAAAGCCTTCCAGAAATATGTTAAATACTTCTACCATATTTATGTTATCATGAACTGTTGTCACTGATAGGGTTGTTTTCTTTTTTTTCTTTTTTTATGAATTTATGTAGGTGTAAAAATAACAAGCTTTACTATTATCTTTCCTTGCATTTAATGCTAGGTTATACTCAAATGTTTTTGTTTTTTTTTGGCTTTTTTGTAACCCACTCCCCAGCGGTACTGATGGTATAAATGCTGGATGGGGGCATAAGCCAGGAGAACACCAGAGATCCTAAATAACAAAGCAAATGCTTGGCCTATCGTGACACTTGAATTCATACCGTCAAGGAGAGACAGATGGCTCTTCCCCAAATGACTTGATGACAGAAAAGCTGGAACACACCGGGCAGGTAAGGCACTGCAGCTAAAGCTGGGAGGCAAGCTGGTTAAACATACAGGCAGCATGGACCAAAAGGAGCACCAATTTTTAAAAGAATCACAGAATTTAATTAATAAACATAAAATTCAGCTCCATGGAGCTGGAGGCACAAATGGAGAACAGGCACAAGGATGTAAAGCAGCAATTTCAGCAGCAAAGAGCTGCGGCACAAACTTAGGCCTAGGCAGGCCGATAAGTGAGCTCCACTTAGATGGACATGAGCCCAAAGACTCAGAAATCAGGGCTAGAAGCACACCAAGACCTACCACGCACCAGGGCTCTCCAAGCACCCCCCTGGTCACACTCCGGCCTGGTCAATCTGCTCTTCACCCTACCGGCCCTCAGACCCACTAGCAGGGCGTTCTCTTAAACAGCCATCTCTCTCAAACTCCACACATCCTGCAGCTTCGGGCCTTATGCCGAGGCCCACCTCAGTCCCAGACCAAACTCACCACCGGGAAAGGTGGACCTGGCTTCTCTCGCTCCCGGCAGGCCGCCAAAGACTGAAGGCAGCGTGCCACACGGGTATGACCCACCCGGTGCTGCCACCACCGGATAGGCCATTCCACAGCTCTGCCACTGCCACAGTGCCCCCACTGCCTCACACCTCCTGAATTGGACAGGCCCCGACCTGCACTGATACCGCAGAGCACAAGGCAGGTCCAACTTGATTCCTCCAGGTCGCGGCTCCACCCCCAAGGGGTTCCCATCCCAACGGTCACTTCCCTGCACACCTCCCCCGGCACCCAATCACTGAACTAGTGCAGCGGAGCTAGGCCAGAACTCCCGGGCCAGGGGTTCGAACCCCGGCCCCTTACTTGTCTTTGCAGTCCCGCTGGCCTCCCCAAGCTCTCTAATCCTCCCAATTTATACCCTACAGGGGCAGGATCACCACACCCATGGGGTGGGCACCACCCAGGGCCTTACTTGCCTAGCACCACCTACAGGAGGCAAGCAGGATCACTTTTAGTGAGCCCCCAAACGAGGGGGGGAGCTTACATTTCTAATTTCTTTTTAAACATTTTTTTGGATTGAGATAAAAGACTCCCATGTACCTTCATTCTTATTGTATAGATGTGCCTTACAGTGTGTGCTTTTTTTGTTTAAAAGTTTTCTTCTGATTTTGTAGTTCAGTCACTTAGGTTGTTGTATGTACTTTTTATGAAATTAAATATTGTATTTTTGATATAATATCATTTATTCTCCGTAGTTTTATTTGTTAATTCAGTGTCTCAGTTAATTTTAGCTAGATCGTCATGTATTTTTTTGGTGTTGGCCTTTCTATGTTGGAGGATTGTAGTCTTAGCATAACATTCCATACGCCCATGTATTAAACTAAATTCTATTGTATTATGGTCGCTATTTCCAATGGGTGACCCTATGTTACAATTAAGAATTTCTAATTATAACATGGACCTTGGACAAGAACCAATCAGAAAGCAGGCTGCCACCTTACCACCATTGTAAATCTACCAATAATCACTGCAAAAGGTGCCAGCCAGTCACATGTGTAAAAAAAAAAAATCCCACCCCGAAATCACGGAACCCCGACCGCCATCTTGTTTCCCCGCTAAGCGGGCATCACGAAATAACACCTCCACACATCCAAAAAACAAAACCCAATCCCACTGTATGAATCGCACCAGAAAAAAAAACAGTAACAAAATTCCCCTGACAGAAAAAACTTCCCGACTCGAGATGCAGACAGAAACCCGGAAGCTGTACCATGGCAAGAAGTAACAACTCACAACATGCCACAAACTGAACAGAGTACTATTTGTTTAGCAGTCTAACAAATACAGACAAATCAAATGGAAAACGTGAAAAAAAAAAAAAGAGTTTTATTATTTTGTATAAAAAAACAAGGTATAATCGCAATAAGTCACTTGGGGGATGTAGGTTATTGGGGGATTTACCACAGCTGGTACGGATGTGCCCACGAGGCGCAAAACACTCCAGCCATGGTAAATCCCCCGATAACCCACACCCCGTCGTGGCTTATTGCTTACATAATTTGTGCATAGTACAATGCCTAGGATATTATTTCCCCGTGTGAATTAATTGACATGTTGCGTAATTTGTGTTCTGTCGCATACAGAGAGGAGCTTACTAACAGCAACACTACTCACAGAACCATTTTCCCCAGTTAATTCCCCTAAAGTCGCCCATTATAATAAGGTCCCCCAATTCACCTGCAACCTCAATTTCAATTATCAACTCATCAAAGGTATCCATAGAACAATTAGGAGGGCAGTAACACACAGCAAGTATTAGGGGGTTAGTTGAGTTCATGAGTAGTTTGATCCAAATATTCTCGGTGTTAGACAATTTGTTTAATCTTGTCACTAAGAACAGAGCCACAGAACTTATACTGTTTTCACATATAGTGCAACACCATCTCCCTTTCTATTTTATCGGTTACACAGAAACATAGACAACAACGGCAGAAAAAGCCCAGGGGTCCATCCAGTCTGCCCAAGTTCCCTATAATTGCTGGTACCTACTGTTCCTCCAGGGTACTAACCTTCCCTGTCCTCTCTCTATTCTCCTCCTTGGGCCTGTCACTCCCAGTAACCACTATTCCCTTCATTATGTCCCAGCCCTGTGTGAATCCACTGACTGTTTTCGCACCCACCACTTAAGCTAACAGACTGTTCCAAGGTCCCACCACCCTTTCCGTAAAGTAGTACTTCCTCACATCTCTCCTGAACCTAACTCCTATTAATTTCCATTCGTGTCCATGTGACCACAAATTGGTATTCAGACTAAATAGTTCCCCCACAATTCATTTTAATTTCTTTAAGGAACTAGAAGGTCTCTATCATATCTCCCCTCTCCCTTCTGGTCTACAGCGAATAAAAATGTAGTGACTTGAGGCACTCCTCATAGGATCTGCCCTGTTGGCGCTGAATAATTTTTGTTACTCTGTGCTGCAGTGTCTTCAATCTATCCTTATCCTTTCTGAGGCGAGGACTCCAGAACTGGGTGCAGTACTCTAGGTGAGGCCTCACCAGGGATCTGTAGTGGGGGAAGTATTACCTCCTTTCTTCTGCTATCAGTACCCCTCCCAATACATCTCAGCAGCATCCTGTTAGCTTTGCTATAGGCCTTGTTGCACTGACTCGTTTGCTTAAATGAGTTGCTCAGTGGCGGAGACAGGTTTGGGAGTATTTGGGAGCCAGAGAGGGCCATTCAATCATGGGCTCCACAATGGGCACTAAACATTGAGTAAAGATGGTGATGGGGCACCACTACTCACACTGGGGCAGCTAGAAGGGGTGACCACCCCTAGCTCTGCCACTGGAGTTGTTAATGTTAACTCCCAGATCCCGTTCCTCAGCTGTAGTGCCAATTTTCTCGCCTCCCATCCAGTACTCTGTCATGGGGTTCTTCTTCCCTAGGTGCTTTACTTTGCACTTTCTAGCATTGAATTTTAACTGCCAGACCTTTGACCACCCTTCTAACTTTTGTAGGTCTCTCTGCATTTTCCTTATTCCCTCATCACTCTCCACCTTCCCACATAGTTTTTTGTCATTTGCAAAGAGACACAACCTGCTCTGGATTCCTTCTCCAATGTCACTAATGAACATGTTGAAGAGGACCAGACCCAGAATTGATCCTTGTGGAACCCTGCCTGTAACCTCCCTCTCCTCCGATTTAAAACCCCATTGACCACCACCCTCTGCTGCCTCCTCTCTAGCCAGTTACCCACTCCGTTCACAATTGGTTTAGCTGCACCCAGGTCTTCCATCTTCTTGAGCAATCATTTGTGAGGTTTCAAGTCAAAAGCCTGTTACATGTATACATATTCTAGCCATCCATTTTAAAGCCTGTTACATGTATACATATTCTAGCCGTCCATTTTAAAGTCCCAAATGACGTATCCCCCCAGTAATGGCAACTATATCGATAGTATGAATATTAACCAGTGATATAAGTTTGTCCATTTTATTTGTAAAGCTGCATGCATTAAACATTTTATTGCTAGCTTGATTTACTTCTTGTGTTATTTACAACAACAATCACAGGCTCCCTTTAGCAGTCTATATTTATATAGGTGAAGTCTGTCTCTCAAAAATAACTCCTTTTTGTTATAAAAGCAATTCCAGTTATCAATAAATTTGATGTTGTTTTTATACCAGTTTGCCAGCCTACAGTTTATCCTGTAAATAGTTTTTTTTTCAGGGTGGGATTTAGGGATTGGCAAGATACTGGAAATAGCCACATTTCAACCTTTAGTCTGTACTTATATGCCAAGACTATGTCCCCACAGATATCTTTTTAATGTGTTTTGCCCAGGTCATTGCAACCTACATGCAATACGACTGAAGATTTTGCTGGAATTTGTGATTTATTAATACACTCTGCAATACCAGCAGTTTTAGCTCCTGGTAAGCACATGACTGTGGTATTTAATCTATCTTTGCAGGAAATGTGGCTGTCAGTAAACCTAACAATGGAGCCCCCATTACAAATTTCTGTTTTGTGTCTGTTGACATTACTCTAGTACTCAGTGGGGTAGAATTTGATTTTGCCACAGACAAGGTGGAGTGTATATTACTAACACATGGTAGGTAGGTCATTGCTTAGTGGGGTAATTGTTTCCCTAGCCATCTCATGTGTTCTTTTTTTGGTTCAGTCACCTTCCTGGTGGGGTATACGCCATTTTCACAAACATGTTATGAACTTAACGAGGTGTACTTGTTCTGTAGTGGTAAGGTGATATTACTGGGAGCCATGGCCCTGCTCCCCTTTTTGGTGTTTCTGTGGTTAACTACACACCAGTTGTTCTAAGTGTTAACACAGGTTCTTTTACCTTTGTATTCAGTACTAGGAAGTACTAGGACTAGCATCTTGGCTTTCAGTCTCCTGATTTCGTTTCTTTTTTTTCATTTGTTGTAGCATAAGTGGCCCTAGACTCTTGTTCAATGCTGCTCATAAACTTTTCAATTTTGTTAATTTCTATTACATTACTTAATTCCATTTTTAGATTTTTTTCTTTCTGAGATGCATCTAAAGAAGAGCATTTAATGCAAGTAATATCAAAGGCATTACTAGAGAAAGGGTTAAGAGAATGCATGCAACAATTTACACATTTAAACGAGGATCTCTCTCTTAGCAGTAACTCTAAAATGTCCCTAGCTAGGTTAATTTTTCTACCCTTGGTTGTTACTTAAAGTTAGTCACCCACCAGTATAATTTCAGGCATGCCCCCTCGGTGGATGCAGGCAGATGCAGCTTGCCTCTGCCAGCGTCGCCTCCGTTCGCTGAGGCTAGCAGATTTATGTGCGTCAGACAGAAAGTGTCCCCTCCCTCACTTCAGGTTCAGCTCCAAGGATTTTTACTTTTAAACTATCAAATTTAACTCAGCTAAAATAATAATCTGCAGTTATATCCACAGATTATATATCATAGGAGTGCACAGGGGGCAACTCCACTCACACCTAGACTACAGTAGCTCAGTGTGCCCTTCATCTCAAAGGTGAAGGTGCTAGTTGTAAATCCCTTCAAATGCTCCTAGAAGGTATTAAACTGGAGTAAATGTATTTCATCCCAGCTAAAATAGCCCATCTTTCATAGTGGCTCTGTTCATGTCAGGTACAGTGTCAAGGTCCTTCTAAGGTCCAGGGTATGGCAGGCTTTTTCCTTGTCATTGCTGGGGTTATGGCAGAAGAAAGGGATTATCAGTTCCTGACTGCAGTGGAATAATGACGTAACTTTAAGTATGAAGCCTGGGTCTGTTCAGAGGACTGCCGAGTCCTGGTGAACAACAATATAGGGCTCCTTGATAGACAGTGCACTAAGCTCACTGATTTGTCTGGCAAATGTGATGACAACAAGGAGGATGACTTTCATTGTGAGGTGAAGCAGAAATGCCTCCCCCAGAGGCTTGAAGGGTGCCCTGGTGAAAGCCTCAAGAACCAGACTGAGGCACCATGGGGGGACAACAGACCTCACTGGGGGATGTTTTAGGGTAGCGGCTCTCAGAAAATGCTTGATGTGAGGATGAAACCCCAGAGACTCCCCCATGTCCACCAAAAGTAGTGCTCCCAAGGTGGAGACCTGAACCCGGATAAGGTTGCCGGTTGCAGACCCATCTCAAAACCCTCCTGAAGGAATTGAAGGAGGACTGGTAAGGATACTGGATGATTGGCCAGCTGCTTAGAGTGAAGCCAGAATAGAAAGTTGCACCAGATTATGTAGTACAGTTTAGAGGAAGACTGACATCTAGAGTGTACCTCATTTCAATTACAACTGCAAAGCATCCAAGGTCCTTGAGAGTCTCCTGCTTAATCTCCAAGCCAAGAGGAACAGATTGCAGAGATTCAGATGCATAGTTATAGACCTTGATGAAGAAGATCCGGGCTTATTTGAAAAGTGAGTGGTGGATCCCTTGTCATGTGGACCAGATATGGGAACCACAGGCGTTGAGGTCAGCAGGGGCATACTAGGATCATTTTGGCCTGTTCGTGAGCCACCTTGTGGAGTACTCTGGGTAGAAGTGGAATGGGAGAAAAGGTGTACAGCAGTCTGTATGGATTCTAGTGGAGGGAGAAGGCATGTTGAGCAACTGCTAGCTCGTCCCTGGCGAGACAGCAGAAATGTTGAACATCGTTGTTATATCTGGATGCTAAGAGATCCACCCGTGGAGAGCCCCAGTGGTAGGTAAGAAGCTGAAAGGCGCTGTTCTCCAGTTTCCATTCCCCTGGTAGAATGTCCTGGTGACAGAGCTAGTCCACTGATGTTTTCTGTCCTGGGATGTAGACTGGACAGATGACGTTTGGCCCAGTAGCAATAGAGAAAGTCTCTCATAGCATGCGTGTTACTTCGCGTGTCCCCTTGTCGGTTGATGTACGCCATCATGGTCCAACTGTCTGTAAGGATCACATCTTGCTTGTGAACATGGTCCTTGAATTTCTGGAGAGCTAGACAAACTGTTCACATTTTTAGTACACTGATACTAAGTCGAGACTCTAGCAGGCAACACTTGCCTTGAGTGGATATAAGGTTTAGATGTGCACCCCAGCCTCTAAGGCTGGCATCAGTGGTGATTTCCACCTATTGCGGGTGCTTTAGTTTGTGGCCTCTCATGATGTTTGACGTCCTTGCCCACCAACGCAGACTGCCCTTCACGTGTGGTGGGATAGATACCCTGTGGTTTTTGACTGTGTCTGTGTGGAGACCACTTTTTGATGAGAATGTCTGAGTTGTACACACGTGAATTAAGGCCCATGGGACCATATCTGCCAGAGAAACCATTATCCCTATGAGCCACACGAAAATCTGGGCTGGAAGGTGGGAAGCTTGTTGAAACTCCTGAAGAAGGGATTGCAGGTCCCTGAATTTTGTGGAGGTTAGAAAAACCTTGCCCCTGCAGGTTCTGAAGTCCACTCCCAAATGATTTAGCATCTGCACTGGAAACAGGGAGCTCTTTTGCCTATTGATGATAAAACCATGCGAGGAGAGGCAACACACAACCTCTGTCACTGCTTGCAAGGCCAGTTCTAATTGAGGAGCTTGTATTAGGATGTCTTCCAAGTAGGGAAGAGTTGGATCCCCTGGCTGTGCAGGTAATCACTGTCACTAGGACCTTGGAAAAGTCTCCTGGGGCCGAGGAAAGCCTGAATGGCAGAGTTTCAAATTGGAACTGGCTATCCTGAACCCTGAATTTGAGACATTGTTTGTGAGAGTCCTGAACAGGAATATGTAAATATGTATCCTGTAAGTCGATGGAGGCCAGGAAGTCTCCCTGATAGATTTCTCTGATGATGGATGGCAGGGTCTCCATCTTGAAGGATCTACTGTGCACAAAGTGTTTCGGGAACTTGAGGTCCAACATCGGACAGAAAACCCCCATGCATTTTGGGATGATAAAGATGAGGGAGTAAACGCCCCTGCTGAGTTCCAGGAGGGGAACAGGATCTATGGCCCCTTTTTGTAGCAAGTCTGTTATCACCTAGAGCATCGCTTGAACTTTGGTGGGGTTGGCCGACAGAGAGGAAGGGATAGTATGAGGTAATGGCGGTTTTGTGTTGAATTCGATGAGATATCCTTTGTTGACAATGTCCTGAACCCATTTGTCTGTTGTAGTATGGACCCATTTGTCTGTTGTAGTATGGACCCATTCCCTGAAGAAACTGGAAAGTCTGCCCCATATGCAGTGATAGGTCCAGGCTGTCTCACTGTTGAAATTTCTTTGGAGGAGCTCTGGTGTTCCAGTTGCTGCTTCCTCTGCCTCTGTCGCTGCATTGGTTATGAGAGGAGAACGAGGATTGCTTGCCCAAAAAAAATCTGTTCTGTCCTCTGTTATAGGACTGGCCATGAAAAGGTCACCGGGCTTTGCCAGACCAAGAGTTGTCCCTAGATTTTGATTGGGGCATGTGAACCTAAACTGTTTCTCCTGATTCCTTTGCTGCTTCTTTCAGATCTGAACTAAAGAGAAGGTTTCCTTCATATGGGACATTTACAAAATGAGCTTTTGAGGAGGTTCAAGGGTGATGCTAGGGTTCTCCTCACCAGGGAATTCAATGAATGGTTGAAAAACTGGTGTGGAGCTCAGGGTTTTGGCTTCATTGGGGACTGGGAAGCCACCTGTAGGGATGCAGACCTATACTGGCGCTATGGTCTGCATCTGTCCGGGGGGGGGGGGAACCAGGATCCTAGGTGAGAGGTTTAAATGCTTCATTGGCAAGCATTTAAACTAGCCAAGGGGGGAGGCACTGAAAAGGAGCAGGGAAATCCCAACCTCCCCCCACAAAACACGGTAATTAGTGAGGTAAACACCAAGGTAGAGAAGTCATTAATGAGCAGGACAGAGGTAAATGTAAAAAAGGCAAAGGCAGTAAGGACAGAATGGGGTTAAAAGGGGTAAGGCCATCAAAAAGTGGAGGGTGATGAGTACCAATGCCCATAGTCTGTATAACAAGCTCCCTGAACTAGTGGCCTTGATGGAAGAGGGTTGCCTGGATATTGTGGCTGTCACAGAAACATGGTACACAGAGAACCATGACTGGGATGTCAACATACCAGGATACACAATCTACAGGAGGGACGAGGAGGGTAAAAAGAGGAGGAGTAGCTCTCTATGTAAACGAAGGGATTAAAGCAACAGAACTAAAGAGTAAACAGGGAGCAGATGAGGCACTCTGGGTTACCCTGGAGACAGGAAATGGCACCACAATCCGCATGGGGGTTGTATACAGACCCCCATCTCAGGGGAAGGGAATGGACAAGGAAATGATAGAAGGCATCCTTAGAATGGCAGAAAAATGGGAGAGATTGTTGATGGGGACCTGGATATGCCAGATGTTAACTGGAGCACCTTTGCTGCAGGCACATCCAAGAGCAGGGTCATTCTTGATGCCCTACAAGGGGCATGCCTCAGACAGCTAGTATTGGAACCCACTCAGGAGGCAGCAATCTTAGATCTAGTACTCTCAAATGGGGCCGGAGAGAGAATCTCAGATTTAGAAGTGGGTAGCCATCTGGGAACAAGCGACCACTTAACAGTGTAGTTCACGATAAACACAGCTATACAATCAAGCCATACAAAAGCAAGAGTACTGGACTTCAGGAGGGCTGACTTTGGGAAAATGAGAGAGTGCCTCAGAAAAGCACTAGCAAACAGGCAAGAAGGAGGGGTGGAGGAACAATGGGGAGTAATCAAAACAGCCATCACAGAGGCAACAAGCCTTTGTGTAAAACAAATCAACAAAACACAACGAAGGAAAAAATGCTATGGTTCTTAAAAGAGGTGGCAGGGAAGGTTAAGGAGAAAAGGATAGCATTCAGGAAATATAAGGAAACACAGAAGGAGCAGGACAGAGAACTTTATCAGTTAAAGCAGAAAGAGGCTGGAAGGCAGTCAGAATAGCAAAGGCCCAAACCGAGGAAAGGATAGCCAACTCTGTTAAGAAGGGGATAAGACCTTATAGGTACATTAGGGAGCGAAGAAAGACCAAAGGAGGGATACTGAGGCTTAATAAAGGAGGGATGTGGGTAGAGGGTGACAGTGAAAAAGCAGGGATACTGAACGAATATTTCTGCTCAGTATTCACAAAGGAAGAGGGGGAGGTACCTAAACCAAATAAGAGAAACACTCTGAAGATGGGGGTCAATACCAGTCCATTTACAGAAGAAAGGGTTCTGACAGAACTAATAAAATTGAAGGTGGACAAAGCAATGGGGCCTGATGGGATTCACCCAAGAATTCTAAAAGAACTAAGGGTAGAACTAGTGACACCGCTGACTACTCTCTTTAACAAATCATGGGAGGATGGGGGTACCTGAGGACTCGGAGGAGGGCAGATGTGATTCTCTTCACAAAAGTGGGGAGCAGGACAGAGGCAGGAAACTACAGACCAGTTAGTTTGACCTCAGTGGTAGGAAAAATGATGGAATCACTTCTGAAGGAAAGAATTGTTGAGTACCTAGAGGCCAGTGGGGCACAGGACCCAAGGCAGCATAGATTCACGATGGGAAGGTCGTGTCAGATGAATCTAGTAGATTTGACTGGGTGATCAAAGTAGTAGACCAGGGAGGGGCTGTGGACATGGCCTACCTAGATTTTAGCAAGGCATTTGATACAGTCTCACACTAAAGATTAATACACAAGTTAGCCAGCCTTGGAGTGGGTCCCAAGGTGGTAGCCTGGATAAAAAATTGGCTAGACAACAGGACACAAAGGGTAGTAGTAAATGGAGTCCACAGTGAAGAAAGGAGGGTTACTAGCGGGGTACCACAGGGTTCAGTACTGGGACTGGTCTTTTTTAATGTCTTTATAAGTGACATTGCAGAGGAACTGGAAGGAAAAGTATGTCTCTTTGCAGACGACACAAAGATCTGCAACAGGGTTGATACACAAGATGGAGTGGAAAGGATGAGAAGGACTTGGCAAGGTTGGAGGAATGGTCAAATGTATGGCAGCTCAGATTCAATGCAAAGAAGTGCAAGGTAATGCACCTGGGAAACTAAACCCAGGGAAGAGTACACAATGGGGGTGATATACTGACAACAGTAAAATGGAAAGGGGCCTGGGGGTAATGATATCAGATGACCTAAAGGTGGGCAAGCAATGTGAGAAGGCAGTAAGGAACGCTGGGGGATACTGGGATGCATAGGGAGAGGCATCAATAGTAGAAAACAGGAAGTTGTCATCACTCTGTACAGACAGTTGGTGAGACCCCATCTGGAGTACTGTGTGCAGTTCTGGATACCCCATCTCCATAAAGACATAGAGTAGAAGCTGTCCAGAGGAGGGCAACCAAAATGGTGCAGGGTCTGCACCAGCAGGCATATGAAGAAAGACTAAAGGAGCTTAATATGTATACCCTTGAGGAAAGACGGGAGAGAGGGGACATGATAGAAACTTTCAAGTACCTCAAGGGAATCAAAAAAGTCCAAGAGGGTAGCATCTTTCAGAAAAAGAGGTGTGCAAGAACAAGGGGGCACAATTTGAAGATAGAGGGGGGATGGCTCAGAGGTAATGTGAGGAAGTATTTTTTCACGGAGAGGGTTGTGGATGCATGGAACAGCCTCCCTGAGGAGGTCGTGGAGTCAAGAACAGTGGGGGAATTCAAGAATGCATGGGACAGACATAAGGCAGTCCTAGTGGGGGGTAGGAGGAAGTAAACTGTTGGTTAACTAGGATCTGCAGCTTATCTGTTAGGTAGGAAAATGGGCAGACTAGGTGGGCCAAGCGGTCCTTATCTGCCATCAAATTCTATGTTTCTATGTTATCTGTCTGCCAGGCCTACAACCAGAGGTTACAGCTAGTCAAGGTCTGGCAGAACATAGTCCTGGCAGCACAGTGAACCGCATCCTCTGAGACATCTGCTGAATAAGCAGAGGCGAGGTCCATGTGCTGGAGTTGTTGGAAGTGTAGCCTTATTCTCTTCTGAATTTTCTACCAGTTTACCTTAAAGTCTCCAGATTTATAAAAATTCTACAAATTTATAAACTTTGCTCTTATTTTATAATAGTGGTAATTAAACGGAGCACACATTTATTTATCATAGTTAACGTATATATTTCTCCTAGAGCAAAACTATTATAAGAGTATTTTAGATGAATTGGCTAAAGATGTTGACAGTGTTAGTTCTGTTTTTGTATAAGGTAATTTAATTGTCTGTGGAGACTTTAATGCACGTAGCCCTTTTTTAGATGATCAGCCTGACATGCCTCTGTCAAATGAGACTACGGCTTTACCACTCAGAGATTCATTAGATATGGTAATCAATGAAAATGGAAAATGGAAAATGTTTTGTCACTTTTGTTAAAAACAACTCATTGGTAATTTTCAATGGTAGAACTAAAGAGGATGAAAAAGGAACGGTGACTTTTTTGGGCTCTAATGGGCAAAGCCTGATTGATTACGTATTAACCGATTATGAATTGTTTTTCATGGTAAAAGCTCTTAGCATTGAGATGAGGACAGAAAGTGATCATGCCTCACTGGAGCTTACTCTGTCAGAAAATTTTGGAACTGATGATCCATTAATTACAGTTGATTTTTCTGAAAGAGCCTAAGATTAAGGGAAAACAAAACTAAGAGTAAACTCAATTTCACTGAAAAAGGTGAATAATATTTATTACTCAATAGCTCTAGAAAAAGCACTTATGTGCTCAAAATCCTTACATGAAGCAGAAAACTTTTTACATTACATTTATTCACAAATAAGTCAATGTATATATTCCTCATATTTATCAAACAAAATATCTAATAATTACAATTGGTATGATGAGTCATGTAAACATGAGAAAATTAAATTAAAAAAAAAATTACAGTTAACAAAAGAACATCCATGTCAAGCAAATTTTAAAGTATTATCGAAGGCCAGGATTGAATGCAAAAATGTTCTTAAAAAGAAAAGGGAGGATTATAGAAAGCAACAATGGATACTAATGCTTCAAATTACACAGTCCAATTATGTTACAGCTTTTTGGGATATGGTGTCGATAGGATCGGCCCATAATAATAATAATAAATTGCTATCAGTAATCTTGGAATCTACTTGGGTAGCTCATTATAGGAATTTATTTAATCAATATATGGAACCTCAGGATCTGAGTAATATTGCTTCTATTTCCTCTCTTTGAAAGCATAAATGAGTTTCAACCATTACAACTGGAAATTACAGAGGTTATGAATATCATAGCTAGTCTAATGAATAATAAGGCACTGGTCCCAGACGACATACCATTAGAAATCTATAAGTATAATATTAACTTTTGGGCACCATTACTAAATACTTTAAAAAACATAAAATCCCTATATCTTGGAAACTAAACATAATTGTTCTGTTATACAAAAAAGGCTCTCAAGTGGATCCCTCAAATTATCAACCAATCAGTCTCTTGGACTCAGTCTCAAACATTTTTTCAAGAATACTATTAAACAGATTAACAGATTGGAGTGATAAAGCAACAATCATATCTCCATTTCAGGCAGGTTTTAGATTTCATTTTTCAACCATAGACAACTTATACTGTCTTAGTTATCTAATCAAGAAATACATACACATTAGAAAAATGAAACTCTATGCATTATTCATTGATTTTACAGCGGCCTTCGATTCCATCAATCAAGATTTATTATGGATCATTATGAGAAATTATGGCATTCACGAATCATTATTACGGCTGATTCAGTTACTCTATACAGATACCTGCACTAAAGTAAGAGATAATAAACATGGGAGTATAACACAATCTTTCCCCTCATTGAAGGGTGTAAAACAAGGCTGTTTACTAGCCCCAGCATTATTTAATCTTTACATTAATGAGTTGTTGAAATTTGAAGGTAATATTAACTTTGATCATCCTAAAATCAATAATTTAGTTCATCACACTTTAGCATACGTAGATGACCTTTTGTTATTGTCTTTATCACAAAAACGTCTTCAAAATAAAATCGAGGTCATTAAAGAAAATCGTCAGAAACTCCAGCTTAAGATAAATTTATCCAAAACCAAAGTTTTAATTTTTGTTAAAAAGAAAATCAATGCACAATTTCTTTTTGATGGCCAGAGGCTTGATAATGTAATGTCATATGTAGATCTCGGAGTAAGTGTAGCAATAAATACTTCTTGGTCAAAGCATCATAAGACTCAAATAAATAAATCAAAAACATGTGCAAAGGCACTCTTAAAGTTTCACTCACAACTTAGAGGCCTCGATATAAGATCAGCTTTAACAGCAGCAGAGGCAAAAATAAATCTGTTGTTGTCATATGGGGTAGAAGTTATACCTTGCGATTACAGTAATGATCTTGAGCGCCCCTTATTGTACTTTTACAAACCAATCCTAATGGTTCCCCTCTCTACGCCTTCTGCTATGGTAAGAGCAGAACGTGGAAGAATTTCAATATATGTTATTAATCAATACAGATCTGTCACATATTGGCTGAACATCTTAAATAATGAGCACAACCCTTTGCCTAGGTTATGCTTAAAGGAAAAGATAAAATGGTCCCAAACGGGATTAAAATCAAAATGGCTGTTAAACTTATTTCAAATCCTCGATTCGATTAATCTTATTCATTTATGGAATGATTCAATGAACAATATTCAAATCTCTTTACAATACAAAAAATGTGTTAAGAGACGACTGGTAAATCACAGGTTACAGATATGGAAATAATTAGGGCCCAAAAATGCACACCTTGGTTTAGAACAAATAAGGTAGATCATGGTTTGGAAAATTATTTTTAGTTCCCTTTAGAACCATTCAAAAGAAAAGCTTTAACATGGGCGAGGTTTGGTTTGATAAATTCCAAGCACTCTTACTTGAACAAATGTTCAGGGGACAAAAGAGTTACTACTAAAGTTTTGATGTGTAGATGTGATCAAAATGTGCCTGAATCCATACTACATCTAGTTACTGTACGCCCCTTATATCTGGATTATGAGAAAAACTTTTAAAAGATATATTAGAATGTTATAATAATACAAATTATGATGTTTTATTTGTTCTTCTCCACCTTTTTAATATAAAGAATGTTGAATTAATAATAGTATTTTTCGTATCACTGACGAAAAGGAAAACGTTACTACTGAAAAAAATGCACACTTATAAATTGAACTGGATGTATACATATGTATGTACTCATGTATGTATTATGTAATGATGTTATTTATTTGTCTGTTCTATAGCATAGATCTTTTGTATGAGATGTGGAGTATTAATGTACACCTGTATTTTAAACAAAATGTCTTTTTGTAATAACCTTGACATCTTGGTTGGCAAAGAACTGAATTGAATAAATGAATTTTCCATCAGCTGAAAAGCCAATTCCGTGGCCCAGGAAGGCGTGGCCCTAGCCAAAAACAGATTAGCTGTGGCCGCATTTAAGAAAGCCGCTGAGCTTGAAAAGTCTTCCTTAAAGATTAATACACCTTATGGAACACTGGGTCCCAGAGGGTGGCATTGCTATTCGCAGGAATGATTGCCTTCTTTGTGAGGGATGATACCAGAGGGTCAATTTTGGGCAAGTTCTGTCATTTTTCCACTTGTTTCTTGTCCAATTTCAGAAGTCTGTTAACCTGTCATGGTACAGGGTAAGTTATCTGGGCTCTACCATTCCTTTTAAAGCAAGTCCTCAACTGCTTGTGGAATAGGAAAAGCTGCGGATGGCTTGAATGCGGTTGACAGCTTGAATGCCGGCTTGTTTGGCTTAGTAGTGGCAGAAGAGGTGTCTAGGTGTATCTCTGCCATGGTGTTCTTAATGAAAAAGTCTAGATCATCCAGATCAAAGTGCCTGGCAGGCTCTGAGTCTGACTCCGAGGAGCTGCTCAGAAGCTCTCCATCCTCTGGTAAGGAAGAACTGGAATTTGATACAGAAGGCAACTGAGCCCGGTGCTTCTTTCATTTGTGATGACTGGAAGCATGGTTTGATGGGGAGTTGACCCATTTCTTTTTCTCGCTGTGGCAACGAACAGGAGGTTCCTCTTCATCTGACAAGGATGATGGAGTGTGTTTTCGGGTGGCCTTTTTGTATGCACGGGCTGCAGGCTGCAAATCAAAACAGGCTGGATCCAAAAGCTCTGTTTAACTTTTCAATTAAGTCCAGAGCTACTGTA
The DNA here is from genome assembly GCA_016271365.2 of Neoceratodus forsteri. Taxonomy (NCBI): domain Eukaryota; kingdom Metazoa; phylum Chordata; order Ceratodontiformes; family Ceratodontidae; genus Neoceratodus; species Neoceratodus forsteri. Next base: position 937,629,763 of record CM028136.1, on the reverse strand, counting down.
GTTGTAGTGTGGGCTGCTGTTGGGTCCCCAGAGAAGATGAGGCGACCACCTCTTCTGTGGTGGCATGCGTCCTGGGTGGCAGCTGCCTCACACTTTAAGCACAGAGATCCAGCAAACATGGCAAAAGGGGGGATTTGTCCTTGTTGCACTTTCTGCTGCTAGAAGACTTGTCTGATGACTTGCCAGGTGCCTTTTCAGAGGACATTGTTGGTTCTGAAATGAAAGCCACTCTGACAAGAGTAGTGCTGTTACCAAACATTTGTAGAGCACTACTGATGGGGGCACCTGCGGGGGGCCAAAACAAAGACAGGCTGGACAGATGCTGCCCTTTCGCTTACAGTAGCACTGATGATAAATCTGAGGAGAATCTGCAGGTGGGGAACTGAGGAACCCCTCGGGAAGGTTTTCCCCCTGAATTTGGGAAAAATCTCCAAAATATGCAGGCCAGCGCGACCAGCTGCCTTTCTGGGTACAAGTCCCATACCCGATTAGCACAACCAGCCGCTTGGCGAGTCCATGTCTCGGGAATGCAGTCCAGTAAGAGCTCTGAGTCCTGAATGAGCTCAGAGTGCTGCCTAAAAATGGGAGGAAAATAAGCTCGTGAAGCAAGTACTGGTGCCATGGTAAACTGGCTGCTGGCGTGGTTTTCCTGTGCTTTGGGTACTCTAGTGGCCGAGTTTTCTTTCCCAGTGTCATTCGCCCCCCCCACCAAGATTGACCTTATAGCCTTTACTCACTGTGTCCAAAATGCTGCTTCCAGCTTGACTTCAGCTCCTGAAGGATCTGAGTTTTCTTCCCTGGTGCCAGACTACTGCCGGAAAAAAATCCACTTCGCCAAGTTCGGTCCACTACATTCTGGTAGCCAGCACAGTGGTCCGAGGCACTGCTGGGGGCCCGGGACTTCCTGTTGTCCTGCCTGCTGAAAAAACATGGTGGTTAGTTGTGACTGCCTGTCGGCAGCTGTCACTATGATCGGATTCCTCCGGTCCTTTGCTGCAGAAAAACGTGGTTGCCAATCCTGCTGCTTGTTGGCAGATGTGGGGTGTGTGTGTGTGTCAGGTTGCTCAGCAGTGTGGCTGAACCTGGGAGCCCTAACACCAGCAATCATGGAACACTGCAGGGAGGCTGTCCTAAGGGTCCTAACTGCCAAGGATGTCCAAAGAATTAAGCCAATTCAAGCTACTTAACAGAAACAACAAAGCAGCATGCTGTTGCGATAGTCCTGCCTCTTAGAAAGCAGGAAGCAGACTGGGGGGATCCGTGTGAGGGAGGAGAGGATGTCCTACCATTGCGAGTTTGGTCTTCCTGCCTTCAAGGTCACATGGGAAGCAGATCCCAGATGTACTCAGCCCTGCGACCAGTACAAGGAGACAGAGACCTGTTCATCTGGGAGAACAGGGTTTCAATACTGCAAGTCCACACAAAACCTGGTTTGTGTGGGAAAACTCAGATTTGCACCCAGGCTTTCTTTTGAATACAGGGCCCCTGGTATGTAAAGTGTAGTCACAGAGCCCACGGGCGTCACTCTCATGCTTCCCGTCGTTTTATCTACTGGGTGCGAGACCCAGCTTCTTCATCACACTCACAGGTTTATTATTTATTTTATGTAACCCCCCGACAAATGGGGGTTCCCGAAAGTCTTCCTTGGGTGAGCCTAGATGCCCACTGCCAGGGTGGTGTTCTGTGTCTTAGCACGTTTAAAAGAGTTTGCATGTGAGTGCCCAGTTGGCCTCCATGCCTGTCTCTTTAAGAACTGCCTATTTTGCGACTTATAATTAATCTGGGTGAGGACCGAGTGTTTTTAGGCTTGAGTCCCTCTTGGGCTGCAGTACAGCCGCTTCTTTCTGCTGTCACTAAATGTGCAGAGAGAGCCCTACAGGACTCTGTGATTGTTTGCCATCATCTGTGCTAAATGGAAAATGATATTGAAGTTTGTCTAAACTGCTTTTCTTTGCAGCATGGACATTTTTTTATGTACCACCATTTTGGTACTGGACTGCCTATCTGCACCAATCAGCACCCTTGGGGGCTTAAAATGGAGCCTGCCCCCAGAGAGCCTAGTGAAAGTAAAATTCGGTAGGAACAAGTTTTGACAGTTTGCCTTCAATATTTCGAACAGCATCTGAAGAAGCATTGCTACTGGATCGCTGAATTGTGACTACATTTCACCTGAAGAGGACCGAAGACTTGTGTTTACACGATCGGCCTGTCAGGACTTTCAAAATGACCGCAGAGTGTACAGTTTGCGCGGAGACACTATAAATTGCAACCAGACTGTCATCCGAATCTGTGGTAATTCCTTACCTTTACTATAAGTGTGCAGATTGTGGAGGGTGGGTCACAATTTGGTTCCCCACCTTGCCTAATGCATCACGCTTGATGGAAGCTGTATCCAGCATGTAAAGTACTGTATCCGAATTGTTCACCCGATCTGGGCCTTGCCAATCTGGCCCAGACAATAGCTCACACCACAGAGAAACAACTGACGAGAGGCCCGCCAGGGATTCGGCTCCCTGCTCAACAACATACAAGAATGACACCGGTGCTTCATGTGGGCCCTGCTTCTCCTGGCCATCCAGCTCTTCATCCGGAGGTCTCCATTTCATCTATCCTGCATCCTGTACTGGGTAGCGTGAGTAAACACCAGGGTAGTTCCCTGCAACAAAGCTCAAACCAAAGTGTGCCAACTGATTTAGTAATTGTTGCTAATCTTTTCTGACTGAGCCCTCCGGCTCTGGAGTACAAATTAGGAGTTAAAGTGCATGTTGTGTTTTCTTTCTTCTAAAGGGCCCCGACCAGTTGCAATGCTGGCCTACCCCAGGCAACGCTTCGGGCTAGCCTGTAGTTCCAATTGAGTACCCAGAGTGTGTGTGACTGTATTACAAGGACCTTTGAGTGCATGCCTTATAAGCTGAATCAATCAGATCTAGAATCAACCTCTAGATTACTGCCCATCCCTTGTTCATGTCCCCCTAATAAATCAGATCTAAATCTTTTTGCATCTAAACTGGTGGTGGTGTACCTCTGTACTGACAGCTCTGTGATATTGCTGTTTACCATTACAGGCCTTGTTTTACAGGGAGTCTCCAGGGCGTTCCAGTCAATCCAGCCCTGGTGGTAAGTGGTTATCAGGGGAAATTCACTGTATATTGCAAAGTGTATTGGTGTGGGATAACTGCAAGCAAAGTCAGACCACTGGGGAGCCAGAGGGGAGTATCAGTGTGCCAGAGGGCTGTACCCAAGGCAGTCACATGGCCAACAACCCTGTCCTCCGGGTGGAGGCACCCAGAGAGCCCAGGCCCCTCAACCTACAGGCCACAGTGCAGGCAGGGACAGTATCCCTTGGGATAGCACCACCTTGGGGTTACACCTTGGAGGCACCGCTGGGATCCACACCCCCTAGTGGTCAGAGGGAGTTATTGCAGCCTTTGCTTAGAGTTAATGCTATAAATGGAATCACTGGTCACACCCAAGATTAAGCTCACCCCCCACAAATTGGTGGTACACTGTATGATAGGGTGGAGTGAAGCCGAAGGGGTGGACTCTCAGCAGGCCATATTTTTGATGGATATCCCTTTGGGGACATCTAATGCCACTATTGTTGAGACTGTTGAAAAGGTAAAATGTTTGGAGAAGGCTGAAGTGAGAGGGAGGGACTTGGATTTATTTGATCACACTATGGTGGCCCTCTTGTCCTGTAGCCTCTCCATTGACCCCGAGAGGGTACCTCCCATCCTTTTCCCTGAGGGTTCCCAGAAGGGGTGGCAGATCATTCATTTGCATAGTGACCTGTCTGCCCCCGGGGATTCTCCCGGGTTAAGGGGTTTGAGGATAAGCTGCTCAGGCTGCTATCCACTGAAGGGCAGTCTGTTAAAGAGTTGGTGAAGATGTTAGATCCATCTGAAGATGCATCCCCTGTGCAGTCCCCGTTAGCCTCCCCGACCACCCCTATAGCGTCCCTGGTGGTGGCCTCACCAATAGTGATACCCTCAGTGCACTTAGATTCCTACTGTAGGCTTAGACTCTTCTCAGGCACGGTCTCAGTGCCTGTGGGGAGGAAGACCTAGACACATGGATGGACTATGCTACCCCCTTGGTCCAGGAGTGGCAGTGCTCTGAGAGAGAAAAAAGAAAGCGGCTCATGGAGCATCTGAGGGGCCCTGCACAGAAGGCTATCCAGTTTCTTCGGTCCACCAGTCCTGAAGCCACAGCAGCTGAATATCTTTCTGTTTTGAAGGGGGTGTTTGGCAGCACAGATGCAGGAGAGGACCTAATGTGGAAGTTTAAATCCACTAAGCAGTGGAAGAATGAAAAGTTGTCAGTGTTCACTACTCAAATTGAACAGGCTCTGCAGCAGGGCCATAGAAAAGGGGGTGTATCTGCCAGTGAGCTAAACTGTGTTCGACTAGAGCATATTCTGAAGTCCGCCAGGTGTTCCAGCGTGATGCTCTTAAAGCTGAAACTGCATGACCGGAAGGTTAACCCACCAGAGTACTGCTACCTCACGAAAGAGATCCGAGAAGCAGAGAATGAAGAAGGATGGGAGCCCTATGTTGGGGTTGCCCGCACTGGCCAGCCTCTTGAGAGAGATGAAGAACTGCAGGACGAATCTGACCTGCAACAGATGAGAGAGTTAATACAAGAACTGAAAGACATGAGAACTAACCAGCAAATTCATGAGGGGACCAAGGCTGCCGCTTTTTCCACACCGGCCTCGGATCCTAAGACTGAGGTCCCCACTGGGGAAGTGGGGGTCCATGCCATTTCCTCCAACACTCGGACTGAGAGTAGCCTAATGGAAGAGGTATGTGAATTTAGAGCACTAGTAAGGGACCTGGTTCATGCCACTCAAGTGACCGACTCGTGGAGGGGCTCAAATAGTAGAGAGGGGGAGTTTCGAGCCCAAGAGAGCATTCGAAATCCGTCAAGTCAAGTAAGGCCTGGATCTGGGTTCTCTCCCCCTGGAGACTCCAAGAAACCAATTTTCTGCTATCACTGCGGAGAGGATGGGCATACTCGACCCAACTGTAATATGCCCAAGAATCTGAGGAAGGTTACCAGTTGATTATTGCCACTGATCAGGCAGGGTACCATCAGAACTCGAGCTAGGCCACCCAAGAAGTCATATTCTACGAAAACAGCTGTGAGGCAGACCACCGCCTCCCCCTTGCCAGACTGGTCCGAGGTGGTGGGTCCGTCCATGGAGACTACTGTGATGGTGAACGGCGTTTTGGCTAGGGCAGTACTCGACAGTGGTTCCCAAGTGACTATTATGTTTCAGGACTGGTACACTAAACACTTGCCTGATGTGCCATTGCAACCCTTGGAAGGCCTACACGTGTGGGGATTGAGTGAGGAGTCATACCCCTACTTGGGGTATATCAGGGTCTGGTTGTTCTTCCCCACCACTGTAGCAGGAGTAGATGAACAAGCAGAAACACTGGCCCTAGTGCGTCCCCCTACGTAGTTGTATGATGGAGTCCCTTGCTCACTGTTACCAACGCGCATATGTTTTGGAAGGCTAGCTCAGTTATGCCGAGAAAAGCAGGGACAGTGGACCAGCTGGGCCTTGCGGATCCCAACTTTGGTACGATGTGCCTATGAATTGCAATCTCAAACTCAGGAGATGGACAAAGATGAACTGGTGGGAATAGTATGGAAGAAAGACCCTGAATCTTTGCTGTTGCCACCTAATACCCAGTACACTGTCCAAGGAGAAGTTTGTCTTTGAAGGATGTAAAAAACAAAATACTAATGCTGGACACTCCAGGAGAGGGAACACTGCCAGAGGGGTTGATGGTCAAACCAAGCCTATTACCCGCCCAAGCCCATGCCTATGCTAGAAGGGTCATGGTCCAGATCCAGAATGTGTCTGATCGAGAACTCCGTGTGAACCTAGGGTGTACGCTAGCCACTGTCCATTGTGCCAACACTGCAGCTTTGCCTAGCAAGAAGCCGAGGGGCGGAGCCAAGGAAGTAACTCTGGATCTATTAAACTTTGGAGAGTCCCCACTGCCTGCACAATGGAAAAGTCGTATCAGCCAGAAGCTTGCCCGATGAGACCAAGTATTCTTGTTAAAAGAATGGGATGTGGGGTGTGTACAAGGCGCTCAGCACACCATCAGACTTCATGATGACCGGCCTTTCTGGGAGCGCTCTCAGCGCCTGAAGATATAGATGACATCCGAAGACATCTTCAGGAGATGCTAGCTGCAGGCATTATTCAAGCTCCTATGCTTCCCTATTGTGGTGGTGCGTAAGAATGGGTCCGTCTGAATGTGTGTTGATTATCAGACTGTGCCTGACCAATACACTATGCCCCGAATACAGGACACCCTGAATTGCTTGAATGGGAGTCAGTGGTTTTCTGTACTCGACTTGCGGAGCGGATATTATCAGATTCCAATGGCTCCAGAGGATCGTGAGAAGACTGCCTTCATCTGCCCGTTGGGTTTTTACGAATTTTTAAGGATGCCTCAGGGAATTGCGGGTGTGCCCGCCACTTCCCAGTGGCTGATGGAGCGAGCAGCGGGAGACATGAATCTGTTGGAGTGTCTGGTGTATTTGGATGACGTCATTGTGTTTGGGCGCACGTTAGAGGAGCATGAAACTAGGCTGTTTAAAGTCATTGACCAACTGGAGGAGTTCGGTTTGAAATTGTCCATCAATAAGTGCCAATTCTTCCAAACCTCAGTCAGATATGTGGAGCATATAGTGTCGGCCGATGGAATACAGACTGATCCCAGTAAGGTAGAATCACTGACCACCTGGCCTCAGCCAACCAATCTCAAAGAACTCCAACAGTTTCTGGGTTTCTGTGGGTACTACAGGCGCTTTATCAAAGACTACTCCAAAGTAATCCGCCCCCTCCTCAATCTTACCCAGGGGTATCCTCCTACTAACCGCCGATATAAAAAAGGTTCCATTAGAGATGGCGAGAAGGTGTATTTCAGGACGGGGGAGGCGTTTGGGGCCTGGTGGACCCAAGAGTGTGAAACAGCCTTCTGTGAGATTATCCACCAGCTCACTCATGCCCCTGTGCTTGCCTATGCTGACCCCCTCTAAGCCATAGGTCCTCCATACTGATGCTAGCCTGAAGGGACTGGGGCCCGTAGCTTTTGCCAGCCACAGCTTGACTCCATCCGAGAAAAATTATCCGGTCTACAAACTGGAATTTCTTGCTCTCAAGTGGGCCATAGTTGATCAATTTCATGAATACCTTTATGGGGCAAAAATACTGGTGAAGACAGACAACAATTCCTTATGTTCAGACTTCAGCGAAGTTGGATGACACGGAGCACTGGTGGCTTTCTGCTCTGTCTACGTATGATTATGTGGTAGAGTATCGGCTTGGACTTAACCATACTGATGTTGATGCTCTCTTGAGATGGCCACCTCTCCCTGACAAATGGGTGAGGCTGTCCGAGCTTGCCATTAAGGCGATATGCCAGAAGTTCGACAAAGATGAGCAGACATCTGCCGAAACAGTGGATTGTTTAGTAGACTATTTGGGGCCCTCTGACACCTGCCTGCCAGTGACTTATTTCCATTTCTCTGCCCTAGACATCAGTGCTCTGCTACAATTTGACAATGACAGCATCCAGTGGGCTCAGTCCCAAGACCCTATGATCCAGCCTGCACTTAACGCCCTCCATGCAGGGAAAGATGTGTCAAGACTGCATTCCACTGATTTAAGAACAGCATTGCTACTTAAGGATGGCCCTCGACTAAGTTTGCGAGACCAGCTGTTATACAGAGAGACAATAGATCGTCATGGTCAGATAGACAAGCAGCAGTTAGTACTGCCCACGGTCTTTCAGCAATTGGTATTGAGGTCCCTTCACAACCATATGGGGCATCTAGGTATTGACCGGACTCTTGACTTGGTGCGATCTCGTTTCTATTGACCAAAAATGAGGGCTGATGTAGAAAACCATATCAAGACCTGCAGTCGCTGCCTCCAATGAAAAACTCTGCCTCAGAAGGCTGCCCCCTTAATCAATATATCTACCAGCGCTCCCATGGAGTTAGTGTGTATAGACTTTCTATGTTTAGAGCCAGATCAAAAGAACATCAGCAATGTGCTAGTAGTGACTGATCATTCTGCTCGCTATGCCCAAGCATTTCCAACAAAGGATCAGAAGGCTTCTGCAGTGGCCAAGGTGTTGGCAGAGAAATTCTTTGTGCATTATGGTGCCCTGCAATGTATACACTCTGATCAAAGGAGGGATTTTGAAAGTAGACCCATCAAAGAAATGCTTTCATTATGGGGGGTGCAAAAATCTAGAACCACGCCCTATCACCCTCAGGGGGACCCACAGCCTGAAAGATTCAATCGAACACTCTTGAATATGTTGGGCACGCACCACCCCAAAGACAAACATAGATGGAGTCAGCAGATCAGTACCCTTGTGCGTGCTTACAATTGTACAAGGAGTGATGCTACTGGGTTCTCTCCTTATCGCCTTATGTTTGGAAGAGAAGCCTGGTTACCAGTAGATGTATGTTTTAGAGTCTCCCTGGATGGGGTCCGAGCTGAGAATTACTTACAGTATGTGCAGAAGTTGAGAGACCAACTAAATTATGCATATTAACTGGCCCAGACAATGGCCGCAAAATGAAATTTAGCCAACAAGGAGAGGTATGATCGGCGCATAAAGGCTCAGGAGCTATGACCAGGTGATAGAATGTTATTGCACAACTTAGGATTGCATGGAAAACACAAGATTGCTGACAGGTAGCATCATCTTCCTCACGTGGTGGTCAGTAAGTTGGATGAATTGCCCGTTTACCAAGTGCATTCAGAGAATGATCCCCAGACTGTTAAAACCGTGCACCGGAACTATCTGTTCCCCATCAGGCAAGTAATTATTGACGCTGAGCCAGCTTACCCTGTCCCTTCTGGGCCGGAAACCAGGGCGGCTGCCTGAAAGAGGCAAAGCCAACTCTCCCCAGCTATCCCAGAGACAGAGTTCTTCTTGCAACAGGTCCCTTGCATCAGCAATGGTCCCTCCGAATTCGACAGTGATGAAGATGAGGCCCCTTACTTCCCCTTTTATGAGCTGAGTCAGTTGTTCCAAGGGAAGCCCATGTATATTTATGGGGAGGAGGCAGCATTTCATGAACTGTCCCAGATGCCAGCTTCCTCTTTAGAACCTGAACGCCTCCCCCCACAAAAGTGAGGTGCCCAGTGGTGTGTCTAAAATGACAGTCTTTGTGTTTAGCAGAGCTCTTTTAACTGCCCGAGGAGTTGATTGAGGTAGACCCCCCCTGGTGACACACCAGATTGTGCCAAAGCTCATGAAAGTATTGACTGTTCTAATGCAGCACCCCCGAATCTCATTAGTCCGGGGGCCCCTTTCAGACGAACAATCCGACACTTCGCTGGACAGTGATGACAAGCCTAGTGTTATGGAGATGAAAGTTCTAAAGCACAAAAGGAACCAAAAACCCCATCTGGACACTTCCTCCAGTGCAGGAGAGACCCTCACAGCTCAAAAGGATGACAGCGACAAAGTTAACCCCACAACTTCTATATCTATTCCCCCGAGGAAGTCGGGGTGGGCGGTCAAGCCGGTGGTACGTCTTAGTTATGACTCCCTGGGGAGACTGGTGAATTTACCTCTGAATGTTGTCCATAAAGGAGTTTATATTATGAAGAGTTCACTGCCTAAATTGAGTTTGTCTGCTAATTCTAAGCTGTTGGTCCGTCCCTCAGACCATGGTGTCCCTATTGCAGTACAGCTTGTTAGCTGATAGGAAGGGGTCCCTACCTACATTGTTTAAAGTACAAGAAACTATTACCTGAATAAGTACAGTATAGTAACTGAATCATAAGTACAACTGTCATTGAAATAATTAAACATGTGTGCAGGTTGCTGCTGATATAACAGATGTATGTAATTGTTTGCACTTATTATTCTTTAGTAAGAAATAAAAAAGTAATAAAATATGTTTAACCGATACATCAGATTTATTTTCTTCACGCAAGACCATGGTCATAGTATGTATAATTTGTACAAGTAGCATATCCTTAATGATAAGGTGATTATCTAAATTCTCGTAGTGGTATAGACTTGACGCAGACGCCAAGTTCTTTCCAGGCAGGGAAGAATGTAGCCCCCCTACAAATGAGGGTTCCCGAAAGTCTTCTTTGGGTGAACCTAAATGCCCACTGCCAGGGTGGTGTTCTCTGTCTCAGCAGGTTTAAAAGTGTTTGCATGTAAGTGCCCAGTTGGCCTCCATGCCTGTCTCTTTAAGAGCTGCCTATTTTGCGACTCAAAATTAATCTGGGTGAGGAGCGAGTGTTTTTAGGCTCGAGTCCCACTCGGGCTGCAGTACAGCTGCTTCTTTCTGCTGTCACTAAATGTGCAGAGAGAGCCCTATAGGACTTGATTGTTTGCCATCATCTGTGCTAAATGGAAAATTATATCATGGTTTGTCTAATCTGCCTTTCTCTGCAGCATGGACATTTTGTTATGTACCACGATTTTGGTTCTGGACTGCCTATCTACACCAATTAGCACCTTTTGGGGGCTTAAAATGGAGCCTGCCCCAAGGGGGCCTTGTGGGAGTAAAATTCGGTAGGAATTGTAGTTCTGACAGTTTGGCGCCTAAATGGATCTAGAGGGGGAGCTCTAGCTGTGACAGACAGGTGAATCCACAAATCGAACCTTTTGGTTCAGGGAGAAAGTCCCGTGCTGCCAACAGCAGAGGGTCAGAGAAGAGTCGGAAAGGAAAGGAAAGAGTGAACAGATCCAGAGAGTCGGGCAGCTGCTCCTGCATAGCGCGCAGGGGAAATCAGTGGGAAGGCTGTGTCTGGCCTATCTGCCACCATCTTCCCTAGTGAGGGGGTATTGGTTTCAATATTTCGGACTGCATCTGAAGAAGCACTGCTACAGGATCGCTGAATTGTGACATTTCCCCTGAAGAGGACCAAAGACTTGCATTTACGCGATCGGCCTATCGGGACTTCCGAAATTACTGCAGAGCGTACAGTTTGCGCAGAGACACTGTAAACTGCAACCGGACTGTCATCCGAATCTGTGGTAATTCCCTACATTTACTGTAAGTGTGCTGATTGTGTAGTGCAGGTCGCAATTTGGTTCCCCACCTTGCCTAATGCATCACGCTTGCTGGAAGCTGTATCCAGCACGAAACAGACTGTATCTGAATTGTTCACCCGGTCTGGGCCTTGCCAATCTGGAAAAGACAATCACTCATGCCGCAGAGAAACAACCGGGAGACCAGCCAGGGATTTGGCTCCCTGCTCAACAACAGACAGGAACGACACCACGGTGCTTTGTGTGGGCCCTGCTTCTCCTGGCCATCCAGCTCTTAATCCAGAGGTCTCCATTTCATCCATCCTGCATCCTGTACTGGGTAGCGTGAGTAAACACCAGGGTAGCTCCCTGCAACAACAGCTCAATCAAAGTGTGTCAACTGATTTAGTAATTGTTGCTAATCTTTTCGGACTGAGCCATCTGGCTCTGGATTACAAATTAAGAGTTAAAGTGCATGTTGTGTTTTCTTTCTTCCAAAGGGTCCCAACCAGCTGCAATGCCAGCCTTCCAAGGGCAACGCTTCAGGCTAGCCTGTAGTTCCAACTGGGTACCCAGAGTGTGTGTGACCGTATTACAGGGACCTTTGAGTGCATGCCTTATAATAACCTGAATCAATCAGATCTAGAATCAACCTCTAGATTACTGCCCATCCCTTGTTCACGTTCCCCTAATAAAGCACATCTAGATCTTCTTTTTGCATCTAAACTGGTGGTGGTGTGCCTCTGTGCTGAAAGCTATGTGATATTGCTATTTACCGTTACAGGCCTTGTTTTACAGGGGTCTTCAGGGCATTTCAGCCCTAGTGGTAAGTGGTTATCAGGGGAAATTCACTGTATATTGCAAAGTGTATTGGTGTGGGGTAGCTGCAAGCAAAGTCATACCACTACGGGAACCGGGGGGAATCAGTGTACCGGAGGGCTACACCCAAGGCAGTCATGTGGCCAACAACCCTGTCCACCGGGTGGAGGCACCCGTTCGGAAAGCCCAGACCCCTCAACCTGCAGGCCACAGTGCAGGCAGCGGCAGTATCCCTTGGGATAGCGCCACTTAGGGGTTACATATGTAAGCATTAATCACCGACAGAGGAGGGCTCTACCGGTGGATTAATGCCCTGATGGAGGGGGGGTTGGTGCACGAGGCCGAGGGCTTCCAACCACCCAGCGGGCATTGATCCTCTGTGGAGCCCGACGCTGGAGGTGATTAATGCGCTTGTAACATGGCAAGCGCAACGCAAGTATTCTCTGACTACTGGTTCACCTGGTAATACGCAGCGCTTCCTGACAGTGACAATGTTCGGTGGTTAAGTATGCGATATTTGCCTCCTTTGAACTGAGTCTGCTGCTGTGAGGATGTGCGCGGTCACGTCGCACGCTAGACATTCTTTTATATAGTGTTGGGTATTAGTGACTCGACACCAGGAGAAGATTACTGTGAGACACATACATTACTACCCTAATTTCTCGATTCCTACCGGCCGTTTGCATCCTCTCCCGTTCAATCCTATCTGCCGATCACGGAACAGAGGAGTGCACTCTGGGAAAGATATGTTCTGATGCTGGAACATCTTGCCAGACTGATGGGGGCTATATATGTGTTACCTTGCTTGTCCGCTACGACAGCTGCCTGCTAGATATGTATCTGTGTTGCTACCCGGCTGCTGTGGTGTCTCACCTGTCGACCCACTCCGTTGGTGCCTCGGCCCGATTGTCCCAGCGATCAGGTGGCTCTTTCATTACCATGGCGATCTGATTGATCAGAGACACAGCTACTGTTTCTGTGTGTCCCTCCCCGGTGCGCTCCCGGTTCTCTCCTCTGGCCATTCTATTGCTTTATGCACGCCACCTACAGCCACAGACATTTAGATACACAAACACAGATGACACAACAGACTGAATGTTTCACTTCTAATCTTTATTTTGCGCGCTCCCAATACCGAGCGTCTTCACTGTTTCAGAGACTCGGTGTGTCCCTCTTAGCACGGCAGACTGTGGCGACTCTAGGTACTAACCCAGCGGGCTCTCATGAGTGCTGCTCGTGTGGACAGTGTGGGTACTAGCCTAGCGGGCTCTACTGCTGCCTTAATCACCGCTGGGAATTGATCAGATGACGTGTTTCAACCAATCGGTGACCTCCATTTCCGTCCAGAGCCATGTTACAAACAAGTTTTTGTAGCTGGCAGTTTGTAAAGAGTACTTGCCTAATACAAGCCTTCTGCATACCTCTCAATTATGAGTGATTACAAGGGATGTCCCTCATTTTTGCTCTTCACTCGTCCCTGGTGGAAAAGGTGTTGCCCACACACAGAATGTGCTGTAAACTCAGACTTTAAAGCAGATCATAATATTTTAAGGTGCTAAACCCAAAATAAACTTTCTACAAGTAAATACAATGACCGTCGGTGTTCTGAGCTTGTATATCCATGTCTGAGAATGTGTACCTCATTTCGAGCGTCCAAAATGTTCATGACCCTCATTTCAGAAACAAAAGTGAAGGTCCAAGCACAAGTTCATGTTGCGTAGGGCACATTAGTTGCCATGGTCAGCTGAACTGAGACAGATTTGGTCAAAATGAATGCCTATGCCTTCAGGCTATGGTCTGACTACAATACCTCTCAACTGTACCACATTATGAGGAACGTTCCTCATTTTAGTTCACAAAAGCCCCCTGTTCCACATTGTGAGGACTTGTTCCACGTTCAAAGTCAACATTTTAAAGCAAAAATCCACAATAAGTGATGCAAAAAATATATTATTCAATTAATAACAGACTTTCTAGACATAAATGCAAGAACATTTTAACAGTGTTTTGAGCTTCTTAGGTAAAGATTTGATTAAGTGTTCCACGTTTTGCCCATTTGTTCCACATTTTGACAGGCAATGTTCCACATTTAGGGGACAAATGGTTGAGAGGTATGCTGACTACTGCCATGAGAGGTATAGCGTTGTACTGAGAAGTACAATGTGCACAAGTAAGCATTAAGCCACGACGGAGGTGGCATCTAGTGCTGGATTGATGCATGGTGGGGCGGTGGCGCCCCGAGGCCCAGGGCCGAGGGCTACCACCGGCCCCCACCATGCATCAATCGCATTAGATGCCACCGACGGAGTGGCTTAATGCGCTTGTAACATGGGCCGCGGGACAATGGAGTCGCCAGGAACCTGGTTATTGTGCTTGGAGCGACATAACGGGGAGTCGGAGCTGTGAGGACACGTTTCTGCTGCACTTTTCAATCTTCCGTGACACCTACATTTACTTACTGATGCGGTCTACATACTTACGGGATGTAAGTACACAAGACACTGCGGCTCACATCACAGTCCGGTGTTTCTGCCAATGTGTGCGGGTATTTCCTTTATACCCGGCGATGGAGGTCTCCGCGATGCTGCTGATATCCCGCGGTGTGCATCCGCATGCAAATTTGCCTGCCCCCCCCCGCATCACTTCCCCTTCCCTCTTGCCGAGTCCCCGCTGGCCGGCATCTCCTGTCTCCCGCGATCCTGTGTCTGCGTTCAGTGTGCCCCTGCTTCTTGTCCCCCTTCCCCTTTTCCGTCCGCATCCAGCTTGTCTCCCCGTCGCTGCACCACTCTTGCCCCTGAAACACTCGCTCCCCTGCTGTGCCCAGTGCTGCTAGGCTGGGGGTCTGGCTGCTGACGGTACTGCCAGCGGGCGCGGCATAGCTGGGTTAATGCCCGCCCGACAACCATCTCATTGACCCTCCTACACCCTATCGGATCGTGGGATCCATAGCACCTTATTAATGCCATGTTACAAGTGCATTTGTAACATGGCATTATAATATCGAGGAATACACCTCAGCGATAGGTGTAAAGATGCCGCGAGGCGGCGGCAGCGGCATTAACCTAAGTTATATGCCGCACCTGCTCAGGCAGTACCATGACCGCCCAGACCCCCAGGTTAGCAGCACTGAGAGCAAGCACAGCAGGGGAGAGGAGCCAGCACCGTGAGGCATCCGCCGGCGGAAACGGGCAATGGGAGCACTACTCGCGGTGGACATCCGCGACAGGCAGCCAGCCAGACCCAGGAGCAGCAGGGAGAGCCGAGCTGGAGTAGGGCACCACCAGAGCAGTGTGCGGGAGGCAAGAGGAAAACCCCGGCATGCACAGCTGGGAGGCAGGCTGACAGTCCCTCACGGAGACCTCCTGGGGCGGTCATGGCAGGAAAAGCACCGATTCAACACAGGAGTGGGACAGAGATGTTGGGTGCAGACATCTGCGGGACTCCAGGGACAGCAGGTAATGACCGCATCGGTACCTATCTAGTCATGTGCATCGCACTGTGAGAGCACAGCACAGGGTGACAGGTCGCGCAGCCCCTCCGTGTGCCACAGTTCGTCTCGCACACTGGGACCCCTCCAGATGCCTCCACCGACCCGGCCCATGTTACAAGCGCATTAAGCCACTCCCTCAGTGGCATCTAATGCGATTGATGCATGGGGGGGGACGGGTGGCAGCCCTCGGCCCTGGGCCTCGGGCACCACCGCCCCCATGCATCAATCCAGCATTAGATGCCACCCTGTCGTGGCTTAATGCTTACTTAAAGCTGTTAAACGCTGCAGCCAGTAAGGTTTAACAGTTTTTTTCCGCAATCGTACTTACCTCTGCCTTTAAATCCCTTAACCATCATCACAGAAACATTTATTTCTATGTCCACAAAATCCTGAGGCGCCTGCTGAGTGTGGAGGTGTGCGCGTGTCGCATACAGGTGGCGTGGGGCTTGAGGAAGGCGTGCGTGTGAATAAGGGCACCCTGAGCACGTGGGGCTTCTAGCGACGGGGCGGGGGCCGCGCATGCACAAACATCGACGCGTAGAGGGACTAGCACGCATGCGCAGATATAGCGACGCACGGCCGCGGACGATACGGAGAGCCGGAAGCGATTACTGAAAGAAGGAAAAAAAACACTGTCGCAAAAGCCAGAGCTGACAAACAAGCAACGAAGCGGACGTACACCTGACGAACGGGGGCCCTCACCTGTACACGTCCCAGGATTTATAGGCACCTCCGGGGGGATTAGAGTATATACACGGGATAAAGTGACGCTACCCGAGCCCGTCTAGGCATTGCAGAGCCCCGCAGCAAGGTAGGTGTGTGAGAGAGACCGAGGGATATTTATTGCAGAGCAGCCGTGTGGGCAGGGCAGCCATTTTGGAGCAGCTTTGTTATTATTAGTAGAAAGCCCCGCCACGGACCCACAGCCGAGAATAAGCTGCCGAGGAGCTTCGTTTCTTCGATATGTCACGGATGTGAGGCGGCGTGATATATCGTGACATCCAGCTCCGCGACAGAGATTTAAAGTGAGGCTTTGGGGCAGTGGAGTCGAGGGCCCATCTTTGGTCCTTCTGGATTGTTGCAGCCTTGTGTTTTTATTTTCCTGAAGTGTCGGGTTTGCACTTTTTGCAGGGGGATGGGACTTCGTCTGCTAGCGTGGCTTTGGATTAAATAAAAGTTTTACATTGCATCTTTTTTTTTTTTTTTGTAATTTGAGGAGGGGAGGAATCGTGATCGCTGAAGACCTTGGATCCGTGGGGGGTTTCTCGTAAGCTGGAAGGCATCCTTGAAACGTCTGCTGATGTGTGCATTTAATGTGTGCTTCCTGAAAAGCGTATGTTGGCACATTTCAAACATTTTATATTCGGTTTGCTCTTCTCTCCCAAACGGAATTTCCGAGAATGTTTAATAAGGTCCGTTCATACTAACGATGGCTGTAAGTTTTGATTTATACTTGCTGTGTCAAATTTTGTTGAGGCAAACTTGTGCAACAGTTTACCTAGTATCAAAACCTGACATCGTTGTTTGGTTGTTATTATTGTGTGTGTGTGTGTGTATATATATATAAATATATATACATATATGTATTTTTTTTTTTTGCAGCGTTATTTAAATGTTGGCACTGAAAACGTTTAACATTTTGGCACATAACAACTGTACTGCTGGCCTGGCAGTATTGACTGGAGGTTAAAGAGCTGTGAATGCGCTTGGTACATCTAGTACAGTATAAGTAGACTTGGTTTGATTCTCACAGCTTCCACTTGCATGCTCTGTGACTTTGAGTAAACCTTCCCAGTGCTGGGTCGCCCCTAAAGTGGGGAATTGTGCCTTGTTGGGTCTGGGGGACAAAATGACTATAGAATATTTAAAAAACAAACAAAAAAAACACTTATACAATACAGATGATAGAAACCCTCACTGGGAGTTTTATTGAAAGCCGGTGAATATATGGATACTCAACAGAGGTGCCCTTAACTACATTATTTTGGAGTCCTGTACAGTAAGTGGTGAAATACTGATATAGAGCATGCTGTTGCATCTTATAAACCACGACATCGCCACTTCTCTTTATACACACGCTGCAACTCTGTCTTCTGTTATTGAGAGATAACTTTGAGAAAGAAAAAAACGGTAATGTAGATACATTGCTGTGTCAAGAGCACGAGTGTCAGGGTAGTAATTTTGTTCTTCATAGTATAAAAAGTCCCAGTCTTTACCTCCCAAGGAAGGAATAAAGAAAGCACCATCCCCCTTGTGAACATCACATTTAAAGAGTTAGTGGAGTCCCAACAGGCATACAGGAAAATAAAAAAATTTTAAGTAGCAGCCAATTTTAACTTTTTGCTTCTGAAATATATATTCTTTTCTTATCAGAAAGGCTTCTACATGATGTTATGCTGGATGTGTGGAACAGCTCTTAGCCTGGCAACTGACATGTCTAACTCCACAGCCCCACATTACATCAGCATAATGACTTCACTGACCGTGACATCACAAGTGAGTGACCTGGCCGTCACTCACTTGCTGTTCTCCACTCTCTTGGAAATACTTTCTGTTAATTCCCGGTAACACAGTCTCAGGGCGGTACGAAGGAACACATTGTTATAAGGGTATCAAGTTTCTCCCGTAATGAATTAAAAAGAAAAAAACCTAAACTGCCTCCGGTACCTTCTTCTTCAGCATTTGACTGGTCTATGTGTTCTCTTGGATGCTGACAGACCGCATGCTTTCTGGCCCATTTTTGTTGCATCAACAGGATTATTAAAGAAGCAAACAGTATCTTGATGTACAATTCGTAATCAGGAAGAAAAGACCATGCCATGTACAAGCTCTTCTTTGCCCAGCTTGGCTCGGACACCATCAAACTTTTTTCTTCACTCGTCTCGTCTAGTATCTGAATAGAGTCTTACCAATTGTCCATCCTGTGGAAGTGTCCTTTTGTGATGCGAGAGGACCAGTATGAAATCTTGAGTACAGTTGCTGCCGGTAACAGCCCTCATCGATCTTGAAGTCTCTGGGTTTTCCTGCCTCCATTGGTGTTACTTTGTAGGCCTTCTGTTGATTTAATGGCCAGCTATACCAGTCCTGAATAAATAATACATAGACACATAGAATTTGACGGCAGATAAGGACCACTTGGCCCACCCAGTCTGCCCATTTCCCTACCTACTGGATAAGCTGCAGATCCTAGTTAACCAGCAGCCTACTTCTTCCTACCCCCACCCCATAGAATGACCTTGTCTGTCCCATGCATGCTTGAATTTCACCACTGTTTTTGACTCCACAACCTCTTCCGGAAGGCCGTTCCATGCATCCACAGCCCTCTCTGTGGAAAAAATACTTCCTTAAATTACCTCTGAGCTGCCCCCCCCCCCATCTTCAAATTTCCCCCTTGTTCTTGCACCCTTTTTTTTTTTGAAAGATGCTACCCTCTTGGACTTTGTTGGTTCCCTTGAGGTACTTGAAAGTTTCTATCATGTCCTCCTCTCCTCCTTTCCTCGAGGCTATACATATTAAGCTCCTTTAGTCTCTCTTCATATGTCTTCCGGTGCAGACCCTGCACCATTTTAGTTGCCCTCCTCTGGACAGCTTCCATCCTGTCTGTCTTTGCGGAGATTGGGTCTCCAGAACTGCACGCAGTACTCAAGATGGGGTCTGATCAGCTGTCTGTACAGAGGGATAATAACCTCCTGTTTTCTACTGGTGATGCCTCTCCCTATGCATCCCAGTATCCCCCCAGCCCTCCTTGCTGCCCTCTCACATTGCTTGCCCACCTTTAGGTCATCTGATATGACTACCCCCAGGTCCCTTTCCATTTTTGTTGTTGTTAGCACCCCCATTGTGTACTCTTCCGCTGGGTTTTTGTTTCCCAGGTGCATTACCTTGCACTTCTTAGCATTGAATCTAAGCTGCCATACATTTGACCATCCCTCTAACCTTGCCAAGTCCCTTCTCATCCTTTCCACCCCACCTTACGCATCAACTCTGTTGCAGATCTTTGTGTCATCTGCAAAGAGACCTACTTTTCCTTCCAGTCCCTCTGCAGTGTCACTTATAAAGACATTGAAGAGGACTGGTCCTAATACTGAACCCTAGTAAATGGTCCCCCTCAGAGTTCTTGGGCAAACCAGGAATTCGTATATTGGCAGACCTGGCTTGATTTTTCATCCCTCAAGGACTGTAGTGATTTCTCCACTGGTTCCTTAGCTGTCGCTGTGGCTTGGCCTCAAGTGGACCTCATAGTCAGGGCTGATGTGGTTATTTTGTGTTTTGCTCCTTTCTGCTGCATCTTTTATTTTTGAGGATTTACCATCTTAAGAGTCGGATGTCTCAGGTGTCCTGTAAAGTACTTCTGATGCTGAATGTTACCACTTAAGATACTTTACATTGCTATCCTGCAGAGCCTCAAACTTGAGCATCCATCTTACTCTGACTCCACCCCCCCCAAAAAAAATAACTCCATTCTGAATGGTTTGTGGGTTGTAGCATATACTAACATACTAAAATGCCAGCAGAATAGGCCTTAACGGTCTTTCGAGTCTGCTCGATTGGTCAGCCCCCACCCTGGGTGCTGACCTTGCTGCCCCCCTCGCCTTCTCTGGCTTCTCCCTATATAGAGCTGCCACTCTTAAAATCTCCTGTAAAAGATTGCTAATTTTGTTTTCTGTTTATTTAATATCATGCATTCACAGGCATCTTTTATTTTTATTTGGAATTTTGCACAGTATGATAGCTTCATGTAGGTGGGGCACCTATTTTTTTCAGAACGAAGAGGGTCCTGAGGAACGTCATATTAGTAAATGAAATTAGTGTACAGATGAAAGTACGGATAAACACACACACACACACACACGCTGTAATTGTTAAAGTATATACAATCGCCATACAGCTCGGTGTTTTCCATAGCAATATCTGAATGGATGGGGGCATTTGTCAAGGAACACGAGTGTTATTTGTATGGTTCTCTTCTCTGATCTTTGATTTTCCTCCCCAATTTTTATCTGACATTGTTCACTTCTCTTTTTCTCTCTGCATCTTTCTTAATGGCTCTATGCTACCTTACTAACATGCCAGCAGAATAGGCCTAACAGTCTTTCGAGTCTGCTGGATTTTCAGCACCTGCACCGAGGGCCGATTTTGGTACCCCCTTCCCCCTTTGGGTTATACTGTTCCCAGTCCCAGATGTTCCACCTGTATTGGGCCTGGTCAGATTTACCCTTCCTCTGTACCTTTCCCATCCACAGTCTCCACCTCTGCCAGCTCCATGGGCAGCGCATTCTATGGCTCCACCACCCTTTCAGTGAAGTAACACCTCCTCCTCTCCCCTCTGAGCCTGCCCCCTTCCAGTGTACACCCGTGACCTCTCGTTGCCCCACCCTCCTTCCTTTGGAGCACCCTGACTGGGCCTCCCTTATTGATCCCTTTCATGTGCTTAAAGACCTCTAGCATGTCCCCCTTGTCCCGCCTCTCCTCCAGGGTATACATGTCGAGCTCCTTGTGCCTCTCCTCATAGGTCCTCCTGTCATAGTGAACCCCCCCACCAAAATTCCTGTCTTGCTCTGGCCCTTCTGTATTCTTTTAAAAAAAAAAAAAAAAAAAAAAATCTACTGCAGTAGCACCTCTACAGGAAGGCCACCTCTAGTGGGTCTCGTTCTATCCCTTAATTTTTCTGCTTTCTGGGTCTAGAGAAAGATATTTATTAGATGCCCACTGTTAAAGCCCCTCTTTGCCTCTGGTTTGAAATAAAATAAAAAGGCACTTTTTTTTTCCCCTCCCCTTAGAGCAGCGGTAGCAGCCCCTTTTGGAAAATGGTCGAACTGCCGCTTGCAAATGTCAATTTTAAAAAGAAAAGCAGCTGCAGTTTGCAACCCCCCCCAACACGATGTAATGTATACTTGGGAGGTTTTCCTCGCAAACCGCAGGTTGGGGTTTACGTTTTTATTGTTAAACACCTTGGGGAAACTGAAAGACTAGAAAGAGAAGTAAATAAAATGAAAGCCCAAAATCGATGGTGATTAGGAGAGCCCTCTGAAAAAGACATTCAGTGTTCCGCTAGGCTAACATACTAAAGTGCCAGCCGAATAGGCCTAACAGTCTTTCGTGTCTGCTCGTTTGGTCAACTCCCACCTTGGGAGCTGACCTTCCTACCAACTTGTAGTAATGCCCTCCTTGCAGAAAAAGGTAACATTCACTCCTTGAATGTGTGGACTGGACCTGAGTACACCGCGAGCTGTCCTCACTCTGCGTACCGCCAATCACTCCGCAGGGGTAATATTAGCAGGTAAAGCCAAGGTAGCAACAGGACAGGCGGAGAAAATGCCCACAGTTCTTTAATCCTTGTTGTTTACTCAGGCCGTGAACTTCGTTGATGTACCTGACAGTTTCAGAATGTTCAAACATTGGTAGACTCAAGTTGTCGGAGTCAACAATTCGAGAGGTGACTTGCGACGTGAATGTCTGCATATATCACTCTGTCCCCTGTGTCTGTCACTTTGTTTTCCTTTTTTGTCTTATGGGTTCTGCAGGACGACTGCTTATCAAGTTTAAGGGTTGTTTTTTTATACAAATAAATATACATTCATGTACGAACTTAAATAAAAAAGCACTCTGCTTAAAGAAAGCGATGCAAAATGTCAGTGATGTTCCCTTATTTATATATTAGATTTTGTTGCTTAATGGACAAACGTCTTTAAAAAAAAAAAAAAAAAAAAAAATTTGCTGTATTTTGTGCATGGATTCACCAAGGCTTGAGGAGTAGTGTCACCAGGTTCTACCCCAAGGCTGTTTTGCATTATTTTAAAGAGCTGGCCAGCGACATTTTACTTTATTTATACACTGACAGCCTGAGGGACGAGCCTGTGTGAGCTTCAACCTACAAATCCTTATTTATCCTTTACATTTTTGAATGCTAAAATCGCATATAAAGTGTATCCACTGTGTGTTTGTTACATTAATGGACTAAAATAAATTCTGTGTTTTTAACAGTTTTGAGTAATAAAAGGAAGATGGAGTCTAATGAAATATAAATGTGTTGGAGGCTCAGTGCAGTACTGAACCTGGGAGGTCTGCGAATCTTTTCAGACCCTTCAAAGGTGAATTTCCCATATGGCGAAAGCATAGCTGATGTCTAAAGCCGAACAGTGAAGATAACTGATTTTGCTTTAAGCTATTGGATTATCTCTTTGATTTTTTTTTTAATTTTTCGAATTAAAGTCCGCTTTTATGTAATAGTAATTCTGCACCTGAGAGTCAGAAATCCAGGCTAGGGGTATACCCTGGGAGGAGACACAATTCAAGTAACGGAGAGCGAGAGGAAACCTTAGGGTAGTGGTGGATGTCAAAGTGCACAACTCTGAGACTTGTAGGAGGGCAGCGGCAAGGGCAGATAGAATGCTGGGATGCATCGCCAGGGGGATTACCTCCAGAAAGGTGGCAGTGATCCTTCCACTGTACAACTGCTTGGTTAGGCCACACCTCGAGTATTGTGTGCCTTTCTGGAGACCACATTTAAAGAGGGACATTACACTCCTAGAGAGGGTCCAAAGTAGGACAGCCAAAATGATCTGGGGCCTGGGGGAGAGGTGTAAGAGGATGTGGGAGAGGAAGGACACAGACGCAGTAAACAGGTTCCACAAGGTCAATAGAATTAAGCTGAGCAAAATCTATGCACTTCTCTACATTGAATTTTAGTTTCCATTTTCCCGACCACCTTTCCAGAGCCTCCAGGTTCTCCTGCAAGGCCACCCTCCGCTCCTCCTCATCCACCACTGCACCCAGCTTTGAGTCGTCTGCAAAGAGACTCATTTCACTCCTGATCACCTTCCTTATGTCTAAGACATAGGTGTTGAACAGGAGTGGCCCCAACACTGACCCCTGGGGCACCCACTAGTAACCCACCTTGGGGATGAGGCCAACCCTTCAACCACCACCTTCTGAGTACTCTGAGAGCCACCTATCCATCTTGACAACTGTCTCCCTACCCCAGTTTCCTTCAGCTTAGCCAGCAAGCCACTGTGTGGTACCAAATCAAATGCCTTGCTGAAGTCCAAAAAGAGGATGTCCATCGGCCTACCCTGGTCCAGGGCCCTTGTCACCCAGTCATAGAGCTCAGCAAGGTTTGTCTGGCACGATCTTCCCGGGACACAGCCATGCTGCCTATCGTTCAAATACCCAGTTTGCTCCAGTGACCTCCCTAGTCTTTCCTTGACAACAATATCCTCTATCACCTTGCTGACCACCAATATCAGGCTAACGGGCCTGTAATTTCCCGCCTCATCTCTTGATTCCCCTTCTGGATCGACACGGCGTGGGCCACCCTCCAGTCCTAGGGCACCCACGCAGTCCTCAGAGAGATGTTGAAAAGCTCCGCTAGGGGAGCTGCCAGGACATCTGCCAGTTCCCTCAGCACCCTGGGATGTACTCATCTGGCCCAGGTGCTTTCTCCGTCCGAAGGGACCTGAGGGCTTCTCTTGCTCTCTCTACTGGGATTTAGGCCTCCATGTCCTCACCTTTTCACCCTGTACTACTGGCTCCCCACCGGTCTGTGGTGGTCACTCCCTTTCCCCAGACCCATCAGGGTCCCTGATCTCTACCGATCCCACCCCTTCCTCCGGTTTGCTCCCGCTCCCCCCACAAGACACAGCCCCTCCAACCCCCCCCCCCGGTAAAACTGAAGCAAAGTACTCATTTAGGACTTCTGCCTGTTCCCCCGCCTTCTGTGCCCAACTATCCCTTATCCTGCTGATCTGCCCTCTTACTTTCTTTTTTCCCCCTATGTATTTAAAGAACCCAGGTGTTGCACTCCTTTAGGAAAGGATAGTGCAACACCTGGAATCCATAGGGGCACAGGATCCAAGACAGCATGGGTTTACAAAAGGAAGGTCCTGTCAAACTAATCTCATAGATTTCTTTGACTGGGTAACCAGAGTGGTGGACCAAGGGGGAGCAGTTGATGTCGCCTACCTTGACTTCAGCAAGCTTTTGACACTGTTCCACATAGAAGATTGATAAATAAGCTGGGTAGGCTCGGGTGGGTCAGAAGTTGGTCAACTGGGTGGCAAACTGGTTGACGGGCAGAAAACAGAAGTGGTGGTAAATGGTATACAGTCAGAAGAGATGCAAGTCACAAGTGGGTACCTCAGGGATCAGTCCTGGGGCCAGTCCTTTTCAACATCTTCATTAGTGACCTTGCAGATGGACTAGAGGATAAGGCTTGTCTGTTTGCAGATGACACCAAGATCTGCAACAGAGTAGATGATCCAGATGGGGTGGGCAGAATGAGAAGAGATCTGGATAAACTAGCAGAATGGTCAGAAGAGTGGCAACTGAGGATTTAATGCAAAGAAGTGCAAAATCATGCACATAGGGAAGAGAAACCCTGGAAGCCACCTATAGGCTGGGAGGGAGTTGCTAGCAGTCACAGAAGAAAGAGACTTGGGCATCATCATCACTGATGACCTAAAATCATCTAAGCAGACCTCTAAAGCAGTAGGTAAGGCTAGGGGGTGTTAGGGTGTATTAGTAGGGGTATCACAAGTCATAAGAGGGAGGTAATAATCCTCTGTACAAGACACTGGTTAGGCTCCCATCTGAGTACTGCGCAGTATTGGAAGTCACACCTTCACAAGGACATTAACTCAAATTGAGGCAGTCCAGAGAAGGGCAACTAAAATGGTGCAGGGACTGCATCAGAAGACATATGAGGACAGATTAATGGAGCTCAATATGTATACCCTTGAGCAAAGGAGGGAGAGAGGTGATATGATCGAGGCATTCAAACACCTTAAGGGCATAAACAAGGTGAAAGAGTCTAACATGTTTAAATATAAGAAAAATAGCAGGACAAGAGGACACAGCATGAGATTAGAGGGAGGCCGATTAAGGGGGAATGTGAGGAAATTCTTTTTCACAGAAAGGGTGGTGGATGCCTGGAATGGCTTACCACAAGAAGTGGTGGCTATGAATACAGTGCAGGGCTTCAAACAGGCATGGGATAGGCATAAGGGAGCAATACAAATGACTATGAATAGATAGGCCACTGACAGAACAAAGGCCGATGGCACATTTATAAGGTAGAAAAGGAAATGGGCAGACTGGATGGGCCTTTCGGTCCTTATCTGCTGTCAACTTCTATGTTTCTAACCCATTGTCTGCTCCCCCCTCCCGGATCCCACTGGCCAAGGACTGTTCCTTTTTTTTGTCTTGGCTGCTCTCACCTCCCTGGTGAGACTCTTGACTGTCAGCTCATATTCCTCCTGATCCCTTTCACTCCTTGAGTGCTTGAAGCACCTATAGGCTCCAGCCTTTTCCCTCACCACCTCCTGTACCTCCTGGGGCCAATGGCCTCTAGGTACTCAACAGTTCTGTCCTTCAGAAGTGAGTCCATCATTTTCCCTACCACTGAGGTCAAACTGACAGGTCTAGTTTCCTGCTTCTTACTTGCTCCCACTTTTGGTATAGTGCCTATCCACAAGGATGGATCAAGGGAGGTGGAAGGGAACTACAGGCCAGTCAGCCTGACATCGGTGGTGGGCAAGGTGTGGAGGGCATTGTCAAGGAGAGGCTGGGGGGGAGGAAAGTTGGAATGCCTGGACGATAGACAGCATGGCTTCGTGCCGGGGAAATCGTGTCAGACAAACCTTGTGGAGTTCTATGATTGGGTGATGAGTGCCTTGGACCTGGGTAGGCCGGTGGACATCCTCTTTCTTGACTTCAGCAAGGTGTTTGACTCTTCCTCACGGGGGCCTGTTGGATGAGCTGGGGGAAATGGGGTTGGGGAACCAGATGATCGGATGGATAGGAAATTGGCTGCAGGCCGGACCCAGAGGGTCATGGTTGGTGGGATAGTCTCATCCCCAAGGAGGGTCATTAGTGGTGTCCCTCAGGGATTGGTCAGTGGGCCCCTCCTGTTCAACACCTATGTGTCTGACATAAGGAAGGGTATCAGGAGTGAGATGAGTCTCTTTGCGGATGACTCAAAGCTTGGGGGCGGTGGTGGATGGGGTGGAGGGAAGGGTGACCCTACAGGGGACCTGGAGGCTCTGGAAAGGTGGTCTAGAAAGTGGAAGCTGAGGTTCAGTGCAGGGAAATGCAAGGTACTGCACCTGGGAGCCAGAAACCCGGGCCAAGTGTACACCGGGGGGGGGGGATGCTACAAGTCTCTGGCTGAGAGGGACCTGGGGGTGGTGGATGTCAAGATGAACAACTCTGAGACTTGTAGGAGGGCAGCGGCCAAGGCCAACAGGATGCTGGGATGCATCGCTGGGGGGGATCAGCTCCAGAAGGAGGGAAGTGATACTTCCTCTTGGTGAGGCCACACTTAAAGACGGACATTGAACTCCGAGGGTCCATAGGAGGGCAACTAAAATGATCTGGGGTTTGGGGGTCAGGACCTATAGGGAGAGGCTCGAAGAGCTAAATATGTTCACATTGGAAGAGAGAAGGGACTGGGGAGGACATGATAGAGGTCTTCAGGTACATGAATGGGGTAAATTTGGGAGGCGCAGTCAGGATGCTCCGAAGGAAGTAAGGGGAACTAGAGGCATGGGTAGAAGCTGGGGGGAGATCTAGCAGGGTCTCAAGAAAGGAGGCCTTGCAAGATGGCTAACCAGCCTGCTCCCGTGAGAGGCAATGTCCAAACTGTAATGTTTAGTAAAGGTATGGACTGGAAGTCCAAGTGGCGGGCACAGATATCTGCCACAGACACGTTTCTGAAACAAGCCGCAGAGGCTGCTACTCCACGAGTGGAGTGACCTTTGACTTGACCCGGTAGGGTCTTGTTGTATTTGTCATAACAGAAAGTGATGCAATGGGCCAACCATTTTGATAGGCATTGCTTAGAGACAGCATTGCCTTCTCTTTTTTGGGCAAAAGAGACAAACAACTGATCAGTCTTTCTGAGATGCTTCGTCCTATCGGTGTAGTATCTCAGAATCCTGTGAACATTCATGGTATGGAGCAGGTACTGTCCTTGATTGGAATACTGCGTGAAAAAAGCAGGTAATTCAACAGACTGATTTAAGGTAGATACCGCTACTACCTTCGGGAGAAACTTAGGATTCGTGCGAAGAGCTACACGTTCTTTGTGGAAAATCAGATGAGGGATTTTGCACATCAGGGCCTGGAGCTTGGAAATTCTGCGAGCAGAAGTAATGGCCACCAAGAAGAGCGTCTTCCACGATAACAACTTCAAGTCTGTGGAAACTGCAGGCTCAAAAGGAGGAAGGGTAAGTTTCTCGAGGACGAAGTTCAAGTCCCATGGGGGAGCTGGAATCCAGACGGGGCCTGAGATGAAGGATCCCTCTGAGGAAAGTTTTGGATACCTCCAGCTGGGCAAATGCCTTGTCAGTGAAAGGGACATGGTAGGCTGAAATAGCTGCCATATGGACTTTCAAAGAGGAATGACTAAGACCCAGGTCAAAGAGATGACGCATGTACTCAAGCAGAATGGACACAGGGCAGGAAAAGGGTTCCACATTCCTGGCCGCAGCCCAGATAGAAAATCTTTTCCATTTCATGGCGTAGGTGGACCTAGTGGAGGGTTTTCTAGCCTCCACCAGAATCTCGGCCACCTTAGGAGAAACGCCAAAACGAGATTGAGCTAGGTCTGCAGGAGCCATGCATGAAGTTGAAGGGACTTAAGTCTCGGATGGACCAGGGTCTCCTGATCCTGGGTCAGCAATCCTGGAGATAGAGGAAGAGGAGGAACCTCTGAGTATTGTTGTAGAAGAGAGAACCAGATTTGCCTGGGCCAGAAAGGAGTGATCAGAAGCATTCTCGCTCCTTCTAAAGCCAGCTTCTGTAACACACGAGGGACCAGAGGAATTGGGGGAGCATAGACTAATCTGTCCTTCCAGCTTAGAGATAGAGCGCGTTTCCTGAAAGCCGCCTCGCCTGGAAGATGCGAGCAAAAGATTGGAAGCTTTAGTGCTTTGGGAGGAAGCGAACAGGTCTCTGAGGAATACCCCAAATCTGGAAGATGCTTTTTAGAACCTTTTCATCCAATTCCCACTTGTGTGGTAGAGCCGACGAGCGACTTAGTCTGTCTGCCAGGACATTGTCGACTCCCGGAACATGGATTGCCATGAGGTGAAGGTTGTGAAGCGTTGCCCAATCCCAAACCCTCATCGCTTCCCTGCACAGCGGGTAGGACAGAGTCCCTCCCTGCTTGTTGATGTAGCACACCATGCACATGTCCGTTTGGACAGCTAGGTGACCGGGAAGGATGAATTGGTGAAGGGCCTGAAGAGCATACAGCACTGCTCGAAGCTCAAGCACATTGATATGGAGCACTGTCTCCATCTTTGACCATAGGCCCTGGGTTCGGTGAGGACCCAGATGGGCTCCCCAACCTTCGCCTGAAGCATCCGTGGTCAGAGTCTGATCGGGGGGAGGATGAAAAAAGGGGACCCCCGGAATAGGTTCTCTCGGACCATTCACCATTGCAAGTTTCTTACCATCGGCGAGGAGATCAGAACTAGATGATCTAGATCGTCTACCCATTGATCCCATTGAGATCAGAGAGTCCACTGAGAGATTCTTATGTGGAGGCGCGCATGGAACCGTCGGGATGGCCGCCGCCATAAGCCCCAGTAGACTAAGCACTGACCTCGTCGGGATCCTCCTGCTTTCCAATAGGAGGGAAATCTGTGACTGGAGGGAGGTCCCCCTGTCCGGAGGCAGAAAGGCCTTGCACGGTGATGTATCGAGAATTGCCCCGATGAACTGGAGCCTCTGTGAAGGCTTGAGGTGAGACTTGGAATGGTTGATGGTAATACCCAGGCCGGTGAAAACCTGCTGGGTGAGGGAGAGGAAATGCAGGAGTTCCTACCTGGACAAGGCTGCCAGGAGCCAGTCGTCCAGGTAGAGGAACCTGAGCTCCCAAAGAACGCATGATGGCCGCTACCACCGCCCAGGCATTTGGTAAAACTGCGGGAAGAGGAAAGACCAAACAGGAGTGCCGGAATTGGTAGTGGACCCTCTGGAACACAAACCTGAGGTACTTTCGGTGTGAAGGGCGAATGGGGATGTGCAGGTAGGCATTCTGCATATCTAGTGCACAAAGCCATTGGCCCGGCCGAAGCAGGGGCAAAAGGGTTTGAAGGGAAAGCATCCTGAACCTCTTGTACTCCACGTACAGGTTCAGAGAGCTGAGATCGAGAATAGGTCTGAGATATCCTGTCTTCTTTGGTACAAGGAAGAAGTGGGAATAGTAACCCGTCCCATAGAGGTGAGGGGGGATGGGTTCTATAGCCTGTTTCGCAAGGAGCGCCGAGATTTCTTCCCTGACCAAAGGAAGATGGTCCCTTGAGTAAGCGGAGTTCAGAGGAGGGTGATGCGGAGGTTTCTGTAGAAACTTTATGGAGTGCCCCTCTGCTATGATCTGAAGCACCCATGAATCTGATGTTATCCTCTCCCAACCCGGAAGGTGGAGGGAGAACCTCCTTCCTTCCGGTTCCTCTGGGGCTGCCGGAGGCGGTGGGAGAGGGAAGGAGTCAGGTGGTGTGAGGCAGCAGCGCCGCAGCTGGGGCACCCATTGCTTTTTTTGGGCAGCGGGGGCCTGGCAGCTGTGGGGGCCCGACGTTTAGTGGCCCGCTTCCCTGAGGTTTCGCTTTGAGGCCGGCTGTCATGAAAGGGACGCACTGTGGGGGATGGGGACGGTACATTGAACCAACAGATTTAGGGGCCGTTCCCTTCTCCTGCAAATCAGTGATGATGTCCTTGACATCACCACCAAAAAGCACAGAACCCCTGAAAGGTGGTGCTTGGATCGCTGACTGCACCTCTGGGACCAGACCTGACACACGGAGCCACGCATGATGCCGAAGACTGGCGGCAAAGGCAGAACTCCGTCCTGTGGTGGCCACTGCGTCGTAGGTCGTCCTCAAAATATGATGACTGGCCGAACGAGCAGAACGGACCTGGTCGACCAACTCCTGCTTGACTTGGGAGTCAGGCAAAGAGTCTATCTTAGATTCCGCTTGGGTAAGGACGGCCCTCTGGTAATCCTCCATATGTGCTACATAGTTCAGGGCCCTAATCCCCAGTGTGGAAGAAGCGTAGATCTTCCTTCCATACTGATCCAGAAGGCGAGATTCCTTATCCGGGAGACGAGCTCAAGTGTTTTGGTGCTGACTACCGTGAGCGGCGTAATCACAACCGAGTCTGCACGGGGTGAGGCTCAAGAAGTCTACACTCTCGGAGCCTGGTATAGCCTGTTCAGCTTCCTAGGAAGTGGGGCTACTCATTTGCTGTTTCAAATAGCGGAAACAAGGTGGGCGTGAGGCTCATCCAGGGTGGCACTCAGGGTAGAGACGTAGGGATAAGTCCAGATGTTCGACGTAGTTTAACCTGCTGAGGATCTGGCTGTAAGGAGTGCCGCTGATGAACTTCCTGGCTCTTCCTGAGCAACTCCGTGAAGGAAGGATCCTTCGGAGGAGTCCTCGGCCGGGGCTTGGACAGAGAGCGCTGCTCGTCGTCTTTCTCGGAACACCCATCGGAGGCCTCTGAGGATTCCGAGAGAGAAGTAGAGGCACTTGAAGCAGAGTAATACTCCCTAGCTCGTCCAGGGGGAGGAACGGGATCCTTAGGGGGAATCCCAGGACACGTGTCCTGCCCCTCTCTGGGTCCCGAGGGCAAAGCCCGGGAATCCGGAGGTGGAGAGGGAGTATGCCGTCTGGGGCGCACGGGAGCTGGAGGTGGCAACCATCGCATAAGACGGCTCTCGACTTCCTTGGTGAGCTGAGCTCATTCTCAGCCCACCAGGAGGCAAGAGTCTCCTGGAGATCCACCGCGCCTATGGGGCAGTGGAGGAGGAGGAGGAGAGGATAGTAATCGATTAAACCGTAGGGAGAGTGTCCGTAACCCGCCGCGGGAAATACCGGGCCAGGTACAGCGGGCGCTGGAGCAGTCGGCGCCGGGTACTGTGGCACAGGATACTGAGGACCCAAAACCGGCTGATAGAATGTTGAGTACCCAGGCACTGGAGGCGCTGCAGGAGCAGACGCCCAGCGGGTACTCCACGGGCGGATCCGCTGGGATGGGCTCGTGGGTGGAGGACCGATGGGAGGAGTAGATCCCCTGCCGCAGTCGGAGCCGCGCACAGGGGCCAGCGCCCGATCCGGGGTCATGAAGGAAGAGGATCGGACGGGAGCCCAGGATTCCGAGCCTTGTCCGGGATGGAGGAGAAAATCCACGGGTCAGGCAGGGGACTTGGGCTCTGACGGCAGCAAAGACTGCGGGAACCTGGTACGACAGGCAAGCAGGGTCTGCCATAGGCTCCGGAGGTCCGGCGAGGCTCGAGACGTGTAGCTAGAGGTCGATCCCATGGACGCCAGAGAGCCGGCGTCCCGACTCAGGAGTCCTCGCCGGAGACGGGCCTAGATGGGAAGAGGCCTGCCCGAGGGAGCACTGCTGTGCGCCGCCCTGAAGGGTCGAGCGCCTGAGCGGACTCTCCTGCCGGACGTCGGCCGGTCTGGGAAGGCGCCCGCCCAGTAGGGCAGCAAGCCTCGCGGTACCGGGGCTGGAGCCTCCTTGCCCGGAGGCACCCAGCGGCTCGAGCGTGAACCCGACCGGGCGGGCCGACGCCTCCTCCAAAGCCTTGGAGGCTGCTCCTGTTGCCGTCCCGGAGGGATGTTACATTTGCCCGCGACTCGCCGGAGTCGCGGAAGGAGGCCTTCTCCGGTGCCTTTCCTTGTCCCGCTTCTTATGCCCTTCAGGGGAGGTCGACGCCTGCCTAAGTTTCTTCAGTTCCTTCTCCATCACGGACATCTTCTTTTTGAGGAGATGGGCCTCGAGGGACTGCTGGCGTCGTCTGCGGGTGGCCGCATAGAATCGAAGGCAGTGCGGACACTTGTCGACCGCGTGGTCGGGACCTAAGCAGAAAAGGCAGAGGGAGTGATCATCTTTGTGAGGCAGTTGGGCGCCGCACGAGTCTCACTTATTCTTTGAAGGGGATGACATAAACCGACGTTCACCTGACGAAAGAAGAATAAAATTCTACATCGAAAACTTTTTCGGAAAAACCGACGAAGTAGCAGGACTGAGCGATAAGACTTGACACGAGGCGCTACTGCAGCAGCTGGGACGGCAGGAAAGAACTGGAAGGCAGGCGCCTGGACACGCCTTTATACCCATCGACGTATGACGCCGGCTCACCTGACGAGAGGTCCGCCAGGGACCGCTAGCTAGAAATTTTTCTGTGGGGTCCTGCCGCCGGCCGGTCTCCCCACTGCTTGTAAAGTGCTTTACATGCTATAAAAAGTTGGCAGCCGCTGTTATTGTCCACGCAGATGGGTTAAGAGGGATTTAGGAAAGCTGAGGGATGGGGGGTTAAGTAAAGAGGAAGTAGTAAAAAGGAGGGGGTTAAGCACAGTTCGCACAGCAGGTGGCATCTCATTTGAACTGTGGTCGCAGGAGTAGTGAGTGGTTGTACTGACAAGCTGGTCTATACAAGGGAATTTCTTCTGTCTGTGCTATGGCACTGTTCTTACTAACATACTAAAATGCCAGCAGAATAGGCCTAACGTTCTTTCGTGTCTGCTCGTTTGGTCAACCCCCACCCTGGGTGCTGACCTTGCTGACCCCCTCGCCTTCTCTGGCTTCTCCCTTCCCAGTTCCGGATATTCTTGCTGCATTGGATTTTGCTTCCAGAACCCTTCCCCTGTACCTGTCCCACCTCCTCTTGAACCCCTCCACTGTCTCTGCCTCCACCAGCCCCCTAGGCAGAGCCTGCTAATCTGCCCCTTCACCCTTCGTTTTTCCCCAATGTATCTAAAGAACCCCTTGTTCCCTCTCCTGATTTCCCTGGCCAGGTTCTGCTCCTTCCTTGCCTTAGCCGCCCTCACCACCCTAGTGGCCCTTCTAGCCATCAGCTCATACTCCCCTCGATCCCTTTCACTTCTTGAGCACTTGAATTACCTATAGGCTGCCTTCTTTCCTGCACCACCTCCTGACCTCCCTGGTCCACCAGCAGGGTTTTCGGCCCCACCGCATTTCTCTTAGTCTTGCACAGGTGCTGGTAGCATCTGCACCCTCTCCTGATGATTTCCCACCTACTATCAGCCCATGTCTGACCCAATCCCATCCAAATGCTCCTTAAGGATCCTTCCCATTTCCTTAAAATCCGTTCCCCTGAAGTCAGTTACCTCTGTCTTTGTGCAGCTTTCTAGCCCTCCTAGGTCCAGGCAGAACCAGACTGTGGCATGGTCACTCCCCGCCAACGGGTCCCTTATCTCCAGGCCCCTAATCTGGTCACTGTCTGCCAGGACCACATCCAGTACCCGCGCCTCCCTGGTCGGTTTCCCCACCTGCTGAGTTAGGAACGCGTCTTGAAAGACATCCAACAACCTCTGTTCCCTGGTCACAGAAGATGTCCTAGTCTCCCAGTCTGTTCCTGGCATGTTTAAGTCCCCCAACACCACCACCGTTTCTCTGCCCAGTCTGCAGTGTCTCCCAACATCTGCCACCAGACTGTCCTCCAGCACCTCCGCCAGGGCAGGGGGTCTATACACCACTCCTATTTTTACTCTCTTGCTCCCCCTTGTTATCAAGGTGACCCAAATTGCTTCCACGGTTCCCTTCGCCTCCTCTACTCCCCCTATGCCAATGCAGTTTTTGACCATCATTGCTACCCCTCCTCCCCTTCCCTCCCCTGTCCTTCCTGAACATAGTGTAACCCTCCAGGTTCAGGTCCCAGTCGTCCTGCAGTGGCCCAGGTATCGGCGACCGCCGCCACATCTACTCCAGCTACAACTTCCACTCATGCCCCCGGTTGTGCCCCCCCCCCTTTTTTTATTTATTTTTTTAGCCTGAACATTTCTTTGGCTCCCCCCTGTTTATCCGTTTCACATTCTTTGAAAACCCCTATCATGCCCCCTTTGTCTCTCCTCTCCTCCAGTGAGTACAACCCAAGTTCTTCCAGCCTTTCCTCATAGATCCTCTCTCTCATACGAACATACTAAAATGCCAGCAGAATAGGCCTAATGGTCTTTCGTGTCTGCTGGTTTGGTCAGCCCCCACCCTGGGTGCTGACCTTGCTGCCCCCCTCGCCTTCTGTGGCTTCTCCCTTCCCAGTTCCGGATATTCTTGCTGCATTGGATTTTGCTTCCAGAACCCTTCCCCTGTACCTGTCCCACCCCCTCTTGAACCCTCCACTGTTTCTGCCTCCACCCCTCTCAGTGAAGTAGCACCTCCTCCTTTCTCCCTGAATCTTCCCCTCCAGCTTCCACCCATGCCCTCTAGTGGCCCCCTCCTCCTTCCTTCAAGGCACCCTGACTGTTCCTCCCTATTTACCCTCTTCATGTACCTGAAGACCTCTATCATGTCCCCCCGGTCCCTTCTCTCTTCCAATGTGTACATATTTAGCTCTTCGAGCCTCTCTTCATAGGTCCTGTCCCCCAAGCCCCAAATCATTTTGGTTGCCCTCCTCTGGACCCTCTCCAGGAGGTTAATGTCCCTCTTGTGGCCTCCAAAACTGCACGCAGTACTCAAGGTGCGGCCTCACCAAGCAGTTATACAGAGGGAGTATCACTTCCCTCCTTCTGGAGGAGATCCCCCTAGCAATGCATCCCAGCATCCTGTTGGCCTTGGCTGCTGCCTCCTACAAGTCTCAGTTGTTCATCTTGACATCCACCACCACCCCCAGGTCCTCTCAGCCGCGAGACTTGTAGCATTCCCCCGGGTGTACACTTGGCCCAGGTTTCCTGGCCCCCAGGTGGAGTACTTGCATTTCCTGCATTGAACCTCAGCTTCACTTTCTAGACCATCTTTCCAGAGCCTCCAGGTCCCCTGTGGGGCCACCTCCCTCCTCCCCATCCACCACCACCCCAGTTTAGAGTCATCCAGAGAGACTCATCTCACTCCTGATACCTGTCCTTATGTCAGAGACGAGGCATTGAACAGGAGGGCCCAGGACTGATCCTCAGGGACCCCACTAGACCCTCCTTGGGATGAGACTATCCTGCCAACTACGACCCTCTGGGTCTGGTCCTGGAGCCAATTGCCTCATCCATCTGATCATCTGGTTCCCACCCCATTTCTCCCAGCTTATCCAACAGGCCCACGTGAGGAACAGAGTCAGATGCCTTGCTGAAGTCTAGAAAGAGGACGCCCACTGGTCTACCCAGGTCCAAGGCACTCGCCACCCAGTCATAGAACTCATAAGGTTTGTCTGACACGATTTCCCAGGATGAATCCATGCTCCATCGTCCAGGCATCCTGACTTATCCAGGTCCCCCCAGCCTCTCTTGACAATGCCCTCCATCACTTTGCCCACCACCGTGTCAGGCTGACAGGCCTGTAGTTCCCTGCCACCTCCCTTGATTCCCCCTTGTGGATAGGCACTATATGCGCCACCTTCCAGTCCTCGGGCACCCACCCTGTCCTCGGAGAGATGGCGAAAAGCTCTGCCAGGGGTTTCGCCAGGACATCCGCAAGTTCCTTCAGCACTCTGGAATGTAATTTATCCGGCCCCGGTGCTTTCTCCGTCTTAAGGGAGCTGAGGGCTTCCCTCACTCTCTCTGCTGTGATTTCAACTTCCAGTATCTCTTCTCCCTGCTTAGCCGTCCCCCCTCCCCCTCTCCCAAGACCCGCCGATCGGTAAGGGTTCCCCCTTGCTCAGTATCTGTCTCCTCCCATGTATGATGCAGCACCCTCATTTTCCTTGGTGAAAACTGAGGTGAAGTACTCATTTAGTACCTCAGCCTGCTCCCCCGGGTCTTGTGCCCATCTCTCCCCTGATTTAATCCTGCTAATCTGCCCCTTCACCCTTCGTTTTTCCCCAATGTATCTAAAGAACTCCTTGTTCCATCTTCTAATTTCCCTGGCCAGGTTCTGCTCCTTCCTTGCCTTAGCTCATGCCCTGAATCATACTGGTTGCCCTCTTCTGGATCCTCTCCAGCAGTGCTGTGACCTTCTTGAGGTGAGGTTTCCAGAACTGCATGCAGTACTCAAGATTCGGCCTGACCAATGCATTATACAGAAGGAGGATCACCTCCCTTCTCCTGGACTTAATTCCCCGGGCTGTGTAGTCCAGAATCCTGTTAGCTTTTGCCGCAGATCTTCTGCAGTTTTCAATGTTATTCATTTTGGTGTCTACTACCACCACCCCTAGGTCCCTTTCACTCGTCGTGGCTTGCAGTGAGACCCCCCCCCCCGGGGTGTATGCATGACCTGGGTTTCTGACCCCCAGATGCAGCACCCTACACTTCCTGGATTAAACCTCAGTTCCCACCTCTCCAGGGTATCCAGATCCCACTGGACTGTCTCTCTCGCTTCATCCACGTCTGCCAGTGCTCCCAGTTTTGAGTCAACCGCAAAGAGGCTCATCCTACTCCTAACCCCCCAATATCTGAGACATAGGCATTGAACAGGAGTGGCCCCAGTACCGAACCTTGGGGAACCCCACTGAGAACCTTCCTGGGAGGAGACTATCCCACCAACCACTACCCTCTGTATTGCCCGTTAGCCAGTTTTCTACGCATCAAGCAACTGTCTCTCTCCCCCGTCCCCGCTTTGTCAACAACCCAGTGTGGGGCACCGAGTCAGGCGCCTACTGAAATCCAGATAGAGGATGTCCACCGGTCTTTGTCGGTCCAGGGTCCCTGTCACCCAGTCGTAAAAAATCTATGAGGTTGGTCTGACACAATCTCCCCGGGACAAAACCATACTGTTTGTCATCCAGGTGCCCCAACCTTTCCAGTTGCCTCCTGAGCTTCTCCTTGATGATGCCCTCCATTAGTTTGCCACCACAGACGTTGGGCTGACAGGCCTGTAATTTCCCATCTCCTCCTTAGAGCCCCCTTTGTGGATAGGCACCACATGAGCCACTCTCCAGTCTTGAGGCACCCATCCTGTCTGCAGAAAGGCATTGAAGAGGGCAGCTAGTGGAGCTGCTAGTTCATCCTCCAGAACCCTCGGAAGCAGCTCATCCGGTGCCTTATCAGTTTTTAGTGCCCAAAGGGCCTCCCTCACCCTGTCCTTTCTGATTTCTCCCTCCCAATCCACCCCCTCACTTAAACACCCATCCCCTTCTAGGCCTGGCCCACCCGGCGCCCCAGTCTCTTCTGGTCCTCTCAACTCCATCTGATCTCTCCACTCAGCTGTCTCCCCACCCTCCCTTCAGGCTGAATGGATCCCCTGTTTTCCTCCATAAATATTGAGGCAAAGTACTCATTTAGCACCTCTGCCTGATATATTCCCCCCCCCCCGCCTCCTGAGCACATCCCTCCCCAGTCTTTATCCTGGAGATCTGTGCTCTCCCTTTCTCTTCTCCCCTATGTATCTATAGAATCCCTTTCCACCCCTCTGGTTTTGCTCCACCCTTGCATTGGCTCCCCCTCACCACTCTGGTGACCCTCCTTGCTGTCAACTCGTAGTCGCTTCTCTCCCTTACCCCCTGGAGCGCTTAAAAAAAAAAAAAAAAAAAAAAATGCTTAGGCAGCCTTTTTATCCCTCACCGCCTCTTGCACCTCCCTGGTCCACCAGCACGGCTTGTTGACTCTACCATTCTTACAAATTACACCTGTACATGAGCTAATAGCTAACTTTTAATCATCCTCTTCATCTCCTGTCTCTGAACCCCTTCCTGACTTGACAGTCTCATAATTTTAAGTTCCTTTCTTAATAGTCACTCCCTCTTTCTGTCTTGACTGTGTCTGCCCTAAAAAAGGCTTTCAGACAGAGAGTAAGGGAAGCCCTCTGGTCCCTTCAGATGGAGAAAGCACCTGGGCCAGATGAGATACATCCCAGGGTGCTGAGGGAACTGGCAGATGTCCTGACAGTCCCTCTAGTGGAGCTTTTCAACATCTCTCTGACGACTGGGTGGGTGCCCCAAGACTGGAGGGTGGCCCATGTCATGCCAGTCCACAAGGGGGGATCTAGCGAGGAGGCAGGAAATTACAGGCCCGTTAGCCTGACATCGGTGTTCGGCAAAGTGATGGAGGGTATTGTCAGGGAAAGGCTAGGGAGTTACTGGAGCAAACTGGGTACTTGGACGATAGGCAGCATGGCTTTGTCACGGGAAGATCATGCCAGACAAAGCTTGTTGAGTTCTATGACTGGGTGACGAGGACCCTGGACAGGGTAGGCCAGTGGACGTCTGCTTTCTGGATTTTAGCAAAGGTGTTTGATTCAGTAACCCACTGTGGCCTGCTGGCTAAGCTGAAGGAAATGGGGGTAGGGAGACAGTTGTTAAGATGGATAGGAAATTGGCTCTCTGAACGTACTCAGAAGGTGGTGGTTGGAGGGTTAGCCTCATCCCCAAGATGGGTTACTAGTGGGGTTCCCTAGGGGTCAGTGCTGGGGAGCCACTCCTGTTCAACTCCTTTATCTCAGATATCAGGAGTGAGGTGAGTCTCTTTGCAGATGACTCAAAGCTAGGTTCAGTGGTGGATGGGGAGGAGGGGAGGGTGGCCTTGCAGGAGGACCTGGAGGCTCTGGAAAGGTGGTCGGGAAAATGGAAACTAAAATTCAATGTGGGGAAGTGCAAGGTTCTGTACCTGGGAGTCAGAAATACTGGCCAGGGGTATACCCTGGGAGGAGTCATGATTCAAGTCACTGAGGGTGAGAGGGACCTGGGGGTAGTGGTAGATGTCAGATAAACAGCTTTGAGACCTGTAGGAGGGCAGCGGCAAGGGCAAATAGGATGCTTGGATGCATCGCCAGTGAGATTACCTCCAGAACGGTAGAAGTGATCCTTTCACTGTACAACTGCTTCGTTAGGCCACACCTAGAGTATTGTGTACAGTTTTGGAGACCACATTAAAAGAGGGACATTACACTCCTAGAGAGGGTCCAAAGGAGGCCAACCAAAAAATGATCTGAGGCCTGGGAAGAGGATCTATGAGGAGAGGCTCAAGGAGCTTGACATGTACACTGTGGAGGAGAGGAGGGACGGGGGCATGATAGAGGTCTTTAAGTACATGAAGGGATCAATAAAGGAGGCCCAGTCAGGGTGCTCCAGAGGAAGGAGGTGGGATAACAAGAGGTCACGTGTGTAAGTTGGAAGGGGGCAGTCTCGGGAAGAGGAAGAGATGTTGTTTCACTGAAAGGGTGGTGGAGCAATAGAATGCACTGCCAGGGAGCTGGTAGAGATGGAGACTGTGGACGGCTTTAAGAGGGGATGGGACAGGTACAGGGGGAGGGTAAATCTGACCAGGCACAATACAGGTGGAATATTTGGGACTGGGGACAGTATAACCCAATGGGGGGGGGCACCAAAATCGGCCCTCAGTGCGGGTGCTGAAAATCGAGCAGACTCGAGAGGCCGTTGGGCCTATTCTGCTGCCATGTTAGTATGCTAGTATGTTAGTATATGGTTTTTTAGCCGTTATGGTGGCTTCTAATTATCCTTTCCAGACCTGTCTGAGTTTTGGGGTCAGTGATTCTTTTTTTTTCATTTTCAAAAATGATCAATTGCATTTTAGTAAACTGCAAATTATGTGTCTCTTTGTGGTTTTCATAGGAATACTAATCCTGTGCCTTCTCGTATGGCCTCCCTGCTGCAAGGCCACACCTTTGCCCCAGCTGCTGCCATTACTTGCATCAGGCTAAGGGTTTTCCATGAGTTTGCAACCGGTTCCTCCTCCATCTTCTCTCCCCGGCAACAGAAGTACAGCACGTGAGCCTGGTGGTGGTGGGCAGCATGGCAAGAGTGGCGTGGACAGTAGTTTGCACAAAAAAAAATATCTGCATAGCGCCAGAGTATGAAAACCTGATTGCTTGGCCCATTTGGTTATTCTGTTTACTTTTTTATCCTGATTTGTGTATTGTCTTGTTAGCTAGCACTGTATTTAGCATACTAACATACTACAGTGCCAGCAGAATATTCTGCTGGCATTTTAGTATGTTAGAATAGGCCTGTCGGTCTTTCGCGTCTGCTCGTTTGGTCAGCCCCCACCCTGGGAACTGACCTTGCTGCTGGCCTCGCCCTCTCTGGCTTCTCCCTTCTCAGTCTCAGATATTCTCGCTGCACTTTGCTTCCAGAACCCTTCCCCTGTATCTCTCATCCCCCCTCCCAAAAAAAAAAGCCCAAGTCTTTGCACTGTTGTCCTCCTTTCCCCTGCCTGATCACGCAAACTAAAAAAAAAAAAAAGGCATCAGCGCTTTAGGTCCAGGCATATTACATAATTACTGAAAATGTATGTTTTCAATAATTGTGCAAAATGCGTGGTTCTGACTGCTGATCTCTCTTTTTGGTTCATGTGATTAGGCAGGGAAAGGAGAATAACAGCGGAAAGGCTTTTATAAATATAGTGCCAGCTATCAAGATGAGGCCCAAAGCAAGATGGAGTAAACAGAATAGCAAAATGGGCCGAGCAGTCGGGTTTCTGTCCCCCAGCTGCAACAAATCAAGTCACTGACAGACATTTTGGTACCAAGTGAATAAAGTGAAAGCTAAATTTACACCCACCTGGAGAGTAAAGATGGCTGAAGCTGCATGCTGTTTTGGTGCTTACACCTCTGATTCCTGGAGAGGTGAGGGGAGTAAACATCACTGCTACTGATTTGTCTCCATAGCAGATCCACCCCATATCTGCACTGTCGCAGACAGAAAAGTGGAAAACGAGACTTTGATTTGACGCATAATGCACGGAACGTTTTGCACTTTTCTGCATATGTTTTCGGTAATCTTTAACGCCGTTAGTCTGAAAAGCCCGATCTGTACTACAGCTTGGGCTTTTTCAAACCAGCACCATTAAAAAAAAATACTGAAAAGAGGTACAGAAAAGAATAAATAGTTCCATGCATTGTGCATCAGAAAGTCGTTTTCTGTTTTTCTGTCACAGAAAATCATTGGTCTTAGTAGACAGCCCTGATAAGGGTTTTTAATTTGTATCCCCAAAACTCTGCTACCTGTAAACCAGAGCTAGTGTTGGGCTGCTGTTGCAAGTAAAGCACAAACGAGGTATGCAGTGCAGAAAGCAAAAGGAAGACCAATGACTACTGCACATGCATGTTGACAAAGAACACATGCACAGTCTAGCCTTACCACGGCGCTGTTCTAATTTCTGCTGCTTGGTGAAACCTTCAGCTGCACTGAACAGCCGATCACAGGACATTGGGTTGAATGAACATCCCTCAGTAGGTGACTCCTTAAATGTTGGAGTGGGCCATAGCCCAGCTGTACACAGCATCTCCTGGGTCCTAGTGCCCGCTGATGCCTTTTCACTTGGTGCCTGTCCCATGGTTGGGCAGAGAAATGAAACCAGCTGTCCCTGAGGAAAACCGGAAGTCTGAAGCAGGCCGATGGGTATTTTGACCCACCGATTCCAAACTTTACTAATACTTAATTCATTTTTGGACTTGGAGCAGTTATGTTTATTCTTTTACAGCCTAACTACTAGCACAGCCTTTTGGCCATTGTATCCCTGTGTTTGCATATCTTTTCCTTCTGCACCTTATTTGTATTGTACAGTCTCCCCTTCCCCTTACACATTTGAAAACCAATTTTTACCTGCTGTTTTATGTTTTTCTTGATAATGAAATAAGTATAGGCTTATACCCATTTTCCAAAGATAATTTATGTGGAACCCAAAGGGTCGACTCATTGTATAGCCTGATGTCCCAGGCTATCAGTTTATTTCCACTTCCCTCCAAGCTGAAAATGCAGTAGCTTGTCTTGCCTAGGTACCTTTCCATATTTTGTCACTAGGATGAGTCTGCTTGGATCTGCCTGCAGTGTCTGAGGTCACATGAGTGTTATGGAGTTGGAGGATTGAGAGGAGGCTCTATTTTTGTTAATATGTGATCATCGGAGCAGGCACAGCACACCTATGGACTGAAGCCAGCCAGTGGAGCAGCGGGGAGGGGTGGAGAAAGAGAGAGCGTCATGATGACAGTAGGGGAGGGGCAGCTGCAGCACTGGGTCGGTGTCTGCATGTAGTTGACAACACAGTTGAGGAATAGCATTGCCCCATCACCATCTTCTGTCATGTGACAAAGATATTGCTGTTTTTATTGGACAGTTTTTTTTTTTGTTTTTTTTTTGGGGGTTGTTTTAGTGGCTGGTGATGGACCAGAATGGTGCACTTTGTAGGAGATACTGTGGTGGGGGAGTCATTTTTGTGACGGCAGGCTGCTCACTCTCTCCCGCAGCGATTAGATTTAGTTGGGTATGTGAACCAGTAAGTAAAGTAAACTGAGTGAAAGGAAAACAGATTTAAATTGGGGGGGAGGACAGGAAGACTGGACTTAGTAGAGGGAGGAAAAGGTGGGCCTGGGCCATGAGCCACAAGCCATGAGGTTCCAGTAAGAGCACCACTTAACTCCATTGAATAAAGGATCAAAAATATTTACAAAAAAAAAAAACCCTTACATTTTACTCGACATCCATTCATATTTTAAACAAGGGACTTGAACTTTGGTTCTGGGGGTGGGTGTGTGTGTGTGTGTCTCATTGCGGGGACAGAGGAGTGGTGAGTGGCTCAGTGCAGTGAGTGTACTTGGGAGAGACGAGCAGCTCATCTCCTACCAAGGATCTTACGGAGGCTGGTTTAGCCCATATCTGCCCCTTTTATGCATTATTACGCATTTGAGTAGTATTGAAGCTTATGTCCAGATAGCAGGGTATCTCAGCCGCAGTATATTTCGTTTTGCACATTGGCAGCAGCTCTGCTGCACTCAAACTAATGCATACTAACTAAAGAAAACTACCCCCCCCCCAAAAAAAGGGGGAGGACTGAAAGGGGTAGGGAAGAAATAAGGCCAAGAGTCTGACATCATGTATGATTGTGCCATCCTGCCAAGGCTGTCATTATTTTGACTCCAGAGTGAACTGTGAAGAAACTTAAAAAAAAAAAAAAAAATAGTAAATTGTTAATGTCAGTTAACAAGAGTGAGGTGAGTTGGGCGTGAAAGGGAGGAAAGCCCTTATTTTGCATGGAAAGTTTGGTGGAGCAGTCCTCAAATTTAAGTTTTAAATTTTGTGTTCGAGATGGAGTACCAAAACTCTGATCCATTCTCCATTTAGGGTTTTTCCCCCATTCCTTCATTTATTTTTCTCATGGTGCTCTAGTCTAGTGGTCATAACATTCTGCTTCTTGGGGCTACAGACTTGTCTTGGCCTATGACACTTCCAGTGGTCGAAATGAAGTTCTGCAGCCACTAGCCAGCAGGGGTAGTGACTAGAAAAAAATCCAGTAGCCCCCACAGACTTTTCCCACTGGTCCAGCTGGTACACTTATTGAAATGATGCCTTCTCCAGTACAAGCCCACAGGGCTAGTTAAAGGGAAATCTTACCAGCATTTGCCTAGTGGGCTGGTGCCAGTTTCAACCCCTGCTTGACTTCAGGCTCTGGCAGAGTTAGCTGACTCCAAGTCCTTGCGCTTGGCATGACCCTCTGGTACCCATGTAGGCTGTTTGCAGATATCTAGCTCAGCCTCAGGTGGATGGGGCCTATATCGGGGTTCTACGCTCTGGCTCATTTGCTGCCACATGGGCTCTTCCTGTCGCAGCATTCTCACTGGATTATTCCTCTGCTCCAACACAGTAAGCCCATAAATTATTTTCCTCCCCCTCTCTTCTCCCACCCAAATGGCTGTTGTCCAGTGCTCTCCTCCCTCGGGCCCTAAAATGGTTTTAAAGGGTTCCTCAGCCCAACTGTTTTTCAGTTCAGTGTTGATTTCTGATAGCTCTTAAATCTTTTTAACGTGGCTGCCTTGGTGTAGTTCGTCACTTGTTTTCAGGGATCCCACTTATGTTCCCAGTTTTTATTGAGGTCACTGGTCCAGTTTGTTCTGACGTAACTTGCCTTGGCTCTTGTAGACTTTGTCACAGACTTGCATGTGGAATAAGCCACCAGCGTAATTTTGGTCAGTTTCCATTACTGCTACTGACTGTAAGGATGATTTCAGCCCAGTCTTTGAGGGCATATTCTAGAGTGTGGAGTGTCACCTTTTGGTTTTTGTGTGGCTATCGTAAAAATACTGTGATAGACGGTAACCCCTAAGGGAAGGAAACTGGTGGTTGAAAAGTCCTGATGCCTTGGTGGATGGCGTGATGGACATTCGTGGATCCATCTATGTAGTGGAGTATCTCTGGCTGTGATTTTAGATTTGATGTTTCAGCTTATGCTGAACTTCAAACGGAGTATTTTGCATCTCTCTGGGAAAGTGCTGCCCTGCCGACAAAATTGCTACCGCCTTGAGGAAAAATTCAGAACTACACTGAGCACTAGACAATTTTAAGTGCTGTGTTCAAATCTAGGGTCTGCATATTAGTTTTAAAAA
Organism: Neoceratodus forsteri; assembly: GCA_016271365.2. Lineage (NCBI taxonomy): Eukaryota > Metazoa > Chordata > Ceratodontiformes > Ceratodontidae > Neoceratodus > Neoceratodus forsteri. Next base: position 937,585,186 of record CM028136.1, on the reverse strand, counting down.
AAAATAAATTACAAAATATTTACTTCTGACTCCAGGCTGTAGAGTACTCCTTATGGGCAGTCCTGCATGCACACACATCACACCTGCCTCCCTTCTTGACAGCCATCCTTTCTGGGGATAGACTGCCTGTAGTTGCTATGGCAGGTCAGTGTCTCGCACACCAACACACCCATCCCAGTTGGCCAGTTTGTCTTGGTTAGATGGATCACGACTCAGACCTGGCCACTAAGATCCCAGCATTTCCTCAGATATTTTACTAGTCTAAGAGAAGTCTTGGGATATACCCCCTTCTGAGACTTACTTTGTCTTCTACAATCTGTCCTAGCTGGTAGACGCCTACTGTACTGCCAGGGTTTCTTTCCTCTCAGATAGTGTTTTTTATTTTTTTTTCACCCCTGCAAATTTCTTTAGTTTCCTGCACTACTTCAGTGCAGCTGCTGCTCTGCAAACTTTCAGTCTGGTAGGGGCAGCGGCACAGAAGGATTCTGCTGCTTGGCAATGGCTTAGTCAAGCATACTCCAAATTCTGGTGCATGGTAGGACCTCAGTTATAGTCTCATAGTAGACACAGTAAGTGCAGGAGTTATTGGGGTGATGGGGGTATTTATGGATTTTGGAGGGTGTACCATCTTCAGCTTTCCATGCCGACATCCACATATGAGTGATGTGGGCCATCTTGGGATTGAGTTAATTGTGGAACTCTGAACAGTTACTCTTTGGTAAAGCCTGCATCAGCAGTTTATTCATTCATTATAGCTTGAAATGGATGCCAACAGCTTCACTTACCTATATATTATAGTGCCAGCCGGCTTGGTGAAAATAACCACCCAACATACAAACATACTAAAATGCCAGCAGAATAGACCCATCTTTCTTTTGTGTCTGCTCGTTTGGTCAGCCCCCACCCTGGGAACCAACCTTGCTGCCCCCCTCGCCCTCTTGGGATTCTCCCTTCCCAGTCTTGGATATTCTCGCTGCACTGGACTTTACTTCCAGAACCCTTCCCCTGGACCTGTTCCATATCTTCTAAACCCCTCCACCAGCTCCCCTGGCAGCGCATTTCATGGCTCCACCACCCTCTCAGTGAAGTAGCACCTCCTCCTTTCTCTCCTGACTCCCCCCCCCCCCAGCTTCCACCCATGCCCTCTAGTTGCTCCCCCTCCTTCCTTCAGAGCATCCTGACTTCACCTCCCCTATTCACCCCAGTCATGTACCTGAAGACCTCTATCATGTCTCTCCCCCCCACCCCGGGCTCTTCTCTCTTCCAATGTGTACATATTTAGCTCCTCGAGCCTCTCCCCATAGGTCCAGTCCCCCAAGCTCCAGGTCATTTTGGTTGCCCTTCTCTGGACCTTCTCCAGGAGTTCAATGTCCCTCTTTAAGTGTGGCTGTGAGTACTGCGTGGAATGCTGCATCTCTGCTGAGGGACTTGGATAGAAAGCTTTTAACTTTTCACTGGGGGGAGGGGGGGTAAGTGCCCTTAAAAGGATGAGCACCCCTAAAATACTTTGTTCAACCTACCTTTGCGACTGCCAGACAGTGTTTCTGACAATTGCTAAGTTAAACTAATTGATGGGAAAGGAATCCACCCCGGCATAGTAGAAGTTGAAAGCTCACTTATCTGGAAGTGGCTTTGACTTGTCAATTTAAAAGGGGTGCTTTTATTGACTTTGTAGCAGTCTAAATATTGGCTACACCCAGCTGATAAGCAGCTGGCTCCACAGTGATGCCAGGCAGAGACTAGTCTGGTGAATGCACACCCCAACAACTTTTTGGTATATCGCCACGGATGGATCCCCAGAACATCACCATACTTAGGGCTAGACATAATATTTTTGTGGATGGCTGTCCAAGGGACAAGTGTAATGTTCATTTCACCTGTCCAGTATATATTTTTTAAAGCACTAATTTTACATTTCTGTTTCCAGATTTGTTCTAATTAACTAGTGTGCCCCCTGGCTGGTACAGTGTCTTGAAAGGGGCTTACAAGTGGATGGTGCCCTTTGTAAAGTGTCCTTAAAGGTTCACTAAAATGTTACTTCCTTGTACAAGGCCCTGAAAGACTTAACAGGTGTGCCCCCACTGATGAGGGTTTTCAATTTAGTTTTACTGCTAGTATGTTAGTAGTAGCCCCAGTGTTTTTTGAGTTAACTCACATCTGCTCTGCCAAGATGATTCACTTCTGTTTCTGTTTATAACCCTGACACTAAAGACACTTTTACACACAGGTTTCTGTAATGGAATAACTGTTACGGAAACAGTATTCCATTACATCACTTGTGTATAAAATGCATCTGTTCCGTTCCCTTCGTGAACGTTCATGCAAACCGCAATCTCTGCTTTTTGCGGTTTGCACCGATGTGTTCTGTTTCGACTGGCTGTGTAAAACAGCCATTCCGGTAGCACTGCAGAAACAGCCTATAGAGAGGCAAACTCTGTGGGGGAGCCGAAAGAAATGGAGGCAGGGGTTGTCGGAATACTCGCGAAGAGTAAAGGGAACACTGAACGCAATAGAGTACAACAGCACTACACAGATAACGCTCGCTCTGTTTCTAAACCCTGTGTGTAAAAGCGCCTTAAAGGTTCTCTTTAGAAATCCTGAAAAAGACTTTTAAGAAGCCGCCTCTTCCTCTCTCTCTGGCGCCCATCCTGCCCTGACAAAGAATTTTTTTTTTTAATTGGCTGCCTCAGCCCGTTAAGTTCCTCTCCTAATGTCTAAATTACTGAGCCGCCTCCTCTTTCTGCCTTGACTCCCTGCCCTGAAAAGGGCTTTTAAATATAGTTTTCTAGTCCTTACATTGGCTTTTAATTTGCCTTACCAAGTTCCTTCTCGGCAGACAGCCCTGAAAAGAGTTTTTAATTGGCACTCTCAAAACTCTGCTCTCTAAGAGCTCACTTGCACTGTTGTGTTAAGTACATCACCATGAGAGATGAGGTATGCAATACAGAGAGCAGCAGCAGTAAGACCGTCAAGCAACCACACATACATGTTACTAACTTACTAAAATGCCAGCAGATGAGGCATATTGGTCTTTCGTGTCCACTTGATAGTAAGCATCCATACTGGGTGCCGATTCTGCTGTCTCTCTTCCCCCCTCCCCAACCAAGTCTCTCTGTCCCCAGTCCAAGATGTTTCCCTTGTATTGGACTTTGTCAGCTTCACTGTCCCCCAGTACCTGCCCAACCCTCCTAACCCCCACAGTCTCTGCCTCCCACCAGTCCATGGCGGTGCATTCCATGGTTCCACCACCCTCTCTGTGAAGTAACACCTCCTCCTCGCCCCAGCTTCCACCCATGTCCTCAACTTGCCCTCCTCTTTCCTTTGTAGCACCTTGACTGTGCCTCCCTTATTGATCCCCTTTGTGTACTTCAGAATGATTCAGGGCATTTGGGGGGGGGGGAACTGGAGGAGCTTCGGCTGTACGCATTGGAGGAGAGGAGAGACAGGGGGACATGATGGAGGTCTTCAAGAATGTTAAGGGGATAAACAAAGGGAGCCGATGGGGTGTTCAGAAGCAGGGGGGACAACCAGGGGCACGAGTGGAAGTTGGGGGATTGCAGAGGAGGGTGTAGGAGACATTACTTCACAGAGAGGGCGTTGGAGCCATGGAACGCCCTGCCTAGGAGGTTGGTGCAAGAGAGCACAGTGGAGGATTTCAAGAAGGGCTGGGTCAGGTACAGGGGGACACTGAAGCTGGGGAAGACCATCTCTGGGACTGGGAGGGGCTTGATGGTAAAGCGAGCTCCCAGTATGGGGCTGGCCACCAGGCAGACTAGATAGACCAGGAGGCCTATTCTGCTGGCTTTTAGTATGTCCTCTTCCCCCCCGGGTGTACATGTTGAGCTCCTCAAGTCTCTCCCCGTAGGTCCTTTTCCCCCAGGCCCCAGATCATTTTGCTTGCCCAGAGAACAGACAGAACACCAGGAGGAAGGAGCTACTGGTATAACTAAAACTTCTCTACTGGGACTAAGAACTAGAAATCTTGTACTGGGACTTTCAATTTAGGATAAAAAAAAAAGAGTATGTTTGTCAGAGGTAGTTGAAGTAAATTATCTGTGTACTTATCTAGGTGCTTGTCACAGGTGTCAGAAGGGAATTGTTATCTGTGAAATTAACTAAGTGTAGAAAGATTTGCAAAGTAGGGGAAGTGGCTTAGCTAGAAGGAGCCACGTTAAAACCAGATTTAAGCACTGCCCTAAATAGCGTGTGCCAGAGAACAGACAGAACACCAGGAGGAAGGAGCTACTGGTATAACTAAAACTTCTCTACTGGGACTATATTGCCCTCTTTCCCTCCCCTCCACCCTAAACCAGTTCTACTTTTATAGGCACAGGATTTAACTGACAACAGGAACTTCTTGCTTGGGAGCAGGAAGTGAGTGATCACAGAGCCACCAAAGACTCACCATCCTAGAAGGGCAAGAGTAGCTCTCAGTCCCCCCAGCTGCTGGAGGTCTGACTCTGAGCAAGTAAGGAGACTACTGAGAAATCTAGGAACTTCTTGTCTCAAACAGGAAGATCAGAAGCTAAAAGGGCACAGAGGCAGTAAGTAAGTAGGGGATGAAAAAAAAAAAAGAAGGAAAAGAGGAGGGGGAAAAAAAAAGGAAAATAATCAGAGGAAAGAGTAAGTATTTCAATCAACAGTTAGGCGGCCAGAAAAAAAAAAACCTGATGGGAGTGAGACAGGTACAGGAGAAGGGTACTGAAAGCAAAATCCAATGCAGTGAGAATATCCGGAACTGGGAAGGGAGAAGCCAGAGAAGGAGAGGAGGGCAGCAAGGTCAGCTTCCAGGGTGGGGGCTGACCAAACGAGCAGACGTGAAAGACCGTTAGGCCTATTCTGCTGGCATTTTAGTATGTTAGTATGAGTGGTGCAGTGCAGTGGCTGTGGAGCAGCAGTCTTCCGGAAGACGTTCTGGAGAATGCAGTGTTGTGCCATCTGCAGGCACCTCTTTGGGCTGAGGGAGGAGGTTGCTCATCTCCAGGCTGAGTTGGCCAGGATTTGTGGGACCTTTTCTCCCACCCAGGGACCACCAGATTCACTGTCGTTGCCTCGGAGGTTGCCAAGAAAGAGGAGCGGTTGGACCACAGTGGGCTTGGGGAGGGTGAGGGTGGTGGAACAGAGGCGCATCTCTCCAGTTGTACGTCTCCACAATTTGGAGGCACCCACAGTAGAGACCAAGGAGGATGCTGGGAACCTCCACAAAGGAGACCTACAGGAGGGTGGCATGGGACCCTACAGGGGAAGGAAACAGCTCCTGGTGGGGGACTCCATTGTTAGGAAGGTAGAACTGGGGAGGAAGGGGAGAGGGAGGTAAGGTGCCTGCCTGGCGCCATGGTTTGGAGGGACAGGGAGCGAATCCTCTGGATCACAGGAGCAGCTGCACAGGGGAGGGAGCTGGAGTGCAAGAAGCATTTGTGGAGATGGGGAGGGGCCTTAGACAAATAGCACAAACAGTAACCTTCTCGGAGGTGCTGCCTGTCTATGGCATGGATGAAGCTAGGGTGCTCCACACCATGGAATTCAATCAGTGGTTGAAAAACTGGTGCAGAGCTCAGGGATTTGGCTTCATTGGGGACTGGGGGTCCACCTGGACGGATGCAGGCCTATACTGGCGTGATGATCTGCATTTGTCCAGGAGGGGAACCAGGATCCTAGGTGATGGGTTTAAATACTTCATTGGCAAGCATTGAAACTAGCCAAGGGGAGGCACTGGAAAGGAGCAGGGAAATCCTAGCGCCCCCCCCCCCCAAAAAAAAATCAGGATACTAAGTGAGGTAGACACCAACATAGAGAAGTCAATAGGGAGAAGCGCTGGGGTAAATGGAGAAAGTGACAAATGCAAAAAGGACAGGGATGGGGCAAAAAGGGGTAAGGCCATCAAGAAATGGAGGGTAATTAGTACCAATGCCCGTAGTCTGGGCAGCAAGCTCCCTGAACTGGTGGCCTTGATGGAAGAGGGATGCCTGGATATCGTAGCAGTCACAGAAACATGGTACACAGAGAACCGTGACTAGAATGTTAACATACCAGGGTACACAACCTACAGGAGAGACAAGGAGGGCAGAAGTGTTGGGGGAGTAGCTCTCTATGCAAGGGAAGGAATAAAAGCAACTGTTTAACAAAAGAGTAAACAGGGAGGAGAGGAGGCACTGTGTGTCACCTTAGAGACTGGAAATGGCACCACAATCCGCACAGGGGTTGTGTACAGACCCCCATGTCAGGGGGAGGGAATGGACAAGGATATGATAGAAGGCATACTTAGGATGGCAGAGAAAGGGGAGATACTGTTGATGGGGGACCTTAATATGCCAGATGTTAACTGGAGCACCTTTGCTGCAGCCACATCCGAAAGCAGGGCCATTCTTGATGCCCTGCAGGTGGCATGCCTCAGACAGCTAGTTTTGGAACCTACTCCTGAGGGAGCAATCTTAGACCTCGTACTCGCAAATGGGGACAGTGAGAGGATCTCAGATTTAGAAGTGGGTAGCCATCTGGGAACAAGTGACCACCAAACAGTGTGGTTCACGATAAACTCTGCTACAGAGTCAAGCCATACAAAACTGTGGGTTCTGGACTTCAGGAGGGCTAACTTTGGCAAGATGGGAGAGTGCCTTAGAAAAGCACTAGCAAACAGGCTAGAAGGAGGGGTGGAGCAACAATGGGGAAATATCAAAACTGCCATCACAGAGGCTGGCGTTTTAGTATGTTAGTAAATCAGCCATTCTGTATACTGTGAGCTCCTTATCCAGAGTCCTAACAAGCCCGTGTTGGAGAGAGACACTCCCAAACCTGAGAAATGCGTCCCAACTCACCATGTCCTCCTGTCCGCGATGGGGCTGCCCGCTGCTGCCATAAGTGCAGTGTCTGGAGTTCCAACTCTCACAGTTAACATCTGGAGCTGCTGAGCCATTGCCACACGTATCACACCCGAGTCCTTCATTTTTGAATGCCTGCTACTCCTAATGTCCCTCACAACACAACTTGACTCTCAAACGGAGCGGCAACTCCGTTCTTCCTCTTTCTGATTGGTCAGGACCCTTCGTGTAGCAATTGGAAGCGGATGTATGAAAAGAAGAAGAAAAAATGCAGCCAGCTGGTGGAAGGGAAAGGCACCAAAATCATTTGTCCTCTGGATGTATCGCATTTTTAGCGATCCAAAATTACAAATGGGTCACACGACCAGCCGATTCGCATTGCTAAATGCGATGAGATACCCAGGGCTAGAAATATTTTTTTTTTTGTGGCGGGCTGTCCAATGGACAGGTGCAATATTCATTTTGACTTTCTCTTCAGATTTGTACCTGTCTTTTTTTTAATTTTTTGTTAACTAAATTCACATTTCAGTTTCCCAATAACGAGCTAATGATGACTAGTTGTGCCCCATGGCTGGTACAGTGCCCTGAAAAGGGCTTAATTACTAATACTGCCTATGGTAAGGTGTCTAAAAGAAGCTACTAAATATTACTCACTGGCTGGTACATGACCCTGAAAAGGACTTGATGAGTGTTCCCCCAGTTCACTGCCCTGATATGGGCTATGGGGCCTTAATTAACTCCCTTCTGTTCTGCGCTGGCAAACAGATCAGCTTCCTTTGCTGCAGTGTAGAACACAGACACTGTGTCCCCCTACTTAGTAACCCAGACAAGGGCTTTTAACCAGCCACTCTGGAGCCCTCCTGCAATGATAGGATGTTTTAAGTGGTTCTCAGACCTTTTAAGTTCTCCTTTTCCTAATCTCTAAATACTGAGTCTCCCCTTCTTTGTGTCTGGATGGTCTGCCCTGAAATGAGGTTTGCTGTGCAGAAAGCAAAATTAAACCAGAGAGCTGCACATGCATGATGGCATGGAACATGTGCACAGTCTAGTCCTACCATGGCACTGTTTTCGTTTCTGCTTCTTGACGAAACTGCCGAACACACAGAAAAGCCTATCATGGGACATTGGGTTGAACAGACATCTCTTAGCATCTCACACCCTGATGTTAAGACATCCATAGCCCAGACTTACAGGTGGCACATCTCCGGGTTCCTGATACCCGCTAGTGATTTTTTTTCATTTGCTGCCTGTCCTAGGGACAGGTAGAGTAATGAAACCAGCTGTCCCTGCAGAAAACTGGGTGTCTGGGACAGGCAGACAGGTGGTTATTTCGCCCCCTGGCGATACCGGCTATTTAAAACCCTGCTGGTCACTCTCTTCTGGACTCTCTAGCAGCACTGTATTTATTTAGTTTTTGTTGTGCACTAGACAGATCTTGCCTATTTTCAGGCACGACCCCGGGGGAGGGGGATACAGATGAATGCCAATTGACCTTGAACCAGATTAAGCTTTTGGTGGTGTTTTTAGTGAATGAGGGAAATTTGGCCAGGACAGACTGTGTCCTTCAGATGAGGTCTCCAGAACTGTATACAGTTCTCGAATTGCGGCCTGACCAAGGCATTATATAGAGGGAGGATCACCTCCCTTCTCCTGGACGTAATTCCCCTGGCTATGTGGCCCAGTATCCTGTTTGCTTTGGCTGCAGTTCTTTTACAATTTTTGGAGTTATTCATTTTGACGTCTACCACCACCCCTAGATCCCTCTCTCCTGGTGTGGCTTGCAGTATGACCCCCCCCCGGTGTAAACATGGCCCAGGTTTTTGACCCCCCAAATGAAGTACCTTACATTTCCTGGCATTAAATTTCAGTCCCTCCCCTCCTTGATCACCCCTCCAGGGTATCCAGATCCCCCTGGACTGTCTCCCTCGCTTTTTTCCTGTCCACCAGTGCTCCCAGTTTTGAATTGTCCGCAAAGAGACTCATCCTACTCCTAACCCCCCCTCCCTATATCCGAGACATAAGCATTGAACAAGAGTGGCCCCGATACTGAACCTTGGGGGCCCCCCCTGATTCCTCCCCAGATGTACCACTCCTGGTTGGGTATTAAAGACACAAGGGTGGTTAAATTTGCTCCACGTTTGGTCACAAATATACAAAGAAAAAATCATTTTCAGCTACATAGATGATCACTATAAAAGAAATGGTTCTTAAGTGCATGGTGTGAGTTCAGGTGCCCTGTATTACTGAACGTAATCAAATAGAATACCGGGGACTTCCGGTGACGTCACACCCTTGATGGCAGCTTGAATTAACAGGCACCATCGGCGGCCAAAATAAACCTCCAATTTACAACGACTTCAGTAAAACTTGAACCAGAAACCACCTTAGGAGGTGACATAATGTCAAAAAGAGGGGAGAAAACTCTGAAAAAGCCGCCTCCGGTCCCCGATGAAGTAGGATTGTCGGACTCTGGTAGTGAAGCTTCTCAGGCCTCATCGACCTCGAGACCAGCAGTGGTGCCTCGGACAACCCCCGACAACCAAAGACAAATGACATTAGTACTAGCGGAACTCCGGGACTTTCGGAATGAATTCCGGACGACAACTGCAGCCTTAAGAATTGACATAGGGAAACTGGAAAACCAACAGGAGCAATTTGAACAACACCTAACTGACACCGATGCTAGAGCCGACAGAGCAGAGCAGGCAATAGTACAAATGAATCAATGCATACAGGTGTTACAGGAACGAGCTGAGGATGCCGAAAGCCGGAGTAGACGGAACAACATACGAATATCTGGAATCCCTGAAGGCGAAGAAGGCACTGACCCGCATCGGTTCATCTACTGCCTACTATACCAAACGCTCGAGATCTCAGAGGAAAAAACCCTGAATTTGAAAGGGTCCACCGCACGTTAGGTCCCAGGCCCTCACCTGATGCGAGACCCCGTGCTGTACTAGTCCGATTCCTCCGGTTTCAAGAGAAAGAGCTTATACTACACACAGCGTGGAGGAAGGGCCAGGTGAAGTACAAGGGTCTGCGGCTGTTCTTCGAGAATGACTACACCCCAGAGATCATGGCCAGACGTAGGGCCTACACTCCGATCCTGAAAGAGCTGAAAAAGCAAGGCCTACGCTTTCGAACACCCTACCCAGCAAAACTAGTAGTTTTTCACCCTGACAGGCAGCTTACTTATAGCTCAGCCGAAGAAGCGCAAGAAGATCTTCGGAAACACAAAGTGCTCATGCAAGAACAGGTAGACAAACCCACCAAGGGAACCCTTGCAGCAAAGTTGGCACAGCAGGTTTGGCAGTCGGACCGGCGGGAAGGTAGAAGAAGACAGGGCTTTGAAGCAATTCGTAAGATAATTGACTCCCTACGAGAACAGGGTCAGGGAAACACCTGAGCAACAACAAGATAAGTACTGTATTTAACATATCTACTATACTATGAGGCCCGGGAATTAATACACTGGTCTCCGGAAGGCTCTGCTGTATATAGCCTCGGTAGCTGTATCGTGGGACCGCTCGAAGATTCACCTGAAACTTCCTGACACTCCCTTTCTGGATCTGAACTCCCTCCTTTATGAATGAACATTCACCTTAAATAATATCAATGAAGGGGGGAGGTATGGGATCGGTACTCGGGATGTTTCTCACCTCGTGTAATGATGTTGATTTTCCTTTGTCCCTCTTAGATGCTTTGTTGAATGTGATGTGGTGGCGGGGCAGGAGCAGATCTATGGTATGGTGGTACTAGTTAACGCTCTTATATTTGTGTTAATCTGCTCTCTGCCATTGCTACGACCTCGTGCTCCTACTCACATGGGAACAAAGCAGAAGCAGCCTTAATGCGCTCTCAGAGGCAGCGCAATTAAGAGGCAATGACTGCTGAAGGTTTGCAGGCCTAACTCTCAACGACGATGAGTGTATTGCTCACATTTACACAGAATTAGAAATCAGAATGCACCAAACGTTTATACAGATTTTGAAGGTTTAGGATGAGTAAACTGGTCTTCCGTTGGTGCTACAACAGTTAATTATCTCCGCCCCCCAGTTGTAGGCCCGAAACTAGTTGTCTCTCAATAAAGTCTGGGCAATGGATCCTGTTATTAAATTAAGGTGGATAAAAGATAGAGCTAGATAGGAAATTATAACATCTATTAGAAAGTTAGAGTAAGAAAACCTTTTATTCTCCCCCCCTTTTTTTTTTTTTGTTTTTTTTTCTCTCCCATCCCTCCCCCTTTCTACATAAAGGATGAGATCACTCTTGTTCTCTCCCCAGATAGTAACATACAGCTACAGGAGGCTGCCTGGTGGGAGTGTGACTAACCAAACCCTAATCCCTATTCCTTAATTGGCATTAAAAGTGCCAAGGGGTCTCAACTACTGAGTTCCCCCTACACGGTGAGCGAGTCTCATCCTCAGGAGCTTGGATAGCTCTCGCTTCTTGGAAGTACCTGTTAATAGTCCCTAGTTGATAAAGATGGTAGCAGCCCAGTTGGCACTACTCCACCCTGAAGACACTGCCTTATTTTTGTTCATGTTGTCAAACAGTTGAGTTGTTAAGCGGATTAATTTATCCGGATATGATAGATGCCAGTTTCTAGGCAATCAGTTCCTGCTAGTTAATTGTGTTAATGATTTTGGAAATCTAAAGAAATTTTAACAATGTAGTAACCTTCGATTGTGTCAGCTTAAGTACAAATTCCGTCCTGCTGGAGGGGTTGGAGAGCTCCCTGGTGATCATGCGGCCTCTTGAAACCCTGCAAACAAAGCAAATTACGATATGGCTGAGACCCCCTTGAAGCTAATCTCCTGGAATGTAAATGGGCTCACCACTCCGGTCAAGCGTGCTAGGGTTCTAACTCAAGTTAAAAAAAAACCAGAGCTGATATCGTATTCCTACAAGAGACCCATTTAAGTAATTCAGAGCACACAAAGCTGGGTCAGTTCATGAAGGGTGAGGTGTATGGTTCAACGTTCAGAGGTGGAAGGAGAAGGGGAGTTGTGATTATAATACCACGCCATGTAACTTGGCGGTTGCAATCAAAATGGATAGATCCATGTGGTAGATTGGTACTACTCCGTGGTCTGGTGGGGGAAGCAGTGGTTACCTTGGCTAACATTTATTTCCCTCCCGACACCTCAACCAATGACATAGGGAGCCTGCTGGACAAAATTGTGCAGTTTGCTGAAGGCACACTACTGCTTGCTGGAGATTTTAATATTCTCCCTAACCCAATGAAAGATTCCTCTAGCCCTAAGATCCCAAGGAAGACTGCACAGCAAAGACTCCTTAATAGATTTATGGCTGAAGCAGGACTGACAGATACGTGGCGCCATATACACCCCTATACTAGAAACTATACACACTATTCGGCTGCACATCACACGTACTCCAGAATAGATTTATGCTACACACAAGTGGAACACCTAGATAAGTTGATAGACTGCCAAATAGGTGATATAGCCTTGTCAGATCATTCCCCGATTGTCAGTACTTGGAAATTAGGGTTACAGAAGAAGAACACCATGTGGCGTTTAAACCCCATATATTTAAAGTCTAAGCAATTTATCGAGTTTTTAACCGCCAAGATAACTGAAATAATTAGTGACAATTCTACCTCGGATACCCCTCAGTATCCTTTGGGATACTATAAAAACAGTATTGAGAGGTCATCTTATTAAGTACTTCCCACCTAGCTAAAAAACGCACACAACTAAGATCTAATTTAGAGGAAACTCTGCATTTCCTGCAAACAGCGCATAAACAGGGCGACAGCTCGGTACTTCCACAGTTAAAGCAAGTTAAACAAGATCTGGACAGATTAGCACTGCAACAGACAGAAATTTCTTTAACCTTTCTCCGCCAGAGATACTACGAAGTGGGGCTCAGGGCTAGTAGGCTTTTAGCATATCAAATGAGACAGAGGAAGAGTGCTGCTGTTACAACCGTACGACATCCAGTTAGTGGTGCTCCCCAGAACAAGCTTGGTGATATAGTAGAGGCATTTACCGCATATTATACAACTCTTTACTCCCCAGAAAACCCTGCAGCCTTAGGAGAGATAAGAGTTCTTGCAAACCCTGTCCCTCCCTATGATTACCCCTGAGCAGGGGAACCGGTTGTTAGCCCCTATCACAATGCAGGAGTTGGCGAATGCTCTTTCTCATGCAAAAACGATGAAAGGACCAGACTGTTATGGAGCCGAATTTTATAAAACCATGAGAAACATGCTTTTGCCACCATTCCTGGGGACCTGGAACTCCGTCTTGGAGGGGGACCTTCCTCCCCCCTCCTGGGCTTATGCCACAATTTCTGTAATCCCTAAACCTGGTAAAAACCCTCAACATTGCGAATCGTATTGGCCGATCTCTGTCTTAAATTCAGACTATAAGATATTCATGGGGATATTGACCCATTGATTAGAAGCTATACTCCCGCAAGTAATACACAGAGATCAGACAGGGTTTGTGGGAGGGCGTACCACTACAGATAGTATAAAGAGAACCTATCATATAATACGCAAAATGCATACCTCTAATCTCCCTGCAGCCTTAGTAAGCCTTGATGCTGAAAAGGCCTTTGATAGGGTCCATTGGCCCTTTTTATACGCAGTTATGGAGTCCATGGGTATCCCGGGCTCACTAATTCAGGTAGTTACAAATATTTATTCAGCACCAAAAGCTTGGGTACGGATCTCAGGGCACCACTCAAGATCTTTCCAGTTGGGCAGAGGCACCAGACAGGGATGCCCTCTCTCTCCCCACTCTTGTTCGCCTTGTCTATTCAGCCTCTAGCCCAGCTGATCAGGCAGGCTCAGGACCTGCGGGGAATCGAGCTCGGTGGAGAAGAGCACCGTATAGCATTATATGCTGACGATGTCCTCTTATACCTGCAGAACCCGGCAACTTCGCTCTCGAAAATCTATGAATTATTAAAGCAGTTCGGACATCTCTCTGGCTATAAAGTCAATGTTACAAAAACGGAAATATTGACTTTTCACTACACTCCGAATTCGCTGGTGCGAGAACACTTTCCATGTAAATGGGATGTGCAGAGGGTGAAGTACCTGGGGGTCAGTTTGACAAGGGACCTGAAGGATGCCTATAAGCAGAACTATGTTCTCTTTACTACTCAGTTGTCGGAAGATTTAGCCCGCTGGAGTACACTCCCACTAAGCCTATCTAAGAAGATAGAACTTATCCGAATGGTTACCTTACCCAGGGCCTTATACCTTTTTAACAATGTTCCAATTTCTTACCCAGATCACTCTTCGGAGTTGGGAGAAGGCAATTTCTAAATTTATTTGGATGAGCGTAAACCGAGAGTCAAGCTGTAACTCCTCACAGAACCCGAGGAGCAGGGGACTAGCACTACCTGATCTTTACAGGTATTACCAGGCGGGTTCAACTCACGCATGTGATGGCTGAGACAGGTTCTGAATAGCGACATGCATTGGGCAGACCTAGAGCAAGCAGACATCCCAGACATGGAATACTATACCTTACTATACAGCACTATCGGCCCTCGAATAGTAGTCTAACCCCATCATCGGAACTCCAAAACAGGGTTGCAGCTTGGTATCAGATTAAGGGCAGCTCTCTCTGTCCCAATTCACACCGCTAATATGCCCAATTGGAGCGCTCCCAAATTTCCAGCCTAGATTAATGGACCATATATACCGACAATGGGCCAAATATGGGCTTAATTATCTGTTTCAAATCACAGTGGGAGGGATAATGACCTCATTTCAGGAAATAAAAGAGAAATTTGGGCTTCCCAATTCTCATTACTACAGATATTTACAGTTGAGGCATTACTACGAAGCTTTGCCAGCAACTGTTCGCACTCCAGAGGGCTGGCCCCCCTTGATAACCAGTCTGCAACAACTAATTGCTTCCCCGGGGCAGAAACACTTGATATCGACTTTGTACCGAGCCTTGAAGTTAACCTCGAGACCGATACTGGTTGATACCCGGGAGAGATGGCAACAGGAGTTGGGGTCCCTCATTGAAGCAAAAAAGTGGGAGCAGGCATGTTGGCAGGTCGCGCATACATCTAGTTCATATCAGTGGCGAGAGTTCACATGGAAATTTTTGGTCCGCTATTTCCACACCCCAGAGATTACTGGCCATTACATTGCAGGGCACTCCGCTGCTTGCTGGAGGCTATGTGGGGAAAATAGAGCTCACCTCACACATATAGTGTATTCCTGCCCTAAGTTACAGCCGTTTATCCAGCACCTTCAGCTGGAGCTTCAAGAGATATTCAGTGAGCCTATACAGTTGACCCCTCAGGTTTTTATCCTATTAATCTTCTCCGACAACCTTAGAGATAAGGGTGCCCGATATCTGATGGCTATTCTTCTCTCTGCAGCTAAAAAAGCTATAACTAAAATGTGGTCCACCCCTAACACCCCTACAGTGAAAGATTGGTGGACTATCTCCAAACAGATCTATCAATTGGAAAAGTTAACATATAGGTTGAATGGTCGGGAAGGGAAATTCAGAACCAGATGGAATAGATGGCTTGTATTACATGATTAGAGATCAAGCCTTTATTCCATAGCCTATAGCTGTTCGCCTGTACCCCCACTCCCCTTCTCCATTTGGTACCAGTACCCCTCCTTACTCAAAAACCAGGTGGAGGTCTGTTTGGTCGGCCGGGGGCCCCCCTCCCCCTCATCTTTTCCTTTTCCACACTGTCCCCTTGGCAGTGACCCCCTATGGGTGATATCCTACATAATTTAAAAGTGCACTATGGGGGAATGCATTTTTGAATTACTTATTAACAGTTACCAGTTGTAATCTTTACCATAGGTGCTGTTTACTTAAGAATCCTGGAGTATCATTTGAAGGAACTGTAAGGACTTTTTGAGAAGAAGCACTCAAGGACTGGAATATTTTTATAACAACTGCTATTGGAATCATTGTTAATCACCTCGAAATGTAATTGTAGAACCCTTAATTTGATTCCGGTTATTAATCAACTGCACAATCGTATGTAAAGAAAATAAACAATAAAGATGAGAATAACAAAAAAAAAAATAGAATACGGTAAGGGTCCCATCGGGTCCAGCGGTTTGTATAGAAAGAAAGTTTTGTCTTGCAAGCCTGATGTTATGTGTTCAAACCCTGTATATGATGGATAATTGCTTTCCATTCACCTGTCGGGGAGGGGGATCCTTTTGTAGCCTCCTTTTTAGTGATGGATTTGTAAGTTGCCCCAAAAGGATTTGCCCATAAATATAAGGCCTTCTACCATAAAGTTCTCGGGGTACACCTAATAAGTATACAGATGTAGGAAGATATGGTATACCAAAGCGGACCGATATTATGTTGAGGTATCTCCTGCAAAAAATAGCCAGGAGAATAAAATATGGGCATGGGTTACGAGAGGTGTTCCACAATTTCTCCAACAAGTAGCAGGAAGGCCATAGGATAGTTTAAGCGAGTTCTAACTTTCCAAATTCCTTTCACATCAGGGAGGAGGTAGTAGACCAGGTTCCTCGCCATGTTTTTTGCCAGGTGTCCTCTGCTAGCCCCAGGTTTAAATCTTTTTCCCACCTTAATTTCAGAAACTTGGCTACAGGGGATTGTAGCTGAATTAGAGCTCTATATAACAGAGAAACGACTCTTTCTCCTGCAGTACATACTAAATGCCAGCGGAATAGACCTGATGTTCTGTCAAGTCTGCTCGGTAGCCAGCCTCCTAATGGGTGCTCGCTCCCCCCCCCCCAGCCTCAGAGAGAGTCATCTTCAGCTTCAGATTTCCCTTGTACCTGTCCCATCCCTTCTTGAATCCCTCCACTATGCCTCTTCCACCAGACTCCTAAGCAGTGCATTCCATGGCTCCACCACCCTCTCAGTGAAGTAATGACTCCTGCGTTTCCCCCTGTATTTTCCCCTCTAGCTTCGCTCATGCCTCTGCTTGTCTCCCCTCTTCTTTAGTCTGAACATCTCTTTGGCTCCGCCCCCTGTGTATTCCTTTTACATATTTGAAGACACCTATCATGTTCCCCCTGTCTCTCCTCCAGCGAGTACGGCTCCAGCTCTTCCAGCCTTTCCTCATACTGCCTCCCTCCCATACCCTGAATCGGTAGAAGTCCATATTTTGACAAAAGAATAATAGATAAGGTTAGACACTTGTTGCTGTGTCTTGTGTGTTTTTATACTGTAGTGGTATGTGTTCTGAGGGACAGCATTGCTTAGTGACTGTGTATTGGGTGCTAATGTGTGTTTCAGGTGTTCGTAATACTTTAATTCAGGGTACCTCCACCTCACTGCCCCTATAATGCATATCCTTAATTTGTCAGTATCCTCTGTTACGGTCCCTTCCTGCTGGAAAACTGCCTTTATTCTACCACTGTTCAAGTCAGGCGACCCGTGCGACCTTAACAACTATAGGCCAGTCTCCATCTTTCCACTTCTGTCAAAACTATTAGAAAAGATGGTCCACGCACAATAAAAAGAATACATCGAATGCTTCAACCTACTTAACCCCCCTGCAGTCAGGGTTCAGGTGCAACCAGTACTGTCTCTGTGTTTGGTGAAAGTGACCAATGACTGGTTCTTAGCTGTCGACAATAAACTATCAACAGGAGCCGTGTTCCTAGACCTGAGCAAGGCCTTCGACATAGTCGACCACACTGTCCTGCTTATTAACCTTAAAGAGGGACTCCGGCCAAAAATGCTGCTTTGCAGAATTACAATAAACATACCCCCAGTAAATCACATACCAAAAATGAGGTTTTTGTGTTACAAAATAGATTGTAACTTTAAAATGGAGTAACTCTGATTTCACTACCTGTTCAAAAAAAAAGAAAACAGTTTCAGTGAAGTGCTGCTGCTGATGTCCTCTCCAGAACTCAGTCTAATCTTACCTATCAGCAAACTTACATGACCTGTTTCTCCAAAGTTTAAAAATTATGTGCAGTGGTTTTTACAAGTAAAAAAGGCAGCAGCATTCAAAAAACATTTCAGTAAAAACGTGTGTTTTCAGTTTTTGGAACAAAGTTGGCAAATTCATATTTTGAATGTCGTTTTGATGTGGCCCATTTCTCCAGGTTGCTGAATGCTGAGTCAGCATGCCTCCAGGCTGCTTATACAATCTGTGATGCTACTGTGTGTCTGTTAGGAAATTGTATTGCATAATCTTGGTAACTTCACTGCTGTCTGTGTCTGCTCTATAATAAGTTTTAAAGAGCACCTTTCCCAGTCCTTTTGACTTTCATTCAGAAATTACCTTCTTGCATTGATTCTGGAATTGTATTTCATTACTGGCCTCTGCAGTTAGTTTTTGCATTCTGCAAAGTGAATGAAATTAAATTCCAGAGTCTGTGCAAGAAGGGGTAATATATGCATAAAACTCAAAAGGACTGGGAAAGGTGATGAAAATCTCAATCCCTCTCCATCTCTCAACAAAATAGTGCTCTGTTTTATGATGTCTTTTCCTGGCAGTTGAAACTCAGCCTCCTATTCCTGTAAGTTTCATGTCCTGTCTTTCACAGAATGGGGTAATTTATGCATGAAAGTCAGAAGGACTGGGAAAGATGCTGACAGCAACTCTTATTGTCTCTTAATCCCCATGCTTTGTTACCAAGGCAGAAGAAAGTACATTTTACAAAAAAAAAAAACAAACACTGACAAGGCATTTGGATTTTGGCATAATGCATTGCTAATGGTGTATTGGAGAAGGGAGAACATAGTATGTACATTGAGTACTGATAATATTTTCTTGCAGAATTGTTGTGACTTCACTGTACTACACAGTGTGAGTCACTCCTCTGCCCTACAGTGATGTCATCGGGAGCCAGGAGCTGAACAGCAAAGGCATGAGCAAGAGGGAGGCTGACCTCAAGAAACAAGAAGAATGGTCTGGAGTGTGGCAGCTGAGATTTAACGCCAGAAAGTGCAAAGGTCACCCATAGGGAGGGCAAGGGTGGAAAGTGGAGGCCGCAGTGAGGCTGGAGGGGTGGGGAGAGGTGATACCTCTAAGGGGTTTCTAAGTGCAGCAGGGCTCAAAAACAAATCCAAATTGTGGAAGGCAGAGTAAACCTTGGCCAAAAATAAATTCATACACCCTTTCAGGTCTAGTACTGCATATAATGACTACAAGATGTAACTTTTTGGACCGTCATGAAAGGTGCTCTTTAACAGGGGCCTAATTTGTGTTGATTCCTGCTAGTGGTAGAAGTGTTGGCCTTGGTAGAATTATAATTTTAATGTGGAATACAACATAGATTAGTCTGAATGTAGTTTAAGTAACAGCCTGTCAGGGAGAAAACACTAGAGGCCATATATTTAAAACTTTGCGCTTGGTGCAGATCAGCTGCACCATAATTGCGCCACATTTGTGCCAGAGTGCTATATTCAAAAGGCCAAATAGTGCTGGCACAATGTGATAATGCCAACGCCATGAGATAATGTATGCGCAGTGCAAAGTGAGGGGCAGGGACATGCATACAGGCGCAGTGGTATATTCAGAAGTATAGCGCAACGTGTAGCGCAATGCAAAGTATCGCCCATGAAAAGATGGTCTTAATATCAGGCAAACCCAGGGTGGGGAGGGCGAGGACACAGCAGCAACAGGGAACGAGGCTGTATGCATCCAATGAGGAGACAACATGGGCGAACGGCCACCCTGGGCCATTCATGTGCACAGGCACACGAACTGTGGAAAGCAGTGCCCCAACAGTACTGTGAAGTGAACACTCATGTAAATGTTACAACTAAACTAGAACACCACTTGCAGCAACAAACTATAGTTACGGTATTGTAATGTGTACCTAATGTGATATTTGTGTATTCTGTGATGCGCAGTGAATGTCTTGTACACCGTTGCATCTCAGCCACACAGTGTCTCTGGGTCATGTGCTTGCTGGTGAACAAGGTGATAAAAAACAATGAACAGAGCACATACATGGCAGAGACATGCTGCATGCAGATGGCACTGCCCATGTCGCCGTCATCTGGCATTGGTCCTAACCCTGCCTGGCATTAGCGGATGCCCCAGCACCCAGTGGACACCATGGCAGTACGTCCATACAGCACACACCTCCTGTTCCCCCATTGGGGTACACCAGCACAGTCCAGCAGACACATGCTGCACTGGGGGAATGGAGGGCGTTGAGGGATGAGTTTACAGTTGGCCAGGCTGCAGCACATAGTAGATAATGCCACACGACTGGGGTCATCTGCACAGTGCAGATGTTCCACTGACTGGACTGCTTCTGACAGCAGTGTGCCAGTATGATGGTATGTGTGGCGCCCTCCCCCCGGCACATACCCTACACCTGTCTGGGATTCACACTCACCCACCTACCCATGTGTACATTAGGTTGGGGATCCCATGCCACTGGTGCAACACATGAAGGCCACAGGACAGTATGACTGTGGTGTCCACTGTCAGACCACACCTTCCAGCTGTGCTTGTCACTGCGTGGACAGCACCAGTCATGTTGTCTGACTCACTGTAGGCATTGCTGTGTACGTCACAGTATCGACTACTGTGGTACTGTACCGTCTGATAAACACTCTCATAGGAACAACAGTTTGCCTCTGGCATGAAGCACAACCCCCTGTTCCTGTAGTGCTACTCTCCTGGGCCACATCCGTCTTTGCATCTGTGTCCAAACCAAGACTGCAGCTAATGTTCTGTGAGCACACAATGAATGTGGCAACCGACATGTAATTCCAGTCGGACCTACAGGTGGCGCTGTGTGCACCATGTTATAGCGTCGGGCAATCCACATGCAAAGCAGGCTGTAATGAGTTGCTAATGTAGCTGTTTGCCCATGGATTGCCTGAGTAGGCTCATTTGCATTGCAGTTTTGAATATAGTAAACTTTGGTGTTGGGCAAACAGGATTGTGCCAGGCAAATGTCAGCGCCGTGCAAACATGTTGGCACCGCGGAACACTGTAATGTTCCGTTACATGGTTCTGCAGTATTTGGCCTGCACTGTTTGCTGCTGTTGTGCTTCACTGCTTTACTAGCACACACGTTGCCCAGCCTCACCTCACTGCACCTCTGTGTGCACTGGGCCGCTGTTGCAGTTTGCACTGCTCTTGGTTGCTATATTAAGTGCTGTCTTTTGCTGGGCTATTGTTGAACTGCTCTCTCAGCCTGTTTGCACGCCTTCATTTGCATGCTATATTCAACTCATTTAGCCCTGGGGCTGTTCTTTTGAATATGGCGTGCAAATAGTTCTGGGCTAATTTTGCCCGCTTTGCAGTGCTAATTTTGCCCCGGGGCAACGTTTTGAGTATCTGGCCCTAGGTTGTCTACTGCATAGAAACTCTTATTTCAAAACAGCAGTACCACTCCCACCCCCATTTATAGGGAGGTAGAATAATTGTTTTAAAAGGGCACTGTCAACTTTGTCCCTTCATTTTGCATCACAGATGAACAGTGTGCCTATTTTTACCATGCCGCTTGTGAAATTATGTTGCCGGTAAGTTCTGAAATTCTGACCAATTTTTGGTGCTTGTGCACAAAAAAACCAAGCCAATGGGGAGCATCACAGTTTACATTTTTTTTTTTTTTTAACCGGTGTCAAATGTCGACAGAGTGCCAGTTCATGCATGTACGGGATCTTGTATGCCTCACTTGTGCAGGCATAGGATTTCAGCTGGATTAAAATGTAAACTGTGATACCCTCAAGTGCTCTGTTTTGTTAGCAAGCACCGAACTGTTCAGAATTTCAGAACTTACTGGGGCAATGTCATTTTGGCTGAAGAAGGCGCGCCATCAGAACATGGAGATGCTTCCGTATGTAGAAGTTTTAGCTGGGCCCGAGCAAATGTTGATTTTGGCAAAATATGAGCAGAACAGGTACCAAAACTTTTTTTTTTTTTAAATATCTATGGGGGCATTTTAAAGAACATATTCCAATAGATGTGTGCCAAAAGGCACCCTGCTTAGCTGTGATGCAGAAGAAGGGGCAAAGCTGACAGTGCCCCTTTAAAGTGCCATTCTGAGAAATTACCTCAATTGAATGACTGGTGTGAATGATCACAGCCTTCCACTACATTGTTCGGTCTGCAAACCGCAACAGTGAAAACAGGAAACTTTGCTTACATGCCTTTCCAGTATATATATAAAAAAAAATAAATAAACTGAAACCAAACCTCACTGCAGTGTACTACGATTCAGCAACCCTGGAGAAAAGGGCCACAACATAAAGGCACCTAAATAAATAAATTAATAATAATAAAAAAAAATGTTTTCAATTTTTTTACGAAACCTGAAAAAAAAATTACATATTTACGTGTGTATGTGTATATGTTTTCTTGTGGTCTTGGCCTGGAGGAACCCTTTCCTCTGGTCTTGTCAGCTGGGTCCTAGCATTGCAGGAACCCGGCATCATGATGGATGAGACTGGGAGATTTTTTGCCCTTTGGTTTTCTCTGGTTTGTTCCTACTCCTGGGCGCCAACACGATTGACCTTGTGTCCAGACGCACGGCATGCTTGTGCATGCGTCACATCTGCAGTGCCCTCCCCACCCAACTCCCCTTGAGGAGCCAAGCAGCCTTGCCACCTGTGCTTCCACAGGCAGCAACGCTTGCAGGCATTGCTGCTCAGTAAACCCCCGGGAGGAGCAGCATTTGTGGGGTTGCTTAATCTCACGTCCCCCAGCTGGCCCAGGTCCGTTCCTGAACCCGGGTCACTGGCATAGCACGAGGTGTGGCATCCAGTGGCTCAACCCTCAGCGACTCTGGGCTGGCTAAACATGCAGTTTTTATAGCAATGTTTTTTGAATGTTGTCTGTTTTACATGTGAAAACTATTGCACATGAACTCCGACATTTGAAGAAACCGGTTCTATAAGCTTGCTGACAGGGAAGACTAGACTCTGAGTTCTGGAGATGACATCTTCAGCAACTCTTCACTGAAATTGACTTTTGAACAGGCAGTGAATTTAGGGTGCTAAACTTACTTGTAATTCTTAAACAATGTAACTTGAAGACCTCATTTTTGGCATGAGGCTGATTGGGGCTGTACTGATCCAAATTCTGAAATTTTTTGATGCCAGAAATTTTGACTATAGCCCGACTTGGCATGAGTAGTAATGCACTCGAATGGTTTGCAAGCTACTTTCAGGTAGACTTCAACGTACTGTATCAAAACCGATGGGCTCCTTTCCCCTTCCAGTAACGAGGGGTCCTCCAATGCTCTATTTTAGGTCAATTATTATTTTCTATTTATATCAACTCCTTGGGTAATGATATCCACAATTCAAAATTACACTTCTTTGTGGATGACACTGTCCTCTACACCTCCAAACCCTACTTGAAGGAAGTGTAAAATGAAATGCAGGAGGACTTAAACCAGCTCCAGCGTAACCTCCTGAACTCCATACTTCTACTAAACATGAAGAAAAACCAAGACCATGTATTTCGTCTTCCACAACCAGGCAACGCCTGCTCCAGTTACAGCCCTGTTAGGTGACGCTCTCCAGGTCATGGATGACTTCAAGTATCTAGGCATGTGGCTAGATTCCAAGCTATCCATTGCCATCCATATTGAATCTCTCTCTAAACTAAAAAAAGACTAGGGGGGTTCTTTAGGAACAAATCCTTATTTCCTGAAGCAATTGGGAAAAGACCGGTGCAGGCTATCTTCCTCTCTCTCATTGACTACGTGGACTTCATATATAATAACAGCACAGCATCCCGCCTCCGCAAGCTTGATTATCCTATGTCGCCGTGCCCTTCGCTTCATAACCAAAGCACCCTATAGAACACATCATTGCACTCTTTATTCGACAGGCGGGTCTTCTCTCGCAGCAAGAAGGCTGCTTCACACAGGCACGGTCCACACAGGCACGGCGTGGGCATGGAAAATTCTGTTGCACAAACTTTACACCTACATCTCATCCCTCTCTCACGTATCCCACAACAGCTATTCCCTGTGCAGAAATAACTTCATACTATTTGACATGCCTAGAACACGTATACTCCATGGTAGAGCTGCAATTAGCTGTACCATACCGGCCTATTGGAACAAAATACAAACCTCCCTCAAACTCGCACATTGTTTCTGTCAGCTCTTTTAAATCTCTGTTTTAATGGGACTTGCAAGGAAACCTGCCAATGCCGCAGTGGATATATCTACCCACCATATTGTAACAGATTGTTGCAGCACTCCCTTCCTGCCCCCCATTCTACACCCCTCCTGCTCCAACCTCACCCAACAGTTTTACATCCCTCCTCTGGTCCCTTAGCCCTCCCCCGCTCCTAGACTGATTTGTTCTTTCCTGACTGTCCTGGTGGGAAATGCTGCTCCTCTGCCAGCCCCCCCTCCCACAAGCGTTGACTCTCCAGCAACTAGATCCTCTTGTGTCTATCCTCTGAAACCCCTGCACCCTCCGCAGTCCAGTGCTAGTGTCTACCTGTCCTCGATTATGAATTCTTGACTACGCTTATTCACCCTTATTATTCTCATACCAAAGTACTGATTTCAAATTCTCTGCTTCCCCTAGTCCCCTGATGTTGTTGTACCCCAGCACTACTGTTACTGTGTTTAAAATACTGCACTTGTTTCCTGCCCTGAATAAGCTTGTTTTGATGCTACGCTGTTTGTACTTGTTGCAAACTGTCCATTGCTCTGTTTTTGTTGTTCTTCAGTGTCATCTCAGGACCTCCTTATAAATGAGCTTGCTCAGTGGTGCTTTCACTCAACTTTCCTGCAAATAAACTTGAATTAGCTACTTGGGGTCATAGTACCCTAGTGCATAGGTGTGTGTTCCTAACAATTTTGTTGTTGCTCCCGTTTGAGATGTTCTCTGATGCCAACTTCTAGTTGTTATGTGAAGTTATTATACTTCCCAATGCTGTCATGCCTATCTGTTAATTGATTGCTCTCAGTCCAGCTTTGAGCCTGTCTGTACCATAAGCTGTACCACCCACTTGTCGGAGCATGTGGCTTCTGTATGTTACCTCGACTCTGTATTATGTCTCACTGTTACTTTGTAACTCTCCCGGGTCGCACCTGAAAATAGGCACTTGGATGTCTAGTGTGCTTACCTGGTTAACAAAAACAAATAAATAAATAAATAGGTAGCCAGTTTAAGTCATACGTACCTGTAATTGGCAGCTAGCTGAGATCATAATGCTGTAACTGGTAGCTAGTTGAGGTCATAAATCCTGATAGGCAGCTGGTTGGGGTCATAATGCCCTACTTGGCTGCCGTCATATATGGGGAAATAAATTATGGCTTTTTCAATGGGGAAAAGGGCCCAACCATGAAACATATTTATTTCAGTTGTTTCACCAGGAAAAATGTACCGAGCTAAACAGCTAGTTTCCAGATCTGTCCTGGGAAGAAGGTGAGGAGAGTGCAGTCAGTTGTTTAAATATATAATAATCCTTGGAAGACTGTATAATGAGAATTTTATACATACTTGAGGTGTGAGATGCTACATAAGCCCTTGCGAGTAAAGCTTCAGGGGTTTAGGTACATGAAGGGAGTAAATAGGGGAGGAGCAGTCAGGGTGCTCCAAAGGAGTGGAGCAATCTGAGGACATGGGTAGAAGCTGGAGGGGGAGATCTGGGAGAAAGGAGGAGGTGCTATCACTGAGAGGGGGTGATTGAGCCATGGAGGCGCTGCACAGGGGGCTGGTGGAGGCAGAGACGGTGGAGGGGTTCAGGAGGGGGTGGGACAGGTACAGGGGAAGGGTTCTGGAAGCAAAATCCAGTGCAGCGAGAATATCTGGGACTGGGAAGGGAGAAGCCAGAGAGGGGGGCAGCAAGGTCCTGGGCTGACCAAACGAGCAGACACGAAAGATGACATCTAGCCATACCCCGAGGTATTTACCTCATCAGTCACAGCACCATGAAGGGTGTGGAAGAGCAGAGCCTGATAAGTCTCTGCAAGGTCATGGAGACCTTTTTTTTTTTTTTAGTTAATCTTTTTTGTTAAAACATACAAAGTAGTTATAACTGTATGTTCTAACTGTATTTAGTTTAATACATACAGGCATTAGTGAAAATGCAAAACCAAAATCATAGCTAAAAAGGATCTATATGAACACAACTGAAAAATCCACAGTATGTACAGTATGGATCACAGCAGCTAAAGGTGACATATAAAATCAAGGTAGCAGCCCTCTCCTGTCCCAAATTATTTATTATTTATTTATTAAAGTTTGGTGACTGGGTAGACCCACTGAGCCCCGAAGGTCCCTTTTTCAGGGGCGACCTGGGATAACAATACAAGTTATAAGAATGAACAAGGACATAAGGAACATTTGAGGCATTGTGAGTTACAGCCTGAGGTGGTTACAGTAAAGAAAAATAGTGAATACAGGCATGGTAAAAGAAAAGCAGTGGATACAGGCATGGCTTACAGGCATGGTAAAAGAAAAGCAGTGGATGCAGGCATGGGTACAGCCATGGTTATCATCATGACATGTAAGCAATTGGTAGTATTTTGCATATAGTTTATTCAGGGTTACATGGCCTCTGGCGAACATCAGTCTGTATAAGGCAGGTAGTAGGAAGGTTAAGCTAGGAGATGGGAGTTGGAGAGAGGGGAGTACCTTAGGAGCTTTAAGTGCCATGACAGTGACATGCGCTTGAGGTCAGCAGATGGGACTTAAGCCTGGTGCGGAAGTTCATGAGTGAGGAGGAGGCCTGAACCTGGGGAGGGAGCTTGTTCCACTGGCAGGCTGCTTGGGAGGAAAAGGATCTTCCGCGAGCGTTTGTCCTTACACTAGGGACTTCTAATAATGTTCTATCTGAGGTCCTTAGGTTGTGTTTGAGGGTTATGGTCCCGGCAATGCTTGGCGGAGCGTGGGGTTTGAGAAGCATGTAGGCCTGGACAAGCAAGGGGTGTTGGAGGAGGGCGACCAATGTGGGCCATCGAAGATTGGCCAAAGTGTCACAGTGGTGACGTCTCGGGTGGTCTAAGGTTGCGAAATGAGATATTTTATTATATAGGGTTTGCATCCTGGTAATCTCTTGTTTAGCCATGTCCTGTATAATAGGGGCTGCAAAGGTCAGGTTGGGTAGAAGGACGCTGGTAGCTATGGAGAGCCTGGCTTCAGGGATGAGTTGGTCCCATACATTTACACATACTTTTCTATAGTGCTGTGGGAGTCAAGTGGCTGCCTCTGATCATTATTTTTAAATAAATGAACATTTAAAAGCAGGCATCTAAATGTTTTGGCGAATGCGGAAATTATGAGTAGCTCCCAATTGAGTGGGCGCAAGTTGTATGGGTATCCACCCAGTTTTGACGTATAACGCCATCGCTGTGAATGAACAGCAGTGGCTACATCTTAATCATTTTTTTATTGCTTCTATGGGGTCTGGATGCCTAAAAATATGTACAGCAAAACTTGGACATGTCCTTGCAGTATGTATGATTTTTAGGCATCAAGACCCCCGTAGAAGCAATAAAATAATATTAAGATGTAGCCACTGCTGTTCATTCTACAGCAGTGTTTGCCATGTCACACACTGGGTGAATACCCATCATAACTTGCTCACGATCGGGACCCGCTGGGCATCTTTTTCCACGCTTGCCAAAAAGTTTTGGCATTGTTTTTAAATGTTTATTTTATTCAAAAAATAATGATCGTAGCAGTCATGGACTCCCACAGCACTATAGAAAGGTATGTTCGACAGGAGCGGGCTGCTACATTTATTTTACAGGTCACCTTTAACAAGAACCAGAACACTTTAACAACTACCACCCTGGTATAACATAGCAAACAAATGGTCACCACCCTGTTTGGAATTGAGGGACAGCTGATTTACCTGAAACTACATTGAGGGGACACCTGACTTGCTTGAAACCAATGCTGGACGTTGTTGAATTCCGGATGGAGTCAGGTCGTCTGGTCCAAGGCAGAGGAACCAGAGGTATAGAGACCTGTGTCTGCTGCATATGGATTGATGCAAAGGAGCAGGCAAGGGAAGGTCATTTAAGAAAACGGATAATTGGAGAATAGGGCAAAAAAAATCCTTGGGGATGCCGGAACAGATGGTAAGAGGAGGAGATGAAAATAAAACTGGTACAGGTAATCTTCCCGGCTCCCCTCCCCTGACACACCTGGAAACGATCTATCATAGCTTAAGTGCCTTTCCTTATCACTACATTGTTTGTACCACCTCCGTGGACCTGGCAGGCTAGACCCCCGGTACGTCCTCCGGCCCATTGGAGCCCTAATGGGTCCTGCCATGTCCCGGTATTTTTCTCTCCTAAGCTGGTCTCTGGGCTTCCATACAGATGGGCTGTATCTCGTGATGCAGAAATGCAGGCATGAACTAAGCTTTGCAACTGGGGATATCCAGCCCTGCATTTCCTGTTTCCACCAGTTTACTTTCTCCCTTCCAGCTATCAGGTACTCTGCAGCAGAGAGCTCTGTCACCATGTGGCAGGGCTGAAGACATCGGACTGTAAGTCACAAAATTGAATTGGATTTGCTGAAGAATCTCAGCACTTTAGAGCACTCCTGCTTTTGCCCCAGTCTCAGCCTTGCAAGCTGCACAGACTGACCCCACTTTACCGCAAAGGGTTTTCCCGCGATTCTGGGCCCAACACAGTGTTCATTGTAGCCTTGTATTTCGTCGACAGATGCCGTTTTTACGGGGATCAGACAGTATTAGCACCTCAGTGCTCAGAGAGGATTCTCTCCTCGTCAATGGCAGGGCTGTTTTTCTCCTGTCAATGCCTGGCTTCCTTTCTGTTTAAGCCTCGCGTCGACAGTGGGCCTGAAGCTCTAATTTAGTTGCTCGTCAGCATTCCAGTGCTATCTTGTCTGAGCGCTGCATTTCTCTCCTAAGCTGGTCTCCGGGCTTTCTTACTCCTGGGCTGTACCTCCTGATGCTGATCCACAGGCAGGATTCAGACCTCTGCAGTAGGGGACATCCAGCCCTCCACTTCCTGTTCTCCTCAGTTTACTTCCTGCCTTTAGTCTGGCAGGTTCTCTGCAAGCAGAGCTC
Organism: Neoceratodus forsteri; assembly: GCA_016271365.2. Classification (NCBI taxonomy): domain Eukaryota; kingdom Metazoa; phylum Chordata; order Ceratodontiformes; family Ceratodontidae; genus Neoceratodus; species Neoceratodus forsteri. The sequence goes on along the minus strand of CM028136.1, from coordinate 937,556,411 downwards.
TGCCATGTGGCAGAGCTGAAGACATCAGACTGTAAATCAAACAATTTTGGTTTCTGGATGTGAAAAATCTCAGCTGTGTTTAAGGATTCCAGTATGGGTGCCAGTCTCAGCCTTGCAAGCTGCACAGTCTGGCCCCATTTTCAGCTGTGTTGTTTTCCCCTACATTTTCAGTACTCTGCTCAGAGTGCTCCTGCAGTGCAATGAAAGGCTGTTTTGGGGAATCACAACTGGCACCGGAGTGCTTAAAATGGATGATTGACCCCTTTTCATCATGTTGTTCTTTCTGGAGCGCATAGGATTTGGGGGGAAAACGTTATTCTCTGGTGCCATTTCACCGCGGTGCTTTTCTCCTGTGCTTTCTGACCAGATTCTGCAATGCTACGGTCAGAATAAGCAGCAGCCACCATTTTTTCTCTGCAGCGATGGTCTGGGCTAGGGGAGTGAAAACAGCACGGAGAACTTCAAGGACGTTATCCCTCAGTCAAGCTTAACGTCCGGGGTAAAACGCCACGGAGGACTCGGGGAGATACATATCCCTCTGCCTTTCTCCACGCTTTCTGACCTGATTCTGAGATGCTATGGTCAGAATAAACGGCAGCCACCATTTTTTCTCGGCAGCGATGGTCTAGGCTAGGGGAGTGAAAACGGCACTGGAGAGCTTCAAGGGATGCTATCCCTCAGCCAAGCACATGTCCTGGAGTAAAAGCGGCACCGGAGGACTTGGGGGGAATAAATCTCCCCTCAGCATGGCAGTGTCAGCTCGTCGTCGGGGAGCTCTCATTGACAAGCACGGCAGGGTATGAGAAGCCCTAATGAGGAACAAGGGGACGCTTCCTCAGTGAGAGTTTAGGCCTCAAACAGTCTAACTCAGTGACAACTCGTCAACGGCTGGCAATCTGATTACAGTGAGCGCTTGTTGACGGGGACCTGCGGCGCGGCTTAGTGACTGAATTCCAGGAACAACGCTGTAGCGGGAGGGAGCTATTTCAGCAGCTTTGCTCTCATGCTCTGTCCCCGATCCGTCATGAAGGGATGCCCAGAGGTTATCTACATAGGTTCCCCTGAGGCTGGATCCCTGTATAGGCTACTAGGACTGAAATAAAAGTATGAAGGCTACTAGATTTGGCCCTTGATGCCCAGAGGGTTATCTGCATAGGATATCCTGAGGCTGGATCCCTACGTAGTCTAGTAGGAGTAAAATAGAAGAATGGAATTTGGCCCTTGTAGGACTAGCACACTTCTTAAAGGGCCAGTACCTTAATATCTGTTTCAGCTTTGTAGTGTTATCCTCACACAAGCCTTACAGGGGCAGACAAGATCAGCGCTGCTAATCCCCAACTGCTAATTCACTTTGGCTGGATCGCTGCACCTAGAATATATGGCAACGTCTGTGAATGGGGAAGACATTATGGAAGCAGACCCCCCTCGGCTCTGTCTGATAGCCCACAGGTCAAAATAAGCGGCTATCAACAGACCTCATAAAACTATGAAATAGGGCCTCGCTTGGTTCCAGTATGCATTGACTGACAACCTGGGATCCCCAGATATGAATCGCAGGAAGATAACACATAGAAAGAATGCTAAAGCATTGCAGGATGCGTTTCTTGGACTCCAGTTTATCCTCTTCTGGAGGGGGAGCAAATGGGCAAGACCTTGTCCAAGGTGTCATAGTCTAAATTCCCTTGGATCTCACCTGGCGGCTCCCACCCAACAGAAGCGGGTTTCTCGCCGGGCATCTACTCCCACACCGGCAACAGCTTTTCCCACGCCTCCTACCATAAGGGAAACGGCTGAAGGATGAGCGACAGCTCTCTAGGCTTCTGCCCTATCCAGTGCCTCCGCAGATAGTGCCCCAGCATATCTTAAGCCTTTCAGGCTTGGACAGAAGCAACCGGAAAAATGGTTAAACTACCTTAAAAGCTACCCTCTGAGATGATCACTGGACAGGAATGGAGAGGCTCTCCTTCAAGGAGACGCTTTCAGTCCTCCACTCCTCCCTTAAAGCAGCTGCGGACAACCTATTCTCAACACCACTGTCCTGGCATTCCAGCGTGCTGATGAGCCAGATGTAGATAAGCCCACCCCGTAACAGCCTCAGAGCGGGACTGTTTTTATGCATTATCAGCAGGTATCGCAAAGGAGGCTGCCAGTTGCAGGGTTTTATTTAACTCTAAAAATTGATTAGCGTTTTGCTCATAAAAGTGCTCAAACTTTGTGAAATTGAATAGCTCTTGCCTCAGTGTGTTTAACAAACACAGCACTTCTAGAAAATCTATATAAATACTTTCTGTACAGTTAGTATCGTCCCAAGAAAAAAACTGCTAATCAATTATTTAAAACCCTGAGTTGCGTAGCAAGGGCCATGCTTTATCTCACCTGGCCTCGACATACTTAAGGCTGCAGGCATGGCAGGTGGACAGGTCGCCAAAGCTCACTTGGCGAATGCCCCCGACAAGGGAGAGCTCCCGCATGGATAGTCTTTAAAGGGGGTGGTAAAGGTTTCCAGAGACGTGCGGTGGTAAAAGATTCCAGAGAAGTGCCGAAAACTTGACTGCCACTATTCAGGAGCACGTACAGACCCTGGGCATAGGGATCTAGTCAGAGTATTCAAGCCCTTGCGTACTCGGAGGACAAATTAAATCTGCCTTGGCAGACAATACTGGGTCATCTCTATCACCCAGCACACTTTTTTTTTTTTTTTCCGGCACCCGCAAATCTGCAAGATGTCTATTTACATATTCCCATGCAGTAATGGTGCATGCACTATCCCAGATTCAGAATGGGAGAGCAGTACTTCCAATTCAAACTCTACCATTGCGGTCTTTTCACAGCCCAACCAAGCATTACAGGCAGTGGCAGTAGCAGAGGTAGTCAGGTCCCCTGCGGCACATGGTTTTCCCATCAACCGAAGAAAGAGCTCCCTAATTTCAAACCAGACCTTGATCCTCTTGGGGGACTCGCATCATGACACAAGGTTTCTCCCCCCGAAACCTAGATTTTGGGATCTGTAATTGTTCAGCAAGGAGTTTTGCAAGCTCCTCAGCTACCTGCTTATTTTTTCATACCGCTCATTAAGACGGATTAAGCCCTTCCTCCAGGGACGGTACCAGAGGTCATGAAGGGCCTCAAGTTAGGCCATCCGCACTGTCGAAATCGCGACCAATGCAAGTCTCAGGAGCTGGGAAGCTGCATCAGCTGTCGGCACTGGGCAGGGGATCGCTGTTGGATACAAGGTACAGTATAAGCGTTTTCTGAGGGGGGAAACAGTAGACCATGCCTGAAGACACACTGAACAGCAATTTCTCAATCTGGCTAGCCTCATTCCAACTGACAGTCTGGCAGCACTGACATATACCGACCATAAAGGCGAGAAGCTCAAAGATGCTAAAGGAATCCCTTCCCTTTCAGGGGGTTGAGCATCATGGAGCGATATTTTGTATTGGGACAGGAAAATGTCATAGCAGAATGACTCGGTTGCAGAGGGGGTCGACTAAGGGATCGCAGTTGAAGAACAGTGCCTCCCACATTCAGACAGAATAGTGGGGCAGTACTTAAACAGATCTGTTTGCCTGCGGGCAGAACTCCAAGGTAAAGCAATTCTGTTTCCTGGCCAAGGAAGAACCAGCGGTGGCTCAGGACACCTTTTCCCCATAAACTGGGATCCGTTTGGTCTCCTGTATGCCTTCCACCAATACTGCCTCTGTCAAGAGTCCTCCACAAAGTGGTATTGGACAGGACAGTCATGATTCTAGTCTGTCCCTTATGGTTTTTCCGCACTTAGTTGCTTCTCATTCATTGGTCAGGGCAACCACCTCGAACTTTCAGGTTCAGCCCTGGGAATTCTCCATCAGAGTCCAGTTCTGCACCCCATTTTAACAACTGGTCTCTTTCTAGACTTTGGAAAGTGAGTGGAAAAACTTCAAGGAGCTATGCGGTACAGCTCCTGTTATTGACATGATGGGCTACTAGTGTGTCTCCTCTTCCTCCAAAGTGCATCATAGAATCTGGAGAAAATTTTGTTTGGCTTCATTACAGACACATACAAAACAACACAATATAAGCGCCGGTACTCCTGCAGTTCCTTTAAGACAGGTGGACAAAGGACTGCAACCAGCCACCTTACAAATGAGTTTCTGCACTGGGGACACTCTTGACGGACCCTAGGGAGTTGTTGGGCTCCTATCCCCATGTCTGGTAGTTCTTCAGGCAGCAGCATTAAAACATCTTCAGTCCACTAAAGCTATCGCCTTGGAGTCTTAATATGGTTCTCCAGGCCGTGACCACGGTCCTTTTTAGAGCCTCTCAAGCCATCCATTATGCATCTTAAAATAAAGGTTGCCCCTTTTTTCTCAAAGCTATTACTCCAGGTAGGAGTTTTCAGCAAGCTAAAAGCATTGCTTGCCCAAGAGCTGTAGTCTCGTTCATCAGGCTAGAACAGTTCCAATTTTTTCTTTGCCAAAGTTTTTTGTCTCCCCTCTATTACAATCAAAGCTTCATTCTTCCTTCCTTCTGCCCACTCTCTAAAAGCAGCAAGGATGTAAAATGTCATACACTAGACCTGGGAAGAGGGAGAAAAATGTACATTGAGAGAGAAAGCTATTCGCAAAACTTCAACTGTATTCATGCCAGCTAAAAGGAAGAAATTTGGGGCAGCAAGGATTCAATAGGCTCTATAGCCAAATGGATTCTGTCACCTCTGTGGCATATGATCAGGCCAGAGTAACCTGCCTCGCCCAGTGAGAGTCCATCGCCCCCTTTGTGGGCGTAATTCAGAGAAGCATCGACTGCATGGCTTTTTGATCATCCATCCACACACTCAAAAAATATTTCTCTTTGGAGGGGATGTCCTCGGCAGAGGCATCCTTTGGCCGCAGAGTGTTTCAAGTGGTGGTGAACCCTTAAGGGCTCTTGACATTCTTCCCACCCGGGACATCTGGAGACGTACTGCTTCTGTATATCCCAAGAGATTTTTTAAAAGTTAGGTTTAACTTTTAGACTTTAACATTCACATATGCTGTCTAGGAACTGTTTACAAGCCGAGTCCTGTTCTAGTAAGCAATAAAATGCAACGTGGTGTTGGTAATGGTGTCATGAATGCATGGCCTGGGGCCTAGTAAGGCACAACAAGGCCATTAGCTGACTGCATTCATGGCACTGCTGCCAACATCCTGTAGTGTCGTATTTCACTTATAACATGGGTTTATAATTGTAGATAAACAAACAAAACAAACAAAACACTAGAGAAGAAATTATGATTTTATAATTGTTTATCTTCCAGGAATTAAGCTTCACCGTTTATTCTCTCTTATGGGTCTGAGGAATAGAGGCACTAGGACACCGGGGGAGTACATTTTTTGCAGGGAGGTTGCTGGCATCTGTCACTGACAGCACCGGTGCAGCTCCACCCTGTTACAAACATATGAAAACACTGGCAGAAAAAGGCCTAGAGGTCTATCAAGTCTGCCCGAGTGTGCAGCTTTCAGTTTACTTTACACCATGGGAATGACAGCTGCTTAGTTCATTTGTCATCAGAATTTCTACCTGCATCACTGCTGAAAGCTAATTGCAACGCCTTTCTTTATTTTTCTGAGATGTCCAAGTTTGAGAAAAAGGAGGCTAAGACCACCAGGAAAGCCTGCCAGAATCCCATCATGCATTGATGCCCCATGGGAAGCAGATGGCTGTGACAGAACAACATTAGTGCTGTGTGGCTTGCCTTGGCCCTCTGCATGACATTATTGTGTGCGACACCTGCTTCTCTGTGGATCACTGTACCCTTTTGACTCTATTTCGCTCCGGTCACGGCTCGTGGGACCTTCTGACATCCCATCCTTTATCCTGCCCGTGGATCCCTGTCTGTGCCCCCCGCAGCCAGCACCCCCGGTTTCACCCACCCAGGGAGGGTTGCCCTCGCCTCTTGGGCTCACTTGTAAGTCAGACTCCGGCTGCAGGTGGGACCCAGAGGGAAGAACTGGAAGGCCAGCCGAGGAGAACCCAGCGGAGGGCATGGGGGACAGGTGCCATCGCCTCTCCCACGAAGCCAGTATTTTCCTTGTTCTGCTCTGGATTCCCACCCTGATGGGAATGCCCCGACACTCTTGCCCATGGCAACCCTGCCGGCATTGGCCATGCTGTTCTCGCTGCGCCCGGCTTGCTGCAACGCCCTCCTGATTTCCACCGGGTCGCTGGCACACCGAGCCGTCCCCAACCCATTCTCCCAGGAGGACAGCACCATAAGGCACTGGCCCTGAACTCGCCCCAGTCGCACTCCACCAGCTCCCGAGCTTGCTCTCGAACACGGGTCGGCCATGGCATGAGATGTGGCTTCCAACACTTCAACCCTCGGCGTCACTGAGCCAGCTGGATCACTGTACCCTTGAGATCTGCACGATGAGGTGGGGTACCTTTGGAGGCAGGCTTATGCCTATGCATGGTCACTAGGCCTTTCCCCTGGGCTCTTCAAAGGACTTCTGGTTCAGTGGAAGTACAGGGTCCTCCTTGACCCCACTCTGCTGAGGTGTCAGAGTCCCTCATGGGTAGGTCTGTTGGACAGTTTGCTCCTTATGTGTTGCTAGCAATGAATCCTCCCACTCTACCTACCCTGAACTGCAGATGTCCCTGGTAGTGAGGCCTTTAGCTGTATGCTAAGTCTACACTGGTGGACCCTCTGGTACTGCCTGTGTTCCTGCCACCGTTTGTGGTGAGTGTGAGCTGGACAGCGCCCGATGTGACACTGGGCCAGAGCAGAGACTGACACTGGGGCCACTGCATATCCAGTTGCTGAGGATGACAACCCTGGTGATGGACGCAGCATCGTCCATGGTGTCAGTCATCGATCCTGAGCTGAGCACAGAGTCTGATAGCAGCCTGGGGGAAAAGTTCTCCCTGGAACCAGTGATTAACACCTCCAGCAGTAAGGACTGGGGTTGCCCTATGGGGACTGTATGGGTCAGCTCTCCTTATCTCAGGGAATACCCCCATGGGCACAGAGTGTGTTGCTCCTCTGATGTATGAGGACCCTGTTTGGGAGACTTTTCCAGGCCCTCCCCTCAGGCAAGGACCCCTGTGAAGTTCCACAGCTCGGGTAGAGACCTATGAGACCCAGAGTCTTATCCCTCCCAGGCCTTACACTTCCTAGAAATGCTGTCTGTGTTCATTGTCTCCGAGGGCCACTTACATTGGAGCAATGGGAGTGTACATTGATGCCTTGGATACTTTCCACAAGGATTCTGACAGGGCCCAGTTCTGACCCTTCTTCCCAGCACCATCAACAAGTGACCATCAGAACAGTGTGGTTCACGTTAAACTCAGCTACTAGGAGTCAAGCCATACAAAAGTGAGGGTACTGGACTTCAGGAGGGCTGACTTTGGCAAGATGGGAGAGTGCCTCAGAAAAGCACTAGCAAACAGGCAAGGAGGAGGTATGGAGCAATAATGGGGAACCATCAAAACTGCCATCACAGAGGCAACAAGCCTTTGTGTGAAGCAAATAAACAAATCAAAACGAAAGAAAAAGCCACTGTGGTTCTCAAAAGAGGTGGCTGTGAAAGTCAGGAAGAAAAAGATAGCATTCCGGAAGTATAAGGAAACACAGAAAGAGCAGGACAGAGAGCTGTACTAGTTAAGGCAGAAGGAAGCAGGGAGGGAAGTCAGAATAGCAAAGGCCCAAACTGAGGAAAAGATAGCCAACTCAGTTAAGAAGGGAGATGAAACCTTTTATAGGTACATCAGCGAAGGTAGAAAGACAAAGGGAGGGATAGTGAGGCTGAATAGAATGAACGGTGGGTGGGCAGAGGGGGACAGTGAAAAAGCAGGGATTCTGAACGAATATTTCTGCTCAGTATTCACAAAAGAGGAGGGAAGTGCCTAATCCAATTAACAGAAGCACTCTCGATAGGGGGGTCAATCCCAGTCCTTTCACAGAAGAAAGGGTTCTGCAAGAACTCCTAAAACTGAAGGTGGACAAAGCAATGGGTCCTGATGAAATTCACCCCAGAATTCTAAAACAATTAAGGGGGGAACTAGTGAAACAACTGGCAACTCTTTTTAATAAATCATGGGAGGATGGTGTGGTACCTGAGGACTGGAGGAAGGCAGATGTGATTCCTCTTCACAAAAGTGGGACCAAGACAGAGGCAGGAAACTATAGACCTGTCAGTCTGACCTCTGTGGTAGGGAAAGTGATGGAGTCACTTCTGAAGGAAAGAATAGTTGAGTACCTAGAGGCCAGTGGGGCACAGGACCCAAGGCAGAATGGGTTCACAGCGGGAAGGTCATGTCAGACGAATCTAATAGATTTCTTTGACTGGGTGACCCAAGTAGTAGACCAGGGAGGGGCTGTGGACATGGCCTACCTAGACTTTAGCAAGGCATTTGACACAGTCCCACACAAAAGATTAATAGTCAAATTAACCAGCCTGGGAGTGGGTCCCAGGGTGGTAGCCTGGGTAAAACATTGGCTGGACAACAGGACACAGAAGTTAATTGTAAATGGAGTCCACTCTGAAGAAAGAGGGGTTACTAGTGGGGTACCGCAAGGTTCAGTATTGGGTCCAGTCCTTTTTAATGTCTTCATAAGTGACATTGCAGAGGGACTGGAAGGAAAAGTATGCCTCTTTGCAGATGACACAAAGATCTGCAACAGGGTTGATGCTCAAGGAGGCGTGGAAAGGATGAGAAGGGACTTGGCAAGGTTGGAGGAATGGTCAGAAGTATGGCAGCTTGGATTCAATGCAAAGAAGTGCAAAATGATCCACCTGGGAAACAAGAACCCAGGGGAAGAATACACAATGGGAGGAGGTAGTAACAACAACAAAAAAGGAAAGGGACCTGGGGTAATCATATCAGATGACCTTAAGGTTAGCATGCAATGTGAGAAGGCAGTAGGTAGGGCTGGGGGTATACTGGGATGCATAGGGAGGGCATCAGCAGCAGAAAACAGGAAGTTGTTATCCCTCTGTACAGACAGTTGGTGAGACCCCATCTGGAGTACTGTGTCCAGTTCTGGAGACCCCATCTCCAAGGACATAGGATAGAGGCAGTCCAGAGGAGGGCAACTAAATGGTACAGGGTCTGCAAGAGAAGCCGTATGAGGAGAGACTAAAGGAGCTTAATATGTATACCCTTGAGGAAAGAAGGGAGAGGGGGACATGATAGAAACTTTAAGTACCTCAGTGGAATTAACAAAGTCCAAGAGGGTAGCATCTTTCAGAAAAAGAGCGTGCAAGAACAAGGGGACACAATTTAAAGATGGGGGTTCAGGGCAATGTGAGGAAGTATTATCACAGAGAGGGTAGTGGATGCATGGAACAGCCTTCCTGAGGAGGTTGTGGGGTCTAAAACTGTGGGAGAATTCAAGAATGCATGGGACAGACATAAGGCAATTCTTGTGGGGGGTAGGAAGAAATAGGCTGTTGGTTAACTAGGATCTGCGGCCTATCCTGTAGGTAGGGAAATGGGCAGACTAGATGGGCCAAGCGGTCCTTATCTGCTGTCAAAGTCTGTTTCTATGTTACACCACCCAAAAATGCATTCATAAAATGTTTTAAAACCTTTTTCTTTTCTTTTTTTTTTTTAAACTTGAAACTCAGTTCATAATAGCAATAAGGCACTCCACGGTGTGGTATATCATGGGATATCGTCACTTCTCGGGTGGTTGGACGCGCACTGCCTTCGGCCTCATGCCCAACCACCCAAGGCGTGACAGTATCCCATGATATACCACACCCTGTTGGGCCTTATTGCTTAAATGATGGCTGGGGATCGGGTGACAACCACGCTGAAATCACCCCTCGAGGTTTACCATGTTGCCCTAGCAACCACTCGAGGTGATTACAGCATTGTTATCACCCGATCCCCAGCCATTATCCTCTGTGTATTCGATCAGTGCAGCGGAAGTGCTGTGCATTTTACGGAAACGTGTTCACACTGGACATTATACTGGCTGAGGTATGAGATGAGTTGGTCGGATATAGTTCTCTCGAGTGCTTTGGACAGTGGGGAGAGAATGGATATAGGCCTGTAGTTAGAGAATGGATATAGGCCTGTAGTTAGAGAATGGTTGTAGGCCTGTAGGCTGCAACTAATGTGCGGTCTCCACTCTTATGGATGGTTGTGACCAGGGCACTTTTTCATTCCTTGGGAAACTGAGAGAATCTGAGGGAGAGGTTAAAAAGTTGAGTCGGGGATGGCGAGCTCATCCAGCACCAGGGCAACTAGTTTCATGTCAAGTGAGTCACTTCCCATCCTTATTTTCCCCAGTACTCACTTAACATAGTGGACCGTGTCCTTTACAGAGACAGATTTGAAGTGGAATTGTGGCCTACTTTGGTCTTTTGGGTGTCGTCCTGGGATATGGTGGTAGCAGTGGATTTGTCTTAAGGGTGAAGGATGGCGCTAAGGTGGGCCTGTTTTTATATTCTTAGTACACCTAGCTGCCCTGTATTCTTGCCAGTGTGCCTGCATGCCGGGTTCCTTGGCTTTGTGCCATAGGTTGTCCCTGTCCCGCATTTGAGCAGGCGGTGACAGTGTAATCCATGTGGCAGAGTCCCCTCAGATGAGACACCTCTGGAAAGGGGCAAATTTATCTGCAGCAGCATTAAACGCAGTTATGAAGTGGTCAAGGGCTGCATCAGTGTTGGTGGTGGAATCTAGCTGGCTCCAGTTTAGTTGGGCCAAGTGGGCTTTGAATGCACTCTGTGCCCCTTTGCGGAGTACCCTATTGTAGGTTGTTTTTGTGTACTGGCTGGGATATTTCTGGACTGCTGCCAGTTAGCTACAGGTAAGCCTAATGCCTCATTTACAAGATTTTTTTCATGCAGTTTCAAACTACTAGGGCCACCTCCTAAATCCTTCCCTTTCTAACTGCATACCTTCAGCCCCTGTAACATTTTGGGTAATTGTTACCTGGACTTTTAGACAAATGACAAACTTCTCCAAGCATTAAAAAGATAACTGCTCTGCAGCCTGTGGAACTGCTTAGCAGTTTGAACACTTGGATAGTGATATTTTAGCTAAATACAAATATACTAACATACTAAAATGCCAGCAGAATATGCCTAATGGTCTTTCATGTCTGCGCGTTTGGTCAGCCCCCAGCCTGGGAGCTGACCTTGCTGCCCCCTCTCTGGCTTCTCCCTTCCCAGTCCCGGATATTCTCTCTGCACTGGCTTTTGCTTCCAGATCCCTTCCCCTGTACCTGTCCCACTCCCTCTTGAACCCATCCACTGTCTCTGCCTCCACCAGCCCCCTGGGCAGCGCATTCCATGGCTCCAGCACTCTCTCAGTGAAGTAGCACCTCCTTCTTTCTCCCCTGAATTCCCCCCCTTCCAGTTTCCACCCATGCCCTCTAGTTGCCCCCCCTCTAGAGCACCCTGACTGCTCCTCCCTATTTACCTAATGTACTTGAAGCCTCTATCATGTCCCCCCGGTCCCTTCTCTCTTCCAGCGTGTACATATTTAGTTCTTTGAGCCTCTCCCCATAGGTCCTATCCCCCAAGCCCCAAATCATTTTGGTTGCACTCCTCTGGACCTTTTGCAGGAGTTCAATGTCCCTCTTTAAATGTGGCCTCCAAAACTGCACGCAGTACTCGAGGTGTGGCCTCACCAAGCAGTTATACAGTGGGAGTTTCACTTCCCTCCTTCTGGAGGTGATCCCCCTAGCGATGCAGTCAAGCATCCTGTTGGCCTTTGCTGCTGCCCTCCTACAAGTCTCCGAGTTGTTCATCTTGACATCCACCACCACCACCCCTAGGTCCCTCTCAGCCATTGAGACTTGTAGCATTCCCCCTCCCCAGGGTGTACACTTAGCCCAGGTTTCTGGCTCCCAGGTGCAGTGCATTTCCCTGCATTGAACCTCAGCTTCCACTTTCTAGACCACCTTTCCAGAGCCTCCAGGTCCCCTAGGGCCACCTCCTCTCCTCCCCATCCACCCCCGTTTTGGAGTCATCCATGAGAGACTCATCTCACTCCTGATACACTTCCTTATGTCAGAGACATAGACGTTGAACAGGAGGGGCCCAAGAACTGATCCCTGAGGGAATATGCATAGCAGAATCCTACAGGTGGCAGTGTACATTGCAAGTGGGGTTGGAATTTTGATTTGTCCATCCCTTGTTTACTGAATTATCAACAGTGCTTGGTGTGGAGGTTCCAGTCCAACAAGCTGTTTTGACATGACTGGCAGAGTTGTACTGAGTTCTGCTTTGAATAGACAGGTTGACATATTTTTCCATTTGGCGAGAATCTGGGAAATTGACAACACTTCATAACTCTTGTATGGTTTTGTCACTCAGAATTATGTTTTCCCATCTAGTGGGTTATTTCCCACTGAAAAAGTCTGTTTTCCCCAAGAATTCTGTGTAGCCTCAAAAATGCTTTTCATTACTTTAAAAGCTTTGAAGAGGGAATCTCCAACTTGTCAGACGTTTGCGCACCAGGAGAGCCCCATTTAGGTGAATCATCTAGTGTTTAAGGAGTCCTAGTGGTCGAGAACAGCTGCAGTTGTTACAAGTTATCAGATTGCATTGCTGTATAAATTGAAAGACCACATACACAAAAAAAACTTACGTACAGGCAACAATTTGTGCAGTATTCACATGCACCTTTTGTACCTGAAAGTGTAGAATGGTGTCATACAAAAAAAAGGACAGTTAGGACAAGAGTGAGTTTGTGTGTCTCACTTGGTGTAGGTTTTTCTGAGGTGGAAGAAGGTGGCAATTTTTTATTTATTTTTTTGGAGGTTATAAGGGTTACAGTTTCAGCTGATTGGGGAAGCAGCAACAAAGACTTCCTTGGCTATATATTTATTCTTTTTTTTATTTGTTTTATAATTTTACCCTAGATAGCCCAGCTGAGATTTAACATTTTTTTTTTTTTTTTTTTAAATATTAACAGTTTTTACGTCTTTCTCCCCATCACCCTGCTTCTCCAGGGCTTCATCCTCCATTGTCCTCTGCCACAGGACTGTCAGGGGGTGCCTGGTTGTTGGTACAGGAACTGTAAGAAGGGATCATCATCCTGCGGTCAAGGATTATTATTTTTGTTTCTCCTCCTGGTTTTTGCTCTAGGCACACCTCACATGCATGCCTGTGATCATCTCGCACAGGTCGGGCTCTTTCCACTTTATGGTCCCAGTCCATTGGATGTTGGCACACGCAGGTCCTAGCTGACGTCCGCCCTTCCAGTTGTACTGCAGCTACACGACCACCTGTGCCCACCCAGGTGGTGGCATCATGACTCATAGCAACAGTCCCTTCCTCCTTGGAGTAAGAATTTGTCTTCTGGGATGCTTGATTATATCCCCCACCCCGACCCACCTCTGATGGCTTGAGCTGGTTCCCAAACTAGAGTTGCCGGCATTGCAAGGGGCAGTACTACCACAGTGTCAATAGGTCGGCCTTTGGAGAGGCATTTTAGAAATAATTCACTGCTGCTTCTATTAAACACACATGATTTATTTATATATTTAGTTTTTAACCACCAGGTAAGTGCACTAGATAGTGGAATGTCTAGTTTCAGGCACAGCCTGAGAGAATGACATCATACTACAGTAAAATGAATGCAACAATAATACAAGATTAGGCAAACAGTATACAAACCAGCAGTGCATGAGTGCAGAAGTAACAGTAAGTAACAATAACCATATACCGTTCTGTAAAGTAGCACAGAGAAGTCACAATTGTAGCAGGCACAGTTCACCGAGTAACCTAAGATACGAGAGATCAAGACTGAGTAGACATCAGCATACATTACAGTAAGTGTGGGAGAGAAGTAACTGGATAGAAACATAGAAACATGGATATCAAAAACATTCCTACAAAACAGAATCGGTAGAACATGATACATAAATTAGTGGGCACAGAGTATCAAGAACTGGAGCATGAACAGTTGTCAGGGGACATAAGGTGCTCACGAACTTTAGCCTTGAGGGTAGAATATGACACTGCAGACCTTATGGTAAGGGGCAAAGTGTTCTAGTATCAAGGAGCAAAGTGGGGAAATGCCAGTTTACCCATATTAGTGACACATTTAGGTATTAAGAGTAGTGTAAAAAAAAAAAAGCCTAGTGCGTGTAAGAAGAAAAAATAAATAAATATACATACATACATACATACATACATACATACATACATACACACACACTCTGACAATGCTCACTGAGCGGCTCCCCCCCCCCTTCCTTTCCCTTCTAATTCCTCCTCCCCTATCTCCTCCCTTCTACTCCCACCAGCTCTCCCGACCATAAGTTTTGCACCTTTTGTTATCTTTTGCTTCGTTGGAGATTGTATTCTATTGAAACAAAATTGTAATTGAACTGTAACTTTTTTGTTGTAAGTACTGTGTCCCTTGTACTACTGTTCTGATGTCCTCTTTGTGACAAGGTACCTTTGTAAATGAGCCTCTGGCTCAAAGGTTTCTAAACTGATGTTTAACTAAATAAATAAATAAAGAGTAGCTCCAGGTCGGTGGACTGAAGGGGACGTGCTTGTTCAGACTTCTTAAACATGGCTACAAGGGCAGCAGAGGGGTACCTGATCTAATGAACTTTTCAGTAGTACACCCTAGTGCATAATGTTTGAGATGGTGGCGATAACCACCCCAGGTTTCTGTAAAGGGCACAGTGGTGGGTCAGTCTAGGTAGCGACAGATGCCATTGTAGACTGTGGCCCATTTAGAGAGAAAACAGGAGCTAGTTTAAGGGCAACTAGGATGCTGGGATGCCACTGTACAACTGCTTGGTTAGGCCACACCTTGAGTATTGTGTACTGTTTTGGAGACCACATTAAAAGAGGGACATTACACTCCTAGAGAGGGTCCAAAGGAGGGCAACCAAAATGATCTGGGGCCTGGGGGACTGGGGGAAAGGACCTATGAGGAGAGGCTCAAGGAGCTCGACATGTACACCCTGGAGAAGAGGAGGGACGGGGGAGAGGGGAGATGATAGAGGTCTTTAAGTACATGAAGGGGATTAATAAAAGAGGCCCAATCAGGGTGCTCCAAAGGAAAGAGGGTGGGGCAACAAGAGGTCATGGGTGTAAGCTGGAAGGGGGCAGGCTGAGAGGGGAGAGGAGGAGATGTTATTTCACTGAAAGGGTGGTGGAGCAATGAAATGCACTGCTCAGGGAGCTGGTGGAGGTGGAGACTGTGGATATGTTTGAGGGGATGGGACAGGTACAGGGGAGGAGGGTAAATCTGATACAGGCACAATGAGGTGGAATATCTGGGACTGGGGACAGTATAACCCAAGGAGGAGGGGATGACACGACACCAAAATCGGCCCTCGGTGCGGGTGCTGAAAATCGAGCAGACTCGAGAGGCTGTTGGGCCTATTCTGCTGGTATGTTAGTATGTTTGGGAGAGGGGTACCAGGCCATAGATGAGACTAGGTAATACTCCACATGCAATGGCAAGTCTAGCAGAAGGGGTGAGAGCATGCCTGACTCTGTATGCAAGTCCTAATTTAGAGTGCACTAATTTGCATACATTGGAGATATTAACATAACATACTAAAAGCCAGCAGAATAGGCCAAATGGTCTGTCTTGTCTTCTCGAAAGCCAGCAACCTAGTGGCTGTTTGCGTACCACCCCCCCAGCTCTCAAGAGGGTCTTCATTAGTTTGTTTCCCTTGTACCTGTCCCACCTTCTTGAAGCCCTCCACTGTGCCTCTTCCACCAGCCTCCCGGGCAGCGCATTCCACGGCCCACCACTCTCTCATTAAAAAAAATGCTTCCCACGCACCCCCTCCAGCTTCCACTATGGCCCCTGGTTGTCTCCCTTTCTTTAACCTAAACAGCCCCTTGGTTCCACTCCTGAGTATCCTTTACATACTTGAAAACCTCTATTATATTTCCTGTCCCTCCTCTCCTCCAGAGAGTAAAGCCCAAGCTCTTTCAGTCTGTCCTCATAAGGCCTCCCCTCCATACCCTGTATCATTGTGGTCGCTCTCCTCTGAACCCTCTCCAGCAGCGCTATGTCCTTCTTCAGATGATGAGGTCTTCAGAACTGCACACAGTACTCGAGCTGCGGCCTGACCAAGGCATTATACAGAGGGAGGATCACCTCCCTCCTTCTGGAAGTAATACCCCTGGCTGTGCAGCCCAGTATCCTGTTTGGTTTGGCTGCAGTTCAGTATTGAAGGGAAAAGTCTAAGGAGGGATCCAAGTAATGTCCAGGTTACTTAAAGGACTTAAACTCAGTAAGGGGATACCCATTTGAACACAGTACAGTTAGATCAGTTGGGCAGGCTTTGAGTTTAGGAACAGATCTGAAGCATGTGGAATATGTCTTGCTGGTGTTCAGAAGAAGTCTATTTTGTAACAGCCATGTTTGAATTCTGCCAAAATAGGCAGAGAATTATATCATCCATGTTCTTGAAGCTCATATAAACCATGTCATCGGCATATGACCATGCCGAACACTTAGAAATGACGCTAGGTAGGTCATTAATACAAATGGTAAATAACAGAGGGCCTAGGATAGAACACCAGTTCTGATTAGCAGCAAAGTCAGAAGTTACATGATTAAATTTTACAAACTGATGCCTGTCACTAAGACAACTAGTAAACCAAGCTATGACAAGAGGCGAAAAAACAAGGGCAGACTTTTTGGAGAAGAGAATTGTCTACCAGATCAAAAGCCTTAGTTAAGTCAGTAAATACGGCACCAGTGTACATACCCTTGTCCACAGCTAATTTAATATCATTTGTGAACTGCATAAGGGGTGTAGAAGTGCTGTGCCCTGATCTAAAGCCATGTTGCACCCTTAGTTAACCTGTAGGACAACTAGTTTTTCAAGGATCTTATTAAGAACTGGCAAAATCTCAATTGGACAATAGTTCTCCATGTTTTGAGGGCCCCTTTTTTTTTTTTAAATGGGGATAATCTTTGCTACCTTCCACAGATTGGGAACTACACTGATCATGATAGAGGTTAAAAATCCGGGTAATGGGTTGAGCCGGTTGAGACGCAGCAATTTTCAGCAGCCTTGGTTCTAGAACAACGTTTCCAGAGTTACTATGGGGAGAAATGGCTTTGAGTAAGCGCAAAACTTCTCTGGAAGTAACTGACCTGTGATACAACTGGGGTGAATTAGAGGATGTGGCTAGAGGAGATTGATCAGGAGAGCAACAATTCTAACATACTAAAGAGCCAGCAGAATAGGCCAAATGGTCTGTCTTGTCTGCTCGAAAGCCAGCAACCTAGTGGCTGCTTGCCTTACCACCCCCCCCAGCCCCCAAGAGAGTCCTCTTTTTATTCGAATTTCCCTTGTACCTGTCCCACCCCTTCTTGAAGCCCTCCACTGTGCCCTCTTCCACCAGCCACCCAGGCAGCGCATTCCATGGCTCCACCACCCTCAGTGAAAAAGCCTCCTACTCTCCCCCGTATTTTCCCACTCCAGCTTCCATTCATGAGCCCTGGTAGCTCCCCATCTTTAACCTAAACAGCTCCTTTATTACACTCCTAGTTATTCCTTTTACATACTTGAAAACCTCCATCATGTCTCCTCTATCCCTTCTCTCCTCCAGTGAATAAAGCCCAAGCTCCTTCAGCCTTTCCTTATAAGGCCTCCCCTCCATGCCCTGAATCATCCTGGTCACTCTCCTTTTGAACCCTCTCAAGCAGCACTATGTCCTTCTTCAAGTGAGTTCTCCAGAATTGCACACAGTACTCCAGCTGCAGCCAGACCAAGGCATTATACAGAGGGAGGATCACTTCCCTACATCTGACATAATACCCTGGCTATACAGCCCAGTATCCCGTTTGCTTTGGCTACTGTTCTTCTGCAGTTTTCAGAGTTATTCATTTTGACATCAACCACCACCCTAAATCCCTTTTCTCCCAGTGTGGCTTGCAGGTGACTCCCCAGGGTGTATACATGGCCTGGTTTTTTGCCCCAAATGAAGTACCTTACATTTCCGGCATTAAATTTCAGTCCCCACCTCCTTGACCACCCTTCCAGGGTATCCAGATCCTCCCAGACTGACTCCCTCGCTTCTTCACAATCCACCAGTGCTCCCAGCTTTGAATCATCCGCAAAGAGACTCAACCTATTTTTAACCCCCTCCCTGTATCTGAGACATAGGCATTGAACAAGAGTGGCCCCAATACTGAACCTTGAGGGACCCCACTGATTATCTTTCTGGGGAAGGAGAGTATCCCACCCACCATTACCCTCTGTAGATGCCCCGAAAGCCAGTTATCTACCCAACTGAGTTCCTGTCCTCCCACCCCCATCTCCCCCTTTTGCTATCAATCCATTCTGGGGCACTGAATTAAACGCCTTGCTGAAATCTAGGTATAGGACATCCACTGGCCTATGTCTATCCAAGGCCCCCATCCCCTAGTCATAAAACTCTACAAGGTTGGTCTGACACAGTCTCCCCGGGACAAAGCCATATTGTTTATCATCCTGGTGTCCTAACCATTCCAACTGCCTCCCAAGCCTTTCTTTGATAAAGCCCTCCGTTACTTCGCCTACCACAGACGTCAGACTGACAGGCCTATAATTCCCCATTTTCTGCCGAGGCCCCGCCTTATGTATTGGCACTATGTAAGTCACCCTCCAATCCTGGGGCACCCATCCCATCTGCAAAGAGGCGTTAAAGAGTGCTGTCAGTGGAGCTGCCAGCACCTCCGCCAATTCCTTCATAACACTCGGATGTAAACCATACAGCCCTGGTGCTTTATCTGTTTTTAGTTTCCGAAGGGCCTCCCTCACCATATCCACTGTGATTTCTCTCCCCATGTCCTCCCTTCTCTTTGGTTAAGTCTGGGAAGAGAAGTTGTGAAGGCCTTGCAGTTATAGGATTGGTACAGTTGGTACCATTAACTAACATATCGGATTCAGGAGCTCTAGTACTATTACCCATAAAGAGTTTGGTATGAATCCAGAATTTTCTTGGGTCCCTCACCCATGATTGATGAGAGAAGCTCTTTGCAGTATGCACTTTTAGCAGCCCGAATGGCTTTTTCCCGTCATTTTTTTTCATTTCCTATATGCATGCCAGTCTCTGAGAGCTAGTGGCTTTGAACTTAGCCCAGCACTTATCCCTAGCCTTGATTTCAGTAAGGAGGGCACTGAAGTCATTTAGTGTTTGCACCTCTGACTCTCCTCCTTATAAATGGAATATGCTTGTCTTGAAGAATCTGGAGCCGAGAGATGAAATATGAAAGGGCCTCATCCACACTAAAAAAATTCTAAATAGGGCTCCAGTCAGTTTGACACAGATCTGCGAGGAGGTTAGAAGTATTACGTTTTGAGAAGTTAACGGAAGATCTGGTATATTGGCGGGATGGGTGGAGTACAGGCTTTCCAAGTGCAAAATCATAAGTGATCGGTCGCTAATGGAGTCCGGTAAAATGCCTGAGGTGATGATCCTGTCCTCCCTATTAGAATCCAGTCAGTGAGGATCTGACTGTTCCTCCTAAGTGCAATGCTAGTAGGGGAAGTAATGATCTGAGCCAGATCACTTTTTTTTTTTTTTTTTTTAAGTTTTTGTTGATCAGGTAAGTGCACTGAACAAATTCTGCCTATTTTCAGGCACGACCTGGGGGAGGGGAATACAGATGAATGCCACCTGACCTTGAACCAGATTTAACTGTTGGTGGTATTTTTAGTGAATTGGGGGAAATTTGGCCAGGGCACCGGGGAAATTCCCCTACTCTTTTAGAGAAGTGCCATGGGATCTTTAACTACCACCAGAACAGGCAGATGGGACCTCTGTTTAACGTCTCATCCAAAAGACGGCACCTCAGGAGTGCAACACCCCCCCTCATGCTGCACTACAGTGTCAGTACTGGGATATTAACCCAAGTGCCTGGTGTGGGGATAGAACCCACAGCCTTCTGATCTCCCAGCCTCAGAGGCGAGTGTGCTACCTGCCGAGCCACTGACAGTGCTATATTCAGTACTGATTCACATGTGCCAGATTTGTTGAGCCAGTCTAGATTAAAATCACCAAGTATGAAAACTTATTTTTGGCCGGTGCTCCCAGATAAGTAGTGGATAATATCTGTTAGACCTGCCAGGCCCTTTTTAGGGGGATCATTACAGATCGTTGTTATGTGTAGTTTCTTGGTATTGCTAAGGGTTAGCAGGGAGTGTACTGTTTCACAGGATAGTTGTGATCTGAGGTGGTAGAGCAGTGAGTTGCAGGTGGTCTCTGTAAGAGGATCAGAATACCCCTATCCCTTTTAGACGGATTGTGATCTCTCCGTGCCAAGCTGTATCTTGACAGGGTACAGACATTGTCAGGACAGGGAGGGATGGTTTTAGCCATGTTTCAGTTAGACACAGAATATGAGGGCCATAGCGTAATACTCGGGTTTCAAGCTCAGTAATGTTTGTCATAAGGCTACGAATATTAAAGAGCTAGTGTACCAAAAGTGAGTCATCATAGTGGTGCAGTCCTCCTAAGCTGTGACCTGTCAACTGTATGGCAGTTTGGTACTTATTTAGCAGTTTGGTGAAGAGTTTATTAAGTTTATCGTTTTACATTGCTTCCGTGTTTCAGGCTCTGTCCTGTGACATTCATTGCTGCAAGCCACGGATGTGACATAGTGGGTGGAGCAGTGTCGAGTCGATCACATGTGCAGGCAGTCTGATGGAGCTGTGTGTCCAACTGAAACCATGGTTCCGTGCCTTTCTACCTCTAGGAACAAGTTTCTTCCGCTAAAAGAAAGCTGTACTCCCCCTCCCCCATGTGCAAATGAGCAACTCTTTATTTCAGTAGTGAATGAGTCATTTACTCTGCTCATATGGTACTGTATTACAAGTCCCCGGCCCCCTGGAAAACATCCCTCAGCACCTCCACTACAAAGTCTAACCGTTGCTGGCTAAGCCCCTCTCTCCCCATGGCAACTGGCACAGTCCTTTGCTCACCTCTCTGGCCAGCCGCCCTTTGATTGACTGAGTGGGATCATTTGTTGCGTCTTACTTTGTTTCTTTGCCGGAGGATCCACTCGTATTCCTGCCGCCGAGGGAACAGTCTGACGAATATCAAAACACCGTTATATCAGTCGGAATTATAAAACGGCTCCGTGAGAAAGTGTCTCACGATTTATAAACTAGGGCTGTTGAACATTGAAATTCGGATTGAAAAGTCAAGCCGCTCGCGGCAGAGACTCCAGGCAAGTTTGTAAATTATTTGTAAAATAATGGGCTCTCTATAAAATTTCAGTATGGTTTTAGAACATGCTGTTTCACAGGCATAATTTTAAGAATCTAGTTGCAGATTAACTAGCCAGGAACAAGGAGAGTGAGGCATTGTTTATGGACATACTAACATACTAAAATGCCAGCAGAATAGGCCTAATGGTCTTTCGTGTCTGCTCGTTTGGTCAGTCCCCAACCTGGGTGCTGACCTTGCTGTCCCCCTCGCCTTCTCTGGCTTCTCCCTTCCCAGTTCCGGATATTCTTGCTGCATTGGATTTTGCTTCCAGAACCCTTCCCTGTACCTGTCCCACCCCTCTTGAACCCCTCAGTGTCTGCCTCCACCAGCCCCTAGGCGAGTGCATTCCATGGCTCCACCACCCTCTCAATGAGTAGCACCTCCTCCTTTCTCCCTGAATCTTCCCCTCCAGCTTCCAGCCATGCCTCTAGTGGCCCCTTCCTCCTTCCTTGAAGCACCCTGACTGTTCCTCCCCTATTTACCTCTTCATGTACCTAAAGACTCTATCATGTCCCCCGGTCCCTTCTCTCTTCCAATGTGTACATATTTAGCTCTTGAGCCTCTCCTCATAGGTCCTGTCCCCAAGCCCCAAATCATTTAGTTTGCCCTCCTCTGGACCCTCTCAGGAGGTTAATGTCCCTCTTTAAGTGTGGCCTCCAAAAAGCTGCACACAGTACTCAGAGTGCAGCCTCACCAAGCAGTTATACAAAGGGAGTATCACTTCCTCCTTCTGGAGGTGATCCCCTAGCGATGCATCCCAGCATCCTGTTGGCCTTGGCTGCCCTCCTACAAGTCTCGAGTTGTTCATCTTGACATCCACCACCACCCCAGGTCCCTCTCAGCCATCGAGACTTGTAGCATTTCCCCAGGGTGTACACTTGGCCTGGGTTTCTGGCCCCAGGTGGAGTACCTTGCATTCCCTGCATTGAACCTCAGCTTCACTTTCTAGACCATCTTTCCAGAGCCTCCAGGTCCCCTGTGGGGCCACCCTCCCTCCTCCCCATCCACCACCTCCAGTTTGGAGTCATCTGCAAAGAGACTCATCTCACTCCTGATTCCTGTCCTTATGTCAGATACGTGGCGTTGAACAGAAGGGGCCCAAGGACTGATCCTGTGGGACCCCACTAATGACCCTCCTTGGGGATGAGACTATCCACCAACTCACGACCCTCTGGGTCGGTCCTGGAGCCAGTGCCTATCCATCTGATCATCTGGTTCCCCACCCCCATTTCTCCCAGCTTATCCAACAGGCCCACATGAGGAACAGAGTCAAATGCCTTGCTGAAGTCCAGAAAGAGGACGTGAGCAAGTCTTTTGACATGGCTGACCACCTCTTACTCCTTGAAAGATTTGTTGGGATCGGCGTACATCCTGAACCTGTAAAGTGATTTCAATCTTCTCTAACATATAGAAAACAGCAATTTAAACCAGACAAGGGCTTAAAAAGTTACTTTTGGGTCTGGGGTCTACCAAATTGAGGCGGCTAAACTTTGAGAGGATTTCTCTGACCAGATGAACCTTTGTTTTTGCGATGCGTGAGTGTGAATAAAATTGACGCTTACTGTTTTTGTGTCTTGTCTTTTTTTTTTTGTCTGTTAATGGACGGACTGACAGACTTGTCTCTGATATGACTCTAGAGATTACAGAATGGCTTGGGTTCGTTTTTTAGAAATAAGACTATCGCACAGCAAGCATAGACAGTGTCACTAGAGTCCGACATATTAATGAAAGTGCAAAATACTGAGCTAGATAAACCTGGCCCTAAAAACTTTGGTCCGCTAAGACTTGGCTGGTGAGTGAAACTGGAGGCCTGAAGCTGCAAACATCATAAGACTTTCCTTTTCTCTGCTTGTTTGCAGCTCTGTCAAACTCTACATTCCTCCTACTACCAGATTTCAGTTTTATTTATTGGGTGGGGGGCTGAGTATAGGGGTAGAAATTAAGCTCTGCAGCCACTAACCAGCAGGGCTACTGACTGGGAAAATAAATTGGCCCCACTGACATTTCCATTGGCCCAATTTGTGTACATACTGAAGTGTTGCCTTCTCTAGTACAAGCCTGCAGTGCTAGTTAACTGAAAATCTTACTAGCCCGGTACAAAATCTACCAGCATTTGGCTAGCGGGCCGGTGCTAATTTCGACCCCTGTGAGTATAAAACCATTCACATTCCATGCTAGCCACTTGTAGAACCGTTGCAATCTGCTAAATCCTTTTTAAACTCTGGAAACACCCCTGGATGCTCTTTCAGGACAACTTCAGCAAATTGCTGAAAGTACAAAGATTGGTAGTACCCATTTTAGCCCATGACCTGCTTTAGTACATACTAAATTCCCTTCTGCAGATTCTACAGATGGGTCAGAAAAGTTTAAGTGCTGCACTATTTTATCTAAAGACTCCTCACCATAGGTATTGAAGTCATCTGTCCGTTTCAGAGCTGTGGCTCTCTTTGATTCTAAAATGGAGAAGCAACTTAGTATGTTTAAGGTATCTTGGGGGAAATGTCCGTCCAGTTCCTCGATTTGAAAGCACTAATGTATCTGCTCTTTCATTTATTAAAGCTGGTCTCTGAGTGTGAAAGTCTGAGAGCTTACCACCTTTGTGCTTAACTGCCTTCAAGATCAGTATCAAAAAAGTCTCTGATGGACCTGGGGTTTCAGTTAAAAACCTTCAAGCCTCCTTTGTACTTGTGATCATTGGTAGCACAGTAGAGCAATCAGGATGTTCCCTTTGGAAATATTTGATAGACTGACAATATATCACATGACGTCCAGCATTACGTGAGAAAGAACTACAAAATTAAACTGCCATACAGCCAGCAGCAGTCCTTTCTGCTTTGTCGCTGTCCGAAGTATTGGATGCAGTCATATGTTCTGACACATCTTTTAATGATTTTAGAGTCCTGCGCACAATCGACACTGCATTGTAAATTGACAGCCACTGAACTGCATGTGGTTAGCAGTATTTCAGAACTGGTTCTTCTAGCTGTTTTTATAGTTCAGGCAGTTTTTACTTCTGATAGCTGAATTACTGAAGAAAATGAAGATGGATCCCAGGTCTCGTTGATACTTTCTTCACCTGTTCCACAGGCTGAGCTGCATCACTGGCACACAAGGCCAATCGATGGGCTGTACAGTGTATACCAGTCGGCTCAGTGTTTATAGTCAATTCTTAGTGTTTGTACTAGTCCTTGATGACAACCAGTCATAACTGATGCTCCATCAGTACAGAGTGCTGCGAGATTTTTACCTGCTGTAAGGCTCTTGTCATTCAACAGTTGACAGCGTGCCTGAAAAAATAGTTTCAGCCTTTCCATCAGTAACTTCTATATTGCAATAAAATGGAGTATTTCTCTCTCCAAAGCTGGTCTCTGGGCTTCCGTACTGATGGGCTGTACTTCCTGATGCTATCTTGCAGGCAGGAACCAAAACTCTTGCAGCCTGGCTATCCTCCACTCCACTTCCTGTGCACACCAGTTTACTTCCTGCCTTCCAAAAGGCAGGTACTCTGTAGCAGAGCTCTGTCTCCTCATGGCAGGGCTGAAGACATCAGACTGTAAGTCTCATTTTATTTTCAGGGTTTTATTTAACTCTAAAAATTGATTAGCGTTTGCTCATATTATACTAACATACTAAAATGCCAGCAGAATAGGCTACTTGGTCTTTCGTGTCTGCTAGTTTGGTCAGCCCCACCCTGGTGCTGACCTTGCTATCCCCTACGCCTTCTCTGGCTTCTCCCTTCCCAGTTCTGGATATTCTTGCTGCATTGGATTTTGCTTCCAGAACCCTTCCCCTGTACCTGTCCCACCCCTCTTGAACCCCTCCACTGTCTCTGCCTCCACCAGCCCCCTAGGCAGTGCATTCCATGGCTCCCACCACCCTCTCAGTGAAGTAGCAGCTCCTCCTTTCTCCCTGAATCTTCCCCCTCCAGCTTCCACCCATGCCTCTAGTGGCCTTCCTCCTTCCTTGAAGCACCCTGACTGTTCCTCCCCTGTTTACCCTCTTCATGTACCTCAGGGCCTCTATCATGTCCCCGGTCCTTCTCTCTTCCAATGTGTACATATTTAGCTCTTTGAGCCTCTCCTCATAGGTCCTGTCCCCAAGCCCCAAATCATTTGGTTTGCCCTCCTCTGGACCCTCTCCAGGAGGTTATGTCCCTCTTTAAGTGTGGCCTCCAAAACTGCACACAATACTCAAGGTGCGGCCTCACCAAGCAGTTATACAGAGGGAGTATCACTTCCCTCCTTCTGGAGGTGATCCCCCTAGCGATGCATCCCAGCATCCTGTTGGCCTTGGCTGCTGCCTCCCTACAAGTCTCAGAGTTGTTCATCTTGACATCCACCACCACCCCCAGGTCCCTCTCAGCCATCGAGACTGAGCATTCCCCCAGGGTGTACACTTGGCCTGGGTTTCTGGCCCCAGGTGAGTACCTTGCATTTCCCTGCATTGAACCTCAGCTTCCACTTTCTAGACCATCTTTCCAGAGCCTCCAGGTCCCCCTGTAGGGCCACCTTCCCCTCCTCCCCATCCACCACCCCCCCCAGTTTCGAGTCATCTGCAAAGAGACTCATCTCACTCCTGATTCCTGTCCTTATGTCAGATACGTAGGCGTTGAACAGAAGGGGCCCAAGGACTGATCCCTGTGGGACCCCACTAATGACCCTCCTTGAGGATGAGACTATCCCACCAACTACGACCCTCTGGGTCCGGTCCTGGAGCCAATTGCCTATCCATCTGATCATCTGGTTCCCCACCCCCATTTCTCCCAGCTTATCCAACAGGCCCACGTGAGGAACAGTCAAATGCCTTGCTGAAGTCTAGAAAGAGGACATCCACTGGTCTACCCAGGTCCAAGGCACTTGTCACCCAGTCATAGAACTCCACCAGGTTTGTCTGACACGATTTCCCCGGGATGAATCCATGCTGTCTATCGTCCAGGCACCCTGACTTATCCAGGTCCCCCTAGCCTCTCCTTGACAATGCCCTCCAACAGCTTGCCCACCACCGATGTCAGGCTGACAGGCCTGTCGTCCCTGCCACCTCCTTGATCCCCCTTGTGGATAGGCACTGCATCCCACCTTCCAGTCTTGGGGCACCCACCCTGTCCTCAGAGAGATGGTGAAAAGCTGTGCCAGGGTTTGCCAGGACATCTGCAAGTTCCTTCAGCACTCTGGGATGTAATTTATCCGGCCCCTGTGCTTTCTCCGTCTTAAAGAGGCTGAGGGCTTCCCTCACCTCTCTGCTGTGATTTCCACTTCCCGCACCTCTTCTCCTGCTTAGCCCTCCCCACCTGCCAGTGATGCCTCCTTCTCCAGACCCTACTGAATCGGTAAGGGTCCCCCTCCTCAGTATCTCTGTCTCCTCCCATGTATGATGCAGTCACCCCATTTTCCCTGGTGAAAACTGAGGTGAAGTACTCATTTAGTACCTCAGCCTGCTCCCGGGTCTTGTGCCCATCTCTCCCTGATTTAATCCTGCTAATCTGCCCCTTCACCCTCGTTTTCCCCAGTGTATCTAAAGAACCCCTTTTTCCTCTCCTAATTTCCCTGGCCAGGTTCTGCTCCTTCCTTGCCTTAGCCGCCTCACCCCTCTAGTGGCCCTTCTAGCCATCAGCTCGTACTCCCCTCGATCCCTTTCACTCCTTGAGCACTTGAATTGCTTATAGGCTGCTTTCTTTCCTGCACCACCTCGGACCTCCCTGGTCCACCAACAGGGTTTTGGGCCCTACCGCATTTTCGTCTTACTCTTGCACAGGTGCTGGTAGCATCCTGCACCCCTCTCCTGATGATTTCCCACCTACTATCAGCGTCCATATCTGACCCAATCCCATCCAAATGCTCCTTAAGGATCCTTCCCATTTCCTTAAAATCCGCCCCCCTGAAGTCGGTTACTTCCGTCTTTGTGCATCCTTCTACCCCTCCTAAAAGTGCTAAATCTTTGTGAAAATGCATAGGTCTGCCTCACTGTGTTTAACAAACATAATACTTCTAGAAAATCTATATAAATATTTTCTGTACAGTTAGTATCATCCCAAGAAAAAATCTGCTAATCAGTTATTTAAAACCCTGATTTTTATCTTTGGATAGCCTCAACGTTGGACAAGAGTAGCATTACAAAGCTGTTTTTTATATATATATATATATATATATATAAATATTCTTCCGTCTGCAGAGTGAGCTCTGTATTGTCACGAGTGCCAAAAACACGAGTGAGAATGCACAGCTCACTCTGCAGGACTGAGAATATTTTCCATATCCCCCGATCTGCACGTCATGTGTGCAATTTATACCATGGGGGTGGGAGCTTTGGAAACAGTTTTTCTGTTTTCTGTGCATTTTCTGCTCTTTGTGTGGTGTGAATGCGTGTGAGTTTTTCTGAATGGATTGGGAGTCGAAGAAACACAGTGGAACACAGGTGAGCATCTTTGTGAAGGAATTCCATTTAGAATGCAGGTTGTTTTGAAGCTGAGATCAGCACAGTAATGCGCTAGGAGTCTCAAACACTGTGAGACACAGGTGAGTGTCTTTTGCAGTGCTAACTGAGTAAGTTGCAGGCTTTAGTGAGAGAAAGAAACCGTTTTCTGAAGCGGTTTCATTTAGATTGCAGGCTGCAGTGAAGATATCCTCACTCTGGTGACATCAGCACAGTGTGGATAAATGTCATTTATCCTTACTCTGCTGATGTCATCAGGATTTATCCCACTCTAGTAGAAATAACACTGTATATTCTACTGAGAAAGCTCCCACCCCTATGGTATAAATAGGTATAGATATACGTATATTGGGTTAAGGAGAATACTCCCCGTTGATGGCAGTAACTGGCAATCTCCACGTCGACTGCTGGAAGCGTTCATACAGCTGCTTGTTGACGCTAACAGCCCCATAGCACTTCTGGAGTAGTCGACAGCGCTCCAGATTGCCCACGCCATAAACTACCCCCCAGCAGCAATTGGGCTAGCAATCAGGTTTTCTTCCAAGGCTTGCATAGCTAGAACATTTCACAGGATCAATTGTGAGCAGCATTTAAGGGGCTAGCAAGCAGTGTTTCTTCCAAGTAGAGCAATACACTCAGGAGGCCTCTTGGGGGGTGGGGTCCCCAAAGGATAACTCTGAAGGCCTCCAACTCTTGATGACAGTGCCCCAGTTCTTAGGCGCATGGTGACCCTCAAGGGCATTGGAATCGAACCACAAAATTCCTCCTGTGGCCACCTTTACAAACTTTCACACTGGGGATCGCTCCCCAAGGCTCACGGGGAGGGGGACCCCATTCCTCAGGGACATTGAGATTAGGCCACACTAAAGGGCAGGAGATACCAAGAAAATGCAAAGCCCTCCTTTTTGGCCATCTTTGCAGGCTACCTTTTGTGGACCCTGTGGAGGCCCCCTCCTTATCTGCTCATTCGGATCAGCGGCAGGCCGCTCGGACTGAGGTGCACGCATTCACACAGGACGGCAAAAAAACTTGCCACGCCTCATTGGCCTCAGATCTGATGGAACCACTGAGCAGAGTATTTACCCTCAGCCCCCCCAATGCTCCGAATTGCAGCCTCCAAGCCCCGGGCAGAGGGTCCACAGGACAGTGACTCGAAAGACATCAACGTTCCTGTCCTCTAATGAGGAGGAGCGCACCTCTGCGCATCTTGCCAAAACGAAGAGAACCATTAGTCCGGCAGAGGGAGAAGCCATTCAATGAGACCCGGTGATCAGGAAAGTGGATGCATCTTAAGAAGGCCTTCCAAGCTTTAGGAACTTGGCTCAAGGCAGCGACAGCTAATCTTTTCTTAGCCAGAGCCCCTGTTTCATGGGCCAGGGTCCTAGCTTTTAGCTGGCAGAAGATTCTGAGAAAAACGAAACAAGGCGGCACTGCTGCAGCTCCAGCTCTTTGGGTTGGCTTCTGTTTATTCAGCAGATGTGTCAGAGGCAGCAGCCAGATGCCCTGCTAGAACCATGTTCTATCAAACTTCATCGCGGCACAGTCTCTGGCTTCGTGCTTGACAAACAGATACTTCTGCAAGATTCCCTTGGTCAGTGCTGCCTGCGACGGTCATCTACTGTTCGGCTCCACACTCAAAGAAGCGGTGTATAATCAGTGGAAACCACTATGGAGTGCAGGCTGCAGACAAAGACCAGAGAAAAGTCAGGTTTAGCAGGTCACCGGTGGAATGTTTGGTGCTGAAATTACATCAGAGGGTAAAACAGAACTTCTCTGGCAAACAAATGGGGTTCTCCTCCCGGAAGCAGCGTAGCTTCGGAGGAGGAGGCAGTGTCATCTGACAGGCCCGGGGGAGCAACATCATCAGTGAAACACTTCGAACCCATCCTCTAGTAGGGCTCATCGCCGAAGGGCTCCAGGCTCAGCCTTGCATGCTGCACAGCCTGGCCCTATTCTCGCTATGGCGCAGGCTTTCCAATTTTCACGAGGAATGGGTCCATACCACAACTGACGGATGGGTTTAGACATCATGCACAAGGGATACCTAATCGAGTTTGACTTGGAGCCACCATTACTTCATGTGGTACCATTGCCCATTTTGGGCAACACAGCATAAAATGTGCACCGTGCCAGGCAATTACAGACCCTCTACCACCAGGGGCTGTCAAGCGGGTTCACCACCGCAGAATTCAACTGGGGCCTCTTCCCGCTTTTCTTAATTGTTCCCTAATGCGCAGGGGTTTTCAGAGTAGTTTGGGACCTGAGATTTCTAAACTGCCTCGTGCTCGACAGATCCTTCATATGGAGACCCTGCCATCCATCATCGGGGAGCTCCGTCAAGTCGACTGTTCGGCATTTATCGATTTGCAGGACACCAATTTACACATTCCCAGAATTTCCCATCCAAGAGGCACATAGGCAGTCTCTCATTCAAAGTGGGGGGACATCTCTTCCCATTCAAAGCTTTTCCATTCGGGCGTGCATCTGCCACAGGAGTCTTCTCCATGGTACTAGTGACAGTCAGAGCTCGACTTTGGACCTAAGGGTTACAGCTTTTCCTTTATCTGCACACTATTCTCAGAGCACTGCATTTTAGCAGGTAGTACAAGCAGTGGCCGAGGTCGTACGGTGCCTCTTGGCACTCGAATTGGTCACAACCGAAAAGAACTCCTTAATTCCAACGCTGACCTTGAACCATCTGGGGCATATTTCAAGACACAAGTGAACAGGAGCAAACCTCCCAAAACACGTAAATGTCTTTTATGGATAGACACTCCTTTTCCATGAGAAAGAAACATTGTGTTGGGCAACCCATTTTCAGCAACAAAATGTGGTTCTCAGCAGCCCTTTGAGTTGGTCATCACTGTGTATAGTAGCCGTATCTATTGCTTTTGCCATTGCCTTACACTTTGATTGGCTCTTTTTTTGACTTTAATTGCTTTTGGTGTGCTGAACGCAAACTGATTTCTCTCTGGACAACCTACCTACCGACCGTTGGTTGACAGGCCTAACTGATGCGGCCCGCTGTTTTCAGTTTTTCTTTTACTCTTAACTCTTTCCGCTCAAGTCATCTGACCTATTTTCTCACCGCCACAACCAGCTGTCTTTTCACTACCGCAGTCAGCCCTCTGTGCAGCTCCTTCTGTGGCATTGACTCGGGCACTCTGCTTCACTCCGCGTTGACCTCTCCTTGCGCTGGGCAACTTCTTTTACTGACGCTGCACGCCTCTCCTGTTCCTCCACATGCAGGTGGTCTTGAGACTAGTAGAACAAGAGAGAGAGGCATGCACACTAGACCACCAGGGGAAGTGGAGGGGGGCAGGGGGAGGGAGAGGCCTTACAGCAAAGTGCCATATAAGTAAGGATGCTCTGTTTGCATGGAATTATCTCGCATGGTGGTTCAGAATATATGGGAGCAGGAGCCCAAAATAGCAAGAATAGCAGAATCCCCCAAAAAAAACTTTTAAGCCCTGCAGACCCAGACAGGTTTCAGGTCATGTTCTGGTTCCCGAGTGCAGGAGATTTGTAAAGCAAGTTGCTTGATCAGGGTCATCCAGGCTTTGCTACAGTCCAGAAGCACTTTCACCTTATTACTCTTGCCCTGATGTGAGTACAGCTTGAGAATTTTTCAAATCTTCTCTCGAGGATGTGAAAAATCAGTATGCACATTTTGGGGAAAAACATTTGTAAATTAATTGCTCCATGGTTTATAAATTCAGTTGGGACTACTATCAAGAATAACAATGCTGCTTGGTGGTAAAAAAGTAAGAATGACTGTGGAACAATTGATTTATAGCATTTGAATGTTAAGAAATAAATACACAGCAGGGGTTGAAATTGGCACCAGCCCACTAGCTAAATGCTGGTAGATTTTGTATTGGGCTAGTAAGATTTTCCTTTAACTAGCCCAGCAGGCATTGTGCTAGAGAAGGTAACATTCCAATAAGTACACCAGCTGGGTCACAGTAAAAGTCTGTGGGGCTAGTGGATTTTTCCAGTTACTAGCCCTGCTGGCTAGTGGCTGCAAAACTTAATTTCGACCCCTGTACAGCCCTGGTAAGAAAAAGCAAAGAATTAACTTTTTTTTTTAATCCAGTTTGGCAGTACCTCCAGTAACACAAAGAGAATGTGGTCTATAATAAAGCAATTGCAAGATGCTAGGGCTAAACACACTCTACCTTCCGTGTTACAGGTGGATTCTTAAAACAGGTGTTAGTCTTTAACAATCCACCGTGCAAATTTCATTTCTAAGTTGTGGCTTGGCACACTCCCTCCTTATCTCACTTGCTCACTCCCCCCCAACACCACTTTGCCTTTTAAGATCCCATGACCACAGAACTCTGTCAGTCCCTGGAGAGCCACCTCAGTTGGCCAATCCTCCTTCTCTTACCGGCTCCCTAAACTGTGGAATGCTCTTCCTACACAAATCCGTTCCTCATCCTCCTCCTCAGGCTCTCTAAACAAAGCACTATATAATTTGCTCTCTGTAAACTGCACCTGCCCCTAGCTCCCCCCAGTCCCTCACCCTTCTCCCTGTTAGTCATCTCTTACCCTCATCACTGCCCTGACTAGACTTTTTTCCTCCTTCTTGTCTTTGATAGTATACCCTATCAATGTGTCTCTCTGGTGCTTTCTCCTCAGCTTGCGGGACTCGCACTGGTCTCTAGCTCCTTTGTTTGCCACATTTTTAGTTTCTCTCTCATTGTTTTCGTCTTGCTTTATAATAGTCCTCATATTGTAAGCCTCTAGACAAGTTTGGAATACCTTAGCCACTATTCTGCCTCACCCTCCAGGTTATAGAATAGGCTGAATCCTTGTCTACCTTGTAACTTCCACTCTAGTCACACCTGTTTTAAATCAGGAGACAAAGTTAATCTAGCAAACTTCCGTCCCATCTCGATTTTACCCCCGCTCTCCAAAGCACTTGAAAGGGTGCTCTCAGAACAGCTGAGTACCTAGAAAAGCATAGCCTTCTCTGCTTGCAACAACGTGGATTCTGACAAAACCACTCCACCGTCACTGCACTAGTAGAGTACACCACTCAGTTTTATGGGGCTCTGAATAAAGGGATGGCAGTGGGGTCTATCTTCATAGACTTCACCAAGGCCTTTGACACAGTCAGTCACCAACTGCTACTGAAATGTTTCCTCTCTACAGGATTATCAATAGACTCTGTGGCCTGGTTCCATAGTTACCTCATCCATAGATATCTGTAGGTCAGGATCTGCAATTCAATCTCTTAGCCCGGGAAGTAAACCTAGGGATCCCATAGGTTCTATCTTCTGTCTGCTCTTATTCAGCCTCTTCATAAATGACATGCCTTCTACCTGTCCTGCATACCCCGTACTCTATGCAGACGATGCTTTTACCTCTATCCCAGGGAAAGACCTGGGATAAAGTAGCTCTGAACCTCAGCTCAATTTTCATGCATTGGAATCCTGGTTCACCCGAAATAAACTGCTACTCAACTACAAAAAGACAGAGAGCATGCTCTTCAGCACCCCACAGAGCAAGATTCGAGGGTCCTCACTGCATATCCTTAGTAGTGAAGGAGAAGTACTAGACCAAGTCAATACATTCAAGTACTTAGGGATTCACCTTGATGACACCCTCACCTTCACTGCCCATGCTGAGCAACTGGTAAGTCCACCAACATGAAGTTTGGCATCCTGTACAGACACTGCACTTCTATAACACCAGCTGCTCTGAAACTTGTTATGTGTAGTTCAGTTCTCTCATCTGTGGATTATGGCCCTTATCATATACGGGCAGGCACAGACACAGAGCTTAAAAGGGTCAAAACCTATTCTGGACAAGGCCTGCTGCCTGGTCCTGGGAGTATACAAAATGACTCACTCTTGTGACCTATACAAGAAAACTGGCTGGCTCCCACTCCACTACAGACTCCAATACCAGGCCTACCTCCTTGAAAAAAGTCCCTGATGGGGTCCATGTCTAGTGCTACTTCAGCCCTCTTTGAGCATGCATAACCATCTAAATGCACAAGGAGTGCCTCCAGGGCTGTTCTAACTGTTCTCTTCAAACAAACCACCCTTGGCCGAAGATTCCTCTCCTACTGTGGGCCTAAATGGTTCAATAATCTGCATACAGACCTTGCTGACTCCCTCAGATTTGGCCACTTTAAAAATGGTCTTCGATCTCTTCTTGCCAGCAAATCTGACTGCCAGTGTTTCTGTTAACCCATGGCCTCTGACAGCAGTTCTTGCACCCGTCCAACACTACCCTCTCTCACTCCCACCCTGCTGTTCCACAACTGCCCACTTCCCCCTCCCACCAACTACTACCTCCCCTTGACAAAGCCTCACCTTGGCTGCTAAAACTGCATTTCTGCAGTCTGAGAGCACCCCTTCTGAACTGTAACATGATTGTTAAATACTGTACTGCACTTAATTAGTGCTGCATTAATACGCTTCTCTACAAGTGTGGTCCTGTTTCTCCTTACTTCTTGTACCCTGCTTAATGTTGTAACTGCACACCAATACTACTTGTTAGTTGATGTTCTTTCTGTTCTGCAGTGTTTCATCACCTGTAAATGTTTTGTATTCCTTGTTGACTTGGAGCCTTTGTAAGCGGCCCCGGCTCAAGGTATTAATCCAATTTGAAATAAATAAGTAAATAACCTTTGAGCCATAGACTCATTTACAAAGGCTCCACGTCAAGGAAGAGTAAAGACATAAGTTATACAGTACTCAACAACATACTGAATAATACAGCCAGATTAGGAGAAAGAGGCCTATACAGTTAGGTAGCTATTTAGGTCAAATTAAGGAGCCTGTCGTCGTCAAAGATGCAAGAGTCGGAAACCGACATTGTCATTGATACAAACAATAATGCGCTGAAGTGAAGTTTACATTTTGTGAGAAATTTACTTCCTTTTAAGCTCAGTGCAGAAGAATGAGTCTTAGTGTTACTGTTCAGTGAGTGACTGTATTCAGCAACTTGACAATGTTATGCTACTACTGCCTTGGAATATAAACTGGTGATGCCGAGATCTAGAACACACTGTACGGTGGTGATAGTAATGAAGATAAGGATTTGGATGATGATAATAACGGATGATAACACTTCTTTTTTTTGCATATAGCTTTTTACCACTTAGGGGCTAGCAGGCAGGCTCATTCTCTCTCTCTCTCTCTCTCTCAGAGGGCTTGATTCACCCCTTGGCATGCCTTCTGATCCAGCACCATACCCTGGCAGGTACCCCCCATGGATTCTCCCCTATGGTGGTGCCAGGGAGGGGATGGCTGTCGTCCGCCCCCCAGAGAATAACCCAGATTGCCCAGGGTGATGCCAGAGTTGGGAGCACAGCCAGGCTTCCTGGAGCCTGCTAGCTCCCTTTTCCGTTTTCTCCTCTCCTGTCGCTGCGGCATGCACATTAGCATGCGCAAGTGAAGGCGACTGCACGCTGCAAAGCCCTGCAGCATCCTTCCTTCATGGTTGCCCCGGTCCTGCACTACCACCAAGCCTCCACCTGGTGGCAGTAATTTGTCAGGAACTATGAACCACCGACCCCAGGAGAAGAGAGAGAGTCCTCCGAAGCTCGATTGTCTCCCTCCACTGCCGACCCCTGATGGCTCGCGTCCGCTCTCGAACATGAGTCACTGGCATGGCAGGAGGTAAGGTGTCTGTGCCTCAGCCCTGACATCACTGGGCTGGCTGGTGATTACTCTTCTTATACTTTTGTGGGCATTGTGTTGTCTACAATTGAAGTAATCTCAGTAAATTAATGAACATCAGAAACACCTTGTTTGGCTTTCCCCCAAATCTGTTTGTGTTATTTATTTATTTTTGGCGGCCTGCTGGCAAACTCAGTCAGGCATCAGATTCACTGTGTTCTCTCCTTTTTGTTTGGGATGCTAGGCAGTCTTGTTTTGTAGTTCGTTGTTTTTTCACCCCTTAGGCGTCCCTAGCACAGTCTCCTCTGTCTCTCTCTTTCCATCACTCTTTCTCTGCTGTTTTGCCTCCCTGGGCCTACCCCAACACAGTCAGCAGTTTATTTTGTTGGTTTGTTTCATTGCAGAACAGTATTGTATTTGTTCTTGTCCCCCTTAATTATTTTATTCATGGCTGGCCTTCTCTTGGTGGCATACGTTCGTGGGCCTGTGAGTATGCTGGGAGAGAGAGAGAGAGAGAGAGAGAGAAGGTGAGAGAGATGGAGAGTAAGAGAGAGAGAGAGAGAGCGAGAGAGAGAGAGACAAATGCAAGTACTTAATACCATACCTACCACCATCCAATACCATGCAGCTTAAGATATTTTTATGGCTGTGGGCAGAGCCTACAGCCATTTTGTTTTGTTCTCCTGAAAACGCCAACCATTAGAAGTTGTTGATCTTTGGAAGTATCCTTCCAAAAGTCCAACGGAGATTAGAACACTGTGCCACAGTTGGTCGATATGGAGTTACTTCCGCATTCTGGGATAAAAATCCGCATGCCTACCTTGATGCATGTGAAATTCATTGGTGCTGCTATCTTGGAATGGCAGAATGCCATCCACTGCAACTACGCATGGCAAATGCTGCTGACATCTTGAGATGGCGCCTATGGCAGACACTCTCTGAGCTTTAGAAGTCGCCACAGCCGTATCGGCTCTGGTTAGACCATATTTATTAATGCTGCAGGGTACATTAGGCTACTGATTATGCTTGTTTTAGCTGCTTTACTTTACTTTTCCTACAAATAATAAATTAAATTACTCATTTTGGGCTTCTGTTAAATTTACAGCGCTTGACCCTTTATGCATGTTATCATATTTATTCAAATACTGATAAACAATCAGAACTAATCAGAACTCCCATGTGCTAGCTTTTATTTAATAAGGGTCAGAACTTCACAGAGTTCTGCCAGCCCAAATTTTGATATGTGAAAGTTTTTTATGTAACATTCACGATGTGAACGCTTGATCAGAAACTTGACTTAAGTAAAAAGGAAAGCGGCATCAAATTTGTGGTTTATAGAAACTATATAAAAGGAAAAAATTTACAATAAATTAATACAGCAAGAAGTCACAACCGAGAAGCAAAGAAAACGGGCTGTAAATCCCTTGAAAGCTGAAATAGTTTTTTTTTCTGCTGCAGCAGTTTATGAAGCTTGTTCTCAAGCAAAATATGTAATTAAAAAATGAAATGATCACAGTGTCATAGTAATGTGTCAGCAGAAAGGACCATCCTGATCCATCTAGTCTGCCCATTTCCCACCCACCCCTACTTGTCTTCACTTCCCAGGGATGTTTTCCTCTGCTCACTAGCCAACCCCTTGTGTCTGTCCATTGCCCTTTTGAATTCCTCCACTGTTTCTGCACATACCACGTCATTAGATAATCTGTTCCAGGGTTCCACCACCCTTTCACTGAAATAACATCTCCTTACATTGCTCTTAAGTCCTCCCCCTTCCAATCTTAATTTATGACCCCTTGTTTTAATTCCTACTTTCCTTTTGAATAAGCTACTTTCATTCACTTTATTTATTCCCTTCATATACTTAAAAGTCTCTATCATGTCACCTCTATCTCATCTAACCTCCAGGGGGTATAGATTTAATTATCTCCATCTAGTCTCATATGGCTTCTCTTGCACACCTTGTACCATCTTTGTTGCCCTTCTCTGAATCCTCTCCAACCCATCTATATCTTTTCTTAAATCAGGCCTCCAGAACTGTACTCCACAATTCAGATGCAGTCTGACTATGGTCTTATATAAAGGCATCAACACCTCCTCTTTCTACTTGCTATACCCCTTCTTATGCATGTCATCATTCTTTTAGCTTTACCTACTGCCTCAGTACATTGGTCTCCTACCATAATTACTTAAATTACGTGTTTATGTAGAACTACTTGTCTCCTTTCTTTGATACTGTAGCTATAATGTTAGGTGTTGGAGACTTAGTATTCGGGCATTATGGCATTAGGCAATGTAGATCAAAACCTTGGCCTTTGGTCTCAGTCTTGATGTACAGTTCCACTGCTGTTATGCCCTCATACAGCCTCCAGCACCTAACATTGTTACTCTGTTATACTGCTGTGTAAAATCTATTTTAATTAATGGCCAGCATTTTTTTTTATAAATGGACAATAGTACTTTTATTTCTCAGTTACAACCTCCGGTTGATATTTTCGGTTACAACTGGGAGTTTGTAATCAGTGCCCATCAATCAAACTCACCCTGAGAAACCTCATTGGTCACTTAACTTTCTATGGGCTGGCCGACCATCTCACAGAAACATGGCTGCACTGCTCCTCTGACAGCGAGCGCTCCACAGCACTTTTGGATTCCCTCACACCCCAGAAAGATACAAACTCTAAAAACATTTTTTCACACATATCTGGTTGATCCTGCCTTTGGAACCAGCCCCCCCCACTTTCCTGAACCGCTGCTGTAGCGAGAGGTGGTAGCAGCCCCACTAAAATCTGTCGCTGGCGTGCGTGAGAGAAAGAGCAACTAAAATCACACAAAGCTGGCATTCAGCACGACACTGACATTCCTACTGCAATTATAATAAAAATAAAGAACTAAATGAATGTGCTGGAGAGAAGATGAGAAGGAGAGTAAGTGACAGAGTGAAGAAGTGCACAAACGGGCTACTTATTTTCATTTAACTGACAAAAGGGTACCAACAGTAGCCCGTCAGGGCGTTGGGGATCTACCCGTGGATTCTTTGTTACTGTACTTAGTGCTACTGGGGAGAGAACAAAGAGACAGGTGGGCAGCAGGATGAACTGATCTCGGCAGTTCTCGCAAGAAGGTGCTGAGGAGAAGCCGCCACACTGAGCTGCTGCTGCTACTGGCATTGAAGGAAGGAACCGAGGGAGACATGCAAGAGATGGTGGCCACCAGCACACCCATTCAATGACTTTGGCAGAGAAGGAGTTGTGATTGCGCACCGTGACTGCACCAGTGGCAGGAGGAGATGGAGTTGCATTGGCAGCAGAAGTGCACGGAGACCAGGGAGGAGGAGATGGAGGTGCATTTGCAGCAAGAGGGACCACGAGGCAGACATTTTCTGTGGCAGCAGTTGGCGGTGGGGCAGGATCAGAGAGAGTGGAGCTGTTGGAGCCAGAGGTCGGTGGGCCAGTCAGAGGCCAGGGGTGTCAATGTTGAACTCTGCTTGGCTATAAAGGGCAGGCCTAGCTGTATTCAGGGACTTTGGCAGAGAAGGAGCTGTGATTGTTTGTGTCCCACCTCCCCACCCTAGCCCCAACCTTGACCTCTGTTAAAATAGCTGGAGGGGTGGAGTCAAGAGATAGGAGTGACCTGTTCTAGCTACCATAGCCCTGATTATTGTGTAGATGCTGTAGCGCTGATCATTGGGGACCCTGGTGGTTCACTTGGAAAGTTATTATGAGGGTGATGGGACCACACGTCATTAGAGCCGGCATCTTTGGAGGATGGCTGGGTGCACAGGGTGCGGGTGGCCATTGGTACTTGACTGGGCCTGGAAGTTTGGTGGTTGACCAGTGTGCTACCATCTGGCACAGCTCAGAGAAGCGGTTGAGGGATTAGGAGGCAGCTACGAGATCTGTGGAGGAGGTATGGAGGAGGAGGGGAAACAGCCAAGGGGTCACCCACGTGGATGCTCCAAGTACTAAAGATGGGCATAGGGAGAGGAGTGCGGGGGGTACCTGGGGCAGATGGGGACCCAGACAGAGGGGGTCCTAAAAGAAGAAACTCCCAAAGAAGCAGGCAGGCATCTGGGGGTTGACAGAGGGAACCAGGATGGGGAAGTGGGTGGGAAGGGGGTCCTGGGGTCAGGCAGTAGGCTCAGCAACTGTTACAACATGCTATGTCTGCTAGTGGAGGAGGGAAGCACTGGGAGGCGAATGCAGCTATGATGGGGGCAGTTAGGGTGGGGAAGGGAGGAGGGACAACAGGCAGGGTCTGGAAATCAAGAAAGAAAGGGGAGGATGGAGTGTGGGACAACAGGAGTGGGGGGATTAGAGCAGACTGAGGGAGGGGGTAGCGGGAGAAGGCAAGGAGGAGGATCAGGCATACAAAGAGGGATACAGTTAGAGAGGTTGAGGGTTTGGGTCAAGGGGGCATGACAGGCAAGGAGGTTTTGAACGCAGATGGGATGGATGGGAGGAAGAGCCAGGCTAGGCCAACAGTTAGGGTGGGAGGACCAGTCATGAGCAGGGATGGGGTAGAGACGGAAAAGGGTACTCGGGAGGGGGGCCTAAGTTTGGAGGAGAGGGGTGATCACTGTCGATATGGAGAGGGCAGCATATGACACCCAGATGGGGGAGGAGCAAGGAGCCAGCTGGGGAGGGGCCAGAAAAAGGAAGAAGGGGCATGGGGGACCTGGGGGGTGAGATTGGAGGCAAGGGGTGGTTAGAGTGCTCCTGTTGGGGATTCCATGATCTGGGGTATCAAATGGGATAGGTAGGGTGAAGCCTGCTTGGTTAGAACCAAACGCTTTCCCTGCCTGATGGTGCACAAGGCCAAGCACGAGGTATACTTGCTGGCAAGGGAATGTGGAGGTTCCCTGAACATACTGGTGCACTTGGGTACAAACGGCATAGAGGGAAATAGTGAACTAGAGATACAGGCAAGGTTTCAGGAGCTAGCCAGGGTTTGCCATTCCATAGGATGCTTGATTTCCTTCTCGGAAATCCTGCCAGTGCCGAGGGCTAGTGGGAAGAACAAGCAGAAAAGTAGGGTGGTAAATCAGTGGCTCAGAGAGTGGTGTGAGGCCAGGGGGTATGGGTTGATGGTGGATTGGGGAACAACATGGGAGGATAAGGGGCTGTACGCTAGGGATAGGTTCCACTTCAATTTGAAAGGGAGGATATCCTTAAGCTGAAAATAGAGGGGTTTGTCAGTGGAAGCTGGGGTTTAGACTTGTGAAGGGGAGGGATGGAAGGAGGAGCTGTTGCAGGGGTCTGATTAAGAGGGTCTTGGTCTCCCCCTAAGGAACTGGAGGAATATGAAAAAAAGGCCAACTGGTTGGGTGCAGAGGGGAGAGACTGCAGTCACAAGGGAACACGAGAGGGGGGGAATGGGAAGGGAGGAAAGGGGTGGAGGGTGGTCCTGCTAAATGACAGGAGCTTGGGTAATAAGATGCCCAAGTTCCAGGCAATGCTAGCTGAAGGGGCAGTGGATGTAGCATCTGTCACTGAGACCTGGGCTACCCCAGATCATGACTGGGACCTAAACCTGGAAGGCTACACTATGTTCAGGAAGGATAGGGAGGAGGAAAGGGGGGTAGCACTGATAGTTAAAAATGGAATTCATTGGAATTGGTATAGGAGGGGTGGAGGAGGCAGAGAGACCATGGAGGTGATTTGGGTCACCCTGAAAATGAAGGGGGGTGTTAAGAGAGTAAAAATACGTGTGGTATACAGACCCCCTGCACTGGCAGAGGAACAGGAAGAGAGTCTGGTGTCAAATGTCATGAGACACTTTAGATTGGGCAAGGGAAGGGTGGTGGTGATGGGTGATCTAAACATGCCAGGGACAGACTGGGGGACTATGATGTTCTCAGTGGCCAGGGAGCAAAGGTTGCTGGATGTCTTCCAGGACGCGTTCCTAACCCAGCAGGTGGGTCAGCAGACTAGACAGGCCTGGATACTGGACATAGTCCTGGTGGACTGTGACCAGATTGGGGGCCTGGAGGTGAGGGACCCATTGGCAGGGAGTGATCATGCCATGGTCTGGCTCCACCTGGACCAGGGGAGGAGGAAGGCCACACAAAGATGGAGGTAACTGACTTCAGGGGGTGGACTTCAAGGGAGATGGGAAGGATCCTCAAGGAACATTTGGATGGGATAAGGCCTGACATGGACTCTGACAGTAGATGGAAAATCATTAGGAGGGGGGTGCAAGAGGCCACCAAGACCTGTGCAAGAGTGAGGCGCAAATACGGTAAAGCCAGAAAACCCTGTTGGTGGACCCGGGAGGTACAGGAGGCAGTGAGGGATAAGAAGGCTGCCTATAGGCGCTTCCAATGCTCAAGGAGTGAAAGGGATCAGGGGGAATATGAGCTGATGGCCAGAAGGGTCACAAGGGTGGTGAGGTCGGCTAGGCAGGGAAGGAGCAGAACCCGGCTAGGAAAATATGGAGGGGGGAACAAGGGTTCTTTAGATATATTGGGGGGGGGAAGGAAGGTAAAGGGGCAGATTAGCAGGATTAGAACAAGGGAGGAATGGGCACAGGACCCAGGGGAGCAGGCCAAGGTACTAAATGAGTACTTTGCCTCAGTTTTTACCAGGGAGAATGAGGAGGCTACATCATTCATGGGAGGAATTGGGGAAACTGAGGAAGGGATGGAACCCTTACTGATCGGGAGCCCTGATGGGCCTGGGGGAGACATCACCATCAGGAGGGGGAAGGTAGAACAGGGGGCAAGGAGGAGGAAGAAGAGGTGAATATCCCAGTAGAGAGAGTGAGGGAAGCACTCAGGTCCCTTAGGATGGAGAACACACCAGGGCTGGATGATTTACATCCCAGGATTCCTGAGGAACTGATGATTGTCCTGTGAACCTCGGCGGAGCTTTTCAACATCTCTGATGGGGGTGAGTGCCGCAGTATTGGAGGGCGGCATATGTAGTGCCTATCCACAAGGGAGGCTCAAGAGAGGTAGCGTGGAACTACAGGCCCATCAGCCTGACATCAGTGGTGGGCAAGGTGATGGAGGGTATCATCAAGGAAAGGCGGGGGGTTACTGGAGAAGTTGGGGTGCCTGGGTGATGGACAGCATGGTTTTGTCCCAGGAAAACTGTGTCAGACAAAGCTTGTGGAGTTCTATGATTGGGTGATGAGTACCCTGGACTAGGGTAGGCTGGTGAATGTCCTCTTTCTTGACTTCAGCAAGGCGTTTGACTCGGTTCCTCACAGGGGCCTGTTGGATAAGCTTAGGGAAATGGAGGTGGGGCAACAGATGATCAGATGGGTAGAAAATTGGCTCTTGAAGCATACCTAGAAGGTTGTGGTTGGGGGTTAGTCTCATCTCTAAGGAGGGTCATCAGTGGGTCCCTCGGGATCAGTCCTAGGGTCCCTCCTGCTTAACGCCTATGTCTCTGACATAAAGAAGGGTATCAGGAGTGAAAGAGTCTCTCTCTGCAGATGACTCAATGCTGAGAGCGGAGGTGGATGGGGGAAGGAGGAAAGGTGGCTCCTGCAGGGGTCCTAGGTGCTCTGGAGAGGTTGTCAAGGAAGCGGAGTCTGAGGTTCAATGCAGGGAAATGCAGGGTTCTGCACCTGGGCACCAGAAACCTGGGCCAAGTGTATACCCCCCGGGGGGGGGTGCTTCAAGTCTCGATGGCTGAGAGGGACCTGGGGGTGGTGGTGGATGTCAAAATGAACAGCTCTGAGACTTGTAGAAGGGCAGCGGCCAAAGACAATAGGATGCTGGTATGCATCGCTTGGGGGGGGGGTTACCTCCAGAAGGAGGGAAGTGATACTTTCTCTGTACAACTGCTTGGTTAGGCCGCACCTCGAGTACTGCATGCATTTTTGGAGGCTGCACTTACAAAGGGACATTGCACTCCTGGAAAGGGTCCAGAGGAGGGTAACCAAAATGATCTGGAGCTTGGGGAAAGGACCTATGGGGAGAGGCTCAAGGAGCTCAACATGTACACGCTTGGAGGAGAGAAGGGATGAGGGGGACATGATAGAGGCCTTCAAGTATATGAAGGGATAAATAGGGAGGCGCAGTCAGGGTGCTCCAAAGGAAGGGGGTAAATAGAGGGCACAGGTAGAAGCTGGAGGGGGAGATTCAGGGGGAAAGGAGGAGGAGCTAATTCACTGACAGGGTGGTGGAACCATGAAATGCACTGCCCAGGGACAAGTGGAGGCAGAGACTGTGGAGGGGTCAAGATGGGTTGGGACAGGTACAGGGGAAGGGTTTTGCATAAAGTCCAATACAAGGGGAATACCTTGGACTGGGAAATGGAGAATCCTGAGGAGTGGGGGGGGGGAGAGTCAGCAGGGTCAGCTCCCAGGGTGGGGGCTGACCAAATGAGCAGACATGAAAGGCCTACTCTGTTGGTATTTTAGTATGTTAGTATGTCTCCACTAAAAAGAGACAAAAGGCACTGGGTG
Organism: Neoceratodus forsteri; assembly: GCA_016271365.2. Classification (NCBI taxonomy): domain Eukaryota; kingdom Metazoa; phylum Chordata; order Ceratodontiformes; family Ceratodontidae; genus Neoceratodus; species Neoceratodus forsteri. The sequence goes on along the minus strand of CM028136.1, from coordinate 937,512,760 downwards.
TGTGTGTGTGTGTGTGTGTGTGTGTGTGTGTGTCTGTCTCTCTCTGTCTGACGTAAAAATGCTGGCTATTAATTAAATAAAATAATACATGAGTGGGTAGTAGAAACCAGATTTTGACACACCTCAGTGTGGAATGCTTTATAAACACCCGCCTTCACTCGGTTCAGTGTTGATAAGTTATTATTCTATTACTTATTTTTTTAGAAACCATCCAGGAAGTTTCGTGCAGTTAAGAAGGAGGAGAGAAGTACTAGAAAATTAATACACCTTACAGTTAGTTACTTATTTCTTTTATACAAAAACAAACAAAAATAATAAAAACTATAAAGATGACATTTATTTGAAAGTAATAGGTTAGTTACTAGTTACTTTCAAATAAATGTAATCGTTAGTTACGTATTTCTTTTGTATAAAAGACATAAGTAATTGTAACTGTAACGTGTGTTACTTTTTCCAGTACTTCCATCCCTGCCAGTGACTGCACAGAGCTTTCTGGAACAAGTTTCAAAAGTAATAGAAAGTACAATAATAGTACCATCAACACTGCTTGGGTTTATGCAGCATACAACACCTCAAGTGTGTCTAAAATTCTGGTTACACAATCCTACCCATGTATTATTCTATATATAAATTAATAATGTGATTTCAACTAATCAGCATGCAGTACTGCTTATTCGCCAGGACCTGGACCAAAAAACAAAATGCTCCATGGGTCGCCGCATCCCTCATCCAGAAACTTAAAACAAGGGATAACATGTGGCACACTGCTATGGAATCTGGCAAACCAGCTGACAGGCAAGAGTAGAGTGCTGAGCGCAAGAAGTGCACCTGGGCTATCCGCCAGCCTAAGGCCGAGCACTACCGCACCATCCTTGCCTCCTCCTGGGGGTCAGCCAGGAATTTCTGGAATAATATGAAAGAACTGAAGGGGAAGACTCACCCACCCCCAACTCACCATTAATGGAATTGCCAAGCGAAATGCACTTGGCATAGTGGAATGCCTCAATACTACTTTTTCTGACCTTAGCTCTGTCCTCTCCTCCAACTTCTTTGATGCTGTCCTGGTCTCTCTACCCCCAACCTCCCCATGCACCATTCTACCTTGCACAATATCCCTCTCGAGCCAGGCCCTACCTACAAAAGCTGTCAACAGCAACGGCCCAGGTAATTACCCCTGGACACTAGGATCCTACGCTGGGTCTTGGATGTTATTCTGGTTCCCCTAACAGACCTACTAAACCAATCCCTGTGCCTGGGACAGTTCCCCAGTGCCTGGAAAACAACCGTCATCAATCCCATACACAAGAGTGAAGATCGGTCCTCTCCTAATAACTACTGGCCAATCCCCATCCTCACCCCACTCTCGAATGCTCTTGAAAAGGTGGTTGCAGATCAACTCATGGAGTACCTGACCAAGTGTAACCCCTAGATGGCGCTATCCCAGGGGCTACTACCCCTGCCTGATTTGCCACTAACAGGTTGAGGGGCCTGGATCCAATGGCGGGTGCCTCCCACCCAGAGGTCAGGGTTTGCAATAGTTAAACTAACTTGGTCACAGCCCTCTGGGACACTGCAACCCCCTTTCTCTCCCACTAGTGGCCCACACAATATATCAGAATTACCTTCACAGTATACACTTACCCCCAGGTCTGGTTCCGCACTGGGACCTCCTGTGAAATGAGATACAGTGCAACAATCACAGTACAGTACTTTAACATAGACAAATACCTAGGCAGTATAACTTTGCTGAAACAAGCAGCTCTGATTTATTTAGGGATATAACAAGGACAGGGGAAATCAGGTTAGTGGCTTATCACTCTAATAATCTACCTATGGCTCTGTGCACAGGCCTATCCCTATCAGTTACTGTCCCTGGGTACCCAAGCCCTAGTGGCTAGTCCAAAACCGGGTGGCAGCTGGTAGGGGCCCTTTCACACAGAGAAAGGAGAATTAAACAGTCAGCAGTACAGTAATTCCATTTGATTTAATGTGGCAATTCAACAGGGAGCAACCCTGAATTAGTACTCCACACCTCCAAATAAGATAGGGTCCTTCAATGTCAGCAGGGCTCACTTGAGTACACAAACCTTCACACATCCATATAAAAGAAAGTACTATACCAGGCAGGCTGCATCTGTATCCCGATCGCAATTACTGCACAATACCCGGAGAACACACAGCAGATTCAGTTCCTGACAGACCGAGTGTAATTTTCAGCAATTCTTCCAGTCTTCTACAGGGTGAGCCTGGTTTCTACTCTTCAGAGATCCTTTGATTCTTTTCACAGGACGGATTCAGTCCTAACAAGCTGTTACACAAGCTGCAGACCGGAACTCTGGGCCTCATAATGCTTTTGACTAAAACTGCACACTGAAAAAGCACAGGGCTCCTTCCTTCTTCACTGCCAAAGCTCAACTGAACTCCAACTGACGAAACCGGCACTTCCTTTGAGTTCCTCCCAGTTCTTGACTGGATTGGCTGTCACTCACAATAGACTGCTGCTGTTGGTCCAAAAGGCACTGAAGTCTAAACTACATCTCCCAGAGTCACTGCCCATACAATCCTCTTGTGGCTGGCTCAGATTATGAGTCCAAGTTCTGATTCGTCCAAGGCATCATTTTAGAGCTAGCTTACCCCACACTGATTGGTCCAGTTCAGCAGTTCAAAACTAGAATGGGAACTAGCAGACACAGTTCTGACTGCAAAGAAAGCAGGTTAGACAAACTGTACTTCATTATTACTCTAAATAATTTCTGGCAAACAGTTACATCTTTCAGATAGGTTCCCTTTGCACTCCTAGTGACTGCAAAATGAAGTGAATTGGCAGCAGCTCGAGTGGTACTCAGAGAAGCACACAGTCCCCCATACAAACTAATTATGTCAGCAAGCAGACAGCTCTTAAAGAGACAGTACCAGAGGCTCTAAAACACTCACTGATAAATGGCTTAAATGCCAAACACCATTCAGGCTTGGAGCATTCAAGCAAGCTCCTGGAAGTCTTTTGGGAACCCCCATTTGCAGAAGTTACACCTTCCTAGCCTGGGAAAGCTGAGCGTCAAAAATGGCTTAAGTACCTATAAGTTTCAACTGCAACCATATACATTTGCATTAGGCTCGCACATGTAATCATCAGTCAATATATCATTTTACCAAGAACACATTTCTGAAACATTGCAGTACGTCACTCTTTACACGTATTACATACACATTGTACCATAACTCAAGTTATTACCTCTTGTACATGAAACCTGAAGAGGAGATGTTCCCCTATCAGTTACCTTGGGGCTGGATGGGGCAAGGGCACCATACTTAGAGGGCAACACAAGTAACTTGAGTTAGCACTGATGCTCAGTTTGGGCAATGAGCTCGGGACACAGTATACACCCTTTATGGACAACATTGAGAGGCAAGTCCACAGGCCTCCCAAGTGAATCATAACTGAGGTGCACCACAGGCTTTACAGCTCGGACCAGTCTTCTAGGGGAACTGTTATAGTCTCTGCACTCTGAGCCTCATTTTCAGCATTGTCCTCACTTGTCAGGAGTCTCCATGGGGTAGAGAGGCTAGAACTTGGGGCACTTTCAGCTCCAGGAGTTACAGTTTCTGAGTCCACAACATTTGGCTCGCATGGAGAGCTTTCGGACACTGGCAGTGGACTGTCAGGGCACTCAAAATACTCTTCTTGTTCGGTGTATCACCAGTCTGCCCCAATCTATCATTTTCCTCCCTGAAAGCTCAAACAGTTCAACCATGCACAATGATTCCATTTCATCTGATCTGATGCTTTGCACTTCACTTTCTGGGAGCATTGGCTCCAGGGATGAAGCTGGGGGCTTAGACAGTCCAGAAGGCCCAGCTTTGTCTCCAGTATTGACTAGGGATTGCCCCGAAACAATTGACTCAGTTTAAAGAAGGATAGTATTCAAAGTCACTCTCCTTTCTTCCGATATGGACTGACAGTCATGCTCAACTGGGACTTGTGGAGGGAACACTTTAACTTTGCTTCTGTAGGTGCAGACTTTCTTGATCTTCTTTCTACAGCAGCTCTAGTCACTGGTCCAGAGGGGGCATCTTCTAGGCTCAGACTCAATTAAGATTTGTCCAATGGGCAGTAAATGATTTCTATGCATTGTTTTACATCTTTTGAATTATTCTCAGGCCTTACTTTGTACACTGGCAGATCATCTGGTTTGCCCACTACAATGTGAGGGAGATGGTGCCATCTGTCAGCAATCTTGTGCTTGCCATGCAGTCCCAGATTTCTTAGCAATACCGATCCCTCCTGGAGTTCCTGTGCTTTCACCTTTTATCATACCTTTCTTTGTTGGCCAGATTTCTTTTGGCAGCCATGGTTTGAGCCAGTTGGTACGCATGAGTTAGCTGGGCCTTTAACTTTGCACATACTGTAAATAGTTGTCAGCTTGAACCCCATCAGGAGAGACCCCAAAACACACATCTACTGGTAGTCGAGCTTCTCTTCCAAACATCAGGTGTAGGGGAGAATCCAGTGGCATCACTTTTGGTGCAGTTATAGCATGTACCAGGGTGCTAATTTGTTGCTCCATCTAGGCTTGTCCTTTGGGTGCAGGGTGCCTAGCATATCTAGCAAAGTAGGTTGAACGTTCAGGCTGTGGGTCCCCTGGGGTGGTAAGGAGGGTTCTGACTTCTCGCGACTTCCCACAGAGAAAGCATCTCTTTGATCAGACGACTCTCAAAGTCTCTCCTTGATCAGAATGGATCTTTGTGGAGCCCATAGTGAACAAAAAGTTTTCTACAAGTACTTTGGCTACAGTGGATGCTTTCTGGTCTTTGGTGGGAAAGCTTGGGCATATCTGCGTGAAATGGTCAGTGACCACCAGCACATTACTGATATTTCTTTGATCTGACTCAAACTTAGAAAATCAATCAGACCAGCTCCATGGGTGCACTGGTGGTTGTGTTAACAAGGGGCAGCCCTCTGGGGCAAAGCTTTCCTCTGTAAGCAGCGTACTACAAGTTCGAATGTTGCTCCACATCAGCCCCATCTTAGGCCAATAGAATCTGGATCTCACCAAGTCAAGTGTTCTGTCTATACCAAGGTGCCCCATGGTTGTGCAGGGACCTCAATACTGAGTCTCGAAGGCAGTGGGCAGCACTAGTTGTTGTTTGTCTATTGTCCCCTCTGTCTACTGTTTCTCTGTATAACAGTTTATTGATCAGTTTCAACTTAGGACCTTCTTTGTATAACAGTGCAGTTCTCAAATCAGTGGAGCGTAATTTGACACATCTTTTCCTCATGAGGGCTTCTAAAGCTGCTTTGATCATGGGATCGGGATTGAGCCCGCCGAATACTGTCATTGTCCAGCTGAGGCAGTGCACCAATGTCTATTGCAGAAAAGTGGCAATAAGCAGCAGGTATGCAATTCTCAGGGCTCCCAAGCAATCCACCATGCAGTCCACTCGTCCGTGGACATTTGTTCCTCCCTGTCAAACTTCCGGCAGAGTGCCCGAATGTCAAGGTTCTTGCCAGTCGGACCCAATCATTCTGGGAACAGGCCTCCGAGGAGAGAGCATCAGCATCTATGTGGTTCAGACCTGCCATTGACGAGCATAGTCATATGTAGATAATGCAGAAAGCCACCTATGGCCAGTGGCATCCAACTTAGCTGAGGTCTGCACATAGGTCAAAGGATTATTGTCAGTTTACTAGTATTTTAGCCCCATACAAGTACTCATGGAATTGGTCAACAATAGCCCACTTCAAAGCTAGGAACTCTAACTTATGTACAGGATAGTTCTTTTCGGATGGGGTCAGGCTTCACTGGCAAAGGCCACTGGTCTCAGGCCATTCTCGTGCTCTTGGTACAACACAGCCCAACCCTTGCAAGCTAGCATCAGTGTGCAGGACGAAGGTTTTCTTGGATCGGCATAGGCCAGCACTGGAGCATGGGTAAGTTGATATATGATCTCATGAAAAGCAGTCTCACAATCAGGAGTCCAGGGCGCCCCAAATACTTCATCCGGATGAAAATACACTCTTTCAGTCTTGAGGGATGCTGACTTTTGGTATTTTGTGGGTTGGGGATACCCTTGAGTAAGGTTAAGTAAAGGGCGGATCACTCTTGAATAGTCCTTGATGAAGCGCCGATAATAACCACAGAATCCCAGGAATCTTTGCAGTTCTTTTAGATTTTGTGGCGTGGCCAGGTGGTCAAGGCCTCAACTTTACTTGGTCGGTCTCTATTCCCTCGGTGGATACTATGTGTCCCACATACTTTACTGATGTTTGAAAAAATTGACACTTATCAATGGACAGTTTAAGGCCAAAGTCCTCCAGTCGGTCCAATACCTTAAATAATCTGCTCTCATGTTCCTCCAGTGAGCTGCCAAACACAATAACATCATCTAGGTATACCAGGCACTCTAGTAAGTTCTATGTCCCCACTGCGCGCTCCATCAATCGTTGAAAATGGCTGGGGCACCTGAAATCCTTGAGGCATCCTCATGAATTCATAAAGCCAGCGGACAGATAAAGGCTGTCTTTTCACGGTCCTCTGGGGCCATCGGGATCTATTGTACCCACTGCGAGATCCAGCACAGAGAACCACTTTGCTCCCGTTTAGGGCAGTGTTCAAAGCATCCTGAATGCGGGCATTGTGTACTGATCATAGGGATAGTCCACCGGCTGTATGTGCGATAATCCACACACATCCTTACTGTTCCATTCTTTTCCTCACTACCACAATGGGGAAGCATAAGGGCTTCTGGATTCTTGTATTACACCAGCAGCTAACATCTCTTGCAGATGCCGTTCACATCATCTATGTCAGCAGGTGCCAGGCGTCGAGACCTCTCACGAAATGGTCTTTCGTCATGCAGCCGGATATTGTGCTCAGCTCCTTGCACGCATCCTACATCCCATTCCTTTAAAGAAAACACCTGGTCTCTCTGGGCAAGCTTTCACTGATCTTCACTTTCCATTCAGCTGGCAGCGAGTCAAATCAAACAAGTCAGGCGTTACTCTGTCATTCTTCCTTGAACTCTTGCTGTGGTAGCACTGCAGTGTCTGCACAATGCACATTAGCCAGGATGCAACCTCTGTTTACTCGAATGTCTCTTTCAGACACATTATGAACTTGGACCATTACCCTTCTGGCATAAGCATGGGCTCTAGCGGGCAAAATACTAGGGCTTGACCAGCAGTCCCTCTGGCAATTTCCATCGCCTGGTGCATCCAACATTAATATTTATTCTTAACATCCTTTCTGATACGGACCTCTCCTGTAAGAGGTACACTGGGCATTTGGCGCCAGGATCAGAGACTCAGGATCCTTCTTCCATACAATTCCGACCGGTTCTCTGGTTCTGTTTTTCAGCATCTCTCTGTGCCTCATAGGCCTTCTTACTAAAGCCGGAACTCTTAAAGCTCTACTAGTCTTTTGACCCCTGTTTTTCATAACACAACTGTGCCAGCCTTCGAACATATGAGCATTTGTTCCAATCAACAAAGGGACACCATCATACAGTCCAGTGGGGGACACACTAAGGCTAGGGTCTCTACTTGTTCAACTACTCCAGCCAATGGAGGTGGGGAAAGTACAGCCAAATTGGATATGCCCGAATAGGGGTAGGCCTTCTCCACTTAACCCCCATACATGCAGTCCTTCTAATGGTTGTAAGGGTAGTCTCTGACAAATGCTTCTGATACCAATCTTGGAACATAATTGTCACTTGGGAGCCACCTGTCTAATATAGCTCTTGTAGACACTCCGTTCACCTTTACAGTGGTCTCCATGGAGGGCACCCACTATTCTGGACCAGTCTGGAGAGGCGGTAGTGGGGGCCTGGGCAACTGACCTTGCCACAAGGACGGAATTAGCATTTTTGGTGCCCTCACTGGGATCATGTGCGCACCTCTTAACCACTGATTTCTTCTCGAAGCTCTCCTTGTAGCCTATATGCAACTTTTGTCAGTGTCTTTGGGACTGGCATTCCTCTTTCATGTGCCCATCTTCCACAATTATAGCAAAACATACCTTCCTGGAGTTTGAGCTGGCCGAGGCGCCACACTGGGAGAGCCAGGGCGGGGTATTACTAACTGGAAACCTTGGTGCCATCTCTGTCTCATGCGGATAAGCATTTGGAGCATCATCTCGTCCAGTTTCTCCACTTCCATGGTCAAGGAATCGAGTTCGGAGCTGTTATCAGCAGGAGATACATGGTGGGTACCCCACCCCATAGCAGATGCAGTCGGATATAGGTCAGGGCCCGTACTTGCAGGCGTGGCCTTCATGAAAGGACTGTTTTGAATTCGGATCTCTCTCAACAGTTCCCCCCATTGTGACATATCTTTTTTCTTGTCAGAGCACTCATTGACTGCCAGCCTCTGCCCCTGAACTTCACTTGATGGGTCACCTCAGTCACTGGGGTGTAGCCGCAGCTATTGGTGCAAGGTCCCTCCCGGGGTCGCTTTCTCAACTCCTCGAATTTCTCTTCATTAACTCATCATGGGAGGGTGGGGATTCCAGTCGATCTGCCAGGTGTAACTGAAGCAACAGCAGTTCTGAGAAGGGGCAGACTTAGGATCCTGTCCAGCCTGGTTGGTCCAGTTCAATCGCTGGCAAACTACCTTTTCTGAGGCATTCTTGCAACAATTTTTCCAGCCGAGATACATACACAGACAACAACTCCCTTGGTACTGTTGTGCATCTCTTACTCTCCACCATAGGTCCTCATCAGAATCTGGGCTCCCATACACATTTCTCCAAGGCCTCAAGATAGGCCTGTGCAGTCGCTTCAGGGTTACTGGCCCGTTTAGCACGGATGGTAGCCAGGGCAGGACCTCGGAGGCTCTCACTAACCCTCTTTCGCTTTTCGCCTTCCGAGCATTGCCATTCTAGCACTTGGGGGGCAACATAGTCTATCCAGGTCTCCCAGTCATCCTCCCCTTGGGGGGTGGGGAGGGTGCCAGAGAAGATCCTCAACCTTCGGTAAGAGTCGTGATTAATGGCAGGTGCAGAAATAGGAGTCTGCATTGGTTCAGCCACCATTACGGGCACTGGAGCAGGAGAGGGTGTTGGGGGAGGAACACCCCCAGGTGGCAAGAATAGTTTCTTCAAGTCCTCCACAGTTTTCCCCTCTCCCAGCAACCATTCAGTAAATTTCTCCTCAAAAGTTTCAGATAGTGGTGGGGGCTGATTCCCCCCCGGGTCTTTACTGTCCTTAGTTATCACTCTCCAAGCAGTGAGGGCTCCCTCTGGGGTAATGGTCTGTGGCACTTTGGAGCTATCTTGGGATCCTTAAACTCTACTAGGGCCAGGAAAGTGTGGGTGAGCAGATTAGCATGCTCGACCCACCACCACAGGGTTTTGTAAACCTTCCACCTTGGAAAGTACTCCCTGCACAGTGTCCGTATTGATACCAGGGGATGTCCAGGATAAGCATAGCATTTGGGGTTGATCTCCTCCCAGTACACCACTCCACCAGCCGGTGCACAGCCACTTCTCGTCGGGTACCCATTTTTTTCTTAACAGTGGTTCGTAATATGGCCACTAGAGGACACACAATCCCAGCGGTGCCTCCATGATGTAACCCCTAGATGGCGCTTATCCCAGGGGCTACTACCCCTGCCTGATTTGCCACTAACAGGTTGAGGGGCCTGGATCCAATGGCGGGTGCCTCCACCCAGAGGTCAGGGTTTGCAATAGTTAAACTAACTTGGTCACAGCCCTCTGGGACACTGCAACCCCCCTTTCTTCCCACTAGTGGCCCACATAATATATCAGAATTACCTTCACAGTATACACTTACCCCCAGGTCTGGTTCCGGCACTGGGACCTCCTGTGAAATGAGATACAGTGCAACAATCACAGTACAGTACTTTAACGTAGACAAATACCTCAGGCAGTATAACTTTGCTGAAACAAGCAGCTCTGATTTATTTAGGGGGATATAACAAGGACAGGGGGAAATCAGGTTAATTAGCTTATCACTCTAATAATCTACCTATGGCTCTGTGTACAGGCCTATCCCTATCAGTTACTGTCCCTGGGTACCCAAGCCCTAGTGGCTAGTCCAAACTGTGGCAGCTGGTAGGGCCCTTTCACACAGAGAAAAGGAGAATTAAACAGTCAGCAGTACAGTAATTCCATTTGGATTTAATGTGGCAATTCAACAGGAGCAACCCTGAATTAGTACTCGCACCTCCAAATAGATAGGGTCCTTCAATGTCAGCAGGCTCACTTGAGGTACACAAACCCTTCACACATCCATATAAAGAAAGTACTATATCAGGCAGGCTGCATCTGTATCCCGATCGTAATTACTGCACAATACCCGAGAACACACAGCAGATTCAGTTCTGACAGACCGGAGTGCAATTTTCAGCAATTCTCCAGTCTTCTACAGGGTGAGCCTGGTTTCTACTCTTCAGAGATCCTTTGATTCTTTTCACAGGACGGATTCAGTCCTAACAAGCTGTTACACAAGCTGCAGACCGGAACTCTGGGCCTTACATACGCTTTTTGACTAAAACTGCACACTGAAAAAGCACAGGGCTCCTTCCTTCTTCACTGCCAAAGCTCAGCTGAACTCCAACTGGACGAAACCGGCACTTCCTTTGAGTTCCTCCCAGTTCTTGGACTGGATTGGCTGTCACTACAATAGACTGCTGCTGTTGGTCCAAAAAGGCACTGAAGTCTAAACTACATCTCCCAGAGTCACTGCCCATACAATCCTCTTGTGGCTGGCTCAGATTATGAGTCCAAGTTCTGATTCGTCCAAGGCATCATTTAGAGCTAGCTTACCCCACACTGATTGGTCCAGTTCAGCAGTTCAAAACTAGAATGGGGAACTAGCAGACACAGTTCTGACTGCAAAAGAAAAGGTTAGACAAACTGTAATTTCATTATTACTCTAAATAATTTCTGGCAAACAGTTACATCTTTCAGATAGGTTCCCTTTGCACTCCTAGTGACTGCAAAAATGAAGTGAATTGGCAGCAGCTCGAGTGGTACTCAGAGAAGCACACAGTCCCCCATACAATCTAATTATGTCTGCAAGCAGACAGCTCTTAAAGAGACAGTACCAGAGGCTCTAAAAACACTCACTGATAAATGGCTTAAATGCCAAACACCATTCAGGCTTGGAGCATTCAAGCAAGCTCCTGGAAGTCTTTTGGGAACCCCCATTTGCAGGGGGGTTACACCAGTATGACATTATGTGCCCTGAGCAGCATGGCTTCCACTCAGGTCATAGCACTACCACTGCTCTCCTGGAGTTCTCCAGCTTCCTGCATTCTGCTTTAGACTCTGGCAACCTTGCCGGGGCCATGTTCATCGACCTTTCCAAGGCCTTTAACATGGTCTGCCACCCCTTCTTCCTTGACTACCTCATTCATGTCGGTTTCTTTGCTGGTCCCTTCATTTGGTTCACCAGCTACCTCTCATCTCAAACCCAGCATGTTAAAATCAATAGCGCCTTGTCCCATACCCAACCAGTCCACTCCAGAGTACCCCAGGGCTCCATCCTGGGTTCCCTGATCTTCAGCCTCTATCTTAACACACTTCCCAAAGCCTGTTCTAGTAAAATTCTCCTCTATTCAGATGATGCAGTACTGTTCTCCCCCACTCCAACCTGGTCTCACTTCAGGCTTCCCTCCAGCTTTCTTTTTACCAAGCAGAACAGTGGTTCACTGATCACAGATTGGACATGAACCTAAAAAAGACTAAGGCAATGCTCTTCACGACTGCCAAAGCAAGTCCTGAAATGCCCCCTTCTGTTACTACCCAGCACCTAGAACCCCTTGAACAATTGTCCATCTATAAATACTTGGGTATCACCTTCTACTCTGCCCTGACCTTCCACTCCCACATCAGTGCCTCTCTGCCACCACCAACTCTAGAATTGGGCTTATACTGCCACAGGACTGCCTTCCCCAAGACACACTCTGACTGGCCATCACCTCATCAATACTGTCCCTTATGGACTACGATCTGCCTGTCTATGGAGCTGCTGACAACACCGCTATTGTCAGAATCCAGCTGTCCATTAACAAGGTCTGCAGGCTCCTGACCAGTGCTCCCAGGTGCACTCAAACCTGTCAGATGTACTCCTCCACTAACCTGCTCAACTGAGGAATGACTCTGCTACCAGACCTGCCTGCTTGCAAAAAAAAAAACATATCCTTAGGCTCTTCCCCTCAGTGGTTACTGCCTCCACCGGGCACCCCCATGATCGCCACCTGTAGTACCTGTAAGACCACCCTACTAGTTCCCAGAACCAGAATGTCTCTAGCCCAAGGATCCTTCTGCTAAAGAGCACCCTCCTGGTTCAACTCCCTCCCAGCCAATATCACCAACACCTCTAAAATTGGTCCCTTTAAGGCTGTCCTTAGGAACCACTTTCTTGCCTCCTATTTCTGTAAGTGTACCTAGCCTCTGGCCACTCTCCATTCTGGACCCTTCCTGTAAGGCCTAGTCTGCCATGCTAAAGGTCTGTCCATCCTGGTTCATGACAACATCCTCGAACTGTTTTACTCCACCAACACCACTCTGCTGTCTCTCATCTATTTCCATTTCTCTCCCACCCCCACCCCCATTATTCTGTCATATGCACTATTGTTCCCCACAGGACTCTTCCGGCTCATCCCGTATCTCCGGTTGACTCCTGGCACCTCAGTGTGCTTGCTCAGTATTTCACTCAGCCATTTGTTTTTAACCACTGTACAACCAAAGCACTGTCTCCTGTAACAACTGTTAAACCTTGTAACTACTGACTGAACTCTGTAACAATTACTGTGTTTGAGCACTATAACATTATATGTACCTATGACTGCTTATTGGATCCTGCTTTATTGTCTGTCTGTGTTCCATATGATGAGGCGTCTTTGTAAATGGGTCATTGACTCAAAGGTCTGTAAATCCGATATTCTCAAATGAAAAATAAAAATAAAAAAATATGTATTTATATTCTGTGTACAGTGTGCTCTTGTACAGGAGGGAGCACTCCACTTTGGTGCCGGGGGATCTGGGCACAATACAATAAAAAAATACTCTAAATTTATTGTAAATCATACAAGCTAAACTCAGTGATCATTCCTCCTGCCTCTTATATAAGTTTATAAGGATGCTAGAAGGACCTCTTATGGATACCAGTGCTCCCAATCAATCAATAAATCAATCAATCAAAATCTTTATTTATTCAGGCGAACATCATTGAGCATAGCTCATTTACAAGATGGACCTGAGTGGTCATAACAATATAAGGTTACAAATTTTACACAAAAACATGGTACTGAATAAACACAAATACAATGAATTATGAATGAGACAGATATACAAATATTTACATATATACAAGGCAAAATGACAATAAACCTAAATCATATTAAAAGGAGAGAAACAAACAGTATAGTAGGGATAAAGCTCGGATAGTTGGACTTGGGTGGGCATTTATGTATGAAGTTGGTTGGAGAACAAGCTGAAGAACGATAGAGAAATAGGGGAGTTTAAAAAAGGGGTGGGAAGGAGGGGTGTGGAGGACTAGGCCTTGTGGAAGCAGTTGCATGATTCTGGGAATAGACTGGTGTACAGCTTTTGAAGGATGTGAAAGGAATGAGGGTATCCAATTTCAAGGTCTTTTGAAGAGAATTCCAGATAAGTGCTAGGAATAGCTGATTGCAGCCCTTCCATACTGGGTGCAGGTGATAGGAATCTTCAGCATGATGAGTTTATTGATCCTTAGGGTGTAAGGCCTGGATGTGATCTGGTTGAAACAGTCTGAGATGTAGGAAGGGAGTTTGTTTGTCAGAGCTTTGTAGATCCAGACAGCAGCATTTTGTTTCTTCTATGTTGTAGGGATGTCCAACTGACTGCATTGTAGAGAGAGCAATGATAGGTGCTGAGGGAAGATCTGTAATGAATCTAATAGCTCTATGATACAAGGTGTCTAATTTATTTAAATGGGAGAGGAGCAGTGGCCATAGAGGAAGTCAGCATAGTCAATGAGGGACAGGAATGATGCCAGGATTAGCCTTTGTTTGGAATCTCTGGTCAGGTAGTGTTTGATCCTGTAAAATAGGCCAAGTCTTTGTCTTAGCTTTTTCAGGAGCTCTTCAATGTGGCTAGTGTAGTCAAGTTGTAGACAACTCCCTTGTGCATTCTTAGGGCAAGAGAACTACAAACCAAAGGTCAGTAGTTTTGGTACCCTAAAGGCACAAGATGTGACACTCTTATATCCATAAGAGGCGCTCCGAGCTTCTGTATAAACTTATTAAAGAGTATGCTTACAATAGCCTTTGTAAGAAGTCTGAATTATTCGTTGCTTAACCATATATGAAATTGCCACCAAGGAGATAATGAGTTAATTATTTTTTTAAATGACCTTTTTATATCTATAGTCCTGGACTGTGCAGCACAGTCAAGAAGCCTCATAAACTGGCAGAACACATGAGACACTCTTATGGAAATGCTAGTACATCATGAAGACTGAAGGAAGCTCTGAGATTGGGACTGGAGACCTCTCCTGAGGTTTGGGCAGGCAGAGCTGCTCAGCCTTGCTTCGGTTCTCTCCACCATACCTTATGCTCGGAGCCTGTTATATCATAAGAGATATCGCTTAGAGGCCCTACTGACTTTCAAAAGGAACATTCAAAATGTGAAAGCAAGAAGACCGATGCTACATTCAAGTTCCTTCCCACACCTGCTCAGAGGGCAGCACCCTTTACTCCTTTTTCCTGTAGGCACTAAGACATGAACTGTTTCAGCTGATTGTACCTCAGAAGGAAATCTGTTTCATACATCCAGCACTCTCCGTAAAATAATATTTCAGAATTCTCTTTCCAAATCTTTCTCCCTCAGTTGGCCTCTTACGCCTTCTAGCTCTCTTATTGTTTTGTAGATTTAGTAGCTCTGTTTTACCAGATAATAATTCCTTTAGATAGTTTTTTGTTTACCAGGTAAATGCACTAGGCAAGGATTTGCCCATTTTTAGGCACAAGCCAGAAAGTTACAGTAAGTATGATAATTTTATTTATTTATTTTGAATTATTTGAAAACCGGTAGCTGGGAAAGGCATGCTGAGCCAGAACTCATTTGCAGGTGCGGCCCAGGGAAAAGGGAACGGGGATACAACAAATCAAAAACAGCAGTGGAGAAGCATTCAAAAGCACAAGCTCCCCTCTGCAGGTGCACTGTTTTATTGGTGCCCATCACCTCCATTGCAGTTACACAGTTGTGGTCAAGAAAAAAGAGCCCGCTGTGCCCAAGATGGCCACCATGAGCTGAGTGCACATGCACGACGTCACTTCCGCAGTTGCACATGCGCGAGTTCACTTCTGCAGTGGTGAAGTCGCACATGCACAGTGAGCTCACGGTGGCCATCTTGGGCATGGTTGGCTCTTTTTTGTTCGGCCCTGTGAGCACCCTTAAAGCAGCATAGCAACCATGTTGGCTCTGATCAGAGTTTGTGTTTATTAGCTATAACCTGTATCTGCTTCTGACTGACCTCTGCAAGTGCATCTAATTTTGTCCACTTGTGATCCTTTATTGTTCCTTGGGAAATAGGCTGTGTCTGCATATATGATCACAGTTGGCCATGACTGGTAGTCATTGCCAAGGGAGGACAAGGTATGGTGAGTCAGTTATATGCCTCCAGTAGGTAAATCCTTTGGGACAGATTTTCATAACTGCCAATGCAAGTGATACACTCATGTCCCATAACATCCGCTGCATCAATCACCCCCTAAGTCCCACAATCCCCACGGCATATATCCCCCCCTTAAGTCACCGTGGGTGCAATTTTTGAAGCTGATTGGTGACATTTGGCTGCAATTTCCAGCAGCATGTGTCCAAATGTAGACACACCTGTCACTAATCACAAAGTCCACTTAGACCACATAACAATAGTCTCAATGGATTTACAGTAGTTCATAGCTGTGGATCTCAACTGCTGGCTCAGTTAATCTCCCATATAGGTATAGCCTTCAGGTTAGGGTGGAGTTGCATTGGCAAAGCAATGCAGGAACACTTGCACTGTTAGTGTCCTCTGGACAAATAGGCTCCTGTGTGGGAGTCTGAGGGCAGGTGGGGCTAATGCTCTAAACAAGTTGTTCTTCATAAACACCAACTATATCCCTGAAAACTAAACAATGTTTCTCCGCATCAGCACTTTCTATTTAATCTACCCCTTAACTGGAAAAAAATTATTCTTGTTACCAGCAGAAAAGTTAAAATGTTCCATTTTTCACCTTGACACAAATCCAAAAGTGCACATTCACATACTTAAAAATAGACATGGTGCCCCATATTCATAGCCTTCTAGATAATATTGTGGCATTTCATATGTACTGCTTTTTGACATTACTCAGCAAAATTCCTCCGCAGGCTTAGCCTGTTTGCCAGTGTTTTGTCTAACCATAAATTCCATGAGTTTTTTTGTCTGTTATCAATAAATGCACTTTGCAGTGAACACTTCCCAAATCACTCACACACACACACACACACACACACACACACACACACACACACCCTACTACTACCATGGTATCTGAAACTAAGATGAGAGCCCAGTCAGGATCTATTTCTGTTCTCTAAACATGCTGATAAACAGAGGTCATTATGATTAGAAACGTGCTGCACAACGATGTTGGGATGCATAAAAGAGCAGCCTTGAGGTAAAGTGGAGCAGAGGTTGAGCAGTAAGGAACAGTCACTGAAATGTGGCAGATAGCAAGAGACAAATGAAAGGAAGGAAAAGAACGGGAGAGAGTTTGACAGACCCAGCACTTATTCTGCCCTTTCCAGTCAGTCATGGAAATAACACATTAACGTATCTGGCAAAGCATAAGTTCTGAGTTATACTTTTGTTTTGCTAATATGAATCAAAGGAATGGAGGAAGCAGAGTAGCAGAAGGATGGGGGGCTACCAGCTGAGGGAACACAGTCACATGTGAGCTAAATAATACTACACTGGGGCTAGTGAGGAAGGGGGGCCGGGCACGTTGCAGAGGTGAGTGGATTGGGTCCCATTATAGAAGGCATAGACTTCCCTGCATTTATGGAAGCACTAAATAAGAGGGGGCAAATGGATGGAATTGTAGAAGGGGGACAAATGGAAGGTGGTATACATAAATGCCAGACATCAGGGCATCAAGTTGGACAAAGCTTAGGTGGTGAAGGCTGCAGACAAAATAGACGTAGTGACTGTTATGGAAACTTGGACTAACCTGAACAACTGCTGGATCTCTAAATGTTCCAGGGTACAAGCTCTTCAGGAAGGACAGGGAAACAGAAGGGGTTGGGGTGGCAGTGTATGTGGGGGATGATATTAAGGGGTGTCTGAAGCTACAACAGTTGGGGGAGGGTCACTGTGAATACAGGTGATGAAGTGGAGTAAAAAGAAGTGCAAGGTAGGGGCAGTGTACAGGTCACCAGATTGGTTACACTTTATATTGTCAGTTACCTACACCGTAGTTACAGTGTAACTACACTGCAACTGCATTGCAATTACAATGCAGCTGCATGCAACAAAAATACAACTACCCTGTTTCATGTAATTAGATATTAGTTACATTGAAACAGACACAAAATAAAGTGTAACCACCAGATCTAATGGCCAAAATGGATGAAGCTATGGAGACAGAGATAAGGAAAGTGGCAAGATCTGGAGACATGAGGCCCGATTTAAAAGAGTATGTTTGTCACAAGGTGCTCATGCTTAAATGGGTATGATGCAAGTGGCACCTGTATCAAACTTTGTGGTAATCCTGATTTTCAATGCAGGCTGTGTTGAGATTGGAAAAGTAATTAACTGCACTCCAGAGATAGAGAACAACAAAACAACGATGTAGCAATTTAAAGATATTTATTGCTGAGCCAACCAGTTCTAAAGTAGACGTTGGTCAATCATACATACAAGAAATATACTTTGGGACTGGCCTCCTATAACTGCACCCACTGACTTAACAACAGGACGCTAGGACTGAGATTTGGAAATTTGTGTTGAGATTGAGATGTCTTGCGCCCAAGCCTCTCTTGCACCACCCTTGCGACTGAAGCACCGTTGCACCAGGTTGCAAGAGGGTTTGCGCCACAGTGGGGCTGCATCATCTCCTTATTTGTAATTTTGGAAGCCCCACATTGGAGTCAACATAAGGCTCAAGTTAGACCTGCCAGGAGGAGGTTTAAGAGACGTGAATCACTACCAGACACTGTGGTGATGGAGGGTACCTGAAAGTAGGGGGCCAGGGGCAGAAGGTGCATGGGGGTGCCCTAGAGGGCATCGAGAAGACAGTGAGAATGACAGAGATGTGATGTGGCACCCAGCAACCATGGGTAGTGACATGGCCCCAGGTGGGCACAGCCATGGCACCACTTTGTGGGAGGTTGTCAGACATGGACAATGACATGGCCCCAGGTGGGCACATCCCTGGCACCTGCCCCACAGGTGCAACAATGGACAACCCTGTAAGTGGTAGGTAGTTTGCCACGATGGGGAAGGTGGGTACCAGGGGACTATTATGGTGCTCGAAGAACATTCCCCTCCACCACTGGCAGTCCTCAACCTTCAGCTAAGCTTTACACCTTCAGGGTTGTCAGTTGTTGCACCTATGGGGCAGGTGTTAGTGCTGTGTCCCATTGGTGCCATGTCACTGTCCATGCCTGCCAATCCCCCATGAGGTGGTTCCATCCAAGTGACTGTGTGCCACTTCACATCCCTGTCATTCCTGCTGTCTTCCCCAAATCCTCTAGGGCACCTCCCCATGCTCCTTCTGCCCCAGGCCCCCTCCTGGCTTGCATATGCACCCCATAAACCTTCACAGACCCTCTAGTGTTGTGCTAGGCAGGGGGCTAGATCCCTGTGGCAGTCCCTGCAGGGGTGCCAGATGTTTGGTGCAAGCCTGCAACTGCAGTAACTCCTGGGTCTTTGGTGCAGGGACCCCTCCATTTATAAAACTGGCCACAGGGTTCTGATGCACTTGGAGTTTGCCACAGCCCTAGAGTGATGCAGCTTGCATCACTCTAATGGCTCTTTTAAAATCAGGCCCGTAGTGTTAATGGTTTACTGCAAGCTTCCAGACATGGGCTGGGGGGCAGCAGCTACTAGGTGTCAGAAAGGGCCATGATTTGTGGATGTTACTTGAACTGCTTCTCACACATTGGGTAGTGAAGTTAATGGGGGCAGCACCACACCTGGTAATGTCCAGTCAAAACTATTAGGACATTAAAGGGTGTCCCATGACGAGTGACTCAAATTGAGTGCCTCAATAAGAGCGACTCAATTTGAGCTCCTAAAGAGGACAACAGTGAAAAAGAAGAGTGTCAGGACTGTGACCCTCCCAGGCACTGTGTGGTGATGGAGTTGGTTATAAAGAGTTAAAGGGGTGCGGGGGCAAGGCCTCACATATCCTATACTGCCAGAGGTGGTGTTGCCGCTCTGATGGTCGCTGAAATTGGTCTGTGCTTTTTGTGTCTTACCATTTTGTTTTCCACCAAAATGGTCGCCGCCATTCTTTTTTGCCTAGATCACATAGAACCCAGCAAAGAGGAGGCCAGAGTTAGCTAGTCAAGTAGCCTTTTCATGGTGAAATGCAGCATGTAGCTGGAGTTGCAACAAGCGACCATTTGACACATGCTGGATGTCAGGAAAGTGGATTTCAGGAAAATGGAAGAGAAAATGCAGGAACACCTCTAGAACTTCCGTGAGATCAGTGTGTGGTGGGGAAGTGGGCAGCATAAAGGAGGTTATTATAGAGGCCACCCTGACTGTCCGTACCTGTAAAAGTCTGAAAAATGTAGGAATCCCGTATGGTTAGATGGGTAGGTAAGGCAGGCTATTAGGTACAAAAATAGGGTGTCTGGGGTTACAGGAAGGAACAGAGATGCAAACAGAGAACGGTATATGGAGAAACTGGGTATAAGTATACAGCTTATCAGGGAGCAGAGGCAGAACTGAGGCTAGCAGAAGGGTCAAGGAGAATGACAAATCCTTCTCCAGATACATTAGTGAAAGGAAAAAGCCAAGGAGCCAGATTTTCAAATGGCCTTGAGTGCCGCGAGCCCCTGGTTCGCCATTGGATGGGACATATTCTTCAATCATAACGCCCTTTTATTCTGAGTTGTTGACTGATGTGTGTCTTTCTTGATTGTGTTAGGACCATGGGTTCATTATTCAAAGCCCCAAGAATGCCACAAGCCCATGGTGCGCCAATCATTTGGCGCACAGGGTCTGCGGCATTCTCTCAGCCAGTGATCAGGATTTTCAATCCTGAGTGCAAAAATGCCAAAAGTTAGAGCAGTTTTTCCCTAGTCTAATGTGCCATCTGGGGGACGATTTTTATAGGGCTTGCACCAGATCTTTGGCAAAACTTAAATGAGGAGTGTCACAACTGCACCAACTGTAGTAAAATTGGGTGCAGTTGCATCACAGGGGTTGGTGCAGCTGTGCCAAAAACGGTGTGACACAGAGTTTGATGCATGCCCTGTGTCCCATTTGAAAATCAAGCTCCATATTTCAGCTTTTGAAGAGTAGTAATAAAACAGATACAAATGAATGGGAAAGGGATGATGGTCACCATGGGTTGTCATTTGCACATTCCATTCACTGATACAAAGATGTATGCAGTTGCAAATTGTGTTTGGACTCAATAGCACTCAGGAAGGGTATTGCAGCAGGTATACCAAATATCGTAGTGTCACACAATACTTGAATGCTACATGATGTAGTAGCAGTTAGCTATAACTGCTCAAAGTATCAGGTTCTATCACTGGCGCTTTCAACAAGCCTATTACCTGTTCTACAGTTAAAGCAGACTGACAGGAACTGGAGAAAATCACCACTTGGGCTGTCAGCAAGCAGAACACAATGCAAATCCGTCAGTCACTTGCTAACCTGACAGGTAGCCCAATACACACAGCCACGAAACCTCCTGCTGGGCCATCCTCCTGTCAAGATGAGGCAGGGTACATGAATGCACACAACACAGCATGTCTTTGAAGAGTCTCGGCACCACTCTGATGTACATCGCAGAAGAGCGTGACGTGCTGTGTGTGGTTGCATGTGAAACCAAAGAAATTACTGAAACTGATGTCATGTTATCTTGGGCTTCATTGTGTATTGAGAGCTGGATTGAAAAAAAGAGTGTTAGTTCTTGGAATAAGGCCTACAGGCAATTTCCATACCAGTTGAGGACATAAAAACAAAACCACATAGACAGTATTGGGATGAGATACTTTTATTAAAAATACCAGTGAGATTAGAAATTAAAAACAAAGAAAGAAACCAACAAACCTCTGAATACCTGGTCTTTAAATTCTCTGCACTCGGACACAAAATATCTCTGTTTGAATGACCCTCTCTCTGTGTGCTGTCCTTCTCCCACCCTCTGTTCCCGTCCATGTATAAAAATGAAAACTCTGCTACCCCCCATGTGCTATCTCACCCCCTCCATTCCCTGCCCTTCCATAAAGGAAAAACCAAATCTCCATCTCCATCCCTCTGCGTGCTGTCCTGCCCCATGGTCCGTTCCTTGTCCCGGTATAAAACAAAAACCCTCCCGCACTCTCCCTCTGTGTGCTGTCGTGCCTCCACCTTCTGCTCCCAGCCCCATAGTGTGTCCTCCATTTCACATACCCCCTCAGCTGCCACAGATCCGATCACTTCCTGGTTAAAAAACAGGCATGTGCGCCATATTACATATGCCACTCCTTCCCCGACCAGGCTCAGACCACTGCAGCAGTTTCACCTTTTGAAAGAGCTCTGCTGGGCTTGAATTGCCTTTCCTCCTGTACTGAGTCCAGTTATCAGCACCTCTCCCTCTCCCTCATACTGTTAGCACCTGTCCCTTCATTGACTTCCTCCCTCCCTTTCCTGCTCGCAAGTGCTGCTCCTCCTGCGCCTCAGTCCTCTGTGTGTTTTTTGATGTTTGTGTGTTCTACTGATCCTTGAGTTAACTGGTAAGGTGGGAGGCATGAGCCATTTATCAGCAGCCCATCTTAGTGGCTTGGTTCCTTCCCCTCTCTCCACCAAATCCTGTCTGTGGTAGGAAGGCAGGCAGACACTACTGAGGGATGGTCTGGGATACAGGTCCTCAGTTTGCAAAAATATGTAGTATACAGTACAAATAATGTAGTGCAGTGTGTTGTGAAATTCTTTTTGGATTCCTCTGTCACCAAGACTCAAAACCATCCTCTCTGCAAGGGTCCTCACCTATAGAATAGTTGCCAAATAAATTGTGCATCAGTCAAATTAAGGATTCTTTGTCTGGGGAGTGGAGCGGATCAGGGAGCAAGTTAAATTTCTGAGGCCATGGAATACCGTTTCCATGGCCTCTTGTAAAAAAAAGTAAGTCCAGAAGTGTGTAAAACTATTCACAGATCAGGATTAGAACCCTGGTCTCCAATGCCACTGGCCAAGCTGCTTTATGCCCCAGCCCTCCACCCCACAGGAGCAGCTTGGCCAGCTTCCTGGATTCTGGTGCCCAGCACCATGGACAGTGACCAGTAGAGCACTTACAGCAAGCGCTGTAATCCCCAGTTGCTGTCCATCTGAGCGCTTACCAGACTAGAGCAGTATGTTGTGTGACACTATTCTGATAGCGCTGAGTTGACGGGACACCAGTCAAGGGGATTCCAAACTAAAAGCACACTTGCCCCTTGCTAGCTTAAATTATCAACCTATTTACTATACAGTGGATTGGGTGCAAATCTGAACTGTCTATTGTCATAACTGATGACTCCGAGCAATTTAGGAATGCTCAGTCTTCAGAAACCTTTAAAACAGGGGAACAGTAAGAATAACGCCAGGGAATAACAGAGAAAACAAACCATGGGTAGGGTAGAATCTGGAGCCTGGACATAATGACATATTTGGATATGTATAGCATATAGATATAGTATTATGCAAGCATGGTGCTCACCAAAATTTTCTTTGCAATTAACACAAAGAGATGTTGTTGGTGCAGGTTACTGGGCACTCTGTCTGGGATTTTGGCGCAGCATGCATGAAGCAGGCCTGATGAAGGATCTGACATCCCAGGCTGCCACCACTCTGGGGGTGCTCTAGGCTGCCACTGATCATATGTCTTTCTTCATGCATCGTGGACTGCACTGTCATCTCAGGTTTTGCCTCGCTGCACCCCCTCCCCAAGACCTGAACCTAGAGTATGACTCTTGCCCTGACCCTCCTGGCACCACTCCAGTCACTGCTGTAATACCCAGCTCAAACTTCATTCCCACCACTTCTCAAAGTAGAGGAAGTGGGGTTGTTTAAAAAGGGCACCGACAGGACCCTGATGTTAACTGGACCTCCAGAATGGACCAGAACATGAACAAGGACATTTGATCAGGTTACTGAGCTCAGTAATTTGTTTATTTAGTTTTGTTGACGAGAGTAAGTGCACTAGACAAATTCTGCCTATTTCTAGGCATGGCCAGGTGGAGAGGATACAGATGAATGCCAGCTGACCTTGAACCAGATTAAGCTGTTGGTGGTATTTTTAGTGAATGGAAATTTGGCCAGGGTACTGGCAAAATTCCTCTACTCTTCCTGTGGGGAACCACTGGCCATCTGCCTGGTGGCCAGTCCTGGTGGTACCAGAGTAGATGGATGGCTGGGGGCTGGGGAGCAAGTCTCCTCCATGCTACAGACTGGAGTTTTTATGATGCAGAAGGTTCCATGGAAAGTAAAATGGTTACTGACATGACATTAGATAGTCCAACAAACAATCCGTAGTTGTACCTACAAAATATAATGTACCATAACAGGACTTTTCTGTCCAGAACCCATCTCAACTACAAGCCTTATTGAGATCTGAAGAAGAAGCCTCCAGTTTTGGCAACTGGAAATTGCTGCAGCGCTGGACAATACATTTCTGCAGGAACTAGCAACACTACTGTGGGCCTTTCTAGCAACCAGACCTCCCTTGGTAGTGGCTCCATAATAACAAACATAGATTCAGAACACCGAACACCCAGCGCTGTCCTTCTGCCAGTGGCGTAATCTATCAATCTAATGCATTTGATCAAACAAGTTGCCACAGTTTTCTCTTTACCACCCTAAAAAGGTGAACTCCATGACACCTAAACTTCCTGCACAGCGTACCTCTGCTATGACTGAAATCAACACCACATGCCAGTTCTTCTTTCCAAGGTGAAATTATTTGTCACCTGATGTTCAAATTCTTCTTCCTGCATGGATGTCACCAAAGGATGGTGCCATGAGGGTGGCACAGCCACAGAGAGGATGCCGGTGAACAACAACATGAGCGAACAGCTGCCAGCTGTTTGTGCTGCTGCAGCAGTGGTTTCAGCTCCTGAACAGACCTCTGAGGACTTGTCGGAATTACACATAAGGGTGTTTAATCACCCAGCCTAAGATGCTCCTCAGACACACAAACTATACCCTGGAATGACCCGATGGATCAGTTGACTCCGTGCTGCAAGTGGCAGGATGGATCTGTAATGAACTTATGGGAGTTGGGACCCTCACCAATCCAAACCTCACCAGCACTAGAGATATCCAGGACATTGGACTTACCACAGCCTGACTCTGCCCATACAGAGAAAATTACAGGTACTTATTTATCTGCTCCTTCTGCAATGGAGACAGTAGTAAGCTCAACTCTGGCTCTATCAGCTGATTTAGCACTAACCCAAAATTCTATACTGCAGTTAAGAGATGCAGGGGACATCCTGCCTCCCCCAACAGCCATTCCAGATGCCTTAAATGTCTCACTTACGTCTGATACTTGTGTTGCTCCAACAGTTACTGTTTCAGAGCCAGCTGCCCCCAATCCAGCTACTTCTGTGGGCCCATGGCAGTTTATTACTAGAGACAATCCTAGACCTTTTGCCTCCTCATTCAAAACCACAGTCTACCCTGCAAAAGCGACATAATGCAGTTTAGACTGGTCTACAAGATGGCATGGATTTACTTCGGATCAAGTCTTTGAGGAAAAACTCTTCTGAAAGACTCTATGAAGTTTTTTCTAATGAAATTCATGCCTTGATACACATATCAGGGGACCTGACTTTTGATATCAGTTTTAAGGTCAATTCTGGTCTGCAACGATTTTGGGCAAAGGTTCAACAACTCAAGCATACACCCCTATGGACCCCATTTGATGCAATTCCTCTAACAAAGCCTGCATACAAAACTATAACTGTGTTGTTCAGGAATGAAGGGGTCAGTGGTACTGACCTAACCTACTGGTTAAAGCAAAGATGCTCTGTTCTTGAAGAACCAGAGGCTATATTTGACTCAGAGCATATTTGGACTGGTGGCTAGAAAGGAAAAATCATGCTGTGAGTCACGGATACTGGATTGGAACTTCTTCCTAATTGTTTCTTCTTGGGTCAGGATCGGGGTGTATTATTTTATGCTGGGCAGCCGAAAGCATGTTATAAATGTGGGTCAACAGGGCACTTGAGTAGCATTTGTGATCAGGTAAAGTGTAACTACTGTCAAGAACTTGGACATACAGTACTAGTGGTCATTGCACAAATGAACACAGATGTAACTCTGTGATGATGTGGGCCACTCATGTCAAAATTGCATATGGGCTCACAAGCAACAGATCCTACAAATGAAGAGTGAAGTCTTAGAATCACTATAGCATGGACAGCTACCTTTCCAACAGCCCCTAGGTCTACAATGATACCCACAGTCCTCCCTCCATCGCTCCAGAACCCACCTCTCAGTCTCATACTGAATTAGAAGTAGCTTTCCCCACCAGGAAGTGCAGGGTATAGCTGACCCCAATTTCCCTGCTCCTAATCCTGCTACTGAGATGGTTCAGGAAATGCTCCCTCCACAATCTCCACTGGCAGTTAAAGGTAACAGAAAGAGATCTCAGGCTAGGGTTGCTAATCAGACTCTACCTGTCACAAGAACACCACAAACTACGGAAGTCCCTTCATCCAATAGGGATGAAACTCTGCAAGGCACCACTGAGTTACTGGACCCTGACTCAAAGGATTCCACTTTATGGTCCTCTCAGCCAGATCCTCCTTTAGGAATGGATGTGAGTGATCAGGACTCCTAACTTCTGGTCTTGCACAAGAGATTCCCAAGTCTCTCTGGATACGAAAAGAATCCCAGGAGATCTTATAGGACAAAAATTACCCACCATGTCACTGACTGGTTGTCCAGTACATACCTCAAAACCTTTAATTCACGATTACTCCACTTTCCATCTATACTACTAATGCAAACAGCATTAGAAGTCATAGGAAATGCCAGCCTATCTTTACCTACTTAACCTCTGCACCAGCATAAATAATTTTCTACAGGGCACCAGGCTCCATACCATTCTACAGGTATCTAGAGCTACTAGATAATGGCATGCTGGACCTTCTTAGTGGTCCTTGGGTACAGACATGTGTTCTGGAGAGGGTCTTTAATTAAGGTTTCAGCGTCTCTACAGGTACTTAAGCTGATAGATCAAATACCAGGGTGAGCTTTGATACTGGATTCTAAATGCAATGATATTTTTACAGGTTAATACATATGTATGCTCTACAGTCAAAAGCTGACAGAATCACCCTATTCTGTAGAGTACAGCCATATCTTTTTCATCCACAAAGTCATTTTGAGGTGATTTCAACTGTGGTCTGGGTTTGCAAGACAGAGGGAAACAGACCAAACCCCCCAAAATATTTTGTGATATATCCACCCTAAATCAAATTATACAAAGCTCAATGCTTAAGGATGTTTATTTTTCTGTTAACAAGGTTTCAACCTCCACCTTTCAGAGAGGCTCCCTTGCAACATGAATATATATTTTTTCGTTTCTAAATCCTTACAGGTTGAAAGAGCAGATATACAGGAGGTAGAATTTTCAGACAACAAAATATTGGATTTTCAGCTTTATTCCACATGTGTTCACATGGTCCAGGGAACTGAAATTTAACTCCTCCTGTTGGATATTGTTCCAGTTTCCCAAAATATTCAATATTTTTAACCAGCAGAAAAATGTTTTTGAGATGTATGATTACCTTGCCAGTTGGTGGTTAGATATGACATGGGACCTGCAGGTTTTACTTAAACAACAAAGTAAATCAAATAGAGATACAGAATATCTAACATATTTACATAATCGGCAACAACTGCAAAAGTTGTAAACCCTTGCCAGAACACAAAGCATAATTTTGTAACACAATTCAAAACATAAAACAAAAGATGTTGTCCTACCATCTGAAAAAATTTGGTTTGTAAAACAACAGACCTTTGGGACGCAAGGACTTTTAATAATATCTGTCCTTTCTTGACTCAAGAGGCAATAATAAAACAAAAAAGACATGTTCAGCCTTTTTGATACAGATCTGAATGAGTATTCAGATAAGCATAACTTACTTTGGATAGTGACTGAACATACTGCAGCTCTGTTTTCAAATTCCACAGAAACCGCTCCCACAATGTCTTAGCTTCTTACCGCCTGTATCCCCATGGCCTGTCCAGAGCATATTTTAGCTTCTTTGACAGCAGACATCTTGCCACATGAAACAGAAATTGCTATCAAGTCCTTATCTAATAAAACTGCTCCTGGCATAGATGGTCTCACTCCGGTATTATATAAAAAATTAGGACCACTGCTAGCAGATGAATTGGCTGCTGTCTTTCTGCCATCCTAAGATCAGACTCTGACTGTCTAGAAATTGTGAAGGGCTCTTTAATCTATATATATAAAAAGGTGACAGAAGACATATCTAATTGGAGGCCCATAAGCCTTCTAAATGTAGATTTTAAAATTTTAACAAAATGTTACACTCTAGATTGGTGAAAGCAGCTATATAGCTGATCTCTCCTGTCAATCATGCTCTATCCCGGGGAAGATGACTGATCAACTGATCTCAGTAAGAGAAATAATAGAACACGATAACTGATCTGGCCTGGAGGGTTTTATACTCTTGTTGGACCAAAAGTGCAAGCCTTTGATTCCAACAGACACACTTTCTATAGCAGGTTCTGACTCATTATAAAATCCACGGACTTTATCTCCTGGTTGAAATGTCTTTGCAAAACTGCTACGGTCACACCCAGATGAATGGATTGACTGGCCCAGTACTACCAGTACAGAATGGGGTGGGGCAGGGATGTCTCTTCAGTCTCCTACTATATGTCTTTTGCATAGACCCCTCCTAAGAGTACTAAACTGCTCCTTACTCTACAGCATATAAAATGAATGAATATACTTTACCATATACTGCAGTGGTATATGCAGATGACCTATGCATCTTACTTTAATGATAAGACTCAGCAAAACAGGCAATAAGAATTTGTTTGGATTTTGGTAGCTGCACAGGAACATCTTTACGTATACAAAAATGCCAAGGTAGACATCTTGGTAGGCCTGTCCCTCAGATTACAAATATAAAAGGTATCCAAATTCAGACTTCTCCTATTACTATCTTAGGTATAAAATACGGAGATGGCCCTCTGGACATTTTGAACTGGGAGGCAAAATTACAGCTAGGTCATTCACTTGTCAACAATGGAACAAATGGCAAATGACCAAGAAAAATTAATCAGTTAATAAAAAAACTTTCCTGATCCTGTATTCCTCTCCATTAGTTATATTTTCCTCCTCCAAAATCTCTAGAAGCCCCTTATGTAACTTATTTTTCAGGCTGTCTGGGGAGCAGATTGAATCCCATTAGGAGGAATGTTTTATACTTCCTTAAAAACAAGGTGGTCTGAATATGACAAACTCAATAGTTTTCTTCTATTCTATTTTCTATACTGCAACGTTAAACTCGTACTGTTACCCAATACCCGAGTGTGGCCCCAGTCTTACATACTGTTTGCTACCCTTGGTTATTACCATGAACAGGGAACACCATGAGAATTATTTGCACTTCACAACAGGCCTCAGGATACCTAAGAGAAGTTTTTGTAAAGTTAAAATTATGGCAGATCAGCTGCCAGACAGTTCTTACTACTGTTAGGAAGTTAATGTATAAACATGTCTTAGCATCCAGTTTTTAAGTCAATTTTGTTTTTCCAAGATGTCTGGCACCTGTACTGTCTTCTAAGTGCATCCCAGAAAAATGAAAGATGTTCACTGCTTTGTTGCCATGAATGGCTAAACATGAAAGCCAATCAAAAACACAAGAAACTAGCTGAGCGGAATTGTTCTGGGCCTGGATGCATACTCCAACTAGAAACAATGGAGCACCTTTTCTTTACTGGTAGTCATATCTCTGGGTTTTGGAGTTTTCTAGCCACAAAATGGCAAACCCCATGTTCATAACAATTAATTACAACATTCTATTATACGGGACTTAGATATACAATGGTCTCAATAGGATCAATCAACTTTACATTTAGTGCTTGTAACTATCAAATGGTACGTATGGAACTCTAGCTGTCTGTATACCTTACAACAAAAGACATATCACATCTTAAACTGGTTCAAAAATCACACATGAGCTTCAAGTTCTTGATGATTTTCAAGAAGCAAAAAGGTTAGGTGATTCATTGAGTGATGTTTGTTGAAATCTGCCATGGGTCATGGACTCTAACATCCCAATTACTTGAAAAAAGAAGAAACCCTTCTAATGTACCTATTAAGGTTATAAATTGCTTTTTCTTCCAATCTGAGTAGGACAAACTCTGATCCATCCCATTACTTTCTTTTTTGCATTTGTGATGTTAACAAATATGTACATTTTTTCTTTTTTTTAACCTTTTTGACTAGGCACCTTTTTTCTCTTATGCAAAAAAAAATGGCTTGACCGTTGAACTTTCTGATGTATTGTAACTGTTGCTTGAATTTATTTTGGATTTCTGTGTGATTTCTCAATAAAATAATAAATTCCCCTACTAGACTGCAGGGGGCGATCATGCTGCAGGACATGGAGCCTGCAGATGCTGTTCAGACACCGTCAGGGGCGGCTGGAAGGCACCCTACTGAGATTGGCCAGCTTAACGCCCAACATTTAAATGCTACTCAAGGAAATCCATCAGAAACCTCAGCAACCACTTTGCACAATGATGATAACACTGTAGAAGTTATGAACATCTCTGGAGAAGCAGACCTTGCTTCCAGAGAACAATCACTATCTGAGGTGAGGAACAGAAAAAATGAACAACATTTTGCACAAATCAGTGCCATCGAAAAAGGTTACCAGACCGAGAAACTGTGCCTAGAAGAAGAGAAAAAAATGGAAGAGACTAACAGAAACCTCTCCGGAATCGAATTCAAGTAATTCAGAAAAAGTTAACGTTTTTTTGTTTTTGGTACCACACACATTCCCGATGCAGCTGCACACCATCAACATCCTGGCAACTCAGCAGCTGCTACAACAGATGACTGGACTCCAGACTCAGCGCTCACTAATGCCGGTTGGACTAAAACTGAAACAGGAACTTGGATTCCTGACCCAGCTATACCCCTCCCAGGCTCTAGCACTACAAACTTGGGACAACCTCAACTTTTGATTCAGGACTCTATGAAACACACATCAGCAGAACCACACAAAGAAACACATGGACTGGACTCCCAAGAAGCAGGTTTTTCATTTTCTCCTGCTGGAACAGGCACAGAAGTATTTTTTGAGGCCCTCACTGAGGTGGCAACACTAGAACAAACTATAGATACCGATCACAATATAAACATTGTTCAGAATATAAACATTGCTCAGAATAATGGTGCAAACACTGATACTTTGCCTTTATAGGACACTACTGCACCAGCAGTAACATATGCCAACCTTCCTCAGAAACTGCTGGAGCAGGCCAAAAGACGGGATGCAGTAAGACTGAGATATGTGGGGGAGTCTGGAATTACCTCTAGACAGATTTTATGTAGGAAAATGTTTATTAAAACAGGATTTAGGTTTTCACCAAATGAGGTATATGCCCTTGGTGAGTCAATGCTTGATATAAGCTTTAGAAAGCATAAATTTGTTAGACAGGTTTTGGACATTGTACACGCTCATAAATCTAACCCCTATGGTCCCCTTCCAGGCTATACAGCTAACAAACCCCACTTTCAGACTAGTAACTATTTTATTCTGAAATGAAGGGGTAAACATAACTGATGTGGTTTTGGTTAGAAAAGAAATATGAAGTTCAGAATACACCCGACCCCATCGTAGATGAGGAAGGGTTCTGACGAGGTGTTGGAAAGTTTGAGTGAAACTAAAACAGGATGACTCAGGTATTACGCACCTCCTCAACTGCTTCTATTTAGGAAAGAATAAGGGCATATTATTCTACCGAGGCAGCCATGATCCTGTTACAAGTATGGCTCCCACCGACACATTAGTAATAACTGTGAAGTACTAAAATGTTTATGTGGTTCCACTGGACACTCAGGCTTTCGTCGCACCCAAACGCCACTGTGCCATCTTTGTAATGAAGGGGATCACTCCTTTAGAACCTGCCCTTGGACATCCCACAGTAACGATCAGACAGATTACACCGTGCAGGACCTTTATATTAATAAAGCCACGAGACAGCACAACACCTCTGGGACTGGTCCCCCCCAGGCCTAGACCCACCCCTATACGTACAGAAGCTGAGACACCAATGCTGTCTAGAACTAGTACCGAGTCCTTCAACATTAACAACATTGTAGATAAACAACTACAGCAGGTTCCTGAAACCAGTTCGGTTCCACCTGCTCAAGAGGAAATACCAACCAATACAAGTGAAGGAGCAGAGACTACAATGTCCCCCAAGATCAAGCCTTCTAACAGGTCACCAAGGGCAAAAGAAAACACCAGAGACTACTGTTGAGGCAGAAGAAGAAGGTATTCCTTACACAATACATATTCAGCCCTGCAATGGGGGAGAAACAGAAGTGGAGGTTAATTCTGATGCTCCCTCCGAATCTTCTTCATTGATGGAGGGAGTATCAGGTACTGAAGAACAGGTAACATCACCCAAAGGGAAGTCAAAAAGAAAAGAATGCTGACCAGATACAGCCTTAGGAAGAAAAAGCCCCTGACTAATTAAATTTGCTTTAGTAACAGACTGGGACATTTCTTTAACTTCACTCAGTGCAAACAGCCAGTCAGACAGAAAAAGAATACTTACATTTTCCTGTTTAGACACACATCATTACAATGTAGTATTCTTCCAAGATACAAGGCTGTCTACATTAAGTGAAATACAAAATGCAAGTGCTACCTGGATATGGGGTTCAACATACTGGTCAATTGGGAAGATCCTGCAGCGGTTTGGGTATCTGCCTAAACAACCCCTACTTTAGTTGACAAGAGTTCAAGATATTTTTCCAGGGCATGTTATGCTTTTAGACGCCTCCCTAAACAACCAGGAGTTCTGATTTCTAAATATCTATGCCCCCAAAGATAAGGCAGGGAGGGTACAACTGTTTACCCTCCTTCAACCCTATTTACTTACAGTCAGAGCAGTCCTCCTAGGAGGGGATTTTAACCGCAGTAGGCTTAAGGGAGACTGAGGCCTCCAAACTAATAAAATTTACTGTGATACTGTATTCCTGAATAGAATGCTAACACAAATCAAATTGAAAGATGTGTTTCATGAGATGCACCAGACCACCCAGTACAGTTATTTTAGAGGAAGGTTACGAACAAGAATTGACTATTGGTTTATTTCCCCATACTTACCTATAGTCAAATCAGTAGTTGTACCAATAGCTACATCAGATTGTGCCCTTTTGGAAATTAAAATCTCATATTTCCCAGAAGTTTCTATGGGAAAAGGCTATTAGAGGTTGAACAATATGGTACTAGAAGACAGCGCCATATGGCAAGGTATCCTAAATATCATTTCTGCCTGGAAATCAGTCTACCCCCTTTATGATACCCCCATAGACTGGTGGGAGTACAGTAAGAATGATTTTCAGATTTTCTCAAATTAGTAGGGAGACTATCAGGAAGCTATAAAAACACAAGATATAATGAACCTCGACATCAACTTTACAAGTTAATTTCTTCACAAAATGAAACAAACCAGGATTTTTTCATCTCAAATTTATTTTATTTATTTTTATTTATTTATTTAAGAATCAGTTTACAACCTTTGAGCCAGAGGCTCGTTTCAAAATGCCGTCACATAAAGACATACATTGCGTTTGAGGTTACATAGCAAGATTTGCAAAAATCAATAGGCATTCACCAGAGGTGCCACGTCACATTGTGGTCAGACAAATACAATTGGGTACAGGGTACATGTAATTGATAACAGGTATTACAAAGTCGGTATCAAGTGAGCATTCTGGTAGATAAACATTGAAACAGCTGGCACTGGCCAGGTTAAACCTAAGCATGGTGTACAGGAAGTGGTGGAGGGATGGTTGGGTGGAGAGCTGCCGGGGGCATTGTCAAAAGAAAAAGAGGTGGAGGCTATGTTCAGAGACAGGAGCAGTTATCAGTGCTGAAGATGTGGTTCAGTGCGGTTTTGAATGTGGAGATGGTGATGGCATTGGTGATGGTGGCAGGGAGAGAGTTAAACCAGGTTGGGGCTCTATAGCTGAAGGACCTCTGGCCACGGCTGGTTCTTGTTCTGGGGACCTTTAGAGTGGTCTTGTAGGAAGACCGTGTTGCAATGGTGGGAGGCTCTGGTGGATGGATGCCGTTACCCAGAGGAGGCCAGTAGGGTTTTTGGTGAGGAGACAGGTCTGGTATCGAGCCGTTCATCCAGGGTAAGCAGGTTAGCATCGACATATAGCTGACAGGTGTGTGTGAGCCTGGGGGCACCAGTAATCAATCTGCACGCTTTATTCAGGGTTAGGTGAATTTTGTGTGCAGTGGTGTCGGCAGCACGTATACTGGTAGACCATAGTCTACAAGGGACAGAGACAGACGATGTAACAGCTAGCCGGAGAGCATTTGGGGAAGGCAGGTTTATAGGCGGAATAGGATGCCAAGCCGTGTGTTGGTGGCCGGATGTTAGGGGCGTCGATGTGGTTGTGAAATGTGAGGGCTGAATCGAAGGTAACCCCAAGGTATTTGTAGGAGCAGACTTGTTCCAGTGGTTGGTTGGTGCTTGGAAGGATATAGAGTGGGTGGTTGCTAGCTTTGTTTTGGGGGTGTTAAATTAAATTAAACTAATTAAGCAAGAAATGCAGTCATATCAATACAACAGAGGGACATTCCTGGAATCTGAGCAACGTTTTGCAAAAAAAAGGGAACAAATATCAGGCTAACCCTTTTGAAAGCTGTATAGCACAAACCAGAAAGAAAAACGTAAGTTCCTTAAAAATAGATAATGATATCATCACAGGATCTACCAGAATATTACACGCAGTAGAATAACACATTTCTTCTATATTTGGCAGTACCCAACCAGCATCTCCAGGAATGCAGGCCTGGTTACAGGACTGCCACCTGCCACAACTCCCATCATCCGACATCCCCACCTTACTAGCCCCATCACAGCCAAAGAACTATACACAGTTATAGCCCAACTCAACATAGGGACAGCACCAGGTCCGGATGGACTGACACACACATTTTACAAAAAACAGCTTCCCAAAAGATAACAGAATTGACAGCATTATACAACTCGTGTTACCACAGGACCATCTTGTGAGTGGCATGTATAAGGGTTTACTCATTTTGATACACAAAAAAGGCGGCATGGAAGATCTGAACAATTGGAGACCAACCTCCTTATTGAACACAGATTTCAGAATATTAACCAAACTACTCAGTAATAGATTAATTTCTGTAATAGCACCTTTAATACACCCTACCCAAACATGCTTACTTCCTGGAAGGAAAATCTCAGACACCTTAACATAGAAACATAGAATTTGATGGCAGATAAGGACCGCTTGGCCCACCCAGTCTGCCCATTTCCCTACCTACTGGATAAGCTGCAGATCCTAGTTAACCAGCAGCCTACTTCTTCTTACCCCCACCCCCCAAAATTGCCTTATGACTGTCCCATGCATGCTTGAATTCCACCACTGATTTTGACTCCACAACCTCCTCCGGAAGGCCGTTCCATGCATCCACAACCCTCTCTGTGAAAAAATACTTCCATAAATTACCTCTGAGCCGCCCCCATCTTCAAATTGTGCCCTCTTGTTCTTGCACACCTCTTTTTTTGAAAGATGCTACCCTCTTGGACTTTGTTGATTCCCTTGAGGTACTTGAATGTTTCTATCATGTCCCCCCTCTCCCTCCTTTCCTCAAGGCTATACATATTAAGCTCCTTTCATCTCTCTTCATATGTCTTCGGTGCAGACCCTGCACCATTTTAGTGCCCTCCTCTGGACAGCTTCCATCCTGTCTATGTCTTTGCGGAGATTGGGTCTCAGAACTGCACACAGTACTCAGATGGGGTCTCACCAGCTGTCTGTACAGAGGGATAATAACTTCCTGTTTTCTACTGGTGATGCCTCTCCCTATGCATCCCAGTATTCCCCAACCCTCCTTGCTGCCCTCTCACATTGCTTGCCCACCTT
The DNA here is from genome assembly GCA_016271365.2 of Neoceratodus forsteri. Lineage (NCBI taxonomy): Eukaryota > Metazoa > Chordata > Ceratodontiformes > Ceratodontidae > Neoceratodus > Neoceratodus forsteri. The sequence continues at coordinate 937,477,380 of CM028136.1, read as the reverse complement.
TAGGTCATCTGATATGACTACCCCAGGTCCCTTTCCATTTTTGTTGTTGTTAGTATCTCACCCCCATTGTGTACACTTCCCCTGGGATTTTGTTTCCCAGGTGCATTACCTTGCACTTCTTAGCATTGAATCTAAGCTGCCATACATTTGCCAATTCCTCTAACCTTGCCAAGTCCCTTCTCATCCTTTCCACCCCACCTTGTGCATCAACTCTGTTGCAGATCTTAGTGTCATCTGCAAAGAGACATACTTTTCTTCCAGTCCTTCCGCAATGTCACTTATAAAGACATTGAGAGGACCAGTCCTAATACTGAACCCTGCGGTACCCACTGGTAACCCTCCTTTCTTCTGAGTGGGCTCCATTTACTATTACTCTCTGTGTCCTATTCTGCAGCCAATTGTTTACCCAGGCTGTCATCTTGGGACCCACTCCCAGGCTGGCTAACTTGTATATTAATCTTTTGTGTGGGACTGTGTCAAATGCCTTGCTAAAGTCTAGGTAGGCCATGTCCACAGCCCCTCCCTGATCTACTACTTTGGTCACCCAGTCAAAGAAATCTATCAGATTTGTCTGGCATGACCTTCCCGCTGTGAATCCATGCTGCCTAGGGTCCTGTGCCCCTCTGGCCTCTAGATGCTCGACAATTCTTTCCTTCAGAAGTGATTCCATCATTTTCCCTATCACTGAGGTTAAACTAACAGGTCTGTAGTTTCCTGCTTCTGCCTTGCTCCACTTTTGTGAAGGGAATCACTTCTGCCCTCCTCCAGTCCTCGGGTACCACCCCATCATCCCATGATTTGTTAAAAGGGTAGTCAGTGGTGTCACTAGTTCTCCCTTAGCTCTTTTAGAATTCTGGGATGAATTTCATCAGGCCCCATTGCTTTGTCCACCTTCAGTTTTAAGGTTCTTTCAGAACCCTTTCTTCTGTAAATGGGCTGGTATCAACTTCTGTATCCAGTGTGTTACTACTGTTTGTTTTATGTACCTCCCCTCTTCATTTGTAAATACTGAGCAAAAATATTTGTTTAGTATCTCTGCCTTTTCACAGTCTCCTCTGCCCACCTCCCTCCCTTTATTAAGCCTCACTATCCCTCCCTTGGTCTTCCTTTGCTCCTGATGTACCTATAAAAGGTTTATCCCGTTCTTAACTGAGTTGGCTATCTTTTCCTCGGTTTGGGCCTTTGCTGTTCTGATTGCCTTCCTATCCTCCTTTTGCTTTAACTCGATACAGTTCTGTGTCCTGCTTCTTCTCGATTCCTTGTACTTCCTGAATGCTTTCTTTTCTCTTGAACCTTCACTGCCACTTCCTTTGAGAACCATAGTGGTTTCTTACATCGTCTTGTTTTGTTTATTTGCTTCACAAAGGCTAATTACCTCTGTGATGGCAGTTTTTATTATTCCCCATTGTTCTTCACCCTCCTTCCTGCCCATTTGCTAGTGCATTCCTTAGGCACTCACCCATTTTAGCAAGTCAACCCTCCTAAAGTCCAGTACTTTTGTCTTTGTATGGCTTGACTCTATTGCTGTGTTTATTGTGAACCATACTGTTCGATGGTTGCTAGTTCCCAGATGGCTACCCACTTCTACATCTGTGATCCTCTCTCTATCTCCATTTGAGAGAATCAAGTCTAATATTGCTCCCTCTCAAGTGGGCTCCAGTACTAGTTGTCTAAGGCATGCCCCCTGTAGGGCATCTAGAAAAACTGCACTCTTCGAAGTGGCAGCTGCAACTGCACTCCAGTTAACATCTGGCATATTCAGATCACCCATCAACAATATCTCCCCTTTTTCTGCCATTCTAAGTATACTTTCTATCATTTCCCTGTCCATTTCCTCCCCCTGAGAAGGGGGTCTGTATACAACCCCTGTGCGTATTGTGGTGCCATTGCCTGTCTCCAAATTTACCCACAGTGCTTCTTCTCCTCCCTGTTTAGCCTTTTGTTCTGTTGCTTTTATTCCTTCCCTTATGTAAAGAACTACTCCTCCTCCTCTTTTACCCTCCCTGTCCCTCCTGTAGACAGTGTATCCTGGTATGTTTATGTCCCAGTCATGGTTTTGTGTGTACCATGTTTCTGTAACTGCCACGATATCCAGATGTTCCTCCTCCATCAAGGCCACTAATTCAGGAAGCTTGTTACCCAGACTACGGGCATTGGTACTCATTGCTCTCCATTTTTTGATGGCTTTACCTTCTGTTGCAGCATCCCCCACTGACCATTCTACCTCAGCCTTTTTCTCATTTAGTACCCTGTTTTGTAGGGAGAGGCTGGGATTTTCCTGCTGCTTGTCAGTGCCTCCCCCTTTGACTAGTTTAAAAGCTTGCAAATGAAGCATTTAAACTGATTGCTCAAAAGACTTGTTCCTTCCTGGACAGATGCAGACCATCCTGCCAGTATAGGCTGGTGTCCCTCCAGGTGGAACCCCAGTCTCAATGAAGCCAAACCCTGTGCTCCACACCATTCTTTCAACCATTCATTAAACTGCATGGTGCCAATACCCTCACCTCCCCATGCTTTTGACAGGCAGCACCTCTGAGAAGGATACTGTGTGTGCTACTTGTCTTAGGTCCCTCCCAACTCTGCAATGTCCTCCTGCACTGCTCTAATCTCATGATGAGCCAAGTCATTTGTCCCTAGGTGGACAATTCGTCCAGCTCAGAATCCCTTGCAGCTGTTCTCGTGATCCTGAGGATCGCTTCCTGTCCCTCCAAGCCATGGCACCAGGCAGGCACCTTACTTCCAGTTTCCCAGCTCCCCAGTTCTATACCCCTAATAATTGGAGTCCCCACCAGGAGCTGCTTCCTTTCCCTGTGGTGTCCTCTGCCTCCTTCCTGTGGGCCTCCCTTGTGACAGTTATCATCAGTCTTCTCTGTGGGTGCATCCATAGGGGAGCTATGCTCCCCCAGAATGGTGTATGGATTGTGGAGTGGAACAATTGACTGGGTGTGCCTCTGTTCCACCCTCCTCACCCTCCCTGAGCCCACTGTGGTCCAACTGCTGTGCTTTCTTTGCAACCTCTGAGGTAGTGGTAGTGGCGCTAGTGCTCCCTGGATGGGGGAGGTTCCCTTCCTACTGTCCAGTGTGGCCTGGGGAAAGGTTTCCTTACTACTGTCCAGTGCGGCCTGAAGATGGACAACTTCCTCCCTCAGGGCAGATAGTTGTCTGCAAATAGTAATAATCCTTATTAGAGAACTATCGGAGAAAGACAGGCATGAGGAAATAACTGGACTCCTGCTAAATATTGACCAGTCCAACGCCTTTGACAGGGTATCACACAATTACCTATGGGGCTGCATTTCGGCATATGGCTTCCCCCAACAATTCATTCAATGAATAATTAATGCTATAAAGCAGCAACCATTACACCCTATGTTAATGCCTGGATGGGACAACCTTGTGCGATCAATAGAGGTGTCCGCCAAGGCTGTCCACTCAGCCCAGTCCTATATGTTCTCTCTCTCTCTATATCCCCTCATCCAAAGAATCAACATACGGCCAGATATACAAGGCCTCTCAAGAGGTAGTCAGGATGCAGAAATTAAGACCCTAGCATATGTAGATGACCTCTGCATTATCTTAGCAGATCACCTCTCCAACTCCCCAGTCAGAAATATTTTCCAGGAATTGTCAGAGATATCAGGGTCCCAGATTAATTTTCAGAAGAGTACCTGTATTGTGACTGGTCAGACATCCCCGTCCATTACAGAGTTTTTAGGAATTCTACTAACCAACACAGGCAGCAAGATTTTAGGGATATACTTTGGATACCCAGACTCTGCATGCTATAATTGGCAATACCTTATCAACATAACCTTAGATAGAATAGCACTCTAGAACAGATGGAAGATGAGCAAAAGGAAAAGACTCTACATGATCAATAACTTTTTACTACCACTATTTCTGTATCTCAGTTATGTATTACCCTCTCCCAAATAATTAGAAAGTATTTGGGAAATGCTCTCAACCCCATTAAAAGAGGATATTGTATTTGTACACAGCTTCAGGAAGTTTGAAGATGGTGAACTCTGTCGCCTTTTATCACAGTATTTTTCTTGCAGCCAAGATACAGCCCCTCCTAAAGGTGATACTCCAATCTGGTCCCCATGGGTAAGACATGATATAGGCCCCTACTGGAATCATGGAGTCATTCCGGGTATATTTGAGGCAGGCCAAAATGGCTGTTTTCCCTAAATACACAGGTAACTGCATTGGGAAACTCAAGATTTGGAAAGTGTTCAGAAAACTACTTGAGACATATACAAGGAAGCAATTTTACTCCCATATTCAAGCAGAACATTTCTTACTCCCGAGTTATGCTACACATTACCGCCAGACCTTCAAGCAATTTCCACTCTACTCACAGAAAAAGAATCCCCCTCACCCAAATGTGGGATATTGCTTGGCTCTGTGTGCCTGAAATTACCAGTTAAAAACAAAACCTAAATTTAAAGAAAAAAACTGAACACTATTGCCCCAGAAGCTCCTGTACAGAGAAATTAGAAACAATGGACTACCTCTTTTTGAATGTCCTTTTGTACTTCAATTCTGGCCATTGTTAAAAACAAAATGGAGACCTTTTCCAAGATTTCTGATTATACCTATGGCTCTTTATGTGGGTATCTTCCCGCCTACTTTCTTTCAATACGATAAGAGTACACTGAGAGTAATTGTCACTTGCCTTAAATATTGGTTATGGATTGCTGGTTCAAGTTGACCCTGCAACAATCGAGTGGACACCAGAGCAGGGTCTTCAATCTTGCTTGAAATCCATTCTGAATATTAAAAACAAGAAATACGATCTAAGATCTCAGAACCCTTGGTGACAGGTGGTCTCCTCACTTGGATAAAGTGATAAAGGCCCTCATGTATCTTTGATTTATTTTTTCAGACTGCCAATTACCTGTATTTCTTAAATATACCAAAGAGGTTGAAGTAATAAGATGGTACTTAGGATATCTAAAGAAATGTTTCCCTTTTACATTCAATGGCTACAATTAATATTTCCTTCATTATTTTTTCCTAATTTGTTTTAGTTTTATATAATTGTACCATTGTTTTCCTTTGCATTATAAATTAACTGTATCATGATGATGGTTTTGAATGTTATGCATCTCAATAGCATGTAGAGTTTTTTCTACGTTCAAATCAACTTCTAATAAAAAACACCCTTACTCTTTTCGAGATGTGCCATGGGACCTTTAACATCCACCTGAACTACCACCAGAACAGGCAGATGGAACTTCGGTTTAACATCTCATCTGAAAGATGGCACCTCAGAAGTACAGCACCCCCCTCATGCTGTACTACAGTGTCAGTATGGGGACTGGTATACCCCTCCGACAGCGACATTTTGACAGCGACCAACACTACAGTGACTACGGCGCTGGTTACTGTGGTGTTAGTGCTGGATCCTGGCACTGACACCGTGTGGGGGCTCAGGGGGTTTCACCCTCCAAAGAAAACATGTCAGTAAGTTAGAAACCACATGCTGACCACAAATGCGGTTGACATGACGATTTCGCTGTATGGTCGTTCAAGAACAATTTTGTTGATGACCGATCATAAATCCTTGGGATTTAACCCAAGTGCCAAGTGTAATGAAGTAACAGCAGTGACTGTGAGCAGAGCTAACAGCCCATGGTGGGTGAGTGTCCCAGTGGGTAGTTTGATTAAGCTCAGAGTCCTAGATCCAGGTACAACATCTTTCCTTACTGGAAAACACTGTGAAAACATAAGGAACAATCACCTCCTGCTGTACCACCCTGGGCTCCAGGGCTAGTACTGATACAGTAAGTTCATTTCCCAGTTCATTCCTGGGGTATATTTTTAAAATGTCAAGTAAGGTTAACCAACCTAACCAACCTCCCCGTAATTGCTGTAAAAAATTATATTGCTTGCTGCGTGGTGGGAAACTGTCAGGATGTACACGGTGGAGCCTCTCATGCTGGCTTGTGCAATTAATTTGCCCTTGTTTTTTTGGATTGGAGACAGAATGGAACTTTTTCTATTATGATAACAAAGCCACATAGCATCAGTATACTGTTCTGAAGATGCATACCATTCGTAGATGTTGGGGGGGAAGGGATGTCATTCAATACAGAATCACTGGAGGGATCTCCGTCAGTAGAGGAGTTCATGGATTACGCACCTGGAGTAGGCAGCAGTAGCAGATTTTACAGTACATGGAACTTTCGGTTGGCTCTTTCTGGGGATTCTATAAAGTTACTTAAATCTTGTTAGATTTAAATATTTATTTATTTATTTATTTGTTTTGGATAACCAGGTAGGGTGCACTAGACATAGACATTTCATTTGCATTTTGATGGAAATCTGGGATAGGAATGCTTTAGGCAGGTGTCGATCCTGGGTGTTGATTTCTAAATGAAAATGTATACTTAGCTGCCGATGGAGTTGACAGTCAGTCAGCTGATCTGGGGAACAGATGCCTTTGCCAGTCATTGCCATACATTTTTAGTAGCATGGCAAAAAGGGTTGCTATACCCTGCAATACATCTACGCCTACTTGCAAAGTACAACAGAAGTTGATGATCAAACCGTAAATTCAAAATTAAGTGTTGGGGGAAGTTGGAGTATGATACTGCTTGGTACCAGGAGATCCCTAGTGATAACTTGCTGTAGAGGAACTTTTGTCTCCAGACTATTTCTTCCCTTTACTAAGCCCTTTGAAATCATTCCAGCCAGCTTTGATCTTGTAATGGTGCCTGCCTCCATTCACCACCACAAGGCAGACTGTTCCCCTTATAAAGACCTTTTATTGTGGCCTGTTCTTCTGTCTGTTTGGATTGTATAGTAGTGCATTGATACTATGCCAGTATATAATATACTGAGTCATATACTATCAGGGTATGCTGTATATACCAGAGTTATGTAAGCTCCACAGAAAGACCTGTAAACATCTTTATTAAGAAGCAGACATATTCAAAACATTTCAAGAAGCCTTTAAATACATTTTTTACAATTTAACAGCATGAATGTCTGTTAGAAAAGAGTTCCATAGTCCTGGAGCATTGTAACAAAATACCCCGTCCGTCTGTTGCAGACCCATAATCTGGTTCCTCACTTTATGTCTTCCATAATTGTTTCCTTTCATTTGTGTTTAAGGGGTGTGAAAGTTTTGGCTAAGAACAAGGAAAGGGGTTATTTTTGAAAAGCGTAGATGAGCATGGGTGCCACTTTCCATAGACAGTGCCATCAGCGGGTCAGCCACTGCTCACCTTGGTTCAGCAACAGCCATGCATTTGAGAGGTTTGTCTTGCACCAGACTGGGGCGCAGAGGAGGTGACGCTGTCAAGTTTGAGTAATGGAACACTGTCCTGCATGTTTACAAAGTGATTAGAAGGCTACCATTACTGGAATTTGGCCACTTCTGAAGCCTAGTAGAGGGAGGAGTGGTGGCACAAGTTCTGAGCAGAGCAGAAGCAGTGTAGGCTCTCTCTTCCCCCACATTGCTACGTGCCCCAGCCAGACAATGGCATCCCACCAATTGCCAGTCTCGGGCCCCTTGTTTGGAGGCTTCCCCAGCCTACCATGACTAGTCCTCAGGGACACAGCAAGGATTTGACCATTCTTAGAATGCATCAGGCTGCTCTCTTGCTGACAGTTCCTTCCGTCACAAGCAACTTCACCCAAAGACCGGCTTTTATTTTATGTACAGACGGCCTTCAGTAGGTGCTCTTCTTGTAGCAGATAGTTGAACTCTATCACCGTGCAGTGCAGAGCTGGTAATCTGCACGTTAATCGGATTCTGCTTGAGTACGTGCTTCCACATGCTGCTGACTCCTTCCTGGACATTATGGCTTTATACAGCAGTGCTAGCTACTCTTTGGTGTTGTTACGATTTTACAGGGATGGGTGCTTTAAGTGTATGTATGTTAATTTATTTGTGATGGGCACTGAAGCAGTTCCATTTCCCTTTGGGGTATTTGTTTGCAGTGCCTGTTAGGAGGAAGGCTCTTCCTGTTGGAGGGTGATCTGCCACACACACCATGCAAGCTAACATTCGGCATTGAAAAATGCTTGTTTCATACATAGTTGCTTTAGTTATATATATGTGTTTTTTTCAGTTTATATCTCTGAATGCCCAGAGCTCTAGTACAGGGGTTCTCAAATGGTGAGGCCAGCCTCCCTGAGGAGGCCCCAGCCTGTTCTAGGGGAGGGTCAAGCAAGTCTGAAAAAGTACTGTAGTTAAATTTTGAGGTTTATATATTTTGTGTGAAGAGATGAAGTAAACTGAAAGAGGATAATAGCAGGTGCATTTTATGTATTTATTTACTAATAGGTGACAAGGGAAAGTGAATGAGCCAAGGCTCATGTCAGGTGTACCCAGGGAAGGGTAGGTAGTGAATACATTTCAAAAGGTACCTGCAAAACAATCAAGAAATACACAATGAACAATAGTGCAAACAAATATGAACAATAAACTGATAATGAGTGGTGGTAATTGATCAATTTGTAGACTGATGGCAGAACAGCCCAAATACAAAGGTTGAGCATAGAAGTGCTAAGAGCAATAGCAGGAAGTAGCAAAGTAGTCCGAGAAGTTGCTTAGAATCAGGAAGGAGGGAGAGGCAAAGAATGTTGGAAGGTTATTTCATATAGAAAGGAAACAGAAAGTAGTCTGACCCATGAAGGTACTGCAACAAGGGGTAACAATGGTTCAAGAATGAAAATAGTGGAGCAAGTAGGCTGGCCTGTTTGGGGGTTACAATAAGTTGAATAATAATATAGTTTATTTTATTTATTTGTTATTCAGATAACACCTTTGAGCACAGGAGCTCTTTTCAAATGTTCCACATCAGTATAAGACAAAGAACTGAATGAAAGAATTGACTGTGAGCCAAGTACTCAAAGGGGTTTCACTTTATTCATGGTGTACTCGCCAAGTACAGTATGTTATTTTTCTTTGGGAAGCCAAGATTATTTCAATTTTTGGGGAGGCTCAAAATCTTTTCCATAGATTTGGGGAGGCTCGCTGTGACAAAATCTAAGAACTATTGCTCTAGTGTAATAGACTAAGCAGCAGAATTCCTTGATAAGCAGGTATAGATAGGAGGATAATTTTTCATTGCCAGCAAAGAAACACTAATGTAAACTACGAACAGGACTTAGGTCCAGATATTCACAGGAGATGCACCCAGCACAAGTGAGTTGAGCTGGGGTATCTCCGAAATGCACCCCTGGGCCATATTCGAAAGGAGGTAATGTGCCGCACAATTCCAGATGTGCCTCAGTGCAAAGATAATGTATGTGGTGCATCCGGAGGGGGTGTTCCCATGCATATGTGGCACATCTCAATATTCAGCCAAGATGTGCGGTGCAGCTGCCCACACATCTCAGAGATGTGCCGCCCACACAAAGTTAGGCATGGAAGAACCATGTCTAAGTTGTACCCACCCACAGGTGGACTACTGTACTGCACATTGCAACACAGCAGCCACTAGCCCCTGGATGGCTAGCCCCCCAATCCCCAAATGTCACAGGAAACAATGCCAAGCCCCTTGCCATGGTAGTCTGTCCCCGCACCCTTTCTCAAACCCCATCCATATGTAATAACAAAGTTAGAAATTCCCTGGTAGTTTAGTGGCCCTCCTCCCTTTCCCAAACCCCAATGTTTAAAAAAAAAACTGATCTGATCTTCCCTGGTAGTCTAGTGGCCCTCTATCCCTAATCATGTAATAAAATAAAATGATCCCCTTATCCCTGGTAGTCTAGTGGTACCCTGCTCCCATCCCTGAACCCTGTCCATAACATAAATCACAGTTGAAGTCCCTGGTAGTCCAGTGGCCCCTCTCAACCCCAATTGTAGTGTAATAAATTGATCCCCAGACCTCACTGGCAGTCTAGTGGACCCCCCACTGAGGAACCCACACCACCCTGCTTCCCTGACCCAGTATGACCATGCAGCTGGCAGTCAGCACAGCCCACCCGCATACCTCCACAGCTGCCCGCCAACTGAGCTGTCACAGAATGACAGCTTACAGTATGCACAACATACCATTGGTCTACACTGTCAACCAATGGGCTTGCAGTGTGTACTGCAAGCTTTCACTCACAATTTTGTGAATGGCACAACATTGTGAATGAATGCACAGCGCAACCCCATTCCAGGTTTTCAGACCATGCAGGGGATGCACCAGCACATCCTCAGTGGCCCCATTTGTGCTGCCAGCATCTTTTACTATATTCAAAGGGCTGTGCAATCACACATCTGGTGTGAATATAGCAAGTTTGTGCTCTGGTACAACTCAATTGAATGGAGCAACCACTTGTGCCCTTTCTGGACCAGATCTGAATATTGGGGCTCTAATGTTTCTAATTTGTTTGTGTGTGTAAGGAGAGTGTGATGATATGAGAAACAACATTTCATTTTATGTATATATATAATTATATTTTATTATTATTATGGTAATTTTACTTTTAGGGTCTAGATGAAGGTTTTAATAAGTAATGGTAGTAGCTGCGTATGTGTTATAAAGTCATTTCTGGTTGTGGCGAACTGATTTGCTCATTGTGTGATGTGGCTTCTAACAAATCCGCCAGGTTTAAGACCAGGATCACCATGCATTATGCTGTAACAGAGACCGGAAATAATAAGTCCCAGTCTCTGTGTGCCTCATTCATTCTGATATATTCTTGTGCCCATGGAATTTTAAAAGCCAAATCCTGCCATTTTCTTTTTTGTCACTTAGTGAGTGACAGCCCCCTCCCACTGAAAGTCTCACCATGCTGCAGCAGTCACCACATTTAAAGAATACAATCAGACATGAACAAATCTCTCTGCCTATTTTCTAAAGAAAACAATACAAAAATCAGTTCTGCTGTGTACCTCACACTGCGACCAAGCTAACTGTGCAGTTCCTCTGAAGTCTCCTGATGTGCCCAACATCATAGTATTCCTGACTGCAAGTATGAACACATCATCACCAATACCTACCTTAAAAAAAAGGATAACAGCACATTTCCCAATGGCAAACTCTCTGATGTAGTGGCAGCAGGCTTGTTGGAGGGGGGGCATGGAAGCACAAGATTGCACTCGATTAACATCCGCTCGCATTGTTCTTTCTATCCTGTCCAATTCAGTGCTCACAGAGAACATTCAAAATTAAAAAGTAACCTTTTTTCCCTTAACTGAGGCACAACAAAGCAAATAATGTCACACTACTTTCCTGTCACAGTTTGGGAGAGAAAAGCAAGCAGACAGAGAGTAAAGCAGAAAAGGGTCTCGGAAAGAGCAATCCCCTCTACTGGCAATTCTGCAAGTTGCAGGATTATTTTACAGCAAACTGCTTTTTATTCATATTTATTTAATTTTTTTCCTTAGCTTAAATTCTTGAAACTCTTTTTTGATGAAAAACAAAACAAATACCCATTTTCTAAGCGCATTAATACTTGACAGAGTGGGTGGTATTGGGCTTTACTGGACCTTCCAGGGGCTATAAGACCCTTCACCTATGATGTTGGGCCTCATTACACCCCTGGGAGGTCCTGTACAGTCCAATACCACCCACCTGTCGGGTATGGTATGCCAACGGACTGGCAAAATCCCATCGGCGAAATCCCCCACAGCGACGTTTTCGACAAGTTTAGAAAATGTCTCTGTATGGGGACCCACTTGAGAATTTTAATCCATTAGCTGACTTTCACCTCCCTTTGAGTTAACTCCGACTCAGAGTTAACAATCAATAGAAGGTGGGACACGGGGGCATAGCCCCCTGTGTTGGGGGTTCAGAGGGCTGTGCCCCCAATAGAAAAACAGACCAGTGTCTGACAGGCAAAATTTCACCTGTTGACATCAAGGATACCACTATGCTGAATGTTGACAACATTATTGTCGTGTTGGCATAGGTAAACAGTCGGGTATTATTGCTTACATAATGCCTGATCACCTGACTGGTCTTACCCAATTAAATTTCTTTGATTTTTACTATGGGATGGATTAATTTGTCTATTACACATTACAGTTTTACCAAATCCAGTTGCTTGTTTTGGGACAAAATCTTTTAAGTTACCACAATACTTGTTAAAGGTAATCACAATACCTCCTCAATCTGTTGGTACAATACAGAAAATTTGTGTTTTAACTAATTTAAAGTTTTCCAGAAACTCTTAGGATCAGCAAAACTGTTTCTGATGATGCACAATGCACCGAATGTATGATGCACTGAGTGTATGTATAAATGTGCTTTGTAAGGCTTGGATTGCATTGTGCTGCTGCTAACCCTTCTTTGTGTATTGCTTATGTATTGTCTACTAGCTCTTGTAAGAACATTTAGTCTCATTAAAATATTTTTTCTGATTCAGTAATGGAAAAATAATAATAATATTGCAAATATATAATATTTTAACAGCTTTGAATAGATCATGCAAGCATATTATAATTAATGTGTTTTTTCTAGCTTTGTGTGTGGGATTCCTAAGTTAAGTGATCAGAGTAAAATAATTCAGTATCACTTGTGTTATTGTGAAGCTTCCCTACAGATGCATGCATTCATTCTAAGAAAGTCACTTTTTATTCAGCACTGTGTTTGAATGGCATCCTGGTGGCTCCCTCATGAGCAGCAGCTCCAGCGCACCATTGGTGGTGTCATGCCAGGAAGAGCAACAGAGTGGTGCCATTTAGGTATTAGCTCTACCACTACAGTGAGCTCTAACTCTATCTTTGGTTGGCAGGTAACTGGCAGGGTCCATTGGTGGCAGCTATTTTGGGTGCTGGAATCACAATATACCAATCACTGCTGGTACCATCTCAGACAAAATCACCCTGCTCCCCATCCCGACAGCTTACAACTCTCCCAATGAGGACATGCGGCGTTAGGTAGCATTTCAGCTCAGAGGTCAGTGAGCTGCTTCTGCAATAAGAGAGCAGGGTTTCAACAAACAAATACATAAAGGTGTGTTTTCTTTTAATGGCTCGGGGACCGAAATTGCTTCCTGAGGGACCTCTGTGTCTATCAGGGAGCAAAGGTTGAAAAAGTCCTTTAGTAATGAGATAGAAATCAGCAGCTGGCCTTTAAATGGAATCAGTAACCCTTGTAGCCTAACAATTCCATGAGAGAGAAAGAAAGCTAATAATCCCATGTGCTAACAAAATTGAACTGTATGTAATGCGATCCTACTTTTGTGAAGCACCTCAATCTGGAATAGCTTGAAATCTGTCTGTTCTAGCATAATAGTCTCTCTTGATGAAACAATTCCAATAAATAAATAACGAAATAAACAGAAAAGAGATTTGAAGGACCACTTAACCTAAAAAGTATATTTGTTTGCTCTGCCCAGGACAGTTGTTTTCAGGTGGCAATTTATATTTAACAAAGGCCAAGCACTGGTTGCATCCTTGTTTTGTGTTTTAGTGTGGGAACATACATATGGATCCATTCTCTTCCATCAATAGACACAACTCTCAGTGTTTGGTAAGGATTCGTATGCCTGCTTTAAATGTTGGCTGTTTACCCCAGAGGATTGACAGTGTCCATGCAACAGAAATGGGAATGATTAATGGATACCCATTAGCCATAATTTTAAGAAAGTACTGATGACTCAATAAATACATGTAAAGGGGGGTAATTATACTACTCTTACATGACCTCTATTGACCACAGAATCAGTAGACTGGTTTCCCAAATTAATCAACACCATGCACATATAAAGTATTTATTTGGGGTCATACAGATTAGCTAGACTGTCATGGGTCTCTGAAGAGGTGGTTGCAGGGAATAATCAAACTGAAATGTATGATAGATAGATAGATAGATAGATAGATAGATAGATAGATAGATAGATACTGTCTGTGGATAGATAGATAGATAGATAGATAGATAGATAGATAGATAGATAGATAGATAGACAGACAGACAGACAGACAGACAGACAGACAGACAGACAGACAGACAGACAGAGACACAGATAGCCTTTGATAAAAGATTGGAAATCTGAAACACGTCAGGTGAGATTCCTGTCTGGGATTCTAATAAAGATGTTGTAAATTTTACTATGGTATGGCGTCCCTTTCATGGGTTTGAGTGCTCAGAACATCAAGGTAATCCAGTTATCTTTGCTCTTGGTAGCACCTATTCCCACAGCGTACTCCAAACATGTGGTGAAAGAGACACAGATAGATAGACAGAGACAGACAGACAGCATGCACATATCTTTTATTTATTTATTTATGATCTCAGAGTAACCATTTGAGCTCAGAACTCTTTACATAGGTTCCACGTTAGTACATTTAGAACAAGTAGGTGATTATACAGAGGATTGACACAAACAAGACAATGGAATTAGAATGAGAACATTTAGATACATTTGGTCTTTGAACAAAGGAATGCAAAAAATACAGCGAAAACTAAAACTGGAATAGGTAAGCACAGTCAGATACATACAAGAACAGACTAAATAACTGTGCCTAACAGGGAGCCTGTTAATTGTCATCAACACGATGGGGTTCGCATAGAAGTGCTGGAGACATGGGGTGGAGAGAGAGAGAGAGAGAGATCTGTTTGGCAGAAGGGCAGATGGTAGGAGATCCTTTGCTAGGTGCTAGCGATGGCAGACACATTGAGATTCCTGTATCAAATGGTTCTTTAGGTTCCTTTTGAAGGTCCACAGAGTGGGCAGGCTAACAATGTTCTCATGGAGACAGATCTGACAGATAAGTGTCAAATATAAAGAAATATCACCATCGAGGGGGTCAAACAAGTCATAAAGCCATGAGCCTGAAGGATGAGTGACCTTTATGAACTTGGTTTGACCCTGAGATGGTAATATTTCATGAATATCTGGGACATACTTACCTCATGTTTTATTAATTACATTAGGTTTGTCTGTTCTGCTTTAAGTTATACTATGCTGATGTTTCAGTGTAGCTTGTTTAGTGTATTTGCTTAAGTTAGTGTGTTTCCATAGTGTAGTGGTGTTCCTGATATAGTGTTCCCTTAGTCTTTCTCCATAGTGTAGTGGCATTTCAAGGGCTACATAGTTTTGACCCTTTCAGGTTTCACAACATGTGGCTTTCTATAAAAGGAAGTTGTTTTGGCATGTCTTCCCTTACTTCTTTTCAGGATGGCAGAGAAGGAACAGCATGGAAGGGTGCGCAAAATGTTTGGTAAGTGATTCTCATGTTTTTGTATGCAGTGTAGCTCAGGAACTCTATTTATTTAGATAGATTAACTGTTTTATATGTGTATGGCTGTTTTTGGGCAAGTGATAATGAAACAGCTGCAAAGTGGTTGGTAAGTGATGGGTGGACTTTGTGCAGTGTAGCTTAGGGACAGTTCTTTCACAAGTTAACTTTGCTTTACAGGTTTGTGGCTGTCTGGCAAGTGACATGGAGACAGCAGCAAAAGTGACTGGTAGTGATTCAAGGGGAGACTTTGTGCAGGGTACCTCAGGACAACTTCTCTACACAAGTTAACTTTGTTTACAGGTGTGTGGCTGTTTTCAGACAAGCGTTATGGTCTGAGATTATGCATTTTAGGTTAGGGACACTTTCGTTTTACAGGCTTCTTTCTTTTTTGCAGGGGCTGTAGTTGGAGAGGCTGTTAATGCTGTAATGTGGGTGGTTTGTAGGCTGTTGTTACATGTGTAATTTAAGTGGTTGTTATACATGTTAAAAGTGTTGTAATAGCAGGCATATATTGTGTCTATACTTGTATAGGTTGTTCATTATATTGCAATAAGTTGTGTAGTTTCACAAGTAGTGTTAATTACTATCAGATATGTGGAAATAACCTATTTTCTTTTTTATAAAGGGAAAAGTGCCAACCAGGTAATATGTCTATGTAAGATAGATAGATAGAAAGACAGACAGACAGAAATATGATCTAGATATGTTGTATACAGTATGTGCTCTACAAATAAGGAAAGAGGGATAGCATTTGTTGATATGAGTCAGAGACTGACAAGGTGGCCATGGAAAAGTACTTCTTTAAAAGCAACATCTTATGAAAAGCTTTTTTGTAAATGAGCATGTCTGAACTAAATAAGGTTACTCTAAAGCAACATCTTATGAGAAGCTTTTTTTTTGTAAATAAGTATGTCTGAACTAAATGAGGTTATTCAACAGGAAAGTCAATCTTTCTGCAGCTGATTGAAGATACACTTCTTTACCATTCTGTCTTGATGAAATGATGCTCAGTTGTAGAGACTGTCTGTTGAAATCAATCTAGGTAGACTGTTACCCTGACAACTAACCCGGAGTCAGCTGGTGGAAACTACTGATCCACAGGCAGGTGACAAGCAACACTGACCTGGGGTCAGTTCATAAGCAGAACTGATCCAGAGTCAGTTGACAAGCAGCCTGACCCACAATCAGATAACTAGCAGCAGGGATCCAGGGTCAGTTCATGAGCAACACGGACCCACTGTTATAAAACTAACAGAACTGATCCAGAGTCAGTTGACGAGCACTAACCCACGTTCAGCTGATGAGCAACACTAACTCTTGCCAGTTGACCAGCAGCACTGACCTAGGATCAGTTGATGAGCACCAGTGAGCCACATTCATTTGACAAGCAGAACTGACCCAGGGCCAGCAGATGATCAGCACTACCCACAGTCAGTTAACGCAGCACTGGCCAGGGTCAGTTAACAAGCAACAGTGACCCACATTTTGGTGACTAGTAGAACTTACTCAGGGCCAGCTGACGAGTAGCACTACCCCAGTCAGTTATTTATATTAATATATTCGGAGTACCTTTTAGCACAGATGCTCATTTACAAAGGTTTTACATCAAAGCATAGTTACAAACAGAGCAAAAACAATTACAGCAATTCCAATTGAATGTAGTCAATACAAACACAACATGTAATAGGGTGAGTAGAGTATGATTAAGTCAACAGTTAGGCTACTGTTTGGGGTTTTAGGACCTTCAGTGCATGATTATGGATTATTACTAGCAGGAGTGATCCAGGGTAACAATTAACAACACAGACTCAAAGTCAGATAACTAGCAGAACTGACATAGAGTCAACTGATAAGCATCACTGATCTAGGATCAGTTAAAGTAGTACTACTGTCAAAGTTTGAGAAAACATATGTTGTGCAGAGTATTTTGATGTGTGTGTGTAGTCCTGGTATGTCCTTCCCTTTGTTTGGTATTCTGACACCATATGGCGTCTATGGGAACAAATGAGTTTTAAGAATTTTTTTTCCCAAATTAGCTTGCTAGTTTTATGGCAGTTGTCTGGGCCCTTGGGATCTCCATCTTAGCATGGTTTATTGCTCTTCTCTTTCCTCCGATGACTCGTGTCCAATGTGACAGTGATGCATCCGGG
This sequence comes from Neoceratodus forsteri, assembly GCA_016271365.2. Taxonomy (NCBI): domain Eukaryota; kingdom Metazoa; phylum Chordata; order Ceratodontiformes; family Ceratodontidae; genus Neoceratodus; species Neoceratodus forsteri. Next base: position 937,460,088 of record CM028136.1, on the reverse strand, counting down.
ACTACTGATCCATCAACTACTAGAGGTAGGAGCCTGATGTTCTGGACATCACTAAATAGCTCTAATTCAATAATTTTGTTTTCTGTGTGTGTGTGTGTGTCAGGTCTAGCCAGCAGGAGTAATTTCAACAAACTACATACAGCCATAAAAAGCACACGAATCAATCCAGATCATCGATGCTATAATTAGTAAAGATTCTGGCTGTTTTCTTGTAGAATAACCCACTCAGTTAGCCCTCAGGTATTTGCTAAACTGTAAATGTAGCCATTAGTGCTCACTGGATAAGGAAAGGTACTTAAAATCACAGCTCTGCTGTTGTAAATTGACTCTAAACCAGTGATCATTGAATCCATGGTCCCGGATACATCACTGTCACATGGGACAAGAGGCATTGTAGGAACAATAAGAGCAATGAACCACAATAAGATCCCCAGGGTCCATAAAACTAACATAAAACTAGCAGGCTAATTTAGAAAACAGAAGGGGAAGGAAGGAAACATATTCAATTCAGTGCTTTAGAGTAACTGGTAATTGCTATTTTTCTTTTAAACTTAGATTGTGGGCTTTTAGTGACGCTATACTTTCTTTGTTGTCTTTACTTATAATTGTTTTGGGCTGTTGAAAATTTAAAACATAGTGGTGGTGTAATTCTGTGCTGTCTTTAATTGCTGCAAATTGTATCTTGGCTTGTCTGACTGCCCTGTAGTTGGGTGAAGGGTGTTAATTGTCTGGCCTCTGACCTCAGCTACATGATAACTTGAGGTGGGGCTTAGTCAGAGTTAAATTAGCAAGCAGAGTTTTATTTTCTCAGAAGAAGCCAGAAGGGGAAGGAAGGAAACATATTCAATTCAGTGCTTTAGAGTAACTGGTAATTGCTATTTTTCTTTTAAACTTAGATTGTGGGCTTTTAGTGACACTATACTTTCTTTGTGGTCTTTACTTATAATTGTTTTTGGGCTGTTGAAAATTTAAAATATAGTGGTGGTGTAATTCTGTGCTGTCTTTAATTGCTCCCTTCCCCCAACTCTTAATTATATGCCCTGTTAAATCTGATTGACAGGAGCTAAACACAGGGTATAGTAAGGGGTGTGAAGTAGGAGGGGCATAAGGGGGAAGAAGCCCACCCTCAGCACGACAAGTGTTTTGACTCATTTATTTATTTATTGGTTTCTTTTTCTTAAAAAAAAAAAATTATCTGAAGATCAGTGGCAGGATTTTTAGTACAGTAAATTAATAAAAAGGGAACAAGGAGAGCTTCAGTAGCAGACAAGTAGTGGAATTGCAGTATAATGTGGGGAGTGGTGCAATGCAGTGGCTGTGGGGCAGCCATATTCAGGCAGACCTTCTGGACACTGAGGTGCTGCCCTATCTGCATGCATCTCTCTGGACTGCGGGATGAGGTAGCCAGACTCAGAGCGGAAGTAAACTAGGTCAGGAGTACCATCACCCCTATCCAGGGACCACCCAGTCCAATGCAACTGCCTCAAAGGATGCCGAGACGAGGAGCACTTGGATGACAGTGGGCCCAGAGAGGTTAGAGCAGTCAGCAGAGGCACATCCCAGATCCTATTCCACTCAAAACTCATATGCCACACTGGCAAATGAGGACAACCAAATAGAGGTACCCAGAGAAGTGGAAGGAAAGGATGTGGAGGTTAGCAAGGAGGTGACCTCAGCGGGAAAGCAGTGGACCCCAGAGGAGGAGGAAGCGAATCCTGGTGGGGACTCTATCATAGAGGGATCCAGCTAGGAACACAGGAGGGGAGGACAGGGAGGTGAGGTGCCTACCAGGTGCCATGGCATGGAGGGATGGAAGGAAGATCCTGGGGATCACTGGGAGGCAAGATGGGAGGGTGAGCTGGATGTCATTATCCACCTAGGTACTAATGACCTGGCAAATGGGGAGCCAAAGGAAGTTCAGGAAGAGTTTAGGAAACTGGGGAGGGTCTCAAGCAAGTAGCTACTTCTGTCACTTTCTCAAGTACTACCTGTGAGAAACAGGGAGAGCATAGGAGTGCATGCACCAGGAACTTTAACTCATGGTTGAAGAACTGGTGCTGTGAGGAAGGGTTTGGATTCATTGGTGACTGGGGACCCACCTGGAGGGATGGAGGTTTGTTCAAGCCTGACGCCTGCATCCATCCTGGAGGGAATCCAAGCACTCAATGATAAGTTTAAATGCTACATTGACAAGCATTTAAACTAGCAAAGGAGGTGGCAGGCCAGCAAGGATGGTACCACTTGCTCACCCCACAGCTAGCAGTGGAACCAGTGAACCAGAGGTGGCTATCTCTGCAAAGCAGTGTGCAAAGATGGAGATTAGTGCCCAAGAGGTGGATAAGCAGAAAGGGGCAAAATTCAGCAGAAGGGCAGACAGCAAGGAGAACCAGAGATAAATGACAACCAAGGAAGGGGCTGGAGTAGGACAGTGAAACAGTCTAGGAGGTCAAATCATGGAAAGCCATGTGTGCAAATGCCAGGAGCCTTAGCAACAAGATGGAAGATCTGGAGGCTGTCATGGTACAGTCAGACCTGGACATTGTGGCCATCACTGAAACCTGGTGTAATGATAACCACAACTGGGAGATGGCCATACCTGGCTACAACATATTCAGAAGAGACAGAGCAGGCAGGAAGGGAGGAGTGGCACTGTATGTGAAAAATGACATAAGGGCCACAGAGATCCAGGAGGAACAAAATGGGGGAGAGATACTGTGGGTTAAGCTGGAAAGGAAAATGGGGACAGCCATCCACACAGGTGTGGTCTATAGACCACCAGCCCAGGAGGAAGAAACAGATAGGAGCTGATGCTAGCCATCCAAAGGATGGCAGACAAGGTGAGGTAGTACTGGTTGGAGACTTCAATATTTCAGACGTGGACTGGAGCATCCCAGCAGCAGCATCAACTAGGAGCAGATTTATCCTGGACTCCCTTCAGGGTGCCTTCCTCAAGCAACTGGTCATGGAACCAGCTAGGCAGAAGGCAATACTGGACCTTGTGCTCGCAAACAGGGACAGTGTGATGGGGGTAACAGTGGGGGAGCACCTGGGAAACAGTGACCACCAGTCATTATGGTTTGAAATCACAGAAAGAGCAGAACCAAACCACACAAAAACACGTATCCTGGATTTTAGGGGGGCAGACTTTGGGAAAATGGGGAGATACTTGAAAGAGGCATTAAGGGGAATGGGACAGGAATCAGGGTTGAGGAACAGTGGGCAGTATTCAAAATGGGGATTACAAGAACAACAGAATTATGCATTAAGCAGGTTAGCAAGAGGAAAAGGAAGAGAGACCATTATGGTTTCAAAGAGGTAGCAAAGAAAGTGAAAGCCAAAAAGATTGCATTCAGGCAATACAAAAAGACACAGACAGAAGGGGATAGGGAGAAGTACCAGGAGAAGCAAAGGGAGGCAGGGAGGTCAGTAAGGGAAGCCAAAGCTCAGACAGAAGAACACTTTGCAAAATCAGTGGGTAGAGGGGACAAAACCTTTTACAGGTACATAAGTGAAAAAAGAAAGACAAAGGGAGGGATAGTGAGACTGAAGGGGGAGGATGGGGGCTGCGTGGAGGATGACAACAGTAAAGCTGACATATTGAACAGGTATTTCTGCTCAGTCTTTACTGAGGAAGAGGAGGGTAATGGGTCTGAAGGGAGTACAAGGGGTGAGAATGGTGCAGAAATGGACACAAGTCCCTTTACACGAGAAAGGGTCCTGAAGGAACTGGAAGTAATAAGAGTTGATAAAGCAATGGGGCCAGATGGGGTGCACCCCAGGGTCCTTAAAGAACTAAGAGAGGTGGTGGCTGAACCTCTGGCTATCCTGTTTAGCCAATCACTGGAAACAGGGAAGGTACCCAAAGACTGGAGGACAGCAGATGTAGTCCCCTTATACAAAGTGGGAACAAAGAGGAAGCAGGGAACTACAGACCGGTCAGCCTCACCTCGGCAGTGGGGAAGATCATGGAAGCACTACTGAAGGAGAGATTGGTGGAACATCTAGTTGTCAATGGACTACAGGACCCAAGGCAGCATGGTTTCACCAGGGGGAGGTCATGTCAGACCAACCTCGTTTGAATTTTGACGGGTGACTAGGGAGGTGGATCAGGGGAGGGCAGTGGACATGGCCTATCTGGACTTCAGCAAGAGCCTTTGACACTGCTACATAGAAGACTATTACACAAACTGGGGAATATGGGTGTGGGCAGGACAGTGAGTGTGGTGGGTAGGTAACTGGCTGGGTGGCAGGACACAGGGTGGTGGTAAATGGCTGTCACTCCACAGAGGAAGAGTGACCAGTGGGTACCACAGGGATCAGTGCTGGGACCGGTCCTATTCAACATCTTCATCAGTGACATTGCGGGACCTAGAAGGCAGAATTTCACTGTTCACTGATGACACAAAGCTCTGTAACAGAGTAGACACACCAGAGGGTGTAGACAGAATGAGAAGCGACCTGCAGAAACTTGAAGAATGGTCAGGGGTTTGGCAGTTGAAATTCAATGCAAAGAAGTGCAAGATAATGCATATGGGCACAAAAACCTGGCACAATATATCAGTTGGGGGTGAGGATATAGCATGCACAAAGCAGGAAAGGGATCTTGGGGTTGTCATCTCTGATGACCTCAAGGTAAGGAAACAGTGTGACAAGGCAGCAGGTAAAGCAAATAGGATGCTGGGATGTATAGGCAGGGGCATCACCAGCAGGAAAAGGGAGGTCATAATTCCGCTATAGAAGACACTAGTGAGGCCCCACCTGGAGTACAGTGTACAGTTCTGGAGACCATACCTACGTAAGGACATAGACAGGGTAGAGAAGGTTCAGAGGAGGGCAACAAAGATGGTGCATGGATTGCATCACAAGTCCCTATGAAGACAGGTTGAAGGAACTGAACATGTACTCCCTGGAGGAGAGGAGGGAGAGGGATATGATAGAGACATACAAGTATCTTACAGGGAGGAACAGGGTGCAGGAAAACACTATTTTAAGCGAAAAGATGTTCCAGGACTAGAGGGCATGGGATGAAGTTGGAGGAGGACGATTCAGAGGAAACATGAGAGAATTTCTTCACAGAATGGGTGGTGGACAAGTGGAACACCCTGCCAGAGGAAGTGGTGGGGCTGAAACAATCATGTGATTTAAGAATGCATGGGATAGACATAAAAGGAATTCTGGAGGTCGGAGTGAGGGGCAACAGACTTCTAGGAAAACAAACTGAACTTACAAGCTCAAATGGGCAGACTGGGTGGGCCATAAGCCTTATCTGCCGACACTGTCTATGTATCTATGTATCTATGTATTCCTAATAGCAGACAAAGGAAGGACACACGAGGGCTACACACAAATCAAAACACTCTGCACAACATATGTTTTTGCAAATTTTGACTGTGCTATCGAACAACAATGGCACACAGTTAATCAGCAGCACTGACTCAGTGTCAGTTAACTAGCTACACTGACCCAGGGTCAGTTGATGAGGAACACTGACCTATAGTCAGTCAACTAGCAGCACTGACCCAGGGTCAGTAAACAACCACCACTACCCCACAGTCAGTTAACTAGAAGTACTGACCATGATCCAATTATGAGCAACACAGAGCCATAGTCAGTTAACTAGCTGCACTGACCCCAGGGTTAGCTGATGAGCAACACTGACCCATAGTTAGTTAACTAGCAGCACCAATGCAGGGCAGGTTGACAAGCAGTTCTGAACACATCTCCAAAACCAAGCAAATAAGCAGTCAGCAGAGCCCAGTGGACAGGGCACAGGACTGTGACCCAAGACATTGGGGTTTGAATCCCAATTTCCATATTTTCCCTTTGTCATCAAATTTCCCTAGACTGGTGATCCCCGGTGGCATGGTTCTGGAGTAGTAAATCTACACTAAAGGGCGTTAAGTTAAGGAATGAAAAGCTCTAATGGAGTATTTTCACATTACACTGAGCCTGGGTCAGTGCTGGCAGAGAACTGAGCGTGGGAGCATAGCTGGCAGCACAGCCTAGAGGTTAAAGTAACAAGCCGTGAATGAGCTCGGTACATCCAGCAGACCTAGGTGTGAGTCCTACAACCTCCACTCGCATACTGTGTGACCATGAACAAGTCACTTATCCAGCCCAAAGCTCCCGAGTCTCCTGAAAACAGGCGGTTGTACCTAGTGGGCCTTACCCAGTTGACAAAGAATAAAACAAAAATAAAAAAATTGCCAGGAGGCACAATCTATCTGTAGTACTGAAACAACTCTGATATGGGGCTTCTGTTCCCCTTTATGTTTCCCTTGGGATAACATCATATATTTATTTATTTAGCTTTTGTTGACCGGGTAAGTGCACTAGACAAATTCTGCCTATTTTCAGGCACGACCCGGGGGAGGGGGATACAGATGAATGCCAACTGACTTTGAACCAGATTAAGCTGTTGGTGGTATTTATAGTGAATGAGGGAAATTTGTCTAGGACACCGGGGAAATTCCCCTACACTTTTCGATACGTGCCATGGGATCTTTAACATCCACCTGAACTACCACCAATCCAGGCAGATGGGACCTCGGTTTAACGTCTCATCCGAAAGACGGCACCTCAGAAGTGCAGAACCTCTCTCATGCTGCACTACAGTGTCAGTACTGGGATATTAACCCAAGTGCCAGATGTGGGAACTGAACCCACAGCCCTCTGATCTCCCGGCCTCAGAGGCGAGTGTGTGCTACCTACTGAGCCACTGACACTTTCTGTATTTCTCTAAACTCTAGACAGATGCTGCTCATAACCATTGACCGGGAATCAGTCCCAGCACCACTGATCTGTCATCAGTACCATAAATCGCTAATGTGATTTCAGCCAATCGGTGTGCTGAACCACAGTACCTCTTATCCTGTGTACAGTGCACTGTTGTGTGGGAGTGTCAGCAGGGAGTTCTCCACTTCAGCGCTGAGGGGAGGCATAATAAAATAAAAAAGGACTCTGGGCTTGATTTTAAAAGGCAAATGGGGGGGGGGTTTGCGTCAACCCCTGCATTAAAGTCATTTTTTGATGCAGCTGCACCAAACACCTTTGTTGCAACGGCGCCCAATTTTGATTTGTCGGGCGCAGTAGTGGCTGTTTCCTCCGTTTACAGCAGCTTGTGCCGAATGTTTGGCACAAGCCCCATAAAAAGGATTCATGATTGCAAAAGTTAGACCAGGGAAAACTGGTCTAACTTGTGGCATCTGGCGCTCGGGATTGAAAATCCCGACAGGCGGCTGGGAGAATGCTGCAAGTCTGTGTGCCAAATGGTTGGCGCAGCAGCGGCTTGCAGCATTCTTGTGGCTTTGAAAATTGAGCCTTCTGAACTTATTTTAAATCATTCAAGCTAAACTGAAGAGTGGCTTATAATAAGAAAATAGGGCCTTAGTGGGTGCCTCTTATGGTATGAGAGGCTCTTCTTGTGAGATTTTGGCACACAGACTGTTCAGCTTTGCTGCCAGCCCAAATAAACCTCACACTTCGGGTCTCTTATAGAAACACAAACACAAAAGTTGATAGCAGATAAGGACCACAAGGCCCATCCAGTCTGCCCATTTCTTTTTCTACCTTATAAATGTGCCATCGGCCTTTGCTCTGTCAATGGCCTATCTATTCATACTCATCTGTTTTGCTCCCTTATGCCTATCCCATGCCTGTTTGAAGCCCTGCACTGTATTCATATCCACCATTTACTGAAGTAGGCCGTTCCATGCATCCACCATTCTTTCTGTGAAAAAGAACTTCCTCACATTACTCCTTAATCAGCCTCCCTCTAATCTCATGCTGTGTCCACTTGTCCTGCTATTTTTCTTATGTTGAAACATGTTAGACTCTTTCACCTTGTTAATGCCCTTAAGGTGTTTGAATGTTTCGATCATATCACCTCTCTCCCTCCTTTGCTCTAGGGTATACATATTGAGCTCCGTTAATCTGTCCTCATATTTTTTCTGAGGCAGTTCCTGCACCATTTTGGTTGCCCTTCTCTGGACTGCCTCAATTTAGTTAATGTCCTTGTGAAGGTGCGGCCTCCAGTACTGCATGCAGTACTCCAGATGGGGCCTAACCAATGTCTTGTAAAGAGGGATTATTACCCCTTCCTTCCGACTTGTGATACCCCTACTAATACACCACTACATCCCCCTAGCCTTACCTACTGCTTTAGTGGTCTGCTTGGATGATTTCAGGTCATCAGTGGTGATGATGATGCCAAGTCTCTTTCTTCCCTTGTGACTGCCAACTTCCTCCCAGCCTACAGGTGGCTTCAGGGTTTCTCTTCCCTATGTGCATGATCTTGCACTTCTTTGTGTTAAACCCCAGTTGCCACTCTTCCGACCATTTTGCTAGTTTATCCAGATCTTTTCTCATTCTGCCCACCCCATCTGGATCATCTACCCTGTTGCAGATCTTGGTGTCATCTGCAAAGAGACAAACCTTACCCTCCAGTCCATCTGCAATGTCACTGATATACCATAAGCGACACACATCAGAAATGCTATTTACTTGTATGAACACAGATTCAAGGTCAATATCAGAGTTGAAGACCTGTCACTACAGCCATGCATAACAGCTGACATTGTACCCTACCATGCATAACAGCTGACATTGTACCCAAATGGCTAGGGCACAGCACTATAAACTGGCAGGACATCGGGATTTGAATCTCACCATAAGAAGAGATGCTGGGAATCACAGAATTATCAGATTTTGATCCCGTTCTTGGAATCAGGATTTGTGGAATCACTGTCAAAGTGCTAATTCAGAAAGTAGTATAATCTAAATCAGATTCCAAATTCCAGTGTAAATCCAATTTCAATGGCCACAGTGCAAATAGGACACCTCTTCTGTTACTTCCAGTTGGCTCACACCCCCATCACAGTTATCAGTATTCTCTAAGCTGTGTGGAGTAAGCAACTGTCCTGCTGTCTATCTTGAGAACCATGCTCTGTCCTGTCAGTCCTTCCTGCCTCCTGATCAGGTAAGTGATGGTGTTTCTGTGATTGCCGATTTTATGCATAGTCTTGAAGTACTAACAACAACAAAATGGAATGGGACCTGGGGTAGTCACATCAGATGACCTAAAGGTAGGCAAGCAATGTGAGAAGGCAGTAAGGAGGGCTGAGGGGGACACTGGGATGCATAGGGAGAGGCATCACCGGTAGAAAACAGGAAGTTGTCATCCCACTGTGCAGATAGTTGGTGAGACCCCATATGGAGTACTGCGTCCAGTTTTGGAGACCTCATCTCTGCAAGGACATAGACAGGATGAAGGCAGTCCAGAGGAGGGCAACTAATATGGTGGAGGGTCTGCACCAAAAGCCGTATAAGACAGACTAAAGGAGCTTAATATGTATACCCTAGGCAGCCCGGTGGCACTGAGGGTTGAGGCACTGGACGCCACACCTCATGCCATGCCGGTGACCTGGGTTCAGGATCGAGCTCAGGTGCTGGGGGTCGGCAGGGGAGGGAATGGATTGCTCACCCGCTGGGCTACTCTCCTCTCCCAGGGGGAAGGGTACTGGGTTGTCCAGCACTATAGCAGCCCTTGGTGGAGACCGGGGGTGTTACAGGGTGCTGAACCACATGTAGACAGCATGGCCCGATGCAGGCAGGGTTGCCATGCACCGCAATGTTGGGATGTGCACCACACACGGGGGAAGGGGAGGAGGGCATATAAGGGAAAAAACCTTCGGCCTTGGATAGGCGATGGCCCGCAGATCTACCGGCCACACGTCCAATGCTGGACCTCCATCATCACACCTTCAATAACCTGCGGGGCTTAGTCCTGGGGCTCCATAGGTACTGTAACGTCTATGAGGTTGGTGGAGGCCACAGTGGGCGGTAGAGTTGGGGATGTGTCATGGCCCAAGAGAGTTCCAGGTGCCCAAAGGTGATAAAGAAACTTGAAAAAAATATATGTGTATACCCTAGAGGAAAGAAGGGAGAGGGGGAACATGATAAAAACATTCAAGTACTTCAAGGGAATCAATAAAATCCAAGAGGATAGCATCTTTCAGAAAATGAGATGTGCAAGAACAAGGGGCACAATTTAAAGATAGAGGGGGGGATGGCTCAGGGACAATGTGAGGAAGTATTTTTTCACAGAGAGGGTGGTGAACACATGGAACAGCCTTCCAGGGAAGGTAGTGGGGTAAAAAACAGTGGGGGAATTCAAGAATGCATGGGACAGACCTAAGACAATTCTAGTTGGGGGGGTTGGAGGAAGTAGGCTGTTGGTTAACCTTCTACCTGAAGGTAATCTCTACAATTGAGGCAAAAAAATACTTGGAAAAAGTTCTCAGGAACACTAGATACAGTAGGGACTCGCTTGACCTAAAGATTGTAGCTCTCACCCTGGATGTGTTGCTCTCCTCTAACCTGGATCACAAATCTCACTAACCACTGGCATTTTCCTCAATGCTGGAAAGCTGCAGTGGTCACCCGATCTGTAAGCGGAGACAGAACCTGCCTGGCCAACTACAGGCCAATCTCAATTCTGCCCCAAGGCATTAGAGAGGATAGTATACGATCAGTTAGGTATGTACCTTGATAAATACAACCTTCAATGCCAGGAACAGCATGGCTTAGAAGGCACATAGTACTTCAGTGGCATTAGTTGACTTTACTGGTCATATCCATGAAGATTTGACCAAGGGCTCTTGATGGGGTCACTTTCATCAACCTCACCAAGGCCTTTGACATGGTCAACCACAACTTGCTTCACACAACTCTCATATTGGTATATCCTGATCTCTAGGCTGGTTCCAGAGTTACCTATCTAACAGGACCCAGCAGATCAAGATTCTTGACGTTCTATCCGACCATTGGCATGTCAACACAGGGGTGCCCCAAGGTTCCATTTTGGGCCCCCTGCTGTTCAGCCTGTTTCTAAATGAACTCCCCAAAGTCTTCCAGAATAAGATCCTTCTATATGCAGATGATGCTGTTCTCTGCACGTGTCACTCTACTCCGGAAGAGCTGTAAAAATGCATGCAAAATGACTTTACTGCTGTGGAAAAATGGTTCCTTCAGTCTAAGCTCTTGCTCAACTACACCAAGACTAAAACAATGTTGTTTATCTCCCATCAAAACTGTCATAAGTCATATCACCTCAATATCTACAATAACAAGTTTGATACACTCGAAATGGTCACCACCTTTAAGTACCTTGGTGTCTACCTTGACAGCTCTCTCTCCTACAGCCAGCACATAGACCATGTTGCCAAGGCAGCTAGTGCCAGACTAGGTCAGCTCTACCAGCATTGGCAGTTCCTCACTGAAAGTGCCATCAAGCTTGCAGTTAACAGCTCCATGCTCTCTATCATAAATTATGGACTGGTAGTCTACAGGCGGTACTGATACAGCACTTAGGCGGAATCAAGATTGTCTTAAACAGAACCTCCGGACTAGTCCTGGGTGTGGACCATTTAACTCACACTTGTGAGCTATACTCAAGCACTGGTTGGTTAAACTTGAATAGCAGAATTCAGTACCAACTCTGTCTATTAGCTAAAAATCCCCCTCGGTCTTGCTCCCCTGGAGTGAGGCAACTGCTAGAAACTCACTTCCTCCAGACTAACTAGGGATCAGTAAAGCTGTCTTCATTATCCATTCCGACCGGACCTCACTAGGGCAACGGTCCTTCAAATACAGGGCCCCCTGCTGACTAAATTCCCTTAACTCTGAGCTGATTGAGGAAACAAAACTATACCCATTTAAGGCCAAGCTGCTGCAGTACCTGGCCACTCTTAATAACTGTGACTGCGTCACCTGTGCCTAATCCTACTGTTATTGATAGCTTATCTGTCCTGCATAGAACCCATCTCCTCCCCTGCCTGGTGTGACCCCACTGAGCACTTACCCCCACGCCTTCCTGCTTTCTCTTCACAAATATTAATCCCCCCAATATTCAGCCCCTCCCCCTGGTTTCCCCCTCACCTCACCCCCCACCCTTTCCTTATCCCTCTTCCCCACATTACCTGTCCCTGCCCTATCATCTACTTCACGTAACCCTGGGTAGATTTCTGTCCAATCCCACCCATCTGACTACTCAACCCCTTATTCTGTCACCCCTTGTCTCTGCCCCACCTTCCCCCTGCTCTCATCTATTCTGTCCTCCTCTCCTTCGGTCACCACCACTTCTGACCCTCCATAACTCTACCTGCATGCTCTAAAGCTCAGCTACCACTATAAATTGCTTGTCCACCTTAGGTATGCTCTTAGTGCTGTTGCAATAAAGTTGACCTCTCCTACCTGATCTATTTTAACTGTCCTTGCTTGAATCTGTATTTGTATGTACCATAATGTACTTGCCTGCTGTATATACCCCTATCTGTTTTGTAATGTCAACATACCTTGTCTATTGCCTTATGACGTGGAACCTTTGTAAATAAGCTTTTAGCTCAAAGGTGTTATCTGAGCTTCCAATAAATAAATGAATAACTAGGATCTGCAGCTTATCCGAAAGGTAGGGAAATGGGCAAACCGGGTGGTCCAAGCAGTCCTTATCTGCTGTCAAAGTCTATGTTTCAATGTCATTGTGTGTGAGGATCTGTGCATTTAAAAGTTTATCTGCCACTGGCTGTGACTGTCAGTCTGTCACAGTGCTGTTTTTTTTTTTTTTGAAATTTTGTAGGATCAATGGATATAAACTTCACAAATGTGATTGTCCAAATGCTAAAAAGTGGTGGTGTTTTTTTATACCAGACAAGACCTTGACATTACGGTCCTTCCAGTCAACACTACCTGCCTATGTGAAACTATTTATATAGTTATTACCTTAGGTCTCACTAAGAAGCTAAATGTAGTGTGCATCTATAACCCTCCTGAAAATGGACTAACAGGTCTGACTTAGGTAATTGACCATCTTTCCTTGCTAAAGGGTAGACAAGAGCTCTTTGTTAAGGGGGACCTCAACTTGGATTGGCTAGGGAAACATTCTAATCCCTTTGCTGCTGAACTCAGCAGGTTACACCTGTCTCAACTGGTCAATCTCCCGACCAGACAGGCTAGTAACAGCAGTCTCCAGTCCCTTCTAGACTGGGTCATCTCAAACAGGCCTAGGAGGATCAGTGCTGTTGGAGTTTTACCAGACTCAATCAGTGACCACTCCCCAGTTTACTGTGTATGGAAGGCTAGGGCCCCTAAACCACCCCCAGAGAAATTGTTTTCAGGGAATTTTCAAAAATGGATACGAGAGCCCTAATCTTGGAGCTACAGAACATGGATTGGGCACCTCTATATAATACTTGTAATATGGAACGTGCTGCACAATACCTCCTTACCACGCTTTGAACCTTCAAGACAAATATATTCCAGTAAAAAGGCACCGTATCCGAGGATCTGCTACCCGCTGGTTAAATTCTTCACTCCTGTCCTCTCTCAAAAGAGGATAAAGCCTGGAACAAAGCTAAGCTAACCAGTCCCCATTGGACTGGGCAGAGTACAGAACATCGGAAAACTATGTAAGGTTTCCATCAGATCTGCTAAAGGCAATTACTACTTGTCAGTTCCTAGCACCTCTGTCAGTGACTCTCATGGTTTTTAGAGTCATGTTAACACTATCATAGGGAAAAACAAGTGCAATACCATCTCTGATATGGTTGTGGATGATTGTAATTGCAATAACCTGCTCACTATCGCTGAGGCTTTTAACTCCAGATTCACTGACCTCTCCTCCTATACTGCCTCCTGGGCCCTTTACCTTGTCACTCCATGGGATAACCTTAAATCTCCCAACTCATCTTTCACCCTGTGCCCAATCTCTGAGAGTGAAATCTTATACTTACTTAAGTCCATCTCTCCTGCTGGATCGGCAGGGGCAGATGGACTCTTACCAAAATTATTAAGAACCATTGCACCATCTATAGTCTCTCCAGTGACTAGACTTTTCAACCTGTCTCTTCTTGCAGGATATGTCCCTTCCATCTGGAAGATTGCTCGAGTTGTACCGGTCTACAAAAAGAGGGACACCACTAGCCTGAATAACTACCACCCTATTGCCATCCTCTCCACCCTCTCTAAAATACCGGAGAAAATTGTTGCTACCCCAGGTCTCGGATTACCTATACTCCTTCAAACTCCTCACCCCTGACCAACATGGTTTTCGACGTGGGCACAGAACATCCACTGCTCTCATACAGTTTACAAATGATGTCAGACTCACTATGGACAAAGGCTCTCTCACTGGGGCTACTTTTGTTGATCTTACAAAAGCGTTTGATTTAGTTGACCACCCGCTGCTCCTATCAAAGTTGTCATCCCTAGGCTTCTCACCCTCTGTCACCGCCTGGTTCCAAAATTATCTTTCAAAGTGGCAACAATTTGTCCAGATCAGAACTAAGTCCCTCTTGCTCCTACTTGGATCCAGAGTGCCCCAGGGTTTGATTCTTGGTCCTCTCCTGTTTACAGTCTTCATGAACGACATCCCACCGCCACTGGTGCTTGCTCAGGTCTGCTATATACAGACGATCTTGTTCTTTACTCATCCTCCTCAAACCTCTCAGATATCAACCTGAATCTCAATAGTAATACCTTTCAGAGCGGGCTATTGCGAAACAAGCTTGTCTTAAATAAAAATAAAATGGTGACTATGCTCTTCGGTTCAGGTTCAAAAATTCAGTCTTGCACCCAACCATTAAGCATTAGAGCGATTGATAGCTCTCCCCTTAACACAGTTACCTCTTTTAAATACCTAGGAGTAACCCTTGATCCTGCCTTGGATTTTGACCTGCACCTAGCCTCAGTCATTAAATCTGTCAATATTCAACTTGAACTGGCATATAAGGTGAGACATAGCCTCACATCCACGGTGAGGATGGCCATTGCACAGGGAATCCTGAGACCCAAATTGGCATATGGGTTAATAACCTTTCCAGGAACTACTGAAGGGCTTCTCCAAAAGTGGGATGTCTGCTACAACAGCATTTTCCGTTTTGCTTTGTCTTTGCCCAAACTTACTCACCGAAGCACACTATACTCCAGTCTGGGATGGTTTACCCCCTCAGCCTTCCGACAGTTTACTTCCTACTGTTTTATAAAGAATATAATCTCCTCCCAGATACCTGACAAACTGGCTCTACTGCTCAAAGCTATGACCTCTGCCTACCTACTGAGATCAGCTGACAAATCCCTTCTTGTCCAACCGAGATGTAAAACCAAAATGGGGGAGAATTCTTTCTTTAGCTGGGCCCCTAAACTATGGAACTCCCTTCCACCGAAGGTAAGAATCTCCCCTTCTCCGCACAGCTTCAAACAGGAGCTATGTATGGCTCTTCTAAGCTCTGAACCCTGCTCCTGTTCTCTATCCACCCACTCCTGTACTGGTTCCTCCTAGTTGCCTACCGGCTCCAACCTCTATTACTCTCAAACCTGCCTGGAAGTCTTATTACTTCCTCTCTTCTAGCACTTACTTACTAGTTGTATGACTTATGACTGTTAGTTATTTGCATTTATATTTCTGTTTTGTTACTACAGATAGATTACTGCAAATGTACTGTTATTGCTGAAAATGTTGTATAAGTGTACTATGTCTGACTTCTACTTGTCCCATGATGTTTTCTTGTATCTACTATTGTCTGTGTACCCTTTGTTGTAATCGCCGGGTCGTACCTGAAAATAGGCAGCTATACTGTCTAGTGTACCTACCAGTTAACAAAAACTAAATAAATAAAACAATGCTATGAATATATGGATATACTCATTATACAGACTAGAGAAGGATGAGAGGACATGATCACAATGCTCTGAATACTAAAACAGATAAAAGAATGGATTATACCGAGATATCTGAGCTGGTGAGGGCAAGCAAAACCAGACAACAGGTCTTGAAACTGAAGGGGCTGGGATAAGAGTAACATTAAAGCCCTGCTTCACTAAGGCTGGTTAACATGGAGAGTAACCTTCCCAGTAAGGTGTGGCAACTGGCACCACTGAGGCCTTTAAAGCAGGACTAAGCAGATTTCTGAAGGAGAACATCATTTTGGGCCACACAGCATGAGTAAGCATAGCATTCCAGCTGATAAACTTGGCGGTGCATCCATGTTCAAAATGGGTATTAATGGAGGAAAAGCAGGGTAAGGCATGCATTTTTATATAGCGCTCTATCCTCGGGGCTCTGGGTGCTTTACAAACGTAAACCTACATAACAAATCCATGCAGACAAGACAGTGTATAATATATACAAATAATACACTGTGAGCCCTTTTTTTGTGAAGTTTGCAAACCTTGTTCTTCATATTTTGGAATGTAGAGCCTGCTGTTCTTAAGATTACCAAACGTGAAGAACATGGTCTGATTTGCTGCCAATAAGACAGAGCTTCCCTCATCAAAAGAACACAGGTGCGAGACTGGGTTTCTAGAAGCATATACAAGTTATGCAAATCCAAAATTGGCTGTTTAACACTGAAACTGTTACTTGAAAGGGACAGAGGCGTTAGAGTTTCCCTACTGAAAAACAAGCTCAAATTGTATTATAATATATGGTGGAACGTTGTTAGTGATGGAAATCCATCCCTCGTAAAACCTGGTTGTGCTGCACTAGCTACATAAGCTAGTTTGTTATGCTACACTAGCTACATAGGTAGTGCAGCATAACAACTTGGAACGCGATCACACATGTGCAATCTAGAGACCTCTGATTCTCGTGGAACAGCTGCGGTGGGGAGAAATGGTCCGGGAGGCAAGCGCTAGAAAAAAAAACATGCGAAAGTAAGGACACCCTTCCGTATTAGGAGTGACCGTACACTATAAAAGATAGTGTATGATCGCTCATACACGCCAGGGATATTTTTAAACTCTTGAAGTTTCCATGATAACGAGACCTCTTGAGCTGCACTCTCGGGGTCTCCAATTACCACGGAAACCTCTTGTGTGAAAAAATATTTATTTTTTATTTAAACATTTGATGACCAGGAAAGGCACGTTGAGCTGTGGCTCATCTCCAGGTGCGACCCGAAGATATCCCTGTTGTGTGTGAGTGATCATACACTATCCTCTATAAAAGTAATAAAAAAGCCCCCATTCATTGAGAACTCACAGATTCGCAATGCCTCATAAGTTGGTGACATGAGGAAGGCACTCAAGCTTTGCTCTTGTGCCCCGATGTCACTGAACAAGCTTGGCATTGTGATTCTGTTCATTCTCAATGGGAGGGGGGATAATTTATTTATTTTATTTATTAAATTTTGTTAACCAGTTAAGCCCACTGGGCCCGAAGGTCCCTTTTTCAGGAGCGACCCAGAATTAGTTACTTAAAGCAAGGCAAATACATACAAGTTGTACAGTGCAGGACATAGCGTACAGGATTACAAAGACAGTATACAGTTTTCACAGTAGAGAGCAGTTATATACAACAAGTTTTCACAATTCAACAGTGGCTGCTGGACGAAATCACAGGCATGAGAAAAAATGGAGAAAGGCTTAGGGCATTAGCTTTTGTACCAAACCACAGGGTGAAAGTAAGCTAGCCTTCGGGACAGGAGCAGTAACTAGGGTTTAGGAGGTACGCGTGCAGTCTGTTCTGGAATTTTGCTAGGGAGAGGGCTACCTGAAGGTGTCCAGGGAGCTTATTCCACTGGTGCAGGGGATACAAGGGCAAATGATTTACTGCCAGTTGCAGAGCTGATCCTGGGCACTTCCAGGAGATTTTTGCCTGAAGTGTGAAGAGGTCTGCTGGACTGCTTTGGAGCAAGTAGCCCAGTCAGCCCTGCAGGATGGTCGACATTGAGAAACTTATATGTCCAACTTAGTAGAGGTTACTGAAGCCTGTGGCTTAGGGTGGGCTAGTTGAGTGAGACAAGGACATCACAATGGTGGGTCCTTGGGTGAGCTTTCCTGGCAAATCGTGCAATTTTGTGATACAGAGTTTGTAGTCTACAATGGTCAAGTTTTGCAATGCCATGTAGGGTTGGGAGGAGGATACTCTTTGCAATCACCAGTCTAATCTCTGGTATCATATTGGCACTTAGACAGTAGAGCAGGCCACGTTTTTGGTGTATGTTTTTGGTTACTAGATCCACGTGTGGTTTTAGAGTGAGCCACTGATCTAGTGTAAGGCCACAGTATCTGAAGGATTAGACCACCTAAATTATGGAGTCAGATACAGTAACAAGTGGGAGAAGGTAGGCCCAGTAAGGACCCAGGGAATTAGGTCCAAACAGGAGTGCTTTTGTCTTATTAGGGTTAAGGACCAGATGATTTTTGACTAGCCAAGCTTCAGCCTTGGTAAAGTCTGACTGGAGCATGGGGCCCTAGGTCATCCAAGTGAGATGCAGTTCTATAGAGTACCTGTCATCAGCCTACTGAACCACGGAGCTACTCCCACAGTGGCAACGGAGGTCACTGATGAACAGGAGAACAAGAGTGGGCTCAAATAGAACCTTGTGGAACCTCCTCATCTAAAGGTAGTGTTCCAGATTGAACCTCTCCACTTGACCTGTTGTGAGCAGACAGACATGTAGTTGTGGATCCAGTTCAGGGAGTGTTGGTCAAATCCAAATTTACTCAGTTTTGTTAGCAGGCGGGGTGGTCTACCAGGTCAAAGGCCTTGGTTAGGTCAATAAAGACCGCCCTGTAGGGAGTGCCCTTGTCCAAAGCAGCGAGGATGTCAGAGGTGAACCTGATGAGGGCAGTATCATTCTCATGCTTTTGTCAGAAACCATGTTGGGAGGGGACCAGAAGTTGGTTTGCTTCAGGTAATCCCTAAATTGGCAGTACACTAGCAGCTCTTGGATTTTTGCTAGGGAGCAGAGGATAGAGATGGGTCTGCAGTGACCTATTGTTTCCCTAGGTCCACCCTTGTGGACTGGAACCACATGGGCCTGCTTCCATATTTTGGGGACAACTCCATCCAGCAAGGATCTGTTTATAAGCCAGGTGACAGGTAAGACAATAGCAGGGCCAGCAGCCTTGAGCAACCTAGGATCCACTCCATCTGGTCCCACTGACCCAGTGGATTTTAAGGATAGTAGGAGGGGCAGCATTTCTTTGATGTACACTGTCCTTAGGTGGAAGTGAGGGGTTGGAGGATCATGGATTTCAGTGAGTGAAAGGCCCTGATTGTGGTGTGGAGGGTTAGTTCTATATGTGCCCAGGTTGGTGAAAAAGCTATTGAAGGTCGCAGCTGCCTTGCCTCGATCAGTTAAGGTTTGACCGTTGCAGGTTATATTGCCCTAGGGAGATTTTGGGGGCCTTTTATCAGGGAATGGATGCTAGACCAGAAGGACGTAGGGTCTGTTAGGGTTTGCCACTAGAGGGTTTTGATGTAGTCCCTCTTCGCAGTTTTTGAGGCTTTCTTGCACTGGTTCCTCAGAGACCTGTAATCAGCTAAGTCTTCTGGGCGGGCAGAGCACCTGGACTCTTTGCAGGCCCTGTCTCTGCCTTTCATTAGGGATTTCAACTCACTTCTGATCCGTCTGTGGCACTGACCTTTTGCGCATCATCTCCTTACGGGAGCACGGAGATTGGCCACAACAGAGAATGTGCACTGGAAGAACTGAATGGCTTCCTCAACACTGTCTAGCAGTTTGATTGGCATCCAGTCAACATTTCCCAGACAGCTCTTATATTACTCTGTATTTACATATAAATATAAGGTACTGAGACACTGACATATGTTGAAAGTCTAGATTATATGCAGAAATAAATAGATTTTCAGTCACTTTTGAATGTCTTCACCAACAGGAACTCCTAGGTCAGTAAGAAAAGCAGTTCCAAATCTGTGGGGCTGCTGCCATTAAACGTAGAGGTATGCAGTACACTCCCAGTATGAAGGTATTTAAAAACAGACAAAGAACACTGTGTGACAGGAGAGGAGGACAACATGGACTCTAAGTCCCTTCCACCACCTGACAATATGTTGCTAAGTTATTATATGCTACTCCCTAACTCTGCCAAAGGAGGTGCCCCAGTGGAAGACTGGTCATGTCCCCCCTCTCCTAAAGTCAGCCAGAGCTGCCTCCTCCTTTCACCCTGGACTCGCCCTGTCTGGTGGTAGGAGCCAGGCTCGAAATACTAATTCTCTTGCACTACACCTTGCTACCTTCGTCTTACCAAACTGTGGTTTAACAGACGTTTCAATCAGCAGCTTGAACAGTCCCTAAACTTGGGAGCTGCATCACCATTTCAATTCTTCATCTGCTGCTGCAAGTTCTTTCCCCCACCCCACCATCTAGCTGTTCCTGTCTTGAAATAAAGCTTAGACAGCAGTCTTTCAGCAGTGTGGCACTTCATTAAAGAGCTGCTGACGCCTCAAAGAAAACTTGGAAAAACGTAATAACTAGGTACAATTCAGCTTGCATTCCAAATATACTCTATAGATTTCTCCTCCCCATCTTTTATTACAGAGCAGATTTGCACAAATATATGATCTTTATCCGTTAGAGTTCATCTGCCTCTACAGCTTACTCCCCATTTCATCTCATAACCCTCTGTTGTGACATCACAATCTGTTGCCATGGGAGTAGCTGTGATGTCACAAGCAGTGCATTATGACCTCAGGTAGGGAGACAGCAACAGGAATAGATGAACTCTTCAGGAGCAGAGATCCTGTTTTCATGCAGATTGCCTCAGTAATAAATAATTGGGAGGACAAATAGAACCTAATGCAAAATATAAACCGAACTGTGTCTAAATATTGTTTTGTTTAAGTTATCCTGAAGGCGTCAAGCTGCTCATAAACTTATAATAATATAAGTGCTGTGGGGTTAGAGGTCGCCGGTGGCCCATTGATTGGCTGACAAATGATGGATGTCTGAGAGGGGGAGTTCATCATGTTGGCTTTAATGACGATCAATATCGTGCCCTTGATCTAATACCTGGGGTCCGTGGTTGTTGCATTGACTACCCCCACTACTACTGTGCTGAGGTTTAAAGCTGTTTATTGATGGGTCTGTCTCCATTTAACTAGGAAATCACAATAAAATCTATGGTGCCAGCTGCTGCTCCAAGAAACTTGGATCACTTTAAGCAAAGTTTCTTAAAGTGAAATTGAACCTTAAAAAAATATCACATTTCAAGGGTTTACCAAAGATTAACTAATTACCAACAGTTATAAATCATACTGTATTATGTTTGGTGATATTTCACTCACACTGTATGGCACTGTGCAGCTGCCATCACCTTCCTGCCATATTATGAGAAAAGAGCACAGTATATTTCAAAACAATGCCACTGGACGCAACCTTAAAATCTCATGGGAAACTTATGGCAACTGACCAGTGAAGGACTGGAGTCGCAGTATGGTACAGTATAGCTATAAAACATTGGCAAATGGCAAAGAAGTTTAGCTTTGGTAAAGTGGTGATAATTCATGGACCATGGTGGAATGCTGAATGGAGGAGAAAACATAG
Source organism: Neoceratodus forsteri (assembly GCA_016271365.2). Taxonomy (NCBI): domain Eukaryota; kingdom Metazoa; phylum Chordata; order Ceratodontiformes; family Ceratodontidae; genus Neoceratodus; species Neoceratodus forsteri. Next base: position 937,438,741 of record CM028136.1, on the reverse strand, counting down.
AAACATACAATTTGTTCACAGAAAAGGACTGCTTAGCCCACCCAGTTTGTTCAGATGATCCCTGCCTAGTCTGTCTCTGCAGACCCTAACTGATCTTCAGTGACCCTCTCTCCTCTCTGTCTATTTACTAATATTCTTCTATGTCGATACCATGCATGGTTGAAGCTCCCTACTGTTTTTGCCTGCACTGCTTCCACTGGCAGTCTACTGAAGGGATCCACTACTCTCAGCAAGTAGTACTTCCTCATATCCCTCTTATTTTTTTTTTATTTCAGTACTCAGAAAACCATTTGAGCTCAGAGCTCTTTACATAGGTTCCATGCCAGGACATTGCAGTACAACAGATAGGTGAAATTATACAAGGATTGCAGAAATATAAAGGTAAACAAGCAGGATTATATATCCAAACACAGTACAGGTCACATGAAAACAATGTACAGTGCCAACAGGTGAAACCAATCAGTTGTCAGCAAACAAGAGGTTGTTTGGAGCGTTGCTAAGTGCAAAAGAAAAAAAACAAGCATTTGTCAATGCCAAATGTTTGCTTGCTGGCATTGCAGTGGAAGTGCAGGAGTTAGACAGATGCTGTATAGGAATGGCATTGAAGTATTGAACTGACGACAACTCCACCCTCACCCTGCAGAGATGGACAGGCATTGGGTGTGCCTTTGGGTCGTTGCCCATAGCCGGTCACAACATTTCACCTCATCCTACCCTTTAGACACTGACAAGTGTCGAGGTGTGCCTTGGGGTATTTGGGCTCTTTACATTCCTCATTCCATAAGGAAATACACTGAAATGGGTGCAGTTTAGAGAATGGGGTAAAATGTGGGTCAAAGGGTCCAAAGTGCACCTCGATGCCTGTTACTGGCTGCAGGGTGGGGGTGGGGGTGGAATGCCATGAGTATTACTGTCGAAAATCCCAAGTCACACCCCTGATGCCTGTCAGTCCCTACAGGGTAGGACGTTATGGTCGAAAACCCTAATGCCCTGGGCATTTCTTGGTGTTTTTACTCCAAGTTTTCAACATGGGCCTTTTGTGACCCCACTGCATAAACAGTGACATTATCAGTTTGTTAGGTGAAAGGTGATTTTGCACAGTGACTGTGCCATTTGGCGCCACAGGTGTGAAAACACATTTCAAATAAGATGTGAAAAATGACAGCTGTACTGTTCATGAGGAGGTGTAAAAAATGGCATTGTTGAAAATCTGGAGTGCAAATATAAAAAAAAACGGTAGAAACTGTGCAACGTACACCCGTAATGTAATTAGTTTGGGGATTTTTTACAGCAGATTTTCAACATAGGCATTTTGGGACCTCCACTCATGAACAGTGTCACTGTGATTTTCTTAATCTGTCCCGAACACCGATTTCCCACAGCAACTGTGCTATTCTGCGCCGGAAGTGCGAAACACATTTCGGCCAGGGTGTGAAAAATGACAGCTATACTGTTCATAAGGAGGTGTGGAAAAATGTCAAAGTTGAAAATCTGGACTGAAAATATTACAAATTTGTGAACTTACCAGGATGCATGGAAACTGCGCAATGCACGCTTGTAACACGGTAATTTTATGGACGTCTGCCACCAAATTTTCAACATAGTCATTTTAACACCTCTGCTCATGAACAGTGTCACTGTGATTTTCTTAATTTGTCCCGAACATTGATTTACGCTTACCGACCCCGTTATTGTGTGCTACATGTGGAAAACACATTTTGGGGCGAGATGTAAAAATGACAGCTGTACTGTTCATAAGGAGTGTGGTAAAATGGCAATGTTGAAAATCTGGAGTGAAAATATTAAAATTCTCAAAGTTATGAGCATGACGTAAGGAACTTACAGCGCACTTTCGTAAAACAGTCATTTTTGGGAATTTTTTCATCAAACTTTCAACATAGGGTTTTTGGGGGCCTACCTCATGAACTGTGACACTGTCATTTCGTTAATCAGTCCCAAAAGGTGGTTCTGCGTAGTGACCACGAAATCACCTTTCGGCACTGAATAACAAAATGACAGTGACTGGGTTCATGATGTGGGGTCCCAAGAATCTTATGTTGAAAATTTGGTGAAAACATTCCCAAAAATGGCTGAGATATGTACCAAAGTTGAAAAAAAAACATTTATGCCATTATACAGCTTATTGGCATTTCTTCAGTACGTGGTTGGCTTTGAAGAGTGCAGACGTGTTCCTGGTCCACCAAAGATTGTCTCACCGGCCTCCGGTGGTAAGTATGGGGTGAGGCGGGGGTGTGGGGTATGCAAAGGGTGAGCGTGGGTTGGGGGAGGGGGGCAAGAGAGTCAACGAGGGACCATTTTTTCCTATTTTTTTATTTTTTATTTTACGAAGATGACGGCAGGACTTTTGCCATGCTGGGGTGGGCTCCCAGCGTGGCACCTGGAAGCCTGTTTGGGGGGGAAGTTGAGCTGATGGGACATTGGGCACCCCGCCGGCCATACAGACTTTGCCACACTGGATTGGGCTCCCCAGCGTGGCACCTGGAAGTCTGTTTGGTGGGGCAGTGGAGCCGATGGGGATTGGGCACCCCGTCAGCCATATGGACTTGCCATGCTGGGGTAGGCTCACAGCGTGGCACCTGGAAGTCTGTTTGGCGGGGTAGTGGAGTCAATGGGGGATTGGGCACCCCCATTGGCCATACAGTGTGCAGGGGTGGGGGGAGCGCAAGCACGCTGGGGTGGGCTCCCAGCATGCTAATTGGGTGTTTGTTGGGGGGGCACTGGAGCCAATGGAGTTGCAAGAAAAACAGAGCTGTCTATGACAACAGTTCAGATGCAGTGCTGGCGTGTAGGCAATTTGCATACTGTCGGACAGTATGCAGATTGCCTGCTGACAATGCTATAGCTACCTACACTTTACCACGCTGATTGTGGCGGTCTTTTACTTTGAAGTGTATGCCACTGCATCTGAACTGCTGTCATAGACAGCTTGACATTATTGGTGCAGTGCAGCCACACCTGCAAATAGGAACAGGGCATTGGAAGTAGGGGTGGCACACCTACAAAAACTCATATGGTGGCACTATATTTCTTGCACATGCTTGCAAGCAAACATAAAAGGGAGGGTGAAGGAGAGAACCCAAGTGCAGTGTGCAAAGGAGAGTGTAATATCAGTATAGCAGTAGGGATAGGAGGGAGGTGACTAGATTGGAGGCAGAGGAAGAGGTACTTGGTGTGGGGGGAGCAGGAGGGCCTACTCAGGGAGAGAGGAAGGGCTGAGGGAGCAGGGGATGGAAGTAGTGATGGGGGGTGGAAAGGTGGTGCTAGCGATGGTAGGCACATCGAGACTCATGTATCATAAGGAGCTTTAAGTTTATTTTGAAAGTACCCAGTGTGGGCAGGTGTGCAATGTTCTTCTGGAGGGAGTTGAACCACAGTGGTGCACGGTAAGCAAAGGACCTTTGTCCTTGAGATGTTCAACATTTCGGAGTTAGGAAGGACTGGTGTTGAGAGTTCTTGGTGTGCTGTAATTATTGCTGGGAACCAGAAGTTGTTGGATCCTAGCAGTAGCTGACTCCCCTACCCAGCATCATCGCATGCCTTCTGGTTTTGGTGCTCTTTCTCATTTTAAAGAGGTTTCCTCTCCTTCGCCATGTTCACCCCTGTGAAGTACTTGTAGGTCTCTATCATGTCCCCTCTCACTCTCTTCTCTTGCAGGGTGTACATGTTGTGATCTCTCAATCTCACCTCATAGAGCTTTTGATACAACACCTGCACCCTTGTACTCTCTTCTGGACTGCCTCCACCCTGAAGGAGTCAGTATGACTCAATTGGTAGCATACCTGCCTCTAGCCCAGAAGGTCATTGGTTCTAGTCCACACTGGGACTGGGCTCATACCTAAATACTGGCACCGTAGAGAATTAGGAGAGTGCTGTACTGTGGGGTGTGCAGTCCTTTGGATGAGATGTTAAACCGAGGCCCCTTCTACCCATCTCTGGTGCTGTCTAGGTGGAAGTAAAGAACCCCAGGCACTTTTTGCAAAAAGAGTGGGGACTTTTTCTGGTGTCCTTGCCAACATTCCCTTTCCCATAAAACCAGTTCATGCAATTGTCCAAGTCTGTGTGTGGGTGTTGATGTGTGAAATGGCTGCCTCTACATGTTCAGTCACTTCACTACCAGTCTAGCATTGCTTGTAAAGCACTTTGGGATACAATGTGTATGAAAATCACTTTATAAATACTGATTCTTCTTCTGTCTGTGTCCTTTCTAAGGTGCAGACTCCAGAAATGGACACAATTCTCCAGGTGAGGTCTCACCAGTGAACAATACAATGGCAACACCACCTCATTCCTCCTGTTGGAGACACCTCTCCCTGTGCATCCCAGGATCCCACTGTCCCTACCCACTGTTTTGTCACACTGCCCTGCCACTTTGAGGTCATCAGACATCATGCCATCAGGCTCGCCTGTTCACCCCGAGGTCTTATTTGGGACCTGCCCCTCCACCCGTGGACATCCCCCCCTCCTCCACCATGACCTATAGGACTCCCTGGATCTTTCTGCCCATCTCTATCCATTGTGGACAGGCCCCTACCTCCCCTTGGTCACTGCTCTGTTTCGTCTTTCCCTACTTAAGGGACCTGCCCATCCCTGCTTGTGCTCTGCACCCAATTTGTCCTGCCCGAATGCGCTCTCGGACATTTAAAACTCTGAAGCTTGCCTCTCTGTGGGTATTTCTACTACTCCTCCTGATCTCTGGCAACATCCATCCTAACCCTGGTCCTACCCCTCCCTTGCGACCAATCAGGCTGCACCTGGGAACTCCGTATAGCTTCCCTTAACATTTTGTAGTTTACTAAAAACATGTTGACAATTTTCAGGGATGGGTTGCCCAACAACGGACGGACATTATCTCAGTGGTGGAAACCTGGCTCAGTACCTGCACCCCTGACTCTGCATAGCTCTCCCAGCGTACACTGTATTTTATGCTGGCAGGCTAACTAAAAAAGGGGGAGGATGTGCAATTTACCTCCATGACATTCTGCTGTCCCAGCTCTTGACCATGGTGCCCAGGTCCTCTGCCTTCAAGTCAGTGTCTCCACCTCCAGGGCCCCTCTCTTCATCTCCTCTGTTTACATCCCACCCAGGAATCAAAAAAAGTGCTTTTCAATCAGTTCTGACTCACCTCCAGCAACACCTAGACAAGGCAGAAATTATTGCACTAGGTGATTTTAATATCAATTGGCTAGCAGACACTGCCGCCCCCCCATAGGGATGCTGCGGCTGCCCTCAATCTGTCACAAATTGCTCCTCTACCACACGGCACACAACCCAAGAACTGGTACCTCAACCCTCATTGATCTGATTCTTACAAATCGCCCCCACAAATTAGCTCAGGTCTCAGTGCTATCTGACTCATTGAGTGACCACTGCTCAGTACTCTGTCACTGGTCTTATTTGGCTAAAAGGCCCCCCACAAAGGTTATCCTACAGCAATGCTTCAGGACGGGCAAACTATGGCTCCTGAAACAACCACCTCTTTAGATGTGACTGGTCACCCATTGCTGCCTCGCCTGATATTGACTCGCGCTAGAGTATTTTGTCAACTCCTTCAATGCCGCCTGTGACCTCTTTGCACCCTACTGCAAATGGGTCATTAAAGGAGCTGAGACCCCTGGATGTCACAATTCCTGCTGGACCCTAATGCGTGACTGTGACAATCTCTGGCACATAGCACTGGAGACTGGGAGGCCCGCTGATAGCAGCGCTACCATGAGGTCGGAATCGCTGCACCTGGAAGGTCCGACAGGCAAAGGCTGAGTACTATTGAGCTGCACTCACAGCCTTCTGGGAGTAGAGGTGCAAATTCTGGGACTCCCTCAAAGAACTCAGTGGCAAAACCTCCACTGCCCCACCCCCAGATGTCTGTCAATGGTGGTATATCCACGGACCCCTGAATAATAGCAAATGCACTGTATTCCTCGTTCTCAGGCCTCAGAAGCATGCTCCCTGCAAACTTCTTTGCACCCAACCCCAATACAACCCCTGCATCCACCCAAGTGCTCCCTTTTCATTTCAAAGTTATCTCCCATCATGATGCTGCCCACTTCCTGCTAAGGGCACTCAGCAAATCTAGGTTCAGCAACGACTCTCTCGATCTTAAATTAATAAGGCTAACCCTCTCAGAAGTAGTCTACCCCTCACTGCCCTATTGAACCACTCCCTTGCCCTAGGCCAGTTCCCATCCATATGGAAAATTGCCCTCATCACTCCTATCCTGAAGAGTGGTGACTGTACCACGCCTGGAAATTATCGACCCATTTCAATTCTACCCCCTCTCTCTAAGGTTCTTGAAAAGACAGTCGCCACCCAAGTCACAGACTACCTTGCCTAACACAACCTCCTCTGCCCTGAGCAGCAAGGCTTCCATACAAGCCACAGCACCACAACTGCACTTTTGGAATATACCAGCACCATTCATGTTGCCCTTGACGCAGGTCAGATTGCTGGTGCTGTCTATATAGATCTTTCCAAAGTATTTGACACCGTTAATCACTCACTTCTCCTAGCCTCACTAACCCAAATAGGTTTCTCACAGGGTGCCACTGCCTTGTTCTCGAACTATCTGGCAGAACCCAGAGAGTCAGACTAGCACAAACCCAGTCGTCTCCCTTCCAAGTTACATCTGGGGTCCCGCAAGGATCAATCCTTGGCCCCCTGCTATTTACTCTATTCCTTAACTCCCTGCCCAAGGCCTGCTCTGGGAATCTCCTCTTATATGCAGATGATGCAGTGTTGTTCAGCACCCACACCAACTCTGCCGCCCTTCAATCAACCCCCCAAAGGTCGTTTAGCGGTCCGAGTCCTGGTTTGCTGACCATAGGCTTGTCCTAAACTATAAAAAAAACAAAGTCCATGCTGTTTGCCCATGCCCAAAATAAGTTCAGCGGCCACTCCCTGCTCATTCATAACTCCCGCAATGAAACCTCGGAACAAGTTTCTACTTTTAAATACTTACAGTAGGTGTTACCCTGGACTCCGGGCTCACCTACCACGAGCATATCCGCCAACTTACTACGGCTGTCAATGTGCGTATCAGTCTGCTCCACCTTTACAAGCCCTGTCTCCCCCATGAAGCCCTGTAACTAACCATCTCCTCCTCTGTCTTGTCTCTCATAGATTATGGGATCATTATCTATGGTGCTGCGGACAACACATCCCTCAACAAAATTAGGGTTGCCCTGAATAAAGCCTGCAGGCTGGCTACTGGCTGTGATCGGCTCACGCACACCTGTACACTCTATGCCAGTACAAATTGGCTAAACTTCAATGATTGCCTAAAGTACCAGACCTGTCTTCTTGCCAAGAAAATCACAGCTGGCCTCACGCCCACTGCCCTTGTGGCATTGCTTCCCCCACCTACTAACACCAGACATACCCATCAATCAGAGGAAATGCTCTACCAGGTCCCCCTTTGTAAAACCTCCATGGGTCAAAGAACCTTCAGGTACCATGGTCCCCTTTGACTGAATTCACTTCCCAAACCAATCCTCACGGCAGCTACTCTGGGACTGTTCAAATCCCTTCTCCATAACCACATCTCGTAGGACTCAGCCTGTGACTGTACCTGACCCCCACACAGCCGCTACTGTGCTATGACATTGGACCCATCTTGGCCCTGCCTCCAGAGTACTTGTCCTTGGCCTCTGTCTCTGACCCTGGCCACTGACTAACCGTCACTCACTGGATTGCGCTGTTTGCACATGCCTGTCATAAATACTTATCTATAACAACTGCTGTATTGTATGCAACCTCTGTAACTACTGTACATTGTATATGCTTCCTGTGCCACTGTACTGCATCGTCTCTGACTGTTGTAAATATCCTGTATCACATTTGCCTGTATGTACTATACTCTGTATCAGTTGTAAGGTGTGATATTTTCTCGCACCTTTGTTTGTACTGTAATGTCTGACACTGTACGCTCTTGTATTGTATTCTATGACGTGGAGCCTTTGTAAAGGAGTCTCTGACTCAAAGGTATTAATTCCGATATGTTTCAATAAATAAATAAAATAAATAAATAATAACCTTAAGGTCCCTTTCCTGCTTAGTGACTGACAGTACCACCCCCAACCATCCTATACTCAGTTGCTGGATTCCTATGACCTGGGTGCATGTTTACACTTTTGACATTGAATCGCTACTGCCCTGCTCTTGATCACTCCTCAAAAAACTTGTTATATTTTAAAAGATATAGAACAGAGGCATTTGCATCATGAAGGCAACAGGATTCCCATGGGAATCCTAACGCCTCCAAAAATGTAAATGCCTGTTTTCTATATCTTATACTGTAACTGTTGTGTACATTTCACCAGCCCACGCTCAATTCAGCCACTGAGCCAGAGGAACAGCACACTCAGATTCTGTGCGGAGGAAGATCCTTCTCCCACTGCTAAAGCATCTCCATTGGTGTGACGAAGAATTAGACTGAATTGAGGGTAATCATCCGATTTCATTTGCTCAGAATTCAAGTAACTGTAGTGTTGACTGTGAAGGCATCTGCTTGTCTTGTATTCCTAGTTGGAGGACTGTGGAAGGGATAATGGGGAAACAGCACAAAACCTCCTCCACTCTTCACAGAGGGAATACCTAACTTGTTAATTTGGAATGGTAGGCCTGAATTCAGCATCTGACTGCTCACCCAAGCTGTTTCATCTAGGTATTAACTAGTTCCCTATGCCTTTGATTGTTTTTAAACTGGCAGTCGCTCGCCTGAAATAACTGATATTTTTTTTTTTACGTTTACCTAAGATCACAAGACAAATGATTATATTTATAAGTGATGTTTTATACAGCTGCAAGAATTACTGTACATCAAGGACCTCGAACACTAGAGAAAGTAGACAATAGGTAAAGCAGGTACTGCTGGTTTCATAGCTAGCAATTACCAGGCTCTTGTGTTACTGGTGTGCAGGACAATTCATGCCAAATAACCAGTTTCTGCCACCAGTAGATGTCACCGCGTTATATGGCCCTGAGGTTACTACATCCTGCAGATGAACATGAGTCCAAGGATTTATCTGTTGGATGCTCCTGGATCAGTTACACCAGCTGTTTTTGCTGCTGGTTGTGTCCTCAACTTTGGATGAAAGTGGCCTACAAAGTAAACACATGCTAGAGCACAGAAAAAATGGTCTAGTGGTTGTTTCTTGGACACAGGGATGGGAAATCCAAATTTTTATAAGCAAGTCCAGAGGTACCGGAATTAGAAGCATCGCAGATGTGCATCCAAATATCACTGGAAAATGCTGACTGGTGCTGCCAGGTAGCTTAGCAGTAGTAGGGCTTCCACTTGCTGCTCTGGCAGCCCAGGTTCAGGAAATGACTCAGGTTGCAGTGGGCTGGCAGGAAAGGAGCGAAGGGCATCCCACTGGATGGTGCGCCTCATTTAGGGAGGGGAGATTCTGTCCTTGCTGTTGGCTACCACTGGGTGGAGACTGGGTGGTAGCGCAAGCAGATGCTGACTTGGGGAACTGATGCCCGATGCTGATGCAGGCCCATGTGCCACTGCCCGTACACTGCGTCCATAGCACTCCAGCTAGTCCTCGGGAGAAAATGGTGAAAACTCAGCAGACAGCAGAATGACGACTGACCTGCCACTGGTGCTGCAACTCTGACCAGGCATCTGCCTCCTCGACTACATCCTGACATGGTTGCTCTTCCTGGGAACCCTGCCTAGGGAACTCCATGGAGAAACAAAGGAGATGGAGATAATTACTCTGGGTTGGTGGGTGAAGGCGCTGGTAGTGAGTCAATCTAAAGTAAAGAGCTGCACAACCATCAGGAGGAACAAACAAAGGGCAGAAAGGAAAATGGCCTGCACTATCTAGACAAGTGGCTCTAAAGTCACAAATCTCGATGGCCTTAAAGGGCCCCTGGCATCACAGTGTAGACTTTGAACAACCATTCAAAGTTCAGTTGTGTCCATTATTGACTATGGTTTAGTCATTTATGGTTCCGTCACAGACACAACCCTACGTCGGCTCACCACAGCTCTGAATAAGGCATGCCACCTATTAACTGGTGCAGCGTATTGTACTCACACTTTTGACCTTTATGAACAAGAAAACTGCCTTCAGCTCCAGGCTCGCATTGAATATCTAGCCTGCCTTCTGGCTAAGAAGGCAGATCTTGGTCTCCTACCACCAGGTTCCCTTCAGCTTTTCAGTCCCTTCCAGGGCACTCGGAGCACACAAAGTTCTGTGAGCCAAACGCTTACTGTCCCTGCTGTTGAACCTCGCCCAACAGCGATCCACTGCAGTTAGAGTTGCTAATTTATTTAATTCCTTCCTCCTGAGATTGTGACAGCTGCAACCTTGGGACCATTTAGCGGAAGCTGCATCAGCTCTAGCTTCCAGAGCATCTTGTGACGCTATATCTAATCTCTGCTGACAGCTAAGCACTGGGACCTCCCTCTTTGACCATTTGCCCCTGTATAGCCCTATACTGCTGCTGCGCTGTTCCACTCGCGGCACTTCCTCCCTTATCCCTTTCCCATTCCTGCCCTCTTTTCATCCTACCTCATCCCCCTTTCCCTTACCCCTCCAGTCCCCCCCCTCCCTCCTCTGTTTCCTCACCTTGTTCTCTCCTCTAACCCACCCACCCATGGTCTTTTCTGCTCAGCTTCACTGTGGAATCCCCCTCCTTGCTCTTTTTTTCCCTTCCACACCCCAATTCACCCCCTGTACTTTCTCTCCTTGTAAGCCCTTTCTTCCCTCTGCAGACAAGGCCACTGGCTGCACTTGACACAATATTTATCTTGCCGTATTGTTCTTTTGTTTATGTAATTACTGTCCTCATGTTGTACTACTTACTGAAACCATTGTAATTTGCTATTCTTGTGACTTGACGTGGAACCTCTGTAAAAGAGCCCTTGGCTCAATGGTCTTTCCGATTTGTTAAATAAATAAATAAAATATAATGATTTATAATGATAATGTGATTTCTGCCCAGTGCTCTCAGAGGGCATGGTTTGAAGTTGGAAGGTGGAAGGGTGAGGGGCAAAAGGAGGAGGTTTTTCACTGAGGGTGGACCCTTGGAATGCGCTGCCTGGCGAGCTGGTTCAGAGATCCACAGTGGAAGGCTTCAAGAGAGGGTGGGACAGACACAGAAAGTGGAAGTATCAGATGATGGCCTGGCCCAGGGGGGTGGGGAAGGATAATAGGGGTTTCTGGAACACAAGGTGGGGGAGGGCCTCGGCACCCAACTAGGGATCTTAGGTTCGAGCAGACTCGATAGACTGTAAGGCCTAATCTGCTGGCAATTAGTATGTTAGTATAATTTAGCAGTCTCATCATTTGCAGTGTGTGCTCATTGCACTACCACCTGGAATCTGTAGGTGGCAGTCAAGCAGCAGAGTACAGTATCCTGTCACCCATATGGAGGAGAGCTGTTCCTGGGATGGCCAGTCCCTCATTCTTGGCCACACCCTGAGCAGCCTGAGGTCATTACTGAACCTACGTCCCTGGTGTGGTGAGCAGTAGCGTTACAACTGCATTACTCATTTGGTTAGACCCACAGATAGTTAAAGGATACTTCCTTTAGTGGACTGTCCTCAAAAGTCATGAAGACCAGATTGGACTGGAGTTTGGTCAATCACTGTGTGGTTCTGGAGGTCATGGAAACTGTCTTTTTAGTATTGAGAAAGGGTTGGTTAGCACAGAACCAGTGCTGGACATTTTAAAAGACACATTAGAGCTGTGCTGTTGGCTGGAGTGGGGTTGGGGATGGAAGGGCTACAGGTTTACAGTGTGATGTTGGCTGCCTACATGTGTGTCTAATACACTTTTTGGTGATATCTTGTTATTTATTTAGTTTTTGTTTACCAGGTAAGGTGTCGGAGACACAAAATATGACTATTTTCAGACACAACCGGGAGGTTACAATACAAAATTGGCAGACAAAACAAATAACAGGTATAGTTCAGAGGTAATCTTAACTGAAGAATTTTCATACAAGCTTTTGATGCCTCCAATGTCCCTTCATTGGTTCACTGGACCTTGGAGGTCTGGTAAGTTTGAGTAAAATTCTTAAGTTAGTCTAATGAAAGGTATTAACAAAAACAGTGCACTAGATTTTCCTAGGACTAACATGGCATCACAAACCTGCAACACATATGTATGTTAGCAGATACACACACCTAGGGAGGTCATTTAGAAAGATCACAAACAATACAGAATCTGGGGACAGCTGATGATGGGGAGGAGGAAGGAATCACCTTCAAAAACAGTTTGAGACTCCCAGTCAGATAAGAGCCAAACCATTTGACCACCAGGTCAGAGAGTCTCGACTAGCAAACTTGTTGAGTGGAAGGATGAGCCACAGTGTGACAAGTCTTGGTAAGGGCAACAAAGATTTTTTTGTGTATTCTATTTATCCCCTTCCAACCCACCAGCCCACTCCTTGGGTGGCCAAGTCTCATGCTCTACCGCCTCCCATTCTGCCATCTGTTTTCCCCACCACCCAACTGTCCTGACATATCCCTTCACTGGGGAGTGCTCCCCTGCCCGGTCTGCCGCATCCAGGAGGGAGATCGAGGTACTTTGGTATTCCTCGCATCTTGGTCGGGCAGCAGGGCACAACTCAGGAGCTTCCTGACTTTGTGACCAAAGGAGGCAGGGCCACCGTCATCTGGCCGGCATGGGTAACCATTTTCCTTGTTTCTGTTTGCCTTGCCCCAGCTGGATGCATGCCTCGACATCCTCACTACCTGTGCATGCGGTGTGTGGTCACCCATGTCACAAAGTGCAAGGCTACAACCGGCCATGAGGAGTCGCTGAAGGGTGGTGCATCCACAGCCCCCCCAGGAGGAGACTGTCCAGAGGATACTCCTGAGTCTTCCCTGCCGGCCTCTGCTCCTGATGCTCCAGGCTCGGGCATGAACCCAGGTCACCAGTGTGCCAGGCAATCCCCTATTGCCTGGTGCCACAGAGCCGGCTTTTTTTTATTTATTTTTTTTAAGTTTTGAACATTTTCAGACAAAATGTACAGAACAAAGAGACATCTGCATGTTTGCCTTAATGCACATACACAGCAGAGGTAAATATATTCTGGTTTACATTTTACATCTTGGTGATTATTTACCAAATTTCATTTTCTGACCTACAGTACATGTACCGCAAACAAACAAAAAAAAAGCATATAATGACAATAATTGAAACATATTCCAATTTGCAATTTATAGGGCAATTAGCCCCATCTACCATATTAAAAAGAGATTGCCATTGGGACGAGTCAATAGTCTGCTCACCCTTTGCCTTGACTTGGTCCCAGGTGCTTTGTTAGTCTCTCTCCTAGACCTAGAGGGGGATCACCACTATTTCAACAGCATGGTGAGCAGGTCCCATTGCATGGTAAATTTATCCTCCCACCCTTTCAGCTCATATGTCAGCCACTCCAGGGTAGGATTTTGAGCATAAAGGTACTTCAAAGGCCCAACGTGGGAGTGGCATACGAGACACAGGTGTATTGAATGCATTTCTAGCCATCAGGAGAATAATTCATATCACCGTACAGCTCCCAATCATCCCCTCTCTACTTTCAATGCCAAACAGCAGAAGTAGTTCAACTAGTAGTTCAATCTCATGGCCTGATTTATGTATTGTGCTACCTCCATCCAGAATGGGCGTAATGTAGAGCAGGCCCAGAAGTAGTGGATATCGTTTCTCTTCAACTTTTACACTTTCCATAGTTTGGGAAGACTCTTGTCTGGAATTTACTAATCATGTCTGTGGGCAGATATCGTCTCTGCAAAAATTTGTATTGGGCTTAATGGTATAAATTGCAGACAAGCAAGCACACATGAGAGTCAAGATTGTGCTCCAGGCCTTCTCAGGGATTTGACATTGTAAATCTTTCTCCCAGTGGCCTCTCACCTTGAGTGATATGACTGGTGTGCATCCCCTAAGGACCTGGCATGCTCCTGACAGAGATCCCCTAGGGTTAGTTTAGGCCTGGAGTATTCTCTTCTCCATCTTATGAATCTTAGCCTCTCCATGATTCAGTCTCGCAGTTGTTTGGGCCCAGTTTCTAAACTGGAAATACCTAAAGCTATGCATCTGGGAAGGCTGAGTCCCTCATTAAACTGGTGGTAGGTTTTAAATCCTCCCATTGTAAACAAATACCCTAGGAATCTTATCTCTACTTTTCCATTTCCAGAAGCACTGATCTTCCAATACTGGCAGGAACTTCAGGTTGTCATATAGAGGACTTACCAGGGTGTTCTCTCGCTTATTACCCATGAGCTTCCTTATCTTTTCCTATGCCTCAAGGAGCATTCCCACCAACTCATTCTTAGATCCTGTGGCTCTGAAACTCTAAGTCCCCTAGATTCAGATAGGCAGTCAAGGTGTGGGAAGCCCAGTGCTGTTCTATGGATACCCAGCTTGCACCTCGCTCTCACTTGATCCATTCAGGAAGAAGTCTCGTCAGCTGCCAGGTGAGAGAGGACAAAGCCTGGAAACCTGAGCCCTACCTGTCCTGTCTGGACCTTCAGCCCTGTTAGGCTCACCCTTGGCTTTCTCCTTATACCCTAATCCATCCCTTTTGGAATGATGTCTGTGAGTCTGAGTAGGGAACCGACAGTGTAGTGCATCTTCCAAAAGTCAGGCTGATAGGAGCTCTGGAAGTAGGGCGAGTCAAGGAAGGAGGAGAGCTGGGAAAGCACCATATTCCCCTAAAGTTTAGCCAGAGCTGGGGTGAGGGGGAAAGGATAGTAGTAACCAGGAACAAGGGTGTCACCACCTTTGTGAAGTGGTAGGACTTTAGCCTTCGTTCAGGCATCCAAACGGTTATCTACATGGAAGGAGAGATTCATAAGGGCAGAGATGAGAAAGGAGATAGCAGGAACAGAGAGGCAGAGAAGCTTCCGGTCAAGCCCATCTGAGATATTACGTCTAGAAGGATCGAGAAACCGGAGAGATGGGAGAGAAAGAAACAAATAAAAACAAGTGGAAGAGAGAGGAAGAGGGGAAGGTGATGAGGAAGAGGGGCGGGGAAGCAGAAAGAGGCTGCAGTTGGAGAACGCAGTATTGAAAACAGAGGTTACCTTGGAGGGATCTGAGATAGAGGAACAATCTAGCTTGAGGGATAGTAGTGTTGACTGGCGGGGGTCTGAAAGGGTGGATAACCTTCCAGAATTTAAAAGTTATTAATATCCATCTGGAAGTTACACAGAAACATAGAAAAATTAGATGAAACATAGGATTAACTAAGCCCCTTGCATCTATGCCCATTTTCATTGGCCAATAACCTTCCATACCCTGCTCATCATATATCTGTCTGACATTTATTTATTGAAAGAGTTTCACCAGGAAAGGCCTACTGAGCATAATAGCTTATTTCCAGAGGTGTCCTGGGAGTTCAAGGAGCAATACAACAGCACTATACAGAAGTGACACTGTTACACGCAGAATGAACAGGAGTAGGCATGGATACAAGGAACAGCAAATATACAAAGCGACACTTACACAATTTACAGTGTACTATTTACTGAAGCTCAATCTGGTAAGAGGTCAAGAAAGAGTGATTACCAGATTTTACAGGCCACAGGAGTGCTGTAGGCAGTAGGTAACTATTTATAGGTATAACCTGAAATAGATATACAGTAGAACTAGGGTAGCAGCAAATTAAACAGAGAGAGGGCTGTAACTGGGAAGAATGCTCCTCAGGAAGACTTAAGGGCAGGTGCAGGTGCAGGTGTGTGTGTGTGGTGTAGGCATGGAGAAGAGCCTTCAAAGCAGAGGGAGGAGCAGCTCAAATGTGAGATGGGAGGGAGGACCAGGGTAGATGGACCCTATGAAAACTGACTGACCAGCAAAGAATTTGGAATGGGTAATACAGAAGGAGGAATCAACAGAGCGGAGGGAACAGGAAGTAGAGCGGGAGCGAAAAGGACAGAGGGCGGTAGAAGAATTGAGCAAACCAGAACTCAGCCATGAGGGAGGAGCAGTAGGAGGCAAATGAGAAACAAATTTATTCAGATTTGACAAGACGGGTGTTCAGGAGGTCTCCTGACAAAGACCTATTACAGCTCAAAGTGCGGAGGCTTCCACTCAGTGTTGTTGATCTGGAGTATGTGCTCTTGTAACTTTTACATATGTACTACACTGCACTTTTATGATTGTGCCATCCATCTTTTTAAGCACTTTTTGTACTTTAGTGGTTATTCACTTTATATAAATATTCCAACCTTCTCCTCAAGAGCCTTATTTTTCTGTTTTTCAGTGGTAGATGAGAACCTTTTACATGAAGTATTATCTGTGCAGCATGGTCGTCCCAGGCAGCTGTGCTGTTTTTCTCATAAGCTATATGCCCCAGGATTTTAGGATGAGAAATTTCAGGTTTCATTACATGTTTATTTTTGGGCTGTGAAAGAGCTTCACAGTAGCATGAAGTTGTGCTGGTGGCCACATGTGTGGCGATAGTTTCATTGAAAACACTTGTGTAGAAGCGGCGTAAATGATGCACAAGGAAGAAAACATTTAAAACTAAAGATCTGTAGGGCTGGGGGGGGTAGTAAAGAGAACACTAACCATTCAAAGTGGGAGACAATGGTTTGAATCTTTACTCAGTCTCAATGTGAAATGAATATGGCAGCCTCAGAACATTTTCCGTCATAGTTGAAGTAATCCATATCATAACCTGCATTGGAGTGAAACAAAGAATCAGAACAGCCAATCATCTTTATTTTATGGCACCCTTATGGAAGCATGGGTGCCAGAATATGGGACACAGTGGGGGGCTGAAGTTTAAAAGGGCACCGTGAAGTTCAAAAGGACAAAGGGTAAGAAAGTCAGTTTATGCTAACCAATGTTTTTATACACAGAAATTGAGAACAAAACACAGGAAATAATGTATTACAATTACCCACAAATATAAATCTTAAAATCATTTTAGGACTTTTTGGTTCCATAAATACAAATGAAAGTAATTGGCCAAGCTTTGCATCACATCAACGCAACTCCAGCAGTTGCCTTAACATGGCAATAAGCTTAACCACCTGACTGGGGCCGCAGTGCTAGCCTGCTGGGAACTTCCATTTCAATTAGAGACTGGGCTGCACACAGAAAATTGCAAAGGAGACTATGATTGCTTCTTTCCTTACGTTGCATGCACTAAAGGGGCACCTTGAAGACTGAAGGGCAGAAGTGTGTGTGTGGGGGGGGGGATGCTGTGACCTCACCATGCCCAAAGGTTCCGACATCTATGCCTGGATGAACACGAGAAGAATCCCTTCTCACCCTCTGGGGCTGCTGTCTTCTGGCCTCTACTGGGGTACACTGGTGGAGTAATGCAGGAAGCTTCCTGAAACAGTGCAGGAAGCCTCCACTGACTGCATCAAACTATATCTGGGTGGTGGATTGACAAAGGCCTTCAGCTCCTAGTACCTCAATCCATCACCTTTCACAAGCTCTAAATTTATCACTCAATAGTTGTATGAACAAGTCTTACTACTAGACTGCCTTTGAAACTGTCTTCACAGTAATATGTCTGCTGCAATGTAAAAAATGCTTAGCTAATCATTGTATAGCCTACTGCACAGGCTCTGCCTCCCCTGTATTCATTGTTTATGCTCATATCATTTGTAGCGATTGTGATAATTCATGAAATGTGTTGCCTCATCCTTGCCTCCCTTTCCAAACTAGCATTATATCTTAATGTATGTATTTGTACATACGTGTTTTATTATATATATCTTTTTATCTTTTATATATCTGTTTTGTTATCGTGACGTGGAGCCTTTGAAATGAGTCCATGACTCAAAGGACTATAATTCCGATATCTTACAAAAAAATAATTAAAATTAATTAAATACAAAACATAACGACCTAGCAGTGTTGCAATAACTGTCTAATTCCATTCGATATCCAGAACAGATCTTAATTACATCCAATGGCAGCAGTGCAAAACTATTCTATTCTCTGTTAAGGCATCACACTACGAAAATACCTAAATATCCTCAAAGCACTCATATTAATTGCTGCTTGTTCTGAAGGAAATCCAGTGACTCAAATTATTAATTTTCCAAGTGCAGCAGTAATTATTACATTTCAGTCCAGGAGTTCAACTCGTAAGTGAACACAGAGCAACAGGTACTAAATTTATCTTCTGCACCACTCCATAGCGCAAATTTCCTTATTATCTAAAGGACTTTCATTTGTACCCTGACAGATTTGGAGTATTTCAAGATAGAAGTTGATATTTTTTGTTTGCTATGGAAATAAAAATTGAAGGTCATTTTAAAGATAAGGACAAAAACTCTCATATTGATGACACATGGTTTTTCAATGCAGGAAGTAATGAACCCCGAGAATGAATCAACTTCTCACCCTGAAAGGCTGCTGTATTCTGGCCTCTACATGGTGTACATTGGTGGCATACTGCTGGGAAGCCTGCTGAAGCAGTGCAAGGAAGCCTCTGCAGACTGCACCCAAACTTTATCTGGGTGGCAGATTGACAAATGCCTTCAGCACCTATTACCTTCAATCCATCACCTTTCACAAGCTCTAAATTCATCACTCAGTTCAAAACAAATCTAAATAACAGCACACCCTGGAGAATCTTAGTTGTGATCTTTAAAACAAAGCTCTGTTGTGTTCCAAATAAAACAAAAGACTCATAAATGTTTTTGCAAGGCTTTCTGTTCCTACTGAAGTCGTGGCACTGGAGTTTCATCAGGTTCGTTACTGAGTTCATTATTTGTGTTCGCCTGTTACCAATATATGATCTACCATTCGCCATCATTGAACATGTCCTTCACCCACATATACAGCATGTTTCCTGTACACTGAACATGATGTGCTGTGTTCAGAGTATGACAGAATATGACACCTTTGTTTATAATGGCTTGAAAGTGATTCTCTCCTAATCAGTCCGTTGTCAGTTCATTGGAAAGCCACTACATGGTCTATCAGAGTTTGATTCCTCCTGCCTAATATTGGCTATTGCAATGGGGTGATGTAATAATGGGAGGAATGTAGCAGCAACACTAAGGTATAATGATCTCCCACAGGCTCAGCTAGGGCAGCTCCTCCTTTATCTTTGTGGCAGAACTCTGAGGTGGGAGCCAGAGAGTTGTGTGTTTGAATCCTGAATCCCCTGGTTCAGAAAAAAGAAGCTGCAGTACCAGAGGTTGCTCTGCAAGTAGTGACAGATGGTATAACCCTCACATGTTGTAATAGCGGTGGGATCCCAAACCAGAATCATAGCAGAGGGTAAATTGAGTACATTTGGGAATTGTTTTTTTCCCTTTTAAGCAGAAGGGTGTGTGAGGGGGTGATGCAATAAGGGGAGAGAAATCGGCAACCAGGCTAAAGCAGAGGATACCCTTCAGAGACCTGTAAGTTCAGATAGCATGTCCCCTTGTGGTTGTTCAACAGGTGGCTGTAGTAGCAGGACTTTTACACTTTCACAACAATCATTTTATTTATTTATTTGAAAATTGGTGACCGGGAAAGGCTCACTGAGCCATGGCTTTTGTTTTCAGGTGCAGGAAAAGGGGGAAGGGTATACAGTCAAACCAATACAGAAGTATAAAAGAGGTCTAAAACCAGTAGGAAGAAAGAGAGCTTACCTGGGGGTGTGGTTTAGACACTAGAAAAGCAGGTGAGTCAAATTACAGCTTCCTGTTGCTAGCCTTTTTTCTTACTAATTGCCCTCCATCCCACCCACCCAAAGCCAGTTCTACTTTTATAGCCACTGGATTTGACTGTCAACAGGAACTTCCTGTTTGGCAGTAGGAAGGAAAGGATCATAGAGAAACACTGGTTTTGTCAACCCTAAAGTAAAAAAGTAGCTCACTCTCCCCAGCTGCTGGTGGTCTGATATTGAGCAAGGAAGAAGGAGGCTACTGAAGAAGATAGGAAGTTGCTGTCCCAGAACAGGAAGGGTCAGAGTTGTAAGGAGAGGAGACAGTAAGCATCCAGAGAAACAGTAGAGAGGACACAAAATAAGACATGATAGGAGTGGTGCAGTGCAATGGCTGTGGGGCGGCAGTGTTCCGGAGACATTCTGGAGGCTGCAATGCTGCCCTATTTGCAGGCACCTCTCTGGTCTGACCTGGCTAGGATTCGTGAAACCTCCTCCGCCACCCAGGGACCACCAGGGCCAATGCCACTACCTCAGGAGGTTGCCAAGAAAGAGGAGAGGCTGGACCAGGGTGGGCTCAAGGAGAGAGAGGGTGGTGGAACAGAGTTGCATCCCTCCAGCTGTACCTCTCCTCAATTCATTCGCTCTTCTGGTGGATAGTGGTTCCTCTATGGAGGCACCTGCAGTGGAGACCAAGGAGGATGCTGGGAACCTTCTCAAAGGAGACCCACAGGAGGGTGGCATGGGACCCCACAGGGAAACAACTCCTGGTGGGGATCCAATCATTAGGGGTAGAAATGGGGGAGGAAGGGGAGAGGGAGGTAAGGTGCCTTCCTGGCGCCATGGCTTGGAGGGACAGGAAGCGAATCCTCAGGATCTTGGGAGGAGCTGCATGAGGGAGGGAGCTGGATGTCATTGTCCACCTAGGGACAAATGACCTGGCTAGGAATGGGATCAGAGCAGTGCAAGAGGAGTTTATAGAGTTGGGAAGGGGCCTTAGACAAGTAGCGCATATGGTAACCTTCTCAGAGGTGCTGCCTGTCTATGGCAAGGGAGATGCTAGGGCACTTCTCACCAGGGAATTCAATGAGTGGTTGAAAAACTGGTGTGGAGCTCAGGGTTTAGCTTCATTGGGGACTGGGGAGCCACCTGGAGGATGCAGACTATACTGGTGGATGGTGCTGCATCTGTCCAGGAACCAGGATCCTAGGTAGTGAGTTTAAATGCTTCATTGGCAAGCATTTAAACTAGCCAAGGGGGGAGGCACTGAAAAGGAGCAGGGAAATCCGAGCCTCCCCCCACAAAACATGGTGATTAGTGAGGTAAACACCAAGGTACAGAAGTTATTAGGGAGCAGAACAGATTTAAATGTAAAAAAAGGCAAAGGCAGTAAGGACAGAAATGGGGCTAAAAGAGGTAAGGCTATCAAAAAGTGGAGGGTGATGAGTTCCCATGCCAGTAGTCCGTGTAACAAGCTCCCCGAACTAGTGGCCTTGATGGAAGAGGGTTGCCTGAATATTGTGGCAGTCACAGAAACATGGTACACAGAGAACCATGACTGGGATGTCAACATACCAGGATACACAATCTACAGGAGGGACAGGGAGGGTAAAAGAGGAGGAGGATAGCTCTCTATGTAAAGGAAGGGATCAAAGCAACAGAACTAAAGAGTAAACAGGGAGCAGATGAGGCACTTTGGGTCACCCTGGAGACAGGAAATGGCACCACAATCCGCATGGGGGTTGTATACAGACCCCCATCTCAGGGGGAGGGAATGGACAAGGAAATGATAGAAGGCTTTCTTAGAATGGCAGAAAAAGGGGAGATATTGTTGATGGGGGACCTGAATATGCCAGATGTTAACTGGAGCACCTTTGCTGCAGGCACATCCAAGAGCAGGGTCATTCTTGATGCCCTACAGGGGGCATGCCTCAGACAGCTAGTATTGGAACCCACTCGGGAGGGAGCAATCTTAGACCTGGTACTCTCAAATGGGGATGGAGAAAGAATCTCAGATTTAGAAGTGGGTAGCCATCTGGGAACAAGTGACCACCAAACAGTGTGGTTCACGATAAACACAGCCATACAATCAAGCCATACAAAAGCAAGAATACTGGACTTTAGGAGGGCCGACTTTGGGAAAATGAGAGAGTGCCTCAGAAAAGCACTAGCAAACAGGCAAGAAGGAGGGGTGGAGGAACAATGGGGAGTGATCAAAACAGCCATCACAGAGGCAACAAGCCTTTGTGTAAAGCAAATCAATAAAACACAATAAAGGAAAAAAACGCTATGGTTCTCAAAAGAGGTGGCAGGGAAGGTTAAGGAGAAAAGGACAGCATTCAGGAAATATAAGGAAACACAGAAGGAGCAGGACAGAGAACTTTATCAGTTAAAGCAGAAAGAGGCTGGGAAGGCAGTCAGAATAGCAAAGGCCCAAACCGAGGAAAGGATAGCCAATTCTGTTAAGAAGAGGATAAGACCTTTTATAGGTACATTAGGGAGCGAAGAAAGACCAAAGGAGGGATACTGAAGCTTAATAAAGGGAGGAATGTGGGTAGAGAGTGACAGTGAAAAGCAGCTATACTGAACGAATATTTCTGCTCAGTATTCACAAAGGAAGAGGAGAGTTACCTAAACCAAACAAGAGAAACACTCCGAGACGAGGGTCGATACCAGTCCATTTACAGAAGAAAGGGTTCTGAAAAGAACTGATAAAATTGAAGGTGGACAAAGCAATGGGGCCTGATGGGATTCACTCAAGAATTCTAAAGAACTAAGGGTAGAACTAGTGACACTGCTGACTACTCTCTTTAACAAATCATGGGAGGACGGGTGGTACCCAAGGACTGGAGGAGGCAGATGTGATTCCTCTTCACAAAAGTGGGAGCAGGACAGAGGCAGGAAACTACAGACCAGTTAGTTTGACCTCAGTGGTAGGAAAATGATGGAATCATTTCTGCAGGAAAGAATTGTTGAGTACCTAGAGGCCAGTGGGGCTGGGACCTAAGGCAGCATGGATTCACGATGGGAAGGTCATGTCAGGCCTAATCTAATAGATTTCTTTGACTGGGTGACCAAAGTAGTAGACCAGGGAAGGGCTGTGGACATGGCCTACCTAGATTTTAGCAAGGCATTTGATACAGTCCCACACAAAAGATTAATTCACAAGATAGCCAGCCTTGGAGTGGGTCCCAAGGTGGTAGCCTGGATAAAAAATTGGCTAGACAACAGGACGCAAAGGGTAGTAGTAAATGGAATACACAATGAAGAAAGGAGGGTTACTAGTGGGGTACCGCAGGGTTCAGTACTGGGACCGGTCCTTTTAAATGTCTTTATAAGTGACATTGCAGAGGAACTAGAAGGAAAAGTATGTCTCTTTGCAAATGACACAAAGATCTGCAACAGGGTTGATACACAAGATGGAGTGGAAAGGATGAGACGGGACTTGGCAAGGTTGGAGGAATGGTCAAATGTATGGCAGCTCAGATTCAATGCAAAGAAGTGCAAGGTAATGCACATGGGAAACAAAAACCCAGGAGAAGTGTACACAATGGGGGGTGAGATACTGACAACAGTAAAAATAGAAAAGGACCTGGGGGTAATTATATCAGATGACCTAAAGTGGGCAAGCAATGTGAGGCGGCAGTAAGGAAGGCAGGGGGATACTGGGATGCATAGGAAGGGCATCAATAGCAGAAAACAGGAAGTTGTTATCCCTCTGTACAGACAGTTGGTGATTCCCCATCTGGAGTACTGTGTGCAGTTCTGGAGACCCCATCTCCATAAAGACATAGACAGAGTGGAAGCTGTCCAGGGAGGCAACAAAATGGTGCAGGGTCTGCACCAGAAGACATCTGAAGAAAGACTAAAGGAGCTTGATATGTATACCCTAGAGGAAAGGAGGAGAGGGACATGATAGAAACTTTCAAGTACCTCAAGGGAATTAACAAAGTCCAAGAGGTAGCATCTTCCAGAAAAGAGATGTGCAAGAACAAGGGGCACAATTTGAAGATAGAGGGGACGCTCAGAGGTAATGTGAGAGTATTTTTTCACTGAGAGGGTTGTGGATGCATGGAACAGCCTCCCTGAGGAGGTCGTGGAGTCAATAACAGTGGGGGACTTCAAGAATGCATGGGACAGGCATAAGGCAGTCCTAGTGGGGGGTAGGAGGAAGTAAGCTGTTGGTTAACTAGGATTTGCAGCTTATCTGTTAGGTAGGAAAATGGACAGACTGGGTGGGCCAAGCGGTCCTTATCTGCCGTCAAATTCAATGTTTCTATGTCTAGTACAAAATCCTGACATCTAACTTCCCAACACACAACATCCCAATGCCATTTCCCAACACTCAACTGCCAGTGTAAAATCAGCATGACACTGCCCGACAATGGCAGCTTGACTGCCGTGGAGTTGATTGTATTTTAGTTCCGTTGAGTGGGGCTTTGCCCACACCTCCTGTTGCAGGGGGCTTTGCCCCCACACACCCTATTCTAAAATATAATCACCACCATGGCGCTCATACTTCCATTGTCGGGCAGTGTCATGTTGGGATTATACAGCTGTTGGGCAGAAGAATGTCAGGAAAACCGCATTGGGATGTTGTGTGTCGGGAAGTTAGATGTTGGGATTTTGTACAGATACCGTATAGAAGCATTACACAAAAATAAAGTGCAAACAGTGATAGTGCAATGTGGTATACATGCAATAACAATAACGGGTGGCAGGAGTTGGCGCTGAGCAGCAGCACTGCCCGATGTAAATGGTAACAGCAGGTTGAACACATCAGTGCATTGTTATTTGGAATCATAAACTGACCCCAGTAGGGGGCCAAAACTGGGGGGGAGAGGAGAGCAGGGGCAGGTCAGGTAGCGGTTGACAGGCACAGGAGGAGGAGGACAATTATCAAACCCTTAAAGAACTGTTGTACTGTTAAGTCAGTTTCTAAAGTTTATTGCCCAGAAAAGTTACATCTTACTGTTTTATAGTAAACACCTGGATTTTCAGAATATTGACACAGTACTATTACTGCTGCAGCGGTGTCCCTGAAGATGCGCCAGAATGTTTGCAGCTGTTTTAAAAACTCTGATGCATTTATGACAGTTCATTCACTTCCTTTTTCCTTTTGTACTGATCCTAACCTGGCTCAGTACCACCCCCAGCCCTGCACTCACTCCTAGGACTTACCTCAAGGTGATGTTCCACCCTGGCTTGCCCACCAGGGTGGGACTGCTAAGTAGGCGTGTCCCTGATGGAGTTGAAGCTTGGTTCCCAGAAGACACCTCCGCTGGTGTTCCTCTCTGGCTTACCCTCCAGGGTGGGCCCATGGGGCTGGGCCATTCCCAACTGAGTTATATCTTGGTCCCCAGCTGAGTGAATGGTCAGTGGTGCAGGGCTCACAAAATGGGGCGTCATTCTGCACACTGGCATTTCTGCAATTTTTCACCCACGGGAGGTGTGGCATGCAATGACGTAGGGCACATGGGCACCAACATCCGCCATGCCTCCCCACAACACAGGCCCTGGCATCTGATCCCCTGACTTCCACCAGAGGTCAGTCATGCTCTGGATGTTTGCCTACTCTCACCCCTCCGAGGAGAGAGCAGTCCGTGGGATGCTCAATTCCACCCCAGCCCGACAGGCCACCAATTCCTCAGGTCTTGTCTCAAACCTGGGGCATTGATGTCACAAGTGGAACACCACTTGCTGTGCTGGTGGGCCAGCACTTCACTCACTTTTTATGGTACAAAATGTTGCATGTGTCAGAATTTTGACATGTGCATCATTTTTGATGTGCATCTTGTGGTAACTGTACCAAGAAGTTAGACCACCCAGATGGATAATGACATCCAGCTGCCCTTCCTGCCTTGCTATCCTAGTGATCCTAATGATTCCTCCCCATCCCTCCATGCCTAGGCACGGATGAGCACCTCACCCCCTCCTTCCTCCGTATTGGTCTTCCCAAACTAGCCCCAATGATCGAATCCCATTAGAAGCTCTGTTCTCTTCTTCTGGGGTCCTCTACCCTCCCACCTTGATGCCTCTGCTCTGAAGACCCCCACTATCCTCACTGTAAGGTGTGTACAGTTGTCCCACTTTTTGTGGTGTCTTTCTCTTCATGAAGTGTGCAGTGCTTCAAAACAACCACCAATTACACAGTATGGGCCAGATATTCAAAAGGGTTGCGCATGCTCAAGTCCTAAATTGCGCCATTCTGCAATATTCAGCAGGAGGCAGTTGCGCCACTGAAAACAGGCTGAGCAATAGCGCAATGCAAATGAATGCATGCTCAACTGGAGGAGAACCATGCATAAACTGC
Organism: Neoceratodus forsteri; assembly: GCA_016271365.2. Lineage (NCBI taxonomy): Eukaryota > Metazoa > Chordata > Ceratodontiformes > Ceratodontidae > Neoceratodus > Neoceratodus forsteri. Next base: position 937,412,820 of record CM028136.1, on the reverse strand, counting down.
ACAGCCGATATTCAGCCGGGCTGCAGAGGCTCTGGCGCAACCCCCAACCTGCGCCTGCAGGACTTTGAGCCAAAAAAAAAAAAAACAGAAGTCGAGGGCCACCCACAGGTGAGCTGCTGTATTGCAGGCGCAACAAAGCAGCTGCCACCTGTGCTGGCCCCAACTCAGTCCCTGTGCCCCCCACCCACAGCCCGATCGCGGGCAGGTACTCCCCACCAGCCCGATCGCAGGCATCAATGTGACTCCCCTCCTCCTCTGTTCACATCCCTGGTGGTCCAGTGGACCAAAATGCCCGATCGCGGGAGGTATGTTTAATAACTCCCCCCCCTCCCGCTCACATCCCTGGTGGTCCAGTGGACTGAAATGCCCGATCGCGGGCAGAAAGTAAGCGGAACCCCGAACATCTCCCTTGTGCCCGATCGTGGGCAGAAAGTAAACAGAACCCACCCCCAAACATCTCCCTTGTGCCCGATCGGGGCAGAAAATCATGAACCCACCCCCGAACATCTCCCTTGTGCCCGATCGCGGGCAGAAAGTAAACAGAACCCCCAGACATTTCCCTTGTGCCTGATCGCAGGCAGAAAGTAAGCAGGAACCCCGAACATCTCCCTTGTGCTCGATCGTGGGCAGTAAGTAAATTGAACCCCCAAAACATCTCCCTGGTGGCTAGTGTCCCCCACCACCACCCATGAAGCCCCACCACCCGCTCCCCTCCGGCGGCGGTGAGCGGCAACATCCACCCACCTGCCACCCGCCCGCCCTCCGACTGACTGCCGGTAGGGCCTGCACGCCGATGGCATGTGAGGTGCGCCGATCCCGAGGACTTGCGCCTGGTGCAGCCCTACCGGGCAATCAGCTCGGCGAGTGACGAGGCGGCGAATAGGTGGGATGCTACCGCCGCCGAAAGGCGGGTAATTTCATGGTGGTGGTGGGGCTATCAGCCTGAAATATTTTGAAAGTCGACCCTTGCCAGCGACAAAACACCAGGCGAATATTCGTGAGAGGACTAGTTACTGCCCTTGTCGAGCACAAACAATCATTACCTTACTGCCGCTTGATCGGCCAATCACTGGACCACCAGGGGTGTGGAACGGAGAGTTATTAAACATACCGCCCGGATTGGGCATTCGGTCCACTGGACCACCAGGGATGTCACGGGGAGAAGGTGGGGGCAGCACATGCTGCCAGCGATCGGGCTGCAGGGTGCGTCGGTCCCCGACGGCTGCTGCCTGGCAGGGTGCCAGGCGCAAGTCCTCGGGGATCGGCGCACCTACATGCTAATGGCATGCAAATGAGGCCATAATCAGATGCAAATGGCCCCCCCTGCACCTTGCATGAATTATGGCCCCATTTGCATGTCACCTTTTGAATACTGTGATTTTGCGCATGGCGCAATGGTACTTGCACCACCGCAAGTTGAATGCTCCACTCTGACAACTTGCAGTGGCACAAGTTCCACTGCGCCATGCACAGTGGCTGTGGCTGGGGGTGATATTCAAGGTTGCTCAATAAGCGTAACTCCTTTGAATATCGCCCGACCACCTACACCAACTATTTTCTTAGCGAGGGAAGGGCTTGCGCCTCAGAATGGCGCAGTTTGAATATCCAGCCCTATGCGGATAAAAGGAACAAAGTGCATTTTTCTCAAAAATCACACAAAAACTATATGAATTCCACTCTGCAGAGTTCACTGCTCAAGTGATTTTTTGTGAAAAAGCTCTATAAAGCATGAAGTATCCCATGTCGTGTGAAATGCACTTGCAAATTTAAAATTCACTGCATCCTTAGTCTGGTGTAGCAATGAAAACCATGAAGTTCCATGGGTTAAAACTCTTCTTGTAAATTTCTAAAAACATATTACATTTTCTAATACTAAATAATATAGTATGGCTTTACTATTGTTTGTAGTTAGGGGACCCCGTCCACTCAGAAAGAAATGGCACCTGGGCACAGAAGCTGCTCCCATCTGTTCTGCATCACCGAGTGAGGGAGAAAAGCATTTAAAACTTTTGTAACCTATTTCTGGCTGAATAATGATATAAATAACAAAAGCCAAATATGTTGGGGACCTCAATATGAGCAGTGAGTATTCATGAGAAGGCACTTTCAGTCCTGCACCCCTACCACCAAGTCAGAGAGTGGACAATATCTTACTGCCACAATCAGCCACAGTGGACCATAGTTAGCATTAGATGTTGGCATACAAGAATGGGAGATTTACCCTGCTACCATAGTTCCAGTCCTGGTTTGTTTTATCTCCCAGTCACACACACTCTACAGCCTACTCAATAACAGTGTGGATATGCTGATACCCAACACAGAGGTTTGGTAGGTGTCGTTTTTATCATGAGGATAGCAACACAATATGAAAAAAGAATACATTTTTCCTTTGGCATAGTGTCTTGATACTCTGAAGAATAAACAGCTTTTTTTATATAGCTTTTTGTTCCCTGTTGCTGCCTCTGGCCTACTCGGCAATGGAGAGACATATGCTTTTTCTGTTTTTTTTCCCTCCTAGTTCCCGGGACATCAGAACATGGTCACACATGCCCATGGAGGCAAGCATGCACCCTGTGCCTCGGTGATGGCCCCTTCCTCCCATCCAGCCTAGCATTGAGTCTCCTCTGGGCTTGGTGCTGCCATCCAGCCTCCACTGGCTGGCAGCCAAGAGACCAGGAGACTCAGATCCTCCAAGAGAGGAGAGCTGCCCAGCAGCTGTGAATCAGCTCCTCACTCTCTCCCCAGCTGACCCCGGCAACCTGAGCTCATTCAAGAACTCGGATCACTGGCATGGTGTGAGGTGTGCGTCCATCACCTCAACTGTCAGTACCACCAGGCCGGCAATACTCAGAAGAATATAACTGACCACCGTGTTCTACTGGATTTTGATAAGGATGGATTTGGTTTTATATAATGCTCTTCATACACAATATATCTCAAACCACTTGCAAAAGCAATTAGTTAGATTGCAGGGACTGCATGTTGTCATTTATAACCATTAAACAATAGATATGCATACATATACATGAACAAATGCATTTAAGCATGTTTTATAAGGGCAGCCTAATAGCACAATGGCGAGACCGTTGCACTCTGATACAAGTAACCCAGGTTCAGAAGTGAACCTGGGTGCCTAACTGGACAGCTGATGGGAGAGTGGTTGTGTCTGTCTACCAGGGAGAGTGATGCCATGGCTGTGCGACCACAGAGATTGCTGTGCTACTGTGAAATGGCATGATGCTATATGGCATCAAATGAGAGGGCCAGGAGGTTGGAGGAATGCAGAAAAAATAGAGAAAAAAATGACTGTCTGAATGACAGTAGCCCACTATTCTTGGGTCCAGTACCTGTTGGAGTTGTCCTCTGAGGACCTGTAGTGATGGGGCAAAGACAATTATTAGAGGTGTGCAGGCGGGACCCTGGGGGGGGATCACATAACTTTTTCTGAAATGGTTTCCCCCGTGTAGGCATAATTCCACATTTCTCCCCACAATGCCTCTGTTGTCTTTTGCCATGTACATCATCTTCCTCTGCAGGCTAAGTTCTGAACACATTCAAAAAGAAACAAAGCACTTTTAACAAGCTGTGTATTTAACAGGTCCTTTAATTCACATAAAAGGTAAAATCCCAAATCTATTCATTGGAATGAATGTGTGATTTTCACCTTTGACATGAATACAGGATCTGTTAGAGATGAAGCTCATAAGAATTCCTCTTTTCTTTTTTGCTGTTTCAGGAAGCACCTGGATTCATCATTTGCATATCAAGCTGCCTCTTTCAGATCTAAGGGCAGATCAGGGCTGCCTCTTGGGGTCTTAATTTGGCATCTTATCTGTAGGACAAGCACCCTCAAGAGGGTGGCACATACATTCTAGTATGCTTTGTAGTACCCACATTGTAGAGGAGCCTGAGTCCCTTGTGATTTGGAAATAGGATATCTTGTCTCATAGCCTCTTACCAAATGAGATATATGAAAGAGCAAAGAAAAAAAGGTTGCTGAAGAAAAACTGGAGCTGTGGAGTTTTAGCTTCCATGATTTTGGAAGAACTGAATAGTGTCATGTGAGCTTTGGATACACATTAGCAATATAATAAGGCAGTTCAAGCATGTGAGCTTATTGCTAATAAATAACCATGAAGAACTGGTTTTGAAAAGCTCCAGTTAATCCTCTGATTGAGTGAAGACACTTCCCGAAAGACTTTTGGGATTTCACGGTAGACCACAAGGTGCTACAGATCAGCAGGTTGGCTCAAGGACAAATGAAAGACTGCTTTATGTAATTCCATGGAAACCTGCAGCAACTATCTTCTGAAGTCTTTTTCTTTTGTTATTTCCCCCAACCCTTTTCCTTAAAGAGCAGCCAATGCCTCCAGAAGAACTTTGAAAACCATAATATTTAGATACAATTCAGCTTATATTTGTCATTAGCTCTGCAGTTTTCCTATCAATTATTTATTACTGAGGTAATTTGCATGAAACAGGATCTTTTTTCCTAGAGAGTTCATTAGCTCCTATTGCTTAAATATTGGCACAATGTGCAGCTTGTGATGTCACAGTTACTCCTTGGCAACAGACTGTGATGTCACAACAGAAGATATGACCTCAAGTTGGGAATAAGCTGTAGGGGCAAACAAAGGCATGAAGATCCTGTTTTTGAGCAAAGTTCCTCAGTAATAAACAAACATTTGTCAATGCCGAACGTTCACTTGCAGGTATTTGCAGTGGTGTTTGGCACGTATGGTGCTGTACCCTAATGCCCTGTGCGATTGCTGGTATTTGCACAATAAATTGTCAGCATGACCTTCTTGCTACCCCCATTGTGCGCTACATAGGCAGAAACACGTTTTGGGCAGGATGTGAAAAATGACAGCTGTCCTGCTCACGAGGAGATGTGGTAAAATGGTAATGTTGAAAATCTGGAGTGGAAATATTGAAAATTCGCAAACCTACGAGCGTGCGTGGGAACTGTGCAACGCACGCTCGTAAAACAGTCATTTGTAGGATTTTTTTCACCAAATTTTCAACATTGCCATTTTAAAACCTCTGTTAATGAACAGTGTCAGTGATCTTACTGTGTCCCATACATTGATTTCGCACACCGACTTCGCCATTGTGCACTACATGGGCGGAAAGACATTTTGGGCAGGATGTGAAAAATGACAGCTGTACTGCTCATAAGGAGGTAAGGTAAAATGGCAATGTTGAAAATCTGGAGTGCAAATATTGAAAATTGCAAGCGTCAGGCGTGTGCGTGAGAACTTACATAGCATCGCTAAATAAAACAGTCATTTTAGGAATTTTTCACCAAATTTTCAACATAGCCATTTTAAGACCTCTGCTCATGAACGCATTACTGTGATTTTCTTAATGTGTTCATACATTGATTTGCACAAGACTGATCGCCATTGTGCTACATGGGGAAACACATTTTGGGTGAGATGTGAAAATGACAGCTGTACTACTCATAAGAGAGTGTGATAAATGGCAATGTTGAAAATGGAGTAAATATTGAAAATTCGAACTACGAGCCCTCGTGAAATGCGTAATGCCGCTAAATAAAACAGTCATTTTGAATTTTGCACAAATTTTCAACATGGGGTTTTTGGGACCCCTTCTCATGAATGATGTCACTGTTATGGTGTTATTCAAGGCTGAAGGGTGATTTCATGCAGTGACTACACAGTGCCTGCGAAATCACCCTTCGGGCGAATAACGCCATGACAGTGACATCATTCATGAGAAGGGGTCCCAAAAACCCCATGTTGAAAATTTGGTGCAAAAATTCCAAAAATGACTGAGATATGCAATAAAGTTGAAACCCCCCTATGTAACCCGTTATACAGCTTACCGGCATTTCCTCAGTTCGCGGTCGGCTTTGAAGAGTGCAGACGTGTTCCCGGTCCACCGAAGATCATCGTGCCAGAGTCCGGAGGTAAGTATGGGGTGAGGGGGGTGTGGGGAGGCTGGGTGCGCAGTGGGTGGGTGTGGGTTGTGGGAAGAGGGGCTGGGAGACGTGCCACGGGACCGTTTTTGTTTTCCAGGTTTAAAAAAAAAAAGACGACGTTGGAATTTTGCCACGCTGGGGTGGGCTCCCAGTGTGGCAGAAGATGGCTGGGGGGGCCAAGGAGCTGACAGGGGATTGGGCACCCCCGTCGGAAAACTACGCTGGGGGGGTGAGGAGCCAACAGGGGATTGGGCACCCCTGTTGGCAAAGTAAACGATGGTTTGCCATGCTTGGGGGGCTCCCAGTGTGGCAGCAGGACAGCAGGGGCCGTGGGCGGCGGGGGATTGGGCACCCCCGTCGTAAACTTGTTGCTGGGGTGGGCTCCCAGCGTGGCACTGCTGCTGGGGGCGCGTGGCGTCGCTGGGGAGGTATCACGTGACACAAGGGGCGGCACTCAGTATGGCAGCGGTGCTTTCCTTTGAAGCAGAGAAACACCACTGTCATACTGAGCTCCTGCACCCATTGGTGCAGGACCTCCATGCCTGCTCAAGGAGCAGTGCATTGGGTGGAGAGGCACACCCAAGTTTGCTATTCCTCAAAACGCCTTGCACATGTTTAACGTAAAAAGGGGTAGGGAAAGCTGTGAAAGATACAGTATATAAAATGCAAGCTGAATTGTGTCTCAAATATTAGGTGTTTAAAATTTTTCCCAGACATTTCAGTGACTCTTTAAAGAGATCTAAGAATTTAAACAAAATCTGCAGAAAGTACTCACCTAGATCTCCCCCAAAACAAACAAACAAACAAACAAACAAACAAACAAACAAACAATTAATTCAATATACAAACAAACAAATAAAAATACAGTTGGGAGTATGCATGCATTTCTGAAACTGATGGCTGGATGAACCATTGCTCCAAATCACAAAAATGATAGAAATTCTGAAATTGAATCCAGCAGTCCAAATAATGCAGCACCCCCAACCCTTTTGTAAAGAGGGCACAATTCAAATTATTAGAAAATCATTCACACTTTAGCCCCCTTCATCTTTTAAAAGGTAGAACATGTTAACCTCTTTTATTGCCTCCACTCCCCTAAGAGCCTTACAAGTTTCTGATGACATCACCGGATGAACCACAAGACGGTGGCAGAGCAGGCCCATCCTCAGAAAGCTCCAAGTTGGTACGTATCAAACACTTCGTGCAGAAAATACATTTTTAATTATGCCAAATAAAACAGTAGGTCCCCAGTCGTTTTAATGATTTAAGTCACAGGGTTGAGAAGGCAGAGCACTGAATAGTACAAAAGAAAACACTGACACTCTGAAAGCTAACGTTTCTAATCTGCTTCCAAATGTAGAACATTTAAAAACTAAGATTAAAATTGATGACCAAGAATGCAGGGGCCCTCGTAAAAATGTTAAAATAGTAGGACCGCCAGTGGGTACTAAAGCAGGAGTCATGCAGAGATTTCTTGAAGGGATGCTGCATTCAGTTCTGAAATTAAAAACACCATAACATTTCAAAATAGAAAGGTACATAGGGTCCACAGACCAAAGCCCACGACCAACTATAGTGCACTTTCTATGTTTTAAGAAATAAAAGAACTGCTTTTATGCAAGGCACATGAGAAAGGAAAGTAGCTTTTCAAGGCCATCATCTAATGTTCCTTCCTGATTATTCTAAAGCTGTTCTTGACAAAAGAATGCAATTTGATAAAGCTTCTCTCAGAAACATTGGAGTTAAATACTCACTTTGCTTTAGTGCTGAGTTAAATCTCACAATTAATGGTGCAGTCCTCTCTTGCTTCAGCTCCTGAAGCCGAAGAATTTGTTAAAAGACAATGGCCTAATTACATAGACAGTAAAATGGAAGCAACCACGCCACAAACAAAATCTGCTTGGATACTTAAGACATTGGATTACAAATTTTTTTAATTGGTTCTCAGACTGCATTTCAACCTATTTACCACAGCGGGAAAACTTACATTTTTACATAAATGTGCTTTACAACACCATCATAATTTTCCTTATCTGCTTAGTCTGCTAACCTGCTTTCAAGGCAAGTCAGCTAGTAGACTGCAGACCATGCTGCAATAACGTTCATCATTTTTAAAATATTCTGCTATCTGACCAAAGGTTTCAATTTTCATGATTCTCTGAAACTCTTGTATTATCATGGTATATTACTTGTTCATTTATGGTGACCTGCTTTTCATTTTTATCAACCATATATGCAACATTTTTTTCCCTGCTACTTTTGTTTATTAGTGTTCTTGATTCATCCAGGTAGAGCTTGACTTGCTGCAGCTAAGCAGTTGCAGCTGATCATGTGAACAACAGGTGGTAGGTGAAGGTGCAGCATAGAGGCATAGCTGTGGCCTTCCTCGGAATGTGGCTATAGGACTCTTCTATGAGAAGGAATGTCATCTCTGTTGACTACATCTATCCCTGGTTCCCATTGATGTTTTCTGCTCATGGAACATGTCTGCATTGCTTCTACAGGACCAATGTGCCTGAGTTATAAGCAATGATGTGGATTGCATTACTGCACTTCATTATTCCAGCTATGGTACATTGTTCTTCTAGGATTTGCAGAGAGTTATTCAGTATTCATGACTCTTGGTGATTGCGATATACAGTATTTTTACGTCACATGGAGGCTATTACTTAGTAGTTTTCTAGTTTTAGCTTTGTTTTTCTGTTGTCAACAACAGGTAGCATGGGACTCTTCTTTTTCTGAACTGCTCTGGATGTTGAAGGGTACTGGGACTTTTCTGGAATACTGGTTGAACTTTCTCAAGGACTGCAACCTACTATTACATTCAGATAACATTTGCATCATGATTATCTCAATACATCTCAATGACTGCTTGCGAAATATTTATGAATTAAGACTGGATGCAGTTATACTCACAAAACTGTCATGATACTCTTTATTTTATAGCAAATGTATGTCATTATATATAATTATAATTTAGTAGCCTGGAAAATTGGAGGCTGTCCTACTCCAGGTAAAAGGAAAAAAATTCTAACTTTTCCTAAATCCTCAAAATAGATTTTGCATTTCTTCAAGAGACACTTTTATCTCCCAATGAGACAGCTAAATGTAAATGCTCCTGGTTGGCGAGGTGTTCCCTAGCTCTTATAATAAAATAAATTAGTGGGGTGAGTAGCCTTTGCCACAAGAACCTAAATGTTATAGTATACCTGATAAGGTGGTAATTGACCCTGAAGGAAACTGTATCTTATTAAATGGTTTAACTGGTGGGGCCTCCCTTCGTTTAGCTAATAGATATGTTTTGGTTCCATGTCATAATGGTGACTATGGAATGGCGACCTGAGAAGAAGGTGCAAATCCCTCAGCATGATGACTTGGAACAAAGTATTTTTGTGGGGGGGGGGTTCGCTCCTGCGTCCCCCACTTATGGGTGGCTTTGGCCCCCACAACCCATTTATTTTATATACTAACTCTGGGGGAGGGGCATACCTCAGGGATGGGGAGAACTGCCAATAACCCAAAGTGTCTGCGCTGTGGTTCTGTTGCCCTCTTCATGGGTCACCATTCCTCAGTCGCCATTTGACATGTTACCATGTGCTTTAACGTTGACATACTGGAGTTATTTACTTCACTTGCTCATAAAGGTTGATCAGGAAGTTGGTGGATCTTGGAGTTGGGGAAAAGATGGTCAGATGGGTGGAAAATTGGCTGAGGGACAGAACCCAGAGGGTGGTGATGGGGGGAGAGTTATCTGGCACCAGAGAGGTAACCAGTGGGGTCCCACAGGGCTCTGTGCTGGGGCCAGTGTTGTTCAATGTCTTCATCAATGACATTGGGGATGGCATTAAATGCAAAATGTGCCTATTCGCAGATGACACCAAGCTCTGTGGGAGAGTGGACACAGCTGAAGGGATACGGGACCTACAGAAAGATCTGGAAAAGCTAGGGAGGTGGTCCAGGATCTGGCAGCTTGGCTTCAATGCCAAGAAATGCAAAGTTATGCATATTGGAGCCAAGAATTCCAAGACAGAATATTACCTGGGTGAAGTCTGAGTATCTGCATCAGAGGAGGAGAAGGACCTGGGAGTGATGATCACTAGTGACTTGAAGCACTCCATGCAGTGCAAGAAAGCAGCAGCAAAGGCAAACAAGATGCTGGGATGCATAGCTAGGGGGATCAGTAGTAGGTGAGAGGAGGTTATACTGCCCTTGTACAGGTCACTGGTAAGGCCGCATCCAGAGCATGGAGTTCCGTACTAGTGCCCAAACCTCAAAAAGGACATTAACCTGCTGGAGAAGGTACAGAGGAGGGCTACAAAGATGATAGCTGGTCAGCAGGGCAAAGCATACGAGGCGAGGTTGAGGGCACTGAACATGTACTCTCTGGAAGACAGGCAAGAGGGCGGGGACATGATTGGGACATTCAAGTACTTGAAAGGGATAAATAAGGTTGATAAGGAGAGTCTCTTTAAGCTGATTGGCAACCATATCACAAAGGGGCACAGTCTTAAGCTGGAGGGTGGGAGGTTTAGGAGGGAGGTCAGGAAGCACTTCTTCACAGAGAGGGTGGTGGACACTTGGAATGTGCTGCGGAAGAATTCATCTCATTGAAAACAGTGGGCAGCTTTAAGACAGGCTGGGATGAGGCATAGGGAAGGTAAGAATCATGGGTAGGGAGGATGGGAGGAGTGGGAGGGAGGGCAGGGACATTAGCTCAAGCTGTAGACCCTGCAATATGAGCAGACTTGATAGATCAAATGGCCTTCTTCTGCTAGCTTCTTCATATGTTCGTATAAAATATCTAACTTTCAGATTCCTTCTATTGTTTAGGGAGGCAATAGCAATACAGTTGTAGACACATTTCTAGACAGAAATAAGACCCTGTCGGGTTTTGTTGGTAAGAACAAACACAGGAATCCACACACTAAGGAAAGGCAGAGGTTTGCTGGTTTAAAGCAAAAACAAACATTCACTGCTAAAAGCACCCAGGAACCAATATAAAGGCAGACTTCCGAGGTAAATATATATCACAGGAGCTGAGTGTAACTTGCCAATACACCAAAATGCATTATGGCGCTGGTTATAATTTAATTGTCTGTTTCAATGTAACTAATCATTAATTTCATGCAATAAAGGTAATTGCACTGTAGTTACATGTTTGCTGCATGCAAGTACACTGCAATTGCAATGCAGTTACAGTGTAGTTACACTGTAATTACAGTGTACTTAAGTGACATAAAAGTGTAACTAAGATGCCATATGTGGAAATCGATAAAATTCCTACGTTTCAGATCTCCTGTTATTTTGGAAGGTGATGGGAATACATTTATAGACCTCTTTCTAGACTGAAATAAGCCCCTGGTGGGTTCTGTTGGTAAGAAAAAATACAGGAATCCATGCACTAAGGAAAGGCAGGTGCTTGCTGGTTTAAAGCAGGCACAAATGTTCACTGGTGGCTGCACCCGAGAAGCAATATAAAGGTAGACTTCAGAAGTGAAGATATCACAGGAACCGAGTGTAACTTGCCAATACACTAAAATATATTAAGGTGCTGGTTATATTTTTTAGATAGTTCAGCAATTGTGCTTTGTTGTAAGTGTGCATGATGTTAGGCAGCTGTCAAATCCTATGTCTAGAGATTATACTTATTATTCATCTGTATGTAATGCATATTGTAGATTACAAAATGGATTTGATAAATCCTGGTCACCGATTGGCTGATTCCCTTATTGAAGGGTAAATTTATGTACCAACAGAGACTGGGAAAAAGCAAGCCCATACCAACCTACCTTACTACAAAATTTGTATTACTGTGTCCACTTTAGAATTCTCAGTACTTGCCAGTCACCATTTTTTTGCTCTCCTAATCAGTCTTAGCTCCCCCACTCATCGAGAAAAAAAAAAGTCACCTTTGTGCCAGCACCATTGAAGCGCTGTTACTCTCCCTGTCTCTTAATTTCTCCCCATAACCACTGAGCTGTCAGGTCTGACTGCGACCCACTATTCTTATCTCCTGATGCCCTTAACTGCCACTTCAAACCACCACTGCTGTCACCCCTCTCATAGATACATAGAAATTGTTGGCAGATATGAATCATAGGCCCATCTAGTCTGCCCATAAGCCCTAAACTTGTATGCAGTCACTGACCCTAAGTGATCAATGGCTTTTCATCACTCCCTCCCCACCCAATTTTCCCTTGTGCCTGTCCCAGGCATGTTTAAACCCCTCCACTATGCTTGCCACTACCACCTCTTGTGGCAGACTGTTCCAAACATCCACCACCCTCTCTGTCTAGAAAAACTTCCTCATGTTACCTCTTAATCTACCTCTCTCCAATTTCATATTGTGTCCCCTCATTCTGTTATCTTTTCTACAGTGGAAAAGATCCCCCACCTGCTCATTGTTTATGCCCTTGAGGTACTTGAAAGTTTCTTTTATGTTCCCCCTTTCTCTCCTCTCCTCCAGTGAGTACATTTTGAGGACTCTTAGTCTCTCCTCATATGTTTTGTGATGCAGCCATGCACCATCTTTGTCACCCTTCTCTGGATAGCCTCCACCCTGTCTATGTCCTTATGCATGTGTGGTCTCCAGTACTGCACACAGTACTCCAGGTGAGACCTTACCAGTGTTTTATACAACAGCATCTACACATCCTGTCTTCTGCTAGTAATGCCTCTGCCTAAGCACCCCAGCATGCCACTGGCCCTCCCTGCAGCCTTTGCACACTGCTTTGATACCTTAAGGTCATCAGATATGATAACCCCTAGGTCCCTTTCCTCTTTGGTGACAGTCAGCACCCCCCATTCTGTAGCTCTTCCCAAGGTTCCCCCTACCCAGGTGTATTATCTTGCAATTTTTTTGGATTAAACCTCAGTTGCCACACCTCTGACCATCTTTCAAGCTTCTCTAGGTCCCTCTTCATTTTATGCACCCCTTCTGGAGTATCCACTCTGTTGCAGATCTGTGTCATCTGCAAATAGGCAGACCTTTCCTTTCAGTCCCTCTGCAATGTCACTAATGAAGACTTTAAACATGACTGGTCCCAGTACTGATCCCTGTGGTACCCACTGGTCATCTCTCTCTCCTAGATTGGATCTCATTTACACCACCCTCTGTCTTCTGTCCATCAGCCAGTTTTAACCCAATGTATCACCTTATGCCTCATGCCCAGACCACTCATCTTGTTAACCAACCTTCTGTGTGGGATGGTTTCAAAACTTTGCTGAAATCTAGGTAGGCAATGTCTACCACCCCTCTCTGAGTCACTTCCTAGTCACCCAATCAAAGAAATCTATCAGATTTGTTTGACAAGACCTTCCTGCTGTGAATCCATGTTGCCTCAGATCCTGGGCGCTAGGATTCCAGGTGTCCTTATCCTTTCTTTCAGCAGTGTCTCCATGATCTTCCCACCACTGAGGTGAGGCTGACATGACAGGCCTATAGTTCCCCACTTCCTCCCTACTGCCACTTTTGTGCAGTGCAACTACATGTGCCCTCCTCCAGTCCTCTGGAACCACACCTGTGGTGGTGACTCTAAGAACAGGGTGGCCAGAGGCACTGCTAGTTCCTCTCTCAGCTCCTTTAATATCCTCAGGTGTATGTGGTCTGGCCCCATGGCTTTATCCACCTTCAGCTTTGTGAGTTCCTCCAGAAGTCTCTCCACTGTGAATGGACTGGTGTCCACTTCTGCCCCCTATTGCCTCTTCTTCCCAACTGTGATCCTTGACCCTCTCACTCCTTAGTAAATTCTGAACAGAAGTATTTGTTCAGTATTTCTGCTTTGTCTAGATCTCCCTCCTTACACTCTCCCTTCTCCCGTTTGAGCCTCACAACCCCGGCCCCCCAGTTTTTCTTCTATCACTGATGTACCTATAGAATGTCTTGTCCCCTTTTTCAGACTCCATGCTAAACCCTCCTCGGTCTGTGCCTTAGCTGTCCTAACAGCCTCCCTGCTTCCTTAGACCTTCAATGTACACCTCCTGTTCTCCTCCCTTTGGGTTCCTTATGCTTCCTGAAACTTGTTCTTTTAGCCCTTACTTTGTCTGCTACCTCTTTAGAGAACCATAGTGGTTTCCTTCTTCTTTCCCTTTGGCCACTCTCCTAGGGCATTGGTTAGTTACCTCCACTATGGCTCCTTTTAGTTCCCCCACTGTTCTTCCACTCCCTCCATTACCTCTCACCTTCTCCAGGGCTGCTCTTAAACATCTACCCATTCTCACCTCAGCCATGCTGCTGAATGTTCCTTAATAACCATGTTCAGAAGGTAGAGAGTGTGTTACCCAATTACGCTTTTACCAGCAATAAATAAATAAAAAGAACAGAAAAGAACAAGCTGTCACAGGAGAGAGAGTGGAAATGGGCAACAAGGAATACAGCTTGGAAACTGTAAAAGAAAAAAGTGTCTTAAAATAGCATCCTCTACGGCAAGTGTACCAGTGAAGGGTAGCAGTGCGTAGCATCTTATTTTGAATATTCGCTGGTATTTGTATTCAGGGGCCCTATTATTCATTATTTGTGCTTTGTTATTTGTTATTCAGCCACTGGAACTGGCTGTGAGACTACAAGATCTCCTAAGTCCTGTCCAATCAGAGGCTGCTTTGGAAGCTCACTGAAGGCAGGTCACATGACTCAACACTTGCAGGAGATATAGGCAGGAAAAACAGACATCTGAGCTGCTGTGAAAGAGCAATTTACTTCCATCCACTCATTAAAATTCGATAGAAACTCAAAATCTTGACAGTTTGTGTTCCTTTTCTAAATCAAGCTAGATAGGGTATTTTTTCATACTTTTGTGTGTTAATTTTCAGTGTTTAAGTGAGACAGACGTCTGAACTGCTGTGAAAGAGCAACCTACTTTCATCTACTTGTTAAAATTAGACAAAACCTAAAATCTTGACAATTTTGTTCTTTTTTTCAAATACCAAGCTAGAGAGTAATTTTAGTCATACTTCTGTGTGATAACTTTTAGTGTTTCTCAGGAGAACTGCTAGTGGTATTTTTTCCTAAAAGTGAAAAACAAACAAATAGTACTACTAGGTCTGTTTCTCTCTGTGAGCAATCAGTCACAACCTGGCCAAATCCTCCTTATTTTCACAGAATGATAAAGAAGATCTCATTAGGTGTAGTAGCATAGCAAGAGGCTACTCACTCAAGTTAGCAATTGCAATCTGTACAAAGTCAGAAAATACAGAACCACGGTGCCTTGCGTTGCATAAGCTGGGTGGCAGCTAAATGGATGTGTGAAAAAGGAAAATTAACCCCTTCTCACCAGGATAATATAGAAGTAAATTAAAAAAGAGCCATGTATGTGTCTTTCAGGTGTGAAGCAGTTAAATGGAAGAATTTTAAAAGAGTAATAAAAGAAGGCAGACATTTTTATTTATGAGATCAATAATTGCAAAAAAGGAAGAGACAGCAAAATGATGAAAGCAGTAAAAACAGTCCCCCTAAACAAGCCATATCGGTAAAACGTTGGGGCTATGTGGGAAGCAAGATGATTTTTGAAATGCTGTTTCTGTAGACTTTGTGCAACAGCAGAGTAATAACTGCACTGTGCAGTGCACCCAGTTTCACAACCTCATTGTTAGAAAGTGATACCCTGAGAAGCAAGCACCCCATGGCTTTTGATCTACACTACACCTATTATAGCTGTGTTTTTGTTCAGCGCCCTTGTTGTTTCTATCGTACGTGATAATGATATGTATTAAAACAACAACAAGAGAAGTTATATCTGGTTCAGAGAAACTTAATTAGCCCAATTTTTGAAGGTTGATGCAGGGCTTACATCAAGTCCTGCATGTGAGCCATTTTTTGGCGCAGCTGCACCAAACACCTTTGCTACAACTGCACCCAATTTTATATTCTCAGGTGCAGTTGCAACACTCTCCTCACTTTACGGCAGCATGCACCAAATATTTGGCGTGAGCGGCATAAAAATGGTACACAGAATGCTGCAAGTTAGACTGGGTGGGGGGCTGGTCTAACTTGCAGCATTTGGTGCATGGGAGTGAAAATCCTGATCACTGGCTGGGAGACTGTGGCAAGCCACGTGCACCATCTGAGCAGTGCACCAAGGGCTTGCTGCAATCTCAAGAGCTTTGAAAATAGAGCCCAATGTATATATATATATTATAACAAGGATGAGTGCATTATACATAGCAGGAAGGAAGCATGGGAGAAAATATACAGGTTAACTTTATGCAGTAAAACAGTCAGCAGAAGCATAGCAACATAAACATAGAAACATAGAAATTGTCAGCAAATAAGGACCACCAGGCCTTCCAGTCTGCCCAAAAAGCCCTACACTAGTTTGTGGCCTCTGACCCCAACCAGTCAATGACTTTTCACCCACTTTCCCACCTCTAAGGTACCTTTATGTCTATTCTGTGCATGTTTAAAACCCTCCACTGTCTAGCCCCATCACATCCTGTGGCAGTCTGTTCCATATGTTCACCACCCTCTTCATGAATAAAAACTTTCATAAATTTCCCCGCAGCCTGCCACCTTCCAATTTCAAATCACGCCCCTTGTTCTTATACATCTCTTATATTGGAAGATGTCTCCCTCTGCACCTTGTTTATGCCCTTAAGCTACTTGAATGTTTCTATGTGTCCCTAATCCTCCTCTCCTCCAGTGAGTACATATTGAGGTCCTTTACTCTCTCCTCATATGTTTTCTGGTGCAAGCCCTGTACCATCTTAGTCGCCCTTCTCTGGACTGCCTTCACCCTGTCAATGTCCATACGAAGGTACAGCCTCCAGTACTGCACAGAGTACCCTAGGTGAGGCCTCACTAGTGTTTTGTACAATGACATCACCAATTCCCACCTTCTGCTAGTGATACTTCTTCCTATGCACCCCAGCATGCCACTGGCCCTCCCTGCAGCCTTGTTCTCTGCTTAGACATCATTGGTCATCAGAAATGATAACCCCAGGTCCCTTTGTTCCTTGGTGATCATCAGCAACTCCCCATCCTGTAGCACACTTAGGAGATTATTTCTATTTCATGAGGTAACTCATATTTTGTACCCAAGTAGCGGCAAGTATAGCTTGATGAAACAAGCTGCTGGACATGTTCAGTGTCTATTTATTTTATTTTATTTAGTTTGTTGACTGGGAAGGAGGACTAGACAATTTTGCCTATTTTCAGCCTCGTCCGGGGAGAGGGATACAGATGGATGCCAACTGAAATTAAACCAGATTTTAAGCTGTTGGCGGTATTTTTGGTGAATGGAAATTTGGCCAGACACACGAAATTCTCACCTGAGGATTCCTGGCTGGCAACAAGATGGCCGCAAAGTGTTGCAGAGGAGGAGATGCAGTTTCAGGAGACTGGGATTTAATCTCCATCCCAGTTCCTTGCACAAATTCAGAGACAACAGCTGACAGTAATGTGAATTATTCACCTCACTGTTATGGATGGAGGAGTAGTAATAACTCTGGGAAGTATTGGTCAAGAGTTGGACCAGGCAGTCGGACTAGTGGTCATAGTGCCACTAGAATCTATTACAGAAGCTGCTAAGGAACTAGAGGAGGATGGAATAGTGACTATGGAACTGTGGGATGACTTTAGATGTCCAGAAGATACGGAGAAGGATCCCATTTTGGAAACCGGTGATTGCACCTACACGTGGAGTCGACCGTGCTTGTTGCTTCAGAAAATTGCAGGCGAAGAAGAAAAATTTTGTTAACATCTGAACTGTTATTGCACACTAAGGACCATATGGGAGATTGCACTAGACATGACCAGCAGCAAGATGTGATGCGCAACGAAACGAAGGTTGTGCAGGAGGTTTGCGGAGCCCAGAAAATTCTACCAGAGCGTGAGGTGGTTCTCGGTAAAAGTGGAAAGAAAATGCTGGGTGTTTCGGCCCGAGCTGCTGTTATGTCTAAGATTGTGGGTAATGTTACAGCATGTTCAGGGTATAAGGACTCTGTTACGGGAGCATGGATGCCTGCAAAACTTTACATGGGAGGAAGGGTTACAGAACCACAAGGAGGATGGCCTCCTGACCCAAAAGATCCAGCTGTGGTGCAGTACTCCACAATGGAGGTTACCCCTACAGGTGAAGTTGTTTTTTCTCCTTCACATGCACAACAAAGTGGTTTAAATGTGGGCTTAGTACAAGATGATTTAAGATCACAAGTTACCACTAACTCAGAGGGTGCATGCACCTACATTGAAGATTCTGTAGGCAATATTTTTATACAGCAAGGTCTAACAGACGGGGGGAAGACGACAGAGGCGACTGTAAAAGTATGTGGGAGGATGTGGATGTTCATGACACTGTGGTGGCGTCTACTTCAACTGCCTCTACAGGGATTCATCTACAGAATTGCAGTTCTGATATCAAGAGTGTTGCATCTGAAAATGTTAACGTTTTTACTGATGACCAAACTGCAAATGGGAGGTTACCAGTGGGGATGGGGATCCCAAGATTACAAGACCCAGCACAGCAAAACAGGTTTAAACCAGTTTTATGTGTGGCAGACCTGTTTAAAAATGAAGGTGAACCTGCCCCACGATGCAATGCCATCAGGTTGCTCTATAAAGGTGGCTTAGCAGACCCACCTGACAGAGTCTATGTGGGATGAACCTTGTTGAAAGACTCTCTGAAGTTTTATGCCTCTGAAGTTTTTTCACTCATTCATATGGATGAGTATAATTCGACATTAGTTTTAAAACAGTGGAATGTTTGGACCGATTCTGGGTAAAATACAATATGCTGAAAGATACCCCTTTGTGGTCACCTTTTTGCGCCATTCCTATTACTAAACCTGTTGTTCGAACACTCACCATCATCTTTAAAAATGAGGGAGTGAATATTACAGATATATTAGTTTGGCTACAAAAACGTTGTGAGGTACTTGAAAACCCCAACCCTGTTATGGATACAGAACAATTTTGGACTGGAGGATGGAGAGTGAAATATAAGCTATTCCTAGGTAATCATTGGATTGTACATCTCCCCAGTTGTTTCTACTTAGGCAGAGATCGGGGATCTTTATTTTATCCAGGCCAACCTAAATCATGCCATAAATGTGGCTCCCAACTTGCTTAAGTAATGCCTGTAACACCCAAATATACCCATTGTTTAGAAAGTGGCCATACTGGCTTCATCATGTATCAATACAGTTCAATGCAATTTATGTGAGAAGAAGGACACTCCTACATTAAATGCCCATGGGCCTCCCATAATACTAAAGAAGTGGTCTTGCATGAAGCTTTGATCACTTAGGCACAGAAAAAAGGCTATGCAGCAGCCTCAGAAACAAGAACGCAAACCATTTGGCAGGAGAGAGAATCGGCAAAATGAAATGAGATGGATACCACACCAGAGGAAGGAAAGGAGACTGTGCCACAGATAGTGGAACAAGATCACAGTAAGGAAGGTAGTAATATAGGGAACAACATGAAGAGCTGGTAAATCCTGTAACTATTGATGGTCAGGCACAGCCAGTGGATTTACAGAACACCACCACCAAATTTGTGGCCTCCTTTCAGTGCAAATGCCTCCCTCACAGATCTCACCGGTAGGAGCCAGAAAGTTCACAGGCCTAGACCCATGCTGAAGTTACACCCCAGATGGACTTGAGGACAGGATGAACAGTGACTACATGAGAAAGACGTCTCTAAAATGCTCCCCAAGGGCAGAAACCTTCATTTCAGTTTGTGGACTATAAGAAAAGACCTAGGACCAGGCTCAGCGCTAAAAGCAGACCAAAAGTGAAAGAAAGAAATGTTGTAAAAGGAAAGAGAAAGCTACTACAGATAATCCATATACTGTTTTGTCAACCATCAAAGATTGGGGGATTCTGAGCAAGATGACGACTCAGATTCCTCTTCAATATTGTCCTGTACGATGGACCATTCCTCAGAAATTGATGATGGGACAAAAAAAGACAGAAAGGGTCAAAACAATGGAAGACTAGGTCAAAATAAGAACTGTATGCCCTCCTTTACAGAAACATGACATCATTACAACTGCTATCTATAAATGTTAACAGTATTAAGAATGGGAAGAGGAGACTAACTATTATTTCAGAATTACAATCTTCCAAAGCGGACATCATCTTCATTCAAGATACCAGAATTAAAACATTTTTTTGAGATAGCACAAGCATCGAGATGGTGGGGTAAGGGGCATCCTTTTGGTCTCAAGGTATAGATACCTGCGATGGGGTAGGGATCCTCTTTAGTAATCCACATTTGAAGGTCACCAGATTAATTGATCATGAGCCAGGGAGAACACTGATTTTAGATATTCAGTTTGAGGTCGCTAGACTTAGAATAGTAAACAGTTATGCCCCCCAAGGAAAAGCCAATAGGATTTCACTTTTAGGGCAATTCAACCCATACTTACATACATCTCAGTTGGTAATCTAGTCGGGGGACTTTAATTGTGCAATGTAATGAATGGATAGGGTTTAGCAACAAATAAACTGTATTGTGATACTAATGTTTTGAATGACGCTGTATCTAATACACGCTTACAAGATGCTTATCATGTAAAGCACAACACAGGTGGGAATACATGTTTTAGAGGTCCCCTATCAACAAGAATAGACTATCTTTTGTGTCCACTTGTGTGATTATCCAAGATACACAGACACAGTGTTTTGATTTTTCAGACCACAGGGGACTATTTATTTATTTATTTAGCTTTTGTTGACGGGTAAGTGCACTAGACAAATCCTGCCTATTTTCAGGCACGACCCGGGGGGAGGGGGATACAGATGAATGCCAACTGACCTTGAACCAGATTAAGCTGTTAGTGGTATTTTAGTGAATGAGGAAATTTGGCCAGGACACCGGGGAAATTCCCCTACTCTTTTCGATAAGTGCCATGGGATCTTTAACATCCACCTGAACTACCACCAATCCAGGCAGATGGGACCTCGATAACATCTCATCCAAAGACGGCACCTCAGAAATGCAGCACCCTCTCATGCTGCATTACAGTGTCAGTACTGGGATATTAACCCAGTGCCAGATGTGGAACTGAACCCACAGCCCTCTGATCTCCCGCCTCAGAGGCGAGTGTGCTACCTACTGAGCCACTGACACTAAACTATGGCTGTGCCTTAACTGGGGAACAGCCCTGCTTGTGGGAAAAGTCCATGGCATCTAAGTAGCTCCTTATTGGATTCTGAGGTGCTTAATAAAGAATGGGAGGCCTTATGGAGGGTTAGACAATCAGTACAATGCTTGTATGACTCTCAAGCAGAATGGTGGGAAGAGACAAAGAAATTAGTTAAGGAATTGTTCCAAACCACGGCTGGCAAACACACCTTAAAAACATACTTAGATTATTTGGGATTGTGAAAACAACTTCAAGATCTGATTTCAAAAACAGAAACATTAACAATGGATTTCAGTGCACAAATAAGAATAATAAAGAAAGATATGTTTGCAAAGCAATATGATAGGGCTAAATCTTTACAACAAGAAATGAGGTTTGGGACAGAATGCAAGAAACAGACCTTTAAGGCCTTTAAAGACTGTAGCAAAAGAACTGAAAGGAAAATAATATCACAGGTGATTGATAAGGGACGGTGTGTCTTGAGTAAATGAGATATTCTACATGTAGTACAACAGCAGGTAGAACATTGGTTTGGGGAAACCCCAGTAGTCCAAAAGTCTGATGCTTATTTACAAGACTTGGTTGTCCCAGACTTATTTCCATTGCAGGGGGCTGCTATTATATGACCGGTTGAGGAAGATGAAGTGAAATATGTGATTAATACATTAAAAAATGGGACTTCCCCAGGGACTGATGGGATCACAGCATAATTCTATAAAAAGTATGGGGCTTATTTGGTTTCCGATCTTACTAAATTGTATAATGAAATATTGGAATCAGGAGTCTTACCACCATCTATGAAAAAGGCAGACCTAATCTTTTTATATAAAAAAGGGAAAAAGGAGGATTTGAATAACTGGAGACCTATCAGTTTATTGAATGTAAATTTTAAAATTTTGGCCAAAATTTTGTCAACGAGATTAACTAAGATTGTAAACGGTTATCAGTAAAGCACAAACCTGTTCAATTCCAAAAGAGGATATAAGATAACCTGATAATTTGAGAGAATTATTTCAAAGAGGTAGGATGGGATCAGAGGAAGGCTATGTTCTTAGCCTTGACCAGTGCAAAGCCTTTGATTCTGTTTCTCACTCCTTTTTACTCTTGGTTTTATGTCATTATGGGATACCAGTTAAATTTGTGCAATGGATGTCATACATGTACCAGGAGGTAACACTGACCCCCAGGATACATGGGTGGAAGGGTGACCCAGTCAAACTACACAAAGGGGTGAGACAGGGTTGTCCACTTAGCCCCTTATTGTACACCTTTTGTATTGACCCTTTTTTAAGATCTATCCAGTTGTCTGCTTCTCTCAAAGGTATTTCCCTGACGCAGTTGGGTTCCCCTGTGAAATGTTTAGTCTATGCTGATGGTGTAATTATAGCCAATAAGGGAACAGAAGAACAGGCCATTACTAACATTGTTTTAGAGTATTCTCAGATAACGGGCTTGAAGATTACTTTTGAGAAAAATAGTGGTATCTGGATAGGGAGTAAGTCAGATACTATTGGTCAGAAGTATGCAGGCATTACATTAATCCAAGAGCCTCTTATGATTTTGAGGATTATCTTTGGTGATGGAGACCTAGCTGTTTTAAATTGGGAAACCAAATTAAGGAAGGAGGAAGGAATCTCCCAGGGATGGAAAGGATTACAGATTTCGAAGCAGGAAAGAGTATTATTAATCAAAAACCTATTAGTACCAGTTTTTCTTTTTATAAGTTACATCCCCCCCCCACAACTGAAAACGAAATTATATAGTGTATTTTTTCAGAGTTTGTGGGGTAGTCGTCTGAACCCAATTAAAAGAGGGATTACCTATAGATGGATAAAAGAGGGCGGTTTAGATATGATAGATCCAGGTCTATTCTTTTATAGTATCTTTATATATTATAATATGTTTTCTACCTTAGTAGGTGAAAAGAAATGGAGGGAGGAAATGATTGTTGAATGGGTTGCTATTGGCAAAATGGCATGGGAACAAGGGAATAGGAAGTTGTTGACTAAAACAACAATAATTCTGGGTTATGTTAAACCTATGATTCAAGACCTTATTAAACTGAAAATTCCAGGACAACTTCTGAGACCCAAATCAAGACAAGAGTTATATCAAGTTATGATGGAATGTACAAAACAAGATTTGGAACTGCCTAATTGTTCTCTACTTGAGACTCAAACTACATTATCACAGCTCGCAAATGAAAGAATCCCTGCCTTTGCCTGGGACATGTTGTGGTTAAGCATACATGGATGGATGAATGTGAAGAATAACCTTAAACATAAACAATTAGCCTGGCCCGGTGGCGTTGAGGGTTGAGGCACTGGGCCCACACCTCGCGCTGCGCCCGGCGGCCGGGTTGGGGAATGGACTCGGGTGGCGAAGTGTGCCGGAGAGAGGAGGATCAAGCATCCCAACTGATGCTCTCCTCCCTCAGGGGTGGGTTACCAAGAGTGCATTGACGCTTGCATTCTCCATAGCCGGGTGGAAGCACCGGCAGAGGGAAGGGGTGGAGGCGTTTCACTGGGTCGGGAGCCGGGAAGGGGGACGCTAGGCGATGAGGGTCTGTGTGTGCAAGCACGCTACCACTGGGACGCACGTCCCTTAGTGCAAGGCATCCTGGGGAGTGGGGACGCCGGGGAGAACTGAAACACCTCCGCAGCCCTAGGATGAAGTCTCGCTCGAAGTCCCAACCGACCACCTGCAGGACAGACCCCAACGTGCGAGGAAAGGAGGATGGGCACTTTAGGGCAGATCCCAAGGGTAGGTACCGGGGACATGGAGCGGACGGAAGGAGGGGGCACCGGAGGCAGTAAGGAGGGATAAAGAAGAAAAAAAAAAAAAAAAAAACCATAAACAGTTGACAGAATGTTATTGCCCAAGGAATTATTGTATACAACTTCTAGAAACACAGGAACATCTTTTTTTGGAATGTCCTTTCGTGAACTCATTCTGGGATATGGTACATAAATCATGACAGACCACTAAGTTTCAGAACCTTTTATATATGGAAATTGTACATACAGTTTTTTCTACCAAATGGACTGGATTTCAAAGGACTTTACAAGTTATCTTTGCACTACTGAAATACTTTATATGGAAGCCAGATGTAAATGGGTCCTTCAGCAACAAGAAACCCTACCTGAGACGATGTTACAGAATGTAGTGATTTCCTTCAACACATTTACGAGAAAGACACAAAGACTGTGTCAAGGAATAAATTACATGAGTTATGGAACAACTGTATGCCTTTTTTGATGCTCTCTTGAAAACAAAAAAGATAAAAAGGAGGGAGGGAGAGTGTGATATGGAGGAGCAGATATTGGTGCACAGAAATTTTTCACATACATGGATGGTGTTGGTATGTCACACTGCTAGAAAACTGCAATAACTGAAAAAAATAATAAAGGGAAATAGAGAAAGGGGACAGAACTGTGGCATTACAATAAAATCAGAGGAATATGTATGACATGAGTATAAATACAGTAAGTCTGTACGACAGAGAACAGCAGCTACTGTTACCAAGTGATGGTGCTATAGATGGAGTGTGATGACCAGTGATGGCCGGATAAGGAAACCATGGA
Organism: Neoceratodus forsteri; assembly: GCA_016271365.2. NCBI lineage: Eukaryota > Metazoa > Chordata > Ceratodontiformes > Ceratodontidae > Neoceratodus > Neoceratodus forsteri. Next base: position 937,388,209 of record CM028136.1, on the reverse strand, counting down.
TTTAGTGCACAAGAACTGGTGGAAGGTCAGATGGAATCTAATACTTGATCCATACTTAAGCAAATTTTGGTACTGATTGCAGTATGAAGCCTGATTGTTTTGAATTTTTCACCCTTTTTCCGCCAAAATTCCCCTACTCACCAGTAGGGGAATTGATGTCCATTTCCAAGATGACCATTCACAGAGTGGTAGTGGAAGGAATGGATGTGACAGAGGCAGAGGAACAAGCCTCCTCTTCTGCCCTTTTCTCTCAAGAGGCTGAAAACAGTATTGAGGACTTTACAATGCTGAATGAGGAAGATATTGGAAATGAAGTGTTGGTGTCTACAGAAGATTTGAGTGTGAACCAGGACCAATTTATACAGGAACAAGGTACTGTCAAAAATGTTGATAAAAGGAAAGAAGAGCAAGAACAAAAGCTAAAAAATGAAATGCTCAAACAGTTATCAGAAGAAGAAAAGAGACATGCACAGCATACCGTTCTTTTAAAAGCCAAACTTGCACATTTGGATGGTGAACCCTCTCTTGACAGCGGGCATGGCGGTTTTGACAACTGGAGCTCTGACGCACATTCATCAAAAGGAAAAGCTGGCCCAAAACTTGTTCCAGATGCCAGCCAACAGGTAAAAAACGTTTACTCAAGAAATGTCTATGAGAAATGTGGCTGGCAGTTGCAACACTAGACTTAGCGTGTGCCTAGAGCCACTTGAGAAAAAGCCTGATGTTTTACCTGACTGTAAAGTATTGATGGAGGGGGCAGAACATAAAAAGACAGCAGATGAGCCGACAGGGCCACAACTGTCAGTAGAATCCGGAGCTTTTACTGAAAATGCTTCTCAAAATAGGGATGCTTTAACCAAGCCAAACTCCAGTGCTAGAGGGAAAAACCCTCAGAGAAAGAGCTCTAAAATAAACATTCCCCCAGGAGAGACTAAGACTGCATATCAAACAGACTCACAAAATCAGGAGGGAGTTACAACCTTTACATTTTCAGCCAAAAATCAAAAAGGAAACAAAAAAAGAAGACAAAAGGAACAAAAGAACAGCTTTAACGCTAGCAAACAGGAACATTGCTACTAACCTAAACATTCTAAACGAAGAGTCAGCTGATGATTCAACCTCCACTTTAGGGGCCCAGGGCCAGCCTCATACTACCTCAGCGGCCATGGCAACCGCTTTTCTTTACAACCTTTCAGCACAGGCCCTTTCGCTACATGGTTCCCAAAGAAAGCTTTGGTAGAAGCAGCCTGGAAACAAATGCTGGATGGGAGGTGGCTCCCTGAAACAGATTGGCCATCTAAGGACTCTGGATCTCAGAATTCTTCTGTATGGCACCCATCAGTCAGAACACAGTACCAACCAATAAAGCCCCCAGCATGGTACCTGCAGGGGGACCTTTGCAAGACTCTAGAAAAGTGGTTTCAGATGAAAATGGTTATAAACAGGTAGATTCTGACCAAGTTTCTGAAGAGGTGCACCCCCATGACAATAAGGCTAGCAATGTCTCGGGTGGTCTGAGATCCTCCTCCTGGAGACCGTTGCTATCCAAGCTGTTGCATGGTCAAAAAGGAAGCAGCCCAAGACGAAATGCAGTAAGAATAAGGTATAAAGGAGGTTTAGAGACTAGACCAGATAGGCACTTCGTAGCGAAAAAAATTGTTAAAAGAATTTTTTACACTTCTCCCCAAAAGAGGTGTTTACATTTATCAGCATTTCAGGGGAACACAGTTATGATGTCAGCTTCAGGTCACCATATGCTTTAGAATTATTCTGGCAACGTTACAACCAGGTGAAATTCTCCCCTGTATGGTCACCCTTTCTTTTGATTCCCTTAACCAAACCCCTAATAAAATTTGTTACTGTGATGTTCCGTAACAAAGAGGTCCATGTTGATGACATCACATACTGGCTTTCACAACAGTGTGAAGTACTAAGTGCACCTGAAGTGATACTTGATGCAGAGTTATTTTGGATGGGAGGGTGGAAATACAAGGTACAGGTTACAGCAGAATGAGAATGAGATCGAACACATTCCCAATTTCTTTATGTTAGGGAGAGATAGAGGGCTGTATTTTACACAGGGCAACCCTCACAAGATGCTATAAATGAAGTGATAACGCACCCACCTCTCCAGTGTATATGTGGAAAGGTGGGCCATATCAGCCTTCAGTGTGTTAATCTCATGAAATGTGACCTATGTGAGAAATCTAGTCATTCCTTCCCTGAGTGCCCATGGTCAGCCAAAAACTAGGCAACTGTCATTAGTCCTGAATTACAGTTCCAAAAAGCTCAGGATGCTACTTCAGGCCCTTCTCCAACAGAGGCAGAAGAACCAGAGATCCCCCACAGACTAAAACCCAGGGTTCCTTCACTACCCAGACAGTTTCCCCAATGAAGAAATAGGACCCATGCCCAAGGCAGAAGACCCTATAGGAAACATGGCTCTGTTCCACCAGGAGCAGGAGGTAGTCTCACCAGTATGCTACACGGATACCTAAGGAAGGGCCGATGAGGGTGAACTAAACCTCCCTTCCGAAAAAACAGCACCCCTACCCAGACGAAGGGTGATGAGGAAATCTAAACCCCCGAGCCCCCACAGATAGAGACAGAAAATCCCTATGCAGCCCCAGCAACTTCATGGGGGGAATCCGATATGGATGTGGGTGACCAAGACATATCTTCACAGAACCCAGGAAATAGTCCTGACCTCTGTAATTACAAAGGGAAGAAGAAGAAAAAGAAATGGAAGAAAGGCCCCTAATTCTAAGCCATGACTAAGTTGCATCTAGGGACAATAAATTGCCATAGTCTAATAAATCAGAAGAAAAGACAGGCCTTTTTCCAGTCTCTACATGAAACAGGATTGAACATATGTTTTCTACAGGAGACTTGGATGTACTCTATAGAACAGGCAAGGGCTTTTCAAGCCGAGTGGTTATGGGGGCCTTCATTCTAATCCTTTGGACCAGACAAACAGATGGCCTAAGTATTATATTTAACTCCTTTTCATTTAAACTACAAAAGCTAATTGACCTAATCCCATGGAGGCTACTGATTATTGAAGAAAAATGGAACCAGGAGAATTTTAGACTAATAAATGTCTATGGATCACAAACCAAATCAGAAAGAGTTTTACTAATAAATAAATTTCAGCCGTACTTATACACTACAGCACATATAATATTAAGAGGGGACTTTAATTGCGATTTACCTAGCTTTGGGAAAATATATGTGGGGAAGAAGAACTACTGTGATTCTAATGCGCTAAAGAAATGTATCGACTTAGCAGGCTTGTCTAATAGTCAATTTTTGTCTCATGGCCTCATCTATACATACAGGAAAGGTAGGCTGACCTCAGCTAGTGACCATTTTTTTTTTCAAAAGATTTACAAGACCCCCAGGTAAAAACCTTCCCATGTGAATTCTCAGACCATCTATTCTTACAGATACTGTTTCATGATCTACTGACCACAAAACCAAAAAAAAAAAGATGGAGACTAAACACGTCTGTCCTGTCAGACCCTATAGTACAAAGGGGCATATCATACCTGCTTTGGGCCATAGCCTCTGTAAGTGATCTATTTGAGGACTTAGGAGAGTGGTGGACAGACACCAAACAAGAAATAGGGACTTGGTTTCAGAAATATGGGAAGAAGGTAGGGGAGAGAGAGAACTTCTTTAAATATCTAAAACTCTGAGGGCAATTACAATATTTGCATACACTAGATGCCACATCCAGGCAGAACCATGGCCTACAAATTGAAAAACTAAAAGTAGAGGTGAGGAACCTTCAGTATGACAGAGCTAGAACTTTGAAGGCAGAACTTCAATATGGAACACAAAAATCACCAGTAGGTGACCCTTTCGAGGCATGGAAAGCCCAAAAGGAAACACTAGACTTTTAGTACCTAGTTAATGATCAGGGTGAAACCATAATCTCAGAAGAAGGGCTTTGCCAGGAGATAGAAAACTTAGTACAGTCACGCACTATGGCCCAGCCCCCTGAAGAGAAGATGATTCTCCAGTATTTGGAAGACATCGAAGTTCAGACTTCAGAGGAGGATTCTAAAACTTTAACTACCCCCATTAAATCAGAAAAAAATTGAATTAACAATGAAGAAATTGAAATAAGGCACCTCCCCCGGGCCTGGTGGCCTACCCTATGAATTTTATAAAAGAAATAAGCTTATGCCTGGAGAATGTTTTCACGTGGTTCTTCTAGAGACAGATTTTTCCACAGCAGTTTATTTCCAGCTCTGATCTTCTTATTTAAATCGGGAACAAAACAAATATTTCTAATTGGTGATCAATAACCATATTAAATTCGGACTTTAAAATATTAGGTCAAATACTAAGCACCAGACTAAGAAACATAGCTAACAATCTCATACATCCAGCCCAATTCTGTGGTCTACAGAATAAGAACATACAACATGCCCTAATTATAATCTGAGATGTAATAGAATATTTTGCAACCCAACAGAAACAAGGATATATCATTTCATTAGATCAAGGCAAAGTTTTCGACAGAGTATATCATCCCTTTCTTTTTTTTTATACACTTCAGGCTTATGGTATCCCAATCGAGTTTATTAGGTGGATTAAATTACTGTACACATCAGCATCTGTTAAACCAGTTTAAGAGGACAACCTAGGAGAAGTATTACTATAAAGACGGGAGTCAGGCAGGGGTGCCCCATGTGCCCCCTTTTACATATATGGTCCTTAGATCCCTTAATTAGGAAACTCCTTAACACCACTACCTGGCAAGGGTTGCCAGGGCCTCAAAGAGAAGGCAAACATCACAGTTCAAGCATATGCTGATGATATTTGTATACGTATGACTGAATATTCAAAAAATCCTGTGTCTTTTAAAAATGTTAGAGGAATACTCTACCATTGCTAACTCAAAATTGAACCTTGATAAGCGCAGGGGCCTAGCTATTGGGCTTCCATGTTAAATCCCAGTAAAAACTGACAAAATGTCAATCTCCTTGGAACCTTTGAAACTTCTAGGAATCATCCTTGGAATGCAGAACCTTCCTATGGGGAATTGGGAGTCAGTTTAAAAAGGGGTAGAGTGCAAGGTCCAACGATGGAAAAACTGGAAAGTATCAAAAATCAAAAGGGTACATATTATAATATATGTAGCAATGATATTCCCCCCACCCCCCAACCTAGAAACAAGATTATACGTTGCCTTCCTTCAGATGATATGGGGCAGTAGACTTAACCCAATTAAAGGGTGCTACACATACATATCCAAAGCACAAGGGGGTCTAGGGATGATTGATCCCATAACCTTCCTTTATTCCCTTTTCTTCTCACAACCTATCAAAATAACCCTACACCCAACAAATACACTGCAATATTATTGGAGTCGCCTTAGTTTAGCATGCTACTTCCAAACCTGGAATGCAGAACAGGCACCCAAACCGGTTTATCTATAGTGCTTCGACAGTGCTAGCACCAACATCCCCTACAGCAACAGCTACAATGCCGACCATTGGCATTGTAGCTACAGGATGTCGGCACTCATAATCGAGAGGCTGTAAGGGCTCTGCCACCTACACCCCCCAGTCTGTAGGATTCTAACTTTAAGTTGGAGTTGGATGGGGGGGGGGCAATCACCCAGCAAGGCAGTCCCCATTGGTACACTGTCCACCACAGTGATGGGTGGATTTTACCCGATTCCTGCTGCTGTGGTGGTGTTCGCCATCGGGGTTTTGCTGCGGTGACGGTACACCACCCAAACCCTCACCCCGATTACAAATTGCAGGATTCCTAAAACCAGCAGTACAGAAACTCCATAAATGGAAAATAACAAAGAACCAGAACACCCAATATTCTGGAACCTAGCTATACAATCTCATAATGAACCAAATATACCCCAGGGAACCTGAGTTTAAAAATTGCCCTACCGCCCTAAAGGAGAAAGCTTTGTTTCAATTGAAACATGAATGGATTCCCACGCATATGTGGGAAATTCTTTGGTTATCAATGTTTGGAAGACTGAACAATAGGGGGAATGCAGAACACAAGGTACAGGAAGAAAGATATTGTCCATACTGTAAATGCCAGGCACTATCACTCTGGATCACTTTGGATTTTAGGAGCAACAAAGGCCAAGGGCCAACTTCTAGCTCCCAATTACATTCATTATAATATTTCTTATTCCCTTTATTGCTAATATAGCTGTCCAGTCTATTCTTAAATATATCTTTATTCTCACTTATAATAACATGCTCAGGTAGTTTATTCCAAAGATTAGCTGCTCTCTGTGTAAAATATTATTTTATTTTCTTTGTCCTAAAGTAATATATTTTACCTGTAGTGGTGGCCTTTGTAATGGAATTTATGTTTTATATTCGATATTTAAATCAGTGGTTAAATGAATATCATTCATGATGTTATAGTAGAATAACATGTCTCCTCCCTTTCTTCTTAATTCCATCTATACAGATTCAAATCCTCTAACCTAGCAGTGTAAGGCATGTGCTTAAGTATTCTAATAGACTTGGTAAATCTGCATTGAATGTGTTCCACTTTATTGATTTCTCTAATTGTACACGGGTCCAGACCTGGGTGGCATGATCCAGCAGTGGTCTTACATATGACAAATACAAGGTCATCATCCCCTCCTTACTTCTACTCTTGATATTCCTCTTGGTTGCCCAGGTTGTCCTGTTTGCCTCAGCTACAATATTTAGACAATGATCTTTAAAATTTAACTTATTTATTAGAATGCCAACATCTTTCTCAACTATCTTTGATTGTATAATTTGATTTTGCAACAGGTATTGTGTCTCGTTATTCTGATGACCCACATGCAATACATTGCATTTGCCTATGTTTGAGTCATACTCAGTTATTCAACCATTTGGCTATTACATCTATATTGGCCTGAATTGAACTGATCTGATCCATAGTCTTACATGGCCACACTAGAAGAAATAATGGAGCACTTTCTGTTTTCGTGTTTATATGCAAAACCTCTATGGGTTTTCTTGGCAGGGAAATGGAAACTACCTTGGTTAAAAACCTTATCTTATGAGGACCTCGTGATAGGGTATTGTCCACATTTGACAAGTAAATTCAACGCAGGAACTTTGATGGTTTTCTTTTGTTGTCTTAAATTCTACCTCTGGCAGGCTAGGTGCCAACGGGTTCTCCATCAGAAACAAATGTCCTATGAAACATACAGTATTTTGGTAGAAAATGCAATGCTTTCTGTATATATTAAAGATAAAGATATACATCCTCAAGGGGAAGTAATGAGACAGTGGAGGGGATTGTTTGGTTTAATCAAACACAAGTAGATAAACTAGGAAACTGGATCAGCTTTGGAAGATAAAGAAGAGGGAAAATGAAATAAATATAGTTTATGATATTAATAAACTATAGTATGTATGACTTATAGAATTACAGTAAGATACTGTGACTGTATATATTGTATGTAATGTTGGATGTGTGATATTTTGATGTGACTTCAATAAAAGAATTCCCCTACTCTTTCCGAGAAGTGCCATGGGATCTTTAACATCCGCCTGAACTACCCCCAGAACAGGAGGATGGGACCTCGGTTTAACATCTCATCCAAAGTCTAGTGCTGAATCGTAAGCCTCAACAACATCACCAGCTGTGTTAAACATCCTCTCAGATGGCACACTAGTAGGGGGACAACTGATGTACCTGACAGCCAGTTACAGCAAGTGAGGTGATGAATGCATCTTCTGTGCACAGTAGCCTAATGGATCAACCTGAAATGGATCAAGAGATTCCACAAATAGCCGTTCAAAATATTTTCCACAGAAAAAGGCCGTGACTGTGTCCTCTTCTGTCTTTCTCGATGTAAGAACATGCTGAGCAGTGCTCACTCACTCCCATTAGTGCTGCTGTCAGTACCAGGTATTTCTTCACCATCTCCACCAGTGAAACCAGACCTACCAGATGGCATTCCTTCTCTAGCATGACCTTCTTTGCCAGTCACCGTGCCTGCACCAGTCCTTGCATGCAACTAGTCAGCTCATTACACTGTTCTCATTGAAAGTGAGTCATTCTGTGGCTATGCATAGCAGGTGAAAGATCTCACATTTGAACTGGATATCTAGCATGGTTCCAAAAATGTAGCTGTGACTATCCTACACTTTTGCAAAACTTGCATCCAGTTCAGCTTGCAGGTGCTCAATGAGCACTGTTGCCCAATCTGGAATCTCCCTATGTTCCTCAACATATCTCTCCATGGAGGTTTTCAGTATATGCACTACTGGGATTACTTGATGCAGAGTGGCAGTGGACACACTTTGGTCATGGGTGCTCTTGTCAAATGGCCCAAGTACTCTTGTCATGGTGTCAGTCAGTGATCACATGGAGGTCTAACATTCCTGCAATGCCACATTCCATTGACATATCGTGAAGTGTACAGTTCTATTCTAGCAGTCTAGACAGCATCAGGTATGATGAATTCCATCTGGCATTCACATCCTGTATCAAGCAATGTTGAGACAGATCAAGGCATTGCTGTGTTTCTCTTAGTTAGTTAGTCACCTTTACAGAGTAATAAAAATGAGCACAGAGGCAGGGTGATGAGGAGACAGTCTTGATAGCCTCAGAACTGTGACCACTAGATTCAAGGTGTGGGAAAAACAATGAATGCTGTTTAAATTCCCATCACTGACTGCATTCACAAAATTTGCCTCATTATCCACGATGAAGAAACAACATGTAGATTGGTACCAACTGTCCATGACTACAACATGTCTTGCATGAATGCCAAGATGTTCAGTAACGTGTGATCTTTCTCAGTTAGTCCAACATTTAGAAGAGCAGACCTGGAGTGACTGCCAGATTGTTGAGGGATGAAGGGACAGCCAGTGACACAGGGAGAGAAGGAGGAATCTGCAACAGGAGACATAGGCTTTGCATACACCAGTGTGTGGACAAGGAGAGATATGTGTGTATGGAGTTTGTACTGCTCCAGATGTCTGATGTGCCATGAAAAACTCAACCCACAGCCTCTCAGAGTAGTGTGGTGATTGTTATTCTGCCACCCTCATATATCTTCATATATATAGAAGGAACTGGAAGGGGACAGGATCAGATCTACAGTACAGTAGCTTCTTTGTTTTACATTGTTTTTCATGGATTCTACTTGGTAGAATGTTTATTTTCTTCTTACTACTAAGGCCAAGCAGGGTATTGTTTGGGGCTGTTGGAATTTTGAAACCTTGTTTGGTAGCTAAAAGTGGGCTCATTTGTTTGGTTTATGGTGTGGCAGGCTGCATTTGTAGAGGCCTATTTCTTCTCTTTTAAACATAATTGGTGTAATTTAACTGGTCTGTTTCTTTGAATTGGAGACCTATATCTTATAATTCCAAACCTATTTTGATGTATTGTTGGTGAAGCTGTTTGAATTGGTGTCCTGTTTCTTGGGTAGAATTTATTCATTGTTGCTGGCTTCACTTGCTGCAAAGTTTTGAGTGGGGAAGGGTGCTAATTGTCTGACTAGAGGCCTCAGCTACCTGATTGTTTCCAGAGGACTTGGGCTGGTCCACCCACCCAAACCCCCACCCCACCCACCCCTGGTCAATTATTCCTTTGTACTAGGGGTTCTGACATCACTTCCTCAAACAGGCAAAGGATTTGCACCTGTCATAACAGAAGCAGACATCCAGGAAAGGAACTGCAGCAAGTGAAGAGGTGACGGTCTCTCAGTGGAAGGGAAGTAAATGCAAATCTAGGCCTTTCATTATTACTACTTCACATAGTTATTGCATTGGGTAAGGGAGTAGGAGTTGAAGAAGGTGTGCAATGGCTACTTAAAGTATTTTTGAGTGTGGATAGGAATATACAAAGCAGTTGCTCAACATATCTAAGCGTGTGCAACAAAGGTGGTAAGGGACATAAAGAATGTTTTGCACTGATAGAGGAGAGTGGGGACTTGGGGGAGTGTTTGGTATCCTGCATCTGGAAGGGTGGGGGTCGCTGGTGGGCAGCGACAGCAATGGGTAGGGTGTAGGCTGCAACAACTGCGGTGCACCAATCTTTCAAACATTGCCTGGAGAGTAGGAGGATGTTTAGTGTGCAACCACATAGAAAAACTTAGAAAGGAGATTGAGGGTCTGCAGGAGGAACTAAGACAGGCAAGGCAGATTGGGGTGGGTTTAGCCCAATACTGGAGGGAGGAGGAAGGGGAGATGAGGGAGGGCAATTTAAGCCAACAGTGGTGAGGAGAGCTCAGAAGAAGGAAGCAGAGACAAAGGGCCGGGACAGGAAGAGCGATTGCGGGAAACCAGGTCAGGAGACAAAAGTCAAATGGAAGGAGGAGATAGGGACTTGTGAGGAGGAGAAGTGGCAAAAGTCATGGAGTGGAAAGGAGAGAACAGGTTACTGTGAAGAAGAGAGGAGCCGCATTTGTGAAGGGTCTTCAGAAAATAGTTAGCACTGCTAGAGAGGAAGAAGGTGGAGGAGGAAATGATGAAATTAGAGGAGTAATTGATAAATGCCTGGACCAAACTGGAGCAGGGGGAAGTTCTGCTGGGAGAATTGCAACAGGGGTAAAAGGGGGAAATAATGTGCAGGAGGAAGAAGAAGACCTGGAAATGAGAGAGGGAGATGAATGGAAGCAAGCAGGGAGTAAAAGGGGTGGAATCTTAGTGCTGGGGGACTCAATACTAAGAGGAGTTAGGTGGGGTAGCAAGGTGGAGAGGCATAGTCGCATTTGGGTGGAGGCCATGCCAGGAATGACAGCGGAAAGGGTGGGACAGTCTGTTCTGAAATATGCTAGAAGGGGTAGGGACAAGCCTCATTTAATTATACATCTTGGGACAAACGACCGGCTGACAAGACAGTGGATATAGTCCAGAGGAGGTTTGAGGAACTAGCACATTATGTGAGGGGCAGAAGATCAGTAACTTTTTTCCGAGATACTCTCCGTGCCAAAGGCAAGCACAACAAGAAAGCTGAGAATAGAGGAATTTAACAGATGGCTAAGAACCTGGTGTTGTGCTAAAGGGTATGGGCTGTTGGGGGTGGGGAGGGACCTGGGAGGACAGTAGTCTCTATGCCAAGGACAGACTACACTTGAGTGAGGAAGGAAAGGAAGTGTTGAAGCAGAGGATGGAAGAATATATAGAGGAAGCTGGAGTTTAAACTAGAAGGGGTGCAGTTGAAGAGATATGCAGAGACCACAGATTGGGAAACCTATGAGCTTACCCCCATAACAGTGACAAAGGACAAATGGCAAGTACTATTGGTGATGCTAGGAAAGGAGGGCAGGATGGGAGGGGGGGGTGGAAGGTGGTTACCCTTAATGCTAGGAGCCTTGGGAGGAAAACTGCAGAGTTACAGGTTCTCATGGCAGAGGGAGAGGTGGACATTGCAGCCATCACGGAAACATGGGCCACCCAATATAATGACTGGGACCTGTCTGTACCAGGGTACAGGTTATTTCGTAGGGACAGGGTGATTGGGAAAGGAGGGGTGGCACTATATGTGAAGGAAGGACTGAAGTGTGTAAGGGAGGAAGGGAGGAGGGCAGTACAGAGTCACTTTGGGTGCAAATCCAGGATTCCAAGAATAGGAGTCTTAGAATGGGAGTGTGTACAGGCCACCATCTCAGATGGAGGAGTTAGACAGGGAACTAGGCGGGACAGATCAGGAGGACCCATGGAAGGGTAGTGTGGGATTGTGGGGGACTTCAACATGCCAGAAGTGGACTGGAGCACCCAACAACCAGGAACAGAAGGGAGCAGGTACTGCTGGATGCCTTCAGGACAGCTTCCTGCTGCAAATGGTCAGTGAACCAACCAGGTTAGGGAATACCCTTGACCTTGTGCTGGCAAATGGGGACTTTGTGAGAGAACTTACAGTGGAGGAACCGCTGTCGGGAGTGACCACCACTCAGTATGGCTCACATTGGATATGGGCAAGGAAGAGTGGAATCTGGCACAAGAGTGCTGGACTTCAGGAGGGCTGACTTTGGGAGGATGGGAAGTGGTAAAGGGTCCTGGCCAGAATTCAATCTAGTATGGATACTAACCAGAGATGGGAGCTCATAAAGTTGGGGATAGTGGAGGCAACAAAACCTGCTGCAAAGCCCAGAGCAAGAAGGCTAGAGCTAAGAAGCTGAGCTGGTTGAGCAAGGAGGTCATGGAAAGGTGAAGAAAAGAGCTGCCTTTAGGAAATACAAAGAAAACAGGAGGGGAGGACAGAGAGTACTTGACAGAATCGAAGGAGGTGACAAGGCAGTAAGGGGCCAAAGCATCTCGAACTCAGGCTGGCACAAGGCATTAGAAGGGAGAGGACTTCTTTAAGTACATCAGGAGAAAAGGAGCTGTAAGGACCACATAGTAAGGATTAGGAAGGAGGGTTGGGTGGAAGCAGGGTATGATAAGGCAGCACTAAATGAGTACTTCTGCTCAGTATTTACTAAAGAGAAGAGGGGGTGACACCCAAGATGGGTGAAATGGCAGGCGAGGGGGAAGTGGTGACAGATGGGGAAATCATGGAGGACAGAGTTCAGAGGGTTTGAAGGCACTGAGGGTGGACAAGGCACCAGGCCCAGATGGCATCCACCCAGGGTACTGAAGGAGCTGGCAGAGGTCCTTGCAGGACCTTTGGCAGACCTATTTAATGCCTCACTACATTAGGGGTGTGTACCTCAGGACTGGAGGATGGCTCATGTGGTGCCCCTCCACAAGAGTGGCCCCAGGATGAACGGGAAACTACAGACCAGTGAGCCCCACATCCATCGTGGGTAAGCTAATGGAGACTATCCTGAAGGAGAGGCTGGTGCCTCTTAGAGGCCAAAGGACTACAGGACAGCAGACAGCATGGCTTCATGCACGTGGCCGATCCTGCCAAACCAACCTGGTGGGGTTCTATGACTGGGTAACTAGGCAACTGGACGGGGACATGCAGTGGATGTCCTGTATCTGGACTTCAGTAAGGCATTGACTCAGTGCCACATGGAAGGCTGGGAAGGAAGTTAGTAGGCACAGGGGCAGGTGCAATGCTGGTGAGATGGGTAGGAAACTGGCTGCAGGGAAGGCAACAGAGGGTGGTGGTGGGTGGGAGCTCTCCACACCCAAGGGCAGTGACGAGTGGTGTCCCACAGGGCTCGGTGTTGGGACCAGTGTTGTTTGGGATATTCATTGCAGACATATCATGGGACATCAAGAGCAAGATCAGTCTGTTTGCTGATGATACCAAGGTTGGTAGCGGTGGTGGATGACCTAGGGGATGGCAGGGGTTGCAGGATGATCTGGCAAAGCTTGAAACCTGGTCAGACACCTGGCAACTGGGCTTTAATGCCAAAAAGTGCAAGGTGATGCATTTTTGGATGAAGAACCCAAGGAGGACTTACCAGCTAGGGGGAGTGCAGCTAGCCCAGACAGAGGAGGAGAAGGATCTGGGTGTGCTCATTACAGGGTCAATGAACAACTCGGCACAGTGTAGGAAGGCAGCTGCAAAGGCCAACAAAATGCTGGGTTGTATTGCAAGGGGTATATCCTCAAGGAGGGAGGAGGTGATTCTGCCACTGTATAGGTCATTAGTTAGACCACACCTGGAGTACTGCGTGCAGTTCTGGCGTCCGTATCTGAAGAGGGACATTAAGTTACTGGAGGGAGTGCAGCGCAGGGCGTCAAAGATGATCAAGGGTCTGGGGGACTTATCATATGAGAGGAGGTTGAAGGAGTTGAACATGTACTCACTGGAGGAGAGGAGACACGGGGGGACATGATTGAAACCTTTAAATACATGAAAGGAATAAACAAGACAGGTACAGAGGGGCTGTTCAAAGTAAGGGAGGGGAGGGCCACCAGGGGCCATGATATGAGACTGGAGCGAGGAAGGTTCAGGAGGAGATGAGGAGACACTTTTACAGAGAGGGTGGTGGCTGGGTGGAATGGTTACCTGCAGAAGTGGTATGCAGTAGAACAGTGGACTGCTTCAAGCGAGGATGGGACAGGACAAGGGGGAGGGTTAATGAAGGGGAAGGGTGGAAGGGAGGGGCAGCTGCAGAATAAGGGGTGCTAGCTGCACATTCGAGCAGACTTGATAGACCTCTAGGCCTTTATCTGCTGGCAAATTTCGTATGTTCGTGTGTTCGTATCTTTGGCACCATAGTACGTGAAAATGTGGAACATGATTGCAGCTGGTACCATGGTTACAAGTACTACAGAAGTTTCTGAAAACCAATGTCTTCCACAGGTGATAATGCTTGCAGATCTAATGCCATCATTTCTATGAGCTGCGTAGTGTGCTTAGTTGTTGGATGGGATGACTGGTGCTTAATTCCGGACAGGAATGCTTCCGTTATTGACATTGACCATGGATGGGGGGGGGATGTTCCACACTTGCCAGATGGTGTGGAAATAGCAGGGGACTGGTGCCTAGCAGGAATGATAGGTGTGCATGGAGGACATTTTTGGTGTTGAGGGGGAAGGAGTGGTAGCAGCAGTAGTATTTTGTTCACTGGCAGAATGGTCTGTGGCATTGTCAGTGTCACCAGCACCACTGCCTGCATATTCACCATGAGATGGGTCTGATGGAACCACAGGGACAGACCCTGACACTTTAAAAACTTGAAGATGCCTAACCTTTAGATAGTTCATTAAGGAAGTGGTTGTTAAATTTGCCAGAGATTCCCCTTGCTGATAGTTCACTGCACAGTGTGCACACTGCCTTTCTGTTATCTTTTAGCAACGTGAAATGCAAGCATACCATGCACTTACTGCTCCTGACATCACTCATGTGGCTAGTGTCACCAGTACCACCACCACTCTTTTGGCCCCCGCTAGTCTTTCTTGTTTGGACCTATGTCTGCAGGTTTCCCCTGGCACCACTGGTGCCCCTGCACCTGGTCTACTTGGCTGTTCAGGCTTGGATGGAACCTGCTGAACAAAGTGCTGAAGGGTAGCTTGCCGAGTTCTTTTTTTTAGAGGGGAGGAGACATATCCTTCTTTCTACAGCCTATACGGCCTTGAGACCTTCAGATTTTCCTAGCCACCGAACTTTCTTGCTTTACAGTTCTCAAGGTACTCCCCATACTCTACCACATCATCAAAGCTGCTAAAGTTAGTCTTCTGAGATGATGCATTAGTGGGCAGTTCATCTCACGTTGGAAAGTACTAGATGCAGATGAGTCGCCTCCTCCTCATTTGCACTGACAAGTTCTGCAGTACTAAAGACAGGCTGAGAAACAAGAGGTGTCATAGTAGGGTGGACACAGCACTGGAAATAGTGCAACTGACTGGGGCCACAGTAGTAGTAGTAGTGGCGGGCGTCACCACAGCAGTACTGATGGTCATCATGGTCACAGTGGCTGGGTGATCTCCAGTCATAGTGGCAGGAGCGATCTGGGTAACAGTGGCCAGGGTGGTCTTTATCATAGTGGGAGGAGTGATCTGGGTAACAGTGGCAGGTGTGGTCTCAGTCACAGTGGCAGAAGTAGTTGGTAGGGGCACTGTTACAGCAAAGTTGTAATGCCAGTAGTCCCAGTGGATGGGTGGTGGATCAAAGCAGTGGTACTTATTAAGGATGAGGTGATGATGGTGGTAGTGGTGACAGCGGCAAAGGATGACGAGGTCATATTGACATTGGTAGTATCAGTGGCAGTTAAATACAGTGTCCTCCTAGCAGCACTACTAGTAGTTTGAATGATACTTTTACTGTTTTCCCCTGGTGTCTGCTGATGCCGTACTGGTGCTGGAGACTGCAGGCTTTCATGGGGTAAAACATAACTGTATGTGGTGGAGATACCCTGAGCGTCGTTCTGCAGTATTCTCACCCTCTCCTGCTTGCTGCTGTTTACCGACTGCAGCTTTTCTGGAGCTGCTGGACCAAATACATTTGACAAGGCTCAGTCACTTATAGTGAAGCCTGACTAGTAAATTCTCAGAAAAAATATTTTAAATTTCTTCTCGGGCACAAAGCCACGATCTTTCTCAGGAATAAAACAACATTTATTTTGGGCTCAAAGCCACAATCTTTCTCAGAAAAAAATATTTTTTTAAATTTCTTCTTGGGCACAAAGTTACAAACTTAGAAAATGCTTTGAGTGCACAGCCATGCACACACACACACACACACACACACACACACACACACACACACACACACACACACACACACACACACAACAAAATGGCAGCTAACTGAAGTGGTGGGATTCGGCCAACTGGTCCCACCCTACCAGCTAGAATGTACGTAAAGTTGAACAAGTGGCCGTGGAGGGACCCAAGCCTAGTTTCCTCACAGGAGATCTGTGATACTAAATATAAATTATTGTAGAACTGATTTATTTCACTGTAAAAAAATCTTGCTGTGTTTGCTGTAGAAAGAGACCCGCTAAATTAATTGAACAGCTAAGTTAGTTATCTATGTCAGACTCATTATATGGAAGTACAGGACAGTGAACTTTAACTGTAGCTAACAAGTCCACATAGCCTCAGACTGCTAAATTAAATGAATGCACTACTTTTTCAATTCTACAGTATATTATTATGAAATACAGTCACTGTTCACTGCAGCAATGCTGAGATGACAAGTCTCGCTCCTAGCCTGACTAGTAAATTATCAGAAAAAATCTTTTAAATTTCTTCTTGAGCACAAAGCCACAAACTTTGAAAAAATTTCTCAGGTGCACAGCCAAACACGCACACACACACATGTAGAACAAAAAGCAGCTAATTAAAAGGATGGGAGTCAGCTGACTGGTCCCACCCTACCAGCTAAGATGCACTTGCAGTTGCACAAGTGGTCACAGAGGACCATGCCTCATTTCTTCATAGGGATGTGTGATATTAAATTTAAATTTATTACTATGAAATAATTCATTCACTGAAGCAATGCTGAGCTGACAAGTCTCACTCACTAGCCTGACTAGTAAATTTTCAAAGGAAAAATATTTTTAAATTTTCTTGCTTAAAGCTACAGACTTTGACAATGTTTTGAGTGCAGAGCCATGCACAGGGGAAAAAAGCAGCACTGTAGCAGTGTTGCGCTGGCTGGTATCGCAGCTTGGGTTTACTGCCTTGATTTGTATCACTTGTAGCCCTTCGTTTCATGTTGGCTTGCACTTTCCTGAGTTCAGCTTTCTTCATACTTTCAAACAAATCTGCTTAGCGAATTCAGGTGTGCAGAGCCGTAAGCGAGCCTCTGGCACTTCAGCCTCATTTTGGAGAAGTGACTGCGCATTGGAAGTAGTGTGGTAGACCTACACGGACTGCGGGGGGGGGGGTTCACTATTATAAGGAATGTCTTTACCTTTATGATATGTTAAAAACTTATTTTTGCACATGAAAACATTTGTTGGGATGAAAGTCCCATTTACAACAAAGTCCTGTAATTACATCATATAAAAAAAACATAATTTATAACATCACATGACAACTCAAATGTATGACTTACAATAGACCTTATAACAACACTTAACTAAAAACATGTACAAGAAGTCCTTAAATAATTAAACAAAATAATTTTAAATCTAGAAAGACTTGTAACAGTCTTCAGTTCATCTGACAACTTGTTCCAACTACACGCTATACTGTTTTGAAGTGTTTTATCTCCTAACCTATCAAAACTTCTGTGTATAGGAATTTGAATTTGATGACTTTCTGGTCTCAATATATTGCTCACATGAGGGTTCTCATTTCACCTGGTTAAAAATGGATGATTATATTTTTCATGCAATATTTTATGACATGTTACAAGCCATATCTACCTTCTTTGAGCCTCTGGTTGAAGCCATTTCAGATTTTTATAAACTACACAATGATGAGACTTATTTCTACTACCAGTAGTGAATTTACCAATTCTATAGTAAGTTTGATTTATCTTTTTTAATGCTAACTGGGTCGAATTCATATAAATGATAGAACCATATTCCAACACTGGAAGAAGCATTTGTTTAGCCAACCATTCTCCAACAACTAAAGGCAAACTACCAGCTACTCTTCTGAGCGCCCCAAGTCTTTGATTTACTTTTTTTGTCTGCACAGATATGTGCTCTGCAAGTGTCATCCTAAAATCTACCTGGAAACCCAAATACCTGTAACTAGATACATTATTTATAAAAGTTCCATCTTGTAAGTGGAGTTTCATCTCTTGCCCACTTTAAGTGCTTTTGTTTAAACAAGTGCTATAGTATATTCTACCTGGATGAGGACAGTGCTGCAGACACAAAAGGTACGTTTTGGGACACCCCAGCAGTCACAGAGATGTAACATATTTGCCCCATTCACTAGTCAATTATAGCTTGATTGGACTCCACAACCAACCTTTTCGTCTCTGTCTGTCTCTCTCATAAACACTTCCTCCTACTGTATACAAATCAGGAGCTTGTCTTGCTTGCAGAAAAGTGACATACTGTCAGGCCTAACTCTATAAAACTAGTAATACTGTATCTGTTTACAACCTTGCACATTTAGATTCCAGCTTTTGCTATCATTTATATACTCAGTAAATCCAGTGGAGCAGAACTGAGCTAGAGAAACAACATAACTGACACATGACATTGGGGAAAAAGATAAAGAAAAAGATTTTTACATGGTCTGTGACAGGTAAAGGGTACACTACACAAATGATGGCTTAGGATTTACATTAGTTCAGTCTGCAGCCACAGTACTGTGCATCCTGCAGTCCAGCTGCCTCCATACTATGACATCACGCACCAACCACCACACTAGACCGAGCAGCACTGTGAGCTGACACAGAAAGCAAATGAAACACATTTTTTCTATTTTAAAATATGTAAAATGGAACAATGTACCACCAAAATGGAACACACAGGGAAACATGCAGCAAGAATGATTTTATGCATGAGGTAGGAAGGTAGGAAACATGTGGGAAAGGTGCTCTTTAAATAACTAGGTGTTTGGTCGATACAGTCATCTTGACTTTTCCTTCTGTGTTGATGCCATCTACAAAAAACTACCCTCTAAATGTGGTATATTTTGCAGGAACAAAGTCTCTATCCCCCTTCTTTGCCACTAGGAGATTATTTGGAAAGTGATCCTCTTAGCATTTGACCTTGGGGGTCGGTGTATACTGATTTCCCTAAATCCACCCTTGCCAGGCTGGACAGCCTATTCCAGTCCTTCTGTTGCTTTGCCCTCAGCTGTCCTCCCTGCACTCATCTCTGTTCTCTTTACTTCACCATTTCTCCTCTCACTTGAGAGTAGAAGCATGAAGCATCTCTCACTGTGTTTCCCTCATACACAAATTTTGGTTTGAGTCCCTCCATGCTGTTTTATTTCCCTTCATTTTTGCCACTTTGCCTATCTCATACCCCTCAGAAACTCCAAACATGGCTCATTCTGCGCTTTCTGTGCTTACTCATCTGTTGGCCCCCATCCACCCCTCCCCTCCCCCTTCCCTTTACCCTCAATACTTTTTCTCAGTGACCCCAGCTCTCCTTTTAGTTCTTGCACTTGATCCCACCCACTGCTCTCCCTCATATCCCACTCATCACCTTAAAGCAGCAGTGCAACGAAAAAAGTTATTCCAAAAAGCTAATTTTCTGCTGTGGTTGTGAAAATGTTGACAGAGCTGTTGATTCAGGTTTTCTGGATGCTTCCCATGCTGTGTGCGGTACATTTGCATTATTGTCTGGATTCTTATCCTCCCCTCAGGTCCTCAGTATTATTTCTATGGAATAATGAGGTGGACAACTTTTTTCTTGAGAAATAATTAGTTTAAAACATTCATAAAATTCTTAAATGACAACGGAAACTGAAATTTGTACCACCAAAACAAATTGGAAGACATCTGGCATCAATCAGGAAGAAAAGAAGGTGGGTCAGATTTTTACCCATTTTCGTTGCACTGCTGCTTTAACCCCTATTACCCCACCATCTTTCTAGGCCTAATTTTATTATTTTGTGCTGTTACTGCCTCAGCCATTCCTGCCTTGTTTAAATTGCTCCTGCTTTTTGTTACTCTATTGATTATATTTAAGTAATGAGAAGAGCGAGGAGCCAGTCATTTCCTGGGAATTAACAACCAGATGGGGGAACGGGGGGTCCTGAGTCACAGTCTTAGGCCACATTCCACGAGATGTTCATTAATCCCAAGAAACAACAAGGTCTGAGGTTGCTATTGCAAGTATAAGTCTAATCACAATAACAGCCTTCATTAAACAGTTTTGCTTGTTTACTTTCTTGATGTTCTTTTAAGCTGAAAACTGTGTAACGAACAATGCAGCACTAGGACATTTCATGCCATGCCATGAAACGCATGGTTGGCAGCTGATAATTTTTGGGAGTTTAATGACTGATTCAGCAGCCAATCAGAAGTCTGAAATGGCTCATAAATATTTAATCAGACTTAAAATATTGTATATTAACTTTCATAAACCACTTTGGAAAATTCCACCAATCTGATTGGCTGATCAATGCCACATGATGTCTGGTTATTTCTGCATACTGTACAGCCTGGATCTTCCAGCTGATTATTATAATCTTTTATGACTATTTTATAATGAAAATAACACCCTCCAATATACAGAAACATCTTGAAGGCAGTTGGCATCCCCTCATGCCTCACAACACACCTTAGGTGTTCATCTATTTCAGGATGACTGGACCCCTTATTGGATGCTGCTTCTTACTTGTACATAGAAAACTGGGATATATTTATCTGTGTCTGTTGTATACCTGTTTATTTTTGTGCTACTTCTCATTTTGCACTTCTGCTCAAGTTGTACTTCTTACCACTGGTTTATCTTCATTAAACGTGCATTTTTTTGTATGTTTATGTTCCTCCATATCACTTCTCCCAGAACACATCTGGAAATGAGCTCTGCTCAGCTCAGCTCAGCATGTTTTTATAGGGGAAAACTTTAAATAAATTGAACAGTGAGGCAGTCAAGAGGGTACAGCATACGGTTACAATACTATTAGGGGTATGGAAGACAAAAGTTATAAGGGAAGACTTTTAGCCCTTAACATGTTCCCACTAGAGGAAAGGAGGTGGAAAGAGGACACAGTCTCAGCCTTCTGGAGGCAGTATAGTGTAGTGGTTAAGGGCACTGAGCTGCAAACCTGGAGACCTGGGTTTGAATCATATCAGCCCCACTTGCATACTGTGTGACCCTGAGCAAGTCACTTAACTTCCCTGTGCTCCCAGGTCACACCTGGAAACAAGATCTGGCTTAGTGTGTCTTTCTGGTTAAACAGTTACCCCTTTCCCTTTCCTTCTGCTCACACAAGGCTATCAACAAGATTGAACAGTCAGATATGCTTGATCTGGTGTCCTCCAGTAGGCTAGGAGGACATGCCCTGAAATCCAGAGCAGGTAAATGCAGGGGGAAATGTAAGGAAGCACATCTTCCCCAGAGGGTGGTGAACCTATGGAACAGCTTACCATTGGGAACAGAGGATAAGAAGACAGTATGGGCCTTAAAGGTCAGTCTGGACAAATGTCTGCATTTCAAGGGAATCACTGGATGCACTGAATAGCAGAGTGAGTAGTACATATGTTTAAGCAGCTTGCTTATTCATACCTGCTTATAAAGAAGGTGGTAGACAGCACGGACCCAGAATCTCTTTCAACATTAAATTAATATGTTACTATGTTACAATTGTAAATAAAGGAGTATTGTGAGTGGAGAGAGTCACTAGAAAGCAAAGAAATATATAAACAGTGGATGCTGAATTGTGGCTGTGAAGTAAGAAATGGAATGAAAGAATGGATAAGTCATAAAGTAGGATCTAATCAGCCAGGTCAGTTAGATCTTATCCCCAGTATATAAGTTGACTTCGAAAGGTGGATGAGTTACCTTGTGCGGTGTAGACTAGCTCACTGTAGATCAGTGGGGGGAACACAGGCATAGGCAGTTCCATCAGGTATAACTTCAGTGCTTCAGCTATAGTATGGATATCAAACTTATCCAGCTCGACAGAAGCCCAGTCTGAAAGAAAACGGAGACAGCTTAATGGACCATTATTGGGGATCTGGGTGGTATTTTCCACCACTGACAAAACAGGTACAAACTCTGGCTCAGGATATAAGTGAAATGATCTTCAAAGTTTTCAATGGAGACGTATACATCGAAGTTTTCAGTGGAGACATATACAGTCCCTTATCTATCTATCTATCTATCTATCTATCTATCTATCTATCTATCTATCTATCTATCTACAGACAGTATCTATCTATCTACAGACAGTATCTATCTATCTACAGACAGTATTCTATTTATCAATCATTAACAGCTAGGCCATTTTCCTCACAGGAAAACTGAAAGTTTACCATTCCATATATTCCACAATTAAATCCTAAACCTCCTTAATTAAATACACATACCTCCACAATTTATGTTATGTTCACCTACAATTATGTCTATTTACCACCAAAACAAAACAATAATGACATCACAAACTGAAAACATTTTACATTTCTCCCTCAACATGAAATCCAGACTTAAAAAATGGTTTCTCAACAGTTTGAGTTCACTCCTATCCAACAAACACCTTTTAAATGGCAGACACTGTCATAAAAGTGGGGAAAAAGTTTTAAAAACAAGACAATTTCTTAAAAACTAGCAAAAGCAACTTTTTTAAATTCAGACCTTTTCACACAATATGGAAAAAGCAAGTCTTAAAACCAGGACTTCTTCATAAAAAATGTGGGAAACAACTTTTAAAAGCCAGGCATTTTCAAAAACATGACAGACTCACCTTTAAAAGCTTGACCTTTATCTAAAAAATGGCAAAATTAACTTTTATTTTATTTTTATTTTATTTTATTTAAACAGCAGTTTGGAAAACCTTTGAGCTATAGGCTCATTTACAAAGGTACCTTGTCACAGTAAGACAAACCAAAATACACAGTATAGCAGTACAACACATAAGTTTTAAGAACCAGACCATTTCATAATTAATGGAAAAAACAAACTTTAATAGAAAGACCCTTTCATGAAAAAAAAACAACTCAGAAAAAGCCTGGAATTTTCAGTTTGCAGACACAGTGAGAGCACTTCCACACACCAGAAAGTGACAACAGCTATATTGTTCTGCACAAAAATCACACAATGTGCACATCGGATGACTAACATTCTGGTTACCTGTAATCTAAAATCATTAAATAGCTCAAGGATTGGCCAGTCTTCTTGTTAATGATTAACTAAGGTTAACTCCTGTACTATCACAATTTTTTTACAGTTTAAAAAGTTAAGATGAAGCAGTTTTTTGACTGACCAAATGTATTATATGAAACAAATATTAGAAAAGTGGTGTGCTGTCATGAAATAATGCCACATTGGGGGATTCAACAGTTAAAAACCCACTCACTCTTCGAGTTTCTGGTGTATGAGCTCATTAGCTCCCTTACCATGACAAGGCTGCCTGGGTCGCACTTAATGACAAGGGTCACTGAGCTGCACTATTTGCCCATTTCTTTGTACTGTAGGTATATCCTGCTGCTCTGGAACTGCACCTTGTTAATCAACAGATACGTGAATATGGTCTTGTGTTTATTCGGCCTATGAATGCTGTTGTAATTGCTGTAACTGTGGCCTGTAACTTTTCTATTGTGTGACTGTGTTCTGTAACTTTTCTATTGTATGACACTGAACCTTTGTAAAAGAGTTTTTAACTCAAAGGTTGAATTCCGAAACTGTTAATAAATAAATAAAATATTTCCTTGCACACTGCACTTTTCTAGTAATTACATATGTACATGTGTCTACCTGTCTGTCTGTCTGTCTGTCTATCTATCTATCCATCTCCTTAACCCAGCCACTCTCTCCCCCTACAATTCGCGTACGAATTGCACCCGCTCCTTCGCCCTCCCAAGAGTGTGTACATCTATGGGGAAACATGCCTTCTCTTACAGACTTCCATCCCTTTGGAACAACCTCCCCTCCCATACCCATCTCACCCACTTCTTTCCATCACTAAAATGCCTTCTTAGGCCCCCCCCTTTAGTATCCTGTGACTGCTCCCTGCTCTAATTCTTCCTTTTTTTTCTCTTTCACATCTCTACTCCTCTCTTCCTCACTCTCGTTCCATCCCCTGCATAGTTTTGTGCCTCATGTTCATCCTTTGCTGTCTCTCTCAACTGAAAACTTTCTACTTGAGCATCTTATTATATATATACTATAGTTATATTTAAATTATTTCCTGTTGTCGTCACCTATTTCAAATGCACATATTTACTTGCATTGTACATTGCATTATTTTGTATTCTGTATGCACCATCTCTGTTGTATTTGTACCCCCTGTCCCTGGGTCACACCTGGAAAGGAGCTCTGCTCTGTGTGCCTTTCCCAGTTACCAAAATGTTAAATAAATAAATTGAATTTATCTTTCTGTCTGTCTGTCTGTCTATCTATTCTTTGCAAAAAATATCATTAATGCACTAGTTAGGGTTAAAGTGACAAAAGAGGAATGTGGCATTAGGGTTTCCAACCCAAACACCCCACCCCTACCCTACATGCAGCAACAGGAAAACCATTACAGTTTCATCTCTTTGCCTCTTTTCAAGAATAGTGTGGGTGTGCCTTTGGGCTTGTCAACCCTAATGCTCACCCCATTCCATCAGTAAATAAGCTAAGATGGGCAGTGTATGAGAATGGGTGAGCATTAGGGTTGACAACCTCAAGGCACACCCCACACCATGATCTCTTGGTCGCTCTCCAGCATGCCTTTTTTCTGGATTTTAAAACTTAAAAGTTTAGCAAAAGAAGAGCAGAATTGAGTCAGGAAAAAGGATTTAAAATCTTAAACAAAACACACTTCTGAATCATTCCTGTAACGGTTAACTGCAGAATCCACCCAATGGACTCCCAAAGAGCAAGGTGCATGTGTTGGTGCCTCTACAGGATATAATTTTTTGTGGGTTTTGAATTTTTCTTTACACAGAAATGGAAAACAAGATGGCTGCAAACAAAAAAGAATTTCCCCCCTCACAAAAAACGATGAGGTCAATATGAAAAAAGATTCATTTTTCATTTCCTACAGCTAGTTTGAAGTGCTTAGTGAGCATGCTCAGAAGCAATTTTTCAGCATTTCTAAATTAAATAACTTTGGAATTAATATTTTTTCACTAAACAAGCAAAAGGCACATCTATGGGCCAGCTCCTTTCTACCCACAAAATTTCAGATCAAAATTTACAAGTTTCAGATGGAAAACAATTCTGAAAAATTCACTTTTTGCACTATCCAGAACTCAGAATCTGCACATCCGACCATGATGAAACTTGGCACACCAAGAGATCTGCTCCCACAAGATCACACATGCAATATTTCATGCAGATCTGTTGAGCAGTTACAAAGTTATTAAAGTGCAAAAGTTGGGGTTTAACATTAAAGTGCTAATTTCTAATTATAGTGTGTTGTACCACACCACTATAAAACATTATGTATATGTATGTATGTATGTATGTGTGTTATATATATATATATATATATATAAAAATATTATATATATATATTGGGTTCACTTCAACATAACCCAGATAGACCGTCATAGGGTAACTGGTTCATTCCACTGGGGTGTCAAACAGATGAGGCACACTGATGAGTCCTGGTAGGATGAAACACGTGTCTGTGTCTTCTGTTGGAACCCTTTGCAAACTGTGTGAGAGGCCTTTTGGCACCATGCATTTCTGCTTAAAGTTGAACCAGCATAATATTCTGTGGTGATTTGCATATGCAGCCCATGATGCTTTGCATTATGGGGGCATATGTTATTTTGTATATATCAGGGTTTTAAATAATTGACTAGCAGTTTTTTTCTTGGGACAATGCTAACTGTACAGAAAGTATTTATATAGGTTTTCTAGAAATGTTATGTTTGTTAAACACAATGAGGCAAGTGCTATGCATTTTCACAATGTTTTAGCACTTTTATGAGCAAAACGCTAATCAAATTTTGAGTTAAATAAAACCTTGTATATATATATATATATATATATATATATATATATATATATATATATAGATATATATATATACACACACATACATATACATACACACATATATATACACACATACCCATATATACATATATATGGAATAACACATTCCAGGATGTGCAGTTTACTAAAATAACCACACTTCCTGGTAATGGAATCAATGCACACCCAGTGCTTCTTGAGTGGTCAAAACCTGCTCACTGGTGGCAGGGGGGTAGGTTAACATAGCATGTGATATGTCTCACAGAAAAGTTTACCTGTGTGGTCAAATGGTCATTATGCAAATTAATCTCAGGCACCTGACCAGACTCATGAAAACTCATCCCTTACCCCAAACGTTCTAGAGAACAAAAACCAAAAACAACTACCTGAAAGAATGGCAAATATACTGCATTAATATGACATGTTGCATGGCATAATAAATTCCAAGCTCAAACCAACTGCACACCTCTCATGTTTTTGAATAGTAGATAACCATTATATAAATGGAGTAACAGTCTCCAGAGTTTGTGCAGAAAACTATGTTAACACAATACTGGGGTTCCACCAGGACTTCATTTAATTCTGTTTTGAAAGTACTTGATTTTCAAAAATTAAAGACCTTCCAAAATAAAGGTGGGGGAAGTATTTGACTCCCTAAGAGAAACATGAAAATTCAGTGACTTCAAATTTTGAGTGCATGGAAGTTAAGAGTAATAGCTGTTTTGTTTATCAAGAGTATTTTATTAGGAATATGTATTGTTGTCAAATAAGATGATCTTTTAAAATACTGACTTCCAAATTGTAACCTTGGACATATTTTGACTTCCAAAAGAACCTAAAAGATTTTCAAAGTTCAACCTACAGTAGAGACATTTTTAACTTCATCCAAATAAAATAAAAAAAAAAAACTGGCTCACACCCTTTGAGAGGTGTATTAAAGAGCTCGGGGGACATATTCAGAGCTGGCCGGTTGTGCGCGTGCAAAGATGCAACATGCAGAATAGAAGCGCCGCCAGCTCTGAGGATATATTCAAACAGTATGCGCGATCATAACTGATTGCCTATACTGTCTGAATATCTGACCCTGTAAGCGCAGCACAGAGTGGGCAGCCACCATGTCCCATGCAGTGCACCCAGAGCTGGTGCCAAATACCACCATAGGGAATGCGTGGTGCAAACCTGGATGTGCCATGACCCCATGTGCGATATTCAGCCAGGAAATGCTACTGAGCTCACTGGGCATGCATGGCGCAAAAGGGTACCATGCATGCTCATTATGAGCTCATTAGCATGGTTGCACCCAGAGGAATGTGCTGGGGCAGTCATTCCCAGCCCTGATCATGGGACAAGCTGTATAGGTGCCTTGTCTGCCCTGGCGGTCCCAAGGAATGCCCTCCCAGTCCTAATCCACAAGATTGTCTTGTGTCCCACCCCCCCAGCCTTGATCCCTCTATAGCACATATGGAACACCCCCATGCCCTAGCCCGTCACGGACCCCACCCATGTCCCAACTATGAGGTCACACCACACACCGAACCCCTGGCAGGCAAGTGCCTCCCAGCCCTGACTGTACACAGGGTGCCTTGGTAAATCCATATCCCTGGTAGTCCAGTGGCTCCCCACCCCATCCATGACAGGACCCCACCTCCCACACACCCCAACCCTCCCAGAGCTGGTGACTGGCTCTGTCCTCCACACATTACAACAGCCAGCTGCCAACTGAACTGTTGATGGACCGGTACTGTACATAGGTCGTGCCCATTGGTTGGGAGAATCCTATGTACATTCCCAGTCCAATGAAAGTGCAGTCAGTGGCTGGCCCAGGTGGTGTGTGGAGGGCAGAGCCAGTCACCGGCTCCGGGAGGGTTGGGGGGTGCGGGTGGTGGTCCTGTCATGGTGGGGTGGGGTGGCCACTACACTATGGAAATATTCGGGGGGCAAGTGTCATGGTCTGGACATCAGAGATGGGGTCCGGGGGTGAGGACCCTGCACTATGGTTACAGGTTCAGGAGGGGATCCTTCTATGCACAGGGACTGGGGTTTGGGAGAGGATTCCAACCTGGACAGGGATTGTGGTTCAGGGTGGAAGCACAGTCATTGGAGGATGGGGTCTGGGAAGGGAGCCCTACACTATGGGCTTGTGGGGCACTGTTACCTTAACGGTGCCTCAGGAATGGGGCAGGGGTGGGATCCACATTTCTACAGGGCTGGCAGGCTGCTGTGCCTTGGGATGCACTTTTGCAGCTGGCCTGTGGGTGTCCAATGGATTTGGTCTGCTTTCCTGGCCTATCTGTGCGCGGCACAGTTCAGACCCTTGTCAGGTGCATGCCCATTGACTATGCCCATGCGCTGCACAATAATGGGCATTCCCTCTTCTTCACTGTGTGCAGTCTCTGTGGGCTATGGCGCATTCTCCTTTGGGTGGTGCAGCACTGCCCATTGAATATTGCATTGTATGCATTGTGGGATACACAGCACATCTCCATTTTCCACTGAGATGCGCTGTACATCCTCTTTGAATATGGGGGTCCTCATGCACTAGTTTGTTTTGGGACTGATGGATGCTGTCATCAGCACCCATCAGCTAAATCAGATGTTTCACCAAGTTTCCCCAGGTTTTTAAAATTCTTTAATTTTAAACTAATTTAAGTTTGATCTGGCAAGCCCACCTCTCCCTGCAGTCTCTGAGCATAAACTAACTTATGTTTGGTCTGGCAAGCCTAGCTCTCCCTGAGCATTATGAAATGGAGGCAGAGGGTTCCATGTGATAAGAGTGAAGCAACAATAGTGCCATACAAATCAGTGAGTGCACATCAGCGAGAGAAAAAAGAATTGGCGACCATGCACTGCAGCATATCAGCGATGATCCGCAGCACACTGTGAGGGTCCATACTATACTGTTTATGTGGGGGCTATGTCCCCTGCACCCACCTTAATTATTAGAATCAACTTGGGGGGCCTGACACTGGGGTATAGGAGACAACTTGGAGGGGCTATTTGAGGGGGGACTCAAGTCATCTGAATGGGGATGGGGACCATGGAGCACAACCACCTAGATTGGGGAATGGGGAAAAAATTAACTACCCAACACACACAGAAAACAATATTATGCACACATGCCTACCCAGCTCCAAACCCAGGTCCTCCAGCACTGAGGCATAGACTCCAATCACTAGGACCAAACGGCCAGCTGGGAACTGCATGGCCAAACTACCTGTTCATATACTGCTCTTTCTAGCTCACTCTGCCAGTCACCATATTAGTCCATCACACTCTTCTCCTCTCACACGCCATACCATGCCTCACTACCCTTTCACTGTCATTCATAACACAGGTGGTCAAACTTAGTCGCACAAACTGAGTCACTCAATTTGACTCACCAATATCGCGGATACTAAGGCAGAGAGACTAGCCCCACCTTCACGATGATGCTTTAAGAAAAGAAAGTAAATGTGTTGCTTAAGGGCTCACAATAAACGCAGCAGAAGCAAAAGGATGAAAGGAGAAATGAGGAGAGATTTACATCAGTGGTGAAGCTTTGAGGAGGAGCAGCAGAGGTGAGGAGGAGTGAGAGGAATTTTATGGAGAAGAGCTTCAAAGGTGAGAAAGGAGGAGGAGGGGAGGAGGCAGGGAGAGTAGGGACGAGAGAGGGGAAAGGGAGTAGAGGTGTGAGGTGGGAAGAGGGGAGGGTCTTTTGGGGATGGAGCTAACAGTATGCAGCAGAAAGAGACAGAAGGCATAACAGGGCCAAGAGAAGCATGGTAGGTGGCAGATGGCGGATCAGAGGGTACTGAGCAGTGAAAAAGTATGCAAAACTAGGTTTCTGCACCTGATTAGGCTGGAACATACAGTATAATAAAAGAAGCAGAGTGTAGAGAGAAAAGTAAAGTAAATGACATAATATAGCGGGTAAAGAGGCACTTTAAAGTTTAACAAGGCTGACACTTCAGTAGAGCAGGTGGTAGTTACAGCAAAGAATTCAGGCAGCCTGTCTAGGTTAAGGAAAGGCAAAAACAATATCACAGCTGTTCTAACCTGGATGAAAGTAGTAGTGGAAGGAACAGCATGGACTGCGCCAACTGCAATAAATTAAATCAGCTGAAACTGAGCTAAGTTAGGGGGTATGCAGCACCAGGCAACAACAAAGCCCTTGTTTGTACAGCTTGGAGATGACCTGTGTAATCATCTGAGATTTCAACACTCAGACCCTGGAGGGTCAGCAGTTAGCTGTGCAGAGGTTCATGCCACCCCAGCACCTCCCTGGTGACTCCCTGCTGCTGGTGAGGAAAGGATGAAGGGAACCTGGTGTCAGCAGCTCTGAACACTGGTGGAGAAAGTTCAGGAACCTTTGCCAGGGAATGGAGTGGAGGGAGACACAGATGGTCATGCTGGGAGGATGATCAACAGTCCAGTACCTGTGTAGCAGCAGCAGGTTGCCCCAGGAGGTTTTGACCAAAGAGTATTTCGAGGGGGAGGATCTGCTACCCCAACCCAGTTAAGAGAAAGAGGAAGCACTCTGTCCTCCAAATTTAGCCTAAAACATCTAGACAATGACCCCAAGGTGCAGACAGGTGAGGCCAAGGTGCTACTGAATCTGGGGCTGTTGAGTGGTGAACCAAAAAAAAGGTCCCCATCATTGTGGAATACTGCAGCAAGTGTGATTCACGTACAGCAGCAATTCATTTTTTCTAATAGGACATTACTCCAGTTTGCCTGAGGTACCATAAATAGCTGCTGACATGGTCCAGGCAGGCAACTCATACCAAGGACTTCCCTGCCAGGGTAGTTGACTTAGCCCTGTTTAGAATTTTTTTGCTCTACAATTAAATAAATATTTAACACAAAAAAAACACAAATGGAAGACAACCACATTGATGGTACCTGGGGACAGCAAGAAGCTCATTGAGGAGGGCAGGCAGATTGCATGCTAAATTAAGGTACCAATTATTATTTTTTGTGTTTCTCTTTCACAATCCGTGACCTAGCCATCATCAGAGACCAACTAAAAGCCTCCACAAACAGTAATGCTGCAACATCTCTGACACTGAAAGAACCAAGAAACTGTTTTTTTCCCAGTGTTGGAAATATTTCAATCAACATCCATACACAACATAGAACAGTATACAGTATGGGAACACACACACATAAGGCTAATGTCTCCCCCACTTGGTTACCATGACAACTGAAGAACCTCTCAAGTCGTCATGGTGGCCACTCAGGGAAGAAGCGCCATGTTGTGTATGGTTCCTGTACACTATTCTTTCTTTCTTTCTTTCTTTCTTTCTTTCTTTCTTTCTTTCTTTCTTTCTTTCAAGAAGATGATAAATAAATGTCATGTACTATGAATTATACTTTGGACATAGTGAACAGCCAATCAAATCATCAGATTGGCATTTTACCACCAGTGTAACTCCTCTGATAACCAACGGCTGTTGATGAGTAAATAAACATTCTAATCATCTGCAGCCCAGAATAAATACAATAAAATAAAAACACAAAGCAACCTCTTTAAAGTTGCATTTTTATCATAGTGAAAAAAAATTAACCTTGGTATAAATGTAATAAGCTACCTCAGGAGGATGTGGTTGTCGAAATTACCATGGCTGGTGATTTACCCACTCAGCTGTGCCTCATGGGCAAACCACTCCAGCCGTGGTAAATCCCCCAATAACCCACACCCCCTTGTGGCTTATTGCTTAAATATACCCACTAAGGTGGCTGATCAGATAATAAGGCCACGAGCCTGAAGGATAAGTGGCTTTATTATCTGAATAGCCCTTGAGATGGGTATATGGCATTGTATATCACACTTATCCATCATTTGTTTTATACAATACATTGGAATGTTTTTTATATTTTACTTTATTTGTGAGGCCAAGTTGGTTTCCTGGTGAGCTCTAGTCTAGGCCATTTTTAGGTTTGCCTTTTCTCCACGTGTTTCCACAGCGTAGTGGTGTTTTGGTACTGGGATCTCTTCTGGCCTTGTGTTTCTATAGCCTAGAGTTCTCCAATAAAAGGGGGATGTCTGAGGCCAGAAGTCCTGTAGTTCATTGGTGGCATCATGAATTGTGGTGGTTTGGAGTGGCTTTGTTGATCAGGAGCATGGTTTGCCATCAAGGCAGTGTACGGTGTTATCAGTTCTGGATTCTGTGGTCAGGAGCAGCATCTATCACTGGGGCCAATGGAGCTGGTAGATTTGTAGCCCGGAGCAGGGTGGCAGTAGCAGCAGTAGCGTGAAAGGCATGACATCCAAGGAAAGAGCTGGAGGATCAAGGACTTGGCTGTGGATGAGCACTGGGAGGAATTTCCTGAGCGTTTCCTCCAGTTGTATCCTTTTGCAGGTATTCCTGCAGTTCTGCAGGTCTCCTGGTTGGGCAGGGGGTTTCCCATTTACACAGGTTGTATACCTCTGGAGGTATACAGCCTTAATTGGGAGGTACACAGTTTTAAGTTTGAAGTTTATAGTTTTCTTTGGGAGGTATACAACAATTTTATTTGGAGAGGTATAGGGAAATACACATTAATGGTTCCTATGGGGCAGCTGAACTGGCAAAGCTGAAGTGAATTTTCGGACACAGCTCAAAGTTGAATGGAAGCTGGCACTGGACCACCTCTCCCACCTTCAACCTGAGCAGAGGAATACCAAGTGACAGAGATCATGTTTCATTGAAATGTCTAGTCAGTTTGCTTCTTCCATTAGCTCCCTACTCAGGTCCTCTCTCCGTCCTCATTGGTCCCCAATCTGTACTGCTTCCTCCCCATCCTCAAGGTCTGTACTTCAAACCAACACTATTCATGCTTGCTCCTGTAAGTACTTATTTGGCTAGGTTTACCTCATTGCACTGTCTTCTGTATTTTTGCTTCACCCTACTGCCTGTATCAATTTACTCTGCTATGCACTGCATAGAACTCTCATGGCTGGGTCATATGCCAATCTGTCTTCCTCTCACAAATCTGCACTACCTTACAGCCTGTATCAATTATGCTGCTACTTATCTGCATGCACTTATTGCACACCTGAAGTTATATATCTCTTTACCCATGATGCTGCACCATTGTCTGTTAAAAATGCAGATTTTAACCTTGTATATAAATCTCATACTACTGTTTATATAGAAACACAGAAGTTGATGGCAGATAAGAAAAAATTACTCACCTCAGTAATTGTTTCTCTTCTAATGGAGTCTTGATGTAGTCTGACAATACGCAGTTAGCTCCAGCACTTGAACTGCTCCAGAGAGGAAAAAGTTAACTCTATGCAGAAGCATAGAACGTTGAGCTCGAGCTCAGTTCAAACCTCTGTTTGCTGCACTTCAAAGTGTAACCATCAGATTCTTACAAGCTAATACTAACTAACTACACATGCTAGGTGGAAATTGTAAATGAACTCGCCAAAAGGCAACCAAATGTTTTGGGTCCCAAAAGACTCAAGTCGAGAACTCCAAAACAAAAACCAGGTAGTGAATAACATAACTATAAAAACAACATAAACATAACCCACTCCCCCTGTCTATACAGGAGGGAGTGCTAAGTGCCCCCCGAGGTGCAGCACTGTACCTGCCATCCCACTTCCCAAAAACCAGGTTCTGAGAGGGGAGGCAGGGAGGGAGGTCAGAATACAGCAAGACTCCATTAGAAGAAACACAATAACTAAGGTGAGTAATTTTGTCTTCAAACAACATGAAGTCTTGCTGTATTCTGACATTATGCAGACTACCAAGCAGTACCTCCATGGAGGAGGGACCGGACCTATTCTGGGAATAGGCTCTGCAGTACTGCTGTACCAAACCTAGCATCACTCCTAGCCTGGATATCCAGTGAGTAATGTTTGGTAAATGTATGGACTGGTTTCCAGGTGGCTGCTTTGCATATCTCTAATAATGGCATATCTTTGGCAGCAGCCAGAAAAGCAGCTGTACCTCTAGTCGAATGAGCCTTCAGGCCTGAGGGGGGTATTTTTGCCTAGCTTCTCATAGCAGAATTGTATACAAGAGACAATCCACCTGGCAATAGTCCTGTTAGTAGCAGGTTTGCTCTTTCCCACTTCACCATAAGTGAGAAACAACTGAGGACAGTCAAACCTAAGTGCCTTAGTGCACTCAATGTAGTAGCTAAGTGCACTCTTAACATCCAAGCTGTGTAACCTCTTCTCTCCTGAAGAAGAATGATCAGTGAAGAAGACAGAAGAGACATGGACTGGTTCAGATGAAAATCTGAAACCATCTTGGGTAAGAACCTCCTGTTAGTTCTAAGGACCACCTTATCTCTATGGAATGAGATAAAATCAGGCTTCACTGACAGAGCTTGTAATTCACTGATACGCTTGGCAGAGGTAATAGCTACCAGGAACACAGCTTTCCAAGTCAAGTAGTAGAGTTCTGCTGAGGCCAAAGGCTCAAAAGCAGGTTGCATAAGCTGAGCAATGCAAACATTAAGATCTCAAGCAGGAGTAGAATCCTTAAAAGGAGGATTGGTATGGAGCAATCCTTTAACAGAAAACAGGATGAGATGCCAGTGAGGAAGCCTTCCCCACTGACAGAAATGCAGAAACAGCTGCCAAGTGTACTTTCAGACTGGCTGGTCTGAGGCCTAAGCCATTAAGATGAACCATATAATCCAGAACTGTAGCCACATCAGCAGTGTCTGGAGATATCTGCTTATCGGAACACCAAATGCTGAATCTTTTCCATTTGGAATTATACGTTTTTCTGGTGGCAGGTTTTCGAGAGGCTTTGAGAATATCCAGAATCCACTGAGATAGATGCAGGCTTGCATATTCTAAATCTTCAAGAGCCATGCCTTGAGGTTGAGAGACCGAAGGTTGGGGTACCAAATCCTCCCCTAAGTGGAGGTTAACAGATTGTGATTCTTGGGAAAAGATAGGGGAAGATGGACTGCTAGGGACAGCAATAGAGGATACTAGGGCTGCCTGGCCCAGTCTGGAGCAATCAGGATCACTTTGTAGGATTGTGACCTTATCTTGACCTGAACCTTGAACAATAGAGGAAAAGGGGGAAAGGCATACAGAAATTTCCTCCAATCCAGAAGTAGAACATCCAGGGGAACTGAGCCCAAGACTAGGGGTCTGCAACAGAAGAGAGGAAGTTGGTGATTGTCTGGGACTGCAAAGAGATCTATCTCTGGAGTGCCCCATCTTGAAAAACTAACTTTTAACAGTAGGGGATCCAGGGACCATTCGTAATGGCCCTGAGATATCCCGCTCAGAGCATCTGCTAGCACATTGTCCTTTCCTGGGAAGTGGACTGTTACCAGAGATGTCTGTAGGGAATAAGCCAGGGACCATAATTTCATGGCTTCAATGTATAAGGCCATAGACCAAGTGCCTCCCTGCTTGTTGATGTACCACATGGTGGTGGTGTTGTCTGTCCTGACCTGAACCTCCTTGTTCTGTACTGAGTCCGAGAAAGCTTGTAGAGCCAGGAACACTGCCCTGAGCTCCAGCAGATTAATATGAAGTAGAGACTCCTGAGGGGACAACACTACCTGTGCTGTGAGAACTCCCAAGTGAGCTCCCCACCCCAGGAGAGAAGCATCTGTGGTTAGTACCATAGAATAAGTCTGGGTGATGAATGGGACTCCTTGTCTTAGGTTGTCCTGATCCAACCACCATTGGAAGGCCTGGATCAGAGTCTGAGTCACTGGAATCAGTTTGGTTAGAGGATCTTTTTTCTGAGACCAAAAAGCCCTCAAGTGGAACTGGATGTACCTCATTTGAAATCTGGCCCCTTGTACCGCTGCAGTGGAAGCTGCCATGTGGCCCAGGAGCTGAAGAAAATGCCTTGCTGATCGAGACACCAGAAGGTGAAAAGAAGAAGCCAGTTTTGTAAGGGCCTTTACCCTTGCCAGAGGAAGAAAAGCTCTTGCTTGGACAGTGTCCAACTCTACCCCATGAAGGTCAAGAGTTGCACTGGTTCAAAAACTGACTTTGGAAGACTGAGGAGGAATCCCAGAGAAGTGAGCAATTGCTGGGTCACTTGCAGGTTTGAGTTGACTTGGTCTGGAGACTGCCCCACAATGAGCCAGTCATCCAGGTTTGGGAAAATGGAAATGTTTTGTCTCCTTAGAAAGGCCACTACTACTGCTAGGCATTTTGTGAACACCCTTGGTGCTGATGTTAGTCTGAAGGGCATTGCTCTGAACTGATAATGGCCTGAAGGCAGGTTAGTCTGAATGGCATTGCTCTGAACTGATAATGGCCTGAAGGCAGTTCGAACCTGAGGTACTTTCTGTGGGAACACCTGATGGGAATGTGAAAATAGGCATCCTTGAGGTCCAGGGAGGCTAACCAATCCCCTGGCCTCAGAGAGGGAAGAATTACTCCCAGAGTCACCATTTAGAATTTTGGCTTGACTAGGTGCTTGTTTAAGTATCTTAGATCTAGGATGGGTCGCCACTCTCCTGTCTTTATTGGGGTAAGGAAGTATCTGCAGTACAGACCCTTGCCCCTGTGTGTAGTAGGAACTCTCTCTCTATGGCTCTGAGACCCAGCAGAGAGGAAACCTCTGCCTCTAGGGCAATAGTTTCGAAGGTGTTTGCAGGTGGAAAAGACCTGACCCTCAGCTTTGGAAATTTTTTGAAGCTGAGAGCCAGTCCCTGACTTATTACCTCCAGGACCCACTTGTCTGAGGTAACAGACTTCCAGGCCTGGAAGTAATAAGCCAGCCTGCCTCCTACTGGAAAGAGGGGAGTCGACCTGGGCTGACACATCAGGGTGTCTGCTTGGCAGGAGCCTTGGACTGAGAGGAGGATGCAGCCCTGCTCATCCCCCTTCTTCCTCTCCCTCTGAAGAACCCCTCTGAGGAAAGGAGGAGGCCTGTGCCTGGTAGAAAGGTCTGTGAAAAGGCCTGCCCCTGCCCCTAGATTGCTGCTTCTGAGGAGTTGCCTGCCTTTCCTTGGCCTGTGCACTCCTGTAGGTGGTCCTATACTGTCCATCTTTTTCATGTAATTCTCTGTCTGCTCCCAAAACAGAGAATTACCCACCACAGGGAAATCCATGGCCTTAGCCTGGGTGTCCTGTGAGAGGCTAGTACATCTGAGCCAAGCAAATCTCCTGAGACACAGATATAGCCATGACTCGTGATGAAACATCATTAGAGTCCACAGCAGCATGAAATTGGACTTTGGATGCCTCAATCCCATCAGCAGCCACCTCCTCCAGCTCTTTGGCTAGCTGGGGGGAAGTCTGTTTAGCCAGCTCCAGAACAGTATCCCACCTGGACTTCTGGTATTTGGCTGTGTAGGCCATATAGTTTGCCTGCCTGAGTCCCAAGGAGGATGCCAAGTACTGTTTCTTGGCCATAGCATCCACCTTCCTAGAGTCTTTATCCGGGGGATGTGAAGCCAAAAGAATATTAGCTTTGTCACAGGCTGCAGCCTGCATGACCCCAACATGGCTGCATTGTTGGAACAAGTACTCTGTACCTGAACCTGACAGCATATACCTCCTGTCCATTCTCTTGTCCACAGGAGGTAATGAATTTAGTGTCTGAAGATTATTTGTGTCTGTTTCCCAAAAGATTTATGGAGGAGAATAGGCAGCCTTTTTTGAATCTGGGATGTCCATCATCTCTACATAGTCAGGCTCCTCTTGTTCCTCAACAGCTTTGACCAGAGGGAGCTGGAGGGTCTCTGCCACTTTTTTGTAAAACAAATAGTGGGAAGGGGACTCAAAGCCTAGGAGGGGAAACATTGGAAGGCCTGTTTGGGGAGATGTCCGGTTCAATGGGCTCATCCAGGCCTTCCACACCATCATCATCATCATCATCATCATCATCATCATCAAACCCTTCTTCCCCTTCCAAATCCAGTTCATAGTAATCATCTGGACAATATTCCGGAACTGGAGGAGTCGGCCGAACGAGCACCTGCGGGGCGCGTCGGATTAGCGAACGAACAAAGTGGCTCTACATGTGCTGTCGCCTGGCAATTTCTTCAGTGGTTGGCGTGATGGTTCTGGATCTGAACCAGCTGATTTCTTTTATCTTTTAGATGGAACTGACCCTCGGATCGGCTCTCCTTTGCCGAGGAAGTATCGCCCAGGTCAGTGGGCACTCCCTCAGGTTCGGTCGGAACCAAACTGGGCTGGCCATCCGGATCAGCAGACTTCTTGGCCTCCTTTTCCCTAAGCCTACCCAATCTCTTGTCCAGGATGGCCTTCGGGAAATTCTTACATATTTGGCAGTCTGAATCGAGGTGGTCAAACCCCAAACAATACACACAGGTGGTGTGAGGATCTGCCTTAGCAAAGGCATCCCCACACTCACTACAGTGCTGAAACCCAGTGGGCCCGGTTTTTATTTTGGGTTTCTCAGATGTAGCCAACCTAGCCACTTACCTTTTAGCAGCTTTAAAGCCAGGCAAGACCCCCCTATTGGTTACCAACCATGTTACGAGCTGTGGAAAAAAAACGTCCAAAATTACGTTCTTTTGAAACCGATAGGGACTGGTACCTCACACTAATACTAATAAACCAAATACTAATACTAAACACTAAAAACAATACTAAACAATAAAAACAATAACCAACACTAATACTAATAAACCAAAGACTTTACAGAATAAAGAAAGAAAAAACAATTGGTTCTAGCCGGACCGATTGAAAAGTCTTTACAATTTCCACACACAGAAAAATAAACTAATGTCCACTACCTACAACATTTACTGTACTGCAGACAGGGATCTGAACCAAAAAAACAATACAATTTGTGTTTTAAAACCAGCGTTTTACTGAGACCTAACTGACAAGCGAAGGAGATTTCTCCGGAGCGACTGTTCAGTTAGGCAGAGTAAAGAATCTGCCGGTGATACTTTGAAGTGCAGCAGACAGAGGTTTGAACCGAGCTCGAGCTCAACATTCTATGCTCTGGCACGGAGTTAACTCTTTCCTCTCCAGAGCAGTTCAAGTGCTGGGGCTAACTGCATAATGTCAGAATACAGCAAGACTTCATGTTGTTTGAAGGACCGCAGGGCCCATCCAGTCTGCCCAATTTTTCTACCTTTCTGTATCGTTCCAATGTGCCCCTCTACCCAAGACACCTCTGGAAATGAGACAGTATGGTTCAGTACGCCTCCCCTCATAAAACACTTGTAATACATCAATCAAGTAGTAAAAAGTATGAAAGGAAAGGATGTATGTGATATTCAAGATGAAACGTACTGCGTATTTTACAAAAGTTGAATATTTGGTGTCAGAGACTGTTTAATATTGAATTGATATTACCCGCTACATTGAATCTTATTCTTTAAATTGTGAAAATGCTACACATATGGCTATTTGCTCCTATTTTAATTTCAAAGACTCATGACTCGCATGTTAGCGCTAAAACATCGAGTAGTATGGGCACGGGGCATTATGAGATGATGAACTATTGCACTTGGGATTATAAATTTTATAAAACAATATTTTATATGGGCCCAGACTATCTGAAAGAGCTTCTGGTTCCTTACTGCCCTGGTCGATCACTCCGCTCAGCCGACGAGGGATTGTTAGAGATTCCAAGGGTGAATTTGAAGTCATCTGGTTCAAGAGCTTTTGCCTATGCAGCCCCCACCCTTTGGAATTCTCTACCCCATCGGTTACGGGAGTGTACAACTGTGGAGGAATTTAAAAAGGGCTTAAAAACCTTTCTGTGGCAAAAAGCTTTTTTAGACAATTGAAGTGTCTATTATTGATTGGTATATGATTTTAAGTCGTATTCTTTTGTTAATGGATTTTATATGAGCTGTGTTTAGATTGTTAGGTGCCGTGGCAATGGAATGGCACGTATAAATACAATTATTATTATTATTATTATTAATATGGCTGAGGAGACCACTCTTGCGCTTCTGGGGGTAAGAGTGGTCTCATGCCTATTCCTAGGGCATGAGAATCACAAACTGTAGCTGTGCAGTTTTTACACCCAAAGAATTTAAGGAAGACCACTCTGAAAGATCATAAGAGTGGTCTCCTGCCATAATAATACAGTATTGATCAAGGATTTAATTGATATCCCAAAAACATTCAATTCAATTCTTATTTTACCAGGAATTACACCACTGAGCAGACTCATTTACAAGGTGGTCCTGGAAGCATGCAACAGGATGAGGCAATACAAATACAACAATATAAAGACAATACTAAGGACATTGCACTTACACAAGTGGAAATGGTAATACAATTGCAGATACATTTATTTATTTAGTTTTTGTTAACCGGGTAGGTACACTAGACAAGTTTTATGCCTATTTTCAGGAATGACCCAGGAGAGTACAATAGGGTATAACAGGTACAACAATACAGCAATAGGGTATAACAAGTACATCAATACAACAAGCAGGAGAGAAAGACAGTTTTACATTTGATTGGAAAGTACACCCAGTTACTAATACTGGGGGCAAGATACAATTGTGAAATAAGATACAATGATTCACTGATTGTTTCTAACAATGTAGGACTAAATACACAATAAGGGAGCTGGTACATTGGGATAAAATGGAGTACAATTAATAATACATTTTATTATTTTATTTATTTATTGAGTACTAGCATTACAATATAAACTGCTCCAGAGTCTGTGCCCAAGGTCCACTAACCCATCTTTCTTGAAGGCTGGCCATAATGGTTTGAGTATAGCCAGGAATGCATGTGCTGTGTATGCCATGGCTTATAAGTTGATTTTTTTTTTTTGGGGGGTTCTGGGTCTTTACCATACCTCTCAACTGTCCCTGATTTTCAGGGGCATCCCTGATTTTGCCTCAAAATTTTACTCTGTCCCTCTTAAAAACTGTGTTTCCATGACCAACCAGCGGGGGTTGTAGCCACAAAATAATGTCAGACATTAAAGTTACAGACTTGTTCTTCCTTAGAAAATGCATTTTACACTAAGCCCTATACTCTAACAGATTCCTGAGTGGATAGCACCAATTTTGAAAATGTGTTCCTGATTTTGGTCCTTTGTCCCTGACTTATGAGGCAGGAGGTTGAGAGGTATGGTCTTTACCTGTTTACCATTGATTTTAGTCACTCCCACTGGCAGATTCCAACCCCTTTTTATACTATTACAATTGTTGTGCTCTGCGTAAACAAAACATTGCTAATGCACACAACTAATTACTGACTGCTTTCAGTATGTGCTCTTACTGTGCACTTCATGAAGTTCAATGGGGTATACAAAGGAGATACGGCAACAAACAGGGTTAAGTATACTGTATTTTTTTTGGAGGGGCAGAGTGTTTCGGTGTACATGTCTTATTTTACTAGCTACATGCCTGGGAGCATGGGATGGAATGAACTGGGGACAGAATACTTTTCTTCCCAGAAGGGTGACGACTTCTAGATCAGGAATTATGTGGAGAAGGGGAGACAACTGCAAGAAAGACTGCCTCAGTAGCAGATGAATTGTTCTTCCTCTCTAAAATGTACAAGGAACAACAAGGGAGGCACATTTTTGGGGGTTTCATTGATTCATCCAGAAATCTTAACTGTGCTGGGAAACAGCTGCGGAGTGACACTGGGGTAGTTCATTGCTTTCCCATGTGATGTCGTTAAGTTAATTACATTGATCAGTTGTTGAAGAATTGCTAAATAAACTGCTTGTACTCTGAGCACTGATGTGTTCAGAGATTAGAAACTCATTAAATGCCACTTATATTCTGATCCATCCTTAATATCCATTACAAAGATTGTCTTTGAAGTCTGAAGCTAGAAATAGTATGCCCATGCAAAACTCCATGTTACGCCTGTCAAATCTCACTACTCAACGTCCATAGTTTCTTTCCTTCTTTCTTTCTTTCTTTCTTTCTTTCTTTCTTTCTTACTCTCTCCTTTCTTCCTTTTTTCCCCTCTCTCATAGTAACACTTTAGTTAAGGTCAGAATGGACACTAGGTCTATCATTACACACCTTGGTAGCTTTCTTTCTGTAGAATTTGTTAGCAAACTGGTTGCTTTGTGTCTGCATCATTTCTCCTAATGTAAGTGAGAAACTGGCCACACGTACTTTATATTGGGCCGGCAGTATAGCCTAGTGGTTAGAGCAACAAGCTGTAAACAATCTTTGTACATCCAGCAGACCTGGGTTTGATTCCTACAGCCTCACTTGCATACTGTGTGACCCTGAGCAGGTCACGTAACCTTCCCATTGCTCCTGGGGTGCCCGTTTAAATGGGCCTTGTGCCCAGCGGGCCTTACCTGGCTGCCAAGTATTAAAAATAAAGAAACATTTTTAAAAAAATCAAATAAATATTGGAGTTATCACACTTTTTTGTTCTTTACAGTCCTTGGTCTGCTCTCACTGCAACCTTTCTGAACACTGGGAACACCCTCACACAATCCTCCCACTCTTGATTCAGTGGGAGGAGACTACTGCATTGTGAATGCTCAGACTGTTTGGGGGCATTCTGAAAGATGAGGAAGGATACAGTTAGATGAGATCAAGGTCCTGAAGCAAAAACATTTTGGTATGCACACACCAAACGTCAGTGTTTCACATTCACTAAGAAAAATGGTTCTATGGCATAAGGGTAATCACCGAAAGGCACTCATCCTTATGGCGAGTGTACATCACTAAAATTCAGTTTCGGTGATGTACAACCCTGGTGACAGAGAAAACAGCTCAAGGAATTGTAATTTCACTTTTATGTGGGGGGGGGCTATGCGCCCTGCACCTCTCCGGGGGGCTTCTTCCCCCACCCCACCCTACTTTTAGATTCTCCACTCTGCGGGGGTGCATGTTGGGGGGACTGCAGCAATGAAAAAAAAATTCAGTTACTTGGGCCGGGTGCAACAAATATACCTGCACCTGGACCTGAACCCTGCATCCAGCCGCCCCAGGCCAGCATCCACCCCACCACGCCATGGAGCCAGTTTGGCGGATGACTTGACCACCCCCTCACAAACCCTCCTGCCCCTCACTTGGCGTGCTCGCTACCCCCCATGTGTGCGTATAGCGAC
The DNA here is from genome assembly GCA_016271365.2 of Neoceratodus forsteri. Taxonomy (NCBI): domain Eukaryota; kingdom Metazoa; phylum Chordata; order Ceratodontiformes; family Ceratodontidae; genus Neoceratodus; species Neoceratodus forsteri. The sequence continues at coordinate 937,345,351 of CM028136.1, read as the reverse complement.
ATCCCATCACCATTTGCTAACCCTCCCCATTCGGTCACCCTCCCTACTCCCTCGCCGTCTGGGTATGCACCGCAAGTGGGTTGCCGTTTCAGTAGGTGCCCATTTATGATGTACCCAACTCAAAGGGTGCCAAGAAAAATGAAGCAGCTTAACAACAGGTAGCTACATCAACAAATTCTACAACAGAAGAAGAAACATCTAATGGCCTCTATGCATGAATGGGCGGGAAATACATGCCGGAGGCACATATCCTGCCCACATAGCTCCACACCTGCAGACAGGTGCCCATCAGCTGTATTCATCGATAGCCGCCACCTGTCCATGGGCTTGCCCCCCCCAGCACGCAGATCCATGCAGAGGCTGGCCATGGGCAGAATCGCAGACCCAGCTGGGCATCCATAGGTCCCACAGTGGATTCCTTGCATGTCACAGTGCAGATCCAGGTGCATGAATGCCTACCACAAGCACCCAAACCCATGTGGCATGGCCTTGTCAGCCTGTGAACCCCCAAACCAGCCTGTACTGCAAGGCACCCTCCCAATGCAGAGACAAACCCGGCAGTGGAACCATGTGCCATCCCGAAGGTTTCCCCCCTAGCACAGATGTGCCCCAAGCCCACAGTGGCATACCCCTCTGAGATCCCCTCATACCCAGTGGCCCCTAGCCCCAACAGTGGCCAGTGGCCCCCCTGTACACAGGTGCCACAGTCCTGACAGGCCACAGCCTGCCCCAGTATACCAGCCCCCACATTGGTGGTCAGTGTACCTCCCATCTGCTGTGGCACCAGCAACCCCTCCCCCCTGCCCCTCACCTTCCTGTAGGTGCCATGGCCAGGAACAACCAGCGGTGCAGCCTTTCTCACACCTCCATGGCCACCAGCCATCCCAGTGATGCTGGGAGCATGCCCCTATACATAGGCAGTGCGCTACCTGCATCACTTGGATGGCCAGTGGCCAAGAAGGTGTGAGGAGGGCTGCGTCGCCAGCAGTTCCTGACCGCAGCACCAATGAGAAGGTACGGGGGGTTGTTGGTGCTGTGGTGGGTGGGGGAGCCACTGTCCACCACTGTTGTCACCAGGGTGCCAGGATCAGGGCTCTGGGGATGAGCAGGCAGTGTTGGATAAGGAATGGTGTGGGGGGATGGCTGCCACTAACATTTGGGCATCCTTGTTGGGGCGTATGGCACCTACAGGTTTAGGACAGATCTCTGTTTGTGGGGGGGGGCAATGGCACATATCGGGCAAGGGAAGGCATGTGTGGGGAGAGAGTTTCCATTGCTGGCAAGGGTTGGGGTGCAGATCCACACACCTCAGGGCACCAGCACATGCGGGCATTCAGTTGAGCGGCCGGCCCAGCCCTCCCCATCCACCTTGTGGGCTGGGCTGGCATGATTGTACAATCACTGGTGCTGCCGCGACCAGGCAGCTATGGTCCATGGGGGTGCATAGTAGGTACGCAGGGTCTCCCCTGGCATAACCCACGCCCTCCTCCGCACCCCCATGGGCAACACTACAACCTTAGTGCATGGTGCATAGTGCTGGCATTCCCCCCCACCTGCTCCCGGCATATTGCTGTCCATGCAGCAGGGGGATCAGGTGCATAGGAGCTGCGTGCCCTCATTAGTGCATCCCATGCTGGGGGTGCAGTGGGTGTGGAGTGGCTACGTGCCACAGATATGCGATGCATAGCCACTCCACCCATTGCTGCGTAGGTCCCAATGTGTTTTTTTAAACTAGACACTATTTGAAGCATAAGGGGTTAACAGTGACCCTTAAATGGCATCCCACTGTGGCTTGCAGTTGAGATCTGCATGAAATGTGTGCATGCGTGTTTTTTTTCTTGTCGCAGCTCTGGCTTAAAAGATGCGGTGTTACTTTTTGTTGAAACAATGCTGATCTTGAGAAGACCTGTTCTAGAGAATGGTAGGCAGAGCTGTTTTAGATGTGATGACATTCCAAGCAGACACACGAGGTACCTCCCCTTCACCCCCCCCACTTCCACCTCTCCGCTAACGTGCTGCACATCCAAAACATTGTAAGAATATTCAGAACCACAGCGCCATACCTCTCAACCTTTTGTCCCCCAAATGTGGAACATTGCCTCTCAAAATGTGGAACAAATGAGCAAAATGTGGAACACTTAAGCAAATCTTTACCTAAGAAGCTCAGAACACTGTTAAAATGTTTGCATTTATGTTCAGAAAGTCTGTTATTAATTGAATTATATATTTGTGCATCATTTGCTATAGATTTTTGCTTTAAATTGTTAATACTGAATGTGGGACAAGTCCTCACAATGTGGAACAGGGAGTTTTTGTGAAGTAAAATGAGGAACGCTCCTCATAATGTGGTACAGTTGAGAGGTATGCACAGCGCAATAACAACAGTTTCAAAGAGGGGGTCCAGCCACCAGCCAAATCTCACAGTTGGAAATGGTAGAGCTCAGTTGTACTACTTTCTGAAAAACCTTCAATTTTAAGCCATTCTATTCCATATCACTGAGGGCATGTTTACATAAAAACAGGAATTTTCCGCTTACAACTCTTCCACAGTAGAGGGTTACAGATCTGTAGCCACTATGCTCTATTCTTGACAGGACAGTAATTTCCACAGCAACAGACTGTCAGTGCATTTATATGCTATACAGTACACCAGTAACTAAAGCACTGCCTGGTTTCTGAATTAGTTACCAGTGCATGTAAACAAGCCTGTTAGCTGCTAACTGAAAGAACCCAGTAACAGAGTTATCTGGTAACAGCTGGCTAACAACTCAGTTACCCGGTTTCTATACCATAGACATGTCCTGCCAGTAGCCTCCCCCGATAATGCTGCCCTCATGTAAATGTGGTGCTGCCATTAGCTGGGTTTCCCTTCAGTTGTCAGATAATGGGTTAGCCGGTAAGCTGGCCTGTCATGTAAACATAAAGCGCTTTTACACACGCAGTCTTACAACAGAATAAGCGTTACGGAATGACTGTACCGGTCCATCCCATGCTGTCTAAATGCTTTTTGTTCCGTTGTAAAATGAACGTTCACCTGAACCGCATTCCCTGGCATGGGTGGTTTGTCCCCAAGCATGCCATTGCAGCGCGCAGTGTAAAGCGCCCATTCCGGCTCAAGAACTCCAGCTCTTCAGTTATCACGTCATGGCCACTGTTCTACCTGGCAAGGAGTACTGCACCGATATGGAGGGCTGGGTGATGCTGTGGCGAAACAGGAGCTCGTCTAATCAGGACGTGATGCGCAACAGGCTGTATCGGCGCCGGACAGGTAACGCTGGTTTCGGTACAGTAGTGCATGTGTAAAAGCGCCTATAGTGTGTGATGTGACAAGCAGGGGATTATGATGACCTCTGCTCCAAAGTAAGATTCTGCTGTTAGGAAAGTGTAAGGCAAATAGTAGCCAGGTTAATAGCCAGTGTGTTCATGTAGACAGTCTTACTTATAAAGACAAAAATGGCTCCAAAATCAAAATTATTAGGAAAAGTTAGTAACTGAATTCTCACGGATACCAGCGGTCATTTTTTGTTTCAAATACATATATACATCCAGAATCTGTATACATTCCAAACATATTCAGTACTCAAAGGGTTAACCCTATGGATATCTCTTCTCCATGACTTTTCTTCTGCCACCTGCTGCTGTCCATGACCCTTTACCTCTTGTGTTGCTTCCTACCCACTAGTTTTGCCCTGGCTATTTCCCACCCCATTCCTTAGGCTATACCTGTATGAATAATTTCCCTCTGCCTGTCATAACACAGTTTTATCTACTACATGTATCTATTGCACTGATTTGCCTTCAATATTTATGATTATGCACCTCTGATATATTGTACTGCTCTATATGACTTCCACATTTGTAATGTAATTAAATGTTGTTATCACTGTTTAGTTTGTTTTCCACCTCTTGATATATTTCCACCTCTCCTCATCCCCAGGATGCATCTGGAAACAAGTTGTTAGCAGCTTAGTATGTCTTTCCTGGTGAAAGTTTTGAAATATATATATATATATATATATATATATATATATATATATACACACACACACACACACACACACACACACACACACACACACATATGCATACATACATAAAATAACCAATCAGCGTTGCTGATGGCAGGTCCTCATAACCCTAAGAGTGCCTTTCACAGAAGAATTTAGAAAGGGTGTATGTTCCTCATAAAATGGAGATTTACATTTTTTTTATAAAACAAAATTCTAACTAAATTTAAAAACAAATATATTATTAATCTGACAATTTATCATAGATTTAAAGAAGCACTGAGTCTCACTCTTCTGGTCATGAGTGCCCCCTCTTACATCCCTAGGATATCACATACTGTCCACCTTTGGTTCTCTTATCCTAAAAATGCACGCAAAGAGATTCTTTTACCATAAGAGTGCTCCTCATTGCTCCTATAAATATACTACAGATCAAGGGAACACTCGCAACCAATCGGAGGACACTTTTCCCTGTGCGTCACACTCTCTTAGTCAGTAAAAGTGTTCTACAGATAGGAGCCTTGGAAACAGAATCGTTCAGGGGGTATTTTTTTAAAATTTTAATGTATTATAGATATTTATTTATTTCCATTTAACCAGGAGGGTGGGCTGTTTCAAAAGATAAATTTTCAGTCACACCTGGGGAAAGGTACAGCACTAGGAATGACAACAGTACATAAAACACAATAAATAAAGTCTCTAAAACAGGCGCTATGAATTAAATACATAGCACACAATTTAGATAACAGTAATACATTTACATACAGTAGATGACCATAAACTATTACTTAGATTTATTTTAAACACTGTATTTTACAGATAGATTGACATTCTGTTGAACTAACTGATTAAGCACTTTATTTATTTATTTAGCTTTTGTTAACCAGGTAAGTACACTAGACAAACACATGCCTATTTTCATGATGCAGGACCGGAGAGTACTTTAGGTCCATAGTAAGAAAGGCTCTTTCCAGCTAGCTTTATTCTTATAAGCGTCTCCTTAAACCTTTTGTTGACATAGAAACACAGTTTTAGCAACCAAATTTATTTTTTCACTCTAGAGTTCGGTATGTTTGTTGTAAATACTTTCTGTGCAAAACTTGTGACTTTTGAAAAATTCTCACCTGTGGTGTTAAGACCTTTGTATGTGAATATAATTCACAGTGGTGAGTCTGTTTGGAAGATCTTGTAACAAATCGGCATATGTCATTAAATGTAACAACATATTCTGACAAAACACTTTCAGGAGCTTGATATATACTGAGTGACCTTAATTAGAAATACATCACTACTGCTGTGAAGATATCTTTTACGGTTGTAAGAGTGGTCTCACTTACATTCTTAGGGTATCAAAACCACTCACCTTGAGCTTATGGTTTTCATACCCTAAAAATATGCATTTATTTATTTATTTAAGAGATTTACCAGGAAGGCATGTGCTGAGCTGGAGTACTGCTTTATTCCAGATGTGCCCTGGGGGAGGGAGTTACAGTAGTACAGTAAATACAGCAGGAAACAAAAACATACATACAGTGATTAGGACAAGCAATGGATGAAGCAGTTATAACAGTTGCGTAGATACAGGATCTTATTATTTTTTTTAGTTTACTACAAAGGAGCAGCCTGAATAAATGGAGAGCCAGACTGGGCTAACAGTTGGAAGGAGGCGGATTGAGGGTGAAGCTAAGGGGGGTGGTAATAACAGGAGCAGTAGGTAGAGAAGTGCATTTTGAGAAGGGCATTTCTTTGTGGTGTACTAGTGGAGTGTCTAATATTGGCTGCCAGGGAATTCCACAATTTGGGCAACCTGAAGCTGAAAGCAGCCTGGCCAGACCGGGTGGATCTGTGAGGCATGTGCAGGAGCCTGGCGTCTATATTTTTGAGGCGGGCAGGTGGAGAGAGGGCGGTTGGGAGGAGGACAGGTAGGAGGGGAGTGTCTGTGACCAGAATTTAGCAGTGGTTCTAGTGCAGTGGAGCAATCAGCGGTTATGTAGAGAGGAGAGGTCCAAGGATTGGTAGAGGACACAGTGATGGGTGTTTGGAGGACGGTCCAATGAGAAACGGCAGAAGGAGTTAAAAAGGGGATCTAGCCTGGCTAGAGAAGTATGTGGGGGTGGCACCGTAGACAACATCACCATAATCAACAATAGGGAGGATGATTTTTTTTGGACTATTGCCTGTCTGGTTGGTAAGGGTATGCAATTTTTGTTCCGGTTGAGGGCTCCCAACATGGGGTGTAATTTTTTATGCAGAGCATCTATATGTGCTGAGAAGTCAAGATGTTGATCTAACCAGACACCAAGATAGCGATAAGTGGTGCAGGCCTCTATAGGCGAGCTATCCAGAGTATAGAACGTAAGTGGAGCCGCAAGCCGGGTTAGTTTGGACCGGGAGCCGAAGGTGAGGGAGACTGTTTTGTTTGAGTTTAAGAATAGTTGGTTAGAGATGAACCAACATTGGATGGAGTCGAAATCCTTCTGTAGGCGGGCTGCCACGGCACTAGTGGCTGGGCCAGAGGCAAACAGTACCGTATCGTCAGCGTACATATGGATAGCCATTTGTGGGCAGGTGGCAGGCAGGTCATTTAAAAAAATTGAGAACAACAGCGGGCCGAGAACAGACCCTTGGGGGACTCCACTGGTGACAGGGAGGGAGGTGGATCTAGCCGAGCTAATGCGGACTGATTGGGACCTACCTGTTAAGTAAGAGTGGAACCAGTTATTTGCGTTGTCAGACAGTCCAGCTTGAGCCAGTTTAGCCAGCAGCAGGGGATGGGAGACCGTGTCGAAGGCTTTTGCCAGGTCGATAAATATGGCTGCTGTTATTTCCGCTTTGTCCATGCCCGTAAGGATGGCATTTGTGAGGCGCAGGAGGGAGGTGGTGGTGGAGTGATTTTTTCTGAAGCCAGCCTGGTAGGGGGTGAAAAATGATACAGTATCTAAATAGTGGTGGAGCTGGGAGAGTACAAGGCGCTCTTGAGTTTTGGCTAGGATGGGGAGCAGGGATATAGGACGGTAGTTGGATGGGGAGGAGAGGTCCTCTCCTTTGGTAGGGGAATCATGAAGGCTTGTTTCCATAAGTTGGGGACCACCCCGAGTTTAAAAGACAGGTTATAGAGCAATGTTAGTGGGTGGGTTATGGCAGGTGCTGAGAGCAGGAGCATTTTGGAATCAAGACCCGATGGACATTTACTTTTGGTTGGGCTGAGTGTCTGCAGTATTCTTAGCACCTGGCCAGGTGTGACTGGGCAGAGAGAGAAGGAGGCCGCGGGGGATACAGTGGGGTGAACAATGGGCAGTGGATGAGGATGGGAAGAGAGTAGGGAAGAAACAGTGGAGGAGAAATATGAGTTAAACTCGGTGGCTACCAGTCTAGGATCCATGATGATTTTCCCATCTATTTTGAGAGTGGGAATGGGGGGTTGAGCCGGTGGGGAAGAAGTGATTTTATTGACTTCAGAATTGGGTAGGGTGAGTGAAGTTATTTTTTGAATGCAGATTGAAAGTAATAGATTTGGCCTGTTGTATGAGTCTTGTACAGGCAATTCTTAGCGACCGGTAGTGTTGATGAGCCGTTTGACCACCTGTAGCCTTGAAGGATTTCCAGGCACGGTCTCTGGCACGCAGGCGTTCCATGAGGTTAGTTGTTACCCATGGAAGGTGAGCTCCTCTTACTCGGGATCTCCTGAGTGGAGCATGGAGGTCCCAGATGGCTAGGAAGTTTGTGGAAAAGAATTTCAGGGCCTCATCTATGGAGGTGGCCCTAGGGATGAAAGACCAGTCAATGCTGGTGAGATCATTTAGGAGAGCTGCCAGGTCCAGAGATTTATAAGATCTGATGTGAAGCGTGCGGAGTGGGGTGGGGCCATGGGTTGGGAGATTTTGCGCACCATATAATTCATATGGTGGTCACTATGAGTCAGGTAGTAGGTCAGCTTTGACGATCCGATGGGGGTGAGTAGTTAGTGCCCAATCCAGGAGTGCATGTTTGTTGGATTTGTGGTTTAGATGAGTGGGTTCCACCATTAGCTGGGACAAGTTTAGGGCATTTATTTGTTGTTGTCGCGATTTGGAGGCGCTGCCTAGCCAGTTCAGATTGAAGTCACCAAGGATGTGAGTTAGCGCCTTCCGTATGTGACCTCAGGGTGCCAAGGTGGTTGAGAATGCAACCCAGTGGTGTGTCTGGCGGGCAGTATGACCCTGCTATGTATACTGGGATTGAGTGAGGTAGGGTGATTTTGATTAGGAGGGACTCTATAGATTGAATGGGGGCCATGAGGGTGGTTATGGAAAACTGGAGTTTGAAGGAGATATACATGGCGGTGCCACCACCTTTCTTTTTGCCCTGTCTGTCTTGGCAGATTAGGGAGAAACCGGGTATTGAGAATTCTATATCCCTGTTGTGAGGCTTCAGCCAAGATTCAGTGATGATTACAATATCAGGGTGAAGGGCAAGGACAGTGGCTTGTAGGGCTGCTAATTTGTTTAGGATGCTGCATATGTTTAGGTGGACAATTTTAAGACCTTTAGGGAGGTCCATACCTGAAGCGGGGGGGTTGAACAGTTATGGTTGCAGGTGGTCCTGGGTTGCGTTCAATGTCCCCGACTATACAGAGGAGGAGAGCCAGGGTGTGCCTTAATAAGCACATGATCTTTGCTGAGGGTCCGCGTCGCGTTACGAGGTTGGGAGTTAGTAAGTTGGTCTTTGGGGCTGAGTAAAGGGGGATATATAGGGCAGGCTTCTCGGCATGGAATGAGGGGGTAAGGATAGAGGCCCCCAGGGACCAATTATGCCAATGGTACAGGTTGTGGTCCACTAGTGCCAAGGAGGAATGGAGGGGTGGCTTGGTAACTGTAGAGAGAAGGGGTACTGAATCAGGTAGAATAGGATAGGATGCAGGCGGAAGGAAAGAGGGGGTTTGGCAAAGCAAAATGATTGTTAATGTGAGGAGCTGCATTTTTAGTGTTTTTGCACTGTAGTAGATTGAAACCTGCTCTACGGTGGCCACTAGTGGCTGAGTAATATAAGGAGCTAATGGGGAAAGTGGGCTGATTGATTTAGGAGGCTCACGAGGTCACTGCTATATAAGGAGGAGCCCACCAAGGGTGGTGGTGGGGGCGGTGGGGAGTCTGCGCATAGCGCAGGCGGGGCTAGAGCTCCCTGAAGCAGATGCTGTAGGCTGTGATGGCTACCTGGTGCTCTGCTAGTGTTCCGATTTCCTCGGGGAGAATTGGCTGTGGGGAGGGCTGAACAGTTCGCCCTCGCGACCGCACTGGTGCTCCACTTGTGTTCCGATTTCCTTGGGGAGAATTGGCTGTGGGGAAGGCTGAACAGTTTGCCCTCACAACTGCACTGGTGCTCTGCTTGTGTTCTGATTCTCGGGAGAATTGGCTGTGGGGAGGGCTGAACAGTTCGCCCTCACGAACGCACTGGTGCTCCGCTTGTGTCCCGATTTTCTCAGGGAGAATTGGCTGTGGGGAGGGCATAAGACCACTCTTACAACAGTAAGACTTGGTTTGCTGGCCAAGGCACCTAGCTTCACCTGAGCTCTTTCCTTCTAAGACTGCTTGAAAGGCAGAGTAGAGAAACTTACCAGAGCAAGGGAAAAGGATTAAGACTTATTTTGGCTAAGCAGATTTACTGTGTGGTGTTGTTTTTAATTTTTACTCACAGAGATTGCTACTGTTTGTTGCTAACATTTCATTGTTTTATTTTTCTCTCTAGCAAAGTGTTTCTTTACAGCGTATATCTTCTCTGAAATTATTACAGGTGGTGTTTTACAGGTTTTACAGTTTTATCTAACATTAGGATAACTTTCAGGGTTACTGCATTTGTTGTTGACTGATTGTTTCTGTCTTACCTCCTTGTTCTTTCAGTCCGTGGTTCTTCTTTTCGAGCGGGGAAGGGCCCAGCCACCCACCCCATCCCCAACCACCCCCCACACTACACTCCTTTTATAGGTACCACAGTTGTAACATTTCCTGTGGCAGAGCAGGAGGGGTGGAACAGTGGGGCCTCCACAAGGTGAGCTCATTTACAGGGACACTAGTAATTTAACTTGTTATAACAAGTTAAACAAAACACAATCAAACCATTACTTGCATTTGTTTTCCTTCTAATTACTCTGATTAGGTTATAAACCCAGCAACTTATCTGGAATGGATATCATTAACTGCAGGTACTGTGGAACAATTTTCAGAAGGACAGTCTTACAGGATTTAGGACACTGTCCTATATGCTGGGCCTTTGGAGATCTTAGGGCTCAGCTCCGGGCAGCATGGGCAGAGATTGCATGCCTCAAATTTCATATTCAAGTGGAAATACATTATAAGAACCACCCGCCATTTCCCAGCATCCAACAGAAAAACCTCGACAAGAGAGGTAGTTGGTCCAGGAGGTTGGCAGGTGGTTAGGAGAATGCGATCAGAGCCCCATCACTCTCTGCTCTCCAACATATTACCTCCAAAAACCATATAAACACTACAACAGGTATCTGCCTCTATCTCTGAAATCAAACAAAGAGGCAGAAGACACTGCAGAGCAGGACACTGCAGCACAGGAGCTAGCACAGCAAAACTCACCCAAATCAGGAACCAAAACAAAGAAAGCAAAAGGAAATCCAAAAACTCTGATCATAGGAGACTCCATGATTCGGGAGTTGATACCCATCTCCAGCCAGGAGTAATGGTCAATGTCTCCCAGGTACATCGTGCGTGAGAGACACTGACCACATTGCTAAATTGTTCACAAAGCAGGAGAAAACACTGATGTCCTAGTACACATAGGGACTAATGATCTAGCCAGCGGTCAGTTGTGGAGACCAAGGAACACCTGACCAGGCTGAGTGACAAACTATCATCTATTTCATCCGGCATCTCTTCTCTGAGATCCTGCCAGTCTGGGAGAGGGGAGCAGATGGACGGAAGGTCAGAGAAGGGGAGATAGGGGAGCTAAACACGTGGCTCAAGGGCTGGTGCCAGGAAAAAGGACACAGATTTGTAGGGAACTAGCAACAGTTCTGGGAGTGAAAGTTCTTTAAATTTGATGGACTGCATCTGACTAAGGAGGGAGTCAGTGCATTGGGGCAGAAGTTTGACGTCTTTGCAGAATATTTAAACTAGCAAATGGGAAGAGGGGTGCAGCACCCCATACGTCGAATGGGAAGAACACCCCTCCCCCCTCAGCTAGTGGTCAAACAGGGATTCGGCATGTTTGCAGTTCATTTGCATCACCAGGTAAGAAAAAAGGTTTGTCTCCCCATACGACGCACAGGGGTAATGCCAAACCTCACCCAACAACTAACACACCAAAATCTGGCCAATGGAAAATCAAGTACACAAATGCTCACAGCCTGGGAAATAAGATCCCAGACCTGCAGGCAAAATTGTCAGAGGCTAAACTGGACATAGTAGCAATTAGTGAGACGTGGTTTACCAGTAACCACACTTGGGAGACTTCAGTACCTGGCTATGTATTGTTCAGCAGAGACCGAGGTGCAAAAGGGGGAGGAGTGGCCCTGTATGTCAATGAAAATATCAAAGCTACAGAAATTCAGAATACACATAAGGAGCCAGAAGAACTGTGGGTCACCCTGAAACAGGAAATGGAGAGCCATAAGAACTGGGGTTGTCTACAGGCCCCAGACCAGGGGAGGACATAGACACATTACTGTTAGAAGATATACAAAACATGACAGCTAATGGGGAGGTTCTGATAATGGAGACTTCAACATGCAGGATACAGATTAGTCAATACCAGCAGGAACATCTGCCAGAACTAGACACATAGTGGATTCCCTGCAGGAGGCCTCAAACAACTGGTATAGCAACCTGCAAGAGACAGGGCTATCCTAGATCTAGTACTGACTAACAAGGAAGGGATCACAGATCTCCAGGTAGAAGGTCACCTGGGGCCAGTGACCATCACATGGTATGGTTCAATTTGGCTACTACATCTAAATTATCCCATCCAAGGCAAAATATGGGACTTCAGAGGGCTGACTTTGATAAGATGGCCAACACAGTTAAGCTAGCCCTGGCAAAAAGAAACACTGGTTTGTAGGTTCCATGTTTCCTTTTTCAGAATTGAAGAATAGAGTAGCCTTGTTAGGAGACAGAGAGGGTATGACAGCCACTATGTCGAGCTACCAGTAAAAGTTGACCCCGGATTACCTGCATACTCCCTGCAGCAGGTTTGATAATCACAGCAAGCCCCTTCCTTATTCCAGGCACTCGAACATTAATGTATGTATACGTAATGATAGCTGTCACACTGCCTGTTGTATTAGACATACTTCCGAGGTGTGAAAATGTATTAATGTCACATCACTTTTTTCCTCTATTCTTCTGTAATGCTAATTAACAGAAAAAAACAATACAAATTATTTTAAAAAAATCATTTTTTGTTGCCCTGAATATTTTATTACTTTTTCATACCCTTTCTATGTAGCAACTTTTATGTTTAGAATATAAAGTTTACTGGAACCAGATTCAAGACACTTGTTTGGTTTAGTACAATTCTGAACATTGATTCACTATGGTGGTGTATGCATGCCGATGTTTATTGTTTATTGTTTATTGATAAATATCAGATAACACCTTTGAGTCAAAGACTCCATTACAAAGGTTCCACATCGTACATAAGACAGAGACAACTGTGACAAAAAGTGACAACTAACATAGTAATTAAAGACAATGGTTGCAAATTAATACAGAAAGTACTAAATAGCAGCAGGGAATACATGGTAACAGAGCTGCTAAAAAGGTACAAAGTGCAAAAGGTTACAGGTACAAGCATAACATTTCAGGGCGATGGCGCTAGCCATGCCCAGGAGTTCTTCGTTGGCCAAGGCAGGACATTGGGGTCCATTGTCACAGTATAGGCACACCCAGCGGTGGCAGACCAGTGTTAGGTCCATGATCGGGGGGGGGGAGGCGAGGGGTGATAGAAATGGAAGGTCAGGTTTAGGGGCAGTCACATACTGATCCCTGGGTGATAAGGTCCCTTAGTTGGGACTTGAACTGACCAAGTTTGGGTTCAGTGAGGGGGGGGAATTTGGGAGTGAGTTGAGCCAGGATGGGGCCAGATATCAAAACGTTCTTTGGCCTGAGGTGATCTTGTAGCGAGGTGCCCTAAAGTGGGCAGTCGCTGATTGCCGTGTGAGGTGGGTAGACAGTGGAGACTGAAGCAGTGGGGAGAGGGCTGGTGGGAGTAATACTGAGGTGATTTTCTTAGCGAAGAGGCAGGCCTGGTACTTTAGCCTCCCATCGCAGTTGAACCAGTTTGCTGAGGCATAGAGGGTGCAGGTGTGTGTAAGTCTAGGACAGCCTGTAGCAAGTCTGCAAGCCTTATTGAGGGCCAGTCTAATCTTGTGTAGGTGGGTGGTGTCAGCTGCACCATGGATGATGATTCCATAATCAATTAGAGATATAACAGATGCAGAGATGGTTAGGTGGAGATATTCAGGGGGGAGGCAGTGCTTATAGCAGTGAAGGAGACCAATACATGTATTGACAGCATTGCTGAGCATCCAGATATGGTTGTGGAAAGTGAGACCAGTGTCTAGGGTGATGCCAAGGTATTTGAAAGTGGTAACCTGCTCAAGGGGGTCTTTCGGTGAGTTCAGAATGATCAAGGGTTGTCCTAGGTTCTTATTTTGGGGGTGTGCAAACATCATGGATTTAGTTTAAGATGTGTTAAATAAACTTGCTGAAATAAAAGTATATTCACAAGAGTGTGTGCGAGGGTTGAAGGTTGGGGTATATGACCTTCTAGGTGTCGGCTGGGTGGCTCAGGGGTAGGGCCGCCAGTACAAGTGATAGAAACAAGCACAAATTACAATTATCACAATTACAATTAGTTATATAAGGTTGACTGCCTGACTCAGAATGGTAGCATCAAATCCTCAAGAGGAAAGCCAGCATGACTGGAAACAGCACAGACAAACCCACGAAAGTCAAAACCATGCATCCAGAATACAGTCATAGAATGAAAACAAGTAAGTTACAAAATTGCACTGGCATGGTGGTCCATGGTGGCATGGTGTTGTAATAGTAAATCTTACTTTCCTCAAAATCTGTGCCCATATTCTGGATGAATGGTCTTGAGTTTTGTGGCTTTGTCTGCACTGTTTGTGCTGCACTGGATTTCCTCTTGATGACAAGATGTGGAGCTGGTCGCCCCCTGCAGCCAAAATTTGTTCCCAAACCCAGGCTGCAGGCATGGGTGAGGTAAAGATGTGTGGCCCAGTGGCACAGAGGGCTGAGGCACTCAGTGCCTTACCTTGCCCATGCCAGCAGCCTAAGTTCAGGAACAAGCTCAGGCTGCAGGGGGTCAGCCGGGGAGGAGAAAGGATTGAGCATCCCAATGGACGATCTCCTTCTCTGAGGAGGGAGGACAGCCAGCTCCACTGCTCTACTGCCACCTCATGACCACAGGTGGCAGTGCAGTTGGAGTGGCTAGTGGCAGGGGGGATGTTGGCAGGCACCGCATGCTCGCATGGGGACATGCTTGGCATGCCCTTAATGTGAACATCCCAGGGGCTTGGGAACAATAAGGAGAAAAACACTCCCTGATGGCAGGATAACAGCCCACCCAGTTTGCAGGCCCCGCACCTCGTTACCCAGGCAGGTCCCTACATAACTGGAACTGGTCAGCAGTGGGAGGTAAGGGAGCCTTCATTGTTCCTGCCACAGGAGGAAAGCTCTTGGGGAATAAGGAGGGACCCACAAAAGCCCTGGGGGACACCGGGAGGATGGGGCTGGGACTGGGGGAGTAGAAGGGTCCGTCTGGGAGAGTGAGAGCAAAAATAAAATAAGTAATGCTGTTGTTTTTCTCTGTTTTAAAAACAGAGCCACTGTGGGCCCTAGGGAAGTGGCCTCCTTAGCCACAAAATGTTGGCCGGACCAATTAGGTGGCTTTTATACATAGTGTTATTAATTAAAAAAAAATGTTGAATCAAGATTCTTTGGAGTTTCAGAGCCTTCCTTACCACATAACATCCATTTTGACTGTTACAGTTAAGACTCCTTTGCAGTACATAGTTTGCAGCCCAAGATCTGAGGCAGTGCTAGTCAACCAGGTTCCACCCCTCCCTTCCTGTAGCGGAAAAAAAAAAATCAACAAACTTAAATATACACACCTGCTGTGGCAACTGACTTCCTGCGACAATTGACTTCCTGTAACTTTATTGATGTCAGTTCTAATTGTATTTCTTGCAACAATGTAACGTCTTGTTAATCACTTCATTGTTTATTGTATCTCATTATTATCACAGAGTGTATCTATTGCCTTGTTTATCATTCTGTGTGTAACTATAGTGCCTGAAACTAGGCATCTGATTGCCTCATGTATTTACCTGGTTGACAAAAATTAATTAAATAAATACATTGCCATGTTCTCCGATTTGAACCCTTAGGGCCTTCACGCTTTAGAAAATGTGCAAATAAAGAAGAGCACTCAGGCCTCTCAGATGTCCCCATATGAGGTCCATCCCTCATTTTACTCCTCTGATCTGCTCCACCCATCTAGGAAAAGGTGCTGCTCACAAAAAGAAGTTTCTGTAAACTCAGTCTTTAAAGTAGAAATGCATACAGTAATACTCTGTACTGATAAAGTAAAATAAAATGTGTCATACATGAAGACCTAATTTACCCCAGCGTTCAGAGCTTCTATCTTCACTATGTTTGAAGGTGTTCTGTACACTTTATGAGGGCCAGTGTACCAAGAGTCCCAACATTTTGAATGTCAGTGTACCACATTTCAGCCACGGAAGGCTGAGACTCCAAGTATGAATGCACTTGTTGCTGCTTGAAATATGGAATGCAGTCAGCCAAAGAGAAGGCTGATAAAGTGGAGTAAAGATAACAATGAGTGATGGGAGGTAGACTTAGGCTCCCAGAGCTGAACAGGCTCCAGTGCCACTTGAGGTGAAGAAACCAGAACCCAGAGGTCTGAAACCCCACATGAAGTGTCCCCTAGCATACAAGCTTGAGCAAATATCCAAAGCCCCCTTCCTTCCTGCTTCTGGGTGACTGGAAATGAATTGATTGGCTGCTCATCTTTCAGCCCACATGGTGTGGCAAATAGTAAAACGTTTCATGGGATGGGAATATGTATTTTCCATGTTTGAGGAGCAGTCTTGGCAATGCCTTTTACTGTTTCTCCAAAACATGTCAGACCAGTTGGTGTTGGCAGTTGAATATGCTTTAGTCCCCTAAATTTGGGTAAGGTTACTTTAAAGCTGGCGCTCAATAGTAAATGCATGCTGATTCTTTCAGCTGGTTACCTTGGCTTTTCAACAGAATGTTATTTATGATATATCAGTCACCCATTGTAAAATGTTAATTAAATATTTGAAAGGTCAGGTCGGCCACGGAGAAAATGGATATATGTAACGATTTTAATAACCAGTTTAGCTGCTTTCTTCTTTTTCTGTCTTTAAGTATTTCGATCCGGTCATGTATAATACGCTACAAACACTTTCAACCGAATAATAGCTTTGGTCTTTTGGTTCAAAATGGCAAAAACTTAGAGCGTGGATCTACTGGTGACGCATTATTTCTAGGTACCTAGACAGATCCAAATTATTGGAGGTTGAATGTTGATCAGTTTGCATTTGGTTTACTTTCTTAAGGGTCATTTTGTAAGTTGATGAAGAACAACAAAGGTAACATTCTAAATACTAGTCCCCCCACCCAGAGGATTAAAGCAAAATACAGCCCGTCTCCTGTTTCTTCAGCCTGTTTGTGTAGGAGCAGAAACATGTGCAAACTAGCATTTTCCTGGGCTGGTCTGGTTAGAACATCTGCAGTCAGCTTTAATTTCTAGGTTTTAGCATTTGTCCCATTATAATCAATAAAAAGATGTGTTACAAAAGTACTCATTCCATTGAATGTTTCAAAAACATCCGTCAGTCCCCAGTTGACCTCACAATCGCTATGCTTGTGACTGCATTGTCTGTTGTCGTGCAGTCAGTACTGGGATGTTAAAAGAAGTATAATGTGAGGTCAGAAAAATCCTAATAAAATCTTTCCCATACAGACTTCCTGCATAAGTTAGTAACAAAGATACTACAAAACTTGTGAAAAGACACGTGCAATTGAACAAAGGCATTCTCGAGGAAATACTAATTGGATAGCTTGTGTTTATGAGATTATAAACTAAAGACCTTATATATATAGTTATTAAACTTCATTTTTGTTCAGCGTGCCCTATTGCTAGATTTCCATGACCATATGTTCCAAATTATAATTCGCATTGTTTACAGATTACCTTCAAGTGTAGTCAGCATAAAATATTAGACTAGCGTTTTTATTCTTCAAACAGAAACATTTATTTTAACAATGTTTTCGACAAAAATAATAGATATAAAACAGTGACCAAAAATATTTTTGGTCGAATAAATAAATCCCTTAGACAAGAGCGTTTGGAAATCAAACCGGATGAAACTTTCTTTCTTTTTTTAATCACTTGATGAAATAGAGTCTGCTCAATAAAACATCAACATTCATCTACTCACTTGTTAAGTCTAAACTACAAGAATTCAGGAGTTCTTTACAGCTGTATACAAAACAATTGTTCAAAGTAGATACAAAGGGTTCTTGCACAGTATAAATATTTTTTTTTAAAAAGCTGACCTTTAAGAGCTCATGGAATGTGTATTAAAAAGTCAGTTGCCGCTTCCTATATTTTACATATACCTTTCTAGTCCAGAGGCAAAATTCGGTTGTCTCATGTAGGTGTTGTTTGAGTTGAACTGTCCAATCCCATTCATCTGAGAGGTGGATAAGCCCAGGAGCTGGTCAGTGTGATCAGGGCAAGAGCTGGGCCTCACAGGTTGCAGGGGCAGTCTGTTGGGGGTGGCATACATCTGGGGGTTGTTGGGAGAGTAGTTGGCCTGAGACATGGACAAATGTGGAGGGGACGCAGAGTAAGTGTAGGCCAGGTTAGAGGTGAGGGAGTTGGAAGATCTACTCAGTACTGAGCCCATCCCAGTTGGGCTCATAGACTGAGACTGGAAACAGGATGGGTCTGAATTGCCAACAGAAAAACTGGTGGCCATTGTCCCTAGATCCCCATTTAAGCCAACAGACTGATGAGTGAGGTCGGATCCCGGAGATGGTAGCATACTAGACTGCTGGTTGATGAGGTTGTCTATGCTGAACATCCTGTGCTGGTGCTGAATACCTCCTGAGTTCTGGTAGTGGTGAAGCACCGCTGGGTGATTGGTGGTGGTGTGGATCTGATGGTTATATCCGGAAGCTATGCTTGGATAGAGGCTGTTGGGGTATGAAGGCCGCCCAACTGGGGTTGGGGTGAAGGCGCTCGAGTTCTGCATGTACCCTGGGTAGGTGGTGATATCGGTTCTCTTGAAACGTTTCCTCCGCCGCAAAAAGCTCCCATTGTCAAACATGTCTTCTGCTGCGGGGTCCAGTGTCCAGTAGTTTCCCTTCCCAGGGCGCCCGGGCTCTCTGGGAATTTTCACAAAGCAATCGTTGAGCGTGAGGTTGTGTCGGATGGAATTCTGCCATTTCTTGGAATTCTCCCGGTAGAAAGGAAAACGTTCCATAATGAATTTGTAAATGCCCCCAAGCGTAAGCTTTCTCTCCTGGGAATTGGCTATGGCCATTGCGATAAGTGCGATATAGCTGTAAGGGGGCTTTCCGCGCTGAACAGGGCGCTTCCTTCTCCTGCCACCCGAAGTTGGGACATGGCCCTCAGCCTGTCCTGGGTTTCGACTGTCCCTGTCCCCATCACCGGTTGGGGAGCAGCCCCCTACGGGCTCAGACTTGATCAGTACCCCATCCTTCCCCCTAAAAAGAACCGGGGAATCTAAGGACACATTCGGGGAGCTCCCCACTGGACTTGAAGCTTCCATGGGGGTGTGCTGAGGTTCTGCTGTCATGGTACACATGCCTGAAAAGTAATAAAAGTTGCCTAGATTCATATACCTTGCACCTCTTGGAACAGTCTGTCTTCTTTGCTTTTAGCGTTCAGCTGCGGCTCTTGTTCCTGATCAGGTGTTGCTCGGCTTCAACCTTTCTTATATATCAGTGCTGAAGGAGCCTGGCGCCACCCTGTTCGCCCTCCTGTGTCAAAGCTCTTCATTAGAATACCCACCCACCCTTTTACCAATAACACAATGATGGATTAGACTTAATGAAGACCTAGCTGCACTCTCCGATTGTCTTTTTTTAAACCCGACCTGGAAAGCGAATCCCATTCTTTACCTTATTCAGAGTTCAACTCCTTTTCTGCTGCTTTTAGCATTATCTTGCCTGCTAAGGTATTTGCTGCTACATTACAGGTATATTATTATTACAGAATGGCTATAGGAGATATTTCATTTTAATATGTTTAATGTGGAAGTCAGAGGAAACCTAAGTATTATCAATTGCATACCGTTTTATTGTTGAAGAATTCACTATTTAGTAACTATAAGAGGGATTCATTATTCAATAGTGGGTTTATAACAGCGGCCTGCTGTGTGTGGTAAGCGCATTACAGGGTGTTTTTAAATGAATTAAGGCACAGCTTGAAATTTTGTACAGAGCGTGTCATACTGATGTATTAAAAAGGATAGGAGAATATAAATGTCCACAGAAAAGAGGTAAGAAATTGACACATTTTTTTTAGAGTGTGCAGTAAGGGTTGTCCTTTAGTCGGGTCTCAAAAGATGTTATCCCAGCATCTGATCATTATCAAAGCTCATGATTTTATGTATGAAAAAGACAACTTTGTTGAACAGCTACAAAGAATTTGAAACTACTGTATCTACTTCCCAAAACTTTTAATAACCACCAGCGTAAAAAGTGAGTATCATATGGAAACAGAATTTGACAGCTGATAATAACCTCTTGGCCCACCTAGTCTGCCTGTTTTCCATACCTACAGTCACACCGAAGATCCTACTTGATCTCAGCCCCCTACACCCATTTAAAGTACATTTATTTATTGAAGGTCCCATGCTGAAGTGACTACCAAGACTGAAAAGGATCCTTAGAATTAGGACATTTACGCCATGTTGTAAACAGAAAAAAAAAACTCTTGGCACCATTCTTTGATACAGGTAGCAACGTGTGTGTAGTGTAAAATGACAGTTTATTCAAAAACATCAAAAAAGTAATAATCGAAAAGCCCACCTATGGTGTTTTATGGACCAGCAAATTAAAACCTTGTACACTAATTACCTTAGCATTAACCTTAATTGGCAGCATTCGCTGTAATATCTGGAAATGAAAGGGACAGCAGGGGCACTCAGGGAGCACACTTCATATAATAATGTACTGCCTGCTAAAATTTTAGACAGTTCTGTATGTAAATGTTAAAAACGTTGAAACAAACAATCAGATGTCATTTCTGTTGATGCTGTAACAGTTTCTCTTTGACGCTTCGCCTTTCACGCCTGAAATGCTGATGGAAAATCTATCATAAAATCAATTGGGACTCTTTTTATCTTATATTTCACTTGAAGTATCAAAACTCAATACTATCTTGTAACCTGTCTGTTGCAACAGATAGGCAGAAACAGACAGGCAGGTATACAGGTCGATACTTTTCAGATGGTTTGTTCAGATTGTTGTGGTTCAATCATTACATGTGTATTTAAGAAACTCAAGTAAATGGTGTCCTGTTGAAGTAATTCTGTTTTGTTTGGTTTGTTTTTCTCTCGTTTTTTAAAAAAAAAATTCTAATCAAACTAAAAATCAATAGACCTAATTAAGTCTATTTCATATTTTTCCACAGGTGGAACATTTTGGTTTAATCAGGTTCAAACAACTGTTTATTTCTCTTTGTGTGATTTGAACCTTTTATTGGACAAACACATTTGCAGTACACACGCCTTCAGGCTTGCATAGAGCCCCTCTTCAGGTGATGTCACCTGAAAAAAGAATCTGTGTAATTATGAAAGCGTGTACACTGTATGGTTGGTCCAATAAAAAAATATGTTAAATCACCTACTTTGCTTTCCTGTTTTTACAAGGACCAACAGTGATACAAACCTGTTTTCTGGAACTTAATGCAGCAGTGCAACGAAAAAAGTTATTTCAAAAAGCTAATTCTCTGCTATGGTTATACAAACTAGTGGGAGAACTGTTGATTTTGGTTTTCTGGATGCTTCCTATGCTGTGTTCTGTACATTTGCATTTTTGTCTGGATTTTTATCCTGCTCGGATCCTCAGTATTATTTATATGCAAACATGAGACAGCCATCTTTTTTTCTTGAGAAATAATTACTTTAAAACGTTCATAAAAATTCTTAAATAACAATAAAAGCCGAAAATGTCACCACCAAAATAAACTGGAAGATAGCTGGCACCATTTTGGAAGCAAAAAAGGTGGGGTCAAATGTTAACCCATTTTCTTTGCACTGCGGCTTTAAGCGGCAGACACTAAATCTGAATTTATAGTACATAACTCTTTATGTTATAATACATTTCTGAATTAAAGATAAATATACCTACAACTTTCAGAGGGACCTAATACAGTGTCGGACAATAAAATTATCGTACTAATTGTTCCCGAAAGAGAAGTTTGCAGTAAATTTCTTGAGACCCAGCATATCATCTGGATATGTTTTCTTTCATTAGAAGTTGTAACCACTTTTCCTCACCTGAAGTCAATGCAGTTGGACTATTAAACTCGTTTCACATTTAAAAGATCTGTGGATGCCCAACTGGTGGTGCACTGTTGGACAGGATATTTATAGGTCCATTGGACATGAAAAATAATGTAAAGGCTGTGTGTAAAACTTCACTTCAAAGTAGCTCTTGGATTAAATCTTTTTAACACATAAATATAGCTACAGCAGACACATATACAGCACACACACTTATTAGTACACAATAGACAGATAGCTAGACAGACAGAGAGGCAGGTGGGACGGGCGGACAGACATGCAGAAATGAGAGATTTTCCAGTTTCCAGCAAACAACCCGTAGCTGACATTAGCAGAACTTACTAAATGCCCCCCATATTTTGAATTTCAGTGCCTTTTATTTTATTTATTTAACTAACGAGATGTTAATTAAAACGGAAGGGGGGGTTGTTTGTTTTTGGTTTTTCCCCATGTGGCCTGCGTCTGTTTGCTTGTACCAACTGTGAAGTCATAGCATTGGCCTGTGTTGCAACCGACCGTATTGTGATGTCACAAGCAGGGGGTTATGACGCAGCAAGAAGAGATGACGGTGCCAAGGGGCTAAAGAGTCTCTATTTTTGTAAATTGATTTAGTAATAAAAAAAGGAATATGCTGAAGGTAAACAAAAAAATGGAATAGTATAAAGTTTGAGTTCTGCCAATGGCAGCTGAATTTGTTTCAGGGAACGTAAACAAAAATGAGGTTTGAGACCATCAGTAATAAAATTCACAACTTTAAAGTACAATTCCATATTAAAGTTAGACTTGCAACGTCACTAACATACATCACTGTTTGCAGTTAGGATAGCAGCTGAGTTCAGCATTCCTAACAATTTTTCCTGATCTTGGTGCCATATTTTGAATTTATAGAACAGTATTCCCGCTTGCAAGTTGCGTGACTTACAACAAACAACGTTTTTATCAGGATTATATTTGCGCTTCTCGGTGGCGTTTTTAATTTTCAAAATCAATATATTTAATTACAGATAACATAAATAAATTATATGTAAGACTTGTTTTTGTTATTCGGCTTTCCGTTTCGTTCAGACTTTTGTTTTTGTGTTCGACTGAGTCCCTATTTGTTTCCAGGTGCCTGCTGAATCTCGGCACTCATTGATTTATGTGTGTTGGTATTCTGAAATTGATGTCCTCCTGAAGTATGGATTTTTCTTTAAAATGCAATAGATTTTAATCACAAAACTAGCAAAAAAGTTATTTAAATCACAGTCCTTGTCCGAAATAATAATAATACTAACAAAAAACCTCGATATTAATACGGTCACCAATGCCAAACATGTTGCTAATAAATAATATAACCAATGACCTGAAAATAAAAACATAATAAATAAAAGGGCAACTTCTGCATTATTGTTATTTCTGTCTGCAATTTATTTATACTCAGCCCATCAATCTGACCAGCGAAAACATGAAACGATGGAGTACGTTTACCTTGGTATAACAGCAAATACTAATATATGTAATTTATATAACTAATAGTTCTGTAACCTGAATTTGTACTGTTTCAGTGGCTAGACACCGCGCTGACAAATTCAACACCAGTCAAGGCAATTTCAAGCCGTAGAGTGATTTTTCAAAATATAATGAAGTAAACTAGATGTACCCCAAGGTTAGGCTTTTGTTTTACTAGTGGGAGCGTGACGCCTCTGCAACTTCTTCGGTTTCTGCAGCAAATAGACACAAAAGATTTCGATTTTGTTTTTTTGTTGTTAGGGTTGTTTTGGGGAGGTGTATTGTCGTTTCAGAAAATGCCTGTTTAGACCTCCCATGGTGGGGGGTGGGGGATACCTAAGGTGATTTTCCAATATGTAAGAAAACCTACACCATTTAGACACAATTCAGCTCATGTTTCTTAGATGACCTGTATTTACTCTCCCCCCATTATTTATTAATAAGGACAGTTGTATGAAAACAGCTCTCAGTCCCCAGATTTCATCACATCCACCTGCTATTCTGTTATAGTCCTCTATTGTGACATCATAATCACTTCCACAGCAATCGATTATATTGTATCATAAGTGGGCCTGTTGGATAAGCTGGGAGAAATGGAGGAGGGGAACCAGATGATCAGATGGATAGGCAATTGGCTCCAGGACCAGACCCAGAGGGTCGTAGTTGGTAGGATAGTCTCATCCCCAAGGAGGGTCATTAGTGGGGTCCCACAGGGATCAGTCCTTGGGCCCCTCCTGTTCAACGCCTACGTCTCTGACATAAGGACAGGTATCAGGAGTGAGATGAGTCTCTTTGCGGATGACTCAAAACTGGGAGCAGTGGTGGATGGGGAGGAGGGAGGTGGCCCTACAGTGGGACCTGGAGGCTCTGGAAAGATGGTCTAGAAAGTGAGGCTGAGGTTCAATGCAGGAAATGCAAGGCACTGCACCTGGGGTCAGAAACCGGGCCAAGTGTACACCCTGGCGGGGAATGCTACAAGTCTCGATGGCTGAGAGGGACCTGGGGTGGTGGTGGATGTCAAGATGAACAACTCGGAGACTTGTAGGAGGGCAGCAGCCGAGGCCAACAGGATGCTGGGATGCATCGCTAGGGGAATCACCGCCAGAAGGGGGGAAATGATATTCCCTCTGTATAACTGCTTGGTGAGGCCGCACCTTGAGTACTGTGTGCAGTTTTGGAGGCCACACTTAAAGAGGGACATTAAACTCCTGGAGAGGGTCCAGAGGAGCAACCAAAATGATTTGGGGCTTGGGGACAGGACCTATGAGGAGAGCTCGAAGAGCTAAATAATATACACATTGAAGAGAGAAGGGACCGGGGGACATGATAGAGGTCTTCAGGTACATGAAGGGGTACATAGGGAGGAACAGTCAGGGTGCTTCAAAGGAAGGAGGAGGGCCACTGGAGGGCATGGGTGGAAGCTGGAGGGGAAGATTCAGGGAGAAAGGAGGAGGTGCTGCTTCACTGAGAGGGTGGCAGAGCCAGGAATGTGCTGCCTAGGGGCTGGTGGAGGCAGAGATGGTGGAGGAGTTCAAGAGGGGGTGGGACAGGTACAGGGGAAGGGTTCTAGAAGCAAAATCCAATGCAGCGAGAATATCCAGAACTGGGAAAGGAGAAGCCAGAGAAGGCGAGGGGGGCAGCAAGGTCAGCTCCCAGGGTGGTGCTGACCAAACAAGCAGACGCGAAAGATCATTAGGCCTATTCTGCTGGCATTTTAGTATGTTAGTATGTATAAGCCAGGAAGGACTATGAGGGGAAAACAGAAGGATGAGGTCAAGTCTGGGGGATAAATATTCTCAGTAATAAACGATGAGGGGTGACACATACATGAAGTACTCAACATGCAAGCAGATTTCTGTCTCATTATCATATTTTGAAATGTTTTAAAAATCAATTTAAAATGCAAATTAGTGTTTTATATATTTGGAGTTTGCATCACATAGGTCTGTATGGTCCCATGAGGTAAAGTATCTTGTTCTTATTGGGAGACGGGGAGTACCTAGGTACAGGACAAAAAGTTCTTAGTTGTAGAACTGTTCAATATTATACAGAACAGCATGTTACTAACTCTACAAGAAAGCTCATGGCAACAGCAGAAGACAATTACACACAGTGCAGATAAGGGGATATATAGCCAAAGGTGTTGAGGGTTGTCACTTTATGCACACATGCACTATGGAGCACTGAGGGGAAAGGAGCCTCTTAGTATTCCATACTTATAGGTTTAGAATGGACAGGGGTTCTCCCTACCACCTTGAGATCCCCCTCTGCATCTGTGATCTGACTGTGGGAAGTGTGCAAGGCAAATAACCTATCCCTGTGAGGGCAGTGTTAATAACTGCCAGCTCAGGAGTTAATAAAAGTAAGATTTTACAAGATTTGTTTGATTCAGAGAAGGCTGACCTGGCTGTTATCATG
The DNA here is from genome assembly GCA_016271365.2 of Neoceratodus forsteri. Classification (NCBI taxonomy): domain Eukaryota; kingdom Metazoa; phylum Chordata; order Ceratodontiformes; family Ceratodontidae; genus Neoceratodus; species Neoceratodus forsteri. The sequence continues at coordinate 937,319,818 of CM028136.1, read as the reverse complement.
GAGACCTGGTGGACGAAAATACTGGTCCTACTTTATTGGGTCTGGTTCCTCCAGGTTACTCCAAGATCCATCACCCTCACATTGGACACAGGGGAGTAGTGGATTGGCTGCCAGCGCAGAACTGCATACGAAATGTGTCAAGTTCCACCTGGAGTTGTGAGGCTCATTTGAGGTGGTGGCTTTCACTTGTTTGGGGGTCATGGACTATATAGATTTTTGTTGGTTTACCATCCACCAGATGTGGATGGTGATTTTCTTGAGGACTTCTCTGAGTTGGTACCGCATCTGGTTTTGGAGTCCCCAAGACTTAGTATCTTGAGGGACTTCAGTGCCTGGGTGGACTCTTCCTCATCCACTTTTGTTGGGAGAATTCCACCAAAGTGTAAGGATCCCCACGCACACGGCCAGCCACACTCTTGATTTGATTTTCACTGCTGGCATGGGGATATCCAAAACATCTGCTGAACCAGTTGTTTGGTCTGACCATTCCATTTTGCAGTTTGAGATGATGAGCGAGGTAATTACTAATCCCCCCTCTGCTGAAATGATCCATTGTTATAGTTGGAGGAGTATTGAACCTGATATTTTTTGTGCTCATATGGACATTTCTGGGATATTGTCTGCCTCCTCCAGGGGGTGCAGTGCAGTAGTTGAGGTTTGTAATATAGCGGTCAGTGTTGTAGCTGACTCCCTGGTACCAGTCCACCTCCATCCACATCTTGGAAGTTGCAGCTCTCCCTGTTATTTGAAGACAAAGTTCAGGTGCGTCGCAGGATTCTTCCCTGGTGCTAAACCAAACGGGGTGGCATCTCCCAAAACTACATGAAGGAATCAAAATATTGTAGCACTCCTGGTCACAAAATGAAGAAGTAGGCAGCAGTCAAGGTTCAGTTTTGCAGTTTAATTCTGGAGCGTAGCTGCTTCCCTAGCACCTCGGCCCTACAATCAGGCCTTTCGTTGGGGATCAGCTCTCCCTAGTACAATCATAAGCTGATGGGACTGAAAAAATGTGGATGAAGGCTATATCCCCAAAGCCTTTGACAATAACGTGTCAGATTCCTGCCAAGCAAGTTCGCCTTCCAGGTCAAAGGAAGATCAAAACCTTTTTTTAAAGAAATCCAGTCTTTTCTCTGTGTCCCCCTTTGGATTACCGCTGACATTTTGTGGCATGTTCATATACACAGAATTACATAAAAAACATATACAACAGAATTATGTCTACAAATAAGGACTAGCAGTGGGGTAGCTCGCCATAATCATAGACCACAGAAGCTTTGTTCTCATGGTTTATGATGTCACCAGGAACCCTTTTTAAGCCATTAGGGATATGGATTTAGTGCTAAACTTTCATGAAGCTTTGTTACAGTATTATGTATAGTTCATGTTTTATATCATGTGGTTTTAAAATTTGTATGGTATTTTATGATTCTGTATGGCACCTAGAGCTTCAGGTTGGGGCCTAACAAAGTAGCTTGTCTTGCCATCTGTTCTTGCTACTTTTCTGTTTTGAAGTCATAATTCTCGTTTGTTACATCACAACCTGTTGCCATAGTAAACCAGACTGCAGTGCTGTGATAATAACATTACAATACAGTGCACAGTAAATTGTATTAAACAGCAACAGTGAAGCATACGTCACATTACAGTACAGTGAGAGCATAACATATGAATACCTGGACAGAATGGCCAATCCTGTGTATAATCTGGGATTTGAAGGGTATGCTGGTTTATATTGTATGTACATAGGGCCCCTGATGTCACAAACAGAGTATTTGACTTCAAAGCACAAAATTTAGTGGGAACAGAAAAGGTCTGAAGATCTAAGACACTGTTTTCATGCACAATGTCTTCAGTGATGAAAATAGAAAACCCAGAGCTGCCAACTGTGAACTGCTTGCTGGAAATCAAAAAATTGCTCTGAGGTCGAAAGAGACTCTAGGTTTATCAAATCTCCACCCTAACCTTTCCCAGTTCATAATCAGGCATGAAACATATCCTGTGCAGACATGCACTAATTTATGTGGATTCTCTGTCTAATATCCAGAGTACCCTTTGCTTCCTTTGTCAGTAAGGGAACATGTTTTCCCTTTGCCTACTATTTCCCCAACTCCCTGCACTGCTGAGACTTTCCTTGCTCCCATGAGCCCACCTTGGGCACCCTGCTATTTAGACACAACCAACTTCTGGAAACAATTTTGTTCTGTGCTAGGCCTTGTCCTGTTAGAGTTTGCATTTCTAACTTTACTATTTAATTCTTGTACGTTACATTTCACACTGTTACTGGATTATTACTGTTTTTTACGTATCTATGTTTTTCTGCTGAATTTTTGCTTCTTTTTCTTCTCCCAGCTGGAAATGAGCCTTGACCTAATGTGCCTTTCCTGGTCACCACTTTCCAAATTACTAAATACAAAAAATTATAAAATATCTGTAACAGTTATAGCTCCTTTGTCTCCTCCCCTTTCAGGGCCAGTACTTAAACTTTTAAAATTGCCTACAATTAATACAGAACTTTATTTATTTATTTATTTATTTATTTCGTTTTGTTTACCAGGTAGGTCGTTAGCCAGCAGGTGACTATTTTCAGGCATGACCCGGGAGAGTACAAAACAGGATAACACAAGGAAGCAACATTACAAATTGAGGCAAAAACCATACAGAGTACATTCCAAACATATACAGAGGCAGTTCCAGCTAGTCTAACATGATATAGGCTATACTGGGCAATGAGCAGCAGGCCAAGAGCAAGGAGGTGTTAAATTAATAGAAGTATGATAAAAAATGAAACCAGAATTACGAATTACAAACATAACTTCCCTTTGCAAGCAATACATGTCAGTACTGTACCAAAAACACATGTTTTTAAATGCTGTATGGGTTGATGTAATATTGGATTATAAACATTTGCTGTGCTTTCTAATTGTGAATTAAGAAAGACAGTAACTTGCTGGCAGAAGAAGGCAAGTAGATCAATCCAGTCTTCCTATAACACTGCCTAACCCATGATGCTGAGACCCCTAGTGGTCACTCATCTCCCCCTCCTTTCTTCCCCTCCCCAACGGTGCTCCCCACTTGACCCATGTGTCTATCCCAACTATGCTTGAACTCCCCCACTGATTTTGCACAGACCAGCTCATTAGGTAACCTGTTTCCTCACCCCCCCACTATCTTCATGAAAATGCATTTCCTGATGTCCTTTTAAAATCTGCCCCCTAGCAGTTTCTTTGCATTATCCCTAGTGTTTGTATTTGTACTAACGGTGAACAATACACTGCTGTCCTGGAAAAACTTGAATGTCTATACCATATTCCCACTCCTGGTTTTCTCGTAAAGTCATGTTAAGGTCTCTTAGCTTTTCCATATAGGACCTACATTGCTGACCCCTGAATCATCCTTGTGGCTGTCCTCTGGACCACTCTGTTTCCTTATCCTTCTTCAGGTATACTCCAAAACTGCATACAGTACTCCAGGTGCAGCCTCAATAGGAATCTGTAAAGGGGCAGAATTACTTCCTTGCACCTGTTACTGAGTCTTCTGCCTATGCATCACCATATTTTGTTAACGTTGATCATTGCTTTAGTTCACTGAACAGATTGATACAGACTAGCAGATGAAATTAATTCCAGATCACTTTCCTCCTTAGCATGCTACACCTTCACCTCTTCCATCCTGTATTCCGTTCTCAGGTTTTTTGTCCTGACATGCACAACTTTGCATTTCTTCATTTTGAACTTCAGTTGCCAAATCCTGGACTTCTCTAGCCTCTCCAAATACTTCCTTATCCCACTTCTCTCTTCACTGTTCACCCTCCCAGAGAGTTCTATGCCATTCGTGAAAAGTCACAACTTTATCTGTACACTTTCACCAATGTCGCAAGTGAAGATGTTAAAAAGCACCAGCCCCAAGATTGATCCCTGCAGTACCCCATTTGTGTCCTCCCTCATCTCTGAAAATTTTCCACTAAGCACCAACCTCTAAGTTCTTCGTCCCAGACAGTTTCTAACCCAGGCAGCCAGTTTTTCCCCTATGCCCAGGTCCACCAGTTTCTTAACTAGCCTTCAGTAGGGGATGGAGTTTGACTGAAATGCAGGTACTGTATGTCTACAGTCTTGCCTCTTCCAACAACCTTAGTTACCCAACTGAATAAGTCAATCAGGTTCATCTGACAAAATATTTCCCCACAAGCCTATGTTGTCTACTGTCCCGTAACCTTTTTGTATCCAGAAACCCCCATCAGCCTTTCTGTGATAAGGATTCCAACAACTTGTGCACCTTTGAATTAAAGCTGACTGGCTAGTAGTTTTCTGGATTGACCTTACTTCCACCTTTGTGTGGCAGCACCACGCCAGCCACCTTCTAATTGGTCAGCACCTCCCCTGTCTCCAGCGAGCAACTGAAGAGGTTGGCCAGTGGTGCCACATGAACTTGCAGCATCTCCTTTAGCACCCTTAGGTGCAGTCCCTCTGGAGCTTGGGATTTGTCTACTTTTAGAGCCCACAGCCCTGTCATTAATCTCCCATTACTACTGCCGTTAGCATTCATTAGGCAATAGGGCCAGTGTTTTCCAGATATGGAATTATCCCAATTCTGGTGATTAAAAATTGACAATTTTAGACAATTCCAGATATCATTCCAAATATGCCGTAGAACTGAATATTTTCACTGTAAAAATAGTTTCATTTTACAGTGACATTTTTCATTAATTCTATTAATTTTTTTTCATTTCCTGCCTTCGCATGTCCAGAACAGAATCCCTGCTTGCTGAAATTCTGTGCTCTGCTGTTTGTGGTCTGAATTAAATGTCCTACTTATTGTCCCCCATGGTTCTCTATGAAAAAAAAAAACCTGACCGGACTGGCTGACTTTTTCAACCTGCCAATTTTCTAATCCCAATTCCATGACTTGCTGAGTCAGCACAAACAGCATTGTTTTAGTAATGCCCCAATAATGTATAAGTGTATTAAGTGTGTACCCTCACCTCACCTGCTGGCTACTGCTGCACTGAGCCAAACTCAGTCAAACCCCCCCTTCCCAACACCACCACCACACCACACAAAAAGGAAAACCTGTCTAGATTTATTTATCTTTTAGGACACCAGTCTACCATGTGGTCCTTTCTGCTGAATGATGTGCTTCTGATTTCCAGCTCTCAGCCTCTCTGACCATCATAGTCACACCATCCCCAACCCAACCTCACCAGCACAAATACACTGAAAATTTATGCCCAACTATCACCAATACATAAATGTGCTCCTCTTTTAGTTATATCTCTTTATTTCTGCTTTATCACACTCTTGGAGTTCTGCTTCCATATAGAAGGTGTTTGGGAATGCCAGGAAACTTGCATGTGAGATGCAACTATTAAGCCTGTCAGGTTCAGTGCAGGACACTCTAGGAGTACAGAAAACAAGTTGAAGGTTCCCAATTTTCTACAGATCCCAACTTATGTAAAATAAATATTTATGCTTTCCTACTGGCCATGATGTGGATTTCTCTCCATGACAACTCTGCAGTGAAGCAGCGCTCAGCATTTTTGGGAAACAGGTGAGCAAAATCAGCAATTTTGGATCCAGATTGTAATTTTGGCAAAAACTGCAGCAATTCTGGTGATCAGCAGAATTCACTGGCTCTAGCAATAACACTGAAGGAACAAGGCATTTCATGGGGATTATGGCCATCTGTGAGGGTATTTGGTGGCCCAAGACAAAGCCAAGGGCCATCAACCCTGAATGGCCATTTTTCACTCAAGTAGTACCCTGAGATGAGAAAATTTTTGCAGTTATATACCCTTTAAAAAGAAGAAAGGATAAAAACTAATTTTAAATGTATTGTTTGGGGTTGTTTTTACTTTCTGTTCTGCTTGTCTTTCTTTGTTTTGCTCCTGCGGGTATGTAATTGGGACTATAACGGTATGCAATGGTGGAATGTGACTGTTGTCATGCTAGAAGGGGACACATACAATGGCAGAAAAAATTTTATTTGGATAGTTTTCAGTAAATGCCAGGTAAGAACAAAATAGAAACAGGAAGGACGGAAACTGACTTCAGTATGTTTCATAAACACTGCAACCCAAAGTGTTTTTAAACCTTTAAACAGTGGGCAGCAGTAGCCACTAGGTAAACATGGGGAGCCAAGTGATATCAACGAAAGCTCAGGAAGGTTTAAGCTGAGAGAGCGAGAGAGAGAGGGAGGGAGAGAAAGAAAGAGAGAAGAGACAGCACAAGAAGGTTCAGTGACTTGTACAAGGGCACACAGTGAGCAAGTGGCAGTGGTGGGAATTGAACCCAGGTCTCCAGGCTCACAGCAGAGCTGTGCAGAACATTAAATTCCACTTCTTACAGAATTTCATCAGAAGCAGAATTCTGAAATTCTGAAAGTGATTTACGCCTTTTTCATTTAAACCACAGATTAGCAATTTGCTGTTTACATAAACTGCAAAATAAATGTTCAGCATCTTTTGTTCAGCAGTATAGTTTATTTAATTTTTCAGCTTACACAACTTACAATACAGTACAAGTGACAATAATGATCATACAAAAAGCAAAGTTCATAAGCAAAAAAAAAAAACATAAGTCTAAGAACAATAACTGAAATAAAACAGAGACAAAAAATAAGGTGTCCATGACTAGACATTACCCCCCATGACATTCTATACTGATTACCAAGTAGTCATTTTAACACCATATTGCATCAATATATTCCGTTAACACTGCAGAGCAATTGTAGGAGCAGTAGTTTAGAATGAAATCTCACACAACTTACATTTTAAGGAACACCTCTTGCAAAAGGGCACCTGTGCATATGGATGCTTTAACCTAGCTGTGAATAATTATGGTATCAGGTTGGGGCATGGATCAAGGGCAAGCAAAGAATGCAGCATTTCCCATTTTTTCCTACACATATTAAATCTTCCATTGGTACTAGCTATTATTCTTTCTACTCTTAGTGTGGCTAGTATTTCAGTGTACCATTCTGTATAGGTAGGGATGGAGTCATCCAACCGGTGTCTAAGAATAACCTTCATTGTCACTCCTGCAGTCAATGCTATGTGGTAACTTTGTGACATAAGGAGTTGCCCATCAGAGTGACCTATTATAAACGTATCTGGGGTAAAGGCATTCTTAGACTCAGGAATGGGTCAAGCTTGGTTTTTATTTGTTCCCACAATGGTTTGGCCTTTAGGCAGTTCCCAAAGGATATCATACAGGTTGCTGTCTTGTCCTCCACATCTTCTGCACAAATTCCTGTTAAATCTCTTCATTTTTAAAAAGCTTGTGTGGGGTGAAATATAGGTTATGTAGGCGTCTGTATTGTATTAGGTGCAGGTTTTCAGTTTTGATATACTTATATAAATTAGTCCTTTTCTTTAGCCATTCTCAAATGCTACTGGTATCTGGGAGTGCCTGAACCCAATAATGTCCTATTTCTGCTCCTGTGGGAATAATATTTCACTGAGATGGCAGCATAAGGTTTAGAAATAGCATTATGGCTGTTAGCCAGTGCTATGAGTTCAGTCATGGCATCGCTGTGTTTGCGATTCCATCATGTAGGGCCTAGGTGCTGCACAATGGAGTGTGTTAGCTGCATGTATTGGAAGGCTGACCCCACTTCTCTTACAGGGCTGTTTTAAAAAATTAGGTATGGTATTGGCCTTCCGTCAAACGCTGTGTGGGGAAACTGTTCTTTCCATGGTTTTGCAGGTATCAGCCATCTATCAATTAAAAAATTAGGATTGTGAAGTATGGGTTGCCCTACATCCTTCTGAGGGCTTAGCTGAAGGATTTTGCACAGCTGATGGTGTACCCTCACCGACATTTCGATTGGGATACCCTTGACCCCTTTGGGTAGGTTTCTCAATGAGCAGTATAAGTAAAGCTTTGGGGTCTATTCCTTCTTTCATAAAGAGCTCTGTCTCTGTTTTCAGCCATGCAGGATATATCCCTCTGATTGTGTGCCAATATTGGGATTGTATCATTTCAGATATTTGCCAGCATGAGCTGCAAAGTAGTAATGTATGAAGTCGGGGAGCTTAAGATCTCCTATATTCTTACGGCCTGAAAGCATGGAATATACTCTCCTTACCACCTTCCCTCTCCAAATAAAGTCTGTGATGTTTGAATGAAGCTTTCTAAACCAGCTTATAGTCAGCATGATGTTCGTCATCGACATGGAGTACAGTATATAAGGTAGTACATTCATTTTTGCAACATTCAAATGTCCTGTGAGGGATAACGGCAGTTTTGTCCATCTTTCCAGGTCTTGCTTTACTACTCCAAGGAGCTGATCTAAATTAAATTTTCATTTGATGGTAGATCTTTGGTTATTTCTGTACCTAAGTACCTTAGCCAACTAGGGGACCACTGGAGTCCTAGCTCCATGATATCCGACTTACATGCACTTACATTAAGTGGCATTACCACTGCTTTAGTTACATTAAGTTTGTAAGCAGATATCACAAGCTCCTTGATTAGTCTTAGTACTGTAGGCAAGGATGTCTGAGGCTCTGACACGCAGGAGAGTATCATCTGCATAGAGTGAGAATTTATATTATCATGAGCTCAATGAGATACCCACTATGTCTCACGCTTCCCTGATCTTGCAGACTATGGGTCTGAGAAACAAATTAAATAATGGGGAGGATATCCAGCATGTTTCCTGTCTGCAGATTAAGTTCTTGGGGAAAAAAAAACATTACAATATATTTTCACAGTAGGTTTAGTATATAGAACTGATGTCCGCTGTTTGAACTCTTCTTGCATCCCATATTGTTTAAGAACATGAAAGAGGTAAGGCCATGAGACCCTATCAAATGATTTTTCTGTGTCCAGGGAGACTAGCACCACAAGAACACCTGGATTTAGGATTAATGTTCTCAAAATTATAAGTGCTCAAAGTCTGTAATTTTATTTTGTGTGGGAAATTTCATGAACATTTTTATCTACATGTTCCTCGGCCGTCAATTGGTTTAACGATTTTTTATTTGGTATGATTACTTGATGATAGGAATTCTAACAATGTGCCACATTTCATGACATTATAATGCATCATCTCAAAATTATATGTGCTGAAAGTCTGTCATTTTATTTTTTGTGGGAAATTTAATGAAACATTTTAACTGCACATAACTCAGGCACCTTTGGAGTTAGACATGTGTAAATTAGCATGAATAACCTTTTTGTAATGGTTATAGAATCTTCTAAATATGGAGAGAACTGGATTAGAGATGTTAAAGTTGCAGGGGTTCAAAATGTTACTATGTAAATATTTGTAAAATGTTGTGGAAACTCTAAAAAATGTGAATGTTTGTAACTTTTCTGCTCTTGCAGGCATAGACTTAACGTTTGACATGCATATCCAATGTCAGTGTATCCTGGTGTCTAACATAACTGGATACATGGTTTAGCAGTTTTAATTTTACTACGGAAAGAAAAACGAACAAAAAAATATTGGTAACATTTTCTCAAGTATTTATGATGACACATAGATGAAACATTCAGAATTTTTTGAGGAAATTTAATATTCACAATGTACATAACACTACTTCATTTGGTAAGATGGGGTGCTGTTCCTCTTTGGGTGAATATTTTGCGCCCCCCTTCTCTCTTGGTATAATCAGATTGACTCAGTCTAACTACTGATCCCACTGAGATCCTCTTTGTTCTTTACAGTGACAAAATCCCTTAAAACAAGAGTCACCTACTACTTTTACTATCAAACTATCCTGTTGGAATAGCCAGAATTCTTCCTTCCTTGTGACTGCTAGCAACTCCCCAGACATTGTCTTCACCCACTACATCTTTTTGAATACCTCTAAGTCCCAGACTTGCTAATACTTTGGGCTCCCTGGATTATCAGTTTACTGGGTGTGATCCTTATATATCCTGCATTCGCTCACAGAATGGGGACCCTACTGAGACTATCCTCCCTCAAGTAGTTGGGTGTTATGCTGAACTAGGACATCTCATTCAAACCTTATGTTGACAGGGTGACCAAACAGTTAAACCAAAAACTAGGGCTTCTGTATTGGTCAAACCCCTATCCCACCGCTGAAGCCAGAGTATCCATGACTAATAGTATCTTACTGCTTATTTTCCTGTGTGGTGCCCATGTCCTATCCTCACTTAAAAGCACTGAGCTCACCAAGCTTATAACCTTGAACCACCAAGCATCTAGATTTGCAGTGGGAGTAGGGAATATGGAGCGCCACTACAGGACACTACCCATGCTAAACTGGCCCCCCCTTGGAAAGTAGAATTCACTGTTCCACACTCTGCCTGGTGCACAAAATAGTACACATCCTTTCCCCTAACCTTGCCTCAATCCTGGAACTGAAACTGCACAGGAGAGTCTGCAGGTCTTTCTCTCAATGATTTCTCACTGTCCCCAGAACAGCAACAAATACTGGCAAATGGTCCTTCGTCTCTGTGGCTCCTAGGCTAAGGAATGACTTCTTGGCTAATATTCAGGCTTGTGCCAAAACAATTCCTTCAAAGCCTCCCTCGGGAACATACTGCTTGTATAATTTATTGACCTCCTGCAGGCATTGCAATGGCAACATGACTACCTTCCAAGAGAACCAGATCTGTGAGGCAGCAGTTGAAGCCTTGCCACCCCCACCATGGGGTTGGGGGAGGTAAGCCATGTCCGGGGGGGAAGGGAGGGCAATGAGGAACAGTAAGGACATTAATACAGTAATACACAATAATAGTTGAAAAGCATCATAAATAATTATGTAAAGACATGGATTGTGAGACATAAAATACTTAACTATACAACAAAGTGCTGGAGGATATCTGCATTTACAGTTACAATACAATAAAGTGCTGGAGGATAGTCACATTTACAATTACAATACAATAAAATGCTGGAAGATATCCGCATTTATAATTACAATGCAATAAAGTGTGGCAGGATTGACAGCATTGGCAATATGCAGAGGTAATATTGAGTTAAGGGTGAGAGAATGGTTGTCGATTGGGGAGGGTGAAGGGGGAGTACACTAGTGCAGTTGCAGGGTGAAGGGGGAGCAGAAGTAAGAGAGGGTGTTGGGCAGCAGCCCAGCGACAAGTATCAGGGGCAACTGCAGGAGTGAGAAGTGAAGTCATAGAGGATGGGAGAGTTGTGGAAAGAGGCAGAGCAGAGGGTAAAGGGGAGAGAATTCCATAGTTTGGAGAATCAAAAAGGGTGAAAAAGTGATTGGGGAGAAGAATGGAGGGAAGTAAGGTAGGAGGGGAGGGAGCCAAGCCAGTATCTAGAGATGAAGGAAGTACAGTGGACTAGGTGTCTGGCCTCAAGGAAGGGGAAGGAGAGGGAGGAGTAGAGGGAGCAGTAGTGGGTGCGGGAGGACAGTCCAGAGCAAAGTGGCAAAAGGAGTGAAAGAGGGGCTGCAGTTTGGCCAGGGTGGACTTGATAGCAGCACTGTATACTGTGTCCCCACAATCAAAGATGAGGAGTATCATCTTCAAGATGATCTCTCAATGTGCAAGAAATGGTAGTCATGCTTTATTCCTGTAAAGTGCACCAAGTTTGGATTCAGTATCTTGTGGATAGCATCTACATGTGCTGAGAATTTGAGAGGTTGGTCCAGCTAAACCCCAAGGTACTTGAATGAAGAGACATCCTCAACTGCTACACCATCAATGGTATAAAAGAAGGGGAAAAGAGTGAGCCTGGTGAGTCTCTGCCTAGTGCCAAAGGTTATAAAGACCATTTTCTTGGCACTGAGGGATAGCTGATTTTCCAAAAAATAGTGCTGGGTGTTAGTAAAGTTTAGCTGAAGCTGGGCTATGAGGTCAGAGGCAGAGGATCCAGAGGCAAGGAGTACCATGTCATCTGCATACATATGAATAGTCACAGAGGAGCAGGAAGCAGTGAGGTAATTCAGGAAGATGTAGAAGACTATTGTGCCAAGGACACACCATTGAGGGATGCCTAAGCTGATAGGGAGTGGGGAGGTGATATGGATTTTCCAATAAGGACAATCTGAAACCTGTCCTCAAGTAAGAGTGGAACCTACTGACTGAGGAGTCAGATAGCTCTGCAGCCTTTGAGCTTGTCCAGGTCTCAAAATGTAACAGCAGAGCTCAATCTTTCTTAGTATAACTGAAATGCATGCTAATGTAATTATACCCAACCTTGTTTTATTGATCTACTCTTATTGCAAACTTGATGAACATTAAAAACACCCCCAAACAGTGCAGACACTCATGATGCAATAGTCTCCTCTCCTCCCTTTGCATCTAAAGTGTCTAGACTGTGTTGTGGGTGTTCCCAAGTCCAGGAAATGTGCAGTGGGAGTTGGTCATGGACAGTAAACAAACAGGTTTTTATGTGGTGATACCAGTATGGAAGTCAGTCTGTTTTTCACTTTAAAAAAGGAACAAAATCAAACTACCAGCTACATCAGCAATCTCTACAGAATGTGAGCAATCATGACATGTGTTTTTAAACTAGACACACTTGAGGCCTATTGGGGTTAACAAAGCTATGCTTCAAAGGAGTACCAGCTTGCATGTACTTCACTATTCCCAAAGTATCATGGGACATATGTGTATGGTAATGTACATATACTTCCCATGATGCTTTGCAATAGTAGAGTATGTATAATTTGCTATATTATATAAATCCTGGCATGCAATCTCTATGGGAATATCCTTTGGCAAGCAGGGTTAGGCAGAGGTACACACAAATATAATACATGTCTGAAGGGTAGATTTGTGACCACTTGCCAATACTACTACACTCCTGCATTGTGTCCCTTTTGTGCTATACACTAAGGTGATGCAAGCATTTTCCTTCAGTAGCACACAGGTTAGTGCATTAGTGTAGGGAAAGGGCAGAGAAGTCTGACTTAATGAGGGTACTGGAATGCACAGAGGTGCTGTGTGCAGCTCCTGTACCCCTTAATTTCGGGACGCAGTGACCCATGCCACTGTAGAACTACTGGAAGCTGTTCTTGAAGGGGTTGCGACCTTGTGAACTGGAACATTTATTCCAGCAGAGGGAAGAGTTACAATACACAGTGCCACAGCCCCTTCCATGACAGTAATGGAAGGGAACAGAGCTAGGGAGGGGGTGATCCACTGGATGTTGTGATGGTGGTAACTGATCCACAGGATTCCTGGGTCACTGGACCACCAGGGAAGACCAGCAAGGAATAGTATTTATACATATCAGTGCAGCCATAAAGCCATCATTTAGGCATAGAGAGAGAGGAGAGTGGGGACAACTTCATTGGCAGGCCCTTGTGCTAAGGGCACAGACCATGGAATGGCACCATGCACTGGTGGGCATGCCTTGTGCTGATCCCTGCAGCTGTCTTAGTTTCAGTATGTTAGTGGCAGCGCCGCTAGTGCCCCAGGCACCTTCACACCTCAAGTCACAAGGCCCAGTTACCCCTGCCATGATGTAAAGGCTGAAAGAAGTGTTAGCATGTCACAGCCTTACTATCAGTGGGAAGGGCTAGGTCACACCTCTGGCACAAGTAAAAGAAGAGAATGAGGCTAAGGTGTATGATCCATACATGCCAGCAATATGGACAACCAATTAATGGGATTTCACAGCCAGACTGATAAGGAACAGTATAAATGCATATTGGTATGGCTGTCAAGCAACCATTAAAGTGTGATGCATAGGGATGGGGGCAAATTCAGCAGTACTATTGTGCACCTGGGTCCATGCCATGGACCAAGCTCTAGGCTGTTTCAGTTCTCATGTTAGAAGTAGCACAGCCTTTGTGAGAACATTAATGTCTGAGCAGGCAATTTGCAGATGTTTACTCACTGTTACAGGGGAAAGTACTTCCCCTGCAAATAGTGACACCTATCTGTGGGGGATGTTTCTATGAGAGTCAGTAAAGACAGCTCACTGTTCCCCTAAACGCCACCCACATGTACCACAGGTTTCCTGTTATCTCTGTCCATATAGCGGGAGGAAGGAACCTGCTTCATGAACCTATTTATTTGGGTCATGGTGAGCCCAAAATAGAAAAGCTATTTAAAAAGCAATTTCAGTGGAAAAGCACTGAAGCAAGATTTACCCTGGAAGAGCACTGGCAACAAAGCCATGTTTCAATTAAATACCCCGGTTTACACATCTCACTAATACAAAGCATTATGGGAAGTCAATATATGGGGATTTATGTATATTTCTCATGATGCTTTGCATTACTGGTACGTATAATTTGGCATACTGTATAAGTACTTATATGCAAATTCTATGGGGATACACATATATAGTCCATGAGGAAGGGTACATTTACAAGTACTTCGTGGTACATTTCCGTGTTGTGCTCCTTTGTGCTATAAATCAAGGGGTCACAAGTCACATACAGGTCAGTGCACCAGCACAGGAAAATGGGTAGGTGGAGTCTGTGTTAAATGAAGGCCCAGGTATGTTTGGAGGTGCCAGCAGCTCCTCAGCACCATTACCCTCATGTGATAGGGCACAGGGTCCCATGCACATCTTGCATGAGTCGCAGCTTTGCAAGCCAAAATGTTCCTTTTAGCAAGTGGAAAAAACACCAACAACAGTAACATAAGGGAACAGGGCGAGGGAAGAGGGACATTTACTGGATACCAGGGACATGGACAACCATGTCACAATATTCTGGAGCCATTGTACCACCTGGAATGGTGAGCAATGGTGTCTGTCTGTCTATCTATCTATCTATCTATCTATCTGTCTGTCTGTCTCTGTCTATCTATCAACAGTATCTATCTATCTATCTATCTATCTATCTATCTATCTATCTATCTATCTATCTATCCACAGACAGTATCTATCTATCTATCTATCTATCTATCTATCTATCTATCTATCTGTCTGTCTGTCTCTGTCTATCTATCAACAGTATCTATCTATCTATCTATCTATCTATCTATCTATCTATCTATCCACAGACAGTATCTATCTATCTATCTATCTATCTACCTATCTTGTACTGGTGCGGCAGTGACAGTAAAGTTAGGGTTGAGTAAAGTGTTTAATGTTAAACCTACAATTTTGCACCTTAATACCTTTGGTGGTGTTTGAAAAACTTACCCAAAACTTGGCATGCATTGTCTCAAAGTCAAGTTCTCACATTGTGAGGAGTTTTGTGATGGCAGCTTATGTGGTTTCAAATATACAGAATGTCATTTTTACTATTAAATCTAACTTTTTCTATTTAGTGTGCTTTTTGCCGCCTTCCCAGACTGTCAGCATCTACCCTGGTCATCGACCCCCAGACTCCCACCTCCCATTGTGCCTGCATTCTCCTGTTACCCCTGGCTTGCCCCCCAAGGGGTGGGGTCACAGCACCATTCTCCCCAACTGCGCCGCAAGTACTAGTCCTGGTTGGAGAACTGGCTGGGAGGCTAATTGAAGCCCGGGGGCAGGGCTTCATAGAGATGGACAGAGGTGGAGTTTTCTCCCTGTAAGCAGGGGCGGGGACATGCAATGACGGCCAGTGTCTGCTCCGCCCCTGAGTTCTGAAGACGCTTGGTGTTGTGCGATGTACCTAGGCTCCACCAGACATCACTATGTGCACCAAGCACTCACACCACCCTGTCCCCTGGAGAAGGAGAGCAGTCCAAGGACGCTTAATCCTTCTCCCCCTAGTTGACCCTCCAGTGACCCAGATCCATTCCCAAACCTGGGTGCCAGCATCAACAAAATCAACCGCTGCACCAGCGGCCGGCATAAATCTAACTTTTTCTTGTACTTATTACTCTTTTTTTCTCTCGCCTACAGCCTAGACAGTACAGAATTTTTTTCTGAAACATTTATGGTAGAAGCAACCTTCTGCCAAGGTAATGCCTATTGAAGGTTTTGTGAAAAAAAATATTAATCCGTTCCAGAGTTATAAGGATTTTAAGTTTTTTCTGAGCATGCTCAGTAAGGTTTGTGGATAACCCTCTGATACGACACAAAAATGTTTCTGCCACAAGAGCATTTTGCTTTTGCACCACTTAGTTCTCACAACATGGAAAACACTTTTTCGGGTCGTGATGGCTGCCATCTTTTTTTTTTTAATGAAAAAATAAGGAAAATACATACAAATTATTAATTTTGGAAAAACAAATATCTGGACCTAGCTAAACAGGGTCTGTTTAGCTAGATTCTGGTGTTTGTTTTTTCAAATTTTTCCTACAAATAGCTTTTCTGGGTACTCCAAAATAGAAGCTTAGCAAGAGGAGTCATTTGGCTCACACTCAAAACCACTGAAACTTACATGGTCCCACCCCCTTCCAACTTAACCCTCCCTCACCCTAAACAAAGGTGCTTTTAATATTTTTTAACTATTCTCCCTCCCTTCCAGCTCAGTCAGCCCCCCCCACTTCCATCACATTTAATGAGTTTTAAGTGGATCAGGGTGCCCACCCCAATACCAGTTCATTACACCCCTTTCCCCTTCAGATCACCCACACACCCCAGTACATAGGTGACAACACTGGGGTGCCCACTAATGGTACCACCAAAGACAGCACTGCAGTGTCCAATCCCAGTGTCAGCTACCGTTCCCCTGTAAAAAGAAGAAAACTGGTGCGACAGGGGAATTTTCGGCTTGTACCCAAAACAGTGAAACTTACATGCTCCTTCTCATTCTTAGTTCAGCCAGCCCTCCCTCTTTCTTCCTGAGTCCTAATAATTATTAATATATGATCCCTACCCTTCCCAGCTCAGCCAGACCTCCCTTGTCTTTCCCATTGCTCAAACTGTTTTACATTCAGTGGACAGGGATGCCCACCCTCACCTCAAGACCACCAGCTCCCCTTGCCATTTCCAATGCTGTTTACTTTTTAAATTTAAGCAGACTGCATTGCCAACCCCTGGTACCATTTTAAACCATCCCCTCTCCTCCAGATCACCTTCCTCCCCAAAAACACATCTGTGGTGACACCAGGGTGCCCACCCCTAGTGCCACCAAAAACTCTGCCAACATTGGGGTACTCAATACCCAGTGTGGGATAGATCCCCCTGCAAATCAAGAAAACTGTTCCTCATTGATGTTTTTGGTTTTTTAAACCTACAAAGAAGAAAATGGTCCTTAGCTGATCTGAGTCCCCCCCCATCCACCCCACCCGATCCCCCATTCGGCACTCACTCCTCACACACACCCCACACACACCCTCACTAACTTAAACATGCTCCCATGGCATAGATCCACTCTCTGATCAGAACAACATCCTCCTGCTGGAACCACAACTGCGATATGAGAAAATAAGGCAAGTTTGGTTAATGTATTTCAATGCATTTTGAACTTTTTCTCATAACTGTCATATTTAAATATTTGACATGAAAACATGACCTTTTTGGGACCCCGCCTCATGAACAAGGTAGGTGAAATATTCCAAATCCATCCCAAAAGATGATTTAGCAGTTACTCCATGGAATCACCTTTTGGGTGAGATTTGAAACTTTTCACCTACTGGGTTCATGCGGTGGGATCACAAGGTGACAATGTTGAAAATTTGGTGGGAAAATATTGTAAAATGACCATGTTATGATATTTCAGCACTCACTCATAACTTTGCTAATTTTCAGTATTTTTCCACCAACTTTAGGGAAGCAGTATAGTGCAGTGGTTTAAGGCTCTGAGTTGCAAATCTGGAGACCTGGGTTTGAATCCCACAGCCCCCCCTTGCATACTGTGTGACCCTGAGCAAGTCACTTAACTTCCCTGTGCTTCCAGGTCACACCTGTACACAAGCTTTCAGCTTAATGTGTCTCTTCTGGTTAAACAATTGAAAAAAAAAACTTTCAACACAGTCTTTTTGAGATCCCACCTCACAAACAGGCTGGTAAAATTAAATCCAGGTTGAAAGATGATTTCATAGTCACTCTGTAAAATCACATTTTGGGTGGGATTTGAAAATGTTCACCTACCGGGAGAATGACATGAGGTCTTAGGAAGATTATGTTCAAAACTTGGGGTCAAAATATTAAAACATAACAAAGTTATGAATGTACATTGAAATATTTCCTTGCTCACTCATAAATTTGGTAATTATCAATATTCTTACTACAAACTTTCAACATAGCCATTTTTTCACATGACCTCATAAACATAACAGATATAATTTTTCAAATCCTGGACAAAACGTGATTTCACACTTGTGGTGTGAAATGACATTTCAGACACTATTCTATAAATGCCAAATGTCATGTTTATTGGGGGGAGTCATAAAACAACTATCTTGAACATGTGGGGCCAAAATAAAACAAACAGTTGCCTTTACCCCAGTGGGTAGTGCTTTGTGATCCCATGCCAGTGATCTGAGTTTGAGAGCAAGCTCAGTGAACCAGCTGGATGGGCCAAGGCTGGGGGGATGGCACTGTCATGTGGCACCAACCCCCAGCCTGGGAAGGGAAGATGTAAGGTTGCCTGCATGGGCCCAAGTACCAGATAGTGAAAAGAAATCTTTGCTTGGCATAGGGCCCTGCACCTCTGCATCCATGGCTGCCAAAGGGCCCTGCACTTTGGCTGATAGATGGACTCTTTGCCATGCATGTCTGTATCTGTAGACACAGAGGCTATAGAGCCACAGAGGCTGTAGGCACAGAGGCTAAGAGGATCCTGCACTTCTGCAGCCTGCCAGACAGTCCCACAAATTCTTGACATCCATTGCCACATGGAAGTGCAGGGCCCAGATGGCTCTACACTTCCACAGGCAGATGGACCCTTCCCTTGATACAGAGTCTCTGGGCCCTGTGCATCTGCAAAATGCAAGTCCTGAAAGGACCTGTGTGAAGTAGGATATTATTTCACTATTTCAAAAAGAAGGGAAATTCTTTGCAAAAAACTGTTAAAGTACCAGTTAGGGTTCAGCCTAATGCCACAAAAGTAAGGAAATGTGGTGTTAGGGTTTCCAAACTTAACTCCCCACCTCCCAAGCAACAAAAAGGCAAGACCACATAAGCAATCACAGACAGTCATCATCAGGTAAGGCAAACAAAATACAACTGTTTCCAGATGACACAAATGCAGTAGCACTGATGTGCTACCTTTGTGGAGGGGCCTGTGCTTCTGCAACCACGTGTGTGTGTGTGTGTGTGTGTGTGTGTGTGTGTGTGAAGTACAGTGTGAATGAGTACTTGTGGCAGTGCAGGCCCTATGGGAGCCCGAGCTTCTGCAGACAGAAGTACTGTTGCAATGTTGGTATCAAGGTTTCAGCAGCAGATTGAGAAATTTTTCAAGGGAGTAGCAGTTTTGTCTAGGGGGTAGCACTTCCCTGAAAAAGTAAAAAGTTACCTTTTAAAGCTCAGATTAGGTTAAAATGGGTACTTTCTGCTGGCCTAAGGGGGAAGCGGGTGGTACCTCACTACATAGCTGAATCTACTAGTGCACGGTTTTCTACATGCAGCTGCATAAGTGCAGGCAGAAGTACTGTTGCAATTTTAGTATCATTGATTTGGTGGCATCTATGCTTCTGCAGCCAGAGGTTGGTGTGTATGTTTTACAACTGCTGCTGCAAAAACACAGGCCTCTTGGGGCCTGCACTTCTGCAGACAGAATTGTGTGTATGACTCACACTTTGGATGTATACCTGTGGCTGAAGAAGCTCAGGCCTCATAGGGGCCTGAGTTTCTGCAGACAAAACAACTCTTGTAATTTGTGTATTATGGATTTGTATCTGTGGCTGCAGGGACCTGCACTTCTGCACACAGAAGCAGTGTTGTGCTTTTAGTATCATGGATTTCTATCTGCAGCCAGAAGGTAGTGCATGCCTTGTGGTGTATGTGTATACCACAGATACAAATCCATGTGAATGGTACTGCATTTGTGTATGTGTAACCAGTTGTATGTTGTTTGTTTTACCTGATGATTGCTGTCGGTGGTTGCTTGTGTGGTCTTATCCTATTTCTGCTTGGGAAGGAGTGAGGAGTTAGGGTTAAAAACCCTAACACCACGTTTCCCTACTGTTGTGGCATTTAGTTGAAACTTAACTGATGCATTATTGCAGTTTTCTGCAGTGAATATATATATATATATATATGTATTATAGGGGTGCGGTAGCATCCTTATAATTAGGGCTGAGTAGGCAGTTCAATGTTAAACTCAAAATTTTGCACTTTAATAACTTTACAACTGTTCTTCGGATTAGTACAAAATGTGGTATGCACCTTCCTGTAGGGTAGGTCTCTTGATTTGTCAAGTTTTGTTCCGGTCATATGTGCACTCTTCAAGTTATGGAGAGGAGAAAAAAGCATGTTTTCACTCATTGACTAAGCTGGGATTTTTCTTTAAATTTGCCTGCAGCCCAGAGGGTTTGGTTGTTTGGTCTGAAATTTGCAGGGCAGAAAGGGACTACCCCACAGATGTGCCTTTTGCTAGTCTAGTGTAAAAAGAATAAGCAGTGTTTAAGTTATCGCAATTTTAAAATGTGAACAAATTATTTCTGAGCATGCTCAGTAAACACTTCAAGATAGCTGTATGAAACGAAGTAGGAACCCTGCTCCATATGGAGATTCCCCCCCCACTCCAAGGAGCTGGAGGTCGTGAGGGCTACACCTGGAAGTGCCCTCCCTGAAGCTGATCATCTCCACCGCCAGGATACCCTAGTCGTGAGGGCCGACTCGCAAGGTAAAACCCCTGCCAGTAAAAGACTGAATCCTGGGCCAGCTTACCTGTTGGATTTCTCTCCGTTCGGGGATCCGCTGTTTGAATTATGTTTTGGCTTTTTCTCGCTAGCTATGGAAATCAAATCAGTCGGTGCAGCTCTGAAGAAACCCCTGATATGTTTGGGACCCCAGTGATTTTTTCTATTGGGACTGGATTAATTTTTGTTGGGGATTTACAGCTATTTTATCAGTTTCTGCCTGGTAGATTCTACTCGCTGCTTGTGTACACTGTTGTTCTCCTGCCTGTAATTTTGCCAGTCCTCCCTCTCTCTCACACTGTAACCCTGTATGCTGCTCATTGTGTTTTTCCCTCCACTCACACATGCATCCTCAGCCCCTGCCACGCTGTCCTTTCCACCTAATCCCCCGCCTGCACTGCCCCCCAAATTGCTACCCCACCCTGCCTGACTATTTAAAACCTTTGCTTCTCTTCCACAGATCGATTCCCGAGGAGCTGGAGGTCACGAGGGCTACACCTGGAAGTGCCCTCCTGAAGCTGATCATCTCCACCGCCAGGATACCCTAGTCACGAGGGCCGACTCGCAAGGTAAAACCCCTGCCAGTAAAGACTGAATCCTGGGCCAGCTTACCTGTTGGTTTCTCTGCCGGCTCGGATCCGCTGTTTGAATTGTGGTTTTGGCGCCTTTTCTCGCTGGAGCTGCGGAAATCCAAATCAGTCAGTGCTGCTCTGAAGAGACACTGCCGAGTCTGCCTCACTCCCCACGCCTCCCCACCACCACCCCCCTGCTCGGCTTTCCCTTATATAGAGTTTTACTTTCCTTGTCACATGAGGCTCAAAACCAATCAGCCTACTTTCCCATTTGCTGGTTATATCGTTCCAGCACCAGAGAACCTGCCCTCATTTCTTGCTCTTTACTGGGAAATGAATCACTCAAGCATGGTTTTCTTTGCTGGCCCTCCTCTTGCTACAGCACCTTATGCTCTCTCTCTGCCCATCCATTCACCCCATCATCCTGCCCCCTACAAAACACACTCCCCACTCTGAACTCCAGGCCCCCACCAGACCACCACACACCAATCCCTCAACCCATTCCCCGAATCCCTCCCGTGCTCTGGATTACCACCACCCCCACCAACCACTGTTGTGCCACGCACAGTATTGTTTCCACTTATGAGTGGACACTCCCCTTGCTAGTGCCCTCAGCTGTTCTCTCCCTTCCTATCCCCTGCTACTCCTCCTTGGTGGGGTCCCATCGGCGACATTTGAACCCCTCCGCCAGCTATAAATCCCATGCAAGGTGCCTAATTCTCCTGCTGCTCCTGCTCTCCGGCAATGTGAACCCAAACCCTGGGCCTGTCATCCCTGCCACGCCCCTGCCCACTGTTGGCAAAGGCTTTCGAATCGCCTTTATCAACATATGCAGTCTCCCCAAGAAAATTGCAGCCCTCCAATGTTGGGTCACCCAACACTCCCCGGATATTCTCTTGCTTGCAGAAACCTGGCTCTCCTCCTCTCGCCCGACTCTGCCATCTCCTTCCTGGCTTTACAGTTTTCAGGGCCGAAAGGATGGAGTCGGCGTGGAGAAGAGTCACGCTATCTACTTCAAACCTCGAGCCCTCGGGCTTGCCCTCCCTACCCCTGTGCTTAACCATGGGGCTAAGCCATTTCCTAAAAATCACCCACTACCCTGGTCGTGGGTCCACTCTACCTGACTACAGCCTATCTCCCGGGGTCAAGCAAAGACTCCAAGCCTCCTCTCTCCTTGACTACCTGGCTACCTTACCCCCGAAAGCTGAACAGCTAATTATGGGTGACCTAAATTCAAATTGGCTCAGCTCCTCATCAGATAATCTGAAAAATGACCTTGCAGCCCTTGACCTGTCCCAACTGGTCACTCAGCCCACTAGACTAAACAAAGTAACAGGAACAAGCTCCCTCCTGGACGTCATCCTCTCTAATAGACCTCATAAAGTCATCTCCATTGACGTCCTTGCAGACTCACTCAGTGACCACTCCCCAGTCACCTGTTTCTGGTCCTCCCCCACCCTCAGCCCTGGTTTCAGCAGGACCCCCCGCCGTCGGTTTCTCCCCGGAGGTCTCAACAACCTCAAATGTCACCTCGCCCAAATCGACTGGTCCCCACTAGCCAGCGCTCCTGATGTAAATTCTGCCCTTACCTATCTCTCCACAGCCTTCAACAACGCCTGTGACATGTATGCAACCCTAAACACTCATAGGATAAAAAAACAGACTGCTGCATGGATCACTCCAGCGCTGATCCAACAACTAAAAAAGAGAGATAACCTCTGGCACCTAGCTAACGACTCCGGCAGGGTTGCTGACAGGCAAGCCTACCGGGCAACCCGTAATCAATGCTCCTGGTCAATCAAGCAGGCTAAAGCCAAATTTTACCAGGCCACGTTGACATCCACCTGGGGCTCGTCCAGAGCTTTCTGGGGCAACATTAAAGATCTAAATGGTAAGACCCGCTCCCCCTCCATCCCAGATTGACATAAATGGGACTGTCTCGACTGACCCCACCGTATTGCTAACTGCCTCAGCAAACCTTAGCTGACTTAGTGCCATCCTCCCAGCCCATTTTCTGACCCAGTTGCCAAACCCTCACGTACCCATTTCCAGGCCACAATTCCACTTCCGAGTGATCTCACCCCACGATGCCAAACCTTTCTTAATAAAGGCCCTCGCATCCTCAGAACCTACCAATGACCCCCTCGACTCCAGGATTCTTAGCCTGCGTGCTGGATGTCATACTCACCCGCTGGCGCTTATCATTAACAAATCCTATGCCTCAGCCAATTCCCTAAGGCCTGGAAGCATGCAGAAGTAACCCCCATCCATAAGTCCGGGACCCTCTGCCTAACAACTACAGGCCCATCTCATCCTCCCCATCAAAGCCCTCGAAAAAATAGTAAACACTCAGCTCTCGGAATACCTTACTAACTACAACCTTGGTGTCCGAACAACACGGTTTTCGCCGGGTCATAGCACAACCACTGCCCTTCTGGAATTCTCCCACCACATTCACTCAGCACTTGACAAAGGTCATCTTGCAGGGGCGGTCTTCATAGACCTGTCCAAGGCCTTCGACACAGTGTGCCACCCCCTACTACTTAACTCCCTCAGCACACTCGGTCTAGCAACCGGCCCCTTGAAGTGGTTCGCAAGCTACCTACACAACAGGTCCCAAAGAGTCAAACTAAATGGGACCCTCTCCTCCTATCTTCCAGTATTCTCGGGTGTCCCCCAAGGCTCTATCCTTGGCCCAACCCTTTTCAGCCTATTCCTGAACACCCTTCCCAGCTCCTGCTCCAGTAAAATATTACTCTATGCAGATGGCGCGTTATCCTTGCATCACACCCTGACCCACTCACTCAAAGCATGCTGCAAAGCGCCTTCCTCCAAACCCGAAAAGTGGTTCGATAATCACCGCCTAGTCCTGAACCTAAAGAAAACAAAGTCCATACTCTTTGCCCATCGGCAAAACAATGCCAAAACTTCCCCTCCACATCACCACCAGCACGCCCCACCTCTTGGAGCAGGTTGCATCCTATAAGTACCTGGGTATCACCTTGACTCTGGCCTTACTTTCCATGCCCACCTCAACGCACTGTCATCTGCTATAAACTCCAGGATCAGTCTTCTCTATCAGCATAAAGACTGTCTCCTGAACCAGCCTTAAAACTAGCCATCACCTCACCGGTATTATCGCTGGCTGACTATGGGCTCCTGTCTGCCGCTGCTGATGCCTCTGCCTTATCAAAGTTCAGACCTCTATTAATAGAGCATGTAGGCTCCTTACCGGTGCCACAGCAGAACCCACACCTGTTTACTATACTCTGCCGCTAAAATACTCACTCTTGAGGAAAGACTGAATTATCAAACCTGCCTTCTGGCCAAAAATCCCTGTCAGGACTCTGCCCTCCGGGGTCTCTGGACCTTTCAGCGTGCTGCTAGGTCACTACTACCACCAGTATGCCGCCACGGCCACTTTCATAGTTCCCAGAGCAAGGACCTCTCGGTGCCAAAGATCCTTCCATCACCAAGCCCCGTCCTGTTTCAACTCCCTTCCGAAACTATCTCCAAGATCCCTGGTATTGGCGCTTCAAAATTGCTCTTAGCCAGCATATTATGGACAGGCTGTGTTGTAAATGCCTGTAGCTGCCTCTTGCCTGTCCCTCTGCCTATGCCGGTCCCTGCTAATCCCTTTCAAATCCCCAGGCCACGGTCTTTATATACCACACATTAGCCTGACATGCTCACTTTGAATACTGTAACTATTATTGTTACACCAATGTTAACCTACTTAACTTATGACTTGCTGTCGATTTGAATCCCGTGTTGTTTTTACCTATGTTAGGACCTTCCACAAGTTTAATCCAGCGCAGCCTAGCTGTCTGCTCTCTCCAAGTGTATATTTATTTTTTATGTATCTAACATGTTCTGTCATTCCACTGTCCTAACCTCTTCTTTTATTGTTGTCTTCCCCCCCTTATTGACGAGGTACCTTTGTAAACGAGTCTTTGACTCAAAGGTTGTAAAACTGATTCTCTACAATAAATAAAAAAAAAATAAAAAAAATAAATTCCTACTTCATATGGCTGCCATCTTGTTTTCAATTATGCCCCAAAAAATACATTTGGAAACCTTCCAAAATTATATTCTGTGGAGGAATCAACACATGTAGCTTGCTTATTGGGACCCCCTTTGGTGCATTCTGCACTTTACGGGAGGAAATACACCCATAAAATGTGGTTATTTAATCATTGTAATCCTGTTTCTTATCCGCGTAATATGACCTAGGATCCTACTTCGTATGCTGAGATATGATGTAGGATCCTAGGTCATGAGCCAAAAATGGGATTACAATTAAAAAAACACATGTTTTTACTAACATTGGGTGCCCAATCCCCATGTCAGCACTAGAGGACCCCCCACACCAGAATGGGACACTGGGGAGCCCACTCCCAGTGTCCCCAAAAGGAAACAACCATGGCCGATAACCGGGTGCCCAATCCCTACATCAGCAGTAGCCTCCCCCACCAAAGCAGGACACTGGGGAGCCCACTCCCAGTGTCCCCAGTTATAGCATGCTCCTCTCCATCACCGGTACTGCCTGAAATAAAGAAAACAGTGCCCGACATCTTTTATTTAAAAATCCTGAAAAAAGAAAGATGGTCCCTCATCATCTCCCCATGTCCCTCTTTCCCCATCCCACCTCCCTCTGCACACCCACCTCCTGCACCCTCCCCTTACCCCATGCTTACCTCCAGAGGTCAGCGGCTATAATCTTCTCTGGACGGGATGCATCTGCACTCTTCAAAGGAGAAACTGCAAACTGAGGAATACGGGTAAGCACAGTATAATGGCTGTCAAATGGGGTTTTCAACTTATATTGATATCTCAGCCATTTTTTGGAATTTGACCCCAAATGTTCAACATGGGGTTCTTGACACCACCTCATGAACACTGTCACTGTCATTTCATTAATCGATCCCGAAGGTGATTTCACATTTACTAGTGGAATCACCTTTCCGGGACTAATTAACAAATGACAGTGCCAGTATTCTGAGTCGTCAAACATGTTGAAAATTTGTGCACAAAGTTCTACAAATGACTGCATTACGAGCGCACATTGTGCAGTTTCTATGTATGCTCGTAACTTCACCAGTTTTTACTATTTTCACTCCATATTTTCAACATTGCCATTTGTTCACACCTCCTCATGAACAGTACAGCTGTCATTTTTCACATCCTGCCCAAAATGTGTTTTCACACCTGAGGAGCAGAATGGCACAGATGCTGTGTGAAATCAACTTTCAGGACAGACTAATGAAATCACAGTGCCAGTGTGTGTTCATGACGGGAGGTCTCAAAAAGCATATGTTGAAAATTTGGTGAAATAATTCCAAAAAATGACCAAATTACAAGCGTGCATTGCGCAGATTCTATGTATGTGTGTAACTTTGACAATTTTTCATATTTTCACTCCAGATTTTCAACATTGCCATTTTTCACACCTTCTCATTAACAGTATACTGCAGTCATTTTTGCAATCTGGTTTGACTGTTGATTGGCTGTCTTAAAGACAGCTAAGAAATCAGTATACCAAGGAACTCAGAAGGGCAAAACTGGAATATTTTAAGGAAAAATTCCCTCTAAACTATAAATGTAATCCAAGGCAGTTTTGGGGTATAGTGGCAAATCTTATGGGGAATAAAAATAGTCAATAAATAAAAAGAATTGAGCGTGAGGGGCAATCAGTACCTGTTAGTATAAAGGTAGCCAATTTGTTTAACAAACATTTTAATAGCACAGGATTGCAGACTGAAAATTATAATTCTACTCAAGTAATTAGTATAGGTAACAAGGATGTAGAAAATAGATTATGGACTAATGGGCATAAAGTTTTCTCCTTCAGCTATAGTATAGTAGACGAAGTTAGAAATTAATTGTTAATTATGGATGTTGCTAAAGCAAAGGGCCCAGATAACATCCTTACCAAATTGCTGAAGTATGCAGCACCTTGCATTGCATATCCATTGGCCTACCTGTTTAACTATTCACTTACAACAGAAAAATACCCTGAGGGGTGGAAACTAGCTAGAATTGTGCCAGTTCATAAAAGAGGTTCAAGGATGGAGACTGATAATTTTAGACCCATCTCCTTGCTTTCCTAGGTCTCTCAGATAATGGGAAAGTTGGTTTCCAGACAGTTTAAGAGTTATTTGGAGGGGGCTGATTTGGTGTACAAGTACCAGTCTGGCTTTCAATCAAAGCATAGTACCCAGACAGCTTTGTTGAAAGTGGTGGGGGATATCCAGATGGGCCTAGACTGGAGGAACTCTATGGGAGCCATTTTTATTGATTTATCTAAGGCTTTTGACACTCTGAACCATGACGTCCTCCTGTCCAGGCTCATGGATATGGGTATAATAGAGCTAGAACAAAAATGGTTTAGTTCCTATCTTGTTGGCAGGGAACAAATGGTGGACATTGGAGAATTTTAATATACAGTTCTCCCAATTAAGGTGGGGGTGCCTCAGGGTTCCATTCTGGTCCCCCTACTTTTTAATCTTTATATAAACGGAATAAAATTTAGTGACCCTGATATTAGATACCACATATACAGTATGCTGATGATACTCTGATTTATGTGGAGGGTAGTTCCTTGGATGGCATTAACACCAAACTTCAGCTTGCTTTCTCTGCACTACAGACACTTTTTGCTTCCTTGAATTTGATTTTAAATGTAAAGAAGACATAGGTGGTGCACTTTAAGGGTTCTACAAAAATATACACAACATTAGATATTAGGACTAAGGAGGGAGAGAAAGTGCAACAGGTAACCAGTTATAAATATTTAGGGGTATGGCTGGATTGTAGATTAAAATGGGATAAGCATTTGGACTGCCTATTGGGAAATCTCAGTAGAAAACTGGGGATGCTCTATAAATTGAAGCATTACACAACAGAGGAGATCAGATGCAGGATTGTGGAAACCATGGTTCTACTGGTGATAGATTATGAGGACTTGGTGTATGGGTGGGCCTCGGGGATGGAGCTGGCAAGGCTGGGCGTTATGTATAACAGGCTTCCCTGCTTCCTCCTCAATGCCCCCAGGAACACTCACCACTGCAACTTGTACAGCGCTTTAAATTGGTGGTGTATGGAGGATAGGAAAAAATTACATCTAGCAGTCTTTATGTGCAAAATAAAAAGGAAACAAATGCCTAGTTACATCTTGAATAAGTTTGTACCCATGGAACAAAGAAAGGGGTTAAGATCCTCTCATGGTGCAGAATATACTATCCCTAAATGCATAGTTGTGGTAGATCATCTCCCTTCTGTAGGTGCCCTAGAATTTGGAATGTATTGCCCTTGGAGTTGAGAGATGTGGATGCACCTATAAATCCAAGGCTGATGAAAAATTGGTTTATGTATTTCATACAAAGGTTAAGAATTTGTTGTAAATAATAACAGAGAGGGAGTTACTCTCTATTTTAATGAACAAATTGTATATTGCTATTTGTGAATCTAGCACAGGCACTTTAAGTTAACACTTGCGGATTTCAAAGTAATTGGGAGTTTTGATGTAGTGTTTTTCTATATTTTTAGTAGGATTGTGTATCATTATTAGATGAACAAATATTGTTATTATCATTGTGTTTTATGCATAGTAATGTACAATTATGTTATTTATATGTATGTTGTTTACCTAGTTAATGTTTTGTCTGTTATTGCTGCTAGATTTTGATGTTAGGATCTATTTGTAAAATGTTTGTCTATCTGAAATTGTTTTAGATTTTTATGTTGGACCTCCTTGAAAATGACTTTGCACTCAATGGAGTTTATCCTGTTCCTGTTCATACTAATATGAATAAGAATAACATTTTACCATACCATACCATTTACATCCTGACCAAAACATGTTTTAGCCTGTTACACAGAATTTTACATCCGCTTTGCGAAATCATCTTTCCGGACAGATTAACAAAATGACAGTGCCAGTGTTCATGATGTGGGGTCCCCAAAAGACCATGTTGAAAATTTGGTGAAAAATCCTGAAAATGCCCAAGTTACGTGCATCTGTTGAATTTATTCTACGCACACACGTAACTTCAGGGATTGTTCGGACCCTGCGCTCCCACAGTAAAATAAGAATACTATTATACTATCTAAAAAGGAAGGGTAATTAATTGCAAAAAACTACATTAATGCATCAGTTAGGGTTTTTATTAAATCGTCAACAGCTGTAAAATTGGATGTTAGGGTTCCCACCCCTACCACTCCATCCCCCCACCCTCCACACACCAACAGGCATACAGGTGTGCCATGGGGTACTCAGGCTTAATTCTCACCCCATTCTCCTATACTGTACCATGTCAGCTTGTTTACACATGGAATGGGGTGATAGTTGGGTCTGACAACCCCATGGCACACCCCAATGCCTGTTGGTACTGTATGTGGAGGATGGGGGGGTGGGAACCCTAACTTCGAATTTCCCAGTTTTTGACGATTTGATAAAATACTAACTGATGCATTAATGTAGTTTTTTGCAATGAAAAGATCTTCTTGTCCCCTACCATCTGCCCCAGGCACTCCATTCTTCGGGGGGGGGGCTTCCTTGGAGTTCCCAGAGTGAGACTGCAGCATTCTGGAGATAAGGTGTTTTCGGTGGCTGCGCCCACTCTGTGGAACTCCTTGCCTGATTATTTAAGGGAGGCCCCCTCGGTAGAAGCCTTTAAGAAATCATTAAAAACTCACCTGTTCCAGCACGCTTTTAATGACTGATTGGTTTTAGTGGGATGGACAGAATTGTAGTTTGTGTCTAAACTGCTGCCTTTATATATTTTGTTATTGAACTGTTTGTGCAGCGCCCAGAGTCTACTGAAATGGGCA
Source organism: Neoceratodus forsteri (assembly GCA_016271365.2). Taxonomy (NCBI): domain Eukaryota; kingdom Metazoa; phylum Chordata; order Ceratodontiformes; family Ceratodontidae; genus Neoceratodus; species Neoceratodus forsteri. Next base: position 937,289,832 of record CM028136.1, on the reverse strand, counting down.
CTTTATAAATAAAATACAGTATCTATCTATCTATCTATCTGTCTATCTATCTATCTATATTATACTGGCGAGGTCGCACCAGTATAGTTAGGGTTGAGTAGGCAGTTTAATGTTAAACCCCACATTTTGCACCTCAATAACTTTGCAACCGTTCAACGGATTTGCACGAAATTTGGAATGCGTGGTTTTGTATTGTAGGTCTCTTGATCTGCCAAGTTGCATTTCAATCAGACTTGTGCTTTTCATGTAGCAAAGCACCAAATAATGCGTTTTTCGCTTTTTGTTTTGCACTTTTTTGCTGATTTTTGCCCATCATGCTGAGGCCACACCGTTTGGTATTTTGGTCTGAATTTACCGGGTAGAAAGAGGTTTGGTCAAATAACAATTCTGCATTAGTTTGGTGAAACAATATTAATCCATTCCAAAGTTATTTAATTTTGAATGTTTGGGTTCTGAGCATGCTCAGTTCAGTCTAAGATTTATATATATGTTTTGTGAAAGGGGATTGCGCTCATGATCAAGGATTTTGTTACCTTGCAAAAGGGGATTTATAAAATCCTCATTCATGAGAAAAAAAATCCCCTTTCGCGAGCTGCCATCTTGTTTTCATTTTTTCCCCCAAACAAAATGCTGTAGCTTGCCCCATGGCTGACTTCTTTTGCAAATGAAGCAAGGGTTTTGTTCAGGGTGACACCCTCTACAAACCCATTTCTTTGGTTTTCTTTGTTTTGGTCAAAAAACGGCTGTTTTAAACTTTGAAATTCTTCGTTTGTGACTCACTTCCAATCCTCTTTAGCGAGCTGACAAAATCCCCTTTCATGAGCCGATCCCTTTCACGAGGTAACAAAATTCTTGATCACAACTTAGGGACCAGATGGCCCTATCTCACAAACATGGATCGGCTTGCAAAGGGCATTTTGTCAGCTCGTGAAAGGGGATTGATTTTTTCAGTTCCCTTTCACGAGCTGACAAAATCCCTTTTCGTGAGCTGACAAAAATCCCCTTTTGCGAGCCGATCCGCTTTTGTGAGCTGACAAAACCTTAATCGTCATTTCCCAACCAGATGGCCCTTCTCACGAACAAGGATTGGCTCACAAAAGGGGATTCTGACACCCCGCAAAAGGGGATTGACTCATGAAAGGGATTTTGACAGCTCGCGAAAGTGGATTGTGTTTTTAATTCCTCATTCGAGAGCTGACAAAATCCCCATTCACGAGCTGTCAAAATTCCCTTTCGCTTACCAATCCCCTTTTGTGAGCTGACAAAATCCTTGATCGCAGCTTCCAGACCAGATGGCCAAAATCTGATGATCAAGGATTTCTTGCAAACAGCAATTTTGACAGCTCGCAAATGGGGATTTTGCCACCTCATGAACTAGGAATTTAAAAACCTTGCCAATGCACTGTAAATAAATGGTTTGGTCTTTTGGCTTAAAATGTGCAGGGTATAAAGGGGGTGTCCCAGAGATGTGAATTATGCTGTTTAGGTATAAAAAAGTGAATCGGTCCCATAGATATGCCATCACGAAGTTGAGATTTTTCCCACAGGATAACATTGTGGCACCCACAGTGACTTTCAGTGCCCGTATCTCAGAAACAATGCAAGATACAGATTTTTTGCTACTCATAGTAAGCATGCATGGAGGTTTCAAAGTCATGATTACAACTGCAGTGGAGTTTTTTGATAGCTTTTACGGTTACTGAGATATTGGCAAATTAGTGTTACAAGGGTTCCATTTCAGCCCTATAGGGCTACTGTATGGCTTTGTTGTTATGTGTAAGTGGTAGCACAGGGCCTGGAGGGCCATGCTCCCACATACATATATCGTTATGCACAAATGGGCAGCTTGGTGGGAGCGCAGACACTCCCACCAACACATACCACTTACCAGTTACATTACACTTTCTCAAAAAGTAAGGAAATTCATTGCAAAAAACTTTGTTAATGCATGTGTTAGGGCTGAAGCCACAAAAGCAGGGAAATGAGACATTAGGGTTGAGCCCCTAAACCCACCCCATCCTCCACACACCAAAAGGCATTGTGGAGTGCCATGGGGTTGTTAGGCCTAACTCTCACCCCATTCTCCTATGCTGTACCATGTCAGCCTCTTTACACATGGAATGGGGTGCGAGTTGGGCTTAATGACCCGATGGCACACCCGATGCCTATTGGTGTGTGGAGGATGGGGGCTGGGGTGGTAGGGTGGGTGGGGTTAGGGGCTCAACCCTAATGTCTCATTTCCCTACTTTTGTCACTTCAACCTAGCTGATGCATTAATGAAGTTTTGCAGTGAATATAAATATATATGGATCACACTGGTGTTTCAATACAAATGGCCATTTTCAGAGACTGATATCTCAGCCATTGTAGACCCTAGGACTGTGGAAGTTGGTGTGCACCTTCTCAGTCCTAGTGTCTCTTAACCTCCCAAATTGCACGAGAATCAGTTTTTTTAGTTTTGGAGATATTAACAGATGAAATTATGTATTTTTGCTCGATTTCCTACCTCAACTTTTGCTCCCAATGTGCTAAAAAAATAAAAGACTTGAGTTTTGAAATTTACAGGTGTCCTAGTTATTATCTGAGACTAGGTCCTTTTTGGGTTTTAGTTAGAAATAAAATTACTGGCCTAGAATACCGTGTAATTATCTCTGCAGCACCAGGCTGTGCATTAGTGAAAGAGTAAGGTGGCTCAGGACAGCCCAGTTTCCAGATCGGAATGGTATTCTCGGTGGCCTGGGTTCAAGTTCCAGCTAAGCACTTATTTCTTTCTCTCTTCTGTTTGTATGGGTTCCATAAATATGCACACTGCACTCTTATGATTGAAAATGTGATATCGGTGCAGCACCAGGTTGTCAATTAGAGAAAGAGTAAGGAGCCTCGGGACAGCCTAGTTTCCAGTTGCCTTGGTGGTGCAGCTTGTAGCGCAAATGGAACGGTATTATGGGTGGCCACGGTTCAAGTCCCAGCTAAGACATTTATTTCTTTCTTCTACTCTCAGAGAAGAGTCTAACCTGAAAGGTAAAACCTGATACTAGAAGTGTTGATTTTTGATAGCAAACCTATGAAATTTCATAGCTACATTATATAGAAATGTAGCTACTTAGAAGTTGACAGCAGAAAACGGCTGTTGACCCATAAGTCTTGCCATCCTAACTAACTATTCTGCCTTGCCCTTGCCCTTGGGGCAATCCTTACATTTTTTTTTTATGTGTTCCCTTTTTCTAATGAACCCCACCAGCCTGTCCTAGCCCTGCTTAAAGCCACTGACTGATTTTGCCTGTACCACTCCAATATTCCAATTATATTTTTATATTATGATTATCTCTTCTATTATTTTTATTTTTGTGTTTTATATATTAGATAAATAGTAATATGATGACAGTAATATAATAATATGTTTTTTATTCATCTTTATGTAATATTTTTTATTTATAGAATGTGACAAAATGATTTGTGATAATAAATGTGTTGTGTTCAGAAGAACAAGCCAAGTGAGTTAGTCACGAGGTGCTTGTGCCAAGTGCCTTTAAACACACAAGAGGAAAGTGTGATTATTGGCCATAATAACACATCCCTGAAGTGTCTTATTGCACTTATAACATGGAATCTACTTAAAAATGTTTCTAAAATGTTTGTTTTTAAGATGATTTAAAAAAAATATTTTCTATATGAAATAGAAGTAGATGACAAAAACACAGTCCCAGTGGCGGTGTCTTGATATTGTATTAGAACCTTGTGCACAGACTAAGCAAGTACAGGAGTGAAATAATGACAGTCTGACAAGGTGATGGTGACAGATACCAATCTTTATTATGAACATATGAAGGAAGCCAGCAGATAAAGGCCATGAAGGTCTGCTCAGTTGTTCAGCTTGTGGTTTATACCACAGCTGCCTCTCTCTCTTTAATCTGCCATCTTTGTGCAGTGTGCAGGCAGGAAAGATGGTGGTGTAACCCACATGCAACAGTGATGATTTTTATGATGTGATCTGTTTATCAAGCCACCTGCCACCAATCTGATTCCTTTGTCTCCCCTCTAGCCCCATCCCCATCACTCATCTTCTCTGGGACTTACCCAGCTCTACTTGTTGCTCCTGTGGCTTACCCCCCCCATGGTGGGCCTCTTTCATCAGGGTCCTTGGGGGGGTTCAGGCCCCTTAATGCAACATCAAGCCAGTATTGGTGGAGTGGTGCCACAGTCAGTGATCTGGAGCCTTCGAGCAGTGTTTGGGAGTCATTCTAGGGTGCTTTTACATAGCTACTCCCAGTCCAAGAGGCACATATACTAGGGAAGCCAAGGGGTGCACACACACACACACACACACACACACACACACACACACATTAAGTGTGGGTGTTACTCCAGCCTCCAGATTGTGTCTCCCCACCCCTGTGCCCTCAGCTGCACTGCCTCTTGTGGTCACCCAGGTGGCAGTATAGCAGCAAGGACAGCAAACCTCCCACTCCAAAGGAGGAGGAGGAGGAGAGTGTCCATGGGAACATTTGGTCCTCCTACCCCCCCCTCCGGCCCCAACAACCCAGGATCATTCTTGAACCCAGGTCACTGGCATCACAAGCAGCAGCACTACTGCTGCACCAGTGAGTGAGGCAGTAATGGTGCTTAATGAGGAAAACCTGATTCATGATAGAGGGAAGAGGAGGATGAGGAGGAGAATGACAAAGAGGATGTATTGTTTCTGAACTAGTTGATTTCAAAGGTTTTTATTTTAAGAAAATTCTTATTAGTTTTTATTCTTAAATGTGGCTTTATTTATTTTCATTTACTTTACTTTATTTACCGGGTAAGTATACTGAGCTGAAGTCCATTTTCAGAAATGACCCAGAGCCTCACAAAGAGGCGAAGAAGCATGGCACAAAATATAACACAACAAAACACACATACACTAAATACAATGACAACGTGCAATATATTTAAAAACATTTACAAATAGCTTGAGATTGCAAATGATTGAAAAAATATGTTTTAGAAATAGCCTGACTAGAGGTAACTTTACAGTACTTGGGCAAACAATTCCACAATTTTGGACATGTGACTGAAAAAGTCCGTTCCCCCATGCAGATTATAATTCTTGGTAGGGCCAGACAAAAAAGAGATGAGGAGCATAATATTTTAGTATCATCCTTTGGTTCAATAAGGGTGAATAAAGGAGATGTATGTTCAAGCTTGAGTATACTATTAAGTTAATAGCCTAGATTATATTGAAAATTTAATTTAGGGGGTAACTACCCCAATTCATCATAGAGTGGTATGGCTTTGCTGTAACACATCTACAAATTGCATTACTTGTTTTCTTAACTAAATCTAGATCACTAGCTGTTAAGTTAGTAAAGAGAAATTAATTATAATACAAAGATGATAATAGAATACTTTTTGATATTGATTCCCTAGCTTCTCTGGTTAAACAGTCACTAACCCTGTTTAGAAAATGGGTTGGGAAAATCCCTAAATCTGATTGGCTTAGGCAACCAGCTACCCAGGCCGGTATCAGGCAACAGAGACCAGAAAACAATGAGACCCAGTCTCTGTTGTCTGATTACATTCCAAATGCTTGTGCCAGTAGAACTTTCAATTAAAAAACACAGCCATCTTTTAAATCTCGGTTAAGAGCCGTTCCGTCATCAGCAGAATCCGATGTCTTTCCCATAACTTGATTTCTCCAAGTGACTAATCATCCCCAACATAAAAAATATAAATAAAATTATTTTATTGAAAAAGCGAGTTCGGTTTTCCAGCAGCCCATTTCAAACTTTCAACCGCGGGTCTTCTTTTTTAAAGCGCCAGCACAGTAGCGTGCTCAGCACCGTTACCACGTCCGTAACTTTCTTCCAGACATGCCTACCTCCTCCATACCGGCAGAAAAAAAAACTGACTGAACAGCGCAAGTCCTTGCACTATAGGGCACAGGAGTGTCATTAATCAAAGAGTCTCAGTAATCCATTTTATTTTACACAGCCCAGTTTATTGCTGTACAAGCTGCAGCTGGTGGGGAGAGAGACAGCACTTTTATCATTTTCAGCGGCTCTCTCCGTGTAGGCTAATAGTAACGGCTTCAGTGTGAGTTCCAGGAGACAGCTCAGGGACTCTTTCTGGTGGTGGGAAAGAGAGAGACTGCAGTATATTAGTTTTCCTTTTTGAAACAAAGCAGCATCTCTCTCTCTCTCTCTGAGTAGACGCATTAAAGGCTTCAGTGTGAGCTCCGGGACACAGCTACGGACTGTTTTGTGTGGGGGCGGGGGAGGCGAGAGGCGCCCTTTACAAATTTCAGCGTCTCTCTCTTCTTGTACAGTATGCTGTAAATTAAGTTATTTTTTCCTGTGATGGTAACGTGAAATTGTCCTCTTTTCTCCTTGAAAAAAATACAGCCGTACATATAATAGACAATAAAAAATGAAGCAGATGACTTACAATAGCAAAACGCTATTGTGGATCACGCTGATCTAATGAAACGCTATTTAAGCTGAAGTCTCACAAACAAACTTCTGTTGCCAGTGGCGATGGGGGGTGGCATGAACAAAAAAAAAAAAAAATGGTATAGAAAAGCAAAGGTGCCTCATCTTAACAGGCTGGGGGAGGGGTGCTTTCTAGTCATTCTGATACAGGTGGAGGAACTATTTTATCTCAAAACTTACATTGAACTATTTTATTAACAGTTTTTTATTGACTTTTTTTTTTACAGTGCCCATTTTCTAAGCGCAATAATACCCTCCAGGGTGGGCGGTAGTGTGCTATACCGGACCTTCCAGGGGCTATAAGGCCCTCCGCCTGCGGCGTCGGGCCTCATTACGCCCCTGGGCGGTCCAGTATAGCACAATACCGCCCACCCTGTTGGGTATTATTGCTTACATAGAGCACCAAGTTTCTGGTTAATTACCTTAACTATTCTTTTAATATGAGCTGAAAAAGTAAGATTGGCATATAATAATAGTCCCAAATATTTAACTTCTGTAACTTGTTGCAGTATCACACCAGTGAGATTGGATATTTGTAGTGGTTGGGACTTTTTCAATTTAGGTTTAGAACTAAATAAAATACACTGTATTTTTTTTTAGTATTTAACACCAGACAACGCTGATGTAACCATTTATCTAACACATGGAAGTCATTATTTAATTATTCATTTATTTCTACGACAGATGTTGAATTAGAAAATAGTATGATAGCATCAGCATAAAGAAGTAATTTTGATTTAGCTGGAATTTTAGAATTTTATATACTGAGAAAACACGGCTTTAGTGGATTAGTGGTGTTACCTATAAAATACTCTTGAACTTCAGAGGATCTATTTAGGCACAGTGGACAGGTGGTGATAGTTGGAGCCAGAGGCACTTCCAGAGAGGGACTGGGTGCAGGGTGGAGACTGCAAGATGAGTTCTTTGTTTTTGGCCATTGTGAAATTATATGCCTTCAGATGGCATCAGGCAGGGAAGCAGATATGATATATGAGCAGATGAGATGAGATGAGAGGAGATGTGATAATATAATCTGATATATGAGAAGATAATATAATGCCTGTGCAGGTGTGTGTTATGTGCATTTTTCACACACCCGAGGTGTGTGACAACCCAATAGCGAAGCTTGAGGGGTATATGAGATTATCGCACACTGAGGGTGTGTGGAAAATCCTCATGAGACAAACCTCGCACAGGCATTATTTTTTAAAATAACTGGTGCAAGGTTTAAACAGAGACAAAAACTGTAAGCTGTATTTGTATGAGCAAGCATGTCCCCGAGCAGCATTCCGAGTCATACAGATACAGTGTGCTTTCTTTTGCACAACAGTGAAGTGAGGAAGAAAAAGTCGTAATAACCCATTATCAAGTTATTACAGAATTCAGCAGGTTATTACAACATTTTATCAGGACTGGATAGCCACAGTGGTCACCAGTTATTATAATCTAATATGCAGTGCTCCCTCCATTATCCACCACCCTGTTATCCACCACCCTCAATTACCTCCCAAATTTTTTTTGTACAAAATGTTTGCTATCCCTTGTTGCTCCTTTTTATCCACCACACTCATTTATTTGTCACCCTTGGTTACCCACCCAATTGTGCTTGTATGGTAGTGGGCAGGTGGTAGAGGGAACACTGGTAATCTGAGGAAGAGACATTTTTTACCTTGAAGTGCCAAGGTATGCTTGGCTTTTGTCTGCTACTCTCTCTAAGGTAATAAACTTTTACCTAGTTTTGCTCTCATTGTTGTGACTTTTTTGTGGCTTTCAGTTTCTCTAGGTAAATAGCTACAGTAGTAGATCCAAAAATAGCAGACAGGAACATCTTAACACATTTTTTGAAGTAGCCATTGTAACTTTTTATTTCTGAAGAATTTTTCTTTTTCCGTTTGCTCAATAGACAGTTTTCTATGTGATAGTATTATGCTGGATGTGTCGAACAGCATTCTACCTGGCAGCTGACACATCTAGTTATACTCCACCCACTACATCATCAGCACTGTAACCTCACTGACAGTGACATCACAGGTGACTGACCTGGCAGCTACTGAATGGCTCTTCCTATGTAGTTGTGATGTCACAGTGAGTGAAGTCACTGATGATGTAGTGAGGGGAATAGAACCACATATGTCAGCTGCCAGGCAGATAGCTATTCCACAGATCATACCTACTAACATCAGATAAAAAAATCTTCTAATTATCCATAGGGAAAAGAAAAAGCACCAAAGATATAACAGGTAGTATTTGATTGCTTTTAAAACTAATATTACATTTAGGCAGTACACTAGCTCGTTAAGTCAGCACCCAGATTTATTGCTTATGCATGCTGCTGTAGCTAGAACAAAAGGCGTTGGCCCAGCTGATGTGGGGAGACAGAGTATCTGAGGGAAGGGGGAGGAGGTGAGTGGAGGTGATAGGAGAAATAGCAGGAGAGGAAGCTAAACCAGCATTTAGAGAAGAAGGCAGCACAGTGGGATAGACACCTGCCTTCAAGGAAATGCAGGGAGAGACAGTAAATAAAAAAAATAAAAATTGAGGATAGCCTAGAGTTTTGAGCAATGAACTTTGCATGAGCTTGGTACATTCAGCAGATTGGGGTTTGTGCCCTACAACCACCAGTTGCATATTGCGTGACCCTGAGCAAGTCCCTTAACCTCCATGTGCTCCAGGAAGCACCTGGAAATAAGATTTGGCTCAATGTGCCTTTCTTGGCCAAAAATTTTTAAAAATAAAAAAAAATCTGGGATTAAAACACTAAATGCACATGGTCTCTCTCAGCATAGCAACAGAGTTTTATATAATTGTGACTTAAAGCAGCAGTGCTGGATCATCAGGAAGTGATTATCCAAATTCTGCTTTTTGGTTGTAAGCATGCAGCCACTGTTCCAGTTTCCATATCTGTAATTTGTTTTCTCCAGCGGATCTGTATTTTTTTTAGATATTTAAAATGAATTTCTATTGTTGTGGATCCACAGCAAATATGGCCAGTGCCACTTATACAGCGAACTCCCACCTCACGCTTCTGTGGGCCCTGTGCTGTGCATTCCTGCAGTCCCTGTGTCAGTTCAGCTAAATGCAGTCTCTGATAGGGGACACAGATCTGAATTTGAGTAACTATCTCTTCTTTAAGAATGAGTGCTAAAAGTTAGTTTAATCACACTCTAAAAGTCGAGTCATGATACTGGCGCGCGCGATGACTCGCAGTTTCTAGATGAGCGTGCCCAACTCACAGGAAGCTGAAGGGCTGGAAAATGAAATTGCGAATTATGCACATGCGTAGTCAGCAGCCGAGGGTTCTCATTCAATAAGGCAGGTGTGAGAAATGTAAACAACAACAAAGAAAAAACGGAGCAAATTATATGGTAACAGTACAGCAGAAACCAGAAAGAGTACCAGGTAAGCTCAATGAAGCACAGGGGAACAAGGTGCAAAATATCTGATTTTTGTTATCTAGTAAAGCAGCAGTGCATGAGAGTGAACACAATTTTGACCTATATTTTTGAATTCTAATTTTGATTGCCCCTTATCTCCTGACTTGTATGATAGCCTTTTATCCCATTTTAGTCTGCGTTGCCACTTTTTTTTTTTACAGTTAACATAATACAAGCAGTGTTCCTTTTAATATGGCCTGGACCAGATTTTTATCGCTATTCTGTTATTTTTTTAACTCCTATTGTTTAAGATCACTTTCCTTGTGACAAATATGAACTAGCATTCATTATACAATGGCAAGATAAAATCCTGGACTCTGATTGGTCAGTCTTGGGCTGGCCCCGTGCTGTTATCCCAGTTCAACATCACAGCTCTAGTCTCAGCCTCACTGTGAACCTGGAGATGAACTTTTGTTTGATTCTGTGCTGCTTGATGTGCTCAATGATGTGCTTCATTGTTTCATCTTCTTTTAAAAAACAAAAATATTTTTCCACACAAAAACATCTTTAAAATTATTTTTTTTTATTCTGTATAACAACGAGCCATTGTATAATAGCAATAATGCCCTCCAGGGTGATGTCATTTGGGATAACGTCACGCCTCAGTTGTTGGACGCACTCAACCTGCGGACTCTTGCCCAACCACCTGAGGCGTGACGTTATCAACTGCTACACCCTGTCGAACGTGTTAAATTCTACTGCTCCCTGATGTTACAGGAGCACAAAAACAGCTCGAATAATGATAAAAGATGATTCACGCCATATTGAAAGGAGCTCTCTTTATTATTGTGTATGGGCGAGCAAGATTATGAATGGAATTCAATGAATTCCTAGGCTTGTTGTACCATCGTTGTGACAATGAAACTGCTGTTGTAACATCTTGAGTACGTCACTATGATGGTACAAAAACTTAGAATGCCCTCATACTCCTGTTACCTTGATAGCCATGCCAATCGCTGTTTTTTTTTTTTTTTTTTTTACAGTGTCTTCTGACAGTTTGGGTTACAGTTATAAAGAAAAAAATGAATGATCAGTGATTACAATGTGTTTTCAAACCATGCAGTGAAAAAGATACTGGTTTTTATGAACATTTTAAAAGGACTTAAAATGGGATACCATTAAAAACCCCAAAAGTATTCCAGTTTAATATGCACTGTAGCTGACAAAAATATACTGGTTTTAAACTTTTACTTCAAGAAGATACTAGCTCTCAGAATGATTCTCCTTATCAAGTCTAATGCCATCAGGTAGGATGAAAAAAAGGCAAAACTCCCTGAAGCCAGGACATGGGGGCCATTCAGCCTCCTCTCAAACCTCTCAAGAAATGCTCCGTTGTTGATCACTGTTGCCCATACATTATAAAAGACAACGGATAGGCAACAGTGATCAACAATGCTGAGTTCACGTCTTGAGGTTGTCATGACAACCATAAACCTCTTGCACTTCGCTCTCGAGGGCTACTTGGTTGTCATGACAACCCCTCAAAGTGAACACAGCATTGCTGTTCACTGTTACCCATCCATTATCCTCTACATTTCAAATGTGAAAACAAGTGCTAAAGCAGACTCAAAATAGGGAAAAGGGTAGCATACAAGTTAGAAGATAAGGGTCAAGCTAAAATAGAATAAAAATGTAGAGGTCAAAATTTTCACCACTATCACAGATGAGGCTTGCATGGAGTGATAAATGTAGTAAATCATTAGTGCAGCCATTAGTGGCAAGCCTTTAACTTTTTTCACATTCAAATCTTGGTAAGTACCTTCATATGGTGGGCGCTGTTTCTACAGAATCTCACCATGGTGAAACTACTGCACAGTATGAGTGAGAAAAGAAATAAAACTGCATGCAGGAAGCTGGCCCACTGGCACAAAGGGCTGAGGCACTGTGAAGCACCTTACTTCATGTCACAGTGGTGACCCAAGTTTGGGAAAGAGCTTGAATTGCGGGGGGGGGGGGTTGCTGGGAGACAGAGTGAGCTGCTGACAGGAAGCTCTCTTCTCCAGGGTAGTGGTTCGCCTTCCTGGCTCTTGGCTGCCTCCTGGTGGTATTGCAGATGCTGTTGTTCCAGAGTGCATGTGTGCCTTTATGCACATGTGCTTCTGCACCATGCCACAGCACTGGGACACGGGGAGAAAATACAGAAGGAAAATGAAAGGGGACTGGGCCTAATGAGGCCCTGCCTGAGGTCCCACAACCCACCCTGTCACCCGAATGGGTAAGGGGAGGGACTTCTGAATGAAAGTCACCAAGGGGGTGGACAGCCCTCCCCCCTGGCCCCACTGCAAGGGGATATCTGTGGGGAAAATACCTCCCCCAAAGGACAGATGTTGCAGCCTAGCCAAGTGCACCCGGGGCAGGGCTGAACAACTGCCCAGTTAGCCCAGGAGGAAAACCTTTATAGACAAAAAAACAATTGTTGGATGTACAGCTCCCAGGACAAAAGTTGTCCAACACAAGCCTTCCCACTAAGGCAAATGCTGATCACAACCATGCCATTACTTAGAGTGCTGATAGAGCTCAAAACCAGAAAAGCAGTCTTATACTAAAAATTTCCTCCCAAAGCATGACATTTTGTTACTATACCAAGCAAGGGAATGTGTAGTCAGGCTTCCAAACCATAACTTTCAATTTCCTGACTTTTCCTTTTTGGAGTATAGCGAAATCCTGTAATTGTTTATTTGTTAATGATCCATCATGGTGTAGAGTCATGTATTTAAACCAGTCTACAAGAAATCTTAAAAAAAAATGTTGGAGAACAGGAGCTTATTGTCTCTTCCAAGCCAGACGGCTCAAACGGCAAAGTGTCTTGGGGGTGGTGTTCTTTAACAACATTATTAAAGAACAAAGACAAAACAGAAAATACATTCTCTATCACATACAGCAGTGTCCACGGCTCAGTAGGTAGCATGCTCACTTCTGAGGCTGGGAGGTCAGCAGGTCATGGATCTAGCACCATTCCAGGCACTTGGGGTGATACCCATGACTGACACTGTACTGCAGTACCAGGGGGATGGGGGATGCTACACTGGTGAGATGCCATTCTTCATATGAGACTGTAAAATGAGGTTCCTTCTGTCCATTCCATCTGTGGCAGGGTAGTCAGTCAGGAGGGGGGGTAAGGAAGTTGCAGAGGGACCTGCAGTGGTAATAGAGGTAGTCCAAAGTCTGGCTGTTGAAATTCAAAGCACAGAAAGTACAAAGTGACACACAAAGGGAAGCTGAAGCCCAGGAAGGAATATTGGATGGGAGGAGTTAAGCTGGCCACTACTTCAGAGGAAAGAGACCTGGGTCACCAAAAGTGATTTTCTAAAGCAAACTAGCCAATGTAGTAAGGTGCTCAACAAGAAGGCATTGACAAACTGGGTGGGCCAAGCAGCCTTCATCTGCTGTCAGATTCTATGTTTCTGTAGATGCTTTTACATTAACTTACCTGGAGCAGTGCCATCTGAATCAGTTTCCTCCGCTCCAATCACACCGCCGGCCTCTCTTCTTTACACGCTGTGTCTGTGCAGCATTCCCGGTGGCCTTCCTAGGTTCTGAGGGCATTTCCCAGTGGAGAGATTTGTGAATGGGAGTGGCACTGGTGTAGGCAAAGCAACATGTCTGTACACTTGCAAAAACACCTGAACCGGTGCCCACCGGTGCATGTTCCCAGCAAACTAGGGAACACTCTGCGGAGCATGATGGAGTGACTTGCAGTGCTCCGGTAGCTCTATACACTGCCAAATTTGCCCTGGTGCAACTCATCTGCACCAGTGGCACCAGTACAGATTGGATTCGGTCATGTAAAATGTGTGGCAGTGTCAGTGGCTCAGTAGGTAGCACACTCGTCTCTGAGGCCGGGAGATCAGAGAGCTGTGGGTTCAGTTCCCACATCTGGCACTTGGGTTAATATCCCAGTACTGACACTGTAGTGCAGCATGAGAGGGGTGCTGCACTACTGAGGTGCTGTCTTTCGGATGAGACGTTAAACTGAGGTCCCATCTGCCTGGATTGGTGGTAGTTCAGGTGGATGTTAAAGATCCCATGGCACTTGTAGAAAAGAGTAGGGGAATTTCCCCGATGTCCTGGCCAAATTTCCCTCATTCACTAAAAATACCACCAACAGCTTAATCTGGTTCAAGGTCAGTTGGCATTCATCTGTATCCCCCTTCCCCAGGTCGTGCCTGAAAATAGGCAGGATTTGTCTAGTGCACTTATCCGGTCAACAAAAACTAAATAAATAAAATAAATAATTAAAAGCCCCTTATGTTTCTATGTTTCAACCAGAATGTTGAGCTGTATTGGAAGGGGTTTCAACAGCAGGAGGAAAGAGGTAATACTATCTCATTAGAGGTCACTGGTGCGACCCCATCTGGAGTACTGAGTCCAGTTCTGGAGTCCCAGCATTAGAAAAGACAGAGAAGAGACAGGCTGGAGACAGTGCAGTGCAGAGTAACCAAAATGATTCAGGGCGAACAGGGCAGATCCCATGAGGATCAGCTTAGGGCACGGAACATGTACTCGATGGAGTCCAGAAGGGAGAGGGAGGACATGATAGAGAACTTCAAGCTCTGATCATGGTTTGTTGGTTCGTTGGTTAGTTACTCCATTTTGCAAAACTAAACATGATCAAAGAGTGTTCTTCTACACCAGGGCCAAAGAACAGAATTCTTTGCCTTTCAGTTTTACAGCTGTTAATAATAATATTGTTACATTTAAATGTAATTATACAAATTCTCTGCTAGTTAACAGTGTAGATAAATGTTTTGTGTAGTTGTCACTGTTTTTTTGTGTTTGATTTGTATTTTGTGGTGTATTACTTATTTAGTTTATCTGATTCTGTATTTTGCTTCACTCCCAGTTCCCCCATGAATATGGACTGTCCTTTGCTTCTTACCCAGTTAACAAACTGAAAGGGATAAACAAGCTGGACTGTGAGGGATTATTTAGTAGGAATGACAGGTCAAAAATAAAGGGACATGAATGTAAGTTGGTGGGGGGGGATGGCATGGGGTCAAAATGTCAAATGCAAAACAGCACGGGTGAAAAAAACGTGCAACAAAAACAGCAAAAATAACTCCCACTGAAAACACCAAGCACTATAACAGTGCCACATAAAACAATTGGTTACACTGTGTGTTCATGAGGGGCTATGCACCCCGCACCACCCATTACGGGGGGGGAACCCCCATCTAAATATAATCACCTCCAGGAGGAGCTAACTCGGGGATGGAAGGGAACCACGGGGAAGGGGAATCCTTGGGGAGGGGAGGTAGAACCCAACCCTGAGTCAGGAGGGGGGAGACAAAATAAGCTACAGTAAGTCCCAAAAAAGACAAAAAGGAATCTGCCACAGGACTCAAACCACGCACCAGTCTCATTCTGTTGACATCAGCTGCCTGTGTCCTACCCTCCACTCCACAGCAGCTGGTCAGCAGCAAACCCCGAAGCAGAAGCTTTCTCCCTGTCCCCAAACAGCTACAGGGATAGCATTAAACTTTACCTGCACTATTAAGTTTCCTGTTGCTGTTTTTGGTTTCACTATTTTGACATTGCAGTTTTGATCTTCGCTGTTTTGCTTTCAACATTTTGACCCGGTACCCTCTAGACAGCACCTAAAACCAAGCTGTAACAGCTTACTGTGCCTTTGCTAGTCAAAAATTACATAAAAACATAGAAACATAGAATCTTATGGCAGAAAGAGACTGATGGTCCATTGAGTCTGCTCATAATATGCTACACTGCCCACGATCTAGTGTCCTGGTGGGTTGTCCCCCTCTCCCCCCAACAACAATCCTTCCCTCTGGATTCCCCCAGTGGGGTTATGAGTCTTCTTGCTCTTTTTCAGCTATTTTTTAACCTATTTAGGGTACCTAACACCACTGTTTCCATTGTCAATCTGTTCCCATGGTTCCACCACTCTCTGAGTGTAGTAGAACTTCCTTGAATCCCTCCTGAATTTACTCCATGGTAAACCTCCAATCATGCCTCATTGTGATTGCATCCCTATTTCTAACAATGGAGGAGCAGCTACAGTATAAGGGCTGTTAGCTGCACAGTCGAGCAGACTCGATAGACCGAAAGGCCTTTATCTGCTGGCAAGTTTATATGTTTGTATGTTCACTTTTCACTGTGTTTATACCCTTCAGAAATGTATACGTATCTATCATGTCCCTCCTCTGGCATCTGGCCTCCAGTGGGTACGTGTTCTGGGCCACCAAGTAAACACAAAGAAAATTTGTCCACAAGCCAGATTCAAACATCATTTTCAGTAGGCCTTGATCTCTGGCATTCAGTCAAATGGTCAAGCTATTAAGACAGCGGGAAAGTACGGACACAGGTCTGGAAGGATCTATAGTAAAGAAGTAGGAGCTAAAAAATAATCTATTCTAGGGCAGACTGGGTGGACCATGAGGTCCTTTTCTGCCAACAACTACTCTGTAACTATATCTAACCATCACATGGCGCTTGCACTGCACTGTACAAATTAGTCTTATTTTGTAAGTGCCAGCTTGCTTGGGCTC
The DNA here is from genome assembly GCA_016271365.2 of Neoceratodus forsteri. Taxonomy (NCBI): domain Eukaryota; kingdom Metazoa; phylum Chordata; order Ceratodontiformes; family Ceratodontidae; genus Neoceratodus; species Neoceratodus forsteri. The sequence goes on along the minus strand of CM028136.1, from coordinate 937,273,419 downwards.
CTTCCAACTACCCTCTGTAGTATGTGACATACTGTTTCAGGCTTCGTTGGAGGTAAGCAAATTATGATTAGAATGAGACTCTAGGACAAAGGATTTGCCCACTGAAGGAACATTTTTAATGTTTTCTGAAATTGTTACTACTGTACATCTCCCTGTCCAATACCTACTCATAAGATGTGTATAGTAGAGCTCAAGAAAGAACTGCACTCAGGTGCTGTCCAAGCCAGTGCAGCTGAAAGGGCTGGCTAGCACAGAGGCAATCAATGACAAGTCCAGCAGTCAGCTGCATTTGAGAGGAGTGTATGTAAAAATTAAATCATCACACAGAACATAGGCTGCATCTACTCTTTAGTGTTTCTGGTACAAAAAAAAAAAAATATATATATATTTTTTTTTACTATTCTTTATAGTTCCTCGGCTGGAGGGAGATTGTACCTTTGCTTCCTCCCCCAGATCTAGCCAGCTATGCCGTCTGTCACCACGGTCCAGGCAGAGCTCTGACCTCCCCGCCTCTGCCCCTCATTGGTCGCATCACGGCTGGTACCCCACCACTGCAGAGACCAGTGGGGGGGACCCAGAGGGAGCTGACTTACGGGGACTGCAGTGGCACCAGCGAACAGCCTTCATGCTGCTGGGGATTTTTTTACTGAGGTGGTTCCCTTGCTGGAGGAGGCGTGCAATGATGCCAAGGGATGGAGCGTGCACGCTTCCGTGTGCACTCATCCCAGCATCTACCTCCTCCCACCCCTTACTACTGCAGTGTCAGTGATGTTTCCTCCCAGCTTCCACCAGGGGGCAGCCACGCACTGACTGCTGATGACCTCCCCTCCCCGGGGAAGGAGAGCAGTCCAGGGATGTTTGATCCTTCCCCAACCCTGCTGACCTCCGGTGACCCATGCTCGTTCCCGAACCCGGGTCGCCAGTGTAGCGTGAGGTGTGGCGTCCAGTGCCTCAACCCTCAGCACCACCGGGCCGGCCCACAAAAAAGATTTAACTTTACAGTAACAGTCAGCATCCATGCAGTGAAACATACAAATACCAAAAGTGGAGGACAATAACCCCTATATGCATATAGTACGTTGTGCACTGATTTTGTACAATTCTAATAAATGCAGGATAAGCAGATTACATCCATTGATTTTTACTGTTTCTGCTTAGGAGCTTTGTGTCTAACAATATCCATCTCTTTCTATCTCTCTCTCTCTCTCTCTGTCTGTCTCTCTCTCTCTCTCTCTCTCTCTCTCTCTCTCTCTCTCTCTCTCTCCCTCTCTCTCTTTCTCTCTCTCTATCTATCTCTCTCTCTCTCTCCTCTCTCTCTCTCTCTCTCTCTCTCTCTGTATCTCTCTCTTTCTCTCTCTGTACTCTCTCTCTCTCTCTCCTCTCTCTCTTTCTCTCTCTCTGTATCTCTCTCTCCTCTCTCTCCCTCTCTCTTCTCTCTCTGTATCTCTCTCTCTCTCTCTCTGTATCTATCTCTCTCTCTCTCCCTCGTCTCTCTTTCTCTCTCTGTATCTCTCTCTCTCTCTCTCTCCCTCTCCTCTCTCTCTTTCTCTCTCTGTATCTCTCTCTCTCTCCCTCTCTCTCTTTCTCTCTCTGTATCTCTCTCTCTCTTGCCCTCTCTCTCTTTCTCTCTCTGTATCTCTCTCTCTCTCTCTCTGTCTCTCATTCTCAGCAGGAATACCATATTTCAACAGTTAGAAGCTGCCCTAAGTTAGAAGCCATCCTCAGACAGTAGCCATAGAAATATTTTTTTTCCTTTTTCTTTCAATTAAGCAATAATGTATGAACAAGGGTTATATTAATGGTCTGTTAATCATCCTCTAGGGTGTAATGTAGCAAAGGCATGGCAAATTACATACTAAGTGATGAAACCATTAACATAATCCTGGAGTGCTTATTGCTATTATATGCACTGCAGGCTATTGAATCACCCACTACTGCCTACTGCTCTGATGTCAGCTGCAAGGGATTCTGGGATTTGTAGTAAAAATATGTCGGCCTAGAACTAAGCAAAACTGATCCGATATAATCTACTATACTACAGTAAAGAGTAAGTAAAACAAAATGTTTTTGCCTACAAAGGGCACATTGGGCACAGCTTCACACTTGAATGTGGAGAAGACTGTGCTGACTGTTCCCCTTTAATAGAAGCTGTCCCCAGTTATTAAGCATGTCTTCTGACCGAAGGTGACAACAAACCAGAGGAAATCTTATTTTTTTTAGTAACTTCTTTTTCTTACCTGACCCAAGCAGATATCCAGATACTAGCCACCTCAGCCCCATCTCTCCAATTTCCCACCAGGACTTGCCAGCATACAAAGGAAGCAAGGCCTGCATATTCATTACGTGCAGTGCTACTAAGTGGCTGGAAGTCAATGGCCACCTAGGAATCCATTTTTCTGTTTTCTCCCTTGCAGAGTGGACATGCAGTGCCACCCAGACATCTCCACGCATGCTACCACACATGGGATGTCGGCAGCCACCACTCCGCCCTCCCCCATCCAGACAGTCCCTGGCTTCAGCATTCCCAGCCAATGCTAGGGGTCAGGCTAATGCCAGGCAGTGTAAACATGCCTCCCCTGGAGAGGAGAGCAGTCTGCCAGATGCTGTATCCTTTTCTGCCCCAGCCGAACCCAAGCCACTGCACCCCCATCCAGACAGTCCCTGGCTGCTGTACCCCCCACTGACACTAGGGGTCAGACTAATGCTGAGCACTGTAAACCTCCCTCCCTGGGAGAAGTGAGCGGTCTGATGGATGGTCTATACTCTCCTGCCCCAGGCGAACCGCAGCTTCCCAGGTCCATTTCCGAATCTGGGTCGCTGGCATGCTGGCACAAAGTACCTTGCTCCCAGTCCAGGACCTTGTCCCAGAAAGCTTGCTTGCTCACAGTGCTGCTCTCAACACAATTCTGGTTCACTTTCCTGATTGCTCTTAGTAGTCACCTGTGCTTTCCCCAAGATCAGTTCTCTGGTTTGGGTTTGGACCAGAAATATGTGTCATGGAAATGTGTGATTTACTGATCACAAGCAGCAGAAATGTGCATGTCCCAGTAACACTGCTTGAAGGGGGAAAGGAAGCATTTACTTGCCTGGCATTTTCTGTGCTGCAGCATTCTGATGGTCAGTGGATCAGGTCGCTGAAATAAGGAGAGTGAATGGGAAGGAGTGAAAAACTTTTAATCACAGCACATGTTTGGACCAGACAGCTGGGAAATCAGTCTGAATAAAAGCTGCCCCCATTTATTAACTACCTTCGATTAGTAGCTGTGGCCCAAATTTCTAAATGCAATTAGAAGCCACAGCTTCTAATCAATTAAATACGGTATGTAGTCATTCAACTCCGTGCTTCAAAACTACAGTTTGGGCATTTAATGTGGTCTGTTAAATCAAGGTTTGCAGCTGGAAACCAGAGGACGCAGAAATTAAAGGCATGGAAGCTTTCTTTAGTTAGCTGATGATGACAGATAAAACTAGGGATTATTTGTTTTTGCCATCTGCAACTCGGTAAAGAACATGAACAGAGAATTTCCTGAGTAATGATCCAACATCTCGTCACTGCTTGATCTCATTCCAGTCTTCTTGCCAGATTTCCATTCTCTACAGCAATTCCATTAGTGCACTGCTGTCCACACTTCACATCGAACCAGCTGTGGGCATGAACTCACAGTGCTGCATTCCCAGTGAGTTGTTTTTGTTAGTGATAATGCTGTGAATTCAAGCTGCACCTCATAAATGGACTTAGAAAAATGGCTCTGCAAAATGTTTAGGACTAAGCTGTTTCCAGTAATAACCATGGTCTCACACAAGAGCAAGACAGAGAGAGAGAGAAAGACAGAGAGGGAGACAGACAGTGAGAGAGAGAGAGAGAGAGAGAGAGAGAGAGAGAAGAATCTAAGTGCCCTGTAGTACATCTACGTCTTACAAATAGTTTGCTGTATAAACTTTGCCAATGTCTGTATATCTTGTCATGCCAATAAAGTTATTTGAGTTTGAGCAAGCGAGAGTATGGCCAACACTGGTATCAACATGTAAGTACGTGTTAAAAACTTAGTTACTCATGTATGTGACTGTTTTGGATGAATTCATTAACAAAACTGTAAGTTTTAATTGATGTCATATGTCATGTCTAATGTGTATTTTGTATTTTATTTTTTTTATTGTTAAATATTGGATGCAATTGTAAAGGAGAGTCTACTCTCAGTGTGTTTTCCAATAAATTAATTTAATTGAATCAAAATTGAAATTACCTCCAGTTTCATTGATGGACTCAGTGGTGTGTCAGGTATATTGCCCTATGGCAAGAAAAGACACTTCCTTTTTGTAGCAGCATAAAACAGGGGCACCTAATGGGAATGAGTCATTAGAAAGATATAGCCCCAAATATATTAAATAAACTACGATATTTTGACAATTAACACTTTTCAAGCTTCAGGAAACAATCCCTATAAGCCCTTAGGAAAATGAGAAAGAAACAGCTAAACCCAACTGGTTTTTCTGAGCATAATTAGTATTTAAATGAAGCCATAAAAGTGTGCTGCATCTATTGTTGGCCTATTCGTGCAACGGTAGTTCTACCACTCATGAACCCGGCAACCCGCATTCGTGAATGAGCACGGGCCACTGGGGGCTGGACAGCAGAGGAAGGATTGAGCATTCCAAGGCCTGTTCTCTTTCCTTGGGGAGGGGGGAGTCTTGCTCCTGCTGCATGACTGCCCCCTGGTGGAGACTGGGGGGAGCAGAGCTGGGAATCATGAGAGAAGGCAGGGGTAGGTGCTGGATGCCCAGTATGCATGCGTGCCTTTGCATGCATGCGTACATGCGTCATGGCATGCCAGCACCCCGGGGAGAAAACTGGATGAAGGGGGAGGGGGAATACCACTCCATCCTACACCAGCTCCCCCTGCCGGTTGTTGCACAAATGACATGACAGGCCACCTACAAATTCATGATCCTAGATGAGTGGGGGAAAACAAGTAAGTCTCTGAGAAGGCCAGTGACATGGCTGGGGGGGTGTCATCAGGCTGAACCAAAGCATGGGGAAAAGGTTCTATGGGAAAAAATGAATTTACTAAATCTGATGCAGCCAAATGCATCTAAGAATGATGTACTGGTGGTTGCATGGTCACCCTGGAAGCACGTTTACGCAGCTCTGCTTTCTGTCTATGGAATTGATGGTCCACCCTGAACAGTGCTTATAATGTCCTCTTTTTACACACATAGATGAGGTTTACGAGCTAAGTTTAATAAGTGATGCGGTGCAGTGGAACTTTGGACTAATACACTACTTAACAGTCAGCAGTGGGCATGGGTGGAGCATCATGGATAGTGGACCGTACGGCTGCTTAGTTGTTTTTTAGTTGGCTTCATTGCCAATGTCAGCTTTACTGGTGTGTAAAATATGTGTTTAATTTTGATGCTTTGAAATCCATCAGTCTTTCAGTCAAGGCTCTTTATTGCAACTGCACTGATCACTGCCAGTTAAAGACTGTAAACTGTATGAAGTAAGATGCTTGTTGGTACATGGGTTACAGAGGAACAAAGTGCATACAGTAGTTAAACCCAGAATGCAGTGTAGTATGATATCATAGAAACATAGAAGCATGACGGCAGAAAAGGACTGCCTGGCCCACCCAGTCTGACCAAGGTACCTAGAGGAGGGCTAGGACACTCTTCCCCCGCCCACTCCCGATACCAGACCCACGTGGCCATCCCATGCTCTCTTAAAGCCCTTTACAGTGCATTTACCTATCACCTCCTCGGGAGCCCATTCCATTTATCCACCACCCTTTCTGTGAAAAAGTTCTCCTGTCATTTCCTCAGAACCTGCCTCCCTCTACCTGCAGCGTATGCCCCTTGGTCCTCTTCTGCCCCTTTAGTTTAAAAGTCCCTCTTCTGGCTGTCTGTCTATCTATCCCCTTAACATATTTAAAGGTCTCAATCATATCCCTCCTATCCCTTCTCTGCTCCAGGGAGTACATTCCCAGTTCCCTCAATCTATCCTCATATGTCAAGTGACTGAGCCCTGCTACCATCTTAGTAGCTCTTCTCTGTACCCACTCCAGCCTGTCCACGTCCCTTCTCAGGAATGGTCTCCAAAATTGCACCCTACATTCCAAATGCGGTCTAACCATCTGCTGATATAAGGGGATGATGACCTCTCTCTTCCTTTTAGTGAATCCCCTCCCAATGCAGATCCTGCTAGCCTTGGCTACTGCCCTCTCACACTGTTTAGCTACCCTTCGGTCCCTGGAAACAAGAATTCCCTGGTCCCTCTCCTGTTCCATCACTTCCAGGGCCAGACCTTCCAAATAGCAAGTCTTACTTTGGTTTCTCCTCCCTAAGTGCATGATTCTGCACTTTTTTATGTTAACAGCCAGTTTCCATCTTTTGGACCAAGCCTCTAGTAATCCCAGGTCCCTGTGCATATTCTCCATCCCCTTCTGGTTATCCACCCTATTACAGACCTTCACGTCATCCATGAAGAGACACACCCTTCCCTTTAGATCCTGCATTATATCCACCATGAACATGTTAAAAAGCAGTGGTCCCAGCACCGACCCCTGGGGAACCTCACTTGTGATCATTCCCTCCCCTGAGGTGACCCCATTTACTATTACCCTCTGAGTCCTACCCTTCAGCCAGTTTTGCACCCACCCAACTATCCCCACCTCCATGAATAAATGCAGAATGCAAAACAACAGGACATGCAAAAACAAAGATAAATGTTCACATAGAATATGTAAGAATTACAAAGGACCACAGTACATGGTAAGCATTACCCAAGATGAGTACTTTGACACTGCCTCCTGTAAACTGTAGCAGAGTACTAGGGTACATATTACGCATCTTGAAGTACTTGAAGGAAGGAAGGAAGGAAGGAAAGAAGGAAGGAAGGAATTTCATTTTATGCATTTCCTTTACAACTAATTCTATCTCAAAGTGCTTTACAATCCATGAGAGAGGGATAAGAGAGAATGTTACCATAATTTTATTCATTGCTGCTGTTCCACTCCCTGCTGTAGTCCATTCCCTTGGTTGCACCTGGCAATGAGCTTAAGCATAGTGTGCCTATACCAGTCATCAAATTTAAAATAAATACAGAAGGAAAGAAGGAAGGAAGGAAGGAAGGAAGGAAGGAAGGAAGGAAGGAAAGAAAGAAAGAAAGAAAGAAAGAAAGAAAGAAAGAAAGAAAGAAAGAAAGAAAGAAAGAAAGAAAAGTTTATAATGCACAGTGATAAAGATTAGCGAGGGAGATTACAAGCAGTAGAGCTTAGTGGTGAGAGAACACAGCTGTGAACTTGGAGACCCTGGTTTGAATCATGCAATCACTACTTACATACTGTGTCACCCTGAGCAAGTAACTTACATTGCCTTTGCCCTGATGTCCCCTAGGTTCTCTTTTTTTCTCTGCACTTAATCCCCTCCTGGCAGTTCTATAACCAGCATGTGTACACCAAATGACTGCTGCCACCTGTTCATGGATTGTAAAGCAGTTTGGGATACAGCATTTATGACAGGCACTATACAAAACCAAAATTCATTCATTTACTTACAGAAAGGTTAAGCATGGGGAAGCTAAGTGACTTGCTCAGGGTCACAGAGTGAGTAAATGGCAACTGAAGGATTCAAACCTGAATCTGCAGGTTCACATCTCTGCATTCTAACAACTAGGCTACAAAGCCTGCTTCTAAATTGCAATCACATTGCAGTATATGATTACCCCTTGCTCTACATGGACATCCATCCTAACTATAATGCTCTTGTACCACAGTTCAAAGGTCATATAATGCTGTTGTACCCTTCTACGGTGTAACAGCCATTTTTTGAATTATAATTGGAAATCATGCCTCTGCCACTTTCCTTTCATTTCCCCCACATACAGTATATAACCCAGAGCCTCCTCTAACACAAAATCTTTTGCTGTTTCATCAGTTGAAACAGAAACCTACCCCTCACCTCGGTGGGTTTTCAGCAGCTGGGTGTTGGTGGATTTCAATTTTTTTTAAACAATGAAAAATTAAACTGTAGATATTCTTGGAATAAAAAAGCAGAATCTTTTTTACATTTTATGTTTCAGACAGTATATTGCACAAAATAACACATGGGGACACCATGCACAACTTGACTGTGTTTCTATCTCGTGATTGTGATGACATCACAGACCTCTTGAGCTTTGCTCTTGAGGTCCTTCTGATGTCATCAGACAACCTCAATGGAAGCGCAGCCTTGTTGTGTATGCTTTTGCGTGTATTAGTCTCTATGTTTTTCTTTTGCCAGGGAATATTATTTTCTTTGGTATAGGTGGATTCAGATGGTGCGAGCGAATACATCAGAACTGTCTGTCATAGCACCACATTGGTTCATCCCTTTCTACTGCATCACCCCCAAACTGTGCAGTATAGAATGTGAGGATTTAATGCACAGCTTTTGACACTATCAGTGTTCTATGCAGATCACCACAAAATTCTAGCCATTAGATGTTTTTAATGTGTTTGCGTTAAAATTACTAAAGTGTCCGAATACAACTGATGTGTTCTTCGGAGCAGTTGGTATCTCTTTAGTCTCTGCATTTTTACATCTTTCTCTGTACCTGTAGGCTCCGTCCCTTGGCAGTTGCTGGCTTCCAGGAACCATGTAAATCTAAGCGATGAACAAAGGCCATATTCAGAGTGGCTCAAAACTGCACCTGGTGCATCTACCTTGCCCTTTATCCCCCTCCCCCAAATGGTGTCAGAGAAGATTAAGACCAATAAATAACTTGATTCACTCCTGGTGTTGCACAGTTCCTTGTGTCAATACCTGTCATGTGGCACAGGTAATGGAAACTCAATGTCAGCAGACAACAACGGGTGCTCGCCTGCCAGAGCACACTACCACTGCCAGCACACAAACAGCTTCCTAGCTAGGGCTGAGAACACATTGGCCCTTATTTCTATGGACTACGCTATGTATCAAACCCCACGTTCATACAGCACTGTGAAAAGAATAAAACAAACTGCAAAACAAAATACATGTTCCATAGTTTTTCAAGGCTTCAAAGCTACAGTGCAACGAGGAAATGTTTTTCCCAAAAACTAGTTTCAGCTACAGTTAGTAAAAAAATATTAGCATATCTGTCAAATCTACTTTTTTAGGTGCTGCCTATGCTGCGACCATGAGTTGTTTCTACTTCCTTGATCCTAATCCTTGCTATGTCTTCAGTGCTACTTCTAAGCCAAATGTGGTGCACATTTTTTTTCCTTGAGAAAATAGTAAATTAAAACACTTTTTAAAATACACAGATTTTGGTGGAACTACAACATTTTACCACCAAATAAAATTGGATGGTGCCAGGAATGTTTTACAGTGAAAAAAGGGCAGGGTCCAATTTTTTGATCAGTTACATTGCACTGCTGCTTTAGCAATAATTAAAAAATGCAAATAACCTCAAGTTGTGTATATCACATACATGTAATTGCAAAGTTGATATGAACATGTAGCTTTGTGCATTTACACTGTTGTCACTTGTCCGCTAACCAGAGCATACAGTGCTGTCATGCAACACCTTTTTCTGTGCCAAACAGCACCCAGCAGGAAACCTGAACTCATGCCTCAGTAGCATGCTAGCTATTGCTTGGGTAGTGGGCTAACAAGATAGCCATCAGACATTTCCCACACTGTTAGCATGAAGGAGGTACTGCACGATGAGTAATTTATTTCACTGCATGCTCCTGACACTGAGTCTTGGACTTTAGTCTGCTCCCCTTCACCATACACTGACATTAGTACAGCCCCCACTCCCCGTTTTCAGTCACAACCCCATCATATTATTGCATTATAGGGTATAGTAGAGCATTGTTCTGTACAGAATTCCATCCCTTTCAAAATGCTGTTGTACCACAGTTCAAAGGTCATGGAATATTATTGTACCCTTCTGTGGTACAGCAGCATTCTGAAACCTCTAGAGACTGCTCAAGTCAGTTTTGTTCTGAAAGTGAAACACCCACCATGCGTAATTTTACATAATACTATACACTATAAAAAAAGTATAGGACGAGCAACTTTATGCACAACCAGTGTAGTCTGTCACCTCAGGGTTTTGATTCCCATGGAACCCTCTGTGGCATAATGCACTGGTTGTGCATAGTTGACAATCCTGTATTCTCCATGTTGCTCACTGTTTATTGTTCTTATTACTCTTCTGTCTGCAATTTATTGTATTGCAAAATTCCTGTTCAGAAGCATTGTCTGTAATTGTTCATTTTGTAAAACATATTGTATTCTTGAATACTGGAATTTATATTTGCACTGTTCTCCCCTCATCCCCCCCCAGGACACATCTGGAAATGAGCTGGTACCAGGTCAGTACGTCTATCCTGGTAAAACATTTGAAATAAGTAAATAAAATGCCCGCATTGTACTTGAAAATCAAGAATATACATATCTCGGTATGCATTTCCTGAACATCAATATTTTAATTAATACTTTGATTGTCCATTTCTATTGAAATCACCTGACTGTTCTGGTAGGGGTAACACCCTATATGGGCAAATATTATTTAGCGGCTCAGTATGAGCGACTCAATAATACCACTCCCATGCAGAGCGCATGGGGAAAAAGAGCACTGAATGGGTATAGCAAGTGTGGTGTTGAGGGATATGCGCTACACTCATGAGAAAGGGGATAAACAGATTGATTTGGCTAAGCCCTACTGAGCTGGCCGTGTGGTGTAGTGGCTTGAGCCATTGCCTCCAGAGCTTGTGGTGCCAGGTTCAGATCCTGGTGCAGTGAATATTTTGCTTCCGGGGGAGTTGCTATTTTTTCCTAAGTCTGCATCCCCTGGAGTTTAAAATCTGTGCCCCCACATCGGCTTGCCCTCCACATGAAACAGTTCATTTTCTTTTTTTTTAATCATGAAATAAGCAACAGTCGCTATTTGGGACAGTCGGTGTTGTGCGGTTTGTCCTTTTGACGTCGAGCGGTTGTTGTCTCACTTTATGTGATCAGTGGTCTTATAGACTCATTGTTATCACATAAACTAGTAGCCGGTAAGCAACAACACATAGCAGCATGTGGTAAAGCTGTAGCAACTGCTTGCCTTGAGTGGGCTCTGATCACCATCATCAAAAGTACAACATAACCATATACCATGATGTGTATTTTCACAGTTATGAAATGGAGAAAAAATACATTTTAACTCATCCATATAGTTATTCTGTACTACAAAGTGATAGAAAAAAATCCTGTAAGCTGATTGGTCTAGAGGCAGTTCCAGCCAAAATGCTATTTTAGTACAACAGTACAGTCTGAATTAATGTAAAGGAAAACATACCTCAAAAGCCTTATTTTTGTTCGATAGGATTCTTTTTATAATTGCAGTAATACAGAAACAGATTAGTTGCCATATTGGTTCTTGTAAGAACAGATCCAGACAGAAATGGTTTGATGCCTTTTATTGGACTGACATAGATGTTACATAAAGAAAATAGTGTCTAAGCTTTCAGATCAACCAAGTCCTTCCTTGGAGGAAGGACTTGGTTGGTCTGAAAGCTTAGACATTGTTTTCTTTTTGCAACATCTATTTTGGTCCAATAAAAGATAGCAAACCATTTGCTTCTGGATCTGTAATTGAGGTAAAGAACTTCACAGGGTGTGTTATGCTGGTTAATGTCACTTCCTGGGTGCTTGAAAGCACTTGGCTGTGCCTTGTGCCTCCCAGTACACCCAGTGCATGATGTCTGGACTCATGAAAGTTTTGACTTCCAAACAACTCTGGAATTCTTTACTGAAGTATTTGGTAACTGTTTTAATTTTTGCTCATTTTACGTTCTCTGAAATAATGTCTTGTTATTCAGTTCGTTGATGTATTAAACAGAAGTACAGGACTGTGAAAATATGACAGTGTACTTGTAAGTATAGATTTCATTGCATTGTATGTATGATGTTGCCTGAGGTCAGTGTTGCAGGTGAGGCTCAGGCTGCCACTACTCCTTACAAAGAACCTTGATTTATATTGGGAGAGCTGCTCTCAGTGCAGACTGTGTATTGGATTGTGAACGTAGAGGCTGCACTGCATAAACATTCTTTTCAAATTATTTTTATTTTTCAATTCCCATCCATCTCTTCCATGGCCAATGTTTTGTGGCCCCTCGCCACTTTCTCAATGTGAGATGATGGTACCTATTATGTTTAATTTCTTTTTTAAATTGTGAGTTCTTGAGTTCCAGTATTCTGTCAGTTCCATCATTCTTTCTTTTCAAAGTTACAACTTTCATGGTTCCCCCTCAATTCCTGTTTCATGAGTCATGTAGATCCTGGCAATGTTAGATTCTCTCATATGTTGCAATATAGGCTTTATTTATTCAAAAGTTCCTGAGGGAGGTAGCTGGTTGCTATGCTGTTCCAGTAGCCTTGACTGAGGTTGCTTCTAAAAATGGGCATGTTGCTCAAAGGTCTTCTGGATGGATGGATGCATGGGTGGATGGATGGATGGATGGATGGGAAGACAGACATCCAGGAAGGAAGACAGGTAGACATGGTAGAAAGAGAGAGAGAGAGAGAGAGAGAGAGAGAGACTGTAGAGATAGATAGATAGATGGATTGCTAGACAGACAGACAAACAGACACATAGGCAGAAAAAAGACATGGACTCAGCATAGATAGACAGACAGACAGATAGACACACAGATAGACAGACAGACATACAGGAGGGACAGATGAATGGATGGATAGGTGGATGGATAGATTGATACATGGATAAATAGGTAGGTAGATAGAAAGACAGACAGACAGACATGGATTCAGTGTAGTTGGATAGATAGATAGATAGGTAGATAGATAGACAGACAGACAGACAGACATGGACTCAGTGTAAGATAGATATCTAGATGGATAGCCATGGATTCAGTGTAGATGGATAGACTGATAGCTAGATAGACAGACATGGACTCAATGTAAGATGGATGGATGGATGGATGGATAGATAGATAGACAGACAGACAGACAGACAGACAATTAGACAGACATGGACTCAGTGTAAGATAGATAGCTAGATAGATAGACAGACAGACAGACAGACATGGATTCAGTGTAAGATAGATAGATAGAGAGAGAGAGAGAGAGAGAGAGACATGGATTCTGTTTAAGATAGATAGATAGATAAATAGATAGACAGACAGATAGATACACATGAATTCAGTGTAGATGGATAGACCGATAGCTAAATAGACAGCCATGGACTCAGTGTAAGATAGATGGATGGATGGATAGATAGACAGACAGATAGATAGACAGACATGGATTCTGTTTAAGATAGATAGACAAATAGACAGACAGACATATAGATCCCCATCCTTGGGAGGTAGCTTACCTGGACTGCTGTTGCCACCCTCCAGAGGCCCCCCCACAGTTGCTGCTGTTGTTGCTTCCTGCTCCCTCCTGCTGACCACATGTGTGGCAATAGGAAAGAGAGCACAGTAGAGCTGGCATTTTTGGCACCTCCTGTGGCCTCCATTTAGCAGCTGTAGCCAATTTCTTCACCCAGGTCCCCCATCCTGGCAGAGGATGCCAGGAACAACCAAGGACACATTCTGCTTCTTTTGGTACCTTCTACACTACAAGGACACAGACTACTGCCGATGGAGAGGAAGTGCATATGCAGGGGCTTCTCCCCAGCACTCTAAGCTCCACCCACATCCAGTAGTGACCAACTAACTGATCTGCCGTACCACCAACAAAATGGACTGAACAGATAACAGCCCAGGGTGCTGTAACTAATATATGGGGCTAGTATACAGATGGGAGCAGAGAAAACAAATAAATAAAAGACTTTGGAGCACAAGTCTCCATCCAAGCATGAGAGCAGTCATTTTAAGACCTCTGACCATGGCAGCAGACCAATCAGAGGACTAGAAAATCCTAGCAACAGGCGCCAAAGACTGTGGGAGAATGATGCATTCAGATCCTCCCTTATGTACTCAAGGGACCAGTAGAAATTGAGAATAGGGCAGAGAGCTGATGGACAGCCCTGCCTATCAAATCAAACACTGGAGATGGGAAAAGTAGTTTCTGGGATCACAAGAAGGTAGCAGCAGTTGGAAAGAGACTCAGAGGTGAGCAGACCTGCTGCTGCTTGTCAGAGCTGGAGGCCTAGCCAGATCTAAATCTTGGGACTCCTATCCTGAGATCATCCTTCCTAAAAAAAGAAAGAAAAAATCACGTAATGATACTTACTATCAAATTAGTGATGGCCATGCTGTGTACTGGCATGATGGAGCCACAGAGAGAGGTGGTGGATGAAGAGGCAACTTAAGTCTTGTCTTGAGGGTTTTCTGGTTTTCCTACTGGCTTGCTAGTCATGCCTGTGAATGGTCAAACCAATAGTGAGAGGGAGAAAATGGAAAGAAAAAAGCAGGAGGGAGATCATGTCACAAAGGAGGAAGGTCATGTCAAATGAGTCTAAAAAAAGACTTCTTTGACTGGGTGACCAAGGAATTAGATCAGGGTGGAGCAGTGGACATGGCCTACCTAGATTTCAGTAGGGTTTTCAATGCCATGCCATGTAGGAGGTTAGTAAGCAAGCTGAGTAACTTGGGAGTGGGTCATAGTGGTAAACAGAGTAAGAAATTGGCTGCACTGGCCCTTGCTATCCCGGGGCTCTATGTAAATCTCCACACCTAGGTCCCATATCAGAAGGCATGAATCCCCCAAGAACATCCTCATCCCTACCATGGCCTCCCTATATCTTCATTTTCAGCTCGTTTTTTGTCATGTTTGCAATTTGCTTGAATTAGAACACAGAGGACTAAGAAGGAAGGAGGCCAGCTGAACAGCTGATGCTTTTGAGGCGGGCCCCCTGTTTTGGGGGCCCTGTGTGAATGCGCTGTTTGCAGCATGCTAAGGCCAGCTCTATAAATTGACTAGGGGGTAGGGGGAAGAGGGATGTGGTAAATGTAGTTCACTACGAGGAAGGGTGGGTGACCCATGGGGTGCCACAGGGATCAGTGCTGGGACCAGTCCTTTTTAATGTTTTTAGAAGAGACGTTGTGGAGGAGCTGGAAAGGAAGATCTGCCTCTTTGTGCATGACACCAAAATCTGCAATAGGGTGGACACTCTGAGAGGGTGTGTATGGAAAGGATGAGCAGAGATCTGAGAAAACTCAAGGAGTGATAAAGGGTATTGCATTTAGGTTTCAGTGCAAAAATGTGCAAAGTAATGCATTTAAGGCACAGAAACCCAGAGGCAGAGTACAAAATGGGTGGGGTGGTACTGATGAGCACCGAGCAAGAAAGAGACCTGAGGGTAGTCATATCAGATGACCTAAAGGTGGCCAGGCAGTGTGACAAGACAGTAGGGAGGGTTAGTGGGATGCTTGGGTGCACAGGGAGGGCTATCACTAGAAGAAAGAGGGAAGTGGTATTGTCTCTGTATAGATCATTGGTAAGACCACATCTAGAGTACTGTGTCCAGTTCTGGACACCACAACTCAAAAAGGACATAGAGTGGAAGTGGTCCAGAAGATAGTAACTAAAATGGTGAAGGGTCTACATCAGAAGCCCTATGAGGAGAGACTCTAGGACCCTATATATGTACACACTGGAAGAGAGGAGGGAGAGGGGGGATAGGATAAAGACCTCTAAATACCTCATGGGGGTAAATAAGGTACATGAGGGATGTATTTTTCAGAAAAAATGGTGCTCAAGGACAAGGGGCATGAAAGGAAGCTGGAGGGGGTAGCTTCAGGAGAGACGTGAGGAAGTACTTCTTCACAGAAAGAGTAATGGATTCCTCAACATTCTTACAGCACAGGTGTGGGGGCAAAACAATGGTGGGGTTCAAGAATGCATTGGATAGGCATAAGGGAGTTTTAGGAAAAGGGAAGGGGAAGGGGAACTAGGACAAAGATCAAGAAGAATCTCCGATGATACTGTAGGCTGGGAAAAATGGGCAGACTGGCTGGGCCAAGCAGTCCTTATCTGCCCACAAAGTATATGTTTCAAAACACATTTTAATGTCTTACAAGCAATAACATGAAAGCTCCTCCTGTGTGATAAGTCAACACCACTAGTGAGGATGAGGAGTGTGAACAACAGTGAAAGTCACTTACCATCCCAGAAGACAAGGGTAGGCCTTGCTGGACTTGAGGTCTTTTCTTGCTGCCTTGGTGGCTGGCTGGAGGGTCAGCTTGAGGGCTGGCTGGTTGACTGACTGGCTGGCTGAAGATCTGACTGGCAATGGTATTTACGTTAGATTAAGAGTCCAGGTTTGTCAGACTGGATGCATATGGTGGAGGAGGCTGCCCATGCTGCTTCTGGATGTGGAGGACCCAACCAGGTCAGAGAAGGGGGTGTCTTACTTGCTGGAGGAAGCATGGTCTGACTGGCTGGCAATGCCATTTATGCTAGATTAAGAGTCCAGGTTTGTCAGTCTGGATGCACAAGGTGGCCCATCTTGTTTCTGGATGTGGAGGACCCGATCAGGTCAGAGGAGGAGGAGGAGGCAGTGTCTTGCTTGTTGGAGGAGGCATGGTCTGCCTGGCTGGCAATGACATTTATGCTGAGTCCGGGTTTGTCTCTGGATACATGTGGTGGAGACGTCAGTGGCCCGTGTTATTGTTTGCATTTAATTATGCATTGTTCTTTGATTTTTCCTAGTTTGTTTGTAGGCATCACATCGGAGAAGGCAGAGGCAGGTAATCAGATGGATGCAGGGAACAGCAGTCCAACTTGAGGAAAAGTAAAATGACATTTAATTCATTTCAATATTTATTTACATACTGGAAAGTATGTGAGCAAAGATGCCTGACAGAAAAAATGTGAATAATAAAAAAATGATTCAACTGATGAGGAGAAAAGGATGGACAGAATACATGGCTTATTATGCTTCATCCTCATCAAGGAAGCAGCAGCCCTCACAGTCTTCCAGACTAGAGTTGTCCCCACATGGGAATTTCTATCCCTCCATGCTTCATCCGCCTTGGTAGAAGGCAATTTGCCAATTCCGACAACCTCATGCTCTTCAGGCTCATCTTCACTACCATCGCCACCTTCGTGTGGTAGGAACTCTGCCATGACTGTGTTGTGTGAAATGTGTCCCTTACTCATTTTAATAAATGTTAGCATGCCAACGCCTCTAGGTGATACATTTCTATGCCTGTCCTGCACAGTGACTCCTGCCGAACTGAATACCCGCTCCATGCTGAAACTCGAGGATGGACATGGATTTGATTGCTACAGAGGTCAGTGCTGGCCAATCAATGACCTTGTTACTCCAGTATATATTATAGTATTGTTAGGGTTGCCTGGTCACTTCTATGTTAAACCCTAAATTTTGCACTATAATAACTTTGCCACCATATGATGGATTTGCCTGAAATTTTGCATGCGTGGTCTGGTACTATGGATCTCTGGATCTGGCAAGCTGTGTTATGGTTGGGATGAGCTGTTGTGGAGCTGCAGAGTGCCAAAAAACACACAGAAATGGGAGTTTTGCATGTTTCTTTGCTTGTGGCTACAGCCCGCACAATTTGTCCATTTGGTCTGAAATATTCAGGGAAGATGCAGTCTAGGTGACTGGTGTGCCTTTTGAAGATTTGGTGAAAAAATATTAAACTGTTCAAAAGTTATTCAAAAAACAAGCTTCCCATTATAGTCAATAGGAAAACAATTTCTGTGCCTCTTGAAAGCTGCCGACACTACATTTTACTGTCGCAAATGGCTTTTACTGTCATGCAGTGGTCATCTTGTTTTCAGTTAGCGAGACAGAAAAATATCTGGCATTTAAATTTGGGACTCCTAGGTAAACACTGATTGTTGCATTTACCTAGTCAGGTCCTGAGGATCACAGCACTATCTTGTTTTTGGGGAAAATAAACAGGAATACCTTTTGGCGATGGGACCCCATACTCTCACAAATTGTGACAGAATGGATGCAACACTTTCACAAATCATGAAAGCGTTATTCTGTCACTTAACCCCTAACGAAACTGTGTAATTTTGCTACATCACCCAAAACAGCAATTCTTTTGCCACCCCACAGCATCCAAATGGTTGGGGATTTGGGCTGAAATTTGCAGGGTGGCAAGCCCGGTCCAACAGATGTGCCTTTTGGTGGATTAGTACCAAAGTATTCAATGGGCCCATAGTTACAGCACTCTGAAGTTGAACAATGTCCCATAGGTTAACACTGAGGCACCTGCGGTGACTTTCTATGCCCGTATTTCGGAAATGGTGCAAGATAGATTTTTCATTCTCCGCAGCTTAATCCAAATTAAGCTCGCATGGACGTTTCAAAGTCATGAATACCACTGCAGTGGACTTTTTTTTATAGTTGCTACGGTTACTGAGATATTGCCAAATTAATGTTACAAGGGTTCTTTTTCAGTACTATTCAGTTGCTATACTTATGTGTAAGTGGGGGCGCAAAGCCCAGATGGCATACCATTATGCAAAAATGGGCAGCATGAGGACAGCACAGGGCCCGAGGAGCCCACGCTTCCACTACCACATACTAGTTACTAGTTAGATAACACTTGCCCAAAAAGAAGAGAAATTCATTGCAAAAAACTTTGTTAATGCATCAGTTAGGGTAGATAGTACACCAAAAAAAGTTTGGAAATTTGATGTTAGGGTTACTAACCCCTACCACCCCGTCCCCCACCCCCAACACTCCTCACACCAACAGGCATCAGGTGTGCACTGGGGTCATCGGGCCTAACTCTTGCCAGCATTGGTTTGGTGAAAAAATATTAATCTATTCTAAAGTTATTTAATTTTGAAATGTTGGGTTTTGAGCATGCTCAGTTCAGTCTTTTGGATAGCTGCATAGCCTCAAACAAGGATTTGGCCTCATGAATGGGGATTTTGACAGCTCACGAATAGGGATTCATTAAATCCCTGTTCATATGAAAAAAATTCCTGTTAACGAGCTGCCATCTTGTTTTCATTTTTTGCAAAAAGCAAAACGTTGTAACTTGCCTCATGGATGTCTTCTGTGGAGATTTAAGTATAGGTTTTATTCAGGGCAACACCCTCTACAAACCCATGACTTGGGTTCCATTTTCTTTTCTCAAAAAATGGCTGTTTTGTATTTTGAAAATCCTTGTTTGTGACTCGCTTCCGATCCTTGTTCATGAGGTGTTCATGAGGTATCAAAATCCCTGTTCGTGAGCCAATCCTTGTTCGTGAGCTGACAAAATCTTTGTTCGTGAGAGGACGACCAGATGGCCCTATCTCACAAACAGGGATTTCTCAAGAAAAGGGATTTTGACAACTCACGATCAGGGACTAAAAAAAAAATCCTTGTTCGTGAAGTGTCAAAATCCTTGTTCGTGAGAGGATGACCAGATGGTTCTAAAAATCCTTGTTCATGAGTTGTCAAAATCCTTGTTCATGTTGTGTCAAAATCCTTGTTCGTGAGACGACTAGATTGCCCTACCTCGCAAACAGAGATTTCTCATGAGCAGGGATTTTGACACCTCTCAAACAGGGATTTGGCTTGCAAACAGGGATTTTGACAGCTCATGAACAGGGATTTTTTTTAAAGGTTGCTGTTTCTTTGCCATTTCACTGCAAAGAAACAATTAGGACTTTGGGCTTGAAATTTGCAGGGTACAAAAGGGGGTGTCCCACAGATGTGACATATGCTGGTTTAGTGTAAAAATCTGCATTTGTTCCATAGTTATGGCATTCTGAAGTTGAGAAATTTCTCATAGCATAATATTGTGGCAAACAGGGTGCCTTTCGGTGCCTATATCTCAAAAACGGTTCGAGATACAGATTTTTTGCTAAACGCAGCTCAGTACACCTTCAGGTGTATGAAGCATGTGTGCAGGTTACCATTCCATGATTACAACTGCAGTGGACATTTTTCCAAGGTTGCTATGGTTACTGAGATATTTGCAGCACAAAGGTTACTTGGAATGTGTCTAGGCCTGTGCTGTGTCTCTACAATTATAAGTAGGTGGAAGCGCAGGGCCCAGAGGTCCCTGTGCACCCACATACGGATACCATTATGCAGTAATGGTACTGCAGGGCCCTCCATTATGTAATACTGTGTGCGCAGGGCCCTCCAGGGAAATGAAAGTTCATTATGAAAAAACTGATACCATGGCCAAGCTCTGCGCTCCCAAAACCATATAGGGGTAACATTACACTTTCTCAAAAAGTAAGGACATTCATTGCAAAAAACTTCATTAATACATCAGTTAGGGTTAAAATGACAAAAGTAAGGAAATTAGGCACCAGTGTAATTCATCCACACCACTGGCAATGGTGCAGGTCCAGTAGTGTAAATATGCCTTTAGATTTGTCTAATGTGCAGGAGAAAAAGTCCTGACAATCAGGACATAGCACATTAACAGTATCAATGCCTTTTTCAAGCATGCTTGGGACAGATACAAGGGGAACTTGGTAGTAAGACAAGGGGAGGAGATGACCAGAGATTGAGTAGGATATGTGGTTACACAGTAGGCAGGGAAAACTGGACAGACTAGGTGGGCCAAGAGGTCCTTATCTTAATGCCCACCCCATCCTTATCTGCCTACCCGGGAAATCTTTGCTGTTTACACTGCCACAGAAAATACTGTATCCCTGCCTTTACTGAGGCCTTCTGTTGTGTGTTTATGTGGGGAGAGGTGAATAGTCAGCTAGTAGAATTCTGCAGAAGTTTGAATTCCTACACTCCATGATAAACAAAAATGCTATCTATTAGATGTGTGAATCAACAGAACCTTGACAGATGGGGAAGGACTAACTTTTGCTAGTTACTAGTTTTTACTAAGTACTCTTAACAAAAGAAAATACCTGTTTTAATTTTAAAAGTTGGCATTTTTTGCTACTTTTTTTATTTACCAATTGTGTAAGCACAATGTGCCCTATTCAGCAACCTACGTAGCATGCTGCTCACAGTGTATACAACCTGTGTGCACCCCTACATGTGAAGCACATGCACAATCTGCCTAAGTGGCCTGCACAACTGGGTAATGCAGCATGGGTAGGCATGGCATGCACACAGCACAGGGAAGGGCCATGCAGATGCACACGGGGGCATGCTGCATGCAAGGTGTAATGCACATGTACAATGCAGGTTACAGTGCAAAGGAATGTACATAGTTTTTGCTATATGTATGCGAGGCAGACCCCTGCTGTAAACAATGAAACATGCCCCCAACAATCACTATCCTACAGGGACGTCCCCAATCGCACATTCCATCTGATCTTTGCCACCCCTATACATGGCACACATGCCACGGAGGTGTAGAGATGTGAGGGATAGATTTGCACCAGTCAGTCATCCTGGAGATAGTGCCATGGTCAATATCCCCTGAAGGAATGCCTTTCACGGTAAATAACCTGATGTAGCAGCATCAGAAATTACCGGTATCCCATAGCATGAGGTGTCCCTGATGCAAGTTATGTGTCCCCATTGACTAGTGGTGTACCCTCACATTTGTAGTGGTGGGCTGGGAACCTGCTTCGGGCATCCAATGGACCTGGGTCTGAGTCCCACAACCCCACATGCATACTGTGTGACCCTAGGCATGGCAGGAGGCTCCTACTGAACTAGGTGACAACATTGCCATACCGCACAGTACACAGAGTATATAATTAACGCATGTGTACCCCACTCAGAACCATGTGGTTCTGTCACCCAGAGAAACCTCCCCATAATAGCATACATTACACATAGCCCATGGTCACATTATTTCTCCCATGGCCCCTAAAGGAGGTACCTCTATATGTAGACACCATTTTCCTACTTAAAAAATCAGTCAACACATTAGGCTTCCAAACAATGCTATATTGTATGAAAACTGGAAGCCCCAGCAGGGCTGTACAAACTGTAACACCCACACCTATAAATGTAGTAAATATATGTGGTGGTTACAAACCATTTGTATTACCTTGTTGCTGTTTTGCATTTATATTAACACAACAGGGGAGGTGTCCTTAATGGTCCATCTAGGGGTTTCTGTGTAAACAATGTCACTGAATGAGGATGGTCCTCACCCACATGGCTGGGCACCAGTGCAACTGTTTTACAGTGTCCGGCGTCCACCCCCGTTGGGGACAATAAAGTCTCATTTACAGGGTCTACACAGATACTATGCAGTACAACTGAAGTGATCTCAATGGCAGATGTGCAAGAGAGTATGGTTCCATTCTCCCTGTCCAACAGCCCCAATGATGGCCTTGACCCACAGTGGACAGCAGGCCTCTGCAAAGACATCTTTGGGCATGTCTGTCCCTTTGCAAAAAGGAGCTCTTCACAAAATGTTCTGGCATGTCTGCCTCTTTGGTCTGTAGGCATCACTGAACATGTCAAGCATCCCCAATGGGGTGCATCAGTTCACCAGTTGCTGGCTAGTTATAGTACCTGGGGTCTGGCTCAGTGCAGGGTTTCCTGAAGGAATCCAAGGCTTCCACCACATACCATGTTCTGTTGCCCTTGATGTCCTGGTGCAATACATAATATTTTGTGATGGTCAGCCCCTCATATAGAGTGTCCATGAGAAACCTCATATGCACTCAGGCCTCTAAGAGATGCAGAAGTGCTCTATCTTGGCTCAGTCCATGCTTCGAGTGGATTTTGTGTAAAGCTGCCTCATACAGCCAATCCTCCCTTGTCCATTCTACTCATTCCAGTGCACCTCTGGGGTGTAGGGATAGGTGTGGGTGGGGTACTCTTGCTGCACCCTATGGCACATTATCCTCTCTGCCTGGGACCACTTGGGTATCATTCATGAGTGCCTCCATGGGGCATGTCCAGGCTGCAGTCACTGTCCCTTGCAATACTTGAGGAGGCAGGATGTGTCCATTGCTGTAGCCCTTTGGTTGCGGTCTGTTCCATTGTCTTACATGCAGTGCCTCCTTTCTCCACTTTGGATGGCATCTGTTCCTTGGTATGCAATTTCCCAGATGGCCCCACAGGAGGCAGTACCACCTCAACAGTCCTAGAAACCACAAGGCGAGTTGACTCAGCTGAGGCTTGGGAGGTCAAAGGGGAGTCTACCTTCAATAGCATGATGGTTGGAGTCGGGATCAAGGGTCCTGGTGATTGGCCCATTGTGATTGTCTGTGGTGAGGCTGTCTCACAGTCCCAGGGTGTCAATGAACAGGAAGGCCTCAGGGTGGTGGTAGTCACTGTAGCAGATGCAAATGCGGGTGGACTTCCAGATACTGTGGTTCCTGGGAGGCAGGTTCTGTGGACGCACCCCTCCATGGCATAAGCCACCCCTCTAGGTTGGTTAGGTGGATCCCAGGTGTATTATTTCTTGAGACTACTACCCCTCCATTACCACTCAGTGGTTGTTTTGGCCTAGGTGGGGACAGTGTTAGTGGAACAGGCTTCTGCCACACAGGGAGCCACTTGCTCCAGTCCTCCCTATCCGATACTTCAGACTCCCCAATGGAAACAGTACTGTGCATAATTGTATTCAAATGTGAGGACCCAGCAGGTACTCTGCACCCTTTGCATAGGTGTACTGCTGCAACATTGGGGCCCCAGTGGCTGCACACTTTGCAGCAGTCTTGTACCATTGGGATAGGGACCTGGCAGGTCTCTCAATTCAGCAGCCATTCTAATGTACTTAAGGGTATGTTCACATCTCTTGGTTGTCCACCCCTGGTCATTCTGACACCCTGCAAGTAAGACACATAGACTAGAGCACAGTTCTTTGTTTACAATACTCTACCTTTACAAAGCTGTTATTACAGTCTGTGTGGCACAATGGGTGTAGTGCACACAACAGTCTCTCACTTTATCTTGCTTCCTGTTTCCTCCCTGTACTATACTGCACTGCTGCTTCACAGGACACATTCCTGCCAGCCCTATCCCTTACAGTCCTGACCATTCAAAGGGTAGAAATGGTACTCACAGACAGTCCTCAACTGCAGGCACAGTTCAAACTCACACGTCCTTCCCGCGCATAGTACAGGGATCGCCCCAAGGGTTTCATTGTACCAACACACAGGGGAAGATTGAGTGGGGACTGTGATGCTTGGCCAGCTGGTTATGATTATTGTATGCTATCTGTAATATAAAAGTTTAGAATATGATTGTCTTACATAAGACAGCCTGTGCTCCATGGGTGCCCCCCCCCACCAGGTTTCACTGAAGCTACAGGATATATTAACTTGACCAGGAGATCTCTGTAAAGTAATTAACTTCCTTCATAAATTGCATTTGATGGCTGTTTAATGACCTATTGCTGCTCTGAAGCTGGAAAACTAAAATATACATTTTATGACTTCAGAAACAGGACATCATTAAGCTGATTCCTGCCAGATATATTGCACCTAGGTGAGATAATTGCAGGGTTGTAAACATAAAAGAAACTGGTGGATCAAAAGACCCATAATTTGGGAAAGGAGTTTTTGCTGATGTTATCTTATTCAATATGCTTCCTGATAGGACATCCTGTTTGTATTTTTTTATATATTCTAAAAGGAGGAGCTAGATGACTCACAGAAGGGGTGTGGAGAGACACAGTTTAAACTACACTGTGTCTGAACTGTTTAGTCATATCTTTTTGGACTCTTAAGAAACAAAATCTCTAATTAAAAAGGCACTTACAGAGGAAATACATTAGATAGAAAAAGAGTCTAAATATATTGTGGTAGGAGTTTTTGTTTTGTACTTTGCCCTTGTTCTTTTAAGTGATTGTATGCTCTTTAATATATTGTTCTGTGTTTACATTTTTCATATTTGTAACATCTTTTAGTAAAGTACCTATTATTTTGAAAGACTGCCTGGTTTTCTACCAGTTCTTTTTGCATGTGATGTATAGAGGGTCAAGACTGACAAAAACTGTTCAAAAGCTTGATGGTGTTACCATACTGGGAAAAGGTAAGAATATACCTAAGGTCTTTTATAGAGTTTTAAGGGTTCATTTTGGGAAGCCTGGCTTGGTGGCCCTGGTGAAAGATTGTACCGCAATCCCTGAAGTGAGTATGTATCTGAGCCTTTACATTGGGTACGCTAGCATAAGGTTCACAGTTTGAATCCCCCCCAGAACTTGAGAATAAAGGTGATCTGGACCCAAAAGCAGACAGGAGGGTTACCCTGTCTGTTACCTGTTCACATTACTGCACTCAGAGGATGGCACAGTGGGAGCAGAGGGCCTAACCTGCTGAGTACATTTGTGACAGGTACTGTCATGTTGAGCAGGTTATTAGGTGAATCTCCTGCTCGAGGACCTGGGTTCCTTTCATCTCTTTGTTCATACCCAAGATGTCTACTTGATTATATTGGCCAGTTGGATCTCCATGCACATGCCACCCCCCCTTTGGATCAGCGGTCCTATCACAGACTTGGGACCTGGGTGGGTGGTAACAGTCTCGGCACACTAATGGGGTAGAGCATGCTCCCAGGCATGTTTCCTGCTTATACTCAATCACAGCCTTTCCCTTTCTGCTTACTTCATATGGCAGTGTCACTCTCTCTCTCATGTGGAGCAGTGGACTTGAGCTGTGGTAGGCACTGTGGACTCACCATCCAGTCCAGGGCTGGGGTGCCATCACGCATGCACATATGTGAGTACGCATTGATAGCCACTTGTCTGTAGCAGTGAGGATCACCTTTTATGGTTGGGTGAAGAGATGTGTCTGCCTCCAGTGGTCCCTCCCATACCTAGATCCATGCCGCCCCTGTGCACCTCTCCCTCCACACATGGGGCTGTTGCTGAATGACATGTGCTTTGTGTGCCTCCATAAGTGCACAACACCACACCCACTATTACACTGTATTCTGGTGCATGTGTCTGTTCGTAAATAGGGCCCAATAAGGCACTTGGGAAGAGTGCATTGTGCTCCTCTAACCTCACTTCCAGGGACTGAAAGCATTCTGCTGAAGGCGTTGTGCTTGCTACACCCCTAGGCGTGAAGTTAGATCAGCATGGTGCACACCCCATTCTGTCTTATTGCTTACATCATTGAGGAAAGGAAGGAATTTGTTTTTTTTATATCACCTTTCATACCAACTGTACCCAAAAGTGCTTTGCAATCCGGAAGGGAAGGGTAGAAAATGTTTCTGCCATTTTCAGCACACAGTCGGAGTCAAACAGTGCAGAGCTAGATTTGAGAGATTACAGAGTGGTTAAGCACAGGGATGTTAACTAACATGCTTAGGGTCACACAGTGAGTAAGTGGTGGTTTTGGGATTCAAAGCCAGGTCTGCACATTCACAGCTCTGCACACTTACAGTGCATACCTGGCCAAACTGCCCCTCAGCAGCACACCTCTCAACTGTACCTGATTTTCAGGAGCATCCTGGATTCTGCCTCACAACTTCCCTTTATCCCTCCTAAAATGGACATGCCCATCACTGAAGAGTAGAATCTGCTGAAGAAACATAAAGACAATAGAATCTGCCATCAGAAAAGGACCGCTTGACCCACCCAGTCTGACCACATGTTCCCTGCCTAATCTGCTTGTGCAGACATTATCTGGTCTCCAGTGGCCTACCAGCCTCCCTGCCTTTTTTCTAATATACCCCTGTGTCTATCTCATGCATGCTTGAAGTCCACCACTGTTTTTGCCTCCACCACTTCTGCTGGCAGTCTGTTCCAGGCATCTACAACTCTTTCCATGAAGAAATATTTCCTCACATCTCTCTCTTGAACTTCCCCTCTTCCAGCTTCATCACATGCCCCCTGGTCCTGGTGCTCTTTCTCATTTGAAAGAGACTTCCCCCTGCACCCTGTTCACCCCTTTGACCTACTTGTAGGTCTTTATCATGTCACCTCTCCCTCTTTCTCCTCTCTTCCAGGGTGTATATGTTGAGATCCCTCAGTCTCTCCTTGTAGGACTTCTCATGCAAACACTGCACCATTTTTGTTGCCCTCCTCTAGACTGTCTTCACCCTGTCTATGTCCTTTTCAAGGTGTGGTCTCCAAAACAGGACACAGTACTCCAGGTGGGCTCTCAGCAGTGAGCGATACCATGGCAGCACCAGTTCCCTCCTCCTGCTGGAGATACTCCTCTCTATGTACCCCAGCATCCTACTAGCAATACCCACTGCCTTGTCACACTGCCCTGTCACCTTGAGATCCTCAGATATGACAACCCCAAGGTCCCTTTCTTGTCTAGTGACTGTCACTACCTCACCTCATCCTATATTCAGTTTCTGGGGTCCTATGCCCTAGGTGCATGACTTTGCACTTTTTGGCATTGAATCCCAACTACCAGGCTTTTGACCACTCCTCACATTTTCCGAGATCCCTGCGCATTCTCTTTGCCCCCCCTACTGAGTATCCACCCTATTGCAGATTTCAGTATCAACTTCAAAAAGGCATACCTTCCCTTTCAGTTCTTCTGCAATGTCCCATATGAAGACATTGAAGAGGACTGGTCCCAGTACCAAGCTGTGTGATACCCCACTGGTCACACTCCCATCATTAGAGTGAGTGCCATTTACCACCACACTCTGTCTCCAATTCATTAACCAGTTTCTAACCCAGTTCACCACTTTGGATCCCACCTGTAGACCGCTCAACTTCTTTATCAGCCTCCTGTGTGGCAGTGTGAAGGCCTTGCTGAAGTCCAGATAGGCCATGTCCACAGCCCTCCTCTGATCAATCATCAGATTAGTTTGGCATGAACTTCCCCCCACAAATCTATGCTGCCTGTTGTCTTGCAGCCCATTGGATTCAAGATACTCTACCAGTTATTCCTTGAGAAAGGTTTCATTAATTTCCTCACCACTGAAGTAAGACTGACTAGCCTATAGTTACTAGCCTCCTCCCTGCTGCTCGCTTATGTAGAGGGACAATGTCAGCCTTTCCTCAGTCCTTCAGAACTAAGCCTGTTTCCAAGGAGCTGCTGAACAAGGCTATCCATGGGGATGCTTGTACCTCCCTGAATTCCTGTAGTACCTTGGGGTGTATCACGTCCAGCCCCATAGCCTTGTCCACCTTCAGAACTGCAAGTCCCTTCAGGACTCTTTGTTCTAAAAATGGACTTGTATCCACCTCCTCCTCACTCCTGCTTCTCCCTGGTCATCTGTCTCCTCCTCCCTCCACTGTGAAGACTGAAGTTACTTTTTAGAAGGTCAGCTTTTTCCTTGGTCCTCTTCTGTGCAGTCTCCCCATTCCACCCTTCTAATCATCACTATCCATAGATGGGATGTCTCCTGTTTTTCCTTTCTTAACCCTCCTACCTGTTCCTACTTTTTCCTGGGAGTCTACAGCCCCTTATACACTTTTACTATGGATACAAGATGTAACTATCTGCCCTGTAGCTGGTTATCACAGTACACAGTAAGCAGTTACAGTATGTGTTACCTCCTACCTTATTATAGTGTCCAACCTTCAGAGTCTCCGGTGGACCTGCAGTCATTCTGTGGATGTCCTGCAGTTCACCTAAGGCAGATGCTCCATTTCTTCTCCATTCCACTCATGTGATTGGACATGAGCGTGATGGGACGTGCTGGGTGTTTGCACTTTATGCTTCCTGAGCAGATTCCTGGACTGCTCCTATTGGCCAGGTGTGGTCATGTGAGCACGATTATCCCAAAATGGCTCAGCCCTCTCTTTCTGCTTCCTCCTGCTTATCACCCACTGAAAATGATGAAAGCAGCACAGAAAGTAGTTAAATTGAGCTTAGAAACAGTTCCTTGCTCAAACTAAGGCAATACCAGCATTCTTCCTGATATGTGCACCCAGAACACTGCCTGTTATGCTTTCTGTTCCCCGAGCAGCTTCCTGAACTGATCAGATATTTCTAAACCCTAAAAAAACTGTCTCCCTAACATTTGGCAATAGGGCAAAACTTTCTAGCATCCCCGCCACCCCCATTTTCCACACATTTGATGGCTCCCCCTGGAGATTTGTACTTCCTTCAGATATCTTGGGGTCTGGTTAGACCAGCATCTGGACTTCACTGCACATATTGACGCTATACACAAGAAGCTACACCCCATGTTGGGTGCGTTATACCGGAATAAAAGTTGCATCCCCCTGCCTGCACGCCGGGCAATCGTCCAAAAGATGGTCCTCCCAATAATGGACTACGGGGATGTTGTCTACAGTGTAGCCCCTAAGTCCTCCTTGTCCAGACTAAATCCTCTCTACCACTCATTCTGCCATTTCTCCCTGGACTGCCCTCCCATTACCCATCATTGTGACCTCTACCGTTCATTAGACCTCCCATCTCTCCACAATCGGAGATTGATACACTGGGCTAGAATCATTGTGAAATTCTGGTCACAGTCCCTCCCTCCTATCTTACTGCCGCCCTGGCTGTTATACCCCCACTGGCTTACTCACTCAGGAACATTGATTCCCAACTATTTCACATCCCCCACATGTCCACAGGGTCTGACCAGGCTGCTTTCAGCTACCGGATGCCAAAGTTATGGAATTCCTTGCCAGCTGATACTAGACACTCCACTTACACTCCTCAACTAAATGCACTTTTTAAGACACACTTTGCCACTACTTGTTCATGCACTTTGCACGGTTAAGCCTGTGCAGTCATGTTGTCTGCTGTGTATATACCTTGCATACTCCATTATATGCATGCTGTTGTTTGTTCTGTAAGCAAGCGTGTACTGCTGGCTTCCGCCTGTATTTCTTCTCACTTCTGCTGTGACGACTCTGTATGTACATATTGTTGTTGTCAAATTTGTTTATGACTGTATAGAAACTTGTATTTCCTCTGTATTCTCCCTATCCCCCTTCCCTGGGGTGCATCTGGAATAGAGTGGTACCCTGCTCAGTATGCCTTCCTGGTAAAACTCTTAAATAAATAAATAATTATGGTCACGCGGCTGCTCTTATCCCAAAATGTCTCATCCCCCTGTTCCTGATTCCATCTGCTAATTGCCCTTGAATGTTTAAAAACCAGCACAGAAAGTGATTAAACTGGCTTAGAAACAGTTCCTTGCTCATGCTAAGGCAGTGCCAGCCTTCTCCCCAAAACGCACATAAAACAATGCCAAAATTACTAATACAGTTTAGTTCTCCATCAGAAAATGCTTTTCTTATTAAGTCACATATTGTAGGAGGCTTCTTGAGCTGAATGTTGTTATTTTGTAAGATTAGTCCCTAATTTTGATAACTGAATCTCTGATGGTTTTCAAGCCCCATCCCTGATTTGCAAGGCATGCCCAGTTCAGAGCATTTATGCAGGGTAGATGTTTGCTAGACACAAATATTGTGGTCCTTTGGAAGTGCACATTCAGTGACAACATCCCTCTCTGGAGGAAAACTACAATCCCCCCCCAGCCCATTCGTCATGCAGAGAGTGAATTCAGCTTTTCTGCCCTACAGCCAGACATGGACACAGGAGCACTAATCACTGATTTACTCAGATTAAACAAAGTAATTGCTGGCAATGAGATTAACCACGGTTAATTCCCTTCATTAGTAAAACAACAATAGCAGACCATTTCCACAACAATGGGTGACTAACAAGGAGATTACAGAGGCAACAGAAGCATTCATGCTAGCAAGACATTAAGTGCGTTCATAAACAGAATTAACATAACTGCCAACAGGTATTTAATGTTGAGCGAATGGATGATGGCGCTGCTGACAGTATGTTTGTCTATCTGTACATTATCCACAGCAATTAGCTGAACTCTGTGGAAATTGGCAATACTCAGTAGAATGTTAAAATAACACAACCCATTTTAGTCCTTTTAATGGTCTCTCAGGCTATACCTTTGTAAACTGTAGAAATAATGTTAAAATACTGCAGCTGTGGAGGAAAAGATTGACCCAGACCAACAATATTGTTGTCGTGTCAGTGGCTCAGCAGATTGCACACTAAGGCCGAAAGATCGGAAGGTTGTGGGTTCTATCTCCATGCAAGGAATTTGGGATAAATCCCACTACTGACACTATAGTGCAGCATGGGTGGGAGGGTGATGCACTTCTAAGGTGCTCTGCTGTCTTTTGTATGAGACATTAAACAGAGGTCCTGTCTGCCTGTTCTAGTAGTTGTTCAAGTTTTTAAAGGTCCCATGGTGTTTCTCTAGAAGAGATGAGGAACGTACCCGGTATCCAGGTCAGATTTCCCCCATTCACAAAAATACCACTGACAGCATATCCAGATTCAGTATGTCAGTTTGCACCTGTATCCCCCATCTTGGATGAGGCTGAAAAGAGACATCCCTTTTTCCCAGTTAACAAAAACAAAATAAATAAATATTACTGAAAAAATAAATTGGCAGTTGAGTAACTTGAGTTGACTCTTGGAGCAGGGCAGCTTAACAAGCTGAGAACATATACACTACATCCCAGGAGTGTCAGAACCTTCCTGGATTTGGCTGTGTGTCCATCCTTAAATTAGGGATTGTTACTGCCATGCAGCAGGGGGAGTACACAGGATCATGGACTCTAAATGCCTTCTGTTACAATACCAAGTTTCTACGTGCTGTAACTTTAGAAACAGTGGGTAGCAGAAGTTTGAAGGGGTGCACTGACAGTGCCAAAATGTAAGTTTGTGCATTTGGAGAGGGAAGACCCCCCCAAAAAATAAAAGTGTGTGGGAGGTAGGGCTGTAAAAATGCCATTTTTATTCAGCCAAACATTCTATTTTGAGGTGTGCAATATTTGGGTATTTGGTATTTAGCTGGAAGATGTTTTAAAAAAAGCAACACCCCCCTTCCCCAGGAAGCCAGGGCTAGTTTCCTGTACACCCTCTTGTCTCCATTAACATTACCCCCCCCCCATTTACTTTGAGTCTGCTTAATATTAAACAATTGGGGTTATTGCCAGCTCCATCAGGAGTCAACTCTAACCTTTCTTCTCTGACAACAAAAGCAGTAAAATAATTCTGAAAAGGTAACCCATTGCTCTGAATGAGGAATTGGGGGGGGCTTGTACCTTTAGTACCAGGTTAGCTCAGTCAGACCCCCCCCCAGTAGTGCAGACTTGTGTTTGGTACCTCCAAATGCAATATTCAGCTGAATATTCAGAAAAAAAACTATTTGCACAGCCATAGGGGTGGAGCACAGCCTCCTGGACCTTTGACTAGCATTTTCCAGATGGGGATACTGTGTGAGCTACATGGAAACTGATTTCACTGGCTGGAAGCTGCAGGGTGGTGAACAGAAATTGGGGGAAGACTGGCCACAGTTCTGTGGAAGAAAAAGTTCAGACTTTTTTTTATAAAATTCTTAAAACAAGGGATCAAAATGATGGATATTTCTAGTACTGGTGTACAAGAAAAGCACCACTCAAGCCTTTAGCCCAGTCCTGTGAAAAAGTCTTCCCGCTGACATAATCACTTGCCTGATTCCAATCTGACAAAGTAAGGCTCAAGCAGCATTTCTCTGCCCCATTTTTATGCATAAGCTGTCCTTCCTGATTTGTGGCAGTTGTGCTAATGATGTTAATTTCCGTAGTTTATGCTTACTAAATTTTCATTTGTTCTGCACTACTCTCCTACATTGTGAATCACACCACACTGTGGAGCCATGGAACAACACTCCTACACTGTGAATCACACCATATGAATCATCAAATACTGCAGAGCTGTGGAGCAACATTCCTACATTGTGAATCACGCCACACTGTGGAGCCATAGAACAACACTCCTACATTGTGAATTATGCCATAGTGTGGAGCCATGGAATCAACCTCACCATTGTGAATTACACCCCACACTGTGGAGCCGTGGAACAACAATCCTACAATGTGAATCACACCACACTGTGGAGCCATGGAACAACAATCCTACATTGTGAAACACACCATACTGTGGAGCCATGAAACAGCAATCCTATAGAATTATGCCATAGTGTGGAGCCATGGAACAACACATCCTGCATTGTGAATCACACCATTGAATCACCAAATACTGTGGAGCAGTAGAGCAACACTCCTACATTGTGAATTACACCATACTGTGGAGCCATGGAACAACACTCCTGCATTGTGAATCACACCACACTGTGGAGCCGTGGAACAACACTCCTACTCTGTGAATCATGCCACAAAAAAAAGTTCTTAAGACCTTTCTAGTCAAACAAGCATTTTTAGAAATGTAAATGATGTTTTAAATTGTGATGGATTTTAACATTGTTTGTGAGATTTTGTAAAGGTACCCTGAGCATTGGAAGGGCACCTCATATAAATACATTTTTACTTACTTACACTGTGGACCCATGGAACAACATTCCTACATTGTGAATCACACCATACTGTGAAACCCTGGAACAACACTCCTACATTGTGAATTATGCCATACCATGGAGCTGTGGAACAACACTCCTACATTCTGAATCACCAAATACTGTGGAACCATGAAGCAACACTCTTACATTGCAAATCACACCATACTGTAGAGCCCTAGAACAAAACTCCTACATTGTGAATCACACCATACTGTGAAGACATGAAGCAACACTCCTACATTGTGAATCACAGCATACTGTGGAGCCATGGAACAACATTCTTACACTGTGAATCAAGCCACACTGTAGAGCCATGGAACAACACTCCTACATTGTGAATCATGCCACACTGTGGAGCCACGGAACAACACTCCTACATTGTGAATCACACCACACTGTGGAGCCGTGGAACAGCACTCCTACATTGTGAATCACACCACACTGTTGAGCCATGGAACAACACTCCTACATTGTGAATCATGCCACACTGTGGAGCCATAGAGCAACATTCCTACATTGTGAATCACAGCATACTGTGGAGCCATGGAACAACACTCCTTGTGAATTACGCCACAGTGTGGAGTCATGGAACAACACTCCTACATTGTGAATTGTACTATACTGTGGAGCCATGGAACAACACTCCTACATTGTGAATTGTACTATACTGTGGAGCCATGGAACAACACTCCTACAATGTGAATCACACCATATGAATCATCAAATACTGCAGAGCTGTGGAGCAACACTCCCACATTCTGAATCACACCACATTGTGGAGCTGTGGAACAACACTCCTGCATTGTGAATTACGCCACAGTGTGGAGTCATGGAACAACACTCCTACATTGTGAATTGTACTATACTGTGGAGCCATGGAACAACACTCCTACATTGTGAATTACACCATATTGTGGAGCCATGGAACAACACTCCTACATTGTGAATTACACCATACTGTGGAGCCATGGAAAAACACTCCTACATTGTGAATTACACTATACTGTGGAGCCATGGAACAACAATCCTACATTGTGAATCACACCATATGAATCACCAAATACTGTGGAGCCGTGGAGCAACACTCCTACATTGTAAATTACACCATACTGTGGAGCCATGGAACAACACTCCTGCATTATGAATTACGCCATAGTGTGGAGCCATGGAAAAACACTCTTACATTGTGAATTACACTATACTGTGGAGCCATGGAACAATAATCCTACATTGTGAATCACACCATATGAATCACCAAATACTGTGGAGCCGTGGAGCAACACTCTTACTTTGTGAATCACACCATACTGTGGCGCCATGGAACAACACTCCTACAATGTGAATCACACCATTTGAATCACCTAATACTGTGGAGCTGTGGAGCAACACTTCTACACTGTAAATCATGCCACAAAAAAAAGTTCTTAAGACCTTTCTAGTCAAACAAGCATTTTTAGAACTGTAAATGATGTTTTAAATTGCGATGGATTTTAACATTGTTTGTGAGATTTTGTAAAGGCACCTCATATAAATAAATTTTTACTTACTTACACTGTGGACCCATGGAACAATACTCCTACATTGCGAATCACACCATACCGTGAAACCCTGGAACAACACTCCTACATTGTGAATTATACCATACCATGGAGCTGTGGAACAACACTCCTACATTCTGAATCACCAAATACTGTGGAACCATGAAGCAACACTCTTACATTGCAAATCACACCATACTGTAGAGCCCTGGAACAACACTCCAACATTGTGAATCACACCATACTGTGAAGCCATGAAGCAACACTCCTACATTGTGAATCACAGCATACTGTGGAGCCGTGGAACAACATTCTTACACTGTGAATCAAGCCACACTGTAGAGCCATGGAACAACACTCCTACATTGTGAATCACACCACACTGTGGAGCCATGGAACAACACTCCTACATTGTGAATCACAGCATACTGTGGAGCTGTGGAACAACACTCCTACATTGTGAATCACAGCATACTGTGGAGCTGTGGTACAACACTCTTACACTGTGAATCACGCCACACTGTTGAGCCATGGAACAACACTCCTACATTGCAAATCATGCCACACTGTGGAGCCAAGGAGCAACACTCCTACATTGTGAATCACAGCATACTGTGGAGCTGTGGAACATCACTCCTACATTGTGAATTACACCACAGTGTGGAGTCATGGAACAACACACCTACATTGTGAATTGTACTATACTGTGGAGCCATGGAACAACACTCCTACATTGTGAATCACACCATATGAAACATCAAATACTGCAGAGCTGTGGAGCAACACTCCCACGTTCTGAATTACACCACATTGTGGAGCTGTGGTACAACACTCCTGCATTGTGAATTACGCCACAGTGTGGAGTCATGGAACAACACTCCAACATTGTGAATTACGCCATATTGTGGAGCCATGAAACAACACTCCTACATTGTGAATTATGCTATAGTGTGGAGCCATGGAACAACACTCCTACATTGTGAATTACACTATACTGTGGAGCCGTGGAACAACACTTCTACATTGTGAATGACACCATACTGTGGAGCCATGGAACAACACTCCCACATTGTGAATTACGCCATACTGTGGAGCCATGGAACAACACTCCTACATTGTGAATTACACCACACTGTGGAGCCATGGAACAACAATACTACATTGTGAATTACAGCATAGTGTGGAGCCATGGAACAACACTGCTACATTGTGAATTACGCCATAGTGTGGAGCCATGGAACAACACTCTTGCATTGTGAATTATACCATACTGTGGACGTGTGGAACAACACTCCTACATTGTGAATTACACCACACTGTGGAGCCATGGAACAACACTCCTATAATGTGAATCACACCATTTGAATTACCTAATACTGTGGAGCTGTGGAGCAACACTCCTACACTGTGAATCATGCCACAAAAAAAAGTTTGTAAGACCTTTCTAGTCACACAAGCATTTTTAGAAATGTAAATGATGTTTTAAATTGCGATGGATTTTAACATTGTTTGTGAGATTTTGTAAAGGCACCCTGAGCGTTGGAAGGGCACCTCATATAAATAAATTTTTACTTACTTACACTGTGGACCCATGGAACAACACTCCTACATTGTGAATCACACCATACTGTGATACCCTGGAACAACACTCCAGCATTGTGAATTATGCGATACCATGGAGCTGTGGAACAACACTCTACATTGTGAATCCACAAATACTGTGGAGCCATGGAACAACACTTCCGCATTGTGAATTACGCCATACTGTGGAGCCATGGAACAACACTCCTACATTGTGAATTACACCACACTGTGGAGCCATGGAACAAAAATCCTACATTGTGAATTACAGCATAGTGTGGAGCCATGGAACAACACTGCTACATTGTGAATTACACCATAGTGTGGAGCCATGGAACAACATTGCTACATTGTGAATTACACCATAGTGTGGAGCCATGGAACAACATTCCTACATTGTGAATCACACCACACTGTGGAGCCATGGAACAACACTCCTACATTGTGAATCACACCACACTGTGGAGCCGTGGAACAACACTCCTGCATTGTGAATCACACTATACTGTGGAGCTGTGGAACAACAATCCTACATTGTGAATCACACCGTACTGTGGGGCCATGAAACAACAATCCTACATTGTGAATTATGCCATAGTGTGGAGCCATGGAACAACACTCCTGCATTGTGAATCACACCATATGAATCACCAAATACTGTGGAGCAGTAGAGCAACACTCTTACTTTGTGAATCACACCATACTGTGGAGCCATGGAACACCACTCCTATAATGTGAATCACACCATATGAATCACCTAATACTGTGGAGCCATTGAGCAACACTCCTACACTGTGAATCATGCCACAAAAGAAAATTTCTTAAGACCTTTCTATTCAAACAAGCATTTTTAGAAATGTAAATGATGTTTTAAATTGCTATGGATTTTAATGTTGTTTGTGAGATTTTGAAAGGCACCCTGAGCTTCTGAAGGGCACCTCATATAAATAAATTTTTACTTACTTAGACTGTGGATCCATGGAACAACACTCCTACATTCTGAATCACACCATACTGTGGTTCCCTGGAACAACACTCCTACATTGTGAATCACACCACACTGTGGAGCCATGGAACAATACTCCTGCATTGTGAATCACACCATACTGTGAAGCCATGGAGCAACACTCCTACATTGTGAATCACAGCATACTGTGGAGCAGTGGAACAACACTCCTACATTGTGAATCACGCCACACTGTGGAGCCATGGGACAACACTCTTACATTGTGAATCACACCATACTGTGAAGCCATGAAGCAACACTCCTACACTGTGAATCACAGCATACTATGGAGCCATGGAACAACATTCTTACACTGTAAATCAAGCCACACTGTAGAGCCATGGAACAACACTCCTACATTGAGAATCATGCCACACTGTGGAGCCACGGAACAACACTCCTACATTGTGAATCACACCACACTGTGGAGCCGTGGAACAACACTCCTACATTGTGAATCACAGCATACTGTGGAGCCGTGGAACAACACTCAACACTGTGAATCATGCCACACTGTTGAGCCATGGAACAACACTCCTACATTGTGAATCACGCCACACTGTGGAGCCATGGAACAACACTCCTACATTATGAATCACACCATACAGTGGAGCTGTGGAACAACACTCCCTCCTTGTGAATCACTGCATACTGTGGAGCCGTGGTACAACACTCTTACACTGTGAATCACACCACACTGTTGAGCCATGGAACAACACTCCTACATTGTGAATCATGCCACACTGTGGAGCCATGGAGCAACACTCCTACATTGTGAATCACAGCATACTGAGGAGCCGTGGAACAACACTCCTACATTGTGAATTACGCCACAGTGTGGAGTCATGGAACAACACTCCTACATTGTGAATTGTACTATACTGTGGAGCCATGAAACAACAATCCTACATTGTGAATCACACCGTACTGTGGGGCCATGAAACAACAATCCTACATTGTGAATTACGCCATAGTGTGGAGCCATGGAACACCACTCCTGCACTGTGAATCACACCATATGAATCACCAAATACTGTGGAGCAGTAGAGCAACACTCTTACTTTGTGAATCACACCATACTGTGGAGCCATGGAACAACACTCCTATAATGTGAATCACACCATATGAATCACCTAATACTGTGGAGCTGTTGAGCAACACTCCTACACTGTGAATCATGCCACAAAAGAAAACTTCTTAAGACCTTTCTATTCAAACAAGCATTTTTAGAAATGTAAATGATGTTTTAAATTGCTATGGATTTTAATGCTGTTTGTGAGATTTTGAAAGGCACCCTGAGCTTCTGAAGGGGACCTCATATAAAAAATTTTTTACGTGCTTACACTGTGAATCCATGGAACAACACTCCTACATTGTGAATCACACCATACTGTGGTTCCCTGGAACAACACTCCTACATTGTGAATCATGCCACACTGTGGAGCCAAGGAAAAACACTCCTACATTGTGAATCACACCACACTGTGGAGCCATGGAACAATACTCCTACATTGTGAATCACACCGTACTGTGAAGTCATGGAGCAACACTCCTACATTGTGAATCACAGCATACTGTGGAGCCGTGGAACAAGACTCCTACATTGTGAATCACACCACACTGTGGAGTCATGGAACAACACTACTACATTGTGAATCACGCCACTGTGAAGTCATGGAACAACACTCCTACATTGTGAATCACACAATACAGTGCAGCTGTGGAACAACACTTCTACATTTTGAATCACAGCATACTGTGGAGCCATGATACAACACTCTTACATTGTGAATCACACCACACTGTGGAGCCATGGAACAACAATCCTACATTGTGAATCATGCCACACTGTGGAGCCATGGAACAACACTCCTACATTGTGATTCACGCCACACTGTAGAGCCATGGAACAACACTCCTATATTGTGAATTACACCATACTGTGGAGCCATGGAACAACACTCCTACATTATGAATCACACCATACTGTGGAGCCATGGAACAACACTCCTACATTGTGAATCACACCATACTGTGGGGCCGTTGAACAACACTACTGCATTGTGAATCACACCATACTGTGGAGCCATGGAACAACAATCCTACATTGTGAAACACACCATGCTGTGGAGCCATGGAACAACAATCCTACATTGTGAATTACACCATAGTGTGGAGCCATGGAACAACACTCCTACATTGTGAATCGCACCACACTGTGGAGCCATGGAACCACACTCTTACATTGTGAATTACACCATATTGTGGAGCAATAGAACAGCACTCTTTCATTGTGAATTTTGCCATGTTGTGGAGCCATGGAACAACAGTCTTACATTGTGAATTATGCCTTACTGTGGAGCCACAGAACAACACTCCTACATTGTGAATTACACCATACTGTGGAGCCATGGAACAACACTCCTACATTGTGAATTACGCCATACTGTGGAGCCATGGAACAACACTCCTGCATTGTGAATTACACCACACTATGGAACCATGGAACAACACTCCTACATTGTGAATTACACCACACTGTGTAGCCATGGAACAACACTGCTACATTGCGAATTACACCACACTGTGGAGCCATGGAACAACACTCCTACGTTGTGAATTACACCATAGTGTGGAGCCATGGAACAACACTCCTACATTGTGAATCGCACCACACTGTGGAGCCATGGAACCACACTCTTACATTGTGAATTACACCATATTGTGGAGCAATAGAACAACACTCTTTCATTGTGAATTTTGCCATGTTGTGGAGCCATGGAACAACAGTCTTACATTGTGAATTATGCCTTACTGTGGAGCCACAGAACAACACTCCTACATTGTGAATTACACCATACTGTGGAGCCATGGAACAACACTCCTACATTGTGAATTATGCCATACTGTGGAGCCATGGAACAACACTCCTGCATTGTGAATTACACCACACTATGGAACCATGGAACAACACTCCTACATTGTGAATTACACACACTGTGGAGCCATGGAACAACACTGCTACATTGCGAATTACACCACACTGTGGAGCCATGGAACAACACTACTACATTGTGAATTACACCATACTGTGTAGCCATAGAACAACACTCCTACATTGTTAATAACACCATACTGTGGAGCCATGGATCAACACTCCTACATTGTGAATCACGCCATACTGTGGGCTGGGAACAACACTCCTACATTGTGAATCACACCATACTGTGGGGCCGTGGAACAACACTCCTGCATTGTTAATCACACCATACTGTGGAGCCGTGGAACAACACTCCTGCATTGTGAATCACACCATGCTATGGGGCTGTGAAACAACAATCCTACATTGTGAATCACACCACACTGTGGAGCCATGGAACAACAATCCTACATTGTGAAGCACACCACACTGTGGAGCCATGGAACAACACTGCTACATTGTGAACTACACCATACTGTGGAGCCTTGAAATAGCAATCCTACATTATGAATTACACCATAGTGTGGAGCCATGGAACAACACTCCTGCATTGTGAATCACACCATATGAATCACCAAATACTGTGGAGCAGTAGAGCAACACTCTTACTTTGTGAATCACACCATACTGTGGAGCCATGGAACAACACTCCTACAATGTGAATCACACCATATGAATCACCTAATGCTGTGGAGCCATCGAGAGACACTCCTACACTGTGAATCATGCCACAAAAGAAAAGTTCTTAAGACCTTTCTATTCAAACAAGCATTTTTAGAAATGTCAGTGATGTTTTAAATTACTATGGATTTTAATATCGTTTGTGAGATTTTGTAAAGGTGCCCTGAGCTTTGGAAGGGCACCTCATATAAATACGTTTTTACTTACTTACACTGTGGATCCATGGAACAACACTCCTACATTGTGAATCACACCATACTGTGGAACCCTGGAACAACACTCCTACAGTGTGAATTACGCCATACTGTGGAGCTGTAGAACAACACTCCTACATTGTGAATCACATCACACTGTGGAACTGTGGAACAACACTCCTACATTGTGAATCACCAAATACTGTGGAACCGTGGAGCAAAACTCCTGCATTACAAATCACACCATACTGTGGATCCCTGGAACAACACTCCTACATTGTGAATCATGCCACACTGTTGAGCCATGGAACAACACTCCTACATTGTGAATCACGCCACACTGTGGAGTCATGGAACAACACTCCTACATTGTGAATCACACAATACAGTGCAGCTGTGGAACAACACTTCTACATTTTGAATCACAGCATACTGTGGAGCCATGGTACAACACTCTTACACTGTGAATCACGCCACACTGTGGAGCCATGGAACAACACTCCTACATTTAAAATCACACCATATGAATCATCAAATACTGCAGAGCTTGGAGCAACATTCCTACATTGTGAATCACGCCACACTGTGGAGCCATAAACAACACTCCTACATTGTGAATTACACCATAGTGTGGAGTCATGGAACAACACTCCTACATTGTGAATTACACTATACTGTGGCGCAATGGAACAACACTCCTACATTGTGAATTACAC
Organism: Neoceratodus forsteri; assembly: GCA_016271365.2. NCBI lineage: Eukaryota > Metazoa > Chordata > Ceratodontiformes > Ceratodontidae > Neoceratodus > Neoceratodus forsteri. Next base: position 937,231,626 of record CM028136.1, on the reverse strand, counting down.
CATACTGTGGAGCTATGGAACAACACTCTTACATTGTGAATTACGCCATATTGTGGAGCCATGGAAATCACTCCTACATTGTGAATTATGCCATACTGTGGAGCCATGGAACAACACTCCTACGTTGAGAATTACACCACACTGTGGGGCCATGGAACAACACTCCTGCATTGTGAATTACACCACACTGTGGAGCCATGGAACAACACTGCTACACTGTGAATTACACCATACTGTGGAGCAGTGGAACAACACTCCTGCATTGTGAATTACACCATACTGTGGACCCATGGAACAACACTCCTACATTGTGAATCACACCACACTGTGGAGCCATGGAACAACACTGCTACATTGTGAATCACGCGATACTGCGGGGCCGTGGAACAACACTCCTACATTGTGAATCACACCAAACTGTGCAGCAATGGAACAACAGTCCTGCATTGTGAAACACTCCACACTGTGGAGCCATGGAACAACACTGCAACATTGTGAATTACACCATACTGTGGAGCCATGAAACAGAAAATCCTACATTGTGAATTATGCCATAGTGTGGAGCCATGGAACAACACTCCTGCATTGTGAATCACACCATATGAATCACCAAATACTGTGGAGCAGTACAGCAACACTCTTACTTTGTGAATCACACCATATTGTGGAGCCATGGAACAACACTCCTATAATGTGAATCACACCATTTGAATTACCTAATACTGTGGAGCTGTGGAGCAACACTCCTACACTGTGAATCATGCCACAAAAAAAAGTTCGTAAGACCTTTCTAGTCAAACAAGCATTTTTAGAAATGTAAATGATGTTTTAAATTGAGATGGATTTTAACATTGTTTGTGAGATTTTGTAAAGGCACCCTGAGCATTGGAAGGGCACCTCATATAAATAAATTTTTACTTACTTACACTGTGGACCCATGGAACAACACTCCTACATTGTGAATCACACCATACTGTGATACCCTGGAACAATACTCCAGCATTGTGAATTATGCGATACCATGGAGCTGTGGAACAACACTCCTACATTGTGAATCCACAAATACTGTGGAGCCATGGAACAACACTTCCGCATTGTGAATTACGCCATACTGTGGAGCCATGGAACAACACTCCTACATTGTGAATTACACCACACTGTGGAGCCATGGAACAAAAATCCTACATTGTGAATTACAGCATAGTGTGGAGCCATGGAACAACACTCCTACATTGTGAATTACACCATAGTGTGGAGCCATGGAACAACATTGCTACATTGTGAATTACACCATAGTGTGGAGCCATGGAACAACACTCCTGCATTGTGAATCATGCCACACTGTGGAGGCATGGAACAACACTCCTACATTGTGAATCACACCACACTGTGGAGCCGTGGAACAACACTCCTACATTGTGAATCGCACCATACTGTGGAGCCGTGGAACAACACTCTTACACTGTGAATCACGCCACACTGTGGAGCCATGGAACAACACTCCTACATTGTGAATCACACCATACTGTGGAGCCATGGAACAACACTCCTGCATTGTGAATCACACCACACTGTGGAGCTGTGGAACAACAATCCTACATTGTGAATCACACCGCAGTGTGGGGTCATGAAACAACAATCCTACATTGTGAATTATGCCATATGAATCACCAAATACTGTGGAGCAGTAGAGCAACACTCTTACTTTGTGAATCACACCATACTGTGGAGCCATAGAACAACACTCCTATAATGTGAATCACACCATATGAATCACCTTATACTGTGGAGCCGTTGAGCAACACTCCTGCACTGTGAATCATGCCACAAAAGAAAAATTCTTAAGACCTTTCTATTCAAACAAGAATGTTTTAAATTGCTATGGATTTTAATGTTGTTTGTGAGGTTTTGAAAGGCACCCTGAGCTTTGGAAGGGCACCTCATATAAATAAATTTTTACGTACTTACACTGTGGATCCATGGAACAACACTCCTACATTGAGAATCACATCATACTGTGGTTCCCTGGAACAACACCCCTACATTGTGAATCACACCATACAGTGCAACCATTGAACACCACTCCTACATTGTGAATCATGCCACACCATGGAGTCATGGAACAACACTCCTACATTGTGAATCACACCATGCAGTGCAGTTGTGGAACAACACTCCTACATTGTGAATCACAGCACACTGTGGAGCCATGGTGCAACACTCTTACACTGTGAATCACACCACACTGTGGAGCCATGGAACAACACTCCTACATTTAGAATCACACCATATGAATCATCAAATACTGCAGAGCTGTGGAGCAACATTCCTACATTGTGAATCATGCCACACTGTGGAGCCATAGAACAACACTCCTACATTGTGAATTACAACCATAGTGTGGAGTCATGGAACAACACTCCTACATTGTGAATTACACCATACCGTGGAGCCATGGAACAACACTCCTACATTGTGAATTACGCCGTATTGTGAAGCCATGGAACAACACTCTTACATTGTGAATTATGCCATATTGTGGAGCCATGGAAAAACACTCCTACATTGTGAATTATGCCATACTGTGGAGCCATGGAACAACACTCCTACGTTGTGAATTACACCACACTGTGGAGCCATGGAACAACACTCCTGCATTGTGAATTACACCACACTGTGGAGCCATGGAACATCACTGCTACACTGTGAATTATGCCATACTGTGGAGCCATGGAACAACTCTCCTGCATTGTGAATTACACCATACTGTGGAGCCATAGAACAACACTCCTACATTGCAAATAACACCATACTGTGGAGCCATGGAGCAACACTCCTACATTGTGAATCACACCATACTGTGGGGCCATGGAACAACACTCCTGCATTGTGAATCACACCATACTGTGGGGCCATGGAACAACAATCCTACAATGTGAATCACACCACACTGTGGAGCCATGGAACAACAATCCTACATTGTGAAACACACCATACTGTGGAGCCATGAAACAGCAATCCTACATTGTGAATTATGCCATAGTGTGGAGCCATGGAACAACACACCTGCATTGTGAATCACACCATGTGAATCACCAAATACTGTGGAGCAGTAGAGCAACACTCTTACTTTGTGAATCACACCATACTGTGGAGCCATGGAACAACACTCCTACAATGTGAATCACACCATATTAATCACGTAATACTGTGGAGCCATTGAGCAACACTCCTACTCTGTGAATCATGCCACAAAAGAAAAGTTCTTAAGACCTTCTATTCAAACAAGCATTTTTAGAAATGTAAATGATGTTTTAAATTGCAATGGATTTTAATATTGTTTGTGAGATTTTGTAAAGGCGCCCTGAGCTTTGGAAGGGCACCTCATATAAATACATTTTTACTTACTTACACTGTGGATCCATGGCACAACACTCCTACATTGTGAATCACACCACACTGTGGAACCCTGGAACAACACCCCTACATTGTGAATTACGTCATACTATGGAGCTGTAGAACAACACTCCTACATTGTGAATCACCAAATACTGTGGATCCAAGGAACAAAACTCCTACATTGTAAATCACACCATACTGTGGATCCCAGGAACAACACTCCTACATTGTGAATCATGCCACACTGTTGAGCCATGGAACAACACTCCTACATTGTGAATCACACAACACTGTGGAGCCATGGAGCAACACTCCTACATTGTGAAACACTGCATACTATGGAGCCATGGAACAACACTCCTACACTGTGAATCACGCCACACTGTGCAGCCATGGAACAAAATTCCTACATTGTGAATCACACCATACTGTGGAGCCATGGAACAACACTCCTACATTGTTAATCACACCACACTGTGGAGCCATGGAACAACACTCCTACAGTGTGAATCACAGCATACTGTGGAGCCGTGGTACAACACTCTTACATTGTAAATCACACCACACTGTGGAGCCATGGAACAACAATCCTACATTGTGAATCATGCCACACTGTGGAGCCATGGAACAACACTCCTACATTGTGATTCACGCCACACTGTAGAGCCATGGAACAACACTCCTATATTGTGAATTACACCATACTGTGGAGCCATGGAACAACACTCCTACATTATGAATCACACCATACTGTGGAGCCATGGAACAACACTCCTACATTGTGAATCACACCATACTGTGGGGCCGTGGAACAACACTACTGCATTGTGAATCACACCATACTGTGGAGCCATGGAACAACAATCCTACATTGTGAAACACACCATGCTGTGGAGCCATGGAACAACAATCCTACATTGTGAATCTCACCACACTGTGGAGCTGTGGAACAACACTCCTACATTGTGAATCACAGCATACTGTGGAGCCGTGGAACAACACTCTTACACTGTGAATCACGCCACACTGTGGAACCATGGAACAACACTCCTACATTGTGAATCATGCCACATTGTAGAGCCATGGAACAACACTCCTACATTGTTAATCACACCATACAGTGCAGCTGTGGAACAACACTCCTACATTGTGAATTACACTATACTGTGGAGCCACGGAACAACACTCCTACTTGTGAATTACACTATACTGTGGAGCCATGGAACAACACTTCTACATTGTGAATTACACCATACTGTGGAGCCATGGAACAACACTCCTACATTGTGAATTATGCCATACTGTGGAGCCATGGAACAACACTCCTGCATTGTGAATTACACCACACTATGGAACCATGGAACAACACTCCTACATTGTGAATTACACCACACTGTGGAGCCATGGAACAACACTGCTACATTGCGAATTACACCACACTGTGGAGCCATGGAACAACACTACTACATTGTGAATTACACCATACTGTGTAGCCATAGAACAACACTCCTACATTGTTAATCACACCATACTGTGGAGCCATGGATCAACACTCCTACATTGTGAATCACGCCATACTGTGGGGCTGTGGAACAACACTCCTACATTGTGAATCACACCATACTGTGGGGCCGTGGAACAACACTCCTGCATTGTTAATCACACCATACTGTGGAGCCGTGGAACAACACTCCTGCATTGTGAATCACACCATGCTATGGGGCTGTGAAACAACAATCCTACATTGTGAATCACACCACACTGTGGAGCCATGGAACAACAATCCTACATTGTGAAGCACACCACACTGTGGAGCCATGGAACAACACTGCTACATTGTGAACTACACCATACTGTGGAGCCTTGAAATAGCAATCCTACATTATGAATTACGCCATAGTGTGGAGCCATGGAACAACACTCCTGCATTGTGAATCACACCATATGAATCACCAAATACTGTGGAGCAGTAGAGCAACACTCTTACTTTGTGAATCACACCATACTGTGGAGCCATGGAACAACACTCCTACAATGTGAATCACACCATATGAATCACCTAATGCTGTGGAGCCATCGAGAGACACTCCTACACTGTGAATCATGCCACAAAAGAAAAGTTCTTAAGACCTTTCTATTCAAACAAGCATTTTTAGAAATGTAAGTGATGTTTTAAATTGCTATGGATTTTAATATTGTTTGTGAGATTTTGTAAAGGTGCCCTGAGCTTTGGAAGGGCACCTCATATAAATACGTTTTTACTTACTTACACTGTGGATCCATGGAACAACACTCCTACATTGTGAATCACACCATACTGTGGAACCCTGGAACAACACTCCTACAGTGTGAATTACGCCATACTGTGGAGCTGTAGAACAACACTCCTACATTGTGAATCACATCACACTGTGGAACTGTGGAACAACACTCCTACATTGTGAATCACACCATACTGTGGAACCCTGGAACAACACTCCTACAGTGTGAATTACGCCATACTGTGGAGCTGTAGAACAACACTCCTACATTGAGAATCACATCACACTGTGGAACTGTGGAACAACACTCCTACATTGTGAATCACCAAATACTGTGGAACTGTGGAGCAAAACTCCTGCATTACAAATCACACCATACTGTGGATCCCTGGAACAACACTCCTACATTGTGAATCATGCCACACTGTTGAGCCATGGAACAACACTCCTACATTGTGAATCACACCACACTGTGGAGCCATGGAACAACACTCCTACATTGTGAATCACAGCATACTGTGGAGCCATGGAACAACACTCCTTCACTGTGAATCAAGCCACACTGTGCAGCCATGGAACAAAACTCCTACATTGTGAATCACACCATACTGTGGAGCTGTGGAACAACACTCCTACATTGTGAATCACACCATACTGTGGAGCCACGGAACAACACTCCTGCATTGTGAATCACAGCATACTGTGGAGCCTTGGTACAACACTCCTACATTGTGAATCACGCCACACTGTGGAGCCATGGAACAACACTCCTACATTTTGAATCATACCATAAAGTAGAGCCATGGAGCAACACTCCTACATTGTGAATCACACCATATGAATCATCAAATACTGCAGAGCTGTGGAGCAACACTCCCACATTGTGAATCACGCCACATTTTGGAGCCATGGAACAACACTCCTGCATTGTGAATTACACCACAGTGTGGAGTCATGGAACAACACTCCTACGTTGTGAATTACACTATACTGAGGAACCATGGAACAACACTCCTAAATTGTGAATTACACCATACTGTGGAGCCATGGAACAACACTCCTACATTGTGAATTACACCATAGTGTGGAGCCATGGAACAACACTCCCACATTGTGAATCGCACCACACTGTGGAGCCATGGAACCACACTCTTACATTGTGAATTACACCATATTGTGGAGCCATGGAACAACACTCTTACATTGTGAATTACGCCATATTGTGGAGCCATGGAACAACACTCTTACATTGTGAATTACACCACACTGTGGAGCCATGGAACAACATTCCTACATTGTGAATTACACCACACTGTGGAGCCATGGAACAACACTGCTACATTGTGAATTACACCATACTGTGGAGCCGTGGAACAACATTCCTGCATTGTGAATCACACCATACTGTGGAGCCATGGAACAACACTTCTGCATTGTGAATCACACCATACTGTGGGGCCATGGAACAACAATCCTACATTGTGAATCACACCACACTGTGGAGCCATGGAACAACAATCCTACATTGTGAAACACATCACACTGTGGAGCCATGGAACAACACTGCTACGTTGTGAGTTATTCCATACTGTGGAGTCATGAAACAACAATCCTACATTATGAATTACGCCATAGTGTGGAGCCATGGAACAACACTCCTGCATTGTGAATCACACCATATGAATCACCAAATACTGTGGAGCAGTAGAGCAACACTCTTACTTTGTGAATCACTCCATACTGTGGAGCCATGGAACAGCACTCATGCAATGTGAATCACACCATATGAATCACCTAATACTGTGGAACCATCGAGCAACACTCCTACACTGTGAATCATGCCACAAAAGAAAAGTTCGTAAGACCTTTCTATTCAAACAAGCATTTTCAGAAATGTAAATGATGTTTTAAATTGCTATGGATTTTAATATTGTTTGTGAGATTTTGTAAAGGTGCCCTGAGCTTTGGAAGGGCACCTCATATAAATACATTTTTACTTACTTACACTGTGGATCCATGGAACAACACTCCTACATTGTGAATCACACCATACTGTGGAACCCTGGAACAACACTCCTACATTGTGAATTACACCATACTGTGGAGCTGTACAACAGCACTCCTACATTGTGAATCACATCACGCTGTGGAGCTGTGGAACAACACTCCTACATTGTGAATCACCAAATACTGTGGAGCCATGGAGCAAAACTCCTACATTGTGAATCACACCACACTGTGGAGCCATGGAACAACACTCCTACATTGTGAATCACAGCATACTGTGGAGCTGTGGAACAACACTCCTACACTGTGAATCAAGCCACACTGTGCAGCCATGGAACAAAACTCCTACATTGCGAATCACACCATACTGTGGAGCTGTGGAACAACACTTCTACATTGTGAATCACACCATACTGTGGAGCCACGGAACAACACTCTTACATTGTGAATCACACCACACTGTGGAGCCATGGAACAATGCTCCTACATTGTGAATCATGCCACACTGTGGAGCCATGGAACAACACTCCTACATTGTGAATCACAGCATACTGTGGAGCCGTGGAACAACACTCCTACATTGTGAATCATGCCACACTGTGGAGCCATGGAACAGTCTGCTAGTTGATGTGATGGGCACCAAAAGTATCAATGGTTTCAAACACGGTTGGGACAGAGTGAAGGGCTTAGTGGTTGCTCAGAGTGGTAGCAGTAGGGTGGGGAACATGGGGATAGAATGTGTGGGTTATAACCCTGTTTTATCTGCTTCCTTTTTAATAGAACATGTCCTCCCTGTCCCCTACACCCTCAGTTAGAACCTCATCCCTGACTTCTCAGATTGTTGCCCACCCTCCCACCCCTACCCACTCCCAATTCCACAGGGCAAGTGAGGGGGAAGAAGGGACCTACACAGCCCACCCTCCTTCATGCCCGGTTGCTTTCTGCTGAATGGACAGTGTTTGCTCACTTCCTTAGATAATAAAGTCAGCTGATCATCAGCTGATTTTATTACTCAAGCAAGCATACTCGTGCTTTTGTTGAGAAAAAGGTGGCTAGCCATGGAGGAAGGCAAGTTGTGTTGGTCACCTGCTTCCCTCTTGCTCACCCTTTGGAATTGGGTGCAGGTGAGGTGAGAGGGGGTGCTGCTGCCAGCATGAAGGGTGGAAGGACAATCTGATTTTTTCTACTGCACTGCAAAGTACTGAAAGCCAGTGGTGGGCCACGGATGCAGGTGAGTTGCACCGGTCACCCATCATTGGAGTTATAATTACAAAATACATATATTTATTAGCAAAGTGTGGGTCCTGGGGGAAGAAAAACAGGGTGGGGTTTCTAATTGAGGGTGGGGAGATGGAGATGGTATATTTTGTGAGGAGATGGGGCTGGAATATTTTAAAGGATCAGGGCTAGGGAGGAGGGTAGGGCTGTTTCTTTTCTATTTTTTCTTTAAACATGACCCAAATCATGAATACTAAATACCCAATTATTTGGGAGCCCAGGATAGAATTTTCAGCTGAATATTCAGGATAAGGTATTCACACACCCCTAATTGAAATACGTCATTAACAGCAGTAAGGGGACAGAGAAGCAGTATAGCTTAGAAGTTAGAGCACCAAGCTGTGAACCTGGAGTCCTAGTAGACATGGGCTGAATCATAGAAACATTGAAAGTGATGGCGGATAAGGCCTCATGCTCCACCCAGTCAGCCTACCCTGCCTAACCGTGCTACTGAGGCCCTCGCATGTGGCAATTCCACCTCCAAAATGCTTTTCAGAATTCCACTGTGCTCTGCATATAGAATATTAAAAACTGAAATAATTTTGTCTAGGTGCCAGCTTGAGGGATGTTTATGACATGCATGGAACAGTGCATCCCCACAGTGTCACGGTGGATTAGGAAAGCCATGACATGCACAATGAGTCCTTAGTACCATTTACATGTGAAAATGGACACAACAGATGTGAGTGAAAGCAGACATTTTAGTAGCTCATGACGAGAAGCAGTACCCGCAACGTGACCGTCTTCATTCCATGCTATGTTATATAGGATTCCAGCAAGAGTGCCTGCTGACAGATCAAAAAAGCAGTAGCAATTGTGATGCTAGGGACCTGATATGCCATATGAGAGACCTGTACTGTCCATTTCCTAACTGCACTGTTATTTACATTAGGGCACAAATAACACCATTGCCCTGATGATACAGCACATTATTGAAAACCTTGCAATTCGATGATTTATGCTGAAAAAAAAAATTGGATATTGACTCTATGTTGGGTGGTCTAGTATTGAATTTATGTCTTACCAAGGAATACATTTTGAGAACAGCACTGATACTGAGACTAATGCGGTGCAGAAAAGTAAAAGTTACGTACCAGTGAACTAGTGCTGAACACTAACGTTTCTGGACAGAGAAGTCATTCCACTGATGAAATGATCCTTCACAGACAGTGAATGATCAATGCAGCATGTGAAAAAAGTCTATTTAAAACAAGTGCTGAAGCACAAACACAAAAACAACCCTCCATTTCAAACGCACCACAACTAACAGGCTGTGCTGAGAAAGCACTTCCTGCTCCTGTGAAGGTACATAGCCCTCGCTGAACCAGAAGTCAAGTACAGAGGTAAAGCTACATGGAGGAACTGGGGACAGAGATATTGTGAAGTTTCAATTTGCAGGTGAAGTTAAGACGAAGTTGCCAAATTTGCCTATGTGGATCATTTCACATTTTTCTATATGATAGGAAAATTTGCTATTGGTAACTTCACCTTGCAACTTCACCTGTAACTTCTTCTTGGGGTACACAAAAGCAAAGCTGAGTCAAAATAACTTCTACCAACTACTCCTGTTGGGTTTTTAGGTGTAACTCAGTCACATGTTGTTGAATTTGTCTGAAACGTTGTATGGTTGTAGTCCAAGAAGAGATGCATTGTTGCTGCATTTTAAATGGTTATTGGACTTAAATTGCAGATTTGGCACCATGGCCGAATTAGGAGGTTATTTTGGGGTGTTGTGCACACCCCATGAATTTTCCAGGGGTATTACTGTATGTGTTACTGTTGTAGAACACACTGAAACCCTTGTTTGGATGTATAGAGCGTCTCTTAACTCCAAAGACTGGTGGAGTTAAGGCGTGTTAAAGCTTCAGTGTAATCCTATGGGACATTAGGGTTAGGGTCAGGGTTAGGGTTAAGGTTAGGGTTAGTGTGGTCACTTGCAACCTATGCAATAAACATGTCCCCCAGGGCAAGCAGAGGACCCACATGGGTACTAGGATGTAACAGGGGTAAACACACTATTAACTGTCAGCAACAGCAAACAACACCTACCCCTAGAATATCAGGGAACAGCAGTGCAATCTGAAAAACTACTACTAAAAACAACCAAAAAATTCTTCTTTTTTTCTTTTTTTCCTTTTTAAACAGAACAGGGATTAAAATGACAGGGGTAACAGGGGTATTTTAAGTATAATAGAAAGTGACAGAACACCGTCACTTTAAGAAACATGTAACTAAAAAGAAATAAAACTGCTGCAGAAAGACACTGACAAAATACTTTACTTTAAACATGCCAAACTAAACCACAGAAATGAAAATGAGAAATTACTACTGATCAAAAATGATGAACAAGAAAAAGTGAGAAAACCAAATTATAACACCAATCTCCTGCTTAGACAAAAAAGCTCCAGATCTTTATTGGTTGCCTTGCTTTACAGTACACCTACCCTCCCCCACACCACCGCTTCACAGACTGACAAAACAGAAACCACTACTTTAAACCTCTGTGCATTTTTGTATGGTATACACCCCCCCCATAGCAAGAAGTCGGCAGTGACCGACACTACAGCGACAACAGTGCCAGGTCACTGAAGAGTCGGCGCTGAACCCCAGCACTGTTTTCTGGGGGTCTTGCACCCCTTCCCCTAATCAGCTCCAACTCAGAGTTGATTATTTTAATTGGGTGTGGGGCAAAGCCCCAATAAAACATGGGAGATAGTGACCATCTTTATGCTGACTGCAAGTGCAGTCGACATAAAGATTTCACTGTAACATGTTGACAAAATTTTTGTCACTCTACCATCATAGATCCTTTTTGTATTACCTATATGGAGTAGATAGTGTATTTTAGGTAATGATTGTATGTATATCCATTTGTAGCATTGCTGTGTACATTAAACTGTAATCCTCATCCCTCCTCCCCCAGGACACATCCGGAAACAAGCTATTTCCGCTCAGTATGCCTTTCCTGGTGAAACTTTTCAAATAAGTATAAAATTATGTGCACACCTGAGGTGTGGGATGCTACATAAACCCTGAGAGCAAAGCCTGAGGGGTTTATGAAAGCATCCCACACCGACAGTGCACTTAATTGCTAATTTATGCACTCACCCCCATGCATTGTTATATGTAACTGCTGGGGCACATTTAGTCTCCAACCAGAGTAAAATAAATGATGTTTTCTAGTAAAATCATGTGTCTGTGTGTGTGTGTGTGTGTGTGTGTGTGTGTATGTGTACGTGCGTGTGTTACAATAGTTGACACAACAGCAAGAAATCAAGGGTGGGTGAATTTTGTAAAACACTTTGCTGGCAAGGTTTTTAGTTTATATTTTAAAAATTGTGTTTAGCTCTAATTGGTAGATATGCAAATGAGTTTTGAGTTGTCTGTAGCTCATTTGCATATCTCTGTGACAATCAGCACAGCAGACTTGAAAAAATGTTTTGAAAAGATGCAGTAATTGTAAAAAGAATTGGGAGCTTTTTTTTCTGCTTGTTTTGATTTAATGGCTTTTGCTGTCAGCGTCCAGGAAATGCCAAGAATCTCAGCACGGCTGACTGTGTGCAAGTGGGGCAGGGGAGAAGCTGGGTTGATGGGTTTGTGTGGATCTTGAACTGCCCGATGCTGGTGAGAAAGCGTTAGGATAAATGTCTGTCATTTTCATTTTAGTTATTTCTGTGAAGGCTTTTGGTGGCACTGTTATTCAGCTCAGTGCTTCTGTAACTGATATTTGACCATCTGACGGCAGTTGGGAGGGTGAGTTAGTGAGGCGAGCAGGGCAGAGGAGAGTGGCGTGTTCGCGTTATGACCCATGGGTTATAGCAAATTAACCCTTCTCCTATGAGAAAAAATATACCCCAGTTTTTACAAATAAATAATAAGTGAAAAAATAAACAAAAAAACACAACTCTAGCAGCACAAGGTCCACTAGAACAATTTGTGAGCAATTCAGATTCAAAAAGCTCAGTTTTGAGATGTATTTAAAAAAAAATTCTCAGACAAGCACACACAGACTTCTCTACTATTCTGTCTTCAGAAGATGTCACTGAAGACAGCTTCCTCGTGGCATACAGCTTGTTTCAGCAACATGTGACCTCCAGTCCCATAGTACATTGCAAACTTTGCCTCTGTGCCAAACTTCGTTGGTGAATTTACCAGCTTCGCATTTCATGAAGTTATCAGTTTACTGAGAATTTGGACTTCACAAGGCAGATTAACTTCATAAAATGAGGCGAATTCACAAATTAATTTGCAAAGCAAAGTTTTCCAACTTCACACATCACTAGTCCGGAAGCTGTGAACAGACAGGAAGACATATTTACTGTGAATTTACAACACAGGTACATTTTATTAAAAATAAAATTAAATGTGCAACAGATCTAAAAAAAAAAAAGACACCCTTTGAAATCAGAGGTCAAACTGCATAGGCACAGAAAAATAAAAGATTACTGAAAAAACTTCCTGCTTAACTAGTACTGCTGCTTTAAAAAGAAAAGTAATTTTTATTTTTGCTCTTGTTATTTTATAATATACAATACAGAATAGACTTATTTATGTTTTCGTACAGAGGTATGCGTATTTCATTCATTCTACAGCATATACAGTATTTGTTTTCCTTTTGTTCTTACATATAATCTTCTTAATTTAATACAGGGATAGTTAGTGTACATCTTTAACACTTTTTCTTCTTTTCGTGGGTTGCACTTACATGAATTTCATATTTTCAATACAGGAGATAAATTTTCTTCTATTGTTCACCAACTGTCTCCTAATACATCTTGCTCGTCTTCTAGGATGTTCCACTACATCTTTTCATAGCTAAGAGTTTCTCTTAATACGCTCCACCACTTCATCTCTTCAAAGTCCGGTATTTCTGTTGCATTCTATTTCTCCAGTAATCATTTTTTAGTGGCCATTGTTCCTAGTGCCAATATTTTTGATTTGAATGTATTGTTTGTATCTCTGGAATATAATTAAATAGTAGTATTAGTGGGTCTAGATTCATTTTCATCTTTATTAAATTTTCTAGTAGTTCCTTTGTTCTGTTCCTCCAATTCTGTATTTTTTGTCAACTTCATATACAATGTTTAAGACTGGCTTCCTTACTACATCCATGCCAGCAGTTTGTATTATTATTTTTTGATATTTTAGCAATATTAACTGGTGTAAAATATGCTTGCTGTAGTATTTTTCTTTGTATTGACTTATTACGAGCCAAGACATATTATTTTATTTGCAGAAATTTGAAATCTTTGCCACTGCTGTTCTGTAAAATGTATGTTAATTTCTTTATTCTATTTTTAATTAATCTTACAATTTTATTCATTTGTTGTATTTTTTTAATACTTTTGTACATTCTACTAAGTATTGTAACTGTTCCTTTCCCAGTGACTTTATTGTGAAACTCTAACAACTTTGTAAAGTTATTTTGAGGAAAGCATCCATATTGAACACTTTATCTTGAAATGTCTTTTTAGTATCATATAACTAAAAAAATGTTTTTGTACTTTGAATCATGCAAAGTTATATTTCTTGATACTGTGGGGATTCACCTTCTTTTAGAAAGTCTTTCATCTATGAACATTTTGTTTAGATGGGGGTTGTATATTGATATTGATTCCTTTTGGCCAGGTGTAATGACTGTCCCACGTGCTGAAAAATAGCCATGGGACTTCTATTTTATTATATTTTTTTCACTATTCTTTTAATTAATGGGACAATTAGGTAAAAGAGAGGAATGTGATGGTGCCCCACTGGAACTTCAGCTAGTATGCTTGTTACTGCTGCTTTAAAATTCTTATATTCCATGGTAAACAAGCACACCATGTATTGAATGTGTAGAAAGACCGATGACTGAGAGGTGAACACCATCTGTGGAGGGACAATTTCACATTTTTTAGCAACATTGTATTATATTTTTTGTTGTTTTTAAAACATTGAGTGCTTATTTTTTTTAAATTTGCCTATGGACCCATTTTATAAATGCAATAAGTCACTTCAGGGATTGGTTGTGCTGGTTTTACCACCTGTTCAGGTGCTTAAGACAGTTGGCGTGTAGTCTTCTGCCTTACTACACCCCTGGGCATGTGGTAAAACCAGCACAACTAGTGCCTGCTGTGTGTTACTGCTTACACACTCATAATACTGTGTTTACAGTCTTGTCTGTTCCCTATGTTTTGTTTTCCTGTATTGCTGATATTTTGGGCAGGATTTTCAGGGCCCTTCAGGGGCTGTGAATTTTGATTCTGATGCATGTTTCTACTATGCACTCTGGAATCAATGCAAAGTACACCCTGAAAACAGTGCATGCACCATTTTCTTGCCATGAACCATGGCAAACAGTCCCAAATCTATCTGAACATTTAAAAATAGCATTCCAAGGTTGGGACACAGATGCCATGATGCAAGTTGCATCAGAAATCGGACTCTGTGCCTGTGTCATCTGATCAGAAAAATCTTGCCCTTAAAAACAAGTACCGTTACATCCACATCCCTAACACTGCCAAGCTGTGTCAAGCCAAAATGAAAGTGACACTGAAAGGGTTTCCTGTCATTCTCTTGGGCCAGCAAGATACTGAGCCCTGATGAACACCAATGACAGCAGTCACCATTACAAATTTCCCTAGAAATACTGTGGTACTGTGTTACAGACATGCCTGAATACAAAATTGTGGAGTACAAATAAACACTTCTGTTTTGCATCAGTGCTAATCTATCCTATGCTTAAGTGCTCCCATTTTTCATTGCCACTGGTCTGGTATTTTCTTGCTTTATTCCTTGGTACCTGCAACGTGACATACTGTATATTACAGTCTTAACAATATGTTATTGCAATTATGATTCATTTATTTTGTTTTTCAGTATTTGATCTGATACCGTTCCTTATTTATACTTCTGAGCTAACAGTCTGTATTGTTCATTTATTCATGACTGTATTTAATTGCACAATTATTGTCTGTACCATTTTGCTGTATATATTTGTTTATCCAGTATCCTTCTTTATGGGTCACACGTGGCTCAGCGTGCCTTCTCTGGTTACCAGTTTTCAATAAATAAATAAATAAATACCCCCCCAGAAATACCCTTTGATGTTTAGTCTGTCTCCTAAGAGGCTGCCTGACATTTTTTGTTTGTTTGTTTTAGTGCAAGGAAAGGATCTAGGGAGGTATCAAAGGTGGAGTTAAAGGCAGAGCTAGTCCTTATCACCCATTTATTTGTTATCATTTACTGTGTATTTGATATTGGTGCTACTGAAAGAAGAAATATTATCTACAGTGTCATTATGTATTGTAAAAAAATCACATTACTTATCTCTATGAAGCAGAGCTCACCTTAATTGTAAGAAGGGGAGAATAATGTGAACAGGTGGATAGGATATTTAATGCATTAATGGGAGGAAGCCTAGATATTCTGACAGTCACTGCCTGAAAGAAAGAGGTGGCAAAAGGATCTAACACTTGCTCTCCTGTGCATTGGAGCACAAGTGTGAGAACCCGCCTACATCACTGTCAGAATCGCTAGGCTCCTTCCCATCAAAGCTTTAAATATGCTGCCCAACTGGTCACAAAATCTTTCCTTCTTAGGTAAGGGACAGACCCCCATCTCTAAGTGTATATGGTGCTATTCTCGTCAAAGTAGCACCTGCCTTATATCATAGAACCTGCATTTGCACCAGACACCTTTTAAGACCACAGGTCTGGGACACTGGAGTAGGAGTAGCATAAGTAAACACTGGGGCACCAATACACTTGAGGCCACACACAAACTGAGACCAAAAATGGAGCTGGGATCAAGCTGGTGCATTTACTTGCTATTGAGATGGTACATTGCATGACGGCATTTCCCTTGTGATTACTCTTCAGTTTCTCATGTCATCTGGTACAGTACAACCTGAAACACACTGTAAAATACTTGTTATTTGGGGCTCCAGTGTCTATCCCCACCATTGCACGGGCAGTTCCCTTGAATTACTCTGAATGTTGCTGCTGCTCAGTGTACCCCAGAATTAATACCATTTATATTACATTAGCTGGATGTTGTCCAAAAACATTTTAGATTCACTACAGTCCCTAACCTCCCTAAAGGGCCCCCTTGACCCTGGCACTCCCAAGACCATTTGTGTATGGCATACTCCCAGGTTGGGGGGGAGCACTATCCCTGGGGCAATTCCATGTCTGCACTTGTCTCACAGCACCCACATCAGACAACAATACATTGTCAGCATGTCAGGATTATGACATGACAGTACTCAAAAATAATTAATAGTTGGTCTGATTGTTCCTGCCTCCTTCTGGCAGCATAATGATAGCCCTAACTTCCCACATGCTCCCATGCCTGGCCCCTCAAATGAGGACTTACTGACCCCAACTCTTGCCAGTCCCCCTCCTCCTGATGTCCATTCATTTGTCTACCTGCCAGGAGGAAATACACCAAGCTACCTGGGTTCCTATTACACTCTAGCACATCCTTAATGCAAGGCTTACTTACAACTGTGCGCTTTGTGAATTATGCTCTCTTCCAAGCTGAGCTGTTTCTCAATAGCTTCTGGTGGGAGTGGATCTACAAGGATGCCCTGTAACCACCCTTGGGGGTGGCCCTCCACTACTCCCATCTGTGTCATCTGGTTCTTGCTCTGCTGGGATCCTTGAGAAATCCTAGGAGACCCATCCTCCTGGTGCCAGTTGGTGGAACTCAGGAGGCTTCCACAGGGGACTATTGCCACCTGGACCCAAGGACCCTGCCACCATCCTTGGTTCACAGGCCCTCAGTCACAGCCAGAGGTGGGAAGCTCTTTCTCTCTCTCTCTCTCTTTCTCTTTCCTGCTGTAAGAACTGAACTCCAGGCCTACTACTGTTGTATCCTTGCTGCTTGCCTCCCCTACTTTTATTGTAAAGGGGGGGTAGGACCATGACTATTCATGACAGAGATTTCCTGCTCTAGCTGAGCTAGAACACTCTATACACAAGCAGCCATACATGCTGTCTCCAAGCAAGCAAGGGGCACCTCCAGAGGACAACTCTCTGTGTCTTATTAAACCCTTTGAGAGTCCTCTAATAACAGACCTCAAGCAGAGTGAAGAGAGAGACTGATTGCTCATACAATAAAGGTTTTATACCATCAGTCCGACCTCTTAGAGTACACTATGGAAAATGAGTTCTCCCTGACCTCTGCATGCCTGGTAAAATAAATTTAAAATAAATAATAAATGAAACTGGGGGATGCTAGAAATCTTTAACAACAAAAGATGAAGTCAGATGTTTCCACAGTGACCTGAAATGGTTTCATTCAAAGAGCTCTTAGAAAAACGGTGATCATTTCTCGGCAAATGTCTTTCAGTTTTTGCCTAAGTGTCAACAGCTTTGAAGGGCACTTTTGTGGAAAGGCAAATATTTATTTATATATTTAAAAAGTGTTGATCCAGAGAGGGATATTGAGAGTCTATGGCTCGTTTCCAGGTGTGACCCCAGGGGATGGGGTTCTAAGGTGGCAATAAATTCAGTGAACAGCAAATGACAAACATAATGTGCATTATTGAATAAAGTGACAAATGCAATGTAATAAACAAACTATCAGAAGGTGCAAGTTACAAAATTTACAGACTTGGAAAAATTTGCAATAGCAGCAAGTAACAAGTGCAGTTTACAGCACAGAATGCGAGATCACAAGGTACAAACATTTGCAAAATGTTCTGTGTTTATGGTAATAAATCATTAAAGAGCTAGTGTACTGCCTGGAATTAATAATAATTACTGGTGAGCATTTTTTTTCTTTGGGCTCACCCAGTTGATATTCGCCATACTAACCTACAGGTTATTATGGCAAACATGCACTCTGTCACTCAAAAATGAGCCCTCCGTTATTGGCTCTCATGCTGTGTGGGGGTGAGCTGAGCAGATCCTGAAACATGGCAGCTCCGTTTCTTTCGTATTGAGGAGCCGCTACTGAATGGAGCTGCCACTGTAACACTTCTTGGTCTGACCTGGAACACTTTTTCTTTTTCATTGTTCATCTGCTCCATCGTATTTTTTTTTTTTGCAACTAAAAAAACGTTATATCTGGTTGCTCCTCTTGTTCGTCCACTGGGAGAAATAGAGCGAGCAGCTGAGCAGGAACGGGATCATGTTTCACTCTCTATAAGGCTACTGAAGCACGGTCAGGACTCCTATTGTAAGTTAAAAAAAAGGCTGAACTGGAGAGAGAGGCAGTGAAAGAGAGAGAGAGAGACAAAGAGTGTGTGTGTGTGTATGTGTGTGTGTGTGTGTGTGTGTGTGTGTGTGTGTGTGTGTCCGTATCTGTGTCTGTGTCTGTGCCTGTGCCTCTGACACAGAGTCAGACTGGAAAAAATTACTGACCAGCAAATATATAAAATAAAAGATGTGGAAGTGTGCATATGAGACTTTAACGCATACCCTCACTGTGGGATACTTTAATAAGCCCCTTGTATATATAGTATCCCACACCTCAGGTGTGCATTAAATTCTCATATCACACACTTCCCGATCCTTTATTCTATACGTAGCTTTTAGAAGAAGTTGATTACCACTTCTTATATCTGAAGTTGTTTTTCTTTTCTATTTTACTAATTAGAAAATGTTCTACCTGACAGCACTAGATGTGATGTGTGGAACAGCACTCTAAGTGGAGTCCAGCATAGTCAGTTGCATTCCTCCCTATACAAAATCAGCACTGTGATCTCACTGACTGTGACATCACTAGTAACCAAAAAGAGACAGTCTCCTGCTGCTTGATTGGTAACTTGTGATACATGTTACCAATCAGGCATCAAAGCTTGTGATGTAACCGTGAGTGTGGTCACATGCTGATGATGTAGTGGGAGGAACAGAAGTAGATATCTCTGCTTCCAGGGAAAGTGTTGCTTTTCACATTACACCCTGCAATGTCAGGTAAACAAACATCTAGTAGGCACATAAAAAAAAGAAAACATTTATTTATTTTATTTATTAAATTTTGGTGACCGGGTAAGCCCACTGAGCCCCGGAGGTCCTTTTTTCAGGGGCGACCTGGGATTACATAGCATTGATAAATAACACAGTATGGTACAGAAATAATACATTATGATACAGTCAGCTGGTTACATGTGATGCGAGCAACATACAGTCGTGGTGGTGTACAGGAGTGTAGCAGAACATGTGAATAGACAAGAAAATTAAAGAGGAGGGTGTGACCCACATTGCTGATACAAATTACACTCTGAGAGTAGTATGGGACTGTTTAAAAAATAAGAAGTTATAAGGGACAACATTCAGAAATTACTAAACTTTTCTGCCTGCTATTTTTTGGCACTGTTAGCTCTTTAATGCCCTACCATCCTCAGTGCTGAGTTTTATTATCATTCACTCTTGAGAAAGCAGTTAAAGCAGCAGTGCATGTTACAGGGAACATTTTGACCTGTCCTTTCTTTTATTCTATTTTAGATTGCCCCTTACCTCCTGTCTTGTATGATATCCTTCTTTCTCCATTTTAAGAGTGCTTTAGCACATTTGTCTACATTTGAAACAATAAGAGGAGATCTCCTCTTAATAGGGCTTGGACCAGCCTTTCATTAGTATTCTCAGCTGTTTTTGTACATCTGTTGTCCCATAAGATCAGGGGGCACTATCTGCTGCACACTAGTGTATTTTAGTCACAAGAAAAGTGATGTTAAACAATTGGTGTTCCAAAACGACACAGAATATCAATGAAAAGCTTGACCGAGTCATAATAAAAGGAGCAGCCCACCTTTTAGTATTTCAAATGTAATAAAAAACTGTTAGAGCAGACTCAACACTGTAAAAAAAAGGAATCATGCAAGACAGGAGGTAAGGAGCAATCTAAAACAGAATGAAAAGAATAGTTTAAAATTTCAGATTATACCAATAACTTATACTGCCACTATAAGATGCCTGTTATAGTCTTTGTCTTCTCGCGACTGTTTCACATGAATATTTTGTTGCATTTGTTTGTAATTACTGTTCTCTACTCCTGGTCACCTTTACAATAAGATGTTTATGCTCATGTACCTAACAGAATAATAAATAAATAACTCAAAAATATCAGAATGTATTTGCTGCATCCAGATCCTGTATCTACCAAAGGCAAACGTTGGAAAACAGCAGCCAGATAAAGAGTTGTGTCATGAGTCTCCTGTCTCCCACAAGGTTATTCAAGAGCTTAATTTGGAACATTCAGCCTGGGTGATAAACATCAGTGGTAAACCAAGCTGGTGCTTGGAAAAGTCCCATAGCAATATGAACCACTGACTCATGGTTGAGACACATCAAATAATTTGGAAGCGCCTGGCTGATCAACTTCAAAAAAGCATAATGTCGTGAGTCATAATGAATGGTGATTTCTGGACAATGTCTTACGACAACTGGAAAAAAAAGTCAAAATCAGGGATTTTTTTTTCTGAGGATTTCTGCGTTTCCTAGTATTATAAAGCAATTGGACTTTCCACTGCACTGTACTTTTAACTGGTAAATAGCAATGAAAGCTACAAACCAGTATCCTTTGCCATGGAGAAACATCTACTGTACAGGTACATTACTGAGAATGCAACAGAAACTGGTGAAGATCCAGACCACCAACACCCCAATTCTGTAACCACCACCCATGACTCCAGAGTTTATGTGAAGGAAGGCAGAGATAAAACAAAATCAAGTCACCCTATTGATTTATTTATGGATGGATGGATGGAGAGATGGAGGGATGGATGGATGGATGGATGGACAGATGGATGGATGAAGGGATGGATGGAGGGATGGATGGATGGATGAAGGGATGGATGGAGGGATGGATGGATGGATGGATGGAGGGATGGAGGGATGGTGGCGGGATGGATGGATGGATGATGGGATGGATGGATGGAGGGATGGATGGATGGATGGTGGATGGATGGATGGATGGATGAATGGAGGGATTGATTGATTGACTTTAAATTTTTGATCAGGAAAGGCACAATGAGCTGTGACAGCTCATTCCCTGGCGCATTCTGGGGTGTGTTACATGGACCTGTTTTACTGACGGGGAATGATGGCCAAGGTACCTGGATAAATCCCCTTCAGTTACAAAAGTGCAATGGGATTTTTATTATCTGTGCAGGCAGCTGCTAGAGATGAGCAGATGGGACCTGCTTTAACACCTCATCTGAAAAAGGGATCTCAGCAGTGCATGAGCCCCCCGCCACCACCACCATTGCTACACTACAGTATCAGTATTGGGTACCCTAAGTTCTTAATGGTGGACTGAAGCCCATAATCTTCTGATTTCCAGTCACAGGGGCATTTGTATATGAAACTACTGAGCCAGTGATACTACATTCATTCCAGGTTAAAGGGCAGGAGAGGTGATATGCAGGTAAAGATAGGAGGAGGGTTTCTCACTGTCAGCAAAGGAACATAGGAACAAAAACTGTGAACAGCACTTCATTTTTCTCATTTGTTTTGTGTGTGTGTGTAAGGAGAGTGTGATAATCATGGAAATGTCATTTAATTTATTTGCTTTTTTTTTTATTTAAAGGGACCCTGCCAATTTTTTAGTTTGATTTTTGGTCACGTGTTACCAGTTTGCCTCTAGTAACAGAACTAGCAAAGAAACTACCCCAGTATGTAACATAATATAATTTTGTACCCTTTTCACACATTTGTTATCGCTGTGCTCAGGACGAGCGGGCCGCCAAACTTCAGTTGCTGGAAGTATCTTGATCCTCTGAATGCTCACCTGTAATGGCACTTCACTGTAATGATTACAACAGCTGTGCATCAACGAGTTTACATTTTTTGGGGGGTGATATGAAATAAGGATACTATCCGGTCTGGGATCTGAATAATAAATGCTGCATTATTCATGGTATTCAGAAAATAATATACATTGCTTGCACACCACTAGAATAAACACTTACTGGCATCCTCAGTCCATAACTGCACCTGAACCTTATGACAGAATAGTTACAGAACTTGCCTTCCCTACATTTGCTTTCCCTTTATACCAGTGATAAATTTGGTTGGTTGTTGCCACGACAAGTTCACTGGTACTGGGGTCCTCTACTTCTGACTGCTGGTCATGACTACTGAATTTGTATTCTGCACTGCCATTGCTGCTTGTTTTATCCCTGTTTGATACTTCATTGTATAGCACAGAGGTCACTGTAATGAGCTGTGAATGACCTGGTGCATCCACCAGAGCTGGGTTTGATTCCCACAACCTCCACTTGCATATAGTGTGACCCTGAGCAATTCACTTAACCACCTCGTGCTCCCAAGACACATCTGGCAATGATCCTTTGGAAACCATTGTAAATGAGTCCCTGACTCAATTCTGCATCCTTTTCTCATGAATGTACGGTCCACTAGGCACAAGTGCCTGTTTTCAGGGGTGACTCAGAAGAGGTTAAGTGACTTGCTCAGAGTCACACAGTATGTAAGTGGAGGCTGTGGGAATCAAACCAAGTTAATTTGCAGCATGTTACACTAACCTCTAGGGCAGGCTATACTGCCAGCCCTGTTTATACTGTTTGGTATTTGTTAACCTATTTATCGTGTGCTGAATATGTTTTAGTCCAATTATCTGCACAGTGTGTAATCCTTACTTGTTTATTGACACTGAAAATTTGCTCCTGCTTTGTTTGTTACAACTCAAAGTCTGTTGTTCTTTTGTACTCTTCCCTGGTCATTCATGAAAATAGGCATTTCAATGTCTGGTGCCCAGTACCAACCTGGTAAATAAAATATAAATAAATAAAATAAATTAATGGCCTCTTAAGGGGCAAGAGCTATGAGAAGTGGTTGGACATACTTATAAGGCTTTACAAAGTAAATTTGATAGACAACCCTTTTTTATTATCCCTTTTGTCTTTCATGATCTGCCAGTCAGATGGCACCCTAGTAATGTCCTTTTCTCTTCCATTTCACTTTTATCACATTGGCTTCCAAACCAAGCAGTTACTGTATATAATTGTTCTGTGCAATGATCTGTATTTTTTTTCTCTGCTCACCGGGTTGGCCTTCCTTCCGAGAAGTCACCCAGGCCTATCAGGTCATCATCTGCTGGGACTTACCTGCTGCCATAGTCCCCCAGGGCTTGCCACCCTGGCAAGGTCGGCAGGGTCCCTTGCCTGCAGGTGCTCCTCATCATACTGTATTTTCCCTCTGGTTAAATCCCCGGAGATGTGACTTGCAATGACATCATGGCACATTATGCTTGCTCCCATGTGACATGCACTGAAATCTGCCCCAACCCTGACTGTCGGGGCACGGAGCTACCTTTCCTCCAGCTTCTGCAGGGGCCAGGCTATCTGCAGGCTCTGTCCAACCTCCCCCCCCCCAAGGAAGAGAATGGTCCTGTACATGCTCAATCCTTCTCCTCCCCTTGGCCAACCCTCCAACAGCTTGGATTTGCTACTAAATCCAGGTCATCAGCGTTGCAAGCCGTAACACTACTGCTGAACTGGTGGGATAGCCCCAAATGATCAGTATTTTTAAGTTGTGTTTCATAAAGTTTTTTTTTATCAGACAGTGAATCTACTTTTTGCAGTTTCAGTTTATGAGTTTAACTTTGATATTTCACTGTATGTAGGGATGGGAGAAATCAGGCTTCATGAAGTGCAAAGTAGTGCTGGTTAAAGTTCTATGCCTGGCAAAATGTCTGCTTTGCCAGGTGAATTCTTTGCATGGTGGCACTTTGTCTGACAGTGGTCACTTCACCACGTGAAGACTTCCATAACGGCACTTCACAGGCAAAGTTCACTGGGAGAAATTGTTTTCTTTAAAGGAAAGTTTAGCTCCCCCCACCCACATGGCACCTTTTCCCACCCTCCTCCTCAGTCCTGCCAGAATACAATTGTTTCCACATTCTACACCCTCTAGCACCCACATGCCCCATAAAGGCAAACTGACCTTTTCATAGCAAAGCAGGCATGGAGGCAGTGTAGTATAAAAATTCCCTTCTCTCACCAATCTCAGTTCCCTCATTCACCTCTCTGCCTCCTGTCAGCCCAAAACAAAATTTCAGTTCAACTCCCCACCCTCTAGGCACCCATGCCAGACACACCCATTATACCTATACTGAAAGATATATTCTCACAGCAGATCGGTGGATGGCTCTGCCCTCCTTCCTCCTCAGATAGCTGCCACTGAATGAGTGGAATGGAATAACAATAATTTTGTACTTTTTTTAATTAATCCTATCTGCACTGAAATCAGTTATCTTCAAAAGCTTGACTCGCAGAGGGACATTAAAAAAAACTCCAAATAAGATGAAGGATAAATCAATTGTTTTATTAATGAAAAAGATCACCCACCAGTGCAACTGCACTATAGCCATCATTTCATGTTGTAATATCGCTTTGTCAAGGCTCTGATATCAGGTAGAATCTAATCAGCTGAAGGGACAAAGTGGGCTTCCTGAAACTAGAAGGAAGATTTTTTATCAGAAGACAGTTCACCTGTCTCTGAGGGTAATTTCAGTCTATTCATCCTGTAAATGACAGTAAACCCATGTCAGTTAATGAGAAAACTTCAAAGTACAGAAGTCTGTTTCATGTCAGGAAACTGTCTAGGGCTTTCATATCATTCCCGGTGGTGCAAACATCAAGTAAAACAATGACAGGTGTTCAGAAGTACACAAAATCCATGGATTCAGTTCCAACCAGCTCCTTGAGTGGGGCTGTCCCCAGAAAACAAAAGCACTGGCCCTGGAAATGATGTCACTGAGCAGGGGTGACAAGGATGGGTGGAGTCAGGCTTGCAAGTAGGCTTAAGTCCGCATGTGAGAAGTTTAAGTCAGTCTGTGCTAGAAGTCTAGACTTACACCATATAAGACTTGAAGTCTGCCTTGGCTCACTAACGTACCTGCGTGTTGAGACTCTTTCAACTTTGCTAGAGTTAAGACGCTACAGGGAAGTTTTTCTATTTGTTTCTTCTGCTGTGCGCCATTTCATTTCTGTAGTAACCCCATAATTCCCATAGTGTTGTGTATGTGTGATACAGTATCCTGTAGAATGTGTAATTATTGTGACATGGTAAATATTATTTTTATATACTTCATGCCTCTGTGAATTAATCTTTTGTGTGAGTAGATAACTGTTGGTATTGACAAATCCATGCTCTGTCTCTGAGAGGGAGAAGAAGGTTACACTTACCATATTCTAAGAAGTAAAGTGTTTATTCAGGAGTGAGTGAGTGACAGGGGAAGGTCATTTGCCCTTTACCAAAGGAGCACTTTACTGTGTGGGCAGTGGCTCTAGTGGGATTCAGACCAATAATCTCACCTGGTAAGAGAATCACTTTTGAGTGGTGGCAGCTACTGAGCTACTCTTACAGATGTTGAGAGTTGAGAAACTTGGTCTGTTGCAAACTGAGTCCTTGGTGAAGATAGATTGCGACAAATTGGTGCTAGTGGTGTAGATTTGAAAATGATTGTCAATAACCTAGTCAACTAACCAGTCACAGAACAGGATATTACATAAGGGAACACAGTGTACACTGCTACTGTTATTTTTATTTTAAGCAAGAGTAGTTAGAGAGAAGACATTATGTCCAGACCATGTGAAAAGTGCACTTTTGCTATACTTACAAGAGTTGCCCAAAAGGAGAGGGGTGTGTTATGAGGAAAGACAATCAAGGGCAGAACTCATACACATCATCGAGGAAAGTGAACAAGAAAGTGGTGTAAAAGTGGTCACTGGCAGCCAAAATCATGGGACGGAGGCTGGAGAGCATGAAAGTGAGCCAGAGCCAGGAACTGAGGCAGCTATGCAGGTGCAGGCGTTGAAGCTGCAGCTTGCCCAGGTTCAGGCAAATGCTGAGGCAGAGCTACGGAAGATGCATCTGGAAGGAGAGGAGTGAGAGAAGGAGGAGAAGCAAAAGGCTGATGTCAAGAAGCAAAAGACTGAGGCAGAACTGTGGCAGATAGGTAGGAAGAAATAGGCTGTTGGTTAACTAGGATCTGCGGCCTATCCTGTAGGTAAGGAAATGGGCAGACTAGGTGGGCCAAGCAGTCCTTATCTGCCATCAAAGTCTATGTTTCTATGTCTATGTTTCTAGATACAGCTGGAAACAGGTGCAAGAGAAAGAGCACACGCATGAGAGAGATGGTGATTCTGCACCAGCGGACAACACCACAAACTATGAGTAATGGCATGACAGCTTTGACCAAAGAGACCAAAATTAATTCTAACATTTCTCAGATATCAGGACGGGGTGATCTTGATTTGTTTTTAAGATCTCTTGATAGAATCGGTGGGCAATTTGAACTGGGCAGGGCTACTTGGGCAACCTACCTTTTCCCACTTCTTACAGACAAGGAATTAGAAGTATTCCCCCAAATGGACAATGAGGACTGCATGGACTATGATATGACTATGGTAAAGTGAAAAATGCCTTGCAAAAGTGTTTTGAATTGCCTTTCGAGGCCTATAAGCAAAAATGTAGAGAGTTGAGATATCACCAGGAGATAGCAAAGCTGTAATGCATGTGCAGCTAAGTAATTTGTTAGAACACTGGGCAGTGGGTGCAAAAGCTTGCTCTGTAGAGGAAATAAAAGATTTATTTATTATGGAACAGTTCCTAAACTCTGTACCCAAGGAACTGAGAATATGGTTGTCATAGAACTCTGAGCTCCGCGAAGGAGGTGGCCAAGAGGGCTGATCAGTTCATATCCAGCTGACCATACTCTGATCACAAAGGTAATAAGGGAGGGACATCAGGTGGTTTTACAGGACCCCGGGGAAGGGGGTGACCTAAAGTAAGCCAGCCTATGCCCAGCCCAAAAGGGAAGTCAAATGGTTTCAGAGGTAAAGAGTCAGGAGAACACATGTTTTATATCTGTCAAAACCTGGGCATTTGTCATATGATTATAAGGTGTTAGATCTGTCAGAAAGTGGGCCATTGTCATGTGATTATACAAAAAAATGTAACAAAAGGGACTAGTTCAGTGGAAGGGGGAAGCTCAGGAGTTCCCATCAGATAGTGGTCAGTACACAGAGTGCAGTGCCCTCTAACTGCACTGCACATATGCACCCAGTGGTGATGAATGGATTGGTAACCAAGGGACTGGTGGACACTGGAACCTCCATTTCTATGGTGAAGCAGGGTGTGATTCATGAGGAACAGATCCTACCTGGCCAGTATTCTTGGATTAGAGGGGTGATGGGTCCAGTGGTCTCAGTGCCAATGCTGATGAAGTTATTTCATCTCTACCTGCTTGCTTATCTGGATGCTGTGTTAAATGAGCCTGGCAAAATGGCTTTCCAGTTCCCCTTCAAACAAATAATGATAGTGAGTGAACGCATGAATGAATGCTCAAATTATTTAGGCTATAAAAGAGATGGCTAAGAAGGGAATTCATCACAGTTTTCTGAGAATTAAAGGGACAAGACAGTATGGAGTACATACAAGTGTTTGAGCTGGTTAAAGCAAGCTGAACTACAGAACAAGCCCTTAAACTGAAATGGGGAGGGCTAATTTAGGGAAAACGTTAGAAAGCATTGCTTTACACAGAGGTTGGTTAACACATGTAACAGCCAACCTCGTGAGGCTGTGCAAACAAGCACTGATCAGGCTTTCAAAGCGGGACAAGACAGATTGCTCGGGTAGCATGGCATTGAGGGTTACCCAGCACGGGGAGGGAAAAGTTCCAACAGTGGAGCTTGAGTGTGTGACCATCATCAAATTGGGTATAGTCACTGCCATGCCATTGAAAGAGCGGACAAGAGAGGCCCTAAGTCCCCTCCATCATTACGGTACATTATCATGTTACTAAGTCATTTTTGTTGCCCTGCCCTCTGTTCTATCCCTTACTGTACTTCAGCAACTATATAGTAAAAGCAAGAACATTTCAGTCATAGCTTTATGCATTAGAATTATATTTTATTTTATTTGTATTTCTACTATATAGCATGTTTATTTAGCATCAAATGTTCATTTTCAAAAGGACCCTGAAACTTAGAAAACAGTTACATTCAAATTCTACAAAACAAAACCAAATGTATACATATTATATAGACAATATATGATACTCCAAAAGTCGTTTCACATGTAGTAGGGCTTAGATCTGGAACTGGCCCCAAGGTGCCACAATTTCAATTTGGGAAGATGACTACCATGTGGAGTCTGCCTGAAACAAGCAGGAAGGGAATTCCAAAACTTTAATTTTAGTTTTAAAAACTTAATTAACACAGAACATGACAACCATATTATAATGTCAGTAGAGATGGAGATCAGACAGTGGAAACAACCAAAATCGATGGTCAGGGACCTGAATGCCAAACCCCACTCACCAAAATCAAATTGGTTGGCATGGCTTATGCATCCCTAAACACATGCATTGTGCAACCCCATCTGTATTAAGTTCATTGCAGCAAGAGATTTATTTTATTTTTTCCATTTATAGTTTTTGTTTTTTTTCTGTTTTTATTCCCACTCCCGGAGCCATGGCGTGGAGGTGCACATACATGCCAGGATCCGGTGGCCCCTTCCACCCCTCACCTGACTTTTGTCACCTCCCGTTGCCACCTACGAGCCCACCGGACCTCCACCCAGTGGAAACAGGACTATGGACGGGTGCGCATCCACCTCACTGGAGGGGAGAGCCATGGTTCAATCCTGCTCCAATCCTCCCCCCGCCCCGAGCCAGCACCCCAGTGGCCCAAGTTCATTCCTGAACCTGGGTTGCCGGCATAGAGAATAAGAGATTTTTTTTAAGAGTCCCTAAATGTTTATGGTGGCAATTGCTTTCCAACCTACAGTACCCAAATCTGCAATGCCCATGTTAAAGAGGAAAATGTGGCAATGGCAGGCTGCATATAGAGCTGAAAAGTTTACTTAACCTCCTAGTCTTTTAGTCAGCTTAGTAGGAAAATAGATAAAAGCAGGACCCTCCTGGAAGAGAGAGAACTTGCCTCTTAACTGGGCTAGCTTGAATACACGAACTGTAAAAAAAAAATGCATAAATGAAGTGTTTTCATAGGCTGTATCGAAAGCTTTCTTTTGTGAAATGGACAGTGAAAATCTGTGACCTAACTGGTCAAAACATGTCACATGACAGTTGATTAGTTTTTGACAACCACGCCCCTTATCTGAACAATATATCTTTTTAATAAGTGAAAGCTATTTTATAACTAGGATAACACACTCCAGGGTGTGTGGTCATAAGGGAAGTAACACATTTCTCAGGTAGTTGAGGCACTTGGCTATGCTTCTTGGCTAACAGTCACCAGAGGCATGCATTATGCCCTCATAATTGCGCACCCTGTCATGTGTTATGCCTTACTTAATGAACAGTAGATATAACAGGCAGGATTTTTAAAAGTTGGGAACACAGCAACAAATGTGATTTTCACATCCATCAGCATTTTCCAGATTGCACCAAAATATGACCCCCTTCTTTTCAAAGGCAGTGGAGGTGGTTATGGCAGTTTCTGTGCTTTATGACAGTATGCATTAAAAAAATTACACATGCATTGCTTTTTTGATGCAAGGGTGCCTTTTTGCCACAATTTAGTGCAATTGTGCCAAAAGTTAAATAAGAAGCTTTGACATACTTTGGCTAAATTGCATTAAAATCACAGTGGTTTTCTTTGAAAAGCTGGCCCAATATGTTGTGAAAGTCTTGATCAGTGGAGAAAAGAATTACTCTGATAACACTCTGTATGTTCCTACATTATGTTTCTTTGTATTGTCTCACATTATCTGCTTTGTACTGACTTTCTGTAATCAGTCTTGGTGCGGAACCTTTAAAAAAGCACACTTGTATGCAAAGGTATTTGTCCTAGTAACAATAAAATAATTGGCAGATTAATTTTTGCATATGCACTGTGTTTGGTCTACTAGGTCATTCAACACTGAAATAAAACAGATGCTGTACTGTCCCCCAGCCAAAGGTAACAAGTGCCATTAACATCTCGATTACCAAAGAATACATTTTATTTTAAAGTGCCACTGACGGCTCAAGAAGCAATTTGAAAAATATAATATTTGGACACAACTTGACTTATACTTCTAATCAGCTATGTATTTCTAATCCTTGTTATTTATTATTGAGGTCAAAGGCAAGAAAACAGGATAGTTGTTCCTTGAGGGTTTATGAGTTCCCATTACTTCCTCCCAAACTGATGTCAGAACACTCTTCTTGTGACATCACAGTTAATGCCACGACAACAGACTGCAATGTCACATCAGATCATTATCATTTCAAGTACGGAATAAGCTACAGAAGCAGATAAACTCAATGGGATAAAGATATTTTTTGTGGGAACTTCCACAGTAAAAAATAATGGAGAGGAGGCAGTATAGTGCAGTGGTTTAAGGCTCTGAGCTGCAAACCTGGTGACTTGGGTTTGAATCCCACAGACCCCACTTGCATACTGCATGACCTAAGCAAGTCACTTAACTTCCTTGTGCTCTCAGATCACACCTGTAAACAAGCTTT
Source organism: Neoceratodus forsteri (assembly GCA_016271365.2). NCBI lineage: Eukaryota > Metazoa > Chordata > Ceratodontiformes > Ceratodontidae > Neoceratodus > Neoceratodus forsteri. Next base: position 937,200,259 of record CM028136.1, on the reverse strand, counting down.
CAGCTTAGTGTATCTCTCCTGGTTAACAACAACAAAACCAGTCTATAGAAGATACATACAACACATGCTGAATTGTCTCTAAATATTATGTTTTCCAAAGTTTTCCCAAAGGTATTGACAGCTCTTTAAAGAGGCACAGGGGCTAACTGAAAAACACTGCAGTAGGGGGAACCTCATACCTTTATTTTCAAGTATTTGATGACAGTCTGCTGCACCCCCATGAGAGCCCTGACAAAACAAGAAACATGGAACTAGTTCCCCACCTCATTATCATCAGACGAGAATGCATGAGTAGTTCCACATGGGGGATGAGACCTTCAGCCAGAAAAAACAGAGGCGTGCAGCTGTCTGCATCCTGAACAAAAGAAAAAGGCGAAAAACAGCAGTGCTAACAATAACCAGTTTTGGGGGGTACAAAAGCATAGCAGTAAAGCTGATAAAAGTAAACTGTTCTTCAGAACTTGACAGGGAAGGGTCAGCATTTAGGAGCTGTCATCTTCAGTGTCAGCAGATACCCTGTAGTAACATCTGATATTGCTCTGTCTGTCTTTCAGGGAAACCAAACACCCTTTAGAGTAGCAAGCCCAATGGCTTTCTTAAGAGTCTGACTTCATGAGGCTGCAAGTTCCATTCCCAGAGAAAGCTGGTGCAAAAGAGAAGAAAGGCTCACTTCTAATCTCTTTTCCCCTCAACTTCAGTGTCTCCAAAGAGATGGAACTGGAGAAGTTTCTTAAGCTCATTCACCCCCAACCTTTAATGTCTCTGAAGAGATGGACCTGGAGAAGTTTCTTAAGCTCATTCACCCCCCCCCCAACCTTTAATGTCTCCGAAGAGATGGACTTGGAGCTTTCACAAGGTTCCCGTAGATAACATCAGTGGCATCAGACATCGCCGCTACTAATCTTTTTCAGGTATGGAAGGGGGTTTTGGTAAAAAGCACAGCTGTAATGTAGAAATTTAATCTAGGAGTGGCCTTCACTCCATAGCCTCTGATCTTTTCTGGTTGCTATGAAGATTCACAGTTTGAAAGTGACCTTAGTCCATGAATTTTACATTTTTTCCAGAACCAAAGTGTTTGTACATTGTCAACAAAAATTAACATCAACATCACACAAATGGAAAAGAAAGTCGGCCAATTTGCACTTCCAGTGTGCTTGTCTCTGTGAAATTATGTCAGGCTGATAAATCTAATAAGCAACAGGAAAAGGCTTATTAGCACATTGTTGAGATTATTACTTAACATGTTCTCAACACATGTTAGGGCAGGACAGACCAGTATTCCAACTGCATCAAAGTTAACGGACAGATCCGGAAAGCACTTGCGCTGCCAAAATTGAGGAAATTATTAATTTTTGGCAAACTCTGTCCCACGTATCCCAATTTCTCACATTTGAATTGCCATTAATGGGGGTCTTAGCCTATGCAATCTCCCATATGGCCAGATCCACATGTGAGGTGCTTTGTTTTTCGGTGTTAAAATAGTATCCATAACATCAAACTGAGACTGTGCTCTCACTTTGTGACTGCATGCCATAGTATCGATAGAACTGTGACACTCCTTCTTTGACTGTTTATTTGCTATTTGTTATGTAGTTGTATTAACTGTTTTGGGTTTCTGGATGTTACTTATTGCATGCTCTATCCAATGCAATCTGATCTACTGTCTCTAAATTTATTGCTATGATGTTATCCCAATCCCTTTCCCCTAAGGATGCACCTGGAAACAAGATTGCTTATGTATCTCTGTACCTTTACTCCTGGACTAAGGAATTTAATAAAATACAGAACTCAAAAAGGCTGCAGACAGTAGAAGGAGCTAAGCACAGTCTCCTGTTTCTGTCCCCTGCTGTGTATAGTTGTGGTATGACAATTCCAAAATCACATCAGATTCTTCAAAAAGGACCCAAATTAATAATTTGTGCCTCCTGCAAACATGCATTAGTGTTGTGCAATGGCTGCAACATTGCTGTAAGTCAGACACACATACTAGAAAGCTGCGAAGACAATAATGAAACTGCAAAGACACCATGAAAGGCAGCCTGTTCACCATTTGGTCAGTGAGCTGGACATGATGGACACGTTTGCATGGGTGCCCTGACCCAGAAACCAAAGTAGGCTGCTGACAGTTCATCATGGGGTGGTTCAACTGGCTAAATCATAACCACACTATACACAGTACATCAGATGGTCACCCCCCTGGCCACAGATGTCCTTAGTCTGAAACTTAAAATTGCTTAGTAAAGGATGGGTTCCCATCCAATGCTTTGGGTATAAAAATATTGCTGAGCCTGTGATCCTTTCCCTAAAGACAGATTGGATTCCTGCAGTTCTTAACTCTTATAGGTGCATCAGCGTCTCTTCTGAATGGGTGGTGGGCATGCCACAGGAATCAGCACTGCAGCGCTCTCTCTCTCTCTCTCTCTCCCCCCTCTCTGCAATGTGTCATACATTGCCGTGACAGTGATTTCATGTCCTTCAGCCCTGAGTAGGATGCACATCAAGCAGTAATTTTTAGTCACTGTGTCATTTTTTTTGTTTGTTCAGTTTTTTTTAGTAATAATGTATTTCTGGGTAAACAAAACTCATTATACCAATTTTTCTTTTTATTGTTTTTCATTCCTGAACTGGGATACGTGCTTATACTGTTTCTAAAAGTTTTTCCTCCCTTGCAATGCCAATAATGTAACAATTAAACATGCTGCTGGTGTGGTGCAGACATTTGTACACATCTGTATTTATTTATTTATTCTAGTCTTTGGTAACTGGTAAGGCCCACTAGACACAAGTGCCTTTTTTCAGGGGTGATCCAAGAGCACTGGGGAGGTTAAGTGACTTGCTCAGAGTCACACAGTATGCAAGTGGAGGTTGTGGGTATCAAACTCAGGTCTGCTGGATGTACCAAGCTCATTCACAGCTTGTTACTCTAATCTCTAGGCTATACTGTCAGCCCATTCAGATCTGAATTTGGTTTTACTCTCCTTACTGTCAAAATGAGGATTACAGTACTCATCCCAAAAAATATTTTCTGTAGCCCTGGGTGCAGTGCTATTTATCATGTGTTAGCACCATTATAACACATCAACAGTACAAATCCAATATTTATAGTCAAAAAGTAGCCATAATGGAAGCAATTTGTAAATGCACTATTTCAGTGTTGGCCATCTTTAATGCCTTGAGTTATTAAAGGGACACTGTCAACCCCCTTAGGCCCCAAAGTGTGTTGAATTAAAAAAAAAAACATTATGATTACTAGCATTCTGTAGAGATTGTTGATGTAGCTGGTAGTTTGATTCTGATTCCTTTTTTTCATTCCAAAAGTAAAAAAAAAAAAAACAGACTGCCCACCATACTAATGTTAGCACACAAAAATGTGTTTGTTTACATTCTTTGGTCAACTTCCGTTGCATCTTTCCTGGACTTGGGAACACCCCTAACACAATCTAGCCACTCATGATGCTGTGGGAGGAGAGCAGACTATTGTATCAGAAGTAGCTGCACTGTTTGGAGGTGTTCCTAATGTTCAGGAAGTATACAATAAGAGTAGAGCAAGGATTTGAAGCAATACAAAGCTGGGTATGATTGCACCATCCCCATGCATTTCCGTTCTACTAAGAAGGGTAGCAGATAAAACAACCAGCAACATCAGTGAATTTTGGAGAAGGTAAGCAATCATAAAATGTGTTTTTTCAACTAGAAATGATGTGACGCATAAAGGGTTGACAGCGTCCCTTTAATTACAAAACTAGTTTAGAAGCCGTTTGTTAATCATCTGATGAAATTAAAAAGATACTGATTATGACTCTAAAGATGTCAGAAATACATTTTTGCTGAAAAACTATATGATAAAAGTTTTTGCTGGCTAACAAATAGTGTGGTTTCCGGGTCTGCATGAACAGTTGTGACCGTCACAGTAAGTACATCCCTGTAGCCATTCAAGTGATTAGGCTAAACCATGCAGCAACATTTACGTTCACAAATCCCATGTGTTAATACTAGGTGGGGCAATGTTTTATCATCCTGACTGGTGAACATCCAGGCAACCTACTCTACACTGACGATGGGGGGATTTATTTATTATTTATTTATTAAATTTTGATAACCGGGTAAGCCCACTGGGCCCCAAAGGTCCCTTTTTCAGGGGCGACCCAGGGATTACATGGAATTTTACATGGTATAGTATAGTATACAGCAAGAGTACATTACATAAGACACATCAAAACATAACACAGGGTAATACATAGTTGCATTTCAGCTGGTTACATATGCTGGGTAGGCCATATAGGTTATTTCTGGATAATGCGCAGAATGTGGAGTTCCACCAGTAGTCCCACTTCCAAAATGCTTTTTGGGATTTCCTTTTGAATTTTGTGGAATTCTGAATCACAGAACAGCGTTCCATGGATTGCATGAATCACAGAGTAATTTTCCACAGATAATAACAAAGGAATCCACACATTATGCACACTGCAGATTAGTAATTCATGAAAAACATTCCACTTTCAAAGTTTTGGAATGCCACTGCTGATGGGATTCTGCCAAATTAGATAAAATTTTCCAAAATTTTGTTCCATCAGAATTTGAAAATTCCACACAGTGCTAGTTCTGGATCTAATTAGAATTGGGTCTAATAAAATGCCAAACATTTTCTAAAAGGTTCTAGAGTCCAGCCCACTTTATAATCTTACTGTAGTAATCTTTGCTAAGATGATGTTGGTGTACGGTTCTTTAAAATGTGGAAAAGTACTCAATAAATAGAAATCTACTACTACCCTAGTAATTTGCATATATTTGTATATTGGTTATAGAGGAGATGTGCAAAGACCTGATTCAAAATATGGAATTTATTTTCCAGTGTGAGGGGGCAGGACCATAAGTCATATGTGGCAGAGCCGTGAGTGAATTACATAAGTCTTGCCTGCTCATAAGTGATGATAAACTGCATATGTGGAGTCAGGCCATAGCATATTTGATTTATACATCAGTTTACTAGTTTAACTTTGAAACAAGCAGTTTGTTGCAAGATTTGTCTGTTTATCTCTGATTCAACTACTTGCATCATTGCTGCAATAGATATTGTGATGTCATCAGCATTGTGAAAACTGCTCTCTGATTGCTTTAGTATTCCATTGTGATGATACTAATCTTCAAGATATCCATTGTGACACCAGCAATCGCAGTACATTTTTTATATCTTGCTATTACTATTGTCACCAGCCAAGACATCACTTTTATCATGCATTTTTACCCCAACTACTGCTGTGTATAGGTAGATTAAATACTAATTACAGAATTGGTTTTCAAACCGCTCAAATCTTTTTTTGTTTGTTTGTTTATTTGTAAGGTTCTTTTCAGTTCTAAATTCTTAAATCAGCCAGGTTCTAAGAAGTTCTTTTCAGAACAGGGTCAGCCCACCCCTGCTGCTAACAGGGTAAGCCAACGTGCTACCTGAGTATGGGGCAGTTTCATTCTGTTATAACTGTATATTCTGCCTATGAAGAAATATTTACATAGGGTTGTGTTACACCAGTGTTCTACCAAGGAGCCTGCAGGACTGGCACAAAGGTGACACGTGTGGTGCAGGAATATTTATTCAGCTGCAACATCTCTGATCTATTATTATTTTTTGTACTAGTGCTATTCCTGTTGTTCTTAGCTCTGACTTAAGCCACTGTTGTTTTACTTCCCAATCCCTTGTGCCTGTTGTATGCTAATGTATGGCTCTGTGTTGTACTCTTCACTTCTCCTGTAACCTCCCAGGTCATGTCTGAAAAAAGACAGTTCCTGTCTAGCGCACCGACCAGGTTAACAAAAATTAAATGAATAAATTATTTATTTCTATTTTTACTATTTATTTCCTCAGGGTAGCCCCAGCTGTGAAGCTGCATCTAATTTTGGGTGGGGGCTCTTCTTCTACCCAGTTTTATGGCTGAAAGGGCTGAAGCAGCAAGAGATCACATGGCTTGCTCAAGGTCACAGGGTGAGTCAGTAGCGGGGGTGGGAGTTAAAGCTATGATCTTTACTAAGCTACACTGCCCTCTGTCTGTGTTCAGGCTTCAGACAGATACTAAAAAGGATAGATAGGTAGATGGTTGGATGGATGAATAGATTACAGATGACCAGGCAGACAGGCAGGCAGACAGAGATAGACTGACAGATTTCAGTGCAGTCAAATTGTAAACTTAAATGTGAAAGTGTGCTATGTCAAGTCTAAACTGCATGTGCTCATATAACTATCATATAGCACCAAAAATGAAATGCTTCTTGATAGCTAGGTTTATAGTAGAGGCTAAGTTCAAAGGCCCTCAGTAAGTGAATGCCTTGTAGAGAAGCACAAAAAACAAACAATTTTCACATCAGAGGTACAGCGTAGTACATCTTTTTTTTTTATTCATTTACCCCTCATAACATGACTCATCTATTTTCCAGGATGAGCACTCCTGCTTCAACATCTGTTTTTAATGTCTCACTGTATTTTTGTATTACTTTTCTGTTTAATCTATATTTGTAGTGTGTGTTTTCTGTTTGTTTGTTTGTTGTTTTTTTTTGGTATTTTCCGTGAACTGGTCACATATGAAAATGGACAGTTATGCTCATAAGCTTATCAGTATAAAATAGCAATGAAAGAAATGAAAACATCCAATGCATCTATGAAAGGTATATGTCGCCAAACACCATCCACAGCAGTAATTTGAGGTTTACTCAAGCAATGGCAGGCAGAAATATACTACTGGAGCAGACCTATTCAGCAGGGACTTAAGATACTGTATTAGGTGTTAATGAGGAGCAGTGGGGTCAAAGGTTAGTACTAAGGGACCCTTATCCACCCTGTCCCTCAGATTCTGATCTCTGGGGCTCTACCATGTTGTGTTATAATGACATAACATAGTCACATCCTGGTTCACTAAAACCCATTCAGTGTTATTCCAGGACACCACAGAGACAAAAAATACATTTTAAAATGCCACTGAAAATCCAGCTTCCTGATTGACTGCCTGTCAAAACACAGAAACATAGAATTTCTCATCAGAAAAGGACCACTTGGCCCATCCAGATGTTCCCTACCTAATCTGTCACCGTAGACTGTAACTGGTCTCCAGTGACTTTCCCTGCTCCCTGACTGTTTTCTAATATACCCCATGTCAATCCCATGCATGCTTGAAGCTCCCACTGTATCTGCCTCCACCACTTCTGCTGGCAATCTGTTCTAGTCATCTACCACCCTTTCAGTGCAGAAATATTTTTCAAATCTCTCTTAAACTTCTGCCCTCCAGCTTCATCACAAGCCCCTGGTCCTGATGCTCCTTCACATTTTGAAAGAAGCTTCCCTCCTATGCCCTGTTCACCCCTGTGAGGTACTTGTAGGTCTCTATTATGTCCCCTCTCACTCTCCTCTCTTCCAGGGTGTACATGTTCAGATACCTCAGTCTCTTCTCACAGGGCATCTTGTGCAATCCCTGTACCATTTTAGTTATCCTCCTCTGGACTGCCTCTACCCATCTATGTCCTTTCTAAGGTGTGGCCCCCCAAAACTGGATACAGTACTTCAGGTGGGGTCTCACCAGTGAGCAATACAGTTGCAACACCCACTCCTGCCTCCTTCTGAATATACCCCTCCCTATGCACCTCAGCATCCCTTTAGCTGTACCCACTGCTTTGCCACATTGCCCTGCCACCTTGGGGTCATCAGATATGATAACATCAATGTCCATTTCCTGCTAAGTGACTGTCAGTACCTCCCCATCTTATACTTATCACTTGGGTTCTATGCTCTAGGTACATACATTTGAACATTTTGTCACTGAACTCTGACTGCCATGCTTTAGACCACTCCTCAAGTTTTCCTCAAGAACCTGTTATTGCTTCAAATAAGGGTCACATCATTGCCTCACACCATAGTTCTCTGATATGACCATCTACCTCCCTATGGGCTTCCCTTCCTTTAACTTATAATCATACCAGATAAACAATTCTTCCATCAACACCATCATCCAATGGTCCGCCTCCCCTGAGCCCCCTGCCATTCCCTGCCAGCTGCCTTACCCCTGCATGCTTGTTCCCTACCTCCCCTTTAATCTCCCCCATGTTCAACTCCTCTCCTTCTCCTTCTCCCTTTCCTTACCCTTTCCTTCTCTACATAACAGACTGAACCTTTGCTAGTTGGAGCACATTTATGTTAACACTCTGCACAATTGCTCAAATGCAAGTATGCGCAACGTTTAGGAGGTTGCTTCCAATGGATACATTTCACAAGTTGTTGACCTACTGATTGCATCTTGTCCTGTTCTTGTCTCACCCTCCTTGCACACTGTGCATATATAACCTAATTGTCTTGCTGAGGTACTACAGTTTATACCTTTATCTGGCCTTGTATTGCTTGTATCTGTACATACGTAATTTTCTTTTGTATACGTGATTATATGCTTGCTTTATGGCCATCCGTGGCTATCCGAGCCATTAGCAGAATTGTTTAGTGAGTCTCTGAGCACAGGAGAGGTCCCAGAAGACTGGAGAAGGGCTCATGTGATCCCACTCCACAAGAGTGGTAGCAGGGAGGAGGCGGGGAACTACAGACCGGTCAGTCTTACCTCAGTAGTGGGCAAGATTATGGAGGCACTCCTTAAGGAAAGGATAGTGCAACACCTGGAATCCATAGGGCACAGGATCCAAGACAGCATGGGTTTACAAAGGAAGGTCCTGTCAAACTAATCTCATAGATTTCTTTGACTGGGTAACCAGAGTGGTGGACCAAGGGGAGCAGTTGATGTCGCCTACCTTGACTTCAGCAAAGCTTTTGACACTGTTCCACATAGAAGATTGATAAATAAGCTAGGTAGGCTCGGGGTGGGTCAGAAGTTGGTCAACTGGGTGGCAAACTGGTTGACTCAGAAAACAGAGAGTGGTGGTAAATGGTATACAGTCAGAAGAGATGCAAGTCACAAGTGGGGTACCTCAGGGATCAGTCCTGGGGCCAGTCCTATTCAACATCTTCATTAGTGACCTCGCAGATGGACTAGAGGGTAAGGCTTGTCTGTTTGCAGATGACACCAAGATCTGCAACAGAGTAGATGATCCAGATGGGGTGGGCAGAATGAGAAGAGATCTGGATAAACTAGCAGAATGGTCAGAAGAGTGGCAACTGGGATTTAATGCAAAGAAGTGCAAAATCATGCACATAGGGAAGAAAACCTGAAAGCCACTTATAGGCTGGGAGGAGTTGCTAGCAGTCACAAAGGAAGAAAGAGACTTGGGCATCATCATCACTGATGACCTAAAATCATCCAAGCAGACCTCTAAAGCAGTAGGTAAGGCTAGGGGTGTTAGGGTGTATTAGTAGGGGTATCACAAGTCGTAGAGGAGGTAATAATCCTCTGTACAAGACATTGGTTAGGCCCCATCTGAGTACTCAGTGCAGTATTGGAGCCACACCTTCACAAGGACATTAACCAAATTGAGGCAGTCCAGAGAAGGCAACCAAAATGGTGCAGGGACTGCATCAGAAGACATATGAGGACAGATTAGCAGACTCAATATGTATACCCTTGAGCAAAGGAGGAGAGAGAGGTGATATGATCGAGACATTTAAACACCTTAAGGGCATAAACAAGGTGAAAGAGTCTAACATGTTTAAATATAAAAAATAGCAGGACAAGAGGACACAGCATGAGATTAGAGGCCGATTAAGGGGAATGTGAGGAAATTCTTTTCACAGAAAGGGTGGTAGATGCATGGAATGGCTTACCACAAGAAGTGGTGGCTATGAATACAGTGCAGGGCTTCAAACAGGCATGGGATAGGCATAAGGGAGCAATACAAATGACTATGAATAGATAGGTCACTGACAGAGCAAAGGCCGATGGCACATTTATACGGTAGAAAAAGAAATGGGCAGACTGGATGGGCCTTGCGGTCCTTATCTGCCGTCACCTTCTATGTTTCTATGTTTCTATGTTTCTATGTAATGTACTGCACCCAGGTCCACCTTGCAAATGAGCTCCACCTCAATGGTGTTCTGCCTGGCAAAATAAAGAATTGATTGATTGATTGATTGATTGAAGTTTCCCCAGATCCTTGCTAATTCTCTCCACCCCCCTCCCAAGTGTCCACCTTATTGCATTATTTTGGTAACATCTGCAAAAAGGCACATCTTTCCTTTCAGTTCCTCAGCAATGTCACTTATGAAGACATTGAAGAAAACCAGTCCCAGTACTTAGCCCTGTGGCAGCTTGTTGGTCACTCGTCCATCATTTGAATGAGTGCCATTTACCAACACCCTCTGACTCCTATCTGTTAACCAGTTTCTAACCTTATTCACTACTTTGGATCCTACCCCAGGCTGCTCAGATTTTGTTGTCTGCCTCCTGTGTTGAAGGTCTTCTGAAATCCAGAAAGGATATGTCCACAGCCTTTCCCTGATCTATTTCCCTGGTCACCCAGTCAAAGAAAGCCATCAGATTTGTTTGAAATCCCAATCCCTACCCCCATGAATCCATGCTGCCTGTGGTCTTGCAGCCGCTGGATTCAAGATACCCCACCAGTCTTTCTTTTGGAAGGGTTTTCACACATTTAATTTAAGACTGAGTGGTCTGTAGTTGCTAGCCTACTCTCTGCTGCTGCTCTGATATGGAGGGACCACATCTCTTCTCCAGTCCTCCGGAAACAAGACTGTTTCCAGTGAGCTGTTGAACAAAGTTGTTAGTGGAGCAGCTAGGATTTCCCTGAGTTCCTTTAGAACCCCTTGATGTACCCCATCTGGTCCAACAGCTTTGTCCACCTTCATGTGCCCAATGTGCCTCCACCCCTCCCTGGCAAGCCCCCCCCCACACCACCACTTAGAGACAGTTTCTGAGGCAGTCTCCCATTTCTTTAAAACCTGCTCTCCGAAAGTCCAGGACTCTCATCCTCATGTGGTTTGCCTCTGCTCCTGTCTTTATGTGAAACCATACTGTACAGTGTTCACTGGTTTCCTGGGGACTGGCCACTGTGACGTCTGCTATGCTGTTCCTGTTTGTAAGCACCAGGTCCAGCACTGCTCCATCCCTAGTGGGTTCTGTGACCAGCTGCCTGAGAAAATCTCCTTTTAGGGAGTCCAGGATGGCCATCCTCCTTGAAGAAGCTGCCATTAGGAGGCTGCACTCTGCATCTGGCAGATTGAACTCACCAATTAGCAGCACCTCCCACTTACTTGCCATTTTGATGATGGCTTCCCCAAGTGCCTCATCCAACTCCTCTCCCTGTGCTGGAGGCCTGTACGTTAACCTGGTATGGATAGTGACCCCAAATCCTGTCTTCTGGGCGACCCACAGCACCTCCAACCCTTACATTTCCTCTTAGTGCCCCTGTACCTCCATGTTCTTGATTCCTTCCCTTACATATAGAACAACCTCTCCTCCCCTCCTCCCTGCCCTGTTTCTCCTGGACACAGAGTAACTCGGTATGGTCGTGTCCTAGTTGTGGTTCTGTAATGGCCACTAACTGCAGGTCCGCCTCCATCATGATGGCTTCCAGGTCTGGAATTTTGTTTCCAAGACTCCTTGCATTGCTACACATGGCTCTCCACACCTTCCTTCCACCCTGCCCACTGCCCTGCTTCCCCCTCCGAGCCCTAACTGAGTTTTTCCCCGAAGCTCCCCCTGACTTTCCTCTTATATTTTTAATTTCCCAGTTCCTTGACACTTCAGTCCTTTACCCTCACTTATCTGAGGATTACTCCCCTTTCTTCTGCCTTGTCCCCATCCCTGCCTTTCTGCACCCCTGCCCTAGGGGAGTTTTCTCCCTGTGGGCCCTCCTTCCTACTCCATCATCGAGGGGGGCATTATTGCCTCCCTTTGTTTTACTGCCTGCCCCCTGGCTAGTTTAAATGCTCATTTATGTAGCATTTAAACCTCCCACCCAAGGATTTTGGTTCCCTTCCCAGAAGGATGCAGGCCATTTCTCTTATAGAAGCCCATATTCTCCCAGGCTGGCCCCCAGTCACTGATGTAGCAGAAGTCCTTCTCCTTGTGCCATGACTTTAACCAGCCATTAAATGCCCTCATATAGAGTACTTTTGCATCTCCACAGCTGTACACAAATAATACCTTGAAAAAGGCCACTGTTCAAGTTACCCTGCACTACCCCGTCCTTTGCCAGGTCATTAGTTCTTAGGTGAACAATGACATTTAGCTGTCTCTCATCTCCTGCTGCCCTATTGATCCTCTGGCTATGCTTTCCATCCTCAAGCCAAAGCACCAGGAGGCACTTACTTCCTCTCCCTTCCCCCACTCCCAAGTTTATCCCTCTAACAATCGAGTCCCCCAACAGCAGCTGCTTCATCCTCAGCTGTTAGCCTCTTCTTTGCTCCTTGGGGCCTCCACATCTGAGGCCCCATGTCCTCCCTTCCCACTGCAATAGATGCCTGCTCTTGGCTTCCCCATCTCTTCAGAATGATGAAGGAGTTCCGCAGTAGTATAGGCTGAAGAGTCTGCACCCTTCCTGCCACCACCAGCCTCCCAGAGCCCACCGAGACCCATCTGCTCTGCCTAGACATCCTTTGATGGAGTGGTGGCATATTTGGTGGTCCATTGGTGGGGTAGGAGGTCCTCTGTGCCCTCGCAGTTCAGCCTGGAGTCCAGCAACCTTTGAACATAATGTAGAGAGGTGAGTTCAGTTGGAGGAGCACCTCAGTAGCTGTTATCTCAAAACAAAAAGCACAGGTCAGAACCTTTTAACCTGCTAACACTGGGTGCATATCGGTCCATTCCAATGAGGTCTTCACCCACAAGATTTGCAGCCATTACTGCCACTGGTCTGGTTTCCATCCTTATCTACTCCCCACCTTCCATGTCAAAAGCCTCCCCACCCCTACAACAACCCAATCTCCACCCAGCTAGGAAATGTAATTCACATTTACTCTTTGTGATGGCGTACAGCTACCTTCCAGCTTGTTACTGTCATCATAGTTCCATCCCGCACAGCCCTATCAAAACCTAAACCTCCACTCAGCTAGGAAGTACCACCTTCATCTTTTAATTTATCATGTGATGTGACTAGATTAGTGGTAATACTGCATTTTAACTGATGCTGGCATTTTCGTGATGGATCGCTAAGCTGCTGGCATGAAGACTTCTCTCAGCAACTTCAAAGACAACCTCACCATAACAGCAGATTGTTTACTGTCACCAATTTAAATTACTAGAATGTACAAGCAAACAATGTGAATCGTCAAATGAATTTTATTGTTATTGTCTATGTATTTATTGTAAGCTTGTTATAAATGCTGATGATTGAATGAACAGGACATGCAGAAAGAAAAAGAGAAGTCTGCACTCAGTGTATTTCACAATATTAAAATGACTTTTATTGTTGGTCCACCTAGGTATTCTAGTGTTTCATGGTACATCACCACTTTGTCAGGGAACAGTAGTAACTTAGTACGATATGCATTATTGCACAGTGAGACCATTTTTTTTTTTTTGTCACCTGCCCTTTCCCCTCAGCCCGCCACTCCTCCAGATCACACATTGTTTCTGTGGCCCACCAGTCTCATCCCTCTACTGCCAATTCTTGCCACCTGATTCCCACACTGTATCTGCATCTGGAGGGTTCCAGATTATCTCTTCTGAGGGGTCCCCCTCCCATGAGGAGGAGGGCACAGGGGACAGGAGTTACAGGCTCTGACTCCCCTGGAATAGCAGGCACAGGGGACAGGAGTGGTGCACCTGGGGGGGACTGTAGCATGGTGGAGTGTGGCGGTCATCGTCCGGTTGGCTGAGGCAGCAATTTTTCAAATTTTTTGGGGCCCCAACCACTTCCCACATGTACGCATCTGCAGCAGTGTCCTGGGGAGGGGCATTTGGTAGTGTGTGATCACCCACACCACCAAGAATGCCTGTGCTAGGCCACCACCAGGAGCTGCTCTAGTATCAGAATGCTGTGACCTACACCCCCAGGAGGAAAGCATCCAAGGAATGCTCTGATTCCCTCCCTGCCAGCCTTCCCTCCTGACACCCAGGATACAAACCCAGATCGTCAGCGTGTCAGAGCGATGCCCCATCTCTCTGCGCCATGGATCCAACTATACTGAAACCTTTTCAATGGCCTTGGTACTTATCTTACAGGTTCTGTTACCTTATCCAGCTCTCTCCTCTCCTCTAGATTAGGGGATATACTCATGCCAGTGTTACAGTGCCGAGTCTGTACTTAATTAGTGCCAAGGGGAGCCGCTCCCTCCTTCTCTGTCCGGAGTCGACTGTGAAATACATGGAGTGGAGCCTTCTCTTTCACTCTCTGCATGAACTTTAAGGTGGCCCCTAGAACTTGCCCCTCCAATCTACTAAGAAACCAACAGACGAAGAAAAGTGTATGAGCATCCTGGAATTCATTCTTTTGCACGCACTAGTAAGACATCATTGCAAATGAGTCTTGCTCAATGGTTACTTATCTTTTAATATGAATAAACATTTTGATAGATAGATAGACAGACAGATGGATGGATGGATGGACAGACAGACAGACAAATAGATAGATAGATATTTGGCTGGTCGACCCTCAATCCTTGGCTGAGACAACAGCTGTAGACACTGATGAGTCCTAACATGGGCAAAACACATGTCTGCGATTTGCTGCTTTCAGCCTTTGCAGATTTTTTGTGAGTCTAATATTGGCCTGCTAAAGCCCAACCAGCCTATAGTCTTTCATGTTGATTTTCAAGTATTACCCATGATGCCTTGCATTACGGGGGTATGTGTAATTTTGTGGGGATTTTTTACATAAACTTGATTGCCAATGCATTTTCTAAAGAGACTTCTGCATTCTGTCCACATGCTTATAATCCTATGCTCCAGATGTTTCAAAGACTGTTGGCTGCACTAAGCTTGATTTACTGTTTCAGCATACTGTATAATGGGGATTGTTGTTTATTAGCTCCAGGTTTCCCTCCAAGCATGTGCCAAAAGGTCTGTAATTATCAGTTCTACTATAACTGCCCTAATGCTTTTTTATGCTGTTGCATGTGTGAATAACGGAGTTTGCCATCCACTGCCAGTGAGTGTTAAACAAGGGTAACCAGTAAATATATTGAGATTTAATGAAACTTATAAGGTTACTCAATGACATAAATGCACCTCAAGTAAACTCCCTGATCTCTGTGAAAGTCAATAAATAACATTTTCATAATTTTACTGTATCTTTATTGCCAGTTGGAAGGGAAGGGATCTTATTTTGACCCCGAGGAGGTGACCAGCTTGTCCATTGAACTTCCCAGTTTGCTGGCATTGTTACTGCACTTGGACATGTCATGGCATCTTACCAGGGAGGGCATTGGGATGCAACCCCATAGAAATCTCTAATTTTATTTATTTTTTTTAAGTTAAGAGGTCTTGTTTGTCAATGAATCTCGTAAATATTAACGTATCTTAATATCAAATAATTTGATCATATCCAGACATTTTTTTCATACAGTATATGCAGTGGAAATATCTAACAATAGTTATATGATATGATGATCTGTTTTGTAATTCATTGTTTGTTTGTTTTTCCTGTAGAAAAACTGCTGTTTTAAAAGTTTGCAATACCACCATTCTGATGTCAGAAAGTCAAAATACTTGTTGATCTGACATCAGATCAATGGTATTATGACTTTGAATCTTAGTTTCTGTTGCACTCGTGCTTATTCAAATTAGCACTTGCAGATTAAAGCCGTGGTTCAACACGTTGTTTCCATGGAGATGATCTTTGATAGCAAGAAAGAGTGGCAGCATTTTACGAACGCAGTTCTATGCCTTAAAAAAAAATTCACTTACTGTTTTCGATGCCCAATGTTTTTTTTCTTCTTTCTTGATGCTTGGAGAGGTTGCTGTGGCTATAAGAAAAAGTGATGCTTCAACACTTCTACAGTTGGAAGGTTGGCCTGACAGGCCGTGTTGGGGGGTGCCTCGGCCATGAGTCTGAAATGTGAAAGAAAGTTGCAGTTTAACAGATAGGGAGTCATGTATTTCAAAAAACAACAGATGGCTTCCAATCTGTTTCAGAACTGGTAACTCCATCTCAAGATTCCAATGAGAGGTTTGTGATGTCATTTGAATCTATTGATGGAGTTACATTTCCATAACAGCTAGAAATCCATCTGATATTCTGTTTATAGTTTTTAATGAATACTGTCAATGAAATTAGAACACAGTAGTGGACACATGAATAGGTGTTTTTAAAGAAGCAGTGCAATGAAAAATGTTTTTTCTAAAAAGCTAGTTTCAGCTGCACTAAATGAAAAGATTAGCATACCTGTCAAATCTGCTTTTCTATTGGTGGAGAGAGGAGGGCTCTGCTGGTTGCCGGCTTGGTTTCGGGATGGGGTGGGGTGTACTACCAGGGAACACTTTACATGCACTATACAGGGGATAGGGAGGGGGTCCACTAGACACCAGAGAAATATTTATATTTACTATACAGGGGATCAGGATGGGGCAGTTGCATTGGACACTTGGGACTATGATGTCAATGTTGGGTGGGTGCTCAGGTCAGGGAAGGGACCACTGGACAATGGAGAAATATTTATTAAACATCAGGTGGATGATTGGGTGGGGGAGGGACCTCTAGCCACCAGGGAAATATTTTAATACATTGGGCAGATGATCGGGTGGAGGAGGGACTGCTAGACCACCAGGGAAGCTAAGTATACTGTACTACAATACAGTACAATGCAAACGCACCCGCAAGTAAAACATCACTTCCTGTGATGCCCAGCTGTCCCCCTGACTCCCACTATGCCACCTCCAATTCCTCTTCTGCACCCATCAACCTCTTGTCCAGCAGCTTCACCCTCCTCCACTATCCTGGCCTCTCTAGTGTTGCACCAGTTGGGAGGCCAGATCCCTATAGCAGTTCCATAAGTGCACCAACTGTTTAGCACAGCAGTTGAACTGCAGCAAACCTGGGAAGTTTGGTGCCAGGTTCCTGCTTTTATAAATCAGGTGCAGGGTCCCTGGTGCATCTATAGCCAGATAATGTGAGCAAAGGATTTGTCCCATCAGTCATCCCTCCACATCTCTGGCCCTTACCTTTAGACCAAATTCTAGGTCATAACCATTGACAATAATTTGTTCCTCTCTGGTGTTCCCTGGTTGTCCCCAAACCTTTCATACTGCTTCCATTGATAACCCGCCCCCCCAGCCACATTTCTCCATGCTAACTGTTTACTCTCAAGAGCCCTTGCTAAACTCCATCTGTCAATCGCTTCCTCATCTGTGGTGTCAAATGGCTGTACCCCTTGCAGCGGTTCTACCTCCTGGAAGGTTCTGTGGTATGCAGGTGGGGAGTGAGGGGCCAGCATGCATTTGTGTATCAGGCTACAGAAATCTTTACCTGCTCCTGTTTGAAGATCCTGCATGTGCAGACAGGAAATAGTCCAGGCAACCTTGACACTGGAGCTCAATCTAGGCATGGTTAAAGTCTCCCAAGAGACAAAAATCCAGGAGGAGACCAGGCCAGAGTTGTTAGGTCAGGCCTTTGGCTTTGCACTATATCTTGATCTGCTTACAGATACACAGACCATATATGTATATATATATATATATAAAATCATTATTAACTCTGTGCTCCTGGAAGAAGCTGGGGAGATACACCATACCTGCCAGTGTGCCCTTTTAGGTTAGCATCTGTGCTGTGCCTGCTACGGGGACCTACCAGGGGAATCCAGGAGACCATGGATTGCACCCCACAATGGGGGTCCTCCCAACCCTAAGGGTGAGGACTGAGATGCTAATCTGTTCCCTCCTAGCATCCCCCAGAGGGGGCTAGGGGTGGCGCGTGTGAGTGCCCCGGCATCGTGTGGCTGCTTCAGGGATTTCCTGTTTAAAGGGGAACTCTCATCTTCAGGATTACTTAATGTCTGCAAGCCTATAAAAAGCTACTCTGAGTGAGCCATTGTGCTTACCTGTAAATTTTAGCAGTCAGAGTTATTCATATGTAAATCAGCCTGTAATTAAGGGCTGGGGGCAGCCCTGTGTTTTAGGCTTCTGACAGGTAATGATGTCACCGCAGTCTTCGCCCTGCTTTGACTGTAGATAATCCAATAGGTGAAATAGGAAGTTGTCTGTTTCATTAAGTGTGTTTTAAGGTGTTATTACAACACTTTCTACATTTATAATAATTGTTTTGCATGTGCATAGAAACTAGTGAGTTATCACCTTTACATTTCAAACTGTTAATAAAAATAACCCAACAGAATTCTGGCATTGTTATGTTAGAAAATCCCATTCCATCCAAAGTATTTCAGCAAGAAACTGTATATTTTAACTTTATCAAAATAAGTAAAATACTATTTTAATATCACATTTCAAGTTATGCTTGTTGTCCATATATGTGTTTTTGCAATTAATAAACAAGTAATTGTGTCCAATTTTTTTTCTTTTCAAGTCAAATCTGAATAAAAAGAGAATATCATTTGCAGAATTATAACAACTACTCAGATTGTTTTTACTGTCTTTGTCCAGGAAAGGCACGCTGGGCTACAGCTTGATCCTGGGTGTGTTGTGGGAGCACAGGGAGGTTAAGTGACTTGCTCTGGGTCACACACTATGCAAGTAGAGCATGTTGGAATCAAAACCTATTCTGCTGAATGAACCAAATTTGTTCACAGCTCTTTGCTTTAGCCTGCAGGCTATACTGCCATCTGATCATCAAAAACTGCACATTTCAAGGCTGGCCCCACGGTGCCAGGTCAGTAGGTATAGGCCACATTTGCATCGTGTAGACTTAAGTTCACATCTTTGCACCAGCGTCTTTGCTACCTTTCTTTCTAACTCTGCAATCTGGCAATGGCCCATCCTTCTCATTAGTAAATACCAAACAACGATAATTGTTCAGTATCTTTGCCTTCTCCTTTTCCCCCTCCTCCCAGCCCTCACTGCTTTTAAATCTCTCTATACCACCTTTGACCTTGCACTTTTCACGAATGTACTGGAAGAACACCTTACCCTTTCTTCACCACCATTGACAACCAGAGCTCATCTCGGGTCACACCTGGAAATGAGCCCTGGCTCAGTGTGCCTTTCCTTGTTACCAAAATTTAAATAAATAAATCTCTGCTTTGGCCTCTCACCTTTCTGATGGTTTCCCTTGTTGCTTCCAGATACTTCACTTTGTCCTCTTCCCTTTGACTACACTTGTGGTTGAAAAGTCCTTCCTTTTGGTTCTTACTGCTTCCTTTACATCAGCTGTGAACCACGTTGTTATATTGCCTAATCTTGGATACCTTTGAAAAGAGCTGTCTGCCACTTCAATAATTGCTTTTTAAATGCTGCCCATTTTCCTACTACATCCCCTACCTTCACTATGTCCTTCATGCTATTCTCCAATTGTTCCCTCATTTTGCCAAAGTCCACTGTTTGAACGTCCCATACCCTTATTCCTTTTTCCCTTTGCAGTCTTCACCTGGGCCTCCAATGCCACTGTCCTGTGGTTGCTGGAACCAAGTGCACTGTTACACTGTTTTCCCAATGCATGACATGATTTCATTTATTTTTATATCCATCTACCCCCCTAAATGATCATGGACCGTGTTAATATTGCAATATAAAATGGGTAAAGAAATTCCTGTGTCCTGATTGGTTGAAACTTGGTTCTAGCCATGGCGGTAAAATAGCACCACCAATGGCTAAAAATAGGTCCCTGCCAGCCAGGGCAACTCACAGAATTCATAAGCCATTTACTTTCTAATTTCCATCACAAACATGGATGCAACCTTTACTCATATATAAAAAACTCCAACTAGGCCCTAAAAATAAAAGTCCATTAAATTAAATAAAGTAAGTAAATAATTTAATGTTATTTTCACTCAAGATCCCCTTCCTACACACATATATACAAATTTAAAAAATCAAGTACTGAGCCAGCCCGCTGGCACAGTAGCAAGGCGTCCGCTTGCAGCGCCGACATCCCAGGTTCGGGAACAGACTCGGGACTCAAAAGGCCAGCTGGTGGGGAAGGATTGAGCATTTCAGGGACTGCTCTTCTTCTCTGGAGGAGGGGGTTGAGTGTCCATCCATTGTTGACCTCTGGTGGAGGCTGGGGTACCGCTGCAGCGGCATCACATTTTGGGGGCGGGGCGGCGCTGATTGTCATTGCACGTCCCACCCGGGGATCCTTGCAACAAAAAGGAAAATCGCTGGCCCCCACACGTCGCTGGGTTCCTCACCATCCCTGCTGCCTACCCATGTCTGCTGGGGGGGGCCCACTCCCATGGCCCTGACCCAGGGGTAGTAAGCTGGGTCTCACCTATCCAGTGTCCATTGGGAGGGTGCCCACCCAGCTACCCTGTTCAGGGGGGTAATCCTGGGCATGGGAGTATGGTGGATGGAGCTGGAATGAGCTTCCAGGGGGCCCAGGCAACAACAAATAAAAAATCAAGTACTGTTCAGAGTTTCTATTGCTGTTGTTTCTTTGATGACCATGAAAATCCCTCCTATCCCTACCAGTTTGCCATATAACTCCTGCTCCTTACCTGGCAACAGATAAAATTGAGGTTCTGGCTCCACTTGAGGCTCATGAGTGTGTCTGTGTGTATGCCAGTGGAATTCTGAAGAATTTGAATTCATGTATTCCATGTTACCATGTGGGGGACAGAGCATTCTACTAACAGAGCTATTATATTTTTAAGACTATATTTATTGTTTTAATGCTGTATTATATGTTATATTTGTTTGTACCTTACTTTATTTGCACTAATCCTGCCTATTTTTATGTAAGGCACCCAGAGCCTCCGAGATTGGGCGCCAGATAAATAAATGTGCCGTGTCTTGCCCTGCCTTACTATCGGAATAATGCGGAGCTTTGAATTCATCAGCTCCATGGTAAACAATCACACAATGTATTGAATGTGAAGAAAGATAGATGACTGACAGGTGAAAAACATCTATGGAGGGACTCTTTTACATTATTTAGCAACATTTATTATATTTTTTTGTAGCTTTGAAAACTTTTAGTGTTTTTTTTTTAAATTTACCTATGGGCCCATTTTATATAAACAATAAGGCACTCCAGGGATGTTGGTGGTACCTAAATTTACCCCATGGTCAGGCTGGAAAGCACTCGGCTTCACCCCAGCTCACTATGCCCCCCACTGTGGGTAAACCTATGTACCACCAATGCCCTGTCATGCCTTATTGCTTAAATAAGGCACTCATGGTGAGAACTGTCATGGGATAATGGTATTTCTTGAGTGATTAAAGACACTTAGACATGCCTCATCCCTCACGACATACCTGAGGCATGCTGGAATCCCCCAGTAATACACACCCTATCATGTCTTATTATTTGATTAGAAAACATGCCCCAGTCCCCCGGTCCATGACTCCAAAGTCTCCTGTATATATACAATACTTCAGCTCCCCCCATCATCCTAGACAACGCTTGTATCCATTCTGTACCCTGAACAGGCTCTGCCAATTGGAAGTGCTGGGGGGTTGGGGTTTGCTGACAGCTTTAGAGAGGATCAAGATGATAGTCTGGAGATGGAGGGGGAAGACCAGGGAGAGAAGAAGTTTAAATAAAAAAAAAAACATCTTTCAAAATAAATCCTGTTCTCTCATCTAGAAGTTTATATAAAAAAAAAGTTTAAAAAGAAATCCTGTTTACTCATCTCTCTTTTGAAGCACTATTAATAAATAATTATTCACATGTCTTATAATCAAAAAATGGTTAATTCAGACAGCATAATCTAAGCAGATGGAAGGACAGATGTTAACAGCATTTGCAAATGATTAGTAGTTTTGCAGGGGAGATGCATGGAGAACCACAATGACATGCAGCTTCACACGCAAATGCTGTGTTGAGTGTAGTCAGTTCACTTGTTTGCAGAAAGATGGACAGCCGCCATTTTGGAAACATAAACTGGGGACCCAAGAATCACTTTAGAAAACTGGGGTTTGCCTCCTTACAAATGTTACAAAATGCCTGCTCAGATGGTCAGTATGGGGTTACTTAAATTTAACTATTTTATTTATTTCAGATTTTTCTACTTTGAATGGTATGATCCTCCCTGGGGAAGAGCAGCAATCCACAGTATATGTATTGGTTCAACCTGCTTGTTAAGGACACGGTCTGAAACAGATATTCTGGCCTTTATATCAAGGTTATTTTAATATACATGTCACCCCTGGCACCTGGTGTGTTGTGATGTTGGTGTACCCCAGTATCAAGGTGTTGAGTTAACAAAAGAGGGTCCCTTTGATCACAAGGTAAAGGGTGGAGGACCAGAGTGCCATCAAACCCTGTCTGGTGCATAGCTTAACATTAACTGGTTCCCTTGCCTGATGCTTGGTTGTTCTCACTGGCTAACTTGTGGTTTCGACACTGAGCTTCAAAGATGACACAGAGACAGTTCTTTGAAGAAAACACATCAGTAGCTTTAAATTTATTGAAGCACCCTCAAGCAATCCTGGCATTTATCGCTGGTACACATGCAGTCACAGAGAGATTGAGCAATCATGAACATGAGGAGGCCTTTGATAATTTATTAATGGTAAAACAGAACAAAAATGCAATATATGAGTTACTTTATTTATGTAATTCCTAAGCACAGTATGCAGACAGAGTCCTGATTAAAAATTGCCCATGCCAGGTGGACTCTGAAGTCCACTCACATGAATGAAATCATTTGAAACAGATAAAATCAAATGCAGTTAACTCATTCAGTATATCATTACTGATGAGGTATCTCATATCCACAATCTGGACATGGGTTAGTGATACGTTAATGCACATACCTCAAGACCTTGGTGTTGGGACCGACATTCTTTAACTTGTATGTGTCATCAGTGAGATGCAACCAGTGAGGGTGCTGGATGTGCAGGTTTGCTGATGACACTAAGATAGGCGGGGCAGTGGATAATGCAGAGGCAGTAGATGGAATGCAAAGACACACGGAGCAAGTTAAGATTCAGAATTGATAAGTGCACTGTCATGCAACTGGAACATAGGAATCCATAGGCTAATTACCACTTAAAATGGGTCAATCTAAAAGGTACATCATGCAAAAAGATCTAGGAATTTGGGAAATGAGTGAACTCCAGCTTGACATGCAGAGCATGGATGTGGTTAAGAAGGTATAACAAGGTCCTTGGATACATTACCAGTAATAATACAAGTACGATAGTGGTGTAATTTTTCCACCATATAGGATATTGGTAAAACCACATGCAGAATATTTTGGACAGTTTTGGGCACCACAACATAAGGAGACAACACAGGATAGAGAGGGTCCAGAGGAGGGTAACAAGGATGATCAGGGGTATGAGGGGTAAGTCCTATGAGGAAAGAAAATCTCAGTTGGGCTAATGTACATTGGAACAGGGAAGGCTTAGAGGAGTTATGTTCTTCATTTACAAGGCCACTGTTGATAAGGACCTCTGTGGATGCCTGAGACTATAGAATAAGGAGATTACGTTTGATAGGAGGAGTCGTAACAAACAACTAAATGGAGAACTTTTTAAAACAGGAAAAAGAGGGAAATGGATAACTCAGACAGTAATATCACTATGGAATACACTACCTAGCAGGATCATAAACAGCAGGACAATTGGAGATTTTAAAATATGACTTGATGAGTATATAACTACTAATGGAATTTCAGGCTGTGGCCTTTGAGTACTAGCAAGCATTTTTAATGGGTAGAAGAAAATAGAGAATAAAGGATGGAAGTGTGTGTTATGAGAATTTAATGCTTACCAAGGTGGATAATACTTTGCCCTCGGGGTTTATCAAAGCATCCCACACCGAGGGTGAGCATTAAATTCGAATATGACACACTTCACCAGCTTTTATTTTTTATAATAAAAGGTCAGCAATTTTTCTCCTGCTTGAGTTCAGTGTTCACACACACACACTCTCTCTCTCTCTCTCTCTCTCTCTCTCTCTCTCTCTCTCTCTTTCTCACAAACACAGACACACACAATCTCTGACTTCATCTGTCTTCTGCCCTCTACCTCCCTTCTTTAACATAGTTCTTTTTCTTTTTTGTTTCCATTTTGTTTTTACCTTACAGCTTGTCTCTGACGTGATCATGTCTACCACGCTTCCCTGGCACGCTCCCTTGTAGCTCTATTCATTTTGTCCTGAAATGGACAAATGGCAGGATCAACCAGATACAGGAAACAAAAAAAAAAGGATGGACGCGTCTTGTTTTCGCGGCTCCACGGGACGCGAGAGATGGAGCCACCATGTTTGTAAGACAGTTCAGCCCGCTCCGACGCCAAACATAATCCAATGAGCAAGCGTCACCGACTGAGTGACTGGGCGTGTGAATGTCATAATAACCAGCCGGTTATTACAGCAAATATCAACTGGTTCAGCCCATAGAGAAAATTGCTGACCAGTAATTATATAACAAGAATAGCGCAAACATAGAGGATTATTTATGAGAAGTCATACACAACAAGGCTGTGCTTGAATTGAGAGGTTTCCTTGGTAACAAAAGACCTCAAGAGTGCAGCCTGAGAGGTCTCTTGTTACCAAGGAAACCTTGAGATTCAAGGCACGGCCTTGTTTGTGTATGACTTCTCATACACAGTCTTTTATAGTGTATGGGGCAAGTACTCCCCGCAGTCAACCAGATGTCACAGAAGCACAATTAAAAAGAAAAGACAGAAGACAGTCAGTTGCAGAACAAGAGTAGTTTAATTCCATTTCTGACCCACAGCAGTAAATAGAAGCACATCATGCATTGGATAACAACAACACTGCAACTGTGTAGTTAATCATGAGAACAGCTTCAACTATATAACATTAAAAAGAAGCCACAATAAGCAAACTGAGCTTTTAAAGACATTTCAGTCCTTTTCAGAAATTATTTGTTTAAAGTGAGTAACTATTTAACAGGCTAATATACCCTAACAGCATCTGTAAATAAAATAAGAACAGTCTTATCTGCTGTCAGTTATGAAACTGATGTAGAATCTGCTGCAGCTTAAAGGTTCTACAAGACAAAAAAATAAACACAGTTATTTTCCTGCACAGCAAACATAGCTCAGTCTGATGTGGTGTGTGAATAAACTGTGACTGTCATGCTGTCATTTTATGTTTCTGTCTGCGCAAAGAACATTCGGCACAACAGGAGAAGCAAGGTTTTGGAGTTGCGGCACTTGGGGGCCAATGGCCCCAGTGTCTTTTGAGGCTTGGCCCGCTTTCCCCAATGCAGTGGCACACTGCTGTTGACACTAGTTCAGCCAGCATGCCACCACCTTGAAATGTTTTCACTGGTGCAGTCAGGGGACACCTCGTTATTGTAGCATCAGCCATTCCGCTGCAATGAGGGAGCGACCCGTCATTTCAGGGTGGTACCTTGCCATCCGCATGCCCCCAGCTCAGTTCATATGCTGATGGGGAGCCCAGTCCCCATTGGCATAATGTTCCCACACCCAAGTTTCTGTTGTATACCGAGGGGGTGCCGAATCCCTCTTGGCATCATGCGCCGCCCCCAACAATGTTTCTTTGCCGATGGGGCTCCCAATCCCCATCGACTTCAATCCCCCTTCCCAGTTCAATTTGCTGATGGGGAAGCCCACTCCCTGTCACCATAATGTCGCCCCAATTTGTTGTCTGCCGAGGGTGCCCAATCCCCTCGGCTCTACCACCGGTATGTGCTGACAGGGGTGCCTAATCTCATGTCAGCTACAGCCTCAAAACACTCCAGGTGGCATGCTGGGAGCCACCCCAGTGTGTCAATGTCCCTGAAAAAACAGTCCTCCCAATGTTTTTTTTTAACCTGTAAATATAAACGGTCCCTCGTTGAGTCCTTGGCCCTCCCCAATCCATGCCCACCCTCTGCGCACTTTTCTCCCCACAACTCTCCTTATCCCTTACTTACCTCTGGAACCCAGTGTGACAATCTTCGTGGACCGGGAACACGTCTGCACTCTTCAAAGTTGACCGCGAACTGAAGAAATGCCGGTAATATGTATAACGGCATAAATAGGGATTTTTCAACTTTGGTACATATCTCAGGCATTTTTGGCACCAAATTTTCAACATGGGGTTATTGGAACCCCTCCTCATGAATTCAGCCACTGTTATGCATTATTCGGTCTGGAAAGGTGATTTCGCGGTCACTGTGCGGAATCCCCTTTCACTGATTAATGAAACGACAGTGCCAGTGTTCATCAGGTGGGCTCTCAAAAAGCCTAAGTTGCAAATTTGGTGAAAAACCAAAAAATTACTGTTTTATGAGAGTGGATTGGCGTAGTTTTGATGCAACGCCATAACTTTGCAAATTTTAATATTTTCACTCCAGATTTTCAGCATTGGCATTTTCCATACCTCCTTATGAACAGTACAGATGTCATTTTACACACCCTGACTGAAATGTGTTTCTGCACTTCTGGTGCAGAATGGTGCAATCACTGTCGAAATCAGTTTTGGGACTGATTGAGAAAAATGACAGTGACACTGTTCATGAGCAGGGGTCCTAAATGCCTATGTTGAAAATTGGTGACAAAAGTCCATAAAAATGACTGTGTTACAAGTGTGCATTGTGCAGATTCCACGCACCCTTGTAACTTCACAAATTTGTAATATTTTCATGCCAGATTCTCAACACTGGCATTTTTTTCCCACCTCCTTATGAACAGTACAGCTGTAATTTTTCACATCCTGGCCAAAAAGTGTTTTCACACCTTTGGCGCAGAATAGCGCAGTTGCTGTGGGAAATCAGTGTTTGGGACAGATTAAGATCGAGCAAGTGAGAGAGGAGAGTGAACAAGATCAACCGAGCTCTATTGGGACTGCTGCAGATTTCTTTGTGGGCAGAAAAAGGCACCAATGCAGGCAGGAGCCCAGTACAAAAGGGCAGCCTGCAGTGCCGGGAGAAGCAGAATGAATGAGTGAGAGAGGGGGTGAGCAAGCTCAACGGAGCTCTGTCAGGACTACTGCAGATTTCTTTGTGGGCAGAAAACAATGCCAATGCAGGCAGAGGCCCAGTACAAGGGCAGCCTGCAGCACCAGGAGAAACAGAATGAGCGACTGATAGAGGGGAGTGAGTGAGCTCAAAGGACCTCTGTCGGAACTGCTGTGGATTTCTTTATGGGCAGAAAAAGGCATCAGTGCAGGCAGCAACCCAGTACAAAAGGGTAGCCTGCAGCACCGGGAGAAACAGAATGAGCGAGTGAGAGAGGAAGAGTGAGCAAGCTCAATGGGCATGGGATCATTATGTCACAAGACATATCGCGCTGTGCGATTTATGCCATGAGGCATATGTCTTTGTTCTGTGAGGGGCTCTGTCCCCCATACCCCCCGTTATGGGGTACTGCACCCCCTAGACTCCCCCACTAAAGATTCTCAACACCAGGGGGTCCAACTCAGGGAGCGCAGAGGTCCGGGTTCACCATAATGCCGTACGCTATTAAGCATGCAACATTATGACCCAGTGCGAGCTCAATGGAGCTCTGCCAGGACTTTTGCCCACCATCCCACCCAGGGTCCTCTGTGGTCCTATATTACAGCAGGGTCTCTGGGATAAAGACAAAGCAATGATTAGATACTTTTAGGATTGCTGTAATAATACAAATTTAGTTATTCTGTTTCTTTCTCTAACTGAGCTAAGCACTGAGCTGTTCTGTTAGGATTGCTGTAATAATACATATTTATTTGTTCTGTTTATTTCTCTAACAGAGCTGAGTAATACTTAGAGTGCAATAGGATTTCTAACTGGGCTAAGTGAAACTATATGAGAGCTGAGAACAAAAAGCATGGTAGCTGAGGGGTGAAAAACAGACAAGGAGGCTTTAGGATTGCTACAGTAATACAGTATCTAACGGATGAGATTTGAGACTGAATTAACCCGGTCGGCAAGGGATAGTAGGAAGACTAGTGTGGGGGGAACCAGGAATTTGAGCAAATAGGGGCCTAACAGTTGAAGTAGGGAACAGAAACTGGGAGTAACATGAGATAGGGGCCAAAATGGGGCAGGTGCCACATGTCAATAGGGCGGGCATCTTTGGAAGGGTGTGGGGTGTACAGGGTGTGGGTCCACCATGATCCTGGACTGGGCTTGGAGGATGGGGGGGGTGTATGGTCTGTAGATGACTGTCTAGTTTGAGAAAGGAACTGTGGAGGTTAGGGAGGAGTCTAAGTAGCAGGACAGATGAGTATGGTGGGCATCCTGGCTAGGGGAATAGGGGATGGCAAGGGGGGGGGTGGAGGAAGAACAACTAGGGACTGAAACTGACCCCAGTATCAGAGGCACTAGCAGAAAAGAGAGGAGAAGGGAGGGGATGCCTGAGGTGAGAAGGGGGCCTCCTGATGGGGGAGGAAGAGACCACGGGGAGAGAGCAAATGGCTGCAGGTAGGGAGGGACCTGGGATGGAACCAGGGGTGGCACGGAGGGGAACAAGTAGGAGGGGGGAACCGATAGGGGAAGAGATATGGGAGGGTATCAACTAGGAATAGATTCAAGCCTCTGCTATGGGGGAGCAAGAACATACTGAAGGGGAGGACAAGAGGGCATGAGAGGGATGGCAACAGGTAGGGGAAGAGATAGCGAGGACGAAAGGGTAGAAGGGGGCTAGTAAGGAAGGAGGGGATGGTGACTGGAGGAGAGAAGGCTACGGGAAGGGGGAAGGATGGGAGGAGCATCACTATCGGGGTAGAAGGGAATGAGGGCTGTAAATCGACATAGGAGAGGGGTTGGAAATCAGCAGGAGAGGAGAGGAGAGGAGGTCGACATGAGAAGCCCAGTAGGAAGTAGTCAGGCTGGGAAGGGGTTCAAGGGGGATGGGAGGAATAAGGCAGAGAAAAGGGGTGAGGTGGAAGTAGGGGGTACTGGTATAGAAGTCACAGAGGGTGCAGCTGGTGGGGGTAAGGGACAGGGAAGAACGAATACTGGGGTGGTGGAAGGGGCATTAGAAGGGTAAGAGATGGGGGTTACTCAACCTGGGGGATTCTATACTGAAAGGGGTGAGAGGAGGAAGGGAAAGGCACAGCCATATTTAGGTTGAAGCTGTCCCAGGCTGACTGCAGGAGGGGCAGGGTAGGCACTGCCCAAGTGTGTGGCAAGGAGGAAAAACTAATTTAGTGTCACATGGGTACAAACGACTTGGTGGGGAGACTGTGGAAGTAGTGAGGGGAAGTTCAAGTAGTTGGGCAAGCAGTGTGAGCAGGTGGGAGTCAGTGGCATTCTGCAGAGTACTCGGTACCATGTGCAACCATATGTGAGCATGGAGAGGAAGGGAAGGACTGAGGAGTTCAATTACTGGCTGAGGGATTGGTGCCACACCAAAAATTATGGGTTAGTGACTAACTGGGGTAGGGTCTGGAGGATTAGTGACTTGTATGGGGGGGGGCAGGCTACACTTGAGCAGGAAGGGGAAGGGAGTATTAATGGCAGAATTTGAGGGCTATATCTCTACTAAGGTGGATTTAAACTAGTTGGGGGGTGGCTAAAAGACTGAGGTTGGTAGAAAGGTCTGGACAGCAGAGTCTAATGAGCTCATCCCCCTAGATATAGGTAAAGGCAGCGGTGTAGTAATCTGGAGGGGTGGGCAGAGTGGTCTGAGGTAATACAGAACACACCACCACCTGGTAAGAATAGGAGAAGAAAGGGTGTGGACTACCAGGAGGAGGGACACAGGCCAAGGAGGTGAAGGAGGGGTACAGGTGAAAGGTGGTCTCTCTCAAAGCAAGAAGCCTGGGGAAACAAAACTGCAGAACTTCAGGCTCACCTTTCAGAGGAGAAGGTGGACATTGCTGCAGTGACAGAGACTTGGGCCACAGAGTACCATGACTGGGACTTGGCAATCCCGGAATACGGGATATACAGGAGGTACTGGGTAGTTAGAAGGGGGGTTGCACTCTATGTGGGGGAAGGGATTAAATGCATATGGGATGAGGGAGAAGAGGAGAGGCGAGGATAGAGGTGCTTTGGGTGCAGCTCCTGGACTCCAAGGGCAGAAAGCTGAGGCTGAGAGTGGTGTACAGACCACCAGCCCAATCCAGGGATCTGGATGGAGTGTTGGAAGAGCAGATGAGGAGGGTGTGTAGAAGGGTAGGTGGTGATAGTGGGGAATTTTAATCACCATGGGTTGACTGGAGCACCCCAGCCACTAGCAGTACCAGGTAGCAGGTGCTTCTTGATGCATTCCAGGATGGCCTTCAACGCAATTGGTAAGTGGGCCTACAAGACTTGGTAGCACTCTAAACCTAGTACTGGCAAATGGGGAGGCGGTGAGGGAGTTAAGGGTGGAGGACCCACTAGCAGGTAGCGACCACCAAACAGTGTGGCTCATTGTCACGCTGGGCAGGGAGACTGGAGGCACGGACACTAAGGTGGTGGACTTTATTAGGGTGGACTTTGGGAGGATGGGAGCAATACTGCAAGAGAGACTCCAGGATATAAGCCGGGAGATGGATACAGAACAAAAGTGGGGAGTCATAAAGACTGGGCTAACAGCGGCCACAGTAGCCTGCACCAGGGCCAGGAGTAAGAAGAGCAGAGCCAAGAAACCATGCTGGTTGAACAAGGAAGTGCTGCAAGTGGTGAGGGCAAAGACAGCTGCATACCAAGTACAGGAGAATAGAGAAGGGAGGATAGGAGGCTTTCAGGAATTGGTCAAGGGAGGTTGCCAGGAGGGTGAAAAAAGCTAAGGTCTCCAGGAAATTAAGGTGCGCACAGGGCATAAAGGGAGGGGAAAAGGACGTTTTTAGGTATGTCAGGGGAAAAAAGGAAGTGCAAGGAACATATTGTGAGGATAAAGTGGGGAGGGGATTGGATGGAAAAGGGGAAGGAGCAAGTGGAACTTCTGCTCCGTTTTCACTAAGGAGAGGGATGGTCCACTACCAGAATGAGCTGGGGGAGTGGGTAAGGGGGAGGAGGTGACGGACAAAGTGATCACAGGGAGTAGGATGTTAGAGGAGCTGAGTGCAGTAAGAGTGGACAAGGCACCAAGTCCTGATGGCATCCACCCCAGGGTGCTAAGGGGAGATGACGGCTGCTGGCTGAGCTGCTGGCAGATCTGTTCAACACCTCCTGAAATGGAAAGTGCCAAGAGGACTGGAGGGTGGCCCATGTGGTGCCCATACACAAGAGTTTGTGGCCCATGTGGTGCCCATACACCTTTTTGTGTGATTAATAAATATCACTTTCCAGCACTAGCAGTGTGTGTGCTCTGGTTGTTATTTTCCTATTGAGTTTGCCGTGTTCCAGACATAAGTGGCACCTTTGGGAGCAGTCGGTGCACGGGGCTCTACAGTTACAGTCTTGTCATTTTTAATGGGCTACCAGCCTTCAGTTGTCTGTAATACCTGTGTCACCTATGTTCCCTAAATCACAGACAGACAGATTGGTTGGTTCAATGTGCTCCACACTGGTAGACTGGGAGCAATGTCAGTACTCATCGGGCATTTACCTGCTCACAGTTGGTGAGTATATGTCATGACTTGGGACAATCAATGTGTTGCAGATAGTGTGTTACACTATAGCTGGAGGACACCAGCCATACGTGCCTATGCACCCCCACTGCCTACACAACCGGGGTCTGGACAGGCCAGTGCTGGCCCATCCCAGGTAATACCCGGCACCATGGGGTGTTGGGCACAGCCAAGGTAGTACAGGTGGCCTATTTCCAGTCATGAACAGGATATGACACTCACCACTTGGGTATCCATATCCAAGGGTCCCCTGCAGGAGACCAGCAGGGGATCAACTGGATGGCCAAGCCTCGTATACAATGGGATACCCATTGCCCAGCTACGCCACATCTGAGGGTCCACCCCACCCTGTTGCAGGTCTCAGCACCAGTCTGTGAGAGCACCTAGCATTTAGGCTTGCCACCAGCCCACTTGTTTGGGCATGGTGGCATACTGGCATGGAGCACTGCAGGCTGGCAATGTGCTTTGCATGTGTTTTGTATACAGGACCTATAATGCAGTGTCCAGAATATGCACTTTATACTGTATTGTAAAACACTGATGTTCAAAACTCAGTAAGGTTTCATACTGGAAAATTACACCTCGCAAAACCTTCAGCTCAAATGCTCACCAGTTGGCACAAACAACCCCAGGCTGAGGAATGCTTTTAAACATTTTTAATTGCATATAGCAAACATTTTAATTGATGACTAACAGAGTCAGTCCTGCAGAAGTGACAAGGTAGATGCCAATGTTTTGCTCGGGTGTGTTTTTTCAAGGCTTACTAGTACCCCATACTAACCACCTCACATTGGGGTTTATGCACAAAGAAACAGACTGCCTACACCCTGTGGATCTGTGGTGTGTAGGCAACCCTAAAACAGAGTGCTGCAAACCAGTGGTTCAGTGGA
This sequence comes from Neoceratodus forsteri, assembly GCA_016271365.2. Classification (NCBI taxonomy): domain Eukaryota; kingdom Metazoa; phylum Chordata; order Ceratodontiformes; family Ceratodontidae; genus Neoceratodus; species Neoceratodus forsteri. Next base: position 937,167,980 of record CM028136.1, on the reverse strand, counting down.
CCTCCAGCAGCATTCACGGAAGGAATGTCCACCCCATTGTACTAGATCCCCCTGGCCAATCACACAGCTATGTACACGGCTGGTCCAGGAGCATGTCTGGGGGTGTGCCTGTACTCTGGGCCATTCATAAAGGTGCAGAGTACCAGGCAATGGGGCACAGGACATAGCAGCAAGGACCCTAATGTATCTTTTGCATGCCACCCAATTGCATCTGCCAGCTGTGGCAAGACAAGGAATCCCCCACCGTGCTGCTGGGCTGACAGGGAGGGTAGGGGCAATCGGTTGGGCACTCACCCATACTTTTAAAAAAAGTCAGACCCACACCTACCCAGAATCCTTGACTCCCATGGACCAGGAGATCCATTTCAGGACCCAGAAGAGGCATCCAATTGGATGCTTGTCCTTTGATCTGACCTCAAGCAGCTGCAAGCTTGGGGGGGCGGGGTTATGGACAGACACCCTGCGAAGGCAGGCAGTAGCGCATACAGCGCACCATGCACCTGTCTGAAAGTGCAGAGCTATGCAGTCCAGGTATATGTGAGTCACATGTACCCAGACTCTTACTAGTGCATGCCTCTCCCCACAGTGCTCAAAATTAGTGCAAAAACAATCCTTACAGTGGCATGGTGCTTATGTGTAAATTTTATAAATAACATCTATAAAAACAAACGGACTGAAAAATGACATATATTGTTTTAGCAATGTGCTTGAACAATTTATTATTTGTTTTCTGTTCAGGAGAGCTTGCTTTCGAAAAATGTTCTTTTGATTTATTTTTCTATCTTTTGCAGATGTTCAGTTGGCAGCGCCGGTTGTTTGTTCAGACTTTCAGCATACTTCATCAGATCCTTTTTGGCTTCGTATTGGACAGTGGCACCTCACAGCAGATACACACATAGAGCAGAACAAAACAGTCATTATTCATTAGATATTTTCTCAGGTTGAAAACTTAATTTTATTTTTTTTATAAATGCTGTTTATAAAATTTGCACGTAAGTGCCATGTCACTTTAGGGACTGTCTTTGCACTGATGAGAGCACTGCACAAGTTGATCATAACTGGGTACTAATAATCCTTAAAAAAGTACACACCTGTGTGAAATGCTGCCATCTAGCGTGATGCTGCTGCACTGACTCTGGAGGTTACCAATAAAATGTTTGCTATGTGCAATTAAAAATTTAAAGAGCAGTCTTTAACTTGGGGTTGTTTGTACCATCTGATGTGTGTCTGAGCTTTAAGGTTTGATGAGGTGTATCCTTAGCTGATCCATCAAGCTCCACAGCACTTGGTGCAGCTGTTTCTGTACTCCTACTGGGTCATAATGTTGTATGCTTAACAGTGTACAACATTATAGCTAACCCGAAAGGACGCTGTCCAGGACAGCGAATGGTGCAATACCGTGTATACTGCTGTACGCGGTATTGCACCATTCACACACTCCCAGGCAGTGGATAAGACCTCTGCTGGGAGTGGGTTTCACTGAGCAGCTGCCATGGATCACTGGACTGAGCCACAGCAGCAGGAACCCAAGCGCTGCATCTGGGACTGGGTTTGATTCCCGGTCCCAGACATTTTATTTTTTTCTACAATTTGGCGCTCCCAAGTGGACCCCGGGAGTTGAGAATCTTTAGTGGGAGATGTCTGGGCATAGCCCCCGCATAACGGGGGATGGGGGCAGACCCTCACAGAAAAAGAATTATGCCACATGGCAATATTACATGAATTACAGCTGATTTGTTATGCGTATAATGTCTTCTACATTATGACCCCATGCTTTCTGTACTTATAGTGGAAGATTAGCCTGTTTCATTTCTTTTTTATATTCAAGATACTTTATTAAGCTTAGTTGAGGTAAAACACAAAGAATATGAATGATACAAGTATTCGTATAGTAAGAACCAACAAGTAACTAATGCAATAAATGTATCAAACAATCCGATCGTAATATTGAACCTAAAATCTATGAATTAATTTTACTCCAGCTGTCACTCCCTTCTAGCTACCAATCTACATTGCAGGAATATACTGCTGATCTGGCACACCATCCTCTGCTGTCACCAACCTCCTTTAAGCAAATCTCCTCCCTTACCCCGACAGGGAAACTTTATATTATGAGCAATCTAAACCACAACTGGCTAGCTCCTGCCCTCAACAAAACCAGGACTGAAGCTGCACTAAACCTCTCTCAAATCATTACTTAGCCCACCCAGCGTAACCTAAAATCTGGTCCACTCACTCCTCGATTGGGTTCTTACCACACACCCTCACCGGGTCATAAATGCCGGTATTCTTCCTGACTCCCTCAGTGGCCACCACGTTACTTTCTTAGTGCGCAAAATCTGCCGCTCAAAATCCCCCCCCCCCTAAATTTCTAGTCCAACGCTCCTTCAAATCCCTCAATCTCACCCCAGTGTTAGACGACCTTGCATTAGCAAACTGGACCCCCGGCCCTATTATGGACTCCATTGACGACGCCTTTCTCCACTTTAAAGACACTTTCCTCAGTGTCTGGGACAAACATGCCCCGCTGCGACGTACAAGGGTACAAGGCAACCATCTGCCGTGGATCACCCAAGAACTGATTGCATGTCAAACCACTCGTGACAAAGCCTGGAAAATGCATAAATCGTCACTCCTCCCACAACATCTATCCGCATACCGCATGCTCTGAAACAAGTGTACCAGAGCCACTCGCCTAGCTAAAGCAGAGTACTTCAGCAGCTCCCTACAGTCCAACCTAAATAACCCCTCAAAATTCTGGAAGGTCATTCACTCCCTCTTTACCCAACCAGATGTCAATCCCACTCCAATTCTAAATATTAACAACTCCATTCTCACTGAGCCAACAGCAGTCGCTACTGAGTTCAATATACAGTATATTTCTCCACTTGTGCTGCCACTCTCCTCTCCTCTCTTCTCTGCCCTGCTAAACCCTGCATCTATCGCACCCTCTACAGATGTAACGAACCTGACTAGGCCTCACTCCTTTTTCTTCAGTGACATCTCTGCAGCGGATGCCCTAGATATACTACTTTATCTCAACCCTTCAAAAGGCAAATCCCAGAGATGGCTTGGACCCAAACTCCCTACCTCTCTGCCACCACCATAGCAACTCCACTTGCCAAACTCTTAAACTAATCCTTTGCCGCCACTGCCATCCCCAAGCCTGGAAGCATGCCACTGTCATCCCCATCCCAAAAGGAGGTACCCCCACCTCGCACTCCAACTACCGCCCTACTTCCCTCCTCCCAGTACCAGCAAAACTACAAGAGCACCTTGTGCTCACCCAACTTACTTCCTTCCTCACCGACTCTAATTTCTTCACACCCTACCAGTCAGATTTCAGAAAGGGACACTCCACTGCATCCTGTCTGATAAGGCTTACCAACTCCATCCTGACTGGTATGGACAGTGGGCTGATCACCTCGGCCGTCTTCATCGACCTTATAAAGCCTTTGACACCATCTCCCACCCCATATTGCTCTCTTGTCTTGCTGAATCAGGCCACTCTGTTGCTACCACCAACTGGTTCAGATCTTACCTTTCTGGCAGAACCCAGTCTGTTAGAGTTGCAAATCTATCTCCTCCCCCCTTCCCTTAACTACCGGTGTCCCCCAGGGGTCGGTTCTGGGAACCATACTGTTCTCTATATTCCTAAATGACTTACCGCTCATCTGCTGTACTACCTCAATCCACAAGTATGCAGATGACACTGTACTCTTCTCCTCAGGCTCTGATGCTGAAGTGGTACAAACTAACCTCCAAGCCAACTTCAACAAAGTACAGCAATGGTTCAGCTCTCACCTGCTCTCCCTAAATGTAAAAAAAACTGTCACGGTGACTTTTGGCACACAACAATGCCTGTCCAGACTCCCATCCCTTCCCTATTTCCACACCCTGGATGGTCAAAAACTCGAAGATGTCTCCTCATTCCACTACTTGGGGGTATGGCTCGATTGCCATCTTTCCTTCTCAGAATACATTGATGCTATTTCAAAAAAACTACACCCATGCTCGGTGCACTTTATAGGAACCGCAGTAGCCTCCCTCCCACCGTCCGATGTGAACTGGTCCAGAAGATGATTTTTCCCTACTTTGATTACTGTGACATTGTTTATGGTGCAGCCCCTAAGTCCACCCTATCTAAGCTGGACACACTTTTTAATGCCTTCTGCCGCTTTGCTCTCGATGCCTCACCCCTTACCCACCACTGCGACCTCTACCATTTCCCTGGCACTACCATCCCATGGAAACCACTGCATTTCACCTGTGCTAAATATGTATCTAACCTATGGCTTGGCACCATTCCTTCCTACCTCTCCTCCGTGCTCTCAGCTGCCCCTCCCCACCCATTATCTTAGATCCTGTGACTACCGCCAACTATGAATCCCAAGGCGGAAGACTACTGCCGGGCAAACTGCCTTCTCACACTGGTTATTCAAGCTATGGAATGATCTCCCACCTCAAATTCGGCATTCCTCCTCTGCCCACTCTCTTTCTACCACCCTAGCTAACTTCCTCACCACTAATTGCTCCTGTACCTGATTCGGCCATGCGCCAATTGTTCCCCTCCCCACTGCCCGACCAGTGGCCTTAGCTTTGCTACAAATGCTGGCATATAGCCCCAACCTATGCACTTTTGTCCTGTGCCTTTTTGTCCTACATCATCATGTGTTCTATGCCTCCTGTTGCTTATACCTACATATTACTATGTGCTAAATTTTCCCTTGTATTGCTGCTATATGTCAGGTAATTGTTATGTGCTCCATACAAAATCCAATGTACTCTATGTGTTGTTGCTTGTAGTTTAATGCACTTGTAGCCAGATACTGCTATTTGCCTCTGTTATTTGCTCAGTTGATAACCTGCATGTTATCCAACCTCCCTTGTACCCCCTCCCCCAGGTCGCACCAGGAGACGAGCATCTTGTTGCTCAGTGTACCTTTCCTGGTGAAACTATTTCAATAAATAAATATGATACAGTTGTCTGAAAAATATATTGTCTTTACAACCAAGCTATAATTATAACAATTCAACCCTCCCCCAATACCTATCACAACCTCTTCCCTCCCTCCCTTCCTCCCCTTCTCCGAAAGCTGGAATGTCCCAGTGGAGCCAAGGTGGTATTCACCAAATGAAATCAAGGTCATCCCATTAATATGAAATGTGGGAGCCCAAAGCAAAGTCCATAAGCCAGAAATGGTAAGGAATTAGTAAAAACTAAGTGACCATCACCAAGTGTCCAGAGTCAACAAAGTGAAAGGAGGTTCCCATATTTGGGTGTATTTTTTGTGGGAGTACGACATACTTGCAAGAATGTGTTTGGCCTGCAGTGCAAAAAGGACTTCCTGGTACTATTCCATATAAGTAGGGATTGTCTGGTTGCACCAGTGCCGAAGAATGACCTTCTTAGGCAGGCCAATATTAAAGCAATATGTGGTTTCTGGTTACCAATTAAAGCTTTAGCACAATCCCCTAAAATGCTAATTTCAGGGGTAAAAGCATGATATAGCCCTACTAGGGGATCTAATCATTGCCTAATCTCTGCCCAAAATGGCCTGACCTTTTCACAGGTCCAGAGAATATGAAGCAAGGATCCTCGTTCTTTCTGACATCTGGTACAAGGTCCAGAGCCAACCTACCTATTCTGTGAAGCCTAATTGGGGTGTAGAACATGTTATGTAGTATTTGAAACTGCATGAAACGGTATCTGTTCCATTTAATATATTTGTATACCCTCTCCAAACATGAGACCAGTCATGGTGACCTCTCTGGGAGGAAAAGCCTGATCCCAGGAATAGAAAAAAGACTGTTTCTCTCAGTAAGGAGGACCCGAACTGTGCATGAAAGAAAGCAATAACTTGAGAAGTGGGGGTAGTCGATACCAGAGGGAGCAATGTATTTCCATGTTCTCTGGACCAAACACCAGTACCAAAGTATTGTAACAACATGTGCCTTAGATGAGTATTTAAAACACATTATCTGAAGGCCAGCCAAATTTTTGTTGTGCCTCTTTAAAGGTGATAAGTGTTTCAGTGGACAGTATAAAAGACAAAGAACCTCTGTGTAAGCACTGAGGCAATAGGTTACCCAAAGGGCATTGGCTGGGAAGTCACGTTTCAAAAAATACAAAATCACACATGCCCCACAATGCAAAGCATCATGAGTTGCATATGCAAATCACCCCAGAATATTATGCTGGTTCACCTTTAAGCAGAAATGCATGGTGCCGAAGGCCTCTCACAGTTTGCAAGGGTGCCAACAGAAGTCATGAACACGTGTTTCATCCTGCCAGGACTCATCAGTATCGTCGTCTGTTTGCACCCGGTGGACAGTAGTTGATCAACCGACAAACTCCAGGGAAGGCCAACCTATCCTAGTCAGCTTCTTTTCCAGCAATCTTAAGATTATGATTTTCGAGAATGGGTTGTATAGTATCATGACAGGAATCTAAGGCTAGCAAATGGCACAGCTGGTTGTGGGTGTAAAGAGAGTAGGAACAGGGGTATCTTTCAGGAGCACCAGAATCTTCTGAACAGGAGCATATAGCAAGGTGCAAGGGTTTAAGTTGAGCTGGTGACACAATGATTGCTCAATTTCCAGCCATTGGGGGACATAGACTAGACTCAAGTCCCTCAGGACCAAATGGAACCAGAAGAAGAGTTGGGAGCAATGTATGGCCAAATAATAAAGATATACATTGGGAACTTTCAGACCACCAGCCTGCTTGGGTCTCATTAACTTTGTCAGAGCTCTTCTTGGTGCTTTCCCCTGCCAGAGAAACTGAGAGAAGAGTCTGTTAACCTGAAGAAACCATGTTTTGGTAAGGCCAGACCGAGCCTAAGAAGGGGATACAAAATTTGTGGGAGCACATTCATTTTAAGGATACTCACACGACCCCAAGGCAACAGAGGTAATAGGGACCAACTATTAAGGTCATTTTGAACATGAGAGAGCATTTGGTCCAAATTGTATCTCTTGAGTTTAGACAAATCAGTACTAAGATACAATTCTAGATACTTTAATTTGTCTTCAACCCAAAGAAGGCCCAGCTGCTCTATGCTGGCACGATGAGTTGCAGAATTTAAGGGTAGAAGTTCAGTTTTTGAGAGATTAAGTTTGTAATTAGAAGAAAATGCCAAATTGAGTTACAATATCCAAAACCTCTGGGATAGAAGTAGAAGGGGACACTAAATGTAAGAGAATGTCTTCTGCATAAACAGATAATTTATATTGTGAGGGACCTAGAGACATACCCTGGACTCACAGGGAAAAATTTATTTTCCAAATCAGGGGCTCAAGATATAAGTTAAACAAAAATGGGGATAAAGGGCATCCTTAATGGGTGCCTTGTTGCAAAGGAAAGGGGTCAGACAGAATTCCATTACAAAAGACACGCGCCGTAAGACTAGTGTAAAGAAATCTGAGCTATCTAATAAGTACAGGAGGGAAGCCATATTTAGGGAACAGGTGGAATAAATATTTCTAAGATACTCTATTAAAAGCTTTCTCCGTGTCCAGGGAAGCCAGCACAGATGGTGTGGGGGAATCCCTGAATCGGAAATAAGATGCAAGAGTTTCCATGTATGGTCTGCTGACAATCTGCCCAAGACAAATCCCACCTGTTCTCTACTAAGAAGACATTCCAATACTGAATTTAATCTGGTAGCTAGAATTTTTGCCAGAATTTTTAGATCTACATTGATTAAAGATATAGGCCTGTAATTAGTTACAAATGGGGGGTCCTGGCCTGGTTTAGGCAAAACTACTATAGTGGCTGCTGTTAAGATAGAAGTCTGAAAGGCCATGTGAAGAAATGTACTGAAATAAATCCAGAAGATATGGTGCCAACAAATCCTTAAATGTCTGGTAGAAATTTGAGGAGAAGCCATCCAGGCCGGGGGATTTATCCGGGCAAGGAGTCAATTGCTTTTGTCACTTCTGCCAGAGTCAAGGGGGACTTCAGCTGAACTATCTGGTCATTGCCCAGCACAGGGAGATCTAAATCCTGAAGGAAGATTTCTAAGGCTGAGAGGTCAAGGGGGTCTGCAGGAGCCATATAAAGAGTATGGTAAAATGTTGAAATTGTGATGGGAAAATCTGGTCTGCTTGTTGAGTGCATAAGCCTGGGACAGAGAGAGAAGCTTCCGGCTTTCTCTCCCTGATCAAAATATTGTGCTCTAGTCCTCAGAAGAAGATGTTCAGTTTTTTCACTGAGGTGGGTATTGTATTTTGCTCGAAGAGCCTCCAGACACTCCCTGTCCAATACTGAAGAAGAATCTGAGCGTTTCTGTTCAGCTGTATGGATTTGTGACAGTAGGGAGGAGGCAGCTTGAGAAAGCTCCCTCTTCCTTCTGGTTGCCAACCTGATAATTTCACCTCGAAGGGCACATTAAAAAGAACACCACAGAATATTGAGTTTGGGCATTGTAGGTGAATTAAGGGTAAAGAAATCAAAAATGAAGAGCTGTAACCTCTCAACTAACCCTGGAAGCTTTAATAGGTAATTATTAAGGTGCCCTGTCTTGTCCCACAGCTGAGATGGGCAAGACTGGTTTTATAAAGAACTGGGTGGTGATCTGAGTACCTTGACACTATGACACTATGATGACTCAATAACACACCTGGCAAAGCTTCAACCTCAATAGGAAAAAATCGATATGGGAAAAGGAATTGTGTGGGATGGAATGGAAGGAATTCTCCTTCATATCAGGATGAAGGATTCTCCAAGGGTTTGTCAGCCCTAGAGAATCCATAAAGTCCCATAGTGCAAACTAAATTGGGGTAAGGGGTTGGCAACATCTTGAGGTCCTGTCCAGGTCATTATCCAGCACTATATTCTAGTCTCCCGCAAGTGTCACAGGAAGGGAAGCCTGTCAGGACAGAATGGGTGTGAGCTGAGAGAAGAAACAGAGAGCCTCCACATTAGGTCCATGAACTGAGCCCAGGACCACCTCCAGATGTCCCAGTAGTGCTCTCAGAAAGATATATCTGCCCTGGGAGTCACCAGTCTCCTGAAGAAGACGGAAGGGAACAGACCTGGATACCAAAATGGCCACACCATCTCATTATGAGAGTCTAACCCAGAACCAAATATCTGGCCAAGCCAAAGGCATCATAGGGATATCACTTGTGCTGGAGGAAGGTGGGTTTCTTGTAAAAAGCCGCATCCACCAGTAGCTTACGAAGATGCAGTAAAAGTTAGCACATTGTGTCAGTGAGTTGGCTCCCTTAACATTCCACGTGCAATATCTATAACTGTGTGCTATATTGTAGGGAAAAAACAGTGGAAATCGGAGGGAGATGTATAAAACATAAGAAGGGCCCCATACTACATACCGTAATTCTACCTGTTTCCGGAGAAGTACCCCAAATCCTCCCATGTCCCATCCTACCCACCACAATTTTGTAAAATAAAAACAATACTCAATGAAGCAGATTAACCCATCAAGTTCTAAATGTACAATACCCCCACCCCTATCCCCTCCCCTCCCCTCCTCCAAGTCCCAATTCAGCATATAGAATTGTAGGTTTCAAATAACCATAGCAAATCATAATAATCCACCCCTCCATCCAAACCCACCATAAAATAATGTCAGAAATACAACCCAATAAGGAAGCATCGACCCACCCTCTATCCCTCCCAAAACCCCACAACTGGTACATGAGACTCTGAGCTAGCATAGCCCCACCCTCATTCCACCAGCTCTCCTCCCCCTACATCTTAATGTAACAAAGCATCTATTATATCAAGAAAATAATTACCAAACATTATATTTAAGATAAAATAGTTATCCCTACACCCTCGTAACAGTAACCCATAACCAATTAGAGTCTGTCCTATTAATGAATCATAACATTTAGTAACTTATAAAGCTGAAAAGAAATGGAAAAAATATTAACAATACTTCTGCAAACACAAGATAAAGGGAAGTATATGGAAACTGAAGTTTAACTACGGTTTAGAACTTTCATTCCCTATAAATAATGTTTGTATAATGCTTCCTATAACAAAAAAACTGTATAAAGTTTTAATAAGTATTAAGGTCTTATTATAATTCAGCTGAGCTTTTCAAAAGACAATAACTGTAATATAAACATAAAGGGGGTATGCGTTGTTTGTCTCAGGCCCAAAGCACCGGTATAATCCTCCCTCCAGAAAAAAAAATACAGAAAGGAGGAGTCACCTGTACCAGAGCCCTGGACTTGACTCATCCATATACGTCCTGGTGTTATCTTGGGTCTTGTACTGAAATGATGTGTTGTCATCACCGTGTTCCACTGTATCAGTCCTAAGGGGTAATACCCCTGCCGTTGTCCTAAGTATCTCAAAAAAGAAGAGGCCAGATCAAGAACATCATGGGGTTGGGCAGGTCTCTGCACATATTAGGGAGACAGCCAATGGAGTACAAAGTTCTGGAGCAAAGCCCTAATGGTAACAAACAGGATGAGATGAGTGTCCATAGCATCAGAGGAAGAGAAATTACTTCTAATGGTAGGAGGCTGCTGACAAGAAGATCTTATTTTTGAGAAAAGGTATAGGGATGAGCTTATCGGGTAAAGTCCAAAGATAGGTGCATACTGCAGTGGAAACTTGTGATCAAGGAAGACATAGGTAAAACAGGCCAACCAGCAGGTTATGACTTCCTGGGCAATGGAGCATGACACAGATAAGTGCTGTATCTGTAAGTCTCACCTCCCTCAAAAAGATCAGGCAGCAATTTCTTGAGAGATTGAGCAGCTGATTCCACGCCTTCGTAAGAGTGCCATGTGCCCTGGGGCATCACCTGCAAGTGTGAGGGATATAACATTCTGAATTTTATTCCTGCTGCAATAAGCTTGGCCACCACGAGATGGAATGTGCCGCGCTTCTGGCGGGTTCCTGCCAGGAGAGGTCTTGTGTGATTTAGCCTCATCCTTCCCTATAATATTTGTTTACGGTCTCAAGCTTTGTGCAGTATGTGTTGCTTATCTAAGAAATTCAGTTGCTTAAGCATGAACGGATGGGGGAAGACCGACTGGAGGTTTCGGGTTAAGGTAACTGATGAGTCCCTCCACTATGTAGTCTGAGCCATTTGGAGAGGGGCCTACGACTTGCTCAAGAAACTTCTGGGCAAACTGGATTGGTGTAGCTCCCTCCTCACCTTCAGGAAGCCCAAAAATCATTAAGTTGTTCCAATGGCTTCTTCCTTCAAGATCTTCAAGTTTTGCTTCAAAGCTGCAGACTTTTTGCCACAAATGTGCTATCTCTGATTCTGACCCATCTTTCCATTCTTTCTAGGGAAAAATTCTGGCTTCCAAATCCCCTACCCATCTTTTGGTGCCTCCCAATTCAGAACTGAGTGATTTAAGCTAATCTTTAAGCTCTTTTAGAGCTTCTTTAAAGGATGCAAATTCCTGTAGAAATCTCTCCTCCAAAAGTGAACACGTGACACGGTTGTAGTAGCACCCTTGCTGGATCCCAATACATGAGCTTTCAATCTTTTGGCACTCTTGTCCGGCATCTGTGTGGGGGGGTATGGTGAGGCCCAGCTGACTTCATTTTGATCTTGGACATGGTAACAGCAGAACGGTTGAGACCACAACAACTTGATCTGAATTGTTCTCCAATGGTATTTCTTCCTTTTCAGTGAGGTAAGATGATTTTACAGTGGTAAGAAAGTAAAATAATAGCGGGATAGGACAGAGAGCTGGTGATGAGCAGCTACACACTTGAGAGCATCACGTGACTCAACTAGCCTGTTGCATTTCTAAGGAAACCATCTTCAAAAGGAACCATCAGCAGGTGCAGGTATGTCCCATGCAACTGTGAGGAGCTCCTTTACAAAGGAAGGGATCCTGTGCAGGCACTAGTCCAGCACAGCCTCTTCAAAGTTAATAGGAACACTGACAGAAAAGCCATGTGTTGATTCTTGGGCAGTTCCTGTGTTGCCCTGACCTCCCACACAAATTCTGCTTCATATTTACTCGGCCCCTCTCAGCACTGATGCAAGTTGTGCTGAACAGGGGCTGTGAGTCCAGGGGCCAGACAGGAGGATGCTTCGACCATTGACTGTTTGCCAGAGTGAGTGGTGCAGCCTGTCCACATGGCTACTTACACTGCTTGCTCCGGAACATGTCCCCAAGCAAGCATTGGTTAGGGGAGAGGAGCAGAGAACACCTTACTGTGATCAGGGGAGCATTCACATGGCCGCTTTTGCACCACAGCAACCTGAGTGGTCAAGTTTCTGTGGTGCAATTATGGCTGTGTCAGGCAGCCTACAAAATAACTGTGCTATATGCATGGGAATATTGGTGTAATTCAAAAATGTACAAATGAAGCCCGGAATAGCAAACATTTACAACATTTCTGAAGCTTGTAATTGGTAGTCTATTGGTCCCCTTTTCCATTGGACAGCCTCACTGAGAACCCATGGCTACACTTTTACCTCTGGTCAGCAGTATAAGTGAGCAGCTGCTTTCATAGCTTATGACAGTGCTGCCCTGAGGGCAGCTGAGAGAAGGGGTACATATGCTAACTGATCCACAGCCATGTCTCCCTCCATCCCCAGAAATGGACTCCCACCCCCCTCCCACAACAATGTACCAACCCTCGGCCATTCTGCCATTCCATTTCAAGAAACACAAGTCTGGTCATAGAAACCCAAATACCCTAAAGGTAGCACAGAACGCTGCTGCTGACACGTTCTAACATTTATACTAAAATTTATTAGGAAAGAGCATTTTATTAGGTTTTTAGCATTTGTAATTTATTATTTCATTGCTGTGAAGAAGTTTAGCCTGGAGGTTAGAGTGAAGAACGGTGAACTTGGTGGTCCACTGTAAGCTGAAACTGCACCACCACCACTTACTCATTGTATAGCCCTGAGCAAGTTGCTTTATCTATCTGTGCTTAAAGAGCTAGAGGAACCAAAACAGGCAGACAGGAAAATAATACAAATCTTAAGTAGTAGTCAGTTGTAACTTTTATTTTTAAGTATTTTTCTTTTCATTTTGCTCATCAGTAAGTATTCTATGTGATAATATTGTGCTGGATGGGTGGAACAGTCTTAAGCCTGGCTGATTATATCTGGTTTAGCCAGCCCACACTACATCATCAGCATTATGATCTCACTGCCAGAGACATCACAGGTAAATGACCTGGCAGTCACTCACTTGCTGTTCCCAAGTAGCAGTGTTGTCACAGTCAGTGAGGTCACAATGCTGATGATGTAGTGTGGGGCAGTAGAGCTAGATATGTCAGTTGCCAGGCTAGAGCTATTCCACACATCACACCTATTAACATCAGGTAAACAATCTTCTAATTAAACAAAGGGAAATGAAAAAGTAACTCAGATATAAAAGGTAATGGTTGGCAACTTTTAAAATGTAATATTTGTTTTAGGCAGAACACTAGCTCTTTAAAGGGAAAGTCCCCTCAGCCTGTTTTTATGACTGTGGGCAGGGCCTACAGCCTTCCTGCTTTCGCTTGAATAAAGGTGTTTCCGTGGAACACATCTTTTAGGAGTTTTCAGTGTATCCTTCCATTCTGTGAATCTCCATGGCAGTTAAAGAAATACTCTCTTATTTCTGTTTAATTAGAATGATGGACACAGAACTCCAAGCTGCTTTTCTCTGAGAACAAATGTGCACACCTTCCAAACAAATCTAAATATCTTTAAAACTGTTCAAGGTGCACAAATACAACCAAGTGAAAGTTGTTCAGGGCAAAAAGACCTTTCTCATGAGGGTAGTCACTAATCTGAATTATTTATATTTTGTAAAATATTGTATTCCAAACAACCTCATTTGTTTTCTGAGTGCACACAGTAGGAGTCATGCCAAACAAATGTAAATATCTCTGAAAGCATATAAGTTACCAACATACAACCAATATGAAAGTTGTTCAGGACAAAAGGACATTTCAACTGAGGGTAGTCACTAATCTGAATTCATTAGATTTTATTAAATATAGCCATCTAAAAGGTGGAAATTGTGATGAAAAATGAAAATTCAGGTAATCAGATGGCCATAGTTTACAAAATATAATTAGTGCAGCTTAATGAATAGGCTCATTTGAAAGGTATTGTTGTCCTGAACAACTTTCATAAAGGTTTATCTGTAAGTTGTATACATTTAGAGATAGTTACATTTATTTCACATAACGCATATAGTCTTGTAAACAGCCTGAGCTTTGCAAAATTATTTCACCAAGACAGGATTAGTTCCATCAAAAGAAAGCTATCCCAAGGTCATATTTCACTGACTTGAAAGTTCACTGCCTGACACAAGCTATAAACCAACTGAAGTTTCATTTTAAAACCATCTGTGTGTGTCTGTGCTAGCATTAGAAAATGACAATGATTAAAAACACAAGGGAAAATAAGCTTAAAGAGCAGTTAACATCTTCAAGAGAACTTTAACAAAATATAATATTTATAGGTTCATAGGTTCAAAGGCTGCAATGTGCTTGGGAGGCAACATGCCCATATAGAGCTTGCTACCAATGGTGGATTGGAGTACTGTTTTAAATAAGATTTTTTTTTTATGCTCATAAAGGTGTCTAGTTGACTTTTGAAAAAGTTCATTGTGCCACTCTCAACTATTCTTCTAGGCAGGACATTCCACTGTGACACCACCCATTGGGTGAACCAGTGGATTCTTTTTAGTTTTGAAATTATGTCCTCTAAGTTTAAAGCTGTGTGTTCTGGTAATGGTGCAACAATTATTCTTCATTAATCCCAGAGTTTCAAAATAATTGGATCATGAAATGCCTCATTTTTAGATAAAGTTCAGCTTGTATTTCACATTAGTTCTTTATTCCTCCTCTCCATTATTTATTGCTGAGGTCATTTGCATAAAACAGGCTTTTTGCTCCTGAAGGGTTCATCTATTTCTGTTGCTGTCTCCCTACCTGAGGTCATAATGCACTGCTTGTGACATCACAGTTACTCTCATGGCAACAGATTGTGATGTCATAACAGAGCACTATGACTTGAAGTAGGGAGTCAGCTATAGAGGTAGATTAACTTTAAAGTAGCTGCAAGGGATAAAAATCACATATTCATTCACATTTTCTCAGTAATAAACAATGAGGAGGAGAAATCTAGAATATATATGGAATACAAGCAGAATTTTACCTAATTATGTTTTTTAAAGTTTTATTTGAAGCGTCAGTAGCTCTTTAAGCAATACATAGTAAATAATGTTAAAAGTCTTATAAATATGAAAATATATATGCGTAAGAATTAAAATGGGTTAGAAGACAACCTGTCCCATAAGGTTAAGCATTCATCAGCTGTTTTCACACAGTGGTGGCAATAAAATTTTCACAGTGTACTGTTCAGATACATTTTTTCTAAACTCAGTGTACAATAAGTCCATGTTACTCATGAATAGTCACATTTATACTATCTTACACATGATATATCTGCAATTCTGTAACAAGTGACTAGTGTATGTGTACATTCAAAACCGAAACCTAACACAGATGCCCTTGTAATTGAGATACTGTTATCCTAATATGTCCATGTATCAACATGTGTCCATATGTATCTAATCTGTTCTTGTATTAATAACAGTTCTATAAATCTAAAAACAAAACACAACTGACAGCTTCAGCTTTTATTCAGGCACAGTTAAAATAGGTTGTCCTTTAGAGGTATGAATATAATTTATAAAAATAGAGACATTCCAAACAGCTGCACATAACTAATCAATTCCTGTCCCTTTAACTCGAGGGTCATTTCTAAAATGTGCAGACGAGCATGGGACCACTTTTTCAGAGCATGCCACCACTGGCAGCAACCACTTCAAGACTGTTGCTACCTTCTCCTAATACAAACAGCAGAAAACCAGAAGTAGTCTACAAGCACTTAGATCAATATGGTTGAGGCACATTTACCAGAAATTACTGCTTAGAAAAGAATGAGAATGTGTCAGTGATGACGAGCAAATTTGAGACCAGATCTCTAGTTTGCTAATAGTATCTTCCTGAGTCTGTTTTTTATGGTTGTGTGGGCCAAGCTCCACAGATGTTATGCCACCATCAGATTTTTATAAGAGCCGCTGTGAAAGCACATAACCAGACTGCTGTCTGATGTTCTGCCCCCAGTGCTCCAGCATAGTTTCCAGTGATTCTGTTCATATAGCCATTCCCCTCTGCAGGCCGCATAAACATACCCACTTCCTGGTGCACTATTTTTCTTTCCGCAAGTGCGGACGTGACAGCCGCCGTGTGCAGCATGGTGGCACAGACTTAAACTGTGCATGCACAAGTATTGTGCATATGTATGTAACCCCCACACCACCTTTGGCTAGCTGGCACCCCCCTTAAGAGAACTACTGACAACTACATGGCATACAAATTTCCTTTGGCAGAGTTACAGTACCCTCATGGTACTGTATATAGCATTGGAGTGTATACCAGGCTCATTATCTAGAGGATAGGGGTGGGATTACATGCTAAAATGGGCCTTTTTATTTACAATCAGGTCCAGGGGAGAGGATGCTAGGCATATGCTAGACCTAACTGCTGAGGAGCCCCAATAATGTTCGCACTAGAAGCAATGGGCCCTATGCACTAATGGGGTGGAGTGGCTATGCGTGCATATCTGGGGTGCGCAACCACTCTGCACCCTACATGCCCCCTGTGTGGGATGCTCAAAGGGGGCTTGTAGCACATACATGCCCAATCCCCAGGCCATATGAGAAGCAATGCGCTTGGGGCAGGCCAGCACTATGTACCATGCACTAAGGTGTGTAGTGCTGGCTGCAGGGATGCATAGGGTGGCACAGGGTACACCAGGGAGAACCCTGCTGTAAACCCCCTACATGCCCCATGCACACACTGGGACCCACCAGGCTACAGGGCAAATAACCCATCCACTCTCCGGGGCCTCTACATAGGGCTGCCAAGTGCCTCCCACCTGCCCCAGCACACAGTGGTGTGCAGCCACATGCTGCCACCTGGCACCCCCCCACACCCACACAGGGGCACTGACACACAGATGCAGCCCCTGGCACACAGATGCAGCCCCTGGCTCTCCCCAATGGCCCACCAGCATTCAAACCCCCACCCATCCCACTGCACTGATCAGTGCCATTGGAGGACTGGCGGCATTGCCCTCCCTCACCTGCTACAGCTGCTGGCTGTTGGACATCCACTGGGTGCACTGCCAATGCACGCCCCACCACACAAGGGATCCAGAGTGGAACCTGGTCTGGGCATCTGATTGGATGCCCGGCTGGATCCGTGACCCTGCCCCCAGCTGCACTGTGGAGTCCTGTACACTGGGGGGGCAGGGTCATGGACAGGTGGCCAGCAGTCATGAATGCCACCGGTGCACACCTGTCTGCAGGTGCGGAGCTCAGCAGGTGGGTAACGACATCTGGCTGATGTTACCTGCCCATTGGTCCATTAGCCCAATAAGCAAAATGTCCAAAGCAGTAACTGGGATTTTGCAGTATGGCTTTATTTACAGATGTTACTTAAAGCAAGGGTAGTCCCCAGATGTAGTATGGCTTTATTTACAGATGTTACTTAAAGCAAGGGTGGTCCCCAGATGTTTATCATTGCAATACAGGCACACTCTCTTTGCAAGACACTTTGCTAGGCAGTAATGCTTTCCACAAAAAATCTCTATCTCTTCCAAAGTGTATATCTATAGGATGTGCCACACACTTTAAAATCCTCCTGGTGCATGGGCATTGCCCAGAGAACACTGGTGTCCATCCATGGACCACTTAGCCATGCCTGAAACTCCAGATGACATTCCTCACCCTTTGCCCCAAAGAGCCTCTGCCATTCCTTCAGGGTTACACCAAATGAGTCTCTATTCCCCAATGAATTGCTAAAGACTCCCAACTTTAACTTTAAATTCAGCACAGTTGTGTTGAATGGGGTCCTGACCGGTGGATCTAGCATTATCTAGGGCACACATACCTCAGACAACTCCCTCAGAGAATAGTCTCAAATTCTGTACTCATAGATTAGTTGTTCATCCTCCCAGTCATGGAAAGAACAAAAGGCATCTTTCTTTCTCTGGTAGCTGTCAGTTTCTACTCATTGTTCTTCCTTAAGGCAGCTGTGAACTTCAAGAACTTCAGGGGATTGCCCCTTGGATTTACAAGACCTGCATTCCCTCTCATTCCCCCTTGAGTGAAACTAAAGAGTCCTACAGGCAAACTGAAGAATATACCAAACTAAGGTGAGAAAAACCAGGGTTCTCTTTGACAGAGCCCAAATGGCAGACCTCCTGCCAGTCTAACTGCCGAACTTGAACTTACTGATGAACATTCTAAGCTCCCCAGGAGCAGCTGACTCTAAAATGGTTATGCTTCTGTGAGAGTTCTAAATGACATAATCATCCTACTCTCAGACTAGCTGAGTAAACAATGATGTCATTATGTAGAAAGCCCCTAATGACCTCCCCACCAGATGCCTTTTCCCACCTGCCTAAGACTAGTACTTATGGGATTCTAGTAACCTGAGGGGACTGGGTTGTTACACGTTGGTATGTCAGCACCGCCATGTTGCGCAAGGCTGACTCCGAGGCAAACTGCACATGTGCGTATCATGCATGTGCAGTACTGTAATCGCTGCAGTATTATGGCTGACTCCTGTGCAGCGAGAGTGCAGCGTATTCTATTCACTGCTCTTGCCACTCCTAAAAGCTCTCCACAGCCATAATGGCTCTGACTAGAGTTTGTCTGTATAGCTGTGAAGCTTGTAGGCATGAACAATGATTATCTTTCTTGCATCCCCCTAATTTCATCATAATTTAAATATAAATGAGGCTGCTTCACTTGTTCTGCCCTGGAATGAAAACCTATTGACTCCATTGCAAAGGTCATGACCTATCTCTTGGAAGTCACCCTGGAATTTTATGATGTTTTAGTGCTAACACCTGCAGTAGTTATACTGTATTGAACAAAGTGGTTGCTGTCCTCTGCAGTACCTCTGTTCTTGTCTTATGCTGGTCATAAAACTTTTCAATGCATGGTAAGTGCCCTGCTGTTTTCTGTAGTTCAAAGTGTATCTGAGTTAGAAAAAATGCTTTTAGAGAATATAGGACTTCACAAGGCATGTAACCGGAGTGAACAAGAGTTTAACTTCTGCTGGCTTGTGCAGTGCGCATCATCAGCGTCCATGATGCCTTGCATGAGTGGGGTCATAATCTTTGCAATGGAGACAAACAGGTTTTCACACCAGGGCAAAAACAGAAGGAAGCAACCTCATATTTAAATTAGAATGAAATTAAGGGGATACAAGAGAAGTAATCGCTCATGCCTGCAAACCACAGATACAGAAAATAGTTTGAGGTAACCTTCTTTAACATCTCTGTAATCTCTTTAATCTATTGTCATGCAGTTTTGCTCTCCATGTGCACCTAATAGAAGCAACATTTTCTTCCAGATTGCAAAGCACTTTGGGGTACATTTTGTATGAAATGCCCCATATTAAACCAAATTCATTTCCTTCCCTTCCCTGTTATCAGGTGTTAAACTGTAGCATTTTATCAGGTCATACCAATATATGCCTCTTTCATGGGAGATTTCAAGACACTGTATGGGAACAGAGCACTAGAGAATCAGCTAGGAAGGCTGCCCAAATGTAACTGTTTCCACTTTCTGCTTGAAAATCATCAGTGCACTCTGATGCTCTGCTGACAGCTGGTCGAGCATCCCATCTCCTGGTGCATCATCATAGGAAAATCTCTTGCACCAGCTGTCACGAACCTACAGCTGCGGAGCGACCATCAGAAGGCTTCCGCCAGAAGAGGGAAAAGGGAACATTTCACACCAAGATTAATTTTGCACATTTCTTGACATGACAAATGTTTTTAAATTATGTACAAAAAATGCTTTAGCAAATAGGAATTTCAAGAAAGGTTTTAATAACTGTGAAGTTTTGTTATTGAACTCACATTATAATAATAGGAAACATAACTGGATATGTTCCTATGCTGAAAAACCATATGACAAAATAAGTGGCAGAAACTAAGTTATGAGAATGTGCCTTGACAGATATAAGAGCCCTCAAAATCAAGCAATATTGGATCTAAGGGTTTAAGCAGGAGAGCTAAAAAATTAGGCAAAAAAATTTGACCCTGATTTTTTTCAGGATTAAATTAGCAATATAATGAAACAGGGCAAAAATGTGACCCAACCTTTTTTCACTATAAAAATTCAGGCAACTTCCAGTTTTATTTGAGGAACAGTTTTCTAATTCCACCAAACTTTGAGCATTGTATAAATGTTTTAATTTAGTTTTTTTTTCTAAAGAAAAAAATGGCGTTCAATTTTGCACAGAAATAGAACTGTAGATGTGGCAAGGGTAAGGATCGAAAAAATAAAAAAAGACTTGACTTATGGTGCACAGCATAGGAGGTACCTAGACAAGTACATTGGACAGGTATGCTAATATTTTTCTTAATTGTAGCCCAAATAAGCTTTTTTGGAGACACATTTTTTATTGCACTGCTGCTTTAAAATGCATGAATACAGCCTCCCCGATGGCCCAGCACCAGCGAGTATTGCTGCTGTGCGGACAACCAGAGTTCAGGTGCAAATTACTGACACTGCATCAAGAGGCAGGCCAGGATGCAGACAGCTGGCAGAAGACAACACGCCTTGGCTGGGGAGGGCTGGCAGTGGATGCCGGGCAGTGTGAATTTGCCAATAGGGGTGGACCAAGGAGCTTGCTCTTTCCACAGGTGTACACTGCTAGGTCGAGGCTGATGGGCAGAGCTCAGGCCTGGGTGAGATGGAAGGCAAAAAGAGAGAAATCTCAGGAAAAAAATTCCCCTGCCATCTGAGTGGTAGCAAACTCACCTGATTAACAGGGTATAACTCTGGGAAGTAGCAGGGGTGGGAAGAAAAACATTTATGGAAAAAAAAAGAAACTACTGTAGTAGGAGTTGCCCCATTGCCCAATCGCAATGCATTGCACTGCCACGCTGGCAACTGAGGATTTGCAGTAGACTCAGAAGCTGGCCAGGTGGTCTGGGGAGGCTGGGGTAGTGCAGCCTCATGGCAAAGATCCCAGTCAGGGATGGCTGGCACTGCATTCCACTACCATAACCTCTGCCATGGAGGGCCAAGGAGTTCACTGTGTCCATGCTAGGCCATAGTAGTTATGCTTTGGACCACTGGAAGGACATAGGATGAAAATTGTGAGGGGGGGGGGACCTGGGTTCTGCTCTGTGTTTACCCCTCAGGATGTGATCACTGGAAGTAATGCCAGACATGGTTGGGCAGTTATTATTTTATTTATTTATTTAAAAGTTTCACCAGGAAAGGCATACTAAGCAGACAAGCTCATTTCCAGATGCATCCTGGGGGAGAAGGGAAGGGAGTACAACAGCAAATACAGCAGCAAGTCAAAAACAGTGCAAAAATTGAAAAGAATACAAACATACACAATATGAACAAAATAGGTAAATAATACATTACAATAAATACCAATAATAACAAGAAAAGTACTAGAATACTAATAAAACAACAACAAACAGATTCTTAGTTGATATAGGACAGGAACTAATCTGCAAAATGAGTGCAGAGCAAACTATGGTGAAAAGGTAAAAAAAAAAAACACATTAAAGACAACTGCAGGAAGGAGGAAATGGACCTTGAGAAGGGAGCTGAGGATATGTGGGAGGCAGCATGACAAATGGGTGATGGTAAGACATTCCAGATTTTTGGAAAATGGTGTGAAAATGAAGCCTTACCAACAGAGGTAGATCTGGGCAGGGTGGTTAAAGTGTGGCGGGCATGGTTTCTGAGAGAATGGAAAGTAGATTGTTTGATGGAAATAAAAGAGGAGATATAGGGAGGGAGGGAGGAAACCAGAATTTAGCAAGAAAGTTTGCACAATGGATATGGTGTCTGTCAGCTAGGGATGGAAGAAAGAGTGATTGGTAGAGGGTGCAATGATGGGTATGGGGAGGACAGTCCAGAGCAAAATGGCAGAAAGAGTGAAAAAGGGAGGAGTCCAGCCTAAGTAGGGATGATTTGGGAGCAGCACTGTAGATGACATCACCATAGTCAAAAATAGGTAGGATCATTTTCTGGACCAGGGTATAGCGCACCTGCAGAGGAGTACAACCACAATTCCTGTATAAAGCACACAATTTAGGGTGCAGCTTTTTGTGGATGGCATCGATATGTAAGGTGCTGGTCAAGCCCGAGCCCAAGGTATCTGAAGGAGAAGCTGGCCTCAGGTAGTGTCCCATCTAGGGTGTGGTAACAAGGGAGGCAGGTTAGCCTTGAGAGCCTCTGCCTTGTGCCAGAGGTGATAGAGACTGTCTTCTTGGCATTTAAAAATAGCTGGTTTGAGCAAAACCAGAGCTGAGCTTTATCAAAATCATGCTGAAGTTTAGAAGTTATAACAGAAGGGGAAGGGCCAGAAGCAAAAAGCACAGTATCATTAGCATACATGTGAATGGACGTGAGCAGATATTTGAATGGAACATTTAAGAGGATGGTACATTGGTACCAAAGGAGAAAAAATTATATATAAAGAAACAAAGAAACTGTACATTAATGAGTAATGAAGGAAGAAAGGCAATTTGGTTTTATATAATAATGAAAACAACTGTGTCACTCGCTACCTGTTTCTACAAATGATCTAGTGCAGATAACTTGAATAAATATCAGCTTTATTTCTTCTTTGCTGTGCATAGAAGTCCAAATTCTTCCCATCAGTCCAAAATAAAAATGATTAGACATGGTATTAATTAACGCCCAGTGTTGGCGTGATGCAGCTTTGAAAGATCCTACCCTCATCCCTGGGAGTTATGGAAAAACCTCCTCCTGGATTGTATGCATTTGAAAAAAGAAACACTATTATATTACAAAGAACATTAAACTACTCTTCTTAATCTGGGACCCTTTGCAAGTACAATTAACAATAATGAATTATAATCAGGCCAGCTCTCCTGCAAATGTTTTAGCTTTATTCATGTTTCACACAATACTGAGCTGTATTTAATATCCTTATGGAGGTATATGAATCTGTGTGTTGTTGTTTATAAGTAAAATGCCTGTAACTGTTGCATCTTTAAGTTGAAATGTTCTGTATCTGTGTTCTCCTTCTCTCAGTAAATAAAATAAAAAAAAGTAATCTGCGTGTCCAAACCATATGTATTAATAAATTAAAAATGAACAGCAAGCTGGGTGTCCAAACAGTATATAACCTTTTCACAAAAGTAAAGATCTCTTGTAACTCTGACTGGTGGAGGCTTTGAAAATAGACTTCAGCAAGCCGGCACAAGGGTGCAGCAGCAAGCTGCCACTCACGGCGCTGGTGCTCCAGGGTTGCTCCCGAGCCTGGATCTTCAGATGTTCGGCAGGGGGAGAAGGATGGATCATCCCAGTGGATGCTATCCACCTCCAGGCTGTGTTAATGCCAGTCTCCACTGCTGCAATGCCAACTGGATGACCACAGGTTGAAGTGCAGGTAGAGTGGCAGAGGAAGGCAGATGCCTGCCAGCTCTGTGGGGTGACACACAAGCCTCATCCACATACATCTGAAGCCCCAGTGTGCAGGCATCCACGGGGGAAGGAACGACAGAGGGGCAAAATTCCTTGTCCTGCAATATGATGCCAAGTACACCTGGGACCTGCAAAGCCCATTGTACCTCTCTCTGCCCTCAGGTGTTCCAACTGGTGGGGAAATCTACCCCTCCGGCATCACTCTGTCTAGGCTGGAGTGTTGGAAAAAAGAGAGCCACAGTTGGGGGGCACAGAGCTGGATGATTGCCTGGGGCAGATGGGGAAGGACCAGATGGAAAAAATATAGATAAAAAAACCTTAGACTTGATCCATGCATATCAGCAATTGCTCTTTGATCAGGGCTCCAAAAGTATCTTACTACCATAATCCATGAAGGGCTGTATCATTCCAATAGATTGCCATTCAGTATCTCATCTGCACCAGCAATATGCCAGTGCACAACCAACAGCATATTGCACACCATGATATGCCACGGGTCCTAGTCTATTTAGATGATGTACTCATCAGTGAACCAGATGAGCTAACTCATTTAAAGGAGACCGCAAACAGTTGTTTACACCTTTAGGTGCTCTCCTGTTTTCCATTTAGTGTCTATGCAATATTCTGATATGTTTTCACCTTTTTCTAGTTGCATTAAACATCAGTTTTTTGCCTTTGTTACTGCAGCTTAATCCTTCTCCCTCAGCAGTTGCTGCTTTGTTTTACCCCTGCTGCCCGAACATTCTATGACATCAGTAACACCATTCCAGGCCATTCAGATCAATAGTAGGGAATGGTGTCACTGATGTCAGGAATGTCTCAGAAATAGGAAAAGAAAGAGCAACAGTTGTTGAGGAGAGTGGAATTTTATTTAGATCTGAAGGTCCCCCAAAGCTGGATTATTCATTTATTAAAATTTGGTCAAAGCATGTCGGGATACAGAACTGGCATGGAAAGGAACATGGGAGGGCAGTTAACTGTAAAAATCATTTCCTATCACCTTCAAATAACTTAAATGAAGTTCTGAAAAGGCTGACAGAGGCATGTTTAGAACTTTACACTGATGGTGCAGTACTGTCTACCAATGACAAGGCCATCTAGCCGCTTACTGAAACAAACTCTGGTCAGAGCCGGTATGGCTGCTCAGAGCAGCAAGAGAGAGTGAGTGAAAGTGTAGTCAGAGCTCTCATCGTGCCATAGTTTGCTATCGCAACATGGCCACGTAACAGAACTGCGCATGCATGAGTATCGCATGCACAATTTGATTCTGTGCCCAAGTTGGCCACTGCAACAGACCTGCACATGTGCAATACTCGTGCATGCGCAGTTTGATTCGGTGGCCATGCTGGGCCATGCCACCACTTCCTCAGTTGTGGGAGACTTAAGTAGTGCCTCAGAAGGGTGTGTTTCTACAGCTGGTGGATGGAAAGGTCAGAGAAACACAATGCATTGAACTGTGCCCAGCACTGTCTGCTCACATGCTTCCAAAGTGCCCTTCTGCAGAATGATGCCAATACCTCTGCGAACTCCACCCATGCAGCCATAAAAACAAGCAAGCCTCCAGCGCACTGAACATGTGGTGATCAGGGACTGCAGCACTCTCAGCCAGTAATTGGGACTCTGGAGCCTGTACACTGAGTGCCACAGGTTAGACCAGCTTTTCTGGTCTAGCTTGCTGCGATCTCAGGTATTCTTTTACAGCTTGTACAAAATATTTGGCACAAGCTGAAGTAAATCTGAAACTGTCATAAATGCACCGATCTTCTTGACTCAGGCACAGTCTGTGGCAATGTTTTCAGTGCAGCTGCACTGACCACCTGGTTTGATACAGGGCTTGCACAAGTCCTATATCGCCCTTTATGTATCCGGCCCATGATCTTTACTAAATAGAAACAGACAAGGAACCAGCAGCCCCGCTCTAAACAGTACCTCTTTAGATGGGATCCCTTTCGAAACTATTTTGCACTATAAGTACCAAGGGGTGACTCTTAACAATTCTCTCACA